>OY776296.1:2788743-4081619 GCA_963675345.1 Trididemnum clinides | reverse complement strand
TCGTGGGATGTGCTCGGCGACATAGCGCAAGGCTCCTAGAAAGGAGCGAACCTGGAAGACTGTTTGTGGAGGGGCCAAGAGAGTTAACGCTCGTAGTCTCTCGGGTTGAATGAGGCGTTGGTGAGGTGAAATTACTTCTCCCAACAAGAAGACGGATCGTTTGCCGATAAAGCTCTTGCCGATTGAAAGAGTCAAGGAGTATTTGGTGAGATGCTCAAAGAGGATGCGAAGAAGGCACAAATGTTGCTCCACCGTCTTTGTCGCGATGAAAATATCGTCCATATAGATGGCTAAATGAGAGGATGATTTTTCATCAGGGTATTGTTTATAGAAAAGTTGCTGTACAGGTTCCCAAATAGCTGCGTTCATATTTTTTTGCCAGATAGAGGGGAGTTGATAAATCCCATTGGCATACATCGCATGCGAATCTCTTTAGTCGGATGCGATATGCCGAAGAATCGTCGATCGTCTTCAGCTACTTTGCAGTGAAAGAACGCCTTACTCAAATCCAACAAGGAGAAAATTTCCTTTTCAGAGGCGATCTGAAAGACGTCGGCAATCAATGGTAGGGTGTTTTCGATTTTTTGTACTTTTGTGTTCAAGGGAATGAAATCTTGGACAACTCGCCATTGCTGTGAAGGATGATAAGTGGGTAGTTGTCGCTGTTCCTCATTAACTTTCTGAGGGACAACAAAAAGTGAAGTTTTCCATGAAGATGGGCCATACTCGATAATGCCCATATCAAGATACTTAGCAATGTTATCTTCCAACGCCTTTTTTTGTTCAGGATGACGCATAGGATATGCGGACAAGTAAATGGAGGGGTTTTAGGATCCACGAGGTTGACTGTGCAAAGATAAGGAAGGGTCTGCGCCCGCGCAGATGCCTTTCAAATCAGTAAGTTGAGAATGAAAAGGTTCGTAAACAGCATACCACTGTTCACGGGGGATGATTGTGTTAGTCGGGGAGTGTAAATCTATTTTAGAGGGTTCTTGACTTGACAAAATCTCGACGTTTTTCTTTCGTGAGATCAAGTCTTGCAATAGGGTATCAGCTTGAGATGCTGGGAGTTTTTCATCAATTACAAAGAAATATCGTTCATCACATTCATCACACTTTATCCTACCCCCCTGCTCGCATTGGGTAACCTCTTTGTTCCCTTTGGAGACTTGTGCGTCTTGGACGCAGGATGGACTGACTACAACAATTCCATCCTCTTCGGAGGGGATATACTCCGGAAATTGCGTGCGTACGTTACAAACTGGCACGTCTTTTACCGCATACTTTTGTTCATCACACACTGTCCTACCCCCCTGCTCGCATTGGGTAACCTCTACGTTCCCTTTGGAGACTTGTGCGTCTTGGACGCAGGATGGACTGACTACAACAATTCCATCCTCTTCGGAGGGGATATACTCCGGAAATTGCGTGCGTACGTTACAAACTGGCACGTCTTTTACCCCGTCGGCAGGTTGTCCGGTTCCCACCGGGTCCTCCGTAATGTGCACATCTTCAGGAGGCGGTATACTCCTGGTAACAAATTTCCCTTTTTCACAGCATTCACACATCACATCCATACAAGTAGAAAGAGAGGGAGGAGTGATCAGGTCCATCCCGTGTAGTACAGTCAAGGCCGTGGAAACTTCAGAAGGTCGTTGGTAGGAAACAACAAAATTAGGCAGATTAGCAATTACTGGAATCCAATCGATTCCAATGATATTAAAAGGGACATCTTCACTTACACAAAATGGTACAACTACGTCACAAAATGATATATAAACAAATGATGACAATGTTTTTTTGCCACCTACCCCTGTATAGGGAGAGAGATGGTAGTTTTGTTAGCAAAAGCGCGAAGCCAGAATTTCTTAAGGGTTTTAATTTAATAAGATTGGGAACGCTGCCGGTATCAGCAAGAAATGTTACTCCAGTCGGCGTATGCGTAAAATAGCAAAGTTTTCCTGAAAAAGCATCATAAAAGAGATGTCGTGTGACTTTATTTACATATGTGGAGACTAGAGTATGTGTAGGGGTGAGGAATTGGGTTACCGGGTTATCCAATTCCTCTTCTAGTTTTCCGGAGAAACTTCTGGAGATGATTGGAATTCGTGGTGTGCCTCGGAATGAGTATGGGTATTCGGCACTTGGTGAAAGATCGGGGCAGAGGTTCCTGTCGAATTTGAAGACAGAGAGGTGTTAGAGGTTTGGGGGGTCAATGAGTGAGCATCATCGGCATGACTTGCCACTTGAGCATTGCGATTTTGGCCAGGAACAACCCATGCATGGTCTCTAACCTTTTGTTTTGTTCTCTGCCACGAATTGTTACTTGGACGTTGGTAAGGTTGACGCCTTTCACGATAGGATTTTTCATTATATTGCCTCATCAAAGCATCCAAGTCTCTCAAAGACATGATCTCTTTTTTAAAGCGTTTTGTCCCCTCAGAAAAGGGAGCCATTCATTGTCATGTCTTAACTTGTAGGTCGTGGTCATAGGAAGTCGGTCTATGATTGTCACATAGCCTGTATTGGGGTCGACTTCCAGTCTCTTTCCGCATTGGTCGAGAACAGCCTTTATCAAGCATTCGGAACTCTTGTGTCCAGATCTACCACAGGTATAGCATTGGTATATCTGCCCTGTGGCAACTGCAACGCTTTTTCCATTGCAGTTTCATTGTTCTGGAGAGTAGATTGAAAGGAGGGGGATTGCGAAGAGGTGTTGTTTAATCGGAACATAGATGTAGATGACGTTCTTGGTTGTCGTGAATGGTTATATCCTACGTTTTGGCCATATCTATTGGGTGCTGGACGTTTCGCGTGCTCTTTCTTGGTTGGGGTTGAACAGGAAAAGAAATAGGTGGAGGATTTGGATCCTGGAGATAGCGTTGTTTATCACCGCGTATCATGTTCTGGTATTTCTGGAGCCTATTGAAAAAAACATTCCAGGAGCCCTGTTCTGCTCCTAAAAGATTTACTTGTATTGCTTCAGGCAATCGTCGCGTATTCGTGACAGATAATCAAGGCCGTGATCTGTTTTTGAAATCATTTTGTCCTTCATGGGGATGCCTGCTTCCATGAAGACAGGTGTAAAGTGAAGGGTGGCGTTATCCTTTTCCCAGTCGAACTTGTGTATGCAAGAGATGATTTGGTCGGACAATTCGACTATCCCACTAGGGAAGGATTGTGAAATCATTTCAAGGACATTTTGCCATGAGGGGTTGTCTGTTTGCAAAAGGGTAGCCAGAGCATCTCCCACTTCTTTTCCTTTAGCAGACCCGATTTCTTTAAGAGCTGAATCATTTTATTGCACAACAGTCGATCATGGGGAGTGCTTCCATCACCGTGTGGAACCATTTGCAGAATACGGTTGATCCATTTCGTGACAGTGGTGCCTTTCGAAAAGGGAGGGAGGGCAGCCAAATATTCAGAGTATTCTCGTAGAGGAATAGGTTTTTGGTTTGGTTCCCTGGGTGGTATTTCTGTCATTAAAGAATCTGAGAGGGAACTTAGATCGTCTATTTCCTCTGGAATAGAGTCCTCGAATAACCCCAACCGTGGTTTTGCACTCGTGGCGTTTTCCTTGTGGATGTGGGTTGTACGAATAGGGTGATGAGGTAAGAGGGCCTGACAATCTGGCACCTGATGCACTTGGTACATTTCCCAATGTGGTTGAAAGTTCTTGTACTTTCTTCGCCAGATTGTCAAGGGCATTTAGCTTCTTTGAACGAGTATGGGCAGCGGGCCCAAGACTTTTAGGTCGCATTTCTTCCTCATTGTCATTTTCAATGACATAGGAAGGGACAGGTGCGATTTCCTCTTGTCCTATCCCGTCCATTATTACAAAGGAAGGGGTGGGTTGTAAGAGAGAAGGGTAGAGAGATGTTGCTTTCTCATAAGGAGGTAAAGAAGAGGTATCATCAATGTTTGAGGGTGCAGTTGGCTCGGTATCGTGATATGCCTGATGTATTTCTTGCAATTCAGGAGGCGTTACTTTAGTGGTTAGTTTATCAAAGGTCTTTTCTAGGGCCTTTTGATCTTTCTCAAGCTGTTTCGAGCCCTTTTACAAAATTTTGAGGTCAGTTTGCAGTTTAGGTTTTAATTTTTGAATTACGTCCTCATCATGTCGCATTTGTTCTATTTGATTTTTTAAGGTATTTCGCAACTCGGTATGTTCCTTAAGGCTGTTAGTTAGTTCGCGTTATCATCCAAAATTTTTGTAATTAGGTTGGCACGTTTTGCCTTTTCCTTATTAACATTTTTCTTTTTAAATAGTGGCATATTAACGATCTGACCTGTATTGGTGGTTGATTTTATTTGGTAGATTTTGCTTCGAACTCGGAGAAAGTCTGTTCAGATGGATATCCGTTATCAATTGAAAGTCCCGGGTCTGGGCACCAGTTTGGAAATTGTGTAGCAGGGTGAAGTTTCTACGACAACTCGCTACACAATTTCCAAACTGGTGCCCAGACCCGGGACTTCCAATTGATAACGGATATCCATCTGAACAGACTTTCTCCGAGTTCGAAGCAAAATCTACCAAATAAAATCAACCACCAATACAGGTCAGATCGTTAATATGCCACTATTTAAAAAGAAAAATGTTAATAAGGAAAAGGCAAAACGTGCCAACCTAATTACAAAAATTTTGGATGATAACCGCGAACTAACTAACAGCCTTAAGGAACATACCGAGTTGCGAAATACCTTAAAAAATCAAATAGAACAAATGCGACATGATGAGGACGTAATTCAAAAATTAAAACCTAAACTGCAAACTGACCTCAAAATTTTGTAAAAGGGCTCGAAACAGCTTGAGAAAGATCAAAAGGCCCTAGAAAAGACCTTTGATAAACTAACCACTAAAGTAACGCCTCCTGAATTGCAAGAAATACATCAGGCATATCACGATACCGAGCCAACTGCACCCTCAAACATTGATGATACCTCTTCTTTACCTCCTTATGAGAAAGCAACATCTCTCTACCCTTCTCTCTTACAACCCACCCCTTCCTTTGTAATAATGGACGGGATAGGACAAGAGGAAATCGCACCTGTCCCTTCTATGTCATTGAAAATGACAATGAGGAAGAAATGCGACCTAAAAGTCTTGGGCCCGCTGCCCATACTCGTTCAAAGAAGCTAAATGCCCTTGACAATCTGGCGAAGAAAGTACAAGAACTTTCAACCACATTGGGAAATGTACCAAGTGCATCAGGTGCCAGATTGTCAGGCCCTCTTACCTCATCACCCTATTCGTACAACCCACATCCACCAAGGAAAACGCCACCGAGTGCAAAACCACGGTTGGGGTTATTCGAGGACTCTATTCCAGAGGAAATAGACGATCTAAGTTCCCTCTCAGATTCTTTAATGACAGAAATACCACCCAGGGAACCAAACCAAAAACCTATTCCTCTACGAGAATACTCTGAATATTTGGCTGCCCTCCCTCCCTTTTCGAAAGGCACCACTGTCACGAAATGGATCAACCGTATTCTGCAAATGGTTCCACACGGTGATGGAAGCACTCCCCATGATCGACTGTTGTGCAATAAAATGATTCAGCTCTTAAAGAAATCGGGTCTGCCTAAAGGAAAAGAAGTGGGAGATGCTCTGGCTACCCTTTTGCAAACAGACAACCCCTCATGGCAAAATGTCCTTGAAATGATTTCACAATCCTTCCCTAGTGGGATAGTCGAATTGTCCGACCAAATCATCTCTTGCATACACAAGTTCGACTGGGAAAAGGATAACGCCACCCTTCACTTTACACCTGTCTTCATGGAAGCAGGCATCCCCATGAAGGACAAAATGATTTCAAAAACAGATCACGGCCTTGATTATCTGTCACGAATACGCCGACGATTGCCTGAAGCAATACAAGTAAATCTTTTAGGAGCAGAACAGGGCTCCTGGAATGTTTTTTTCAATAGGCTCCAGAAATACCAGAACATGATACGCGGTGATAAACAACGCTATCTCCAGGATCCAAATCCTCCACCTATTTCTTTTCCTGTTCAACCCCAACCAAGAAAGAGCACGCGAAACGTCCAGCCACCCAATAGATATGGCCAAAACGTAGGATATAACCATTCACGACAACCAAGAACGTCATCTACATCTATGTTCCGATTAAACAACACCTCTTCGCAATCCCCCTCCTTTCAATCTACTCTCCAGAACAATGAAACTGCAATGGAAAAAGCGTTGCAGTTGCCCACAGGGCAGATATACCAATGCTATACCTGTGGTAGATCTGGACACAAGAGTTCCGAATGCTTGATAAAGGCTGTTCTCGACCAATGCGGAAAGAGACTGGAAGTCGACCCCAATACAGGCTATGTGACAATCATAGACCGACTTCCTATGACCACGACCTACAAGTTAAGACATGACAATGAATGGCTCCCTTTTCTGAGGGGACAAAACGCTTTAAAAAAGAGAATCATGTCTTTGAGAGACTTGGATGCTTTGATGAGGCAATATAATGAAAAATCCTATCGTGAAAGGCGTCAACCTTACCAACGTCCAAGTAACAATTCGTGGCAGAGAACAAAACAAAAGGTTAGAGACCATGCATGGGTTGTTCCTGGCCAAAATCGCAATGCTCAAGTGGCAAGTCATGCCGATGATGCTCACTCATTGACCCCCCAAACCTCTAACACCTCTCTGTCTTCAAATTCGACAGGAACCTCTGCCCCGATCTTTCACCAAGTGCCCGAATACCCATACTCATTCCCGAGGCACACCACGAATTCCAATCCATCTCCAGAAGTTTCTCCGGAAAACTAGAAGAGGAATTGGATAACCCGGTAACCCAATTCCTCACCCCTACACATACTCTAGTCTCCACATATGTAAATAAAGTCACACGACATCTCTTTTATGATGCTTTTTCAGGAAAACTTTGCTATTTTACGCATACGCCGACTGGAGTAACATTTCTTGCTGATACCGGCAGCGTTCCCAATCTTATTAAATTAAAAACCCTTAAGAAATTCTGGCTTCGCGCTTTTGCTAACAAAACTACCATCTCTCTCCCTATACAGGGGTAGGTGGCAAAAAAACATTGTCATCATTTGTTTATATATCATTTTGTGACGTAGTTGTACCATTTTGTGTAAGTGAAGATGTCCCTTTTAATATCATTGGAATCGATTGGATTCCAGTAATTGCTAATCTGCCTAATTTTGTTGTTTCCTACCAACGACCTTCTGAAGTTTCCACGGCCTTGACTGTACTACACGGGATGGACCTGATCACTCCTCCCTCTCTTTCTACTTGTATGGATGTGATGTGTGAATGCTGTGAAAAAGGGAAATTTGTTACCAGGAGTATACCGCCTCCTGAAGATGTGCACATTACGGAGGACCCGGTGGGAACCGGACAACCTGCCGACGGGGTAAAAGACGTGCCAGTTTGTAACGTACGCACGCAATTTCCGGAGTATATCCCCTCCGAAGAGGATGGAATTGTTGTAGTCAGTCCATCCTGCGTCCAAGACGCACAAGTCTCCAAAGGGAACGTAGAGGTTACCCAATGCGAGCAGGGGGGTAGGACAGTGTGTGATGAACAAAAGTATGCGGTAAAAGACGTGCCAGTTTGTAACGTACGCACGCAATTTCCGGAGTATATCCCCTCCGAAGAGGATGGAATTGTTGTAGTCAGTCCATCCTGCGTCCAAGACGCACAAGTCTCCAAAGGGAACAAAGAGGTTACCCAATGCGAGCAGGGGGGTAGGATAAAGTGTGATGAATGTGATGAACGATATTTCTTTGTAATTGATGAAAAACTCCCAGCATCTCAAGCTGATACCCTATTGCAAGACTTGATCTCACGAAAGAAAAACGTCGAGATTTTGTCAAGTCAAGAACCCTCTAAAATAGATTTACACTCCCCGACTAACACAATCATCCCCCGTGAACAGTGGTATGCTGTTTACGAACCTTTTCATTCTCAACTTACTGATTTGAAAGGCCATCTGCGCGGGCCGCAGACCCTTCCTTATCTTTGCACAGTCAACCTCGTGGATCCTAAAACCCCTCCATTTACTTGTCCCGCATATCCTATGCGTCATCCTGAACAAAAAAAGGCGTTGGAAGATAACATTGCTAAGTATCTTGATATGGGCATTATCGAGTATGGCCCATCTTCATGGAAAACTTCACTTTTTGTTGTCCCTCAGAAAGTTAATGAGGAACAGCGACAACTACCCACTTATCATCCTTCACAGCAATGGCGAGTTGTCCAAGATTTCATTCCCTTGAACACAAAAGTACAAAAAATCGAAAACACCCTACCATTGATTGCCGACGTCTTTCAGATCGCCTCTGAAAAGGAAATTTTCTCCTTGTTGGATTTGAGTAAGGCGTTCTTTCACTGCAAAGTAGCTGAAGACGATCGACGATTCTTCGGCATATCGCATCCGACTAAAGAGATTCGCATGCGATGTATGCCAATGGGATTTATCAACTCCCCCTCTATCTGGCAAAAAAATATGAACGCAGCTATTTGGGAACCTGTACAGCAACTTTTCTATAAACAATACCCTGATGAAAAATCATCCTCTCATTTAGCCATCTATATGGACGATATTTTCATCGCAACAAAGACGGTGGAGCAACATTTGTGCCTTCTTCGCATCCTCTTTGAGCATCTCACCAAATACTCCTTGACTCTTTCAATCGGCAAGAGCTTTATCGGCAAACGATCCGTCTTCTTGTTGGGAGAAGTAATTTCACCTCACCAACGCCTCATTCAACCCGAGAGACTACGAGCGTTAACTCTCTTGGCCCCTCCACAAACAGTCTTCCAGGTTCGCTCCTTTCTAGGAGCCTTGCGCTATGTCGCCGAGCACATCCCACGATTAAATGAACTTCTACATCCGTTTGATGCTCATACTGGAGGTGTTTCAGCCTCCCAAGCTCCCCGTGTATATATCAAATGGACACCTGCGCTGCTGCAAACATTCGATGCTGTAAAGCAAATTTTACAAAACCCCTCTGTGCTTTCACATTTTGTGCCCACACGACCCCTATATTTGGAGACGGATGCATCCAATACCGGTTACGGAGCAATCCTCTTCCAGATAGACAAAGAACCCCTGGAAACGGCTCAAGTTTTTCCTTTAGCTTATTCTTCACAGGCATGGAAAACTACATCCGAACGTGCTGCACACCCTTGTCGCAAAGAACTTGATGCTTTGAAACGAGTGATCCTTAAATATCACTATCTCTTGCGCATCTACCCCTTCATGATAATAACGGATAACATGGGCGTCTTCCATTTGGTGCAAAATTTTGCACAAGGAAAGCCTCCCACTGACCTCATCTTGGTCAGATATCTACAGTCAATTTGTCTCCATCCCATTTTGGGGATAATACACAAACCCTCACGACAAGTGTTCACTTCGGATGCGCTATCGCGAATGGCATGGCAACAGTTGGCCATTTCTTCCGATGATCCTATTGCATGGCCTACGTTATTCATTGCCCCCTCTTTGATGGAGGCAATTTCTCGTCAAATCACGCGCCATTTGCGCCATTCCAAATGTAAATACAGCAAACAAGGCAAACACCCTGTTGACAAATGCCTGCGCCCCCTGTGTGCTGGCCTAAGCAATCCACAATTTCAGCTCCTTCTCCGAGAATTGCAGAATGAACCACGATTGAACTTTTCCGGACAATGGATAATGGCTAAATATGGCCACAGTCATAGTGGAGACCCTCTCCCTCCGGACCTTTACGATGGTCCTCCCCTTACCCTCTATCACGTTACTACACTCGAGGCGCTGCCCTCTATTAAACTGCGAGGTCTGTCTCCCATGACACGATGGTACATTCACTTCACCTCCATTGCTCCCCCGCAGCTTTATGATACGCATATCTACCAACGCGCACTCCGTAAAGGAATCCCCAAGGTCTTGTCGATCAGTACGCGTCTCTTGCTTGAACATAATATTAATATTTTTCAAACATTATCTATGAACATTTATCTTGTGTCAACTACTATTCCATACCATCTGTTTACTCCCATCGACTGAAGCCTATCTTTATTTGCAGGATGTGGATTTTGTTCCTCCTGACCTTTGGATATTCTGCACACGCTCAGATATCTGATCCGACTTTAACACATATCAAAGTTGGAAACCAACCCGTTAATCTTACCTCTCCTGGCTTCCCCACTCATAATTACCCTTCAAATTTAAACAGACATTATGAAATTAGTACAGTTATACCTGTTAATACCGCCCTTAAAATGATAATTGAAAATATTCATCTTGATACAACATGTAATGACTATCTCCAAATCATTGAATTTAATCGCCCGATATACACGTTCTGCGGTATTATGTCCTTCAAAACACCTTTTTACTTCACTTCCTCGCGTTTACTGTTAATCTTTCGCACAGATTCAGAACAGAATTTCCCCGGATTTCAGTTGACCTTCGAACAGACTTCGGAAATACCATATTACCCGTTAGGACGCTGTGGATACCAACATATGGCCACTTCTCAGGACCAAAATCTTTATTCTTCGCTCTCTCCTTACACATACCCCAATAGTGTGACGTGTACTTGGACAATAGCAGCACGACGAAACTACTGCATACATGCAACAATCGTAAAGTTCCGTACTAAACCTCAGGATAATTTGGTAATAGAAAGTGGAGATCAAATCCCACTAATTTTTAACGGCACTAACCATGTATTCCCTATAATACTTCCTCTTTTTTGTCCAATAGTCTATTTGCGCTTCACAGCGCGCAGTCCAAAAGTCGAACAAGGATTCCAAATTGCCTATCGGGAACACCCTTCCCCGAACACCGTGTATGGACAACTAACGTCACTTTCTAACCTTGAAAAACAAATTTCCCTAGTATTGCTCCCCAATACTACCTCTTTTTCGGAAGTATTCCACCAATTAGACGCTGTTTTAGCTGGAAATTTGCTCACAGCAAATCAGCTTGAATATGCCTAATCACAACTCAACGACAGACTGGAAGAGCTTTCCTATCAACTAGATACCCATTCACAGAAAGTTGCGAACACATCTTGCGTAGTTGCAAATTATAGCTTTATAGCGTATACCCCTCCCTTTCCTTACTATGAACACGTTATGCTCTCTTTAGCTGGCATATCTATCCTTTTTTCTGTTTTCTTCGCTTTCCTTACTTGCTATCTTTCACGACGATTGTATCACTTTTACCTTATTTCCGACCAAGATCGACCTAAAACCCCTACCCAGGAACCACCACGTTATCAACCAGGAAAATATGCGCGCACTATGCAGCATATCATAATGCTCGCACTGACTTTGCCAACTTACGCAAAGCCTATATCCCTCCCGAAAATATGCTTTTGGAATTATGGAAACAAACTCAGTGGGAGCATGACCATGGTGTTCTTTTTCCTTTTCTGCAACATCGAGAATCTGAATCACTCTTTCAAATTATAGTCGTTATTTTTCTCATAGCCACATTCTCGGTAACGGTGTATCATTGCCTCTCTTTCGATTGCTTTCCTTCAAAAGGCGGGGGGAAATCGCCCTCGTCTACCAACTCGTCGATAAAACGTTCCAAATCATCTACTCTTCGTAAAAGTTTATCACAGATATCTTTGATCACACTTGGATATTGTGGAACGGGCGCAGAGGCTGCCCTCGCCCCAATAACACAGGGCACTTTCCTGCATCCATCCACTCCCATTCCAGAAAACATGCAACATACACCAAACGCAACCTGGGAACACATATCCTTTGATCGACTCTGGGAACGAACCCAGGAAGATTATGCATGGACAAATCCAATACCGATGTATTCTAAAATATTTGGATACGCCGTAGCTGAAGGAAAAACCTTCACACAGAAATACTATCCCAAATCCAGGTATTGGGAAGAAATAGATGTCATGGAACGAACCTGTCTTTGTGCACGAGAAATAAGGGACATTGTCCCTCACCTAACCAAAGACGCTTTGGCAGTAAACACCCCAATCACGCGTCAAACGGGTCATCTTGCCCGACACCGTTGGAAGATACAGATGAATAGACAACCAGATATCTTTGTACAAGAGGCATGGGATTTCATCCTTCCTGAAGAAAGAACCTTTGCCTTATTGGCAGTATATAAACAACGAGTGATATCCTTATTGGATCAATACGCCGTCGTACAAGCAAATTGCAAGACGGAAACCGAACAAGCAACTTGTGGCATCCACGGATACGATTGCCTTGGAGACATAACATAAATGAACCTTGACCCAATAAAAATGAACCTTTGCCCCAACTATGACCCAAATAAAAATGAACCTTTAATTAATGCAAATCAGTACATAGCGGAAAATGGAATCTTTTGGCAACAATACTGGTTCTCGAAAAACTGTACATTGACTCCTACTCACCGATGGATATCAGTATGTACATCGGATGACAAAGGGTGCCTCGAAGTACACCCTACAGATAAAAATCTCCAATGCTGTGATACCTCCTATGCCCTCAGTTATGGAAAGGAATCATGGGAATACCGGTCGGCATACTGGTCCCCCTGTTGTCAAAATGGAGAAAAATGTCACAACTGGGACACACAAACCCTCTGGTATAAACGAAAAATAACGTGTAACATAAAAGGAAAAGAATTTCCGTTTGAACCTATTCTTACGGATATCGTGATCCAAGAACAATATGATAATTCCACTGCCATGAACCTTATACAAAAACATCTTCAAAAAATAAATAATGACCAAAGAAAGATGATACCACTTCCAGAACGAATAAAGTTACTCCTCCCCACGACAAATGACAAAGCCAAAGCTTATAGAGATGGACCCCCTCTCTTGTCCAAGGTCCAAAAATATTACTACGAAACATTCCCTAGCATGATAACAAATGACTTCAAATGTGTTCAAAGAGTTAAGAGTAAACCAAAGTGCCACGTCCTTGTTGGAGGCATCTATCCTAAATTAGCATTCTACCAACAAGTTAAATACGACCCAGCGCATAATCTAACTAAATTCCCAGGACTCCCCTTAAAAATTTTCGGTTCTAATGGACAAATGGGAAACCCGCCTAAAGACATGAAGGGGAGGATACATAAGAGACAAATAACAGGAGGAGTAGTTCTTTTTGTATTTCTTACTAGTCTCATCAGTAATGCTATTACTGGAATAACAACGGGACTAACTCTACAAGAAGAAATTAACGATAAATTAATGGAATTAGAATCTCGAATTAATGATAGATTTGAACAAGATGAACGAAATATACGAGATCTCTCTGACCATATAAATTCGTTGGAAGCTGTAAACACGGTGCAAAATCAAGCCATCGTAAGATCACTTACCCAGACCCTTACTTTGCAAACTCTACAATCTACAACTGACGATTTTCTACAGTCAGAAATTGACGCGAATCGAAGACTTTTGTTAAGCAATTTGGGCGCTTATCTTAAGTCCATACAAACTTTTCGCGAAATCTCTACGGCTGAAGCAGAACTTGACCGCCTAATATTAAAACAAATATATAACGCCAAAGGAGTCAATTTATTCGACCCCTCCAAAATTTATCTAACGAAAATATCACAAGGAAACCTATACTTAAAAGTTTTGGCACAGCAAATCGCTAATGAGACAACCGAATTAGGCGAACAAATCACATCAGATGATAAAAAATTTCAAGAACAAATGAATAAAACGAGAAGTTGGCGAAATCAAACAGAATCTATAAAAAAATTAATAAAGATTGCGAATGATAGCATCCCTGCATACATTAATATCACCCTTAAAAAATGGCATCCATCGAACATATCTATAAACTTTTCAATTGACGACGTTACCCCCTCAGAATTCATAAACAGCCTAAAAAAAGGACTTGGAGTGATACCAAAAACTGTGGTTGATACTGTGGGAGATGTTGTCACTACCGTTGGAAAAGACATTTTAAAACCCCCTTGCCATATCTGCTACCGGCTCTAGCTGTTCTCATCTTGATGTTCGGAGGAATATGCATCTGCAAATACCACCCAAAATGCAAGAAAAGAATCCCGTCAGAAACCCGCAACAATGAATCTCTGCAAAGAATGATGAACCCCACCAATTTAAGACAATGAACTGACAAGAAAGTAATAGACTTTGCTTTTTTATGCGCTATGTGTTGCCATATTTTTGTCTTTTGCTATCTAGTTTTGCTGTAACCAAAAGAACTATGAACTAAGAATTGTAAAGTGTAAAGTTTAATTTGAGAATGTTCAGTGCAACCTTATCTTTGCTATTTGTTTCGCAGGAAATTCATTGCAAACTGCAGCAGACTTGCAAAAACAAATTGAATGCTTTAATTGCGCTGATTGCACCTGATTGCACTTTGCAATGGAAAAACACCGGACATTGCACTCCCACATCTTATCAATAGCAGACTTGTAAAAGGCTTGTGATTTCCTGATTTCCAAAAAAGGAGACACTTGAACCTCCCATTCTGATAAAAAAAGATTTTAAGTAGATACATATGGGAAGTCAATGTCTGGTGTGCTTCAGATGTAGAAAGTCATGTGCTGAGTAAAGAAGTATGAAAGTTCAAAAGATAGAATGTGAAATGTTGAGGGATAGTCAACTTTAAAATAAATTAAAAGGACAGCTTTAGGCAGAAAGGAATGGTGAATACTTTGTAGTTTAAGAAGGACATATGTACCAGAGCTGATGTTCGCCTGGACTTATGCATATTGTCCACGCTTGATACAAAGATCTCTCCCTTGGAGAGTAATTCATTTATTCCTAAAAACAAAAATAAATAATAAAAGAAATAATTAAAACATCCCTTGACATCGCGCATTCAAAATTCAATCATTAGAAACTTGTCCCCTTGTTACAAATCATCAATACCTTCATAAAATCGATACCCCACCGTTGTGTTGCGCCTTAATGAAATGAATATGATGATCATCGATCCATTAATACATGATAGATAACTTTTTAATAATTAAACAAAATATTTTTAATGATGGCCCTCTTTGAAGAAATTGTCCGAGACTTAATCGACGATACCTATGACAATTATTACGCTATTTTTCGTCGACTTTGTAGTATGGGAATGGAAATTCATAATCAAGACCCCGATGAACCCACTCGTAGATGGATACAAGTTATTTGCAGACAAATGGAAATGACTTTAAACAGACAAATTATAGATTGTTTAAACGCGCTCTCCAGTTCCTCTAACATGCCCGCTTTAAATATTGAGTTAAGAAGATACCATCATGAATTAACTGAATTGTTAAATGACCTACGAATGTTGTCATTATATGTTTAGAAGTAATTTGCTGACGCATAAAATCTGTGTACAAAAAGGAATGAATAGTGAATTGGGCATTGTATCCGATCAGTTGTTAGTTTGTCTTAACGATATTATCGTATGCATACAATCACAGGAACAAACATTGGACAATGAAATTAAAAACTTCCAGAAATTACACGATTTATACCATGACATTAGATACGCTAGAGTATCGAACAAATCGTCTATGAATCCTTCTAATAAAATAAAGAAGGAATCAAAAGTCATCTATGCATACTTGATGATTATCCTTAAGCAAATGCATGATAGGCAGAAAAGGTCATTACAGAGCGTCTATCAAAAACAAATGACGGAAGAATTGGAGCACCCTCGAATCGAGACCCCACAAAAATTAAAGTTAAAAACCTACTTTTCTCGTATAACGTTGTTTATTCAACGCATAGAAACATTATTTGTATAATGCGAATACCTATATTCCCGCTACATCCTGGGTATGACGTAAAACTACATCCAGATGTCCAGGCATGTAATGTACTTTCTTTCGAATAAAAAACTGTTTTATTTATAATGCCTTGTTGCGACATTGTTATCCCGTTTGTCAAAACAAACACTTTTCAAAGTTGCTAAAAAGAGATTTTTTAATTGATAATGAGTGAAAAACCTGAAAAAATTATAATAGAAATACCTCCCACACCAACCTGGGATGTTATGGAGTGGTGCGTCTTACATAATCTAAGGGGAGACTTGATGAAGGATCCTACCATTACCATAGAAATGATGAACACATTAGTATTAAAAATGTGGAGCATCGAGGACCGACATCCAAATTGGAAAAATGACATAATACCCTCTTTACGACCATATCGTAAAAAATGGAATAAAAGAACGAAAATTACACCCACAGAAGTTTCAGACAACACGACACAGCTATCTGTAAAAATTCTACCTTTATAAATAACGTTTATGAAATTATAAACAATCTTTTGTGTTAGAAAAATTACGAATAAACAAAAAATGAGTTGTGAACCACAAGTTATATCTGCTGTGTTTTTGTCTCGGTTGAATAATAGCGTTACTCAGTTGAAGACACAACTTGAGACAATAAGCAATGATATGATGATTCTGCACGACCTACGTGAACTTTACTATGATCTTCGTGATGCCATAGTATCCAACAAGGCATCACAGGACCCTTCTATCGTCCTAGAAATAAAATTGGACGCTATACATGAACACTTAATTTTAACCCTAAAACAAATGCGTTCCCGACAAAAGAAAAGGCTTGTGGACCTCCATTCTGACATTTTCAAGGAAGAGTTAGAACATCCACGAGTCGATACCCCTATGAAGAGTCAACTTAAAGTTTTTGTTGCAAGAGTTGTGCTGTTGATTGATGGAATAGATATATTGCTTATATAAAAAAATTCATTTTGAAAAAACAGGACTGTTAGTTGATGTTACAAAGAGTGTCGTGCCACGTATAGTAGCGTCCTGGGTACGACGTAAAACTGCATCCAAGTGTATAATGTGTTTTGTGTATATGACGTCCTGGGCATGACGTAAAACTGCATCCATATTGTCCAGTGTCTCATGTCGTTTCACTTATATGTTAATTGCTTATATGCTTTCACAATATGTAATCCGTGGTTAGCACTTTTTATGTTTCATCATTGTATCATTTTTAACTTAAAGTTTTGCCATGGTAGTTGAGGAGGCATCATAAGTCATTACTGCAACTGCTTGCGTTGCCCTTCTCGCTATTATTGTAGTCATTATTCGTATAAAATAAAACTCTTTATCAAGTAGAATGTAAAAATATAAAAAATAATTCAAATTTTACCCTTCAGTCTAATTAATTATAACTCTAATGAGCTATCGAATATAATGATTGGTGACAATCCTAAGAACTGTGCTGTACTGTTTTTATGTGCGTCTACTATTTAGTGACAAACTTAGGGATTGTATTGTGCTGTTTTTGTGTGCGTTACTAACCATTATTCTTTTTGTTTTTAATTCTATTTGAATAAGGTTTTTGTAACTTTTGATAAATTTGATTGATGAAAATTGAATTCGGAGGAGAATCAATTCTTTTGGAATTCCTGGGAAATCAATACGTGTGGAAGTAAAGACGAGCCGCGGTCGAGTTGTCGTAGAAACTTCACCCTCCTACTCTGAAGGCCTCAAGCTCATTCACCCCCTGGATGACCAAGTCATCAATTTTGCGATCCAAAACTGAAATTGCGTTACTCGTAAGCAACTGGACGTTAGTTGCTGATGTTGAGACCCCAAGCCGTTTAGCTAGATGGCTTGAACACATATTTATGTTGGACCCCTCGTCTATGAACGCATATGTGAGAACATGTTCACCGGGGTCATTTGCCCACACCTTAACTGGTACCACCTTCAAAATGGAAGATACTCCTCCCTGCGAAGAGAAACAATCATCCTGCTGCGTAGCAGCACAAACCACCGAGCCTGAATCCTGTTCTATTTCCCTTTCTTCAGTTGAGGAAACTGCTACACTCTTTTCCAAAGGGCCCTGTGGTTGCCAATCCCAATGGAGCAAGGTATTATGTCTCTTACTACACTTCCTACAAACTATCTTAACTCTACATTGGGACACCCTGTGTCCAGAAAGCAAGCAGTTGAAACATAACCCTTTCTCTTTTAACAATGCCCTCCTTTCTTCTACAGTCTTGGCTTCAAATGATGCACATTTCCACAACTTATGGCATCCACTGCAACATTCACAAACAAAAGGCTGGGATGTAGAGCCTACACGCTCTACCACCGAATGAGCGGAATGTTGAGCTGCACACAAACGATGATTCTTAGTAGGAAGGTCTTGTGGCCTCGAACTGCTTTGACCTGTCTTGAACTTGTACAACAGCCTACCATATTCACTATCGGCCTCAGATGCCGCCTTCTCCACCAAGGTTCTAAGATCACTAAAGGAGCTCAGATCGCCACTACTGCTAATAGTCACAAATTGCACCTTAATTCGATGTGGCAATCTTCCAAATAAATCATGCATCAAATCTTGAGAATTTAACATCCACATTTTATCTAAACCATCAAAAGTTACCTCGCATTGGTACATTCGATCGGCAAACCTCAGCAATCCTTCGGCATCTCCATCCTTTATTGCTGGACCGTTGAGGAGCTCTCCACGCAGATGCTGCATAAGCTTTTTAACATCACCAAACCTTTTATCTAACCGATCCCAAGCCCTCATGTACGCAGTGCAGCTATCAAGTAAGCATCCTATGCCAGCAATTACTTCATGAGCCTTGCCTACACATAAGCTGTCCAAAAAGGCCATTCTGTCATCATAACTGAGATAAACATCCTCAACGTGCCTTTTGAATCGTTTTTTAAAATCCCAGTATTTAAGTATATCGCCCTTAAAACTTTCCAGAGTTAAACGTGGTGCAGGTGGTAAGGGCAATTGCATGTTATCAACGGTTGCCAATGGATGACCAACATTTCTGCCACAATACGGAGCAGCTTCTGGATTCAGAGAATGAAGAGGTCGCGAATCAAATTTTCCAACAACTCCCCTCGAATCAGTCATTACGTAATTAGGTGTCATACGTAAAGAGTTGGGCTGAAGTGGCGGTGGAAGATCATTGTGATTCGTGCTCGATGACTCATTTTCACAATTATCCTCACCAGATTTGCTATCTACCGGAATGCGTAAAAATTCGCTGCAAGCGGGGCTGCTAGATCGTCGTCCTCTTGGGCTTGACCTAGAATTTTGTGCCTTTCTCAGTTTGCTTAACTCGCCTTTTAATTCAAATAACACATCTTCGACTCTACAGGCCAACTTATCGAGGTCGTCAATATCAATGCTTTCACCACATGCCAGAATATCAGCGTGCACTAATGACACTGATTCAAAACACACATTCCATTCATTATTAAAGTCTTTAACAACCTCAATCGTGCTATCATTACTCTCAAGGACATCGTTCAGCTGTCTTCTCAAGGCAGATGCTCTAATTTGAATAGCAATGAGTTTTCGCTTCAGCACAGCCTTATCACTGCCCTGATGATCAATGGCGACTGAACTTTCTTTGTCGTCATTCTCATTAATTGACTTCATATTCATCGCAAATACCGTACTCTTTAAAATGGCCGGGCCCGTCACGGTTGAACAATGGTCTGTGTAAATCTCAATAGGGTGCCAGAAAATCTCAAAGTGCGGTAGAACAAACCAAGCCTAGTAAACTAAGACACTGAGAGGCTTGTCTTAAAACTTTTCTCGAATGAATGTTACTTCCCTTGGTAGCCTACCTCGAGAACGGGTGAGGTTGATCTCTAATTACTGGACCTGCAATCGATAGAAAAGGCAATTCTCTATGTTTTATGCTGATAGCTCCGACGACTAGCACCACGTGGTCATACAACGACACGCCTTCTAAATGATAATTGAAACTCTCTTCCAATATAGTGGCAATACACGCGGTCAAAAAACAGTAACTACCAGAACGAAATCACAAAACAATTATACCTAATCACTCACCAAATATGAACAAATTGCAAGATCCCAGCGATTCGAGAAAGTTTTGCCTCCTACCTCTACACCGTCATCACGCAAAAGAGACCAAAACAAACTCGATACAAAAAATCTCACACAAGGGTGACGGCGGCACCTAGCGGGTTTACATACGAATTATTAGAATTTAAAAAGGTTCTACACTAAGCGTTCCTGTTTCTTACAGGCACCAAAGTCAGTTCATTTGTGCCAGAAGCTGAGTTTGTCCAGGCCCACTGTTTGTGAATGCATAAAAGAAATGGGTCAAGATATTGAAGATAATCTCAAAAAAAGAGCTGAGAAATTCGTAAACTTCTCCCTCTGTCTCGATGAAACAACAGACATCAAGAATACCGTGCAGCTGGCAATATTTTTTCGAGGGGTTACACCAGATTTTCAAATTGATGAGAACTTGTTGTCTCTGGAATCGATGCACGAAACTACTCGCGGAGAGGACCTGCTTCAAAAGCTCCTTCAAGCACTAGGCAAGTTCGATCTGCCGTTAGTCAAGCTGTGTGGTGATGCTACTGATGGCGCACCAGCTATGGTTGGGAAACATAAAGGTGTGGTATCACTGTCAAAGAATGAAATGGATGGAAGAGGAATTAGACATGATGGATTGGTATCTTTTCATTGTATTGTTCACCAACAATGCCTTTGTGCAAAATCTGTGAAGTATGGTGATGTGGTATCGGTGGTTACACACTGTATTAACTTTATTAAAAAAAGAGACCTAAACAACAGCATATTTAAGCAAGTTCTCAAAGACTTTGATGCTGATGACAATGATCTTCTACATTTCTGTGCTGTTCGTTGGACGAGTTGTGGGAATATGCTTGGGCGCTTTCATTCTCTTCTACCAGAAATTATTGAGTTTCGAAATTTGAAGAAATGTCCTTTGACTGAGCTGGAGGATGAAAACTGGTTGTGCGACCTAAGATATATGGTAGATATCACAAAGCATTTAAACGACTTGAACGTGCATCTTCAAGGACCAGATCAACTACTGCACTCGATGTTTTCCAAGATCAAATCTTTCACGTCAGTGCTGAACCTCTGGGAAAATCAGTTGAAAGAAAACGATTGCACGCATTTTCCCACGTTGAAAAAATACTTCTTGGGCTCAATATGCTTTGGAATGTTCCAGTCTCTTGGAAAGGTTTAATGCCGAATTTCAGGATATCAAAAGCAAGCAGGTGGAACTTGATATCTTTTCTATCCCCTTCAATGTTGCGCCTGCTTCTGCACCCTCTGAGCTCCAACTCAAACTCATATAACTACAAAGTGGATGACACGCTGAAAGCGATGTATCTGAACGAGCCGTTGCTTGAATTTTATTGTGTTCATGTATCAAAGGAAGAGCTTCCAAACTTGAGAGCTAGCGCTCTCAAATGGTCATCTGTTTTTGGAAGCACATATATATGCAAACAATTTTTTTCTAAAATGAACATCACAAAAAGTCGTTACAGGTCAAGGCTAACAGACGAAAATCTTAGCATGCAGTTGAGAGTTGCCACATCGTCTGTTCGTCCTGATATTAAGCGCTTAGTAAAGCATAAAAGTTTCCAAATTTCTCACTGAGTAAAAACTCCATTAAATGTTTCTATAGCTGCTGCTCAGGCTATATGGTTTGGGATAGGGAAATTCACGACAAATAGCCGCAAACTCAGTCGCTAAATCAAGTGTCCACAAAGTGATGATGTTGAGATGCGAAATTTTATTACAGCTCCGATATCCAAAATGACCACATGGTATATTTGATAGGGCGACAGGTTTTCTAAAACACAATGCAAGTGTAAACAAACAGCTACGATAAACACTTAACTAACTTCATAATGTAAACATATTAAAAATAGGGATTTCGATGCAAATTCGAAGATCAAAAACGGCGTTGCGACGGTGTAACATATGTTGTGATGGAAAATTTACGAATACTACGTCGCAAGCCAACAATTCACATTCAAACTTACTAAGTACATGCAAGATACATACAAACTTACTGAACTATTTGAGGTCCCACGCAAATTATTAATTTTCAAGATTGTCGTCAGCAGCAAAAACACTGTTATTTCCTCTGGTTCAAACTTTTTACAGAACCGAAGAACTACGCTCTTAGGCCTTATATACGGTAGCAACAGCCAATCAAAATTCACGATACGGGCCACGTGTAGTAAATTTTCTAGAATAATCAAGCCGGAATTTCTCAGATCTTGTTCTATAGATTTCAATTGTCACATTTCGCAAGTTAAACAGTAGGATCACAGTTTCGAAATTAAGTGGTGCGTAGAGCGAAAAGTAAAGACACGATTAGATTGTCTGGTGGCAGAACAAAGCATTCAATTGTTACGTATGTCCAAATTTGATGAAGGCAGTTACGGGGGTTCGTCTTTGTGCAAATAAATACTCCTAAAACAAAGCGAACAGACAAACGGCGAAATAGTTAATTAGCACATTCGGTTTTTCTTTATAGTTAAAAACAAATATCCAACAGCTGGCAGACAGTTTTGGACCACATAAACTAAAGGTCTCCAGCAGAGTGAAAATCAAGCATTGAATTCGAGCAAACAGCACATTTGCCAAATAAAAATTTAAGAAATGTTCGATCCGTGACAGTTTCTTTGTTATTTTTTATTATTTCATTCTTTAATATTGCGTTAAATAACTTTAGCTGTACGGTTCGCATGAGTTTTTATTACTTTCGTTTGTTGTTCGTTTCTGTTGATGAATAATTTTATTGTTTTTAACAGGTTTCACAGGATGACGAAAAAGTTGTGCGGCCCGCTTACTCAGCGGTAACTGACAAAGTGGCCCGCGATAGCAAATAGGTTCGTCACCCCTGATTTAGATGAAAAACTTCTGAATTGAATTCATGTGACGGTTTGTGCACTCACAATCAACATCACACGTCATACCACAGTCGACAGAGTACCGGAAAACAGCGTTTAAGATCGGGCACAAGCAGTGTTCATTGCAACAAAACACCCCAAATTATAAGTTGTTTGTCGAAGAAATCCCTATTTGATTGCAAACTTACCAGATTTCGATCCGTGTGACGGTTTGTGCACGCACAATCAACATCACCTGTCATAACAAAGTCAATGACATACCGGAAAACAGCGTTCAAGATTGTGTACAAGTCGTTGCTATCGAAACAAAGCATGCTCAATTGACATTTTAATGTTCAAAACATACTTGTCCAGATGCAAACTCCTACTGATTTCGATCCATGTGATGGCTCGTGCACGCACAATCAACATCACATGTCATAGCAAAACTTTTTTAGGCAGCATGACTTTTTTTTTAAAAGAGTGATGGCCGGGGAACAGAAATCACGTACCGTACACAAAATTGCTTTGAGCAAAGTTTTTTGGCAATTGCTAGCCATCGCTTAAACACTAGTTCAAACTTTTCATGCTAATTTGTTTAGTAACCTATGTTCACAAATGTTTTTATGAAAGTTATAGGATTACAATTTCGGAATCTGGTAACAAAAACTAGATGTTGATTGCGCGTGCACAAGCCGTCACACGGATCGAAATAAGGATAAGTTTGCAATCAAATAGGGATTTCTTCGACAAACAACTTATATTTAAAGGTATAATGTTGCCATAGAAACGGTTTGTGCACGATCTTAAACGCTGTTTTCCGGTACTCTATCGACTGTGGTATGACGTGTGATGTTGATTGGGAGTGCACAAACCGTCACATGAATTCAATTCAGAAGTTTTTCATCTATATGAACAATTTTGATGCAGTATTGATTTAGCTTCTTTTGTTGTCATAGCAACAGTTTGCGCATGTTGTCATAAATATAGGTCGTTTCATTTGAACAATAGTTTGTTTTTCCAATACATTTTGATTTGGGTTTATACGGGTATATGAAATGCCATCTACGTACAGTCGCTATCATGGTTGAAGTGACTAGTTGCCATACGGAGTGCGCTTATTTTAACGCGGATTACACTCAGATGCTTGCCGTTGTGCCATGATCGAGACCCTGCGAAGAAACTACATCTCGGACGGCAGCGTCTTCAGTCAAACAGCACAAGCCATCATCAAGTCGCCGAATTCTAAACGTCAAGACCGCTTTCCGATTGACGTTTTAGGGGGAATCCCACTTACTTCGGCCGGTAAGCTTCACTCTCGCAACATTGGCGGGGAAGGCATGTTGCGACCCCAACAACTTTTTCCGCGCTTTCGCACGTCTCTGCTGGCTGTGCGTGCTTGAGGAGGGGAATTGTGTAGCAACTTCCAACTACAAATCACACGCAGAAAGTCACCAACAACATTTGGCTTTATGTATGAAACGCCATCTACGTACCGTTGCTATCATTATAGAAGTGACTAATCGCCACACGGACTACACTCGGATGCCTGCCGTTGCGCTACACAGGAATCATTGGCAACTCCGCGTTATAGAAAGATTTTTCTATTAAAATAATGAGACAAAAAAGCATCGAGCTGAACATGTAAAAGGGGCTAAAGCCAAGTTTCCAGTGCCCGCAAATAAAAGGCTTTCATTGGGATTAAATTTCACCAAGGTTGCACGGCTCAACATAATTTTTGTGATTGTAATGTATTCAAATCGAAATAATGGCATAGCAAGGATTTCGTGGGGAGCAGGCTGCAACAACAATTTTTTGATTGTTTAATAAAAGTTTAATCAAATAAACGTCGCAAACCAAAATCGTTTTATAATGAAAAAAGAATTATGTGCAACCTTTTGAGGTAAGATGCTTTGTGAGCACTACGTATAAACGATACTTCAGCAAAATGAAGATATGCTATGTAGTGCGGATAAATTGTTTGACCCAAAATACCCTACGTACAGTACACTAACATCACTAAGTGAAGTGTCTTGCCCAAGGACACAACGCGTTTTTTTAACTCGTTTCCGCTTAGTTTTGATGCAACTTTCTCGATATGTGAACAAATCTCAAGAGCAGGGTAACTGCTAGCAGCGATGCTAGAGGTTTTGCTTTTGTAGAGAGTTATGAAGAAAAGGCGTGAAGAGGCAGAAGAGCATGAGATAAATAATGATGTGAGCTTGGTGACTACAGGTGCTGCAGTAGATAATCACAGATGTGCATGATCTGTGAAATTGTGACTTCAAAAATCGCTGTAAAGTTTTGCAGAGAAGACAGCAAAGGGCATGACGATCTTGATGAGGAAGCACGAGATCAATAGTTGAGGCCAAAAGAATCTACTTGTGAAAAGATTCCAAAAGGTAGAAGCGAATACGGGAGGTTAGAGACTTAGCAGCGTGGCTGGAGCCGTACGTTCTTTGGTGAGCTGTGTCGTTTCTCGATTGAGAGGAGTGGTCGTGAACCCATTGCAAATTGACTTATCTCAAATTGGTTGGTAGTAGATAAATCTTATCTTTGCTTTAGGTCGGAGGTTACTCATTTTCATCAAAGGAGGTGACTTATGTAACAGTTCGCGATGCTGGCCACGAGGTGCCCACCTACCAACCACTCCGTGCCTTTGACATGTTTTCGCGCTTCTTATCTGGAAAGTTTTGATTGTGGCAACGCTTTCCATTTCTGTACAACTTTCTCATTAAATCATCTCGAATCGAACTTAATTCAAGCTAATGCTACCAGTGTTAATTAATAAATTTGTATTGAGTTTAATTTCACCCTGAATAAGATCTACACCGAGACCGAAAATATTGACTCGCTGTTATAGTTAGTCGGCGATGACACGGCCTTGTGTTGAAACACGCTATTGCTGCGTTGTGTTCTTGTGAAAGGCACTTTTGTATAATTTCCTGACTTGCTTGCACTGTTAGTTGCAGAATTGCTTTGCCAGCGAGGTTGGTAACTCCGGAGCAGATCTGCTCTCAAGTTGTCCTATGCATAACCGACGTAAAGTTTTTCTCGTTGCTGAAAGTTCATGTACTTTTTTATTGGTTTAAAAATTGTTTGCAATTGATAACTGCTGCTGTGCTCACCTTCTTCACCTTCACCTTGCTCGAGAATATTTTCATTATTTGGTTGAAAAACGTTTTGTTTTTCATATTGATGAAGAGATATTTTTTGCCGTGGACGTCATTATCCATCAACGGTATGGCTTTGGTTTTCCTGTAGTTTCTCGGTTATTGATGGAAATATCAGCATACCATTTTGTTACTTACTAAATTTCTTTGCTCGACGAATCGCACTATTAATTCTAGTTAATTGAGATTTTAGTTTGTGTATCTCTCCTCATTTCATTTGGTTGCTCACAATATTTACATCGCTGAGTTGCATATTGAAGTTTTTTAGATACAGCCGTATGTATCTGAAGCGAAAAAAACATGTTTAGTGTATTTACGTGAAGCAAAAAACTAGATGCTTGTTTTGAAGTCCACTGGTTTCACTCTAGGTAACACTTCAACATGGCTTTTTGAACTCCTTATTTTGTTTATACCCTAACCAGTCTTAGCACTGATTTTATTGTGATTTCTCTGTAAGTTGTCGTTTTAAGTTTCGAACTTCATAGGCTGGCTGTATTTTCTCTTTTCTTTGGGGCCGGTCTCCGCCCTTGTCCTGGTCGGTCACCTCTCCATCAAATTCTTGTCTTTTTCGATCCGTTTTGATTGGTTTGCTTTTGTGTGGCATCTCATTTTCTATCACAAGCTTATTTCTGATGGCTTCTCTCCTTGCTTTGTTTGATGGTCTCGATCTTTTTTTTATCACTGGCGCGCTTGTGTGCTTGTTCAAAATCACAAAAGTCGCTACTTTGGAGTCCGCCGAGGTCTTTCACTAGGATTCATTCTTGACCCTGTTCAGTTCTCACTTTTCATCAATCATTTTCCTGCGTCTCTTACGTTCTTTCGGGGGTTGCTCTCTTTATGCTGACGTTCTGATAATGTGGTATTCCTCTGTCTCGGAACCTGCTGCTGCTGCGGAGACCACTAAGAAGCCCTGATTCGACTGGAGCGGTTGTTTGAGCTGTGGTTTCTTCATTTTTCGGAGGTTGCAAACGACCGGAGTGTTTTTTGTCTACACGTGTATCTTTATTAAAGGCCAAGTTCTTTCCTCGACTGTATCTCTTGTTTGTTCGTGGGCTCTTTCATGGTGTCCGTTTTTATTTTTCACAAAGCTTTTCTTTAGCCGGTTCTCATGTATGTTTTGTCCGGTTTCTACTTGTCAGCGTTAAAAACGTTATCAAGTCAAGACGCCCTCACCGAGCTGGTAATTGCGCTGTCACCAGCTGCCTCTAGTCCTCCCTATGGTTCTTCTCAAGCGTCCCTGTCTGTTTTATGAGTCATCGTGACACAATTCGCTCTGTTAGGTTATAATCGGAGCGCTTGTCTTTTAACATTATTTTTTGTTTCAAGTTTTAGTCGGACATCAAGCGAAGCCAAGGCTTTCCAGGTCATACTGGAGAGACTGCGTCTACTTGCTGTTGCTCTGGCCCTTCTCTATCTCGCCAAGATACGGCTCATTGCCCACCTTGACTCCCATTCATCTCACGATCTCATGATAAGAACGGATAGGTTTGTCTTATTTTCTTTTGGCAAAGGAAGCTGCTTCGTCTTTGCCAACTGCTCACTCTTTGGCGCTAAAGCCACTCTTTCGTATTCGGCAGGCTTGGTGTGTTCAAGTGCTTCTGCAGAAGCCTGCGCCATTCTGCAAGCTTTTCGCTTTTATCGGCAACACCAACAAGTTTGCCGCTTCTATTTTTTGATGCGTTTTCGTTTCCGTCATTCCTTGTTTCTCACACTCTGTGGCACATCAAGCAGGGGTTGTCTTGTCCCTCCCTCTCGTCTTTTTCTTTTTGGCTACAATAGGTTCCTAGTCATTTGTTTTTTCTAGAGTAGTGACACGGCTAATAAGTTGGCCATAGGAGGTACGCTGTTTCAGCCATTACAGAAAGTAGAGTATTCATTCTCGAAGCTTTTTGTCTGACACTTTTTAAGAGAATCCGTCAGAAATAGAGTGAAAAGGTGAAGTGAGTCACTTATATAGAGACCCTGTTGACGAAAAAGAAAAAAGGGAAAAAAGCTCTATCATGATTGGTAAAAAAAAGCCACCAATAGAAGGAGCGGAAACTAATGTGTAATTTTTAGACCATCAACGAATTCCTTTTGTTTGCGTAAATTTGGTTTGGATGTTTTGATGTACGTGGCTTCAAGGGTGGAAAGGTGAAAAAAAGTACGGCCACGGGCAAGAATAGAAAATTTGTTGTCATTATATTCGTGTGCGCATGTAGGGTTTTGTAAAAGATCTTGTCCTATGGCAGAAAAGGAAGTTTCAGTTTTAAAGCTTCTAATTGGCTTGCAAGGGCGGGCCAATGTGCTTCGGTCCTGAGAAATATGCTTCTGGAGAATGGTTTTGGGCACGTGCTGCTTAATCCTCTTTTGTAGCCTTTGAGACGTACGACCCACGTACCGACTATCGCAGTGGCACAGAAATTGATAAACTATGTTGCTTTGATGAAAAGCGGGTAGTACATCCTGTTTGGCTACAGGCAGAAGTTGTCTGATGGTGTAGACAATGAATGGTTCAACTGCAAAGTAACAGCGTTTGACGGCTGTTTTAATTTGCATTTCGTACCTCAGCGAAACATTGCCCAGTCATGGCAAGTGAAGATAAACTGGGCATTTCTTCGGACCGAATTGCGTTGGTCTGCAAAATTGATTCATTTTCTTGGTCATAACAGTGTTGATTATAGCTTCAGGGTAACCGTTGTTGATAAGGATTGATCAAATATTGGAAAGTTCATTTTCAAGAGTAGATTTCGAACAGATAACTAGAGCTCTGTGGACTAGAGTTGAAATCAAATTAGTCTTCCGCTTCATGGGGAAAAAAGAGTTCCAGCGAATGTATTGGCCAGCGAAAGTCGGCTTCCTGTAGATAGATGTAACAAATTTGTAATCATTCTTTTCTACCAGGACGTCAAGAAAGGGCAAAGTCCGATTGCATTCCTTTTCAAAAGTGAAACGAAGCGATGGATGGAGAGAATTTAGATGAGAGAAAAAATTACCAATTATGATAGAGCTTTTTTCCCTTTTTTCTTTTTCGTCAACAGGGTCTCTATATAAGTGACTCACTTCACCTTTTTACTCTATTTCTGACGGATTCTCTTAAAAAGTGTCAGACGAAAAGCTTCGAGAATGAATACTCTACTTTCTGCAATTTTCAAATTCTGTAACACGAATCAACTCTTCAAATGTTTCAGCCATCCACGGTCCTATGAAGTCTCTTTTCTCTTACTTCTCGTATCCACTTTTCTCTTCTCTTTCACTAGAGGCGTACCGTCTCGCTAACATCTTTTGACCCACCAATCCTCATAGTATCTTCTGAGGAACTTTTGTTTCCTCGTCACGCTCGTTGAGTCCTCTCTCGTCTGCGCTGTAACGGACTAAGCCTTCTGTAAACTCTTTCTAGAATTGGCCAAAGTGAGAATCTTTTGTGAAGCTTGTGGTCATCCGACTTAGGCATTTATCGTCTCTCTCTGTCTTGGAGCTACAGGATCTGCGTGGGACTTTTTTTATGCATCGTTTGGTCCAGGCTTTGAGGAATTGCTCAGGTCTGGGGCTCCATGGTTTTCCCCAGAGCCCCACATCCTTTGGAAGAGGTCGAGTAACAACTACAACCTGTATGTCCAGGTCTTTGCTAAGTCGATCTTAACGCTTGGATTGCGTTACAATTTTATCAAGCCCCATCAGATGTTTCCAGTGTTTTGTTTAATTGAGAGTTGCCCAAAGTTCTTACATTATTTCACTAATGAGAAGTCTTGAAGGGCCACAAAAAGACTATTTTTGAAGTATTGGACTGGTTGCGGTAACCATTATTCTATCTGTAAAAGCAAAATCACTGAGAGATTGATGACGCCTTCGAAATGAGGGCGATGATTTGTTTTTGAAGATTTTTATTTTGAAGCGAATGAACGAATTTTTATTCCCGTTTCAAAGTAAAGAATTTTATGAAAATATAATTTTTGCAAATTAAGTTCGATTTTGCAAACTAAGTTAAACTAAAAAGGCTGGATCTGCCACTGACAGTTTATCATGATCTTTTTATGTTGAGAATCCGAGCTAATTTGCCAAATTTATTCGAGCCGGAAATAATCTGATTAAATTTACGAAATATGGATCTGAACAAGTTTTTGCAGGCTCCGGCTCCAATATATTTACAATTTGATATAGTATGGAACATATCTAAATGAATCTAATTTGAACTTTTTGATATTTAAGGCAGAGATGATACTCGATAGGAACCATGGGTTCACGCCAATAAAATTACTATATTTTAAATATTGAACTGATCTAAACATCATTATTGTTCTCGTTGCTTTATATTTAGCTTATGTAAAGCTTGTAAGCTTTTGCATTACAATATAGAATAAACCGTCGAGTTCTACTGTATGGCAAATGCTAAAAACCATTTATTGTGGAGCTGAAAAAGAAGACATGGCCTACCTATATACAGCTCCGCAGCTGAAGTTAAAGCCAGTGACTAAATGTTTAAAGGTCTCGGATCTGAAGCCAGTGGATGAATGCTAGAAAGTTCCGGTACGGGCATTTGTCAACTACATCACGAATGTGCAACCCTTTTTGCAGGCGAGCCGATTTCCGAAAATCATCGGGATAGTTGAAGTTTGTATCCCGGGCTCAATTAAGCTCACTAGCACTGATTAGTAACAGTATTCATAGAATATGGCAGTGAAGCAATTATGAGCGGAACCTCAAAATATGGGATCCGGATCTGCTCCTGGCCTGGTTATCATTTTTTGGCAAGAAATCGGATCCAGGAGTCGTCGAAACAAGATCCAGTTTAAAATCCTGTTTAGGGTACAAAATTTACAACTTGCTCACTTATCGCTTGTTGACGCTTTTGACCCAAATAGCTCAAAAAAAGCCAAACAAGCAAATAACTGCAAACATGAATTTCTAAATAGACAACTATTGTAATTGTTCTACAAAACTAGAAAAGATGAGAAGTGGTACAAAATTTCAATAAAGTATTTGTTATCGACCATTTCATTGTACTCTTTTTAAAATGAATAAGTGAAAACTCTAAGGTTTTCGTTTTTCTCTCTTCACTACAAAACTAGCGTTTCTATTGATTAACAGAAACTTGCAAAGTGACATACTCCGGTTTGAAGAATTTATAGGATCCGGGTCCGATCTGACTTCTTCAACACACACCGGAAACGCGATCCTGCTCACCACAACAGGAAAAGACCCTTTTTTCAGAGATCACATTTTTCACAGCAGTAAATTTACCATAATTTCTTAATGTGGTCAGTGATGACCTTTTCCTTGGCGGTCAATATTTCCAAATTTCTTCCACAGCCCCAAAGATTTTTCGTCGCATGTTGCACACTCCTGAACTAAATTATGGTTTACTCAAACAAATTTCACAGAACTACAATTTTTCTCATGTGTTTCGGACTAATCAACTTCGCTTTATGATTTACCATAACGTGTACCGTTTATTATTTACAGTTTTTCGTGTACCGTTTATTATTTACCTTTATTATTTACCGTTATTCGTATTGAAGAATGTGAGTAGACCTCCATTTGTAACCAAAACTGATAGATGTCAAAGAAAACAATCAATTCGATTCAAGCAAATCAAACATCCAAAATAACTATCAACCTTCACAGTTGACACCTTACTGCCGTCAATAAAGATACGATTTTGAACATTAGTCTTATTTACATTTCGCCTAACAGCAGCCTAACTATCTAGTATTCGTGATAACAAATAATAAACTAGCCTAAAAACCAACAAATAAACTGGATAAAGTGGCATGGTTTAGCTTACCAGCAACTCGTAGATAAATTTTACTTCAAAACAACTCCATTTTTAACTATGAAAACGACTTTGTTTAAAAGAAATACCGAGTTTTAGCGACGGTATCTTTCCTCTCTATTTTTTGCTTAGAAATAGCTGCTGCTCTCCCAATGTACCTCATTACACTATCAACGTTCACAGGTTTGATTTTAAACTGGCACATATAGCATATTAGCCGCCCTTCAAGAAAACTGCTACATATTTTTTACGACAATATTTATTCATCTTTATGAACGAATTATATAGGGTGTACCAGAAAAAGTGAACCGCTTTTTGTTAAGAATTTTCTGGGCGATAATAAAAGCAAATTTATTGAAATTTTATATCCAGTCCCCTTAGGACACTAGTTCTCAAACTTTTTTCGATCCGACGCATTTAAAAAAGCTTGCGAGACTTTGCGACGCACCAGGCAGCATCCTTCAGTTTAGTTTGCCGTACTGCGAGATAAATGTGACCCATAATCTACATAAATAACTGTCCTAATGCTCCCGAGATTTTGGATTGGTCTGTCATCTCCAATCGTAAAATTACGCTCTTCTAAGTTTGTAACTCATCTTTCCTGTTTTCGTCCAACATACAACTGAATGCTTTATTCTTTATATATTTTTCGCCAATTAAGTTAAACTTCTGCAATTTGATTCTTGAATAACAAGTCAACCGTTACAACAGTGTATTAAAAACACTATTGTGAAAATGTCAGAAGAAAGTAAGAAAGGAATCTACGATCAGAGTTCTTTTGACGCAATAAAACTTAGACTTTATGGCACAATACCAAAATATCCCGCGACGCCCTTGGAAAATTGAAACGACGCACCGGGGCGTCGCGACGCACAGTTTGAGAACCACTGCCTTAGGATATTGTCAACACTTTTACAAAGTATCTAAAGCATCAGTTGCAAATTATATGAGTATTGTCATATGTAAAACAACCTCTCTAAAAATGAAATATTTTTTACAGGCTAGGCTAGTAGGTAGCATTTTAATTGTAACTGATGATGCTTTAAGACTGTTAAGCAAAACGTTTTGAAATAAAATGTTTACTAATATACTGGCTATCATATTTCTAATCAGATTAGCAAAGAAGGCTCATTTTCATGCTCCTAGTTTTGGAGTTGTTTTGAAGTAAAATTTATCTACGAGGTGCGGGTAAGCTAAACCATGCCACTTTATCCAGTTTATTTGTTGGTTTTTAGGCTAGTTATTATTTGTTATCACGAATACTAGATAGTTAGGCTGCTGTTAGGCGAAATGTAAATAAGACTAATGTTCAAAATCGTATCTTTATTGACGGCAGTAAGGTGTCAACTGTGAAGGTTGATAGTTATTTTGGATGTTTGATTTGCTTGAATCGAATTGATTGTTTTCTTTGACATCTATCAGTTTTGGTTACAAATGGAGGTCTACTCACATTCTTCAATACGAATAACGGTAAATAATAAAGGTAAATAATAAACGGTACACGAAAAACTGTAAATAATAAACGGTACACGTTATGGTAAATCATAAAGCGAAGTTGATTAGTCCGAAACACATGAGAAAAATTGTAGTTCTGTGAAATTTGTTTGAGTAAACCATAATTTAGTTCAGGAGTGTGCAACATGCGACGAAAAATCTTTGTGGCCTGTGGAAGAAATTTGGAAATAATGACCGCCAAGGAAAAGGTCATCACTGACCACATTAAGAAATTATGGTAAATTTACTGCTGTGAAAAATGTGATCTCTGAAAAAAGGGTCTTTTCCTGTTGTGGTGAGCAGGATCGCGTTTCCGGTGTGTGTTGAAGAAGTCAGATCGGACCCGGATCCTATAAATTCTTCAAACCGGAGTATGTCACTTTGCAAGTTTCTGTTAATCAATAGAAACGCTAGTTTTGTAGTGAAGAGAGAAAAACGAAAACCTTAGAGTTTTCACTTATTCATTTTAAAAAGAGTACAATGAAATGGTCGATAACAAATGCTTTATTGAAATTTTGTACCACTTCTCATCTTTTCTAGTTTTGTAGAACAATTAAAATAGTTGTCTATTTAAAAATTCATGTTTGCAGTTATTTGCTTGTTTGGCTTTTTTTGAGCTATTTGGGTCAAAAGCGTCAACAAGCGATAAGTGAGCAAGTTGTAAATTTTGTACCCTAAACAGGATTTTAAACTGGATCTTGTTTCGACAACTCCTGGATCCGGTTTCTTGCCAAAAAATGATAACCAGGCCAGGAGCAGATCCGGATCCCATATTTTGAGGTTCCGCTCATAATTGCTTCACTGCCATATCCTATGAATACTGTTACTAATCAGTGCTAGTGAGCTTAATTGAGCCCGGGATACAAACTTCAACTATCCCGATGATTTTCGGAAATCGGCTCGCCTGCAAAAAGGGTTGCACATTCGTGATGTAGTTGACAAATGCCCGTACCGGAACTTTCTAGCATTCATCCACTGGCTTCAGATCCGAGACCTTTAAACATTTAGTCACTGGCTTTAACTTCAGCTGCGGAGCTGTATATAGGTAGGCCATGTCTTCTTTTTCAGCTCCACAATAAATGGTTTTTAGCATTTGCCATACAGTAGAACTCGACGGTTTATTCTGCATTATAAAGTTAAAAATTTTACTACGAATGCTGCAAAAGCTTACAAGCTTTACATAAGCTAAATATAAAGCAACGAGAACAATAATGATGTTTAGATCAGTTCAATATTTAAAATATAGTAATTTTATTGGCGTGAACCCATGGTTCCTATCGAGTATCATCTCTGCCTTAAATATCAAAAAGTTCAAATTAGATTCATTTAGATATGTTCCATACTATATCAAATTGTAAATAAATTGGAGCCGGAGCCTGCAAAAACTTGTTCAGATCCATATTTCGTAAATTTAATCAGAATATTTCCGGCTCGAATAAATTTGGCAAATTAGCTCGGATTCTCAACATAAAAAGATCATGATAAACTGTCAGTGGCAGATCCAGCCTTTTTAGTTTAACTTAGTTTGCAAAATCGAACTTAATTTGCAAAAATTATATTTTCATAAAATTCTTTACTTTGAAACGGGAATAAAAATTCGTTCATTCGCTTCAAAATAAAAATCTTCAAAAACAAATCATCGCCCTCATTTCGAAGGCGTCATCAATCTCTCAGTGATTTTGCTTTTACAGATAGAATAATGGTAACCGCAACCAGTCCAATACTTCAAAAATAGTCTTTTTGTGGCCCTTCAAGACTTCCCATTAGTGAAATAATGTAAGAACTTTGGGCAACTCTCAATTAAACAAAACACTGGAAACATCTGATGGGGCTTGATAAAATTGTAACGCAATCCAAGCGTTAAGATCGACTTAGCAATGACCTGGAGATACAGGTTGTAGTTGTTACTCGACCTCTTCCAAGGGATGTGGGGCTCTGGGGAAAACTATGGAGCCCCAGACCTGAGCAATTCCTCAAAGCCTGGACCAAACAATGCATAAAAAAAGTCCCACGCAGATCCTGTAGCTCCAAGACAGAGAGAGACGATAAATGCCTAAGTCGGATGACCACAAGCTTCACAAAAGATTCTCACTTTGGCCAATTCTAGAAAGAGTTTACAGAAGGCTTAGTCCGTTACAGCGCAGACGAGAGAGGACTCAACGAGCGTGACGAGGAAACAAAAGTTCCTCAGAAGATACTATGAGGATTGGTGGGTCAAAAGATGTTAGGGAGACAGTTCGCCTCTAGTCCAAGAGAAGAGAAAAGTGGATACGACCAGTAAAAGAAAAGAGACTTCATAGGACCGTGAATGGCTGAAACAGCGCACCTCCTATGGCCAACTTATTAGCCGTGTCACTACTCTAGAAAAAATAAATGATTAGGAACCTATTGCAGCCAAAAAGAAAAAGACGAGAGGGAGGGACAAGACAACCCCTGCTTGTTGTGCCACAGAGTGTGAGAAACAAGGAATCACGAAAACGCAGCTGCACCAATAAACAGTCGCCTCAACGTGGTGGTGCGGTCCCCGACCCCGTTTGGGTTGAGTCGAAATGGCTGTTGGCCTTCACGAGGGTCCCAGTTACCACGGGCACTCCCCTTCATTTTTTTGCTATGCTGCCCCCTGAACGATCGCAGAAGGGCAGCACACAGCTTCCTTAAAATCGGTCGCTTGTTTTCTCTTTTTCTTTTCTCCTGCCCTACCTTGCCCTTCTTCGTCTCCTCATTCTCTTGATGAGCGGTAACGTTCATCCCAGCCATGGCCCGATCTTTCCTTGCTCTGTGTGCGCTGGAAATGTGACCTGGCGGGGCAAGTCAATGCAATGCTGCGCTTGCTCCAAATGGGTCCATCTAAGGTGCTCACAACTTTCCTTATCCAAATTCAGAGCTTTTTGCAGCTCTCACTCTTGGAGCTGCTCCCCTACCGTAACACTGTGACTCCCTTCTCGGACTCCTCCGACATGTATACCTTCACTGTACAATCTGGCCCCGCCTCTGCTAATGCTGCACTCCCGCCCCATCCTCGTCTCCAAACCTCCTATCCTCCATCTGCCCATTTTATATCTTCTCCCTCTGCCTCCTTACCGTCCCTTGCTCCTGGCTGTCCTTCTGTGCCTCCTCTCCCCCTGACTCCCTCTTTCAGGGCTCTTCAATGGAATGCTGGAGGTCTCCAAGCCAGGAGCACTGAATTACTTCACTTTTTCTCGTCCCATCCAGTCGACCTTATCTGCATTCAGGAATCCAATCTTAACTCCTCTTCCTCTTTCCGGATTCTCTGCTCTGCGTTCTGATCGCACTCACTCCCGGTCTGGCATTCTCTCTCATGATACCACGCACGCTAGCGGCAGCGTTGTCATTTTCGTCAGGCAGGGCCTATCTTTCTCTGAACTTTCTACCTCCTCTCTTACTTCGATTGATCCCTACTCTGATTATGTAGGGGTTAACATCTCTCTTAACAACTCCTCCTCGGTGTCATTTCTTAATGTGTACGCCCCCCCCCCTATTCGCTCCTCCCCAACGGATGGCAGAACCGACTCCTTTTCTCCCTCCATTCTTTCCTCCTCTAGAAGTCTCTTCATTCTGGGGGACCTTAATTGCCATCACCCCCTCTGGGACTCAAGAGGTACTTCTGACACCCGCGGGGAGGAAGTATTTGACTGGGTCATCTCTTCTGACCTCCTCTCCCTCAATGACCCTGACACTCCCACCCTTCTCCATCGCTCCTCTCCTGACATCTCCTTTGCCCCCTCTTCTCTTGCCCTTTCTTGCTCCTGGGAGGTGCTTCAGGACCTGGGTTCTGACCATCTACGAATTCTTCTATCTGTTCCTCTCTCTCCGGTCTTTCGCCCCAACGAGCGTCCCCCTTCCTTCAATTTTCAGAAAGCTCGCTGGGATGGCTTTGCCTCCTACATTGACTCTCACTGTCCTTCAGCAGAGGAATACCGGTATCTTTCCTCTGCTGCTGCTCTGGCACTGAATACGGCCAAATCTTCCATTCCTTTTGGCCGCATCAAACGCCCTCCTAAAGCCTGGTGGTCTGCTGAGGTGGAAAATGCGGTTAGTGAAAGACGCAAGGCTTTCTCCTTCTTTGTTTTCCTCCTCTCCTAACTTCCCCAACTGTTCTTCTCCCAGGGAATCGGCTTCGGTTTGTGCCGCTTACCTGAGATCCCACTTTTCCGTTTCCCAGCCAGAGACTACCTCTCTGAGCTCCGCCGAGCCACGTGCCCTGTGGAGTCTCACTCATCTTTTTGCACTCCTTTCTCTCTCGCTGAATTTCTTGGGGTTGCCTCCAACCTCTCCTCATCCACTGCCACTGGCCCAGACAAAGTTTCCTATCCCATGATAAAGCACCTTCCTCGCTCTGGCATGAATTTTCTTCTTCATATCTTCAACCTTTCCTGGTCTTCGCATTCCTTTCCTTCCATCTGGAAGACGTCTTCTATTATTTCCATACACTAAATGGGAAAGCCTCTCGAATCTCCCGCTTTCTTCCGACCTATCTCGCTCACCTCCTGCGTCTCAAAGCTGTTTGAACGCATCATTCTATCCAGTCTACTCTTTGTTCTGGAATTTAATTCCATTCTCTCTCCCCACCAGGCCGGTTTCCGCCCTGGTCGGTCTACTCTAGATTAAATTCTGTACCTTTCTCATTCCATTTCGAATGGGTTTAACAAACCCAGGCCGGGCTCTCGGACGATTCTCTCTACCATTGATTTCTCCAAAGCTTTTGACTCTGTCTGGCATCCCGCCCTTTTCCACAAACTGATTTCGGCTGGCCTTCCTCCTTGCTTTGCTGGTTAGACTCAATCTTTCCTTTCTGATAGGCGCGCTTCTGTGGTCTATTAAAATCACAAAAGCCGCTCCTTTCGAGTCCGTCGAGGTGTTCCGCAAGAATCCGTTGTTGGCCCTGTACTTTCCTCTCTCTTCATCAATGATCTTCCGGCCTCTCTGCCTTCTTCCGTAAGCTGCTCTCTTTACGCTGACGATCTGGCCATTTGGTCCCCCTCCACCTTGGTCCCCACTGCGGTGGAGGCCACACAAGGAGCTCTGTTTCGATTGGAGCGCTGGTCTGAGTACTGGTGTCTTCCTCTCAATTCGAGCAAATGTGAGGCCTCCTTGTTCTCAGTGGATCCCCACCAAGCTAATCTCCTCCTACTCGGCTCCCGCCTCTGTTTTAATCCCACTCCAACTTTTCTTGGGGTCACCTTCGACCGCGCTCTTTCTTTTTCTAAGCATGTATCTTCGCTTAAGACCAAGTGTTTCCCACGTCTCAAGGCCTTACGCTGCATCTCTGCTTCTTCATGGGGCCCTCTAAGGAGTCCCTCTCTGTTCTGTATAAATCTTTTCTTCGGTCCCTTCTCACTTACGCTTCACCCGGATGGTTTTCTTTCCTAAGCGCTACCAATTTCACCAAATTGGAACGCCTCCACCGAGCGGCCAGTCGCGCCATTACCAGCTGCCTCTCGTCTTCTCCTATCCCACTTCTTCTCTCCGAGGCTTCTTTACCTTCCCTACGAGTCACCCTGACTCACTTCACACTTTTTTCTTATGAGCGGGCTCTTCGTCTCCCAACCTTCTTTCCTATTTCAGGTTTGGCCAGGCTAGGAGTGAAATCAAAACTCTGCAGATCGTCCTGGAGAGCTTTTGCGTCCACTCACCCGCTCATGCTTCCTTCTACTTGTTCTAAGGAGGCTCTTCTTGCTTGCCCTCCCTGTCCTCCTTGGAATCTGCCATCGTTCACCGTGGAGTCCACCCTTTCCACTCCATGCTTTCGCTCTGATCCCCAGCTCTCTCGCCAAGGTGCGGCTCTCGCCCAACTTTACTCTCTCCCTCTTATGATCTGGTGCTTTGGACAGACGGCTCCGCTCTTTTCCTTTTGGCGAAGGCACTCTGGCGTTCTTGCCAACTGCTCTCTCTCTCTGTGGCACTGAGGCCACTCTTTCCTTTTCGGCAGGCCCAGTATCTTGAAGTTTTTCTGCTGAAGCCTGCGCCATTCTGCACGCTCTTTGCTGGTCTCGGCAGCAGCATAAAGTCTGCCATTTTTCTTCTCCTAATATCTGACTCTCGTTCTGTCCTTTCCTCTTATCTCAAACTCTGTGGCAGATCCTGCAGAAACTGTCTTCTCTCTCCTCCTGTTCTATCAGACTACAATGGGTCCCCGGACACTCGTTTCTCCCGGGGAACGACGCGGCTGATGAGCTGGCCAGACGGGGAGCGCTACTTGCGCCTTCCGCAATCCCTTGTAGTCTCTCTTCTCTTACCTCTCGTATTATCTCGCACTGTCTCATTTAATTCTTTGACACACAGGTTCTCTCGATTTCCACAGAGAAACTTGTGCTTCCTCGTCATGCTCGCTGTGTCCTCTCTTGTCTTCGCTGCAACGAACACAGCCTTCTTTTAGGTTCTTATCTCTCTAGGATTGGCAGAATCGAAAATCCTTCCTGCAGCGCCTGCGGACACTCGTCCCAGGACATCTCTCATCTCATTCTGCACTGTCCAGCTACGGACTCTTTGCGAAGCTCACTCTTTGGCGACTCTCTGCCTATCTACAACCTCTGGTCCAGACCCTGTAAAGTTGCCCGGTTTCTGGGGCTCCATGGTCTTCGGCCATGCCCCATCCCTCGAAAGGGGTCGGGTAAACAGCAACAACAAAACGAAGCAAAAAATAGAAGCGGCAAACTTGTTGGTGTTGCCGATAAAAGCGAAAAGCTTGCAGAATGGCGCAGGCTTCTGCAGAAGCACTTGAACACACCAAGTCTGCCGAATACGAAAGAGTGGCTTTAGCACCAAAGAGTGAGCATTTGGCAAAGACGAAGCAGCCTCCTTTGCCAAAAGAAAATAAGACAAACCTATCCGTTCTTATCATGAGATCGTGAGATGAATGGGAGTCAAGGTGGGCAATGAGCCGTATCTTGGCGAGATAGAGAAGGGCCAGAGCAACAGCAAGTACACGCAGTGTCTCCAGAATGACCTGGAAAGCCTTGGCTTCGCTTCATGTACGACTAAAACTTGAAACAGAAAATAATGTTAAAAGACAAGCGCTCCGACGATAACCTAACAGAGCGAACTGAGCCACGATGACTCATAAAACAGACAGGGACGCTTGAGAGAGAAGAACCATAGAGAGGACTAGAGGCAGCTGGTGACAGCGCAATTACCAGCTCGGTGAGGGCGTCTTGACTTGATAACGTTGGTAACGCTCACAAGTAGAAACCGGACAAAGCATACGTGAGAACGGGCTAAAGAAAAGCTTTGTGAAAAATAAAAACGGACACCATGAAAGAGCCCACGAACAAACAAGAGATACAGTCGAGGAAAGAACTTAGCCTTTAATAAAGATACACGTGTAGAAAAAAAAACAATCCGGTCATATGTAACCTCCGAAAAATGAAGAAACCACAGCTCAAACAACCGCTCCAGTCGAATCAGGGCTTCTTAGTGGTCTCCGCAGCAGCAGCAGGTTCCGAGACGGAGGAAGACCACATTATCAGAACGTCAGCATAAAGAGAGCAACTCACGAAAAAACGTAGAGTGGCAGGAAGATGGTTGATAAAAAGTGAGAACTGAACAGGGTCAAGAATGAATCCTAGTGAAAGACCTCGGCGGACTCCAAAGTAGCGACTTTTGTGATTTTGAACAGGCACACAAGCGCGCCAGTGATAAAAAAAAGATCGAGACCATCAAACAAAGCAAGGAGAGAAGCCATCAGAAATAAGCTTGTGATAGAAAATGAGATGCCACACAAAAGCAAACCAATCAAAACGGATTGAAAAAGGACAAGAATTTGATGGAAAGGTGACCGATCAGGACAAGGGCGGAGACCGGCCCAAAGAAAAGAGAAAATACAGCCAGCCTATGAAGTTCGAAACTTAAAACGACAACTTAACAGAGAAATCACAATAAAATCAGTGCTAAGACTGGTTAGGGTATAAACAAAATAAGGAGTTCAAAAAGCCATGTTGAAGTGTTACCTAGAGTGAAACCAGTGGACTTCAAAACAAGCATCTAGTTTTTTGCTTCGCGTAAATACACTAAACATGTTTTTTTCGCTTTAGATACATACAGCTGTATCTAAAAAACTTCAATATGCAACTCGGTGATGTAAATATTGTGAGCAACCAAATGAAATGAGGAGAGATACACAAACTAAAATCTCAATTAACTAGAATTAATAGTACGATTCGTCGAGCAAAGAAATTTAGTAAGCAACAAAATGGTATGCTGATATTTCCATCAATAACCGAGAAACTACAGGAAAACCAAAGCCATACCGTTGATGGATAATGACGTTCACGGCAAAAAACATCTCTTCATTAATATAAAAACAAAACGTTTTTCAACCAAATAATGAAAATATTCTCGAGCAAGGTGAAGGTGAAGAAGGTGAGCACAGCAGCAGTTATCAATGGCAAGCAATTTTTAAACCAATAAAAAAGTACATGAACTTTCAGCAACGAGAAAAACTTTACGTCGGTTATGCATAGGACAACTTGAGAGCAGATCTGCTCCGGAGTTATCAACCTCGCTGGCAAAGCAATTCTGCAACTAACAGTACAAGCAAGTCAGAAAATTATACAAAAGTGCCTTTCACAAGAACACAACGCAGCAATAGCGTGTTTCAACACACGGCCGTGACATCGCCGACTAACTATAACAGCGAGTCAACATTTTCGGTCTCGGTGTAGATCTTATTCAGGGTGAAATTAAACTCAATACAAATTTATTAATTAACACTGGTAGCATCAGCTTGAATTAAGTTCGATTCAAGGTGATTTAATGAGAAAGTTGTACAGAAACGAAAAGCTTTGTCACAATCAAAACTTTCCAAATAAGAAGCGCGAAAACATGTCAAAGGCACGGAGTGGTTGGTAGGTGGGCACCTCGTGGCCAGCATCGCGAACTGTTGCAAAAGTCACCTCCTTTGATGAAAATGAGTAACCTCCGACCTAAAGCAAAGATAAGATTTATCTACTACCAACCAATTTGAGATAAGTCAATTTGCAATGGGTTCACGACCACTCCTCTCAATCGAGAAACGACACAGCTCACCTAAGAACGTACGGCTCCAGCCACGCTGCAAAGTCTCTAATCTCCCGTATTCGCTTCTACCTTTTAGAATCTTTTCACAAGTAGATCCTTTTGGTTTCAACTATTGATCTCGTGCTTCCTCGTCAAGATCGTCATGCCCTTTGCTGTCTTCTCTGCAAAACTTTACAGCGTTTTTTGAAGTCACAATTTCACAGATCATGCACATCTGTGACTATCTACTGCAGCACCTGTAGTCACCAAGCTCACATCATTATTTATCTCATGCTCTTCTGCCTCTTCACGCCTTTTCTTCATAACTTTCTACAAAAGCAAAACCTCTAGCATCGCTGCTAGCAGTTACCCTGCTCTTGAGATTTGTTTACATATCGAGAAAGTTGCATCAAAACTAAGCGGAAACGAGTTAAAAAAAATACGAATGCCGACAAGTTGACAATAGCTAAATGTTACACCTTCAAACAAAAAGTGATGCAACCAAAAAAAGGAATAGCTTAGTACACAACGGTGGATCAACAGCTCGTATTCAAAAGCATGCAGCATCAGAAATATAGCAGACTAAACCTATTCTTATGATGATTTACCTGACCCCTTGAATCAGTCCATGGATGCCAGGGTTTGGTGTTGTTCAAACCGAGATTATGCAGCCAATACCTCGTAGCTGAAAACAAAAAACGTTAAATCATACACTCGATAGGATAATCGCAAATTCAGATTTAATATACTTTCAAGTAGCGCAAAAAATAATCGACAAAACCACAACGTGCAATCACTTTTGAAAAGCAAAGACGAGACAAATGGCTGGTAAAAAAATCGACAGTTTTTAGGCTTAAAATTTGTCAGATGTTTCTTTTTTTAAATGATGGACAAGTTCATACTTTACATAGTACAAAAATAACGCAAATAGCTGATCATAGAACTTTCAAGAACCTCATAAACAATTTAGTTAGATATACGCTTACTCAGCATAAACAATGTAAGGAAATTTCTCGACAATCACGAGCTGTATCCGCATAATTGCACGTGCAATTCTTCATAAAACGCCAAACTGAAATGCTACTGATCCAATAATAGTAAACTCTATTCCAGCTCATATGTATACTCTGCAATTATGTTTAGGATTATTCCTCGTAGCTACTAGAACTGCCTGGTCAATGCATCTTTACAAGCATTGCAGCCATCTACGTCCAACAAGAGCCTAAACTCGCTACCTTACAGCTCAAAGCCATCTTAATATCACCTGAGCAACGAAGACGTCGTCACTACAGAATATCAAATCAAGCAAATCCCTCACTTGTTGCAGGAACTACAGCGTCGACATCACCAGAGTATATCAAGATTTTCAATTTGGCCGGGAAGAGATCCTTTGTGTAATAAGGCACTATGGAAGCTGCAAACGACTCTGGCGACCATCTTGCACCAACATAATTACTACAATCAATCCAGTTGGTTTGTTCAGCAAAGATAGCACGCTGAAAACGAGGGAGGTATTAAATGTAACCAATAAACGTGCATCTTTCCATAATACACAAAAGTAAACACTGCGTTCAAGACAAAGTTCCACAAACTAACAATAAGTAGTGTTTAATACCGCTAGCTTGCTTACTACGCACACTTTATAAACTTTACTAATTTTTCTCACAGCACTACGATGAAAAGATATTTTTACATACATTACCAACTGTCTACCAACTCGTGGGAAATAAAGCCTTTGGCCAAAACCGGTGCACATACCTGAAAGGGATAGCAAGAGTGCGCTTTAAACTTTGTGATTTATGTCTACCTCTATCCTGCAGGTATCGCATAAAATTAATGACCAGATTGACACCCTAAACCCACCGGCTTTTTTTTAATCCTAAGTAACTTAGCATAAAATGTTTTAATATATTCTGCTTTCTTCTTACGCCTTAGCATTCAGAGCTGAGTTAAATCTTCCTTTCCTTCGTTCCTCGCTGTATCGTTTAAACATCTTTGTGTGATGTGCGTAATGGTCATGAAGAAAATAAATGAATATGTAAAACGGGTAAGACCAGACTAGAGGGGCAGCGCAGTACATTTCCAATTACGTAACTACAAACCGCAATCTGATAGTCTCACCACAAAGAAAGGTGATCAGTACCCAAAAATCGCCTCATAAAATATACTCGGCAAGCAACTTCGCTTATTTAACGCAGTTAAACATAAAAAATTTAAGTATATTATCAAACATTACGTTTTTGTAACGCAGACTCCAAATACACAATCTAATCTACCACACAGCAAAAAATAGTCACCTCTAACATACCTGCACTTCAGGATCATTTAAATAATCATGCAGATAGGTATCCTGACAAGGATAATACGGTGATCTTAAGTTTTGCTGTTTTAAAAGTCCTCTTGCAAAAGTCGACATTGAAAGATCTGTGTGAGCAACAACATTCAACAAAGCCAAGCCGTTACTGTGGCTCTTAAATTGATCGCTCAAACAGACGTCAGTATAAATATCATAAGGATTGATTTGACCCATTTCGGTTGTTGCTTGATCTTGGTACATATTACACTTGACAGGATCGGGAGTTTGCTTTAATGCTAGTACATTAGGAAAAGTAAAATCACAATATTGATAAAGTGCTTTGTAAGTTCCAATTGAGATCAAATGATGACTGTAAACATATTCAACCGCACCTCCGCTATCGAGTTTTAAGAATGTAAGTGGGTTACCTGCAAAACTAAACCAACGTAAATAGTAAAATCACACATATTAAAGTCACTTATGCTTTCCATGGGCCAGCGTAAAAGAATAAAATGATTTCGACAGAAATTAAACCCACCACGAGGCTTGGTATTTCAAAACTCAACCGTTAGAGCATCTGATTGGTTAATCAGGAGACATTACTCCATGGTAAGTAAAAGGACTCTGATATGTTCATCATACGTAATTCTGAATAAACAAAAACAGAAATTTCCCAACTTTTCAATTGCCAACACCGCTAACTACCATCTAAACATGCGCTAATAATAATGCAGCTGTATCACTGCATGGCTTTCTTTTCCCAAGAGTAAGCCCCAGCAAAAAGTAGCAGCTGGTTTGATTACCAATAAAGCGTCGGCTAATTTTGTTTTCCATTTGTTAAAAAACGTTTCACAAGTTTCTACCTGAATACAACAATAAGTTAAGTTGCTTAAATATCATCGTTGTTTAATATCATAAATATATTCGTGAAGCAAATTAACACCGCAACGAATTACAACCTTAGATTTAGCATTAGATGTTGTGTGGTATCGGCATAAAGCATGAATCACACGATTGAGCATAGTTCCAAGGTAAAATAAATACAACTGGGGATGGCTTTGTTGATAAAACAATGCATCATGTTTTGTTTCGTTACTACAACACAATCCAATTAGCCGTCAATGTTTTTTAGCAGCACAATTTTGCATATGCGAAAGAGAGAAATCCTTGTTCCAAACACCATCAAGTAGCTTTTAACTTGATTTCACAGGAGTAAAAAAAATTTCTTCTGTTTTGGTTGACGTTTCATAAAGAACTTTCATGTCCTGATCACACTAACTGCACAAACTTAACAAAGCAAAACATAAACAAATTCAGCAAGATTCACCTATCATGAGCCCCTTCAGGTTGATAACATTTCCTGCTGCTTTGTTGTATTCAATAACTTTACTTGCCAGAGTTGGAATGTAATGACCAGCATAAGATTCACCAGTCATCCAGAAATCCAATGATTTCAAATGAGGGAACCTTCAAAATAATTACGATATTTACAAGTTGTTTTTAGAAACTACCAATAATTATAGTATTAGGTTCCAGGTTAATATCTAGAACCAGTTTGCAAATTGCAATTTACCAGCATTCAGTTTTTACTCAATACCAATTTGTAAATCAAAATTTTTCAGAAATATTGTATTTGTTTACTGGCCGGCTCTGCCGACGTCGCCCACAAGGCCTTCATTAGTAATGCTGCTAGGGTTAAGAACATCGGATCAGTCATCCAAGCCGGCTTCACTCAATGGATAATTGTGAAACCAGTAATAAAAATTTAATGTTCTTTTGACATAGCCAAATGTCGTTCCAAAAGAAAACTGCCGCATTTTGAAAGGAAATCCATTAAAAAATACATTATGGTGGGTTGCAAAGAGCTGCTATATTTTTCTCACAGTTTCTGCAGCCTGAAAACGACTGGTTTAAACTGTTTGCAGCAAAGGCATGCTTCGAAACTTGAGCCACTTACATTTAAAGTGGTCAACAATTTTACAAACGTTTATGCATTTATTTACTGAAGTGCATAAAATGCTTACCGGTAAATTCAAAGTCATGGGTAGACGCTTAATTGATTCATATATATTTTCAAAAACAAGGTATTAAAATTTAGGCTCACTACCTACGACTTCACGTATACGTAGACCTATTTATATGACCTAAAGCCTGTGTTTGCGCATTTGTTAGTTGGTCTTGGCATAAGCGCAGCCAGGAAAAGAGAAAGCTAACTTGTAGTCAAGAACTTACAGGTTATAATAGCAGCCAACCAATCAATAATGCCAAGGCTAAGCATATGGATTCAGTGAGCTGCGCTGCCTTCACTCAATGGGTAGTTGTGAGAGCAGTAATGAAACTTTAATGTTTTTTTTAGGTAAATCTGATTCCAAAATCAAAAATACAGTTCTTTTTTAATGGGGAGTCAGTGGAAAAACATTATGGGGTTGCATACTGCTGTTTTATTCTTCCCAAAAGTTTTTAAGTCCCTAAAAACGTCTTTTTTACCCTGTTTCCAATATAGGCGCATTTTGATGCTGAACTTGCTGACAATTGAAACAGCCAATAATCTCACCGACTTCTATTGTTTTATTTCATCACTTACATGAAAGTATAAATTTATTTGTGGCAGGATACCAAAGTAATTGTTGTACATTTTTTGAAATAAGCTATTAAATATTATACATTCTACTTGAAGTCTTTTTGTAATTGATGGCCTATTGGTATGATCTAAAACCTATGTGTGCACACATATTGCTTACTCGTGGCATAATTGCAGCTAGGCAAAGAGAAAGCTAACCCAAAGTCAAGCACTTACAATTGAGTTATTGCAATAACTCATAAGTTACACTCTAGGAGCATATTCCATCGACCACAATTTTGTATTAAAGATGCAGGTAATTTTTGTGATTCCTGCAAAATTTCACATTAAAAATCGCCAATTTGTTCAACTTGGCTGCACTTGACAAATAAGCTTATGGCTTGAGAGAGTAAGACCAGTCAGGTTTGCGATACGACTGCAAAAACTTTTAACCTTGCTATCACATTACTAAAAAACAGGTTTTCAAGCTTTCATACTAATACTGTTAATGTACCATTGTTCTTTATCAAGTAGCATATCAATTGTTTGCTTTTGAAATGAAATTGTATAACCCCTTATAAGCGCAGCTGCTGCCTGCTGCACAGTCTTTATGTTAATCATGCCTAACAACATTATAACATCACAGAGCTAGTTTGAAGCATTCAAAAAATAGCACTTAGAATGCTCACAAAGAAAAGAGATCACTTGATGCATCATCAATTTAGCTCAAATCATTGCAAAATTTTTTCATCAAAAGTACCAGGTTAATTTCTCCAAAGAAAGCATTTAATTGCTTTTCTATGGTCATTGCTTTTCAAAAAAATGAAGAAAATGAATTTTTAAATCAAGAGTAAACTGTGACGTCAACTTATACCCTAAGGAGACAAAATTTTTGCAAATTGGTGCATCAGGGGCTGACTTTCATAGGAGCAAAAAACAGTTTTTTTTCATGAAGAAACGCAAATTTAAAAATCTTTTTTGACTAAGACGTCATTGTGACATCACAACCCCTCTACTCTCCCCAGAACATAATGAATCGTCCTAAGTTTGATGTATGTTAGCCAAGAAGTCAAAAAGGTGTTAAAACATAGATGCACATACAGACAAAGAATCAACAGAAACTTCTGTAATGCAGTGGTAATTGCTACAGGCTTTAGATCACAAGGTCTCAAGTTCAATGTAATAGCTCCATTGGTATTCACCAGGAAGGGCACCCAGAATGTAAAGTGCAATGATGCTTCAGCAAAAAGTTAGGTGATTGGTTCAAAAGCAAATGCGTAATGGTTGACATACATTGAATTAGCACATCTGAGCCTGAAAAACGTGAAAAAATGACATAAAATTGACTTTTTACACATAAAATATATTGCTCTTTATGGTATAGATTAAATGGGTAATTCATCTAACATGTGTAGATATTTCATTTCATCTTTACATTTTAATGCATTACAATCAACTAAGTACAATCAGAGAAATAAATGAAAAGATTCACAAGCATCAATAAACCCAATTCAACAAAAAAACTAACACAGCACAGTAGAGCAATTGAAAAGCTAAGAGGCAAAACCGAATTACTCTCCAGTACTTTGTAAGCTCACAGTTTGTGACCAGTATAAACAAAGACAACAACAAATTCACAAAACTAGACAAATTGATAATGGCTATGTAGCAACAGAACCTTGTATAAATGGCAGAATATAAATCACAACTTCACCCAATACACTGGTAGTACAAATTGGGTAAAATGATACAGAAAAAAGAGAAAGCACCACTAAAGACTTACATTTCAAAGAACTTGATGAGGAACTCAAGCGAGTCATTTGCAGTCTTGTCATCATTGTAAGCAATTGGAATATCAGTCTTGGAAAATCCAACACCAGCTGGTGCCTCGAGGAAGACCATGTTTGCTATCTTATTCCAACTATATTCATTTATTCCTAGCTTTGAATTATTTTTGACATAAAATGGTCCAAGCTCTTCGAAAAATCCACCAAGAGAAGAACATCCAGGTCCACCATTAAGCCATAGCACCAGCGGGTCAGAAGCTGGATTAGATTGCGATTCTACATACCAGTAAAACAGTCTTGTTTTCTTTGCTTCATCCACAGTAATATAACCAGAATATTGTTTAAAATTGATTTTGGCCTCTAGCCCAGGCAAGTTTGAAATTAATTTTCCATCAACTTGCAGAAACCAGCTGGCTGCAATGAAACAAACCAAAACCTTGAGAAACACAAATTTCATTGCCAACAGCAGAAAATAACTTTACACTATACGAGGGTAAATCAAAAAGTTCTAAGACAAATAACATAAATTCAATCTCAGTAAAAATACCGCAAAATCTCAAAAAATCATGGCAACTGTTTTTTGGGATAAAGATGGAATCATTTTGTTAGATTTTCTTGAAGGACAGAAAACTATCACTGCAAGTTATTACGAAAAAGTTTTGAGAAAGCTAAAGACTGCATTGGCCAAGAAGCGACGAGGAAAGCTTCATCGTCAAATTTTGTTCCATCATGACAATGCTCCAGCACACACGGCCAAGACTGTAACGACAACTTTACGAGAGTTTCGCTGGGAAATCCTTTCACACCCTCCCTACAGTCCTGATTTAGCTCCTTGTGACTTCTTCCTATTTCCAAAACTGAAGGAGCATTTGAAAGGAACAAGATTTCAATCCATAAATGAAGCAAAGAGGGAGGCTGTGACCTGGTTGACTAGACAAACTCCAGAATTCTATCAAGAAGGAATTTCTCGATGGAAACATCGCTTGCAAAAGTGTATTGAGTTAGGTGGATCTTATGTAGAAAAATAATCGTGCAACTTCAATAAATATTGAATTTATGTTATTTGTCTTAGAACTTTTTGATTTACCCTCGTACAGCTGTCTAAAGTGTAAGCATAATATTTTTAAATAAAGAAACTAACAAAATCGCCGACTGAAATAGTCCGCGGACTATTTCCAGTCCGCAGAAAGGAGCTTTGCCAGAATGGTTTTACGGATAAAAAGCCTAAATCAATAGTACACACAAGTGCTTCTCAACCTGTTTGATGCTATGGACCACTTTTCGCCAATACTTTGTTTTGGGGCTAACTTTATGAAAAATTTGTTTCAGAACAATCATGTATTCCAGGAAGGAAGTTGCTACAAAACGAAAGAGTGTTAAGTTTAAAGTACATTTTTAGCTTTCGTATGTAGCGTGTCGCGCCTCGCACTTCATCGAGCTGCCACGCCAAACATCTTTTTGTCTTTTTTTACATTTTTTTTATTAATTTGCTTTCAGTGGCTTAGCACCTTGCTCCCACTGATGTGTGTGATTCTAGTTGTTTACTGCAAGAGCTGTGTTTGCTAATTTGCAACTTCGTGCGTCCCCAGTTTGACGCCCAGCTCGCGCACCTTTGCTGTTTTACCCTATGATTTTACTGTAATATTAACTGACGAAGTACATACCGTCAGGTTTGTAGCCGCTCGGCTATCTCCGTTTAAAGTACATCGTGCTCCTATAGTTCGCACGCCTGGCGATGTAACCTCACGCCAGGAATCTAGCCTGCATGGCTTTCCGGCAACCTAGCCGTGATATTGCAACGCGTATTGTTTATTGTTATTGTATGCGTCTAAAATCACACACATTTATTTTTCTTTTTTTATTAGGGATAGATTATGTATATTTTTGTCTTCTCTTGGTAGCTCGGTGATCGGCTTGCCTTTCCCGCCATTAGGTTGTTTATCCGTTATTTTTGTTGGTGTGACGTGTGCAGCGTCCTGTTTACATAGACGTGTGCAGCGACCTAATTCCTGGTGTCGCGTGCAGATTTTGTTACCGACCATGTGGTCGGAGATATTGTGCTCTTTTTCTTCGTCGATCGCCGTGGCAGACGGACGTGTTCTGGTTGTCTGTCATGTTTCTCGTTCGTTGTTGATCGTCGTGGCAGAAGGACGTGATTTTTGATTATCTGCCACAGCTTGCGCAAATTGATGGAATAAAATATTGCTGTAGTGCTTTCTTCCTTGTGACTGCCATATAGTTCCCAGCAATTGGGATTCAGTCAGCACGTTATTGCTCGAAGGAACATATTTCCTACACGTAGTTCATACATTTTTCCAAAACAATCTTTAATTTATGGCAGAACTTTTCGCGGTCTTCCTGAAGGACCTTCGCAGCCCATCAGTGGGCCGCGGCCTATCGGTTGAGAAGTGTTGTTATGCACAAAATAAAGTTAATCCAATCAAACAAAATTAAAATGTATTGGAAAAACAAACTATTGTTCAAATGAAACAACCTATATTTATGACAACATGCGCAAACTGTTGCTATAACAACAAAAAAAGCTAAATCAATACTTTATCAAAATTGTTCATTTATAAGAAAAACTTCTCAATTGAATTCATGTGATGGTTTGTACACGCACAATCAACATCACATGTCATACCACAGTCGATAGAGTATCGGAAAACAGCGTTCAAGATTGTGCACAAGCCGTTGCTTGTGCAGGCAATATTTTACCTTTAATTATAAGTTGTTTGTCAAAGAAATCCCTATTTGATTGCAAACTCATTCCGATTTCGATCCGTGTGACGGTTTGTGCACGCACAATCAACACCACATGCCATAATAAAGTCAATGGAATACCGGAAAACAGCGTTCAAGATTGTGTACAAGTCGTCGCTATGGTAACAAAACACCCTGAATTATAATTCATTTGTTGATAAAATCCCAATTTGAATCGATGTGACGGCTTGTGCACGCGCAATTAGCATCTAGTTTTTGTTACCAGATACCGCAATTGTAATCCTATAACTTTTATAAAAACATTTGTGAGCATAGGTTACTAAACAAATTAGCATAAAAAGTTTGAACTAGTATTTAAGGGATGGTTAGCAATTGCCAAAAAACTTTGCTCAAAGCAATTTTGTGTACGTGATTTATGTTCCTTTGCAATTACTCTTTTAAAAAGAAAGTCATGCTGCCTAAAAAAGTCTTGCAATGACATGTGATGTTGATTGTGCGTGCACGAGCCATCACATGGATCGAAATCAGAAGAAGTTTGCATCTGGACAAGTATGTTTTGAACATTAAAATGTCAATTGAGCATGCTTTGTTTCCATAGCAACGACTTGTACATAATCTTGAACGCTGTTTCCCGGTATTTCATTGACTTTATTGTGACATGTGATGTTGATTGTGCGTGCACAAACCGTCACACGGATCGAAATCGGAACGAGTTTGCAATTAAATAGAAATTTCTTCGACAAACAACTTATAATTTGGGGTGTTTTGTTGCAATAAAAACGGCTTGTGCCCGATCTTGAATGCTGTTTTCCGGTACTCTGTCGACTGTGCTATGACATGTGATGTTGATTGTGCGTGCACACGCCGTCACACGGATCGAAATCACCAGGAGTTTGCATGTAAACACGTGTGTTTTCAACAATAAAATGTCAATTGAGCGTGTTTTGTTGCCATAGCAACGGCTTGTGCACAATCTTGAACGCTGTTTTCCGATACTCTATCGACTGTGGTATGACATGTGATGTTGACTGTGCGTGCACAAACCATCACATGAATTCAATTGAGAAGTTTTTCTTCTAAATGAACAATTTCGATAAGGTATTAATTTAGCTTCTTTTTTGTTGTCATAGCAACAGTTTGCGCATGTTGTCATAAATATAGGTTGTTTCATTTGAACAATAGTTTGTTTTTCCAATACATTTTAATTTTGTAAAATTTTGTTTGATTGGATTAACTTTATTTTGTGTATACTGTTGATTTAGGCCTTTTAACCGCAAAGCTCCTTTCTGCGGATTGGAATTCTGCGATTTCGTTAGTTCTACTTCCAGCAAACGGCCCAAACCGCCCCCCGTCGTAGCAATATCTGGGACACCAAGTTTCTTCGCGACATTTATGTGCTATTTTTCCAGAATATAACAAAAGGGACTATACCAAAAGGCATATTAAATAGGGAAAATGTTGAGACCCCATCAATGCAACCAGTCTAGTCTTGATGTCGTGTATCTATGTGTTGCTTTTTGTCTCGAAAATAAACTTTTTTTACAAAATTGAACTGTTGCTGTTGGCTGGTTCGTTGAAACGCACACGTGATGTGTAGTGGTTTTCTATTAAACGTAAAACTTAATTAATGCGAAATAAACGGCAAATAAGATTAAAGTAACATTAAATAAAGAAAGTAATAATAACAAGCGGTGGTCACAGACGCGAATTCCTTTTGCACTATCCAAATCAACATTAACTTTAATTACAATAAATCAAGAAAGAATGCAAATTAAATCAAACATCATATCCCTTACCAACTGTTGCGGAAGTCGCAGCCAACAACAGTCGCCATATCCAACAGTGTACTTTTATACAAATATATTTAACACGCTAAACAAATAGAATCAATTAGTTAAAACTGCTCGTTTCCAAAACCCATTACTCTACAGTAATTTTCAAACTAAACGCAAAATCCAGTTTACATGCAAATAAATGCTAGCATTCTAAGGCCGAATGCAAGAGCGTAATCATTAAAGGCGTCGTTCAAACAAAAAGGTTGCCTGCGTCAATAAACCAAATAAAAACAAAGTTTGCGCTAAAAGCTGCAGTAACAGAACTTTGAAAAAGCTGATCTTCAAAATAACAATAAGCCCCTACAATAACAGCAACCTTCAATACTACATCGTCAAATTAGTCTGTTGCCATCCTCATCAAAAGTTTCTGGATTTGCTACTGCTATATTTCTTGCATTTGATTACTAGGTTGGGCTAATAACCCATTTTCAAAATAAGATTTTCCTGCAGGGTGCGACAATATATCTGATGACTATGCTAACACACCGTGGGCTAGAACAACTGACCTATCTTTTTTATTGATTCCTCCTCAATCTTTGGATTACGTAAACTGGGCCCATCATAGCGACTTCCCTAATAATACACTATGACTGTGCTCACTTCCTATCAGTAAATGATTTAAAAAAATTTTATGAGTTTCTTTGACCAAGTGCACAGCTGAAGCGCTTGATGTAACTACAGGAATTAAGCACTAAAGTAATTGGCCTACCACTTCGTATTTTGAATCACTCGAATTATCCGTGCGTAACGTAGAAAATCTTGTCATGGTTGAGTAAATCACGCAGATTTTGTTTTGAAATAAAGCCAGTCCAGGGCCATAACTTCGTCAGGTGGGGCCCCGGTGCAAACATCTATTATGGGGCCCCATTTTTTCTGTATTTAATATTCAATTGAGCTACTTTTCTCAACACAAGTCTAGCAATCTCAGCAACCCCAACTACAAACCACAAGCAGAAAGTTACCAGCAAAACTGAGGTTTATACGGGTATACAAAACGCCATCTACGTACAGTCGCTATCATGGTTGAAGTGACTAGTTGCCATGCGGAGTGCGTTTATTTCAACGCGGACTACAGTCAGATGCCTGCCGTTGTGCCACGATCGAGACCCTGCGAAGAAACTACATCTCGGACGGCAGCGTTTTCAGTCAAACAGCACAAGCCATCATCAAGTCGCCGAATTCTAAACGTCAAGACCGCTTTCCGATTGACGTTATAGGGGAATCTCACTTACTTTGGCCGGTAAGCTTCACTCTCGCAACATTGGCGGGGAAGGCATGTTGCAACCCCAACAACTTTTTCCGCGCTTTCGCACGTCTCTGCTGTCTGTGCGTGCTTGAGGAGGGGAATTGTGTAGCAACTTCCAACTACAAACCACACGCAGAAAGTCACCAACAACACTTGGCTTTATGTATGGAACGCCATCTACGTACCGTTGCTATTATTATAGAAGTGACTAATCGCCACACGGACTACAGTCGGATGCCTGCCGCTGCGCTACACAGGAATCATTGGCAACTCCGCGTTATAAAAAGATTTTTCAATTAAAATAATGAGACAAAAAGCATCGAGCTAAACACGTAAAAGGGGCTAAAGCCAAGTTTCCAGTGCCCGCAAATAAAAGGCTTTTATTAGAATTGAATTTCACCAAGGTTGCACGGCTCAACATAATTTTTGTGATTGTAATGTATTCAAATCGAAATAATGGCACAGCAAGGATTTCGTGGGGAGCAGGCTGCAACAACAATTTTTTGATTGTTTAATAAAAGTTTAATCAAATAAACGTCGCAAACCAAAATCGTTTTATAATGAAAAAAGAATTATGTGCAACCTTTTGAGGTAAGATGCTTTGTGAGCACTACGTATAAACGATACTTCAGCAAAATGAAGATATGCTATGCAGTGCGGATAAATTGTTTAACCCAAAATAACCTACGTACAGTACACTGACATCACCTAGTGAAGTGTCTTGCCCAAGGACACAACGCGTTTTTTTAACTCGTTTCCGCTTAGTTTTGATGCAACTTTCTCGATATGTAAACAAATCTCAAGAGCAGGGTAACTGCTAGCAGCGATGCTAGAGGTTTTGCTTTTGTAGAAAGTTATGAAGAAAAGGCGTGAAGAGGCAGAAGAGCATGAGATAAATAATGATGTGAGCTTGGTGACTACAGGTGCTGCAGTAGATAGTCACAGATGTGCATGATCTGTGAAATTGTGACTTCAAAAAACGCTGTAAAGTTTTGCAGAGAAGGCAGCAAAGGGCATGACGATCTTGTCGAGGAAGCACGAGATCAATAGTTGAAACCAAAAGGATCTACTTGTGAAAAGATTCTAAAAGGTAGAAGCGAATACGGGAGATTAGAGACTTTGCAGCGTGGCTGGAGCCGTACGTTCTTTGGTGAGCTGTGTCGTTTCTCGATTGAGAGGAGTGGTCGTGAACCCATTGCAAAATTACTTATCTCAAATTGGTTGGTAGTAGATAAATCTTATCTTTGCTTTAGGTCGGAGGTTACTCATTTTCATCAAAGGAGGTGACTTTTGCAACAGTTCGCGATGCTGGCCACGAGGTGCCCACCTACCAACCACTCCGTGCCTTTGACATGTTTTCGCGCTTCTTATTTGGAAAGTTTTGATTGTGGCAACGCTTTCCATTTCTGTACAGCTTTCTCATTAAATCATCTCGAATCGAACTTAATTCAAGCTGATGCTACCAGTGTTAATTAATAAATTTGTATTGAGTTTAATTTCACCCTGAATAAGATCTACACCGAGACCGAAAATATTGACTCGCTGTTATAGTTAGTCGGCGATGACACGGCCGTGTGTTGAAACACGCTATTGCTGCGTTGTGTTCTTGTGAAAGGCACTTTTGTATAATTTCCTGACTTGCTTGCACTGTTAGTTGCAGAATTGCTTTGCCAGCGAGGTTGATAACTCCGGAGCAGATCTGCTCTCAAGTTGTCCTATGCATAACCGACGTAAAGTTTTTCTCGTTGCTGAAAGTTCACGTACTTTTTTATTGGTTTAAAAATTGCTTGCCATTGATAACTGCTGCTGTGCTCACCTTCTTCACCTTCACCTTGCTCGAGAATATTTTCATTATTTGGTTGAAAAACGTTTTGTTTTTATATTAATGAAGAGATGTTTTTTGCCGTGAACGTCATTATCCATCAACGGTATGGCTTTGTTTTTTCTGTAGTTTCTCGGTTATTGATGGAAATATCAGCATACCATTTTGTTACTTACTAAATTTCTTTGCTCGACGAATCGTACTATTAATTCTAGTTAATTGAGATTTTAGTTTGTGTATCTCTCCTCATTTCATTTGGTTGCTCACAATATTTACATCACTGAGTTGCATATTGAAGTTTTTTAGATACAGCTGTGTATCTAAAGCGAAAAAAACATGTTTAGTGTATTTACGTGAAGCAAAAAACTAGATGCTTGTTTTGAAGTCCACTGGTTTCACTCTAGGTAACACTTCAACATGGCTTTTTGAACTCCTTATTTTGTTTATACCCTAACCAGTCTTAGCACTGATTTTATTGTGATTTCTCTGTAAGTTGTCGTTTTAAGTTTCGAACTTCATAGGCTGGCTGTATTTTCTCTTTTCTTTGGGGCCGGTCTCCGCCCTTGTCCTGATCGGTCACCTTTCCATCAAATTCTTGTCTTTTTCGATCCATTTCGGATGGTTTGCTTTTGTGTGGCATCTCATTTTCTATCACAAGCTTATTTCTGATGGCTTCTCTCCTTGCTTTGTTTGATGGTCTCGATCTTTTTTTTATCACTGGCGCGCTTGTGTGCCTGTTCAAAATCACAAAAGTCGCTACTTTGGAGTCCGCCGAGGTCTTTCACTAGGATTCATTCTTGACCCTGTTCAGTTCTCACTTTTTATCAACCATCTTCCTGCCACTCTACGTTTTTTCGTGAGTTGCTCTCTTTATGCTGACGTTCTGATAATGTGGTCTTCCTCCGTCTCGGAACCTGCTGCTGCTGCGGAGACCACTAAGAAGCCCTGATTCGACTGGAGCGGTTGTTTGAGCTGTGGTTTCTTCATTTTTCGGAGGTTACATATGACCGGATTGTTTTTTTTTCTACACGTGTATCTTTATTAAAGGCTAAGTTCTTTCCTCGACTGTATCTCTTGTTTGTTCGTGGGCTCTTTCATGGTGTCCGTTTTTATTTTTCACAAAGCTTTTCTTTAGCCCGTTCTCACGTATGCTTTGTTCGGTTTCTACTTGTGAGCGTTACCAACGTTATCAAGTCAAGACGCCCTCACCGAGCTGGTAATTGCGCTGTCACCAGCTGCCTCTAGTCCTCTCTATGGTTCTTCTCTCTCAAGCGTCCCTGTCTGTTTTGTGAGTCATCGTGACACAATGCGCTCTGTTAGGTTATCGTCGGAGCGCTTGTCTTTTAACATTATTTTCTGTTTCAAGTTTTAGTCGTACATGAAGCGAAGCCAAGGCTTTCCAGGTCATACTGGAGACACTGCGTGTACTTGCTGTTGCTCTGGCCCTTCTCTATCTCGCCAAGATACGGCTCATTGCCCACCTTGACTCCCATTCATCTCACGATCTCATGATAAGAACGGATAGGTTTGTCTTATTTTCTTTTGGCAAAGGAGGCTGCTTCGTCTTTGCCAACTGCTCACTCTTTGGCGCTAAAGCCACTCTTTCGTATTCGGCAGACTTGGTGTGTTCAAGTGCTTCTGCAGAAGCCTGCGCCATTCTGCAAGCTTTTCGCTTTTATCGGCAACACCAACAAGTTTGCCGCTTCTATTTTTTGCTTCGTTTTGTTGTTGCTGTTTACCCGACCCCTTTCGAGGGATGGGGCATGGCCGAAGACCATGGAGCCCCAGAAACCGGGCAACTTTACAGGGTCTGGACCAGAGGTTGTAAATAGGCAGAGAGTCGCCAAAGAGTGAGCTTCGCAAAGAGTCCGTAGCTGGACAGTGCAGAATGAGATGAGAGATGTCCTGGGACGAGTGTCCGCAGGCGCTGCAGGAAGGATTTTCGATTCTGCCAATCCTAGAGAGATAAGAACCTAAAAGAAGGCTGTGTTCGTTGCAGCGAAGACAAGAGAGGACACAGCGAGCATGACGAGGAAGCACAAGTTTCTCTGTGGAAATCGAGGGAACCTGTGTGTCAAAGAATTTAGATGAGAGAGTGCGCTATTTTTGCTATTTTTGCTGCGCTTTCATTTTCGTCATTCCTTGTTTCTCACACTCTGTGGCACATCAAGCAGGGGTTGTCTTGTCCCTCCCTCCCGTCTTTTTCTTTTTGGCTACAATAGGTTCCTAGTCATATATTTTTTTTAGAGTAGTGACACGGCTAATAAGTTGGCCATAGGAGGTACGCTGTTTCAGCCATTGCAGAAAGTAGAGTATTCATTCTTGAAGCTTTTCGTCTGACACTTTTCAAGAGAATCCCTCAGAAATAGAGTGAAAAGGTGAAGTGAGTCTCTTATGTAGAGACACAGTTGACGAAAAAGAAAAAAAGGAAAAAAGCTCTATCATGATTGGTAAAAAAAAGCCACCAATAGAAGGAGCGGAAACTAATGTGTAATTTTTAGACCATCAACGAATTCCTTTTGTTTGCATAAATTTGGTTTGGATGTTTTGATGTACGTGGCTTCAAGGGTGGAAAGGTGAATAGAAGTACGGCCACGGGCAAGAATAGAAAATTTGTTGTCATTATATTCGTGTGCGCATGTAGGGTTTTGTAAAAGATGTTGTCCTATGGCAGAAAAGGAAGTTTCAGTTTTAAAGCTTCTGATTGGCTTGCAAGAGCGGGCCAATGTGCTTCGGTCCTGAGAAATATGCTTCTGGAGAATGGTTTTCGGCACGTGCTGCTTAATCCTCTGTTGTAGCCTTTGAGACGTACGACCCACGTACCGACTATCGCAGTGGCACAGAAATTGACAAACAATGTTGCTTTGATGAAAAGCGGGCAGTACATCCTGTTTGGCTACAGGAAGAAGTTGTCTGATAGTGTAGACAATGCATGGTTCAACTGCAAAGTAACAGCGTTTGACGGCTGTTTTAATTTGCATTTCGTACCTCAGCGAAACATTGTCCAGTCATGGCAAGTGAAGATAAACTGGGCATTTCTTCGGACCGAATTGCGTTGGTCTGTAAAATTGATTCATTTTCTTGGTCATAACAGTGTTGATTATAGCTTCAGGGTAACCGTTGTTGATAAGGATTGATCAAATATTGGAAAGTTCATTTTCAAGAGTAGATTTCGAACAGATAACTAGAGCTCTGTGGACTAGAGTTGAAATCAAATTAGTCTTCCGCTTCATGGGGCAAAAAGAGTTCCAGCGAATGTATTGGCCAGTGAAAGTCGGCTTCCTGTAGATCATGCATGGGCAACCTACGGCCCGCGGGCCAAATCCGGCCCGCCAAGGCTTCTCATCCGGCCCGCCAATAAATTTTCTAGGGCTGTAGGCCTATGTAATATATCGATATTCATTTATTTATATCAACATAGGTATACATTTTTTATGGATATCCCTGTGCAAACAAAATTGAAAACACATTGCACGTAAAATAGCATTACATGAATACAATCCAAACCCCACAAAAATATGTACCTAGATTACACTTAAAATCACAATTACGGCTCCGGCCCTCAGTCAAGTTCCAAATGCACATTTTGGCCCCCAGTGACAAAAGGTTGCCCATGCATGCTGTAGATAAATGTAACAAATTTGTGATCATTCTTTTCTACCAGGACGTCAAGAAAGGGCAAAGTCCGATTGCATTCCTTTTCAAAAGTGAAACGAAGCGATGGATGGAGAGAATTTAGATGAGAGAAAAAATTACCAATCATGATGGAGCTTGTTTCCTTTTTTTCTTTTTCGTCAACAGTGTCTCTATATAAGTGACTCACTTCACCTTTTCACTCTATTTCTGACGGATTCTCTTGAAAAGCGTCAGACGAAAAGCTTCGAGAATGAATACTCTACTTTCTGCAATTTTCAAATTCTGTAACACGAATCAACTCTTTAAATGTTTCAGCCATCCACGGTCCGATGAAGTCTCTTTTCTCTTACTGGTCGTATCCACTTTTCTCTTCTCTTGGACTAGAGGCGTACCGTCTCGCTAAAATCTTTTGACCCACCAATCCTCATAGTATCTTCTGAGGAACTTTTGTTTCCTCGTCACCCTCGTAGAGTCCTCTCTCGTCTGCGCTGTAACGGACTAAGCCTTCTGTAAACTCTTTCTAGAATTGGCCAAAGTGAGAATCTTTTGTGAAGCTTGTGGTCATCCGACTTAGGCATTTATCGTCTCTCTCTGTCTTGGAGCTACAGGATCTGCGTGGGACTTTTTTTGCATCGTTTGGTCCAGGTTTTGAAGAGTTGCTCAGGTCTGGGGCTCCATAGTTTTCCCCAGAGCCCCACATCCCTTGGAAGAGGTCGAGTAACAACTACAACCTGTATCTCCAGGTCATTGCTAAGTCGATCTTAACGCTTGGATTGCGTTACAATTTTATCAAGCCCCATCAGATGCTTCCAGTGTTTTGTTTAATTGAGAGTTGCCCAAAGTTCTTACATTATTTCACTAATGGGAAGTCTTGAAGGGCCACAAAAAGACTATTTTTGAAGTATTGGACTGGTTGCGGTTACCATTATTCTATCTGTAAAAGCAAAATCACTGAGAGATTGATGACGCCTTCGAAATGAGGGCGATGATTTGTTTTTGAAGATTTTTATTTTGAAGCGAATGAACGAATTTTTATTCCCGTTTCAAAGTAAAGAATTTTATGAAAATACAATTTTTGCAAATTAAGTTCGATTTTGCAAACTACGTTTAACTAAAAAGACTGGATCTGCCACTGACAGTTTATCATGACCTTTTTATGTTGAGAATCCGAGCTAATTTGCCAAATTTAATCGAGCCGGAAATATTCTGATTAAATTTACGAAATATGGATCTGAACAAGTTTTTGCAGGCTCCGGCTCCAATTTATTTACAATTTGATATAGAATGGAACATATCTAAACGAATCCTAATTTGAACTTTTTGATATTTAAGGCAGAGATGATACTCGATAGCAACCATGGGTTCACGCCAATAAAATTACTATATTTTACATATTGAACTGATCTAAACATCATTATTGTTCTCGTTGCTTTATATTTAGCTTATGTAAAGCTTGTAAGCTTTTGCATTACAATATAGAATAAACCGTCGAGTTCTACTGTATGGCAAATGCTAAAAACCATTCTTTGTGGAGCTGGAATAGAAGACATGGCCTACCTATATACAGCTCCGCAGCTGAAGTTAAAGCCAGTGACTAAATGTTTAAAGGTCTCGGATCTGAAGCCAGTGGATGAATGCTAGAAAGTTCCGGTACGGGCATTTGTCAACTACATCACGAATGTGCAACCCTTTTTGCAGGCGAGCCGATTTCCGAAAATCATCGGGATAGTTGAAGTTTGTATCCCGGGCTCAATTAAGCTCACTAGCACTGATTAGTAACAGTATTCATAGGATATGGCAGTGAAGCAATTATGAGCGGAACCTCAAAATATGCGATCCGGATCTGCTCCTGGCCTGGTTATCATTTTTTGGCAAGAAACCGGATCCAGGAGTCGTCGAAACAAGATCCAGTTTAAAATCCTGTTTAGGGTACAAAATTTACAACTTGCTCACTTATCGCTTGTTGACGCTTTTGACCCAAATAGCTCAAAAAAAGCCAAACAAGCAAATAACTGCAAACATGAATTTTTCAATAGACAACTATTTTAATTGTTCTACAAAACTAGAAAAGATGAGAAGTGGTACAAAATTTCAATAAAGCATTTGTTATCGACCATTTCATTGTACTCTTTTTAAAATGAATAAGTGAAAACTCTAAGGTTTTCGTTTTTCTCTCTTCACTACAAAACTAGCGTTTCTATTGATTAACAGAAACTTGCAAAGTGACATACTCCAATTTGAAGAATTTATAGGATCTGGGTCCGCTCTGACTTCTTCAACACACACCGGAAACGCGATCCTGCTCACCACAACAGGAAAAGACCCTTTTTTCAGAGATCACATTTTTCACAGCAGTAAATTTGCCATAATTTCTTAGTGTGGTCAGTGATGACCTTTTCCTTGGGGGTCAATATTTCCAAATTTCTTCCACAGGCCACAAAGATTTTTCGTCGCATGTTGCACACTCCTGAACTAAATTATGGTTTACTCAAACAAATTTCACAGAACTACAATTTTTCTCATGTGTTTCGGACTAATCAACTTCGCTTTATGATTTACCATAACGTGTACCGTTTATTATTTACAGTTTTTCGTGTACCGTTTATTATTTACCTTTATTATTTACCGTTATTCGTATTGAAGAATGTGAGTAGACCTCAATTTGTAACCAAAACTGATAGGTGTCAAAGAAAACAATCAATTCGATTCAAGCAAATCAAACATCCAAAACAACTATCAACCAAAACAATAAAGATACGATTTTGAACATTAGTCTTATTTACATTTCGCCTAACAGCAGCCTAACTATCTAGTATTCGTGATAACAAATAATAAACTAGCCTAAAAACCAAAAAATAAACTGGATAAAGTGGCATGGTTTAGCTTACCAGCAACTCGTAGATAAATTTTACTTCAAAACAACTCCATTTTTAACTATAAAAACGACTTTGTCTAAAATAAATACCGAGTTTTAGCGACGGTATCTTTCCTCTCTATTTTTTGCTTAGAAATGGCTGCTGCTCTCCCAATGTACCTCATTACACTATCAACGTTCACAGGTTTGATTTTAAACTGGCACATATAACATATTAGCCGCCCTTCAAGAAATCTGCTACATATTTTTTACGACAATATTTATTCATCTTTATGAACCAATTATATAGGGTGTACCAGAAAAAGTGAACCGCTTTTTGTTAAGGATTTTCTCGGCGATAATAAAATCGAATTTATTGAAATTTTATACCCAGTCCCCTTAGGGTATTGTCAACACTTTTACAAAGTATCTAAAACATCAGTTGCAAATTATATGAGTATTGTCATCAGTCCCGTAGCACTCCATCTTCGGCCCCCCCCCAAAGTAAGCGCAAGAGCCCCTGCGCACAGATCATATCACTTTAGAGGTGTAAAATTGAAAAGCTGCATTAAGAAAATACACCACAATTTGTACATAAGTAAACAGGCTAATGTCAGAATAAAGCATGCCGATACCGAAGGTGCAAGTCATAAAAAATTCGGCACCGATGCCAGAGTTCAGTAGGACATTTATGCAGACACTGCGAAACGAAAGCAATGACACTGAAAAACATGAAAAACTTATAAAAACACAGTATCATTTAAATAGTCTGGAGCGAACCTTTTTGTTCGCAAATGCTGTTATGACATTGTCATAATCAAGAGATCGGGCGCAGTCATTTTCGATTGACAACATGGCTAATGAAGATAGTCTACTGTCTGTCATAGACGTTCTATTAAAAGTTTTGATCAGTTTCAATTTGCTGAAGCTTCTTTCAGCGCTGGCAACAGTCACGGGGCAAGTTAGTAAGATTCGAAGTGCGATGTACACATTCGGATACAATTCAAATAAATGAGTCTTTAGAAGATAGTTCAGAAAGTCTTGAGCCGTATTGAGATTGCGTTTTTTTTGTAAAATTAAAACAAACCGCTGTAGCTCAGCGCTCATTTCATCAGAATCAATGTCACCGAACTTTTTTTGGAACTCTTTACAGCAAGTAAGAAGAGCATTTTCTTGTTGCACAAGCAAAAGTTTGTCTCGTGTGTACAAAAACGAAAAGGCGGAAGAAACCTCACGTAACAAATTAAAGCGCTCCTTTATTGACATAATAGCCTGGTCTACTAATGGATAGAAAAAGTTGCTTTTAAATTTCAGTTCAGGAGTAGCTCGTTGTTCCTCTTCACCTTGGTAATCAAACAATTTTCTTTTCTTTCCACTTCTTGACGGAGGAAAAGAAGGATCAATATCCAATTCCTGTGCTATTTCAACAGCAGATGTTGCGGCACTGTCATAACCCGTTGTGCGATAGTTTTGCAAAAACTTTTCAGTTGCCTGGATTTCCGTTTCCATTGTATGAAGGGACAACTCCATACGATTGAAGAATCTTGCTTGCTTTATTGACTTGGAATAGGATATCATACCAAATAAACACCGACAAAAGAAAACTCCATTTTGATAAATGAGCTATCAACGATTTTGTTTCTGAGGCAGCTCTTCCATCTTTTCTTTCTATGGAAATGGCTTCCAAGTCTTTCAGTGCCAGCAACACCTCTTTTAAATTGTATCGAAGAGGTTTGATGCATTTAATTCTGCTTTCCCAACGAGTATCAGATTGTGACTTTATGGACAGCTCCACATGTTTCTTCAAAATTTCCCAACGCTGAGCAGAGGAAGAAAACAGCACATACAACCTTGTAAGTACTCCAAAAAATGTCAATGCTTCCGTCGATCAATTAGCACTGTCAACAACAACTAAGTTAAGGGTATGGTTTGCACAGGGCATGTAAACAGCTTTGGGATTGATGTCTAGCATTCTTGCTTGGACCCCAGAATGTTTTCCTTTCATGTTAGCACCATTATCATATGACTGACCTCGACAATCAGACAATTCGAGTTGCAGTTCGGTCGCTTTTTCTAAGAAAGCGTCCAACAAGCCTTTCCCAGTACTGTCACTTATTCTCAAGTAGCCAAAAAATGTTTCTTTAACAACAGCAGCTTCTTCATTACATAGTACATAACGGAGAATGACAGACATTTGTTCATGATGTCACATATCTGGAGTGCAGTCCAAAATTATAGAAAAATATTTTGCCAATTTCAATTGCTGTAAATTTTCTTTTTCAACTTCTGTCGCTAGCAATTCAATTAGTTCATTTTGTATGGTAGGACTCAAATAGTGATTTTTAGTGTTTTTATTCTTGATTCTGTCTTGAAGCTCTTTTAGGATCGGATCTCTTCTTGCCAAAAGCTCAAATATACCCAGAAAATTTCCATTGTGAGGAGATCCTAAGACTTCTTCAGATCCTCTAAAAACAAGATTCCTTTCCGATAGAAACAAGGCAATGTCGATAAGTCTCTCTAAAACATTTCTCCAAAAACGTCTTTCATTGAAAAAAATATTCATCTCGCGTTTGTCGATAGTGGATGAATTTCTTATCCCTTCAGCTAGCAACATCCATTGACTGCAGCATTCTTGGTGGGAAATGCCGTTTTCATGGTCTTTCATTTTTTTCGAAAAACCCTCCCATGTATTTATACCACTACAAAAGGGGCTTAGTGTTTTTCCAAATAGCTTACAACAAAAGCAAAAAACTTGATCTGATTCCCCAGAATAAACTAGCCACGACCGTGAAACACTTTCACCATTAGGTAACACACGTTTATAATGGTTGGAGGAAAAACGTCGCCTTGGAGTTGTGTTATTATATGGAAAATTCATTATTAGTTGATGTGGTCCACGCTTTACTATATCACATCGTTGAGCATCAGAAATACTTTCAGGCCATTTACATGGGTCATCAGGGATAGGGGTAAATTGAGATTCAGTTATTTTTGATATTGAAGGTTGCGTATTGGCAGGTAAATCACAACTTACATTTTCTGGAAATTCACAATCCCTTTGATGCTGATCGTCATAGTCTTCTTTTTCTTGTACACTATATTTTTCTTCATCCCTCTCGGTACTAGTGCCAGGTCTACTCTGCTCAGTAATCTTGAAAAAATCTGTCATCTTGGGCAATTTCGCTACAGCATCTCGAGCAGTGGCTGCTTCTTTTCTCTTTTGAGCACCACTTTTTGAACGTTTCATTCTATACAATGTCAATAAAATACTTTATCTGCACTCTGCAGTGTATATATATATTGTCCCGGTATTTATAGCCAAACAGAATTCCAGACCATTCTATGATTGTTGCGTAACAACGGCATTGTTACGTCAATCGAATATTCAAGATTCTACCAGAAAATCAATCGAAATATTCTAGATTCTGCGAGATAAAATGACGGAGCATTCACTTATGATGTCACAAGCCAATTTCTTCCTACAGTTTAAATCGGTTGTAAACAAGTCTGCTGAACTGAAAATAGTCACGTAGCCAAAAAGCAATTTCAGACTAACTTGGGCCCCCAAAGTTGGCCTGGGCCCCCCAATTGGGGGGTTTTGGGGGGCGGCTGCTACGTCTCTGATCAAAATATTATGGTATATGGTGCGCCTGCAGTTATTTGTAGTATTGAAAGTGTGCCCAGACTACAAAGTTTGAGAATCGCTGATGGGGTCCAAAATGACGTCACAGCAAACGCTTAATTGCACAACTTTTTCTCTATATTTTCTCAAAGACTACTGATCTTAGAAACGCGACAAAACCTGTTTCAGGAGATATTAGCAAGTTGCTTTCGAAAAAAATTTACAGCAGTTAATGCTGATTTGACGACGCAACAGTAGATTGTTTTTTTAAGCAGTCTCAAGCATGTTCTTTGGTTTTTTCTGCGCGGTTTAAATGCGCTCTATGATGTCATCATATGCCTGGTGCGATTCAAGTGAAAAAAGTAGCAGGCAGCAAGCTACACGCATAGCCTAGTTTTAATTCACTGTTATTTCAAAAGCAAAGAGGTTACAAGCTGACTGTCGAAGAAGAATGATGCAATACAGTATTAGAAGGGCTGCCAAAGCCCTTTAGAGGCCCTTGGCACTTAAGACTTGAATGCCCATATATGTAAACATTTTTGTTGTTCTACACAAGTGGTTATTGAACTTCAATTGTTACTTTATTTTAGGTTGTACCGATCACCATCTCATTTCAAGTAGGTTAAGCCCACTATTTCTTGGTGAGATTTCGAAAAAAAAATTACTATCTCCATCAAAAGGAGCACCAAAAGTTGGCCAAAAAATAAAACTATTGTTGCCTGTGAATATGCTTGGGGTGCTTTAGTATAAATTTATTCTTGACTGAAATGCAATCAAGGAAAAAGTATTATTTGTATACATTTTGTAAATATTGTTACAATATCTGGCAACATCTAATGCTTTAAATCCATAGTTTCGCGTAGCCAATCTGTGATTTGAACCCGCGTTGTGTCGTTGTTATGTTTGTTTTTCTTGAGGTATCGTTTTTATTGATTAGCAGTTGAATTAGGCAAAGTTGACCCTAAAGCGACACTGCGAAAACTGCCTTCTTATCACATGTTACATCATTCTCTAGTAGACACGTAGCAGAAGGATTACGCTGTTTGCAAACCTGCACGTTTGAGCAAAAAGACGAAAACTGTCAAAAGAAGCTTGTAAGAAACCAAGTAAATAAATTGGTTAAGTTGTTCTTTTGTTGATCGTCTTTGTGGAGCTGTAGGAAAGAAGGTACTTGGGGGTCAAACTAGCTTGAAACCGCTACGCCGCTACAACGCCACCACCATCCAATCTTGTTTTTCTGTCAATTGTAATATCTTAATTTCAAATTTCAGTTCTTTATCGTCACTATAAGTTTGTCAAAAAATTAGTGCACGAAAGTTTAGGCGACAGAAGAAAGGAAGTTCAAGAAGGGGCGCGTTTCATCTGTTTTGTTAAACAGCTTCACAACAATCTGTCTCTGGTTCGGAGACTACCCCAAGAGTCTCTGTCCCACGAACCCGTTACACATTTTTATATTCCAATTAAACCAATTGTAAACTTGTGTGTCTTTGCTGTGTAATATACATTGCTTGGTATCAAATCAAGCTTCACATATACAGCTATTGCAAGATTTTAAGCACTAGCACTCGGCCAACTCTTGAATAGTCAATGCGGCCCTTCGACTAAAAAGTTTCCCCACCCCTGCTCTAGAGTCTAGGCCAGGGGTCACCAACCGTGTGCCCGCGGGCACCATGTCGCCCGTGAAGGCAATATGAGGTGCCCGCCAGCCTGTTTTAAAACATTCTCAAAATTTTTTCAAAAGTCGATGGTGGCTTCAAAAACAAAAAAGGTAGCCTAGGGTTGCGATACATCGGCCACCGAAGTAATGGCAACAGATATGTGATGACACCGCCTGCCAATACAAAATAGATCGAGCATCAAGTCCAGGATGTTGCAAACTTTAGGATAAGTGCACCCCCACTTCAATCAATATCCAAAAAGTAGCCCGTGGTCCAAGAAAGGTTGGTGACCCCTGGTCTAGGCACTATTTAATTACACAACCAGCAGAGCCACACTTAATATATACATTGCGTAACCGCTGAAACCCAACGATACCGGAAGGTATTCAAAGCTAAATCAAAGGCAACAACCAGGAAATATCTTTTAGAACTCGCAAAGCACACACGTGATAGCCGACTGGGTGAGGCAGACTTGGAGCAGAAGGGAGGGAGCAAAACAATTGCATAGCTTGTCCGGTCTTGGCAGCCTCATGCACGGGGATAACATTTTATGACATTTAAATACTGGGACACCATTGAAAGTTTGGCTAAGAAAAATTTCTCTGGTGCCCTCCCTCCTCTGAGGCCCTAAGCACATGCTTATTTTGCGTAATGATTAATCCAGCTCTGAGTATTGGCTTTGATCAAAAAACATGTTTTTTAGTAATGCAATGGCAAGTTAAAATACTATTGTTCAGTCATGTCGTTAGTTTGGCCGATCTTAACCTCTAACACATATTGATGAAAGAAAGCAAAATTGAACAAATCGACTATTTTTTATATGAAATCTTACAGGAATCCCAAAAACTATCGGCGTTATTAGCTTAAATACCTGATCGATAAATTATACTCTTAAACTATAGCTTAACCGATTATAATGACTTAATTGTAGGTACTCGACTTTGAGTTAGTTTGCTCTCCCCCTAGCTGCGATTATCTCAGGACCCAGCTCTTCCCCTAGCTGCGATTATCTCAGGACCCAGCTCTTCCCCTAGCTGCGATTATCTCAGGACCCAGCTCTTCCCCTAGCTGCGATTATCTCAGGACCCAGCAATACGCGCGCAGCCAGAGATTTTAGGTCATGCAAAATTGCATGCAATTACAAAAATACGGAAGTAATATGCCAAATATTTAATAGCTGTTTTCGGAAATGACGCAGCAACTGCTTTCGCGCCCCTCGCCCCACAGCTTCACAATTGTGCTCATGACGCCCTCTCGCCCCACAGCTTTACATTTATGCTCACATGCGCGTAGTAAAATGGACGAATAAAAGTTTCTGAAGTTAATGGCTTTTTTAATAAAGAAGGAGGCCACTCTTTTAGTACATGCTCTGAACAAGGCAAATAAGACGTTGCTAGGACTTCAAAAACTTCGGGAGAAACCTAACGGCTATGTGCAATCTCCCCATAATATTTTTCCATTCTATTCCTATGTAAAACACGGTATTGGTACTTCTGATCTTGAAATGAGAATTGGTTATGTCAAAAAAACTTAACTTGTTATTGTTGTTATTACAATTACGCATTGGGTAAAACCCGCTTGACTAATGTTCTTAACGTCAAAATTAGTGATGGTGGCCCTGCAATTGTAAAAACTTAATTGTGGATGCTTTACTTCGGGATAGTTTGCTCTTTCGTGGCTGTGTTTGTGCCTGATCCAAGCAATATGCGCGCAGCCACAGGCTTTAGATCGTACAGATAGGCATACAGTTACGAAAAAGACGTCAGTAGTAGTCCTAACATTTAATAGATTATTCCCTAAAGTACATACCAATTACTTTAGCCCCCCACCCCCACCCCCCTCTTCCCCACAACTTCTAAATTATGTTTCCATGTACTTCGTAAAATGAACAAAAAAATGTTTTGACATATTTGGCTGTTTTAATTGAGAGGAAGTCCAGTTTCTAAATGCCCCTCTGCTGAAAAATGGGTAAGTAACATTTAGCCAGGAACACTACAATGTAAATATATGTCGTTATCTTATTAGCTACACCCTGGCCTCCGTACGACTATAAAAGTAGCTACTTTTCAAGAGCATGGTGATTTTAATCAGTGGCTTATTTAGAAACAACTTTTCTTTTGAGAAGGAGGAGGGCAAACCTTCCAGTAAAATTAATTATATCATTAAGTGATAACATAAGTGAGCACTATCTTATTTGGGGGAGCGGAGGGCTGAGCATTAAGGGAGATAAACGTTTTAAAAGAGTAAATTTTGCCAATTTTAGTCTCAAAACAAGCAGGAACACCTTTTCTTCGGAGATCAACGTTTGAAGTAAAGAATTTGCATGTACTTCTGTCCTAACATTTACGAGCACTTTTTTTCTCACAGATGAAGTTTTTGAACATCCTGACATACCGTTCCGGAGCCTTTGCCTTTTGTTTTTCCCTAATTGCCCGAGGCATAAATAATATTTGACAAGCTTGATCACCTTCCCGGGGTGAGTTTCATAAAGAGATCTGGAACATCACGATGACGTCACAATGAAAAAAATTGTTTTTAAATTTGGATTTCTTAAACAAGGAAAACACTTTTCTGCTTAAAAGAGCCATCACCCAATTAAACAAATTTCAAAATATCCATATTTTTGTCGTTCAAGATGACGTCACAATTTAAGATTCATTGTAAAAGTTGTTTTTGTCATTTTCTCAAAAAATACTAATCGTACAAACGCGGTTAAAGCCTTTATTGAGTGATGAAATGATAGGCTGTTCGTAAAAGAATCCAGCTTCTCTCAAAAATTATTAAGTGTTTTAAGAAAACAATTGATTTGCTAATTTGCGCCTTGCTTGATATGACTGGTAAATTATCTCTTTGCCTTCATTTGGTGTTCTGTTTGGTGAGGAATAATTAATTCTAAACGTCTCAACTTTATATACGTTTACTAATTCAGTGGGACAGCTACGCTTCGGCATAAAAAGGTTATTGCCTATTGTTAGTTTGATTGTCTTTTTACTGACGGACCTGCATCGCTACTTGATTCAATATCAAATGTTTGACTGCATCGCCTTTAATTTTTTGCTGTAGATAGGATAACTCAACCCACTTATTACTAGCAATTCCCGCGGAAGCGTGTCGCATAATCAGCAGCAAAAAGATCAGGACTACTGACATCATGCATGCTAATGATTTCTTTGTTTCTGTACTGTTTTTTATTTTCACGAAGGGGTCGCGCTAAGTCGTAAAATACGCATACCATACTATACGCAACTAATTTTTCTAATCGTAAAATAAAAGCCATTACGGCACCCATTTCCAACTTTTTGTTTGTTCTACACTTATTTGAAGGAAGGAATAGAATTTGCAAGATGACAGAAAGTTTCTAAAATCTCTCTTAATTCAAAGTACTCGTACTAAGATCAAGATTTGGGGCATAGGACGATGTCCCCATCAATACAAAACTTATCACTTGTGGTCTTAAGAATATGATTTGGTTCAAGCCGGCGCAGCGGGAATAACTGATATTACTAAACTGACATAACTAAAGGGTAGCCCTGCCCGGCGACGTCGGCGGACCCGTCTAGTAAGCCTGCAAGCTAATTTCGATTAAAACGCTCTCTGTAGCTGATCCATAACAATGTAATTAAAATCAATTTTGCTTGTTTAAAATTGCGATTCGAAAATGAGCTATTCATGAAGTAATACTTTGCTGTTTATCGTTTTGACAGGCGTTTTGACCTGCTTCGGAGTTAACCCTACAGCTAGCCCAACACATTTTTACCACAGGGTTTATAATTCAGCACATAATTTGCCGTAAAATGCCTTCCCGAGCACTACCGTCATCGCTAGATTCGAGCACAACGGCCCTACGATTGTCGTAGCCACAAAACGGATCTCCAACTCTTTCTTTTATGTTGTCGTCAAAAAATAGCGTTTTGTTGACCTTGCCATTGTTCGACAAATATTTACTTCCGTGGGTAGAGTGATACAATGGAATTAAAGCCAGTATTATTGATCGTGGTCAGACTAAGAGTTGATTGCCTGAATGCTAGTTTAAAAGTGGCTCTATGTTCTAGCTTTAGAGCGCCCCCTTGCATGCGCGAATAGAATTCGAACTGCGTCCGGCGAAATCGAGAAATGTCATTTTAATTTTAAAAAAACGTTAGACCAGGTTGAAGAGTAGTCCGATGTTGTGGATCCTTCCAACTTATTCAAAGGCCGTACTTGTTCGCAAAGTCACAAAAAACGCATACACTCACGGATGTCTTTGCCGTTTACACACATCTAACTTTATTTGCAGTGTATCTTTCTGCGATCTTCTATGGATCCCCAAAAAGTTTTCTGTGCACCCTTGGAGGTCCATGGACTCCAGATTGGTGACCACTGTGCTAGAGCAACTGAGAAGCATGTAATATTGGGCCCGTACACGATTCGAGGCACCGATTTCCATGACCAGTCTAAAATTTTTAATCGTTTTCGCAAAAACAGAGCTTGGAAGAAAGAATTTTAAAATACTCATGTTTTAAAAAAAGTTTTGGCAAAGAGTCATTGTAGGCAAAATGATCGCTTTCAGATGCTTGATTCCAAAAAAGGTTTTTAATTCAAGAAAGGGCAAGAGAAAAATAATCTGCATCTTGAAAAGGCCTGGCACCCTAAACTCTGGCCCGCGGCCTGATCAAGTCTATCAGATTTGGCGAGGCGGTGAGAGAGTTTGCACGTTTCTCTCTTCCAGAAGAACGTATATTGCGTAATAAAGTGGGGGGCATTTCTGATATGAACCAAAAGTACTGTAGCGTTCTTACAGTCAGGGTCAGTGAGAGGATACTTTTGAACTCAAAGCCAAATTTTGAATAAAGTTGACAAAACTATATGTTCAATTTGAAGATAATACGATGACCGTTTCTTTGATTTGAATTTCCCAAAAAATTTTCGTTTTTCTTACTTTTCTCTAAAGATAACTTAAGCACTTAAATGTGAGTATTGACAGAGGCCTTGTTTTGAACCGAGGTGGATATTTTCAAAAAACCTGGTGCTTTCAACACAACCAAGGCCTGGTTCCGAGGGTACTTTGAGGATACCCTATCTCAAAGCTTCGGCTTGCAACTGTGGTTCATGGTAGAAAGACCTCGGCGAATAAATCACTTATAGAAAGCTATGTCACGTCATGTGATGGCTTCTTGCGCTGGTATCGAAGGAATCGAGGTTATAACAAGACCATGCAGTTGCTTTTATGACTGGATAATTACTAATTACTGATTTAGCATTTTGTGATGCATGACCATAATAACAGTCTCTACAAAATAAAACCTAAATGAGAAGTTGGCTTGATACTGCGATCGTGGACGATATCTTTTGGAGTTATGAGACAAAGTCTTGTTTAAAAAAAACAATTGCAGAAGTGAAAAGTGAATACAAAGAAGTAAAAATTTCTCTCATAATTGTAACTCTTGATTCCAAGTTGACAGTGACGCAAATGCTTGCAAACACTGCTTCAAACAAAGCCAACTAAGTGGTAGCACAAAGAAGGTTGAGACCAACTATGGGTGTCGCAGCTTCATTTAAGGAAGGGAAAAAAAGGGAAGCCTCTTCCATTACACGCATTGAACGATGGGTTCATTAGCGTAATTAAATTAGGCTATTGTCACATGCACTTACCTATCCCCGATTTCACCTAAATTTAACTTGGAATGGTCTATTCCTAGCAAGTTAGATTGGCCCCTGCAAATAATTTGATCACATGAAAAAGAGTGTAAATTTCTTAACTAGCAAATATTCCGCGAAACATCCACGCGACATCAGTTTGTAAAATCATTGCTTTACTGGTCACATGACGACATAAGGTTACTACTGTAAAGTACTACTCATCATTGGCAGCCAGTGGCATCGCTTGGGTTTGCAACACTTGTAGAGCTTCAAAAAGTAACGCTTCTCAATAAAATAATAAAAAAGTTGACCGAGCTTTCCTAAGGTCAGAAGTGTTCCCTAAAAAATTTAAATCTAAATTTAATTTACCCTCACTTTTAGGCAGGGTTCTTCAAACTAAATAACAAGTTTTTATCTTCTTTTAAGAGTGTTTTTAAATTAATATTTTCTCCGAAAATACTATCATCCGGGCGCATTGCCTCTAGCGATACCACTGATGGCAGCCAAAATGATGAAAGTGTAGCCACCAAAAACGATTAATTTTGGTGATTTTATGATTACAATTTTCATTTGATTCAAAAATTTTAATTCCAACTAATTGCAAACGAATTATTTTGACCAGTTTGTTCAACTTATTGGTTTTTTTACCTATAATTTGCCCATTGTCATGTCTTTGAAATATAGAAATACGACTCGTACCCTATACAGGGTTAGGATTCAGAGATCTTTGAATTTAGAAATCCCTTATTGAGGAGGGGCACTAGGTAGTAAGAATCTTGACTGATTGGTGTTTAAACAAGATGCCAGCAAGAGAGCTTACGTCATAGTTACATCATTGCCCTGGAAATTTTGTACACTCATAATTAAGACCAAAGACTCGCTAATTGTAGTTACTTGTAATTTCTTGCCGTGGTATTACTCAACCTTTTTCAAGCTCTGCATAGACATCGTTACGTGCGTCTTCCGTTGTTCTTTGACGTGCTACATTGATGATAAGAAGCGCGCGCTGACGATTGTTGTGTCAATAATAATAAACGATGAGAGGTGAGAAAGTTATCGCGGTTGCGAAGTACCCTAATAATGAGAATTGTAAATGAAATCTACTTAATAAGTTGACATAAATCATTTTGTTAGAAAGATACGTCTGACAAGTCGTAATCTTGATGATGACTTTATAGATGCGCCATTTTGAGGATAGCCTTTACATTAAACAAAGTTGAAGAGAAAGGTAAGCTAGGAGATTGGGCAAGAGTGATGTAAAACCGTAGCTGCACCCCAATTTATAGGGCGGTAAATTCGCAGCAGAAAGACCAAAAAACTTTGGCAAGTAATAAGTATGTGTTTTAACATACGAAGCGTAGCTGCTATTTCCGCTTTTGCCACATTTTTAAGAGCGGCCTCTATCAATCTTTACAAGTCTAATCGAAATGATTTTTCCTGGAGCCAAAATACTTTAGGACAGCTTTTTCTGCCTTCTCTGGTTACCGGCTTGAACGGTATGAACACAAGAACGGGTCAAATTACGTGATGAAGTCATTCTTTAGCATCAATTTGCTCCTGACAAGTTAATAAATCTTCTTTAAAAAGTTCTAGAAGGGTTTAAATCTTGACCTTGTTTCCTTTTCTGAATACGATTGCAGGATTAATCATTCTTATTTTAAAGTTTTATGTAAGACAAATATTGAAACCACAGGTAGTGTAAAAATGTTTAAGAAGTTTCATCACAAAACCGACATCAACTGCAACTCCTTGGTGCAGGGAGAAAGGGGGTCTTTGATAGAAGGAGATGAGGAAGAGATCTTGAAAAAGTTTCACAGCTTTCTCCCTCTTAGCTGTTCAAATGACGTGAAGAGCTATGTAAGTGCAAACATTGTTGTCATCATAAAATTGCAATCAAAAAAATATTAATTAGGCTGCGCTTTATACCGCATATGTAAGCAAACGACTATTGTTCGACCGATTGTTATAAACAGAGCTTCGAATCCCGCTTCGAATCTTGGTTTTTACAGTTTAGCAGTAATAATATCTGGAAATAGATCTAATAATTCAATGTCTTGAATTAAATTGTGATAAAGCTATGTCGTGATCTGATAAATTGCGATCACTTCTATGTAATACAGATAAACGTATCACAAAAAGGCTGATTCACTAACTGCTTGTAACGTAAAATACATGTGTAACCAGTTGTACCGTTACTTCGCAGGAAGTATACGCTTCAGTGAGTAAGGAAGAGCTGTTCTCGATGTTTATTGATCGATCTAACGAAGTACAAAGGTTGGAAACGAAACTGAAAGGTGAGTTCTACTCTGCACTGTGTAACCAGTTTCGGTGCTTTCAAATAAAGTAGATCATGCTCTACGAGAAAGAGGCTTTGTGAATTAAAATAATTAGATTTGTGATTTGGATGCTAAAGTGGAAGATAGCGTCCTTTACGCACAGTTTGGAGGATCTCTTGTCACTTTATTTGCGCTAATACAGAACAAGATTTTTATAAGAATTCAGACAGTTACCTCACCATATCTTAGCTCTTACGTTTCGAACCAATTGTTACCAACCTGCTACCTCACCATATCTTAGCTCTTATGAAAGAGAGCGGCTAAATGTAAACAATGTCATTCAAGCTTATAAGCCCCTTGCTGTTACACGAGAACCCTGTTGCAAGGAATGATGACCGTCGTCGTGAAGATGCTTACAGGTTGCTTTATTGGCTAAGGGGTAACCTCTATAATTCCAATTTTAATTGTGACGTTTAAAACATTTGTTGCATACAGAATGTGAGTCGGAGCTGGCGGATCAGGTGGGAGAGTGCGAGAGGTTGTCGGTCTCGCTGGAGCGGCAGCAAGGAGGCGTTCTGCGTAAGCTGCAAGATTTGGGGGAGACTTATAATCTGGACAAGAAACGTTCCGAAGCGATTATCTCCAATCTCCAGGAATCAGAAAAAGAACTAATAGCTGCTGTGGGGAGGCTGCAAAAGGTTGCTAACATAGATTATAAAGGGGGAGGAGCCGGGGATATTGAAATTTTTAAAATGAGTAGAACATTTGTACCGAAATGTAAAAAAATTTTGTAAATTTTTTTTATTGCTTTAAATGACAACAAAAATTTACACGACGACAAAAATTTGAGAAAATCTGTAGCTGCTCGGGAAAAAGGTGCTGGAAATGTTACTATTCGTTGTTATAGTCGATAGCCTACTGGCGCACGGCTACATGTTTTATGTTTAGGAAAATGTTGAGCTTCACAATCGGATTGAAGATTACGAAAGTGAGAAAGAAGAACTGGAACGAGAGAGAAGAGAATTTGACGAGAAAAAAAGCAACTGTGACCGAGTTTTTGAAACTCAAATCCACGAACTCGCCAAGCTTAAACACAAGGTCAATACATTGTTACGTCATCTTTTGTAACCACGTCATTTGGAAATAGACGCATTTAACGGCGAACCGAGAGTTTGTAAGGGACTGTTGGGGAAACGTCAGATTCTTATTTTGGCTTGAGGATGAGACTTTTTTCGGAAATCAACTTTCGAGCCTTTTTATCCCATTTTTGAATTTGATGATCTGTTTGGCCCATAGAGGTTCCCATGGCTACAATATCCCTTTTCCTTAATTACGTCAATAGTTGTACCATGACGATGTTTCCTAGGAACATTGTCAAACTTTTCCTGAGGGTATGTTGTCAAGTAAGAGCTTACGTAGGAGGAACAAGAAAAGGATGTTGCTCTTGAAAAATATTGGAATGTTTTAAGTTTTGCCCTTGTAACAGTGTCGACATTAAGGGCATGCATCCCGAGTAAACTTTTTTTGGATGGTGACACTGAAGCAGTCCGTCTCTACAGAAAAAAATCATCAATCCCTCAGTGGTTGCTGAAACTTAATTTTTTGAAATTCCAAGAAAACGTTTTTTCAGGCAGCACCTGGTAGCGCGGATTCTAATTGCGATGCTGCCGGAAAATGCAAAAAATTTTCACGGTCATGCGTAGAACACCTTGTATTCAGCTCGCTTTAAAGCCGTCCGTTACGCTGGCCCCGTAGATATCCTCCTCAAATACTGCAATCATGCAGAAAAGACTTTAGAAAGATGTATTGCCAAATGACGACGCAACAAAGCGGAATTATTTAGAATGCTCGTGAATGCCTCTCTATTTGTCAAAATGATAACCACAAAACGCTCTTCAAAGGGACTTAGACAAAACCGAAAACGTTTAGTGAAAACGTCAGTAAAATGTTGCTGAGTATATTGAATAGTGTTATTTTGGCACGGTAAAAGCTCTCCTCCCTTGAAGCTATAAAAACAAATTGCCAAATACCAACAGAAAGGCTCGATTTCGTGACAGTCGTTGATTAGTGATTTCAATTAATTTTTGTGGGTTTTTCGCGATTTAGCTAGCGAACAGCGACAAAGAAGCCAAGAAACTACAATTTGAGCTGAACGAGAGTATTGCGATGTCGATGCAAACTCGCGAACGAAACGACGAATTAGAAAATCAACTGCACAATCTTGCAAGGAAAAATGAGGTCATTCGCGCGTCATTGAGCGACGCCAACTTTGAAAAGTACGTTGTGTGTTGACACGACGCGCTATGACGTCATAACTCACTCTGGTAGCTAATGGGAAATTCTATCTCATTCGAATGAAAGCTTGTTTTTATCCCGTTTACTAAAAAGGCGGGGTACAGCCATTACTGAACGGTTTTTAGATCCAGGAGGACTTTTAGAAAACAAACATTCACAACAATGTCATTGTCAGTTCAAGCTACTGCACTAAAATTCTGAGTCTTAGTTTGTGATATACTGTTGACGTTGCATTTGGTACAATAGTGACATTGTGTTTGATAGAAACAAGCTTTTAAAGAAAGCGGAAGAGACCGAGGTATTGAGTAAAATCCTTCAAGCGGAAAACGAGAGTTTGAAGGACAAACTTTCGTACTTAAACGTCGATTTAAGAAAGGTGAGCAATGTAACGATTCATGCAGTCATAACTTGTTGCTTACAGTGCACAGAGAAAAATATTTCGAACAACTTTGTTTTCTTGAGAAGTTAATTAATTTTTACGGCTGATTTGAAAACATTGAGGTTTATTTGAAGAAACATATCTACTATGAAAATGTTTTACTTTTCCTCCTTAACCGATTTCTTGTATTGTTTCACCCTTCTTACTCACGCTGGATCAATATCAGAGCCTCTCAACACATGACCATAATTGTCCTTTTTTGCCAGCTGCTGCTTCTTGCTTTTCCTCTCCAGACAAAAACTAGAAATATTTAAAGAGCCAATAAATCTTTGAAAAAACCTCTTCACAACCAACCTGTTGTCATTCATCTTATTTTTCAGGTACGCCGCAGTCTATCAAACGTGGAAAGTACAAACCAATGCGTTAGTGACAAGTATGAATACCTGAAACACAGCAGTGAAACTGTACTCAGCAAGGTATTGAAGTTGTTCTTTTACATTAAGATCGTTTTATCATACTGATGTTGTCCTCTCAAACTGGCATCGATTTTTGGTATTGATGTAACTCTCTTATACTGACTTTTTTTCTAACAAAAAAATGATGAAAACTTATTCACAACATCGAACACATAAAAACCAGAGAGTTTGGAAAGAGCTACAATGAGGCCTTACAATCTTCCAGTCACCAGCCACCCATCTATGTTGTTGCGGTTAGGCAAGACTTTGTGTTAGAAACGAATCGCTTTGCTTAAAATTATGACTTTAGTACGCGTACATGAAAGGGTTTCCTGAGCAAGGCATTAGTTTTTTTCTATCCCCTTTGTTTCCCCTGCTTCTGCCCCTACATCCATCAAGATGACTTACTTGAGGCTTGGCATAGTTACAGTTGGTTCGGCAGATGAGACTGAAGATCATGAGGCGTCTGTTGTGACCCCCCAAAAACGTCCGGTATTTACAAGGTCAGAATGGAGATTAAATATCCTGTAGGATCAAATTGAACCTTAACTCCGCTTTTTCTTTCACCACAGTCATCCTTGTTTTATTTCCTTTTTCATTTCTTCACAATTTCAAATGTTCCAGGCCCAGAATGATCTAGAGGAAAAGGAATCTAAGATTCTGCATTTGGAAAGCAAGTTGCGGCTGATGGAAATGCGGATTAACGATGAAAATCTACCGGAAGAAGAACAAATTCAAAGTTTGGTGGATCAGGTGACTTCAACAATTTGCTAAGTCGCGATTTTTTGTACCAAACCTGTGTTTGTTTTTAGGTAACTTTTTGCTATTTTTTGGAACAAAGTTTTTGAAACCCCGATATTTTCTTAATTACACAGCTGTTGAGTTAACGTTGCATGGCTTGATTTTTCATTCTCTTATACAGTATAACTATTTGCTGAACTCATAAGTTTTAGTGAATGAGTGCGTAGTCAATATCTCATTACATTTACACCGTGAAAAAGAAATCTAGTAGCATTGAAAACTCAAAGCGATAGGCTTATGAGAAGTTGCAAAGTATCATGCTTTAACCTGAGAAAGAAAGGGCGAAGGACCATAAAGGTTGTTCCCATGTCTAACGAAGGGAGAAAGATTACTAAATGTCAAGTAGTAGCTCTGCTAATATCACTTTTAAAGTTTTTCATCTAGCTCTCCAAGAGAATTTCAACAATGTCTACCGATACAAACCGACTAATCTACTCATTACACTACACGCATTTGCAAATCAATTTTAACGCCCATGGTATGTTCACAGAGGAACACATTGGAGTTAAAACTGGATGAATCTCATCAGCAACTGACAAATATCAAGACCACCTGGTCTGAAACAATCAACCAGCTTGAAACACAAGTACTTTGAGCTCGTAATAACTTTTTCTGATATGTTACTTTTATCTTTACGATTGCCTCAGCCTAATTAACTGGGCTATTTTAAAGGGGTAGGACAGACTGTCTCTTCTATTCCCAGAGCAAGGCACTGCACTTCTAACTTACAGACACATCAACCCAGATTCCACACTGAATTGATCTTACGACTATCGATAACAAGATCTCTGCTTTGAGTTATCTTGTACGAGAAGTAATTTTAAATGATATCTTTTAAACGCTGAGAATAATTTTTTCTCAGCGTTTAAAATATTTGTTAACTTATTTTTTGTCTATTCAAGGTATCCCATTTGAACGCGAAGATTGCCGAAGATTGTGAAGAGTTACTCCAAAAAACAAACGAAATCAATGTCATGCGTAAGCATGCTGTAGATCAGGTACGCCATGATTTGCACTTCTTCGCATAAAATATTTCTTTTTATATCATTGATATGTAATTGAGTTTTTTTGAATTAACATGTAAATATGTTTAAAATAGTCAATATGACGTCCATAAAGTTGATCATAACGACATAAAAATCCGTGAATTGACGTGAAATATCAAATTATGAGTCATAATGCAGGATTTAGTTCGAGTATTTTAATTGACAGCTTGGCAGTTTGACTCAACGATCGCAGCATGACTCGCGACCGCACGCTGGGAGGAGCGGAAATAAACTCTCAACGTGAAGCAGCCAACTGTGGATGTAGTTTTTAAGTACTTGATCTGTTGCAAAGTTTTTCAATCTCCTCTAAATAGTGTGTTAGGTTTCTTAGAGTCTAAATTAAAGGAGTTATGACCACATCACGGACAATGCTTTGCCTGCCTTGTGGCCAAGGCTGTCAGTATTCTTCTAACATTAAACATGCACTTTTTGAACATGCATCTACTAGACCAGACGCTGTCGCCCAGACTAATTTATTCCTGCTTATTTAACATTCTAGGAAGCATCCTTTACATCACTTGTGACTTCCTTAAAAGAAGATAATCGACAGTTGTTGACAAAAAATGACGCATTGCTACGTAGAAAGGAAGAGCTGGAAACGAAACTATCAAAGCAGGTAGATGCATGATGGTGATATTATGTCTTCTATTTGTCGGAATTATCTTTCCGACTATCGATCTTTGTCGGAATTATCTTGCCATAATCTGGTAATTTTACGGATCTTTTCAAAATTCCATCAACAATTCCTGTTGCAAGTATACATTCATTTGCTAAATCGGCTTTTATTTTTCATCAAGCCCAAGCAAAAGCAGCTGATCAATAGAAGTAAAAACGGCTGGTGGGATGAATTGCGCGAGCGATTAGATCGCCATTAAAAGAACAAACTTTCAAAGTGTCAAATCATAAATTCAGGCTCTTTAAAATCTACTCAAGTATTTATTTCTTCACAGGAAATAAATTCAAATGAGAAATTAAATGACGCGAGAAAACGCGTGGAAGAGCTCGAAAAAAAATCGATGAAGAACGAAAAGGTTTTTAACGAAAAAGTGGAAGAGCTCTCGCAGAAACTTCGAGACAGTGTTGATATCCTCCGTTGTCTAAAGGTGAGGGAGTTGTGATCAAACGACGAAGAATGGCAGGGTCTATTGTAAGAAGTAAAGTGTTGAGACCAATGCCATAGTAACCGCCCTCTGGCCTTCATGCACAAGGCTCTCTTCACCAGAAAGGGCAACTCTAGCTGCAAAAAATCACAAAAACTTTTGTTTTGAATAAATTGCGACATCAAAAATAAGTCCCCAGAAAAATATTTCTGAAGGTACAAAATTTTGTTGCTACGGTTTTAGTAATCAAAAAGAATGAGCAAAGAGAGTAGACTTTTTGGTGTATTTTATTATTACATTTTAATCCAATAGCCATAAGGAAACATTTTGTCGATTATATTAGAACATCGTGGTAGTAACACCTGCTTGGAAGCTGCCGGTACTTCCGGCAATTTCTAACACAAGCCTGCATCGAAGCGGAGAAAATTGCCGTGAAGTACTTTTTTCCAACACCACAAAAACTCTAAGCCCGTGCAGGCACTAAACTTGCAATATCACGACTATGAGGCGGAGGTTTGTTCCACTGACATATGCTGCGACAAATGTAGAAGGCTACTAAAGATGATGAATTTGTAGGCCTTTGCATACGCAACCTGTAGGCCTACTGTAGTCTGCTAATTGATTTAAAACAAACTAAGAAATAATTTCCAAAAAATCATGTCTTTATTGAGTAATTCCGCAAATGGAAGCATCTAATAGCCTTGGGACGTTGTAATCATTCACCTGGTGTTTGGCCGCAGCCTCAAGCGAAAGCCCCAGGTCACGGTAGCATTGCGTCATTTTTTATGATAACCCAGTCGTATGCTTATAGATCACAACCTGCAGCTCTTAAACTAGGAACTAGGGAGTTCTTGAGGAGTCTTATGAAGAAATCGAAGAAGGATCGGTGGAAAATCGAAATTTGGAAAATAGCACCATTGGGCAGAGGCTGAAGTCCCACGATTGTTTTGCCAAATTGCATTTGCTTTATCGCTACGTTATATTTGCGACTTGAAGTTACACATTAAATTGTTATTCAGAGCCTCGAGTTGTTGATGTTGTGAGGTAAAATAACCTAATTTTATTTGTTGCCTAGTGAGTTTATTACAGAAGAAAGCATTATGATGATAAAAATGATACTAAAGCAAATTACTAAAGCACCGCGCACTTGAAAATTTATAACTGAAATGCTATTTTTACCGGCACCATGCGGTCTTGGTCTTCTTGTTTTAATTTCAAAATCAGTCACAAAGTGGCAGTACAAAATCATCGTTTTTCAATTGTTGTGCTATCAATAATGACAATAAAAAGGATTGATTTAAAAATAATGCAGCCTTGAGTGTTAAACTTTCAATTTATAGGTAAAGAGCAGCATTTCGGGAACGTAGTCCGATCACTGCTAATTGTATTCTTCAATTAGAAAGCACTTTTTCAGAAATCGACTATTTAAAAGCGTCGTTTTTACCCAATTTTGTCACGCACGCTTGTTCTTCACAAGTTTCTCAATCGGAAGACATCGTTTTTTGGAGATCAACTTTTGTAAAAATTTTTGCCAAATTTATTCATGAAGATCTACTTTTGTATAGATATCCTATGCTAAATTTCTTTTGGGATTAGGAGATCAAATATTTGAAAGCCACTTTTTGCTCTTTTTTTCATTGATTCTAATTTAGCAATTATTTTTTGGACTTTTGTGCTAGAATATGCAATTATCTTCAAAATGGAGGACATTAGAACATTTTTTGGTGTTCTCAGAGAGCAACTCTATTTTTTGATAAGTGGAGGACGTATGGTAGCCTGATTCATAGCCTATCGTGATATAAAATTGAAAAAGATGCATTTTTTTGGTCTTGCATAAAAGCGTTTACTCAGTTTTATTTAAAAAAAACATAAATATTGGAAAGCTTGACATCTGTAAAGCACTGGTATTTTTCGTCCGCGAGTCCCAACTATTATCATTTTATAAAAAATTATTTGAATACAGATAAGGATTTTATGAGCACCATAAAAGGATTTCATCACCTAAATGCATTCTAAAGTCTATGGTTATCACATGTTTTAGATGTTGTGGAATGAGCCCTTGCAAAAAATTTTTATGTATAAATTAAATGCCTGGCTTATGGCGCTCGCTATGACGACATTGGATGCTAAAGTGTTTTTTGTAAACCTGCTTGACAGTCAAGAATTGTGGTACTACGCAGTTCAGTTATTGGGTTATATTATATTAACTTATATTTTACTATGTACAGTTGACAAAATTAACATTGAGGTATGGAAATGTAAAAAGGACTCTCAGCTAGAATTCGTGGTTGAAAATTGAACTGGTAAAATCAAAGGCAAGCAGTTCTGGACAGACATATCAAATTTCATCTCTTTGTTGATCATTGAATAGCATCCTGAGCTTTTATTTAGCACTTTTTATGATCATTGAACTTTAATGAGGTGAATAATGTTTGTGATATCAGCTAAGGAAGGCATATGTTATTAAAAATTTAAGGTAGCTTAGGTTTAAATTAGAGTAAAAAAGTTAGGCTACCCTATCTCATGGCTTATACGGTATATATTTTAATTTTGTTGTATTGGAATTGGCCAGTTGTATGAAGGCTTATTTGCCTACATGTGTGTGTTTCATAATTGAAGCTATTCTGTATTTTTGACAGCATCTTATTTTATTTTTTGGATGCATATCAGCTTTAGTTTACAGTTTTTAGTAGTCAGGTAGTTGAGCTATTAGCTTTCAGGTTTCTGTGTTTGAAGGTTTGGCAGTCAGCGCTGTAGACTTTTAAAAAGTAATTATTGTCCTTAGTTCATGTGTTTTAGTAGAATGATGGTCCACTAAGCTTCAAAAAGACATCTTAATTTTTGTTGTATATGTTTAAGGTCATCTACTTTGACTTGGTCATCTTCCTCAAAATAACTCTAACACTAATTCTAACTTTAACCCTAACCCCAAGTAATCTGTAATTGTACAAACCTCTACTTTTCAGTTCTCGTAATATCCAATTCCACATGTTGAGAAATGCAATAGATTGTTAGCTATACTGAAACACTATTGTTTTTAAAACTGATTTTGACACTCTGAGTTATCAGCAGTGCATTTCAATCACAAACGCTGCAGTCAGGCAAGAAAAATTGCTGCTAAATGTCTTTTTGAAATGCACAGCAGCATAGCTATCATGAAATCTATAAATCGCACTTAGGAAAAAAAATGTAGACTTGAGATAAGACTTGACCTATATATCTTTATGCTTAATCACTATGAATGCAGGTATTTTTAATTTAACAATGTGCTCAATTCGCAACAAATCAGAGTTACGATGTCTGTCTGATTTTGCATGAAAGATACTTTTAGCATTACTTATTGCACTTAGACCTGCTCTATCAAACTGTGATTTAGTGCCATGTGTTGGTCTGATGTCCTTTCGGATCAAGTGCATAAATTTCCCCATGTGGGGAAATTTATGCACTTGGGCAGTTGCTATTTTACACTCCCTTCCAGTGTACACTGCCCCGTACATTTACATACCAGGCCTGCCCCTTCAGTGTGCACTGCCTTTCTTTTAATGCCCTGCCAGCTGAGATTCGAACCCGCAACCATGGTATCTCAACTGTTCTAATGTTCTTAAGAATAAACTTGATAACTAACTGGGGAAAATTTTGCACTTGTTGTTGTCTTGGGAAAAATTTTGCACTTGTTCTGTCTTTTCTTGCTGAAGGATCATGTAAATCTAGTCTTTGGCAAAATTGTCTAAATCTCATAAATCTAAGCAATAAACTAGGCTTTAATGTACTCTGTAATGATTAGCTAAAGTTCAGTGTACAATGTATGACGAAAAACTAACAATAGTAGTCAAAATATAGAGAATACTCATTTAGCAACAAATTCAATTAGCGGCAGGGTCATTAAAATGGAACCCTGTCATTGACTGAGGAATGCCTGTATATTATAATTCTGAGGTGTGCTCGACTGACCAATTGTCCTTACAGCTTTAGCATACTTTATTTTATGCATTCATTGAAAAAAATATTATTTTGCATCATTAAAATTGAAAAGCATCAAGTTATTAGCAAGAAGCTGTTTTTTTGTAAAATGTCAGTATTTCTAGGAGCTTATTTATTAGGATTTATTAAAAGTGAGGTTTATTTTCAATTCACAAAAAGAATAAAGCTAAATCGCAGGAAAACGTTTCAGTTAAAACATTGCACTTTTATTCTAAAAGCATCATCAATTAAATAATAGTTAATTTATACTAAGCTAAATTAGTTTTAGTTTAGCCTTAGGTAAATATATAGTGGTGTGAAAGCAAAATGTTTTAACGGAATTGTTCACCAACATTTTGGCTTTATTCTATTTATTAAGAAATGGCAGTATTTTTGTTTGTTAACTTAATTATACAGGTGGTTGCAATGTAGGTTAAGCTTTAGTAAATTGCAATAATGGCTAGCTCATCCGTCCCCCTGTCATTACTGGCAAAAGGGATTGGACAGGTAGGTCAATTGTTGTGTGTTATCATGTCATGTATCTGTTTCTGGCATTGAGATTATTGATAAGATTTAACTTTATACCTCTCAAACTTAAGAATTTGCAGGAAAGCAATTACTGGAATCTGTCAATAGGACGTGCTCAAACTTTATTTAGACAAATCGATTGACTATCAACGTAGCATCATTAGTGCCCTGATTCTGACAGAGTCTTTAAACTATGTATTTGGTTCTATTTATATAAGAACAATGATGCTATGTTGATAGCGAAATCGATTTTATTTTAATTTAGTGCGAGCAGACATTAATGGCTGATTGCAGCTACAGCTTGCTCTAAAGTTTTAAGTTCATTGATAAATATAGCTGGATCGTCATTCGTTTTCATCGGTGTGGACGTTCTGCAGAAATCGTTATGATGAGCTTTGTATCTCTCATTATGTCACCAATGAAACTGAATTTGTATTTATCTGCGATAAATTACTGCATTTATATTAAAACAGCTCTGTGGTAAATAATTTTGTATTTGTTTATGAAAACTTTTCGTGGAATCTTACTATAATAGAAAACTTTGAAGCCAAATTCAGATTTGTAAACTTATCACGAGCATCAAACCAACCATCACCTCAACGCTTTGGAAATCAGGTGAAACCCCAAAACAGCAAATGATAATTACGACATTGATTACCTTAAGCGAGTACCGGTATCGATATTTTATTGCCGTTCAGTTTGGTTGCTGCGGCAATATTGGCTTATGGTTAACCACTATAAAAATATAATGCATTGAAATATGTCTTGTGACTAGTTAATGTTATTATGACGTTATATATTTTAGCTATCAAAGAACGGACACGAACGTTTGGATGTTTACTTGGAACCAGAAGATTATTATAACTTACAATCACAGTATCAAAATTTTCAGGTACTGTTTAATTGCTATCTAAAAATGCAACAACCTGCTGATAACCTTTTGCAGAGTAATGGTGCAATAGTAAGATTCCAAACCTGTGCTAGGTCTATGAGTTGGAAAAAGCCGTTACAGTTAAATCATGGATAAAACAACTTGTGTTCAGACCTGCTTTGGAGTCGCCAATACTGTTGTCACAGAGCGTTTCTACTGAAAGCAGTGCAGCAAAGCAAAAGAGTTAAAGCTGGTTTGCGTTACCCGTAAATCGCAGGCTTCGCGTGAAAAATTCTTTGTTTCTGTGAGAAACAAGATTTATTTGTTTCTCAGAGAAACAAAGAATCTTTCACGCTACGTCTGCGTTTTACGCCTAATGGAAACTAGCCTTAAGGTACAGTGGATGGTCAAAGGCACAACAACGTAGAAAGCACATGGGGTTTGAACTCCATTGTGAATCAGCGTCTGATTGCGCTGAGCTTCTGCCTCAAGACGCACTTAAATAAAGACGCGATTATGACGTAATTAATTGCGTTGTACTTCGTCGATTACTTGATTTATTCTGATAGCCTTTTGTGTTACAGTTGCGAGAACTAAGAAGGAAAGCGGCAGGCGCGATTAACGGCGATCAGTTCGAGAACGCTCACACCTCGCTCCGTCTTCACAAAACTTTTCTCACAAGAAAAGGTTCGCATTGTACCGTGCCTCAGATGTCGTCGAATTATCGCTCTTTATGTTTAGGTGCTCTTCTTCTCTTTTCGGAGGAACTTGCCAAGAAGGCGCTCGAAGAAGAAAGAGCGAAACGAGAAAAGCTGGCCAAAGCGGTAAAGTCGTTGTGGTGGCGTCAGTAGTGCTAATGCGTTGCCGTAAATTTAAACACACAGCTACCATTTCGTGCTTAGTTCAAAGCTTTGAGCTTATTTTCAAGAACCCATGTCTTAGAAATCGAGAATGTGCGTTATCATTTTTAAGAAACGTGCTTATTTTCAAGGTGTTTGCTTATTTTGTCTTAGTAAGGATTGTGTTTCGCAAGAACAGCAGTTGAAATGTGATCCTTTAAAAAGCAAATCAAGACCCTAGAAATATATCATCCTGGCTCCGGAAAAAGTGACCTCCAAAAAAAAAAAAAAAGATCTCTCTGAATTGGCTGTGAGAATCGCAAACTCACAGCAAAAACATTGTTTTTCAACTACGTGCTTATTTTTTTCTTGACCGATGGTAATTCTGCGTAAGACGTTATTTTATTAACATTAAATGGTATATCACATTCAAAACTGGATTTCCAAGCTCGTAACGTACTGCAAACTCTACCTTCTTAAAAATGTATACAGCACGTACATACTCAATTTTTTTTGTTTGCGTCGCAAAAGTGTTTCCAACTTGGTGGCAATTTAACCTTTGATCTGGCTCTTGCGGCTGCGCAGAATGTTTCTGTGAAAAAATAGTTGATTGGGAGAATGGGTTTTCTAAGGAACCACTTTATCCGCTGTTTCGGTCGTGATTTGAGATTTCATCTGAAACCGCCTGCGATAGTCCGTTGATATGTTGAATAATTTTAGGAGAAACGGATAAACGCAACCGAACAATCTGATTCGCAACCCCCTGAACCGCTTCGCACTTGCAACGACTTGAGTTACGCGATTCTTCAATACGGAAAAAAAGCGGAATACAGACGGAAAGGTGTGGATTGTGTGGTAGGGATCGCAACAATCAATTGACTTTGATGGTTTGTAGGGGATGATTTGTATTTGCGATTCCTTCATGAACCCGACGGACCAGCGCGCGGAAGAAGTATTCGCCCAGGATTCAGCCCGAAACGTTATATCTCAACCTGGTCGCGGTATTGGGATGATGGTGAGTGAGAGAAATCATTCATGCGTAAACTGGTGTTGACTTTTTTTGCTCAGGGATGCTTCAAAAACTTCGAAGTGGAGGAATGATTTCAGACAAAACTCTCTACCGGCAAAACCCCATTTTACCTCATTTGTATAAATACGCCTCGTACAATTTATCCTCAGCACCTCCGCCTTATCGCGTCACAAGGAACATGCTGATTGCTCCAGGCAATGTCCCGTCATACGAATTTTACAGGTAGCTTACTCGAATGATTCAATTTTGTAAACGGACGGTTATTTCTCATAAATCGATAGAATAAAGTGCCGATGTATGGCGACAAAAATCGAATGTTTTTGAGTTGAAATCTTATGATGGCTGCGTTGATGTGAACTGGCAAAGGCACTTTGCGATGATTTTTTCACTTTGCAAATTCGAAGAAGCAGAAAATATTTTGAAAGCAATGCCAAGCAAGTCAATTTGAATGTTATAACGAGGAAACTGCAAACAAGGTCTGGACAATTGTTTTTGCTTGGCGCCATCGCTGCTATCTTGCGAATCTGAAGACAAAAATGTTTTCATTGAAAATATAAAAACTGTTGGTGGCAGGGCATAAATCATGATCTTCTGCACGATTAGCAAAAATCTTCGTTAGCTCAGTCATCAATGTAAAATGCGGCACACCTGCCAATTGTTTCATCAAAATTTGTTGTTTGAACTCATTCCAACTTATTAAGATTATTTTAGTATTATGCGCTTGACCAAGTTAAAACAGAGAAGCTTTTAGTTCACCCGATATGTTGTGAGAGTTTACCATTAGCTACCCACCAATACCTGTCTACCTTGTTGGCGGTTAGGCTGCCAGTGTACATTCACGACTATTTCGTAATGGACTGTCGCTTTTCCTTTAACCTGATGTTACTACTGGTTTAATTGGTTTAGCTCTGTGCGCTTAAAACGTACCGTGAAGCACCGTGACTTTAATGAAGGAAAACGATAATAAACTTTTAAAATGTTTCGCTACCAGGGTAAAAGGCCCCCAACAGACCGTCTCGTTGGCCTCGCGGGAGGCTGCCAGCAAAGCACCACCTCCCTCACAACTTGATGACCTAATGGCTGAGCAAGATCCGCTGGGAGCCATACAAGCGGTGAGGTATCACGAATCGGGGGAGATTCAGGAAGTAACGTATGCCGACCTGAAGCCCCAAGAAAAACAGGAGGTAAGTCATAGAATGGTTGCAGACCCATTAATTGGTTGTTAGACTCTGAGATAGTTGATGCATCATGCGTTGGTTGATGATTTATGTTATGTTTAGATTCTTGCTGAACTTTTGATCGCCGCGCACGAGCATCAACAACACATCCGGGATACTTTGGAGCTCGTCATTTCAACCAATCGCAATCGAGCAGCGGGCAGCGATCTGGGTGCAGCATCATCGGCATCGAGCGAACTGATGGCTGACATGCAGCGTGCGATCCTGGTGAGGATCGAATAATCTTTTCCACAGTACCTTACTGCATATGCGCAGCAAGTTAGATCAAAGGTTAAGTCGTCAATAGGTTGTTTGTGCATGCCTTGTAAGTAACACTGATAGGAGGTAGCGTAGCTTAAAGTTGAGGTTTTTCTCTCCCAACCTTCCCACATATAACTACGGTTCCCTTACAATTAAAATCCAATTTCATGTGGTTCATGAGAAACCGTTAATGGTAGTTTCTCCCAGAATGCGAGGCTTTTCACATCGCCCTACGTCCTTGGTTATGGATAGAATTGTATGAATTGTGTCTGAAATTCAAATCAAGTTATCGTAAACTCTTTTTTAGCCACTTTTGAACTTGAAATTCAACTTTCGCTGTTTGCCCAGGCATGAAGGAAGTCTGTTTTGATCACGTGATTTAAACCGACTTTGTTTTTTTTTCAGAGTTTGGTAGAGTCGCCAGTGCGGCAGCAGATGCGCGAACGACAACGTTTGCTCCAGGAGCAGGAAGAAAAGGAAGCGGAAGAGAGGAGGAAGGAGCAAATAAAGGAGGAGCGGAGACAGAAGCGGAAAGAGGAACGGAAAGCAAAGAAAGCAGCACAGTTGAAAGCTGCGGAGGAGGCGAAAGCGAGAAAAGCTGATGAGGCAAAGCAAATCACGGAAACGAAAGCTGGACGAAAAGAAAAGAAGCCTCCTCCACCGGAGGCAAAAACCACAGAGGTTTGTACCAGAAGCATGCTAGTGTTTGTGAATATCACAGCTGGGTATGCATTCCACTAGCCTACTACTTTGAATGCAGATTTTGATCAGCGACCGAACTATAATTCAAATTCTTTTGTCGAAATATTAAAGGGCGGGACTAGGGGGTGCTAGGCAGTTAAAAACTCCTTTCCCGTTAATTTTTCCCCATCATTTTGCTTCAATACGGTGAAGAGAAATTTATTAGAATATTCAACCGCTTAGCAACGTTGGTTGAATAACAAAAAACTTAGTTTGATTTGCCCCCTTTACAAATTTCTTGTTTGCGCACTTGCAAATGCATAAGTCTGTTCATACTGTTGTTGTAATGGGTTTTAAGTTTCAACCCACGCTTTCGTACCTACTCGTTCATTTTAACAATAGGAAAGTTAAGAGAAAAATCGTGGTGCTGTTTGCATCGAATTGTAATTACTCCAGGATTAAACTATTGTTGCTTTGCTATTTCCTTTTTTCTGGATGGGAAAATGTCCGAAGTCCATGAACCGAAGAGCTCAGAAACTTGCGTGGCCTAGACCAGAGGTCGTTTATTTGTGGCAGCATTTCTTACCCTTCATTATTGGGGGTACATCCCCTTATTCTACTGCAGTGGTCAACAAACTGGACGGCAAAACATTGGATGAAAACGCTTTTGCTGAAAGTTGATCTGTAAAAAAAAGATTACCAACTTAAAATTTGAGTATTTCGGGAGCACACATTGTTAATTGAATTGGCAAAAATTTTAAAAGTGGTAAAAAGGTGAAAAACTACCGAGTTGGAGAGAATGTTGCCGAACTCTGAAGATGTAATTTCTGATCTGGAGCTCTATCCAGTAGCGATTAACCGCTTGCTGTTATGACGTCACAGAAACCTGAGGATGAAGCAATTGATGAAGAAAAAAAATTGAAAGAAGAAAGGAGAAGAAAAAGGCGAGAAGAGCGAGAAGCGCGGAGGAGAGCAAGGGAGGAAAAGCTGGCTGTGGGAGCAAAGGTAGTGGCGTAGCAATAATAGAGCTAAAGCGGAGTTTTGACTCTCAATGTTTCAGGAGAAAGAGACGAAGATGAAAGAGTCTCCGAGAGTGACGTCACAAAGGTGAACATAGAGTAGCACTTTGGATTTTTTGGGGGCTGGTGGGAGAACAAAAGGAAGACCTTTTTTGGTAATTGACTTTTTGAAAGTGATAAATTAGCTGCGGAGACGAAATTATCAAATTATTGGCAACTGACAATATTTTGGAGGGGTACAATACATCGCGTCTACATTCGGCATTGTGGTCGAATGGATTAAATTGTTTTATGACGACAGTAATCTTATGGTCATGCATTTTCATTCTACCATGAATGTGTTTAGGAAATGCAATAAAAACAAACTGGTAGTAAACAATAACGTAATTGTTTATTGTGTAGACATCCCTCACGTGATCAAAAGCGAACAGATCATGATGATGCAGAGCCGCAAAATCATGATGACGTCATGAAAGGTAAACTCGAAACACTTTGCGTTCAAGTATTCTTTGAGGTCGTAACGCTAATATTTTTAGATGAAAGAAAAAAGAAACGAGAGAAAAAAAGTCGTCGGAAGTTGGAGAAAGAAGCGGAAATGACGTATGTCTTGTTTCAGTGATATCACCTGGAGGTTCCATTGTGAAAACGCTTTTCCTTTTAGGAGAGTCGCAGCTCTAGGTGTTCATTATAAATCTCACAATCTACAGCTCCATCCGCCAACTCATTTGCTTTAACTCCAGATCTGACCGAGTCAGATCGTAAAGGCAGCCTGCAATGACATCTTGTCGACAAGTTATCGCAGTGTTTCCACTTGCATTGTATGACAGGTCGCAAGTAGAGAAGAGTCTTGAAGTCCTCCCCGACGCTCAGCAGGTCCCCACCTCCCATCAGCCGCGCGTCTACATCCGTAAAGAAGAGCGACCCCGTGCGGAAGGAGGTTAGAAAGTTACAAATTTTGTCATTTTTTGGCTCCCACATACCCTGATGACGTCTTAAGTTTGGTGGGTCGATAGCGTCACTAGCTTGTATGGTTGATGACGTGATGTGGTGCATACACAACCCTTCATAATGAGTGTTTAACCAACGATGATTGACTTACAGCAACTTTTGAGATTTTAAATTTTAAAGGGAATGTTTCCAAAACATAGATACAACGCTACAATATGTTGGAATGACTCTCTGTTTATTTGAACTGTTGATAATGTCAACAGTCGATCGATGCGCCTTAGCTACGTGGAGATGCTGGTTTTGAGCGAGAATATTGTTCACTTCTGCTTTTCCCATTGTTATATGCTTCTTTGTTCGAAGTTAAAAGGTTTTTGAAAGACTGTTCGCGCGTTCTAAGTGATTACACAAACAATAGAATCACGCTGATTGAACAGAGAGCGATGTAATTGCCATTGTGTTTTCATGTTAAATCGTCCTTGATGGGTCGATGCCAGCTCGTTATCGAAGGATAATTACGTTCCGGTTCTGGCTAACAACTTACCGTGGACCTCCTTCGCGCCTGTACCCCCTCTCCCCCCTTGTACTCTATCACAACTCGTTTTTTTTTATCTGTGTACAGCGCAGCCCACTATTGACATTGATAGCGATCACCTCTTCTTTTATTCTTATGCAGACACCTGGTTACAAACAAAAAGTTATCACCACTTACCCAGTCAAGCAAGTAGTAACATAATGATCCGACTAGAAGAAAACTGTGGATTATTACAGACCATCATTGATAAAATCTGGTAGCCTTACCACTACCTAGGTGAACTTCCATTAGTAAATAGCTCTTATTTGCTTCCTACGTGTTTGATGAAGGACTCCACTGTTGTAACCCAGTAAGCAAGAGGTATTCTCCGCAATTTGCATAACTATGAATTATAACTTTTTCAGACAACCTTGCTCAAAAAGTAAAACCTGGGAGAAAAATAATTACCGTTTTGTCGCAAGAGGGCGTTACTGAGATCCAGGTCAGTATGGCATCACTCAACTTCTTTGTCAAGTAACCTCACCCGTTTTTAGCCACTAATTTCAAGCTAAAAATTTTAATGTTTTGTGCATGTTGCATGGCTTAACCAAGTAATTTTTACTTAGTCCTCCCGACCAGGGGAGACGCCCCCACAAATTCGCCGCCGAGATGCTGGAATGCCCATCCCTGTACCAGCCAACACTCCGGCTGTGGAAGTTCGCTCAGTAACCGGAACTGACGTAGCGGTGGGTGTAGCTAAAGGTTTTTAACATCCTCTAACAAGAACATAGTTATATATAAAACAGCTAAAATTTATACCTGCTTCGGAGTTAACAGCGCTTGTGGCGCTGCGTATTTATATCACAAGCACTACAATCAAGCAACGGAAATTGCTGTGAAGTGCCTTTATTAAGGGCACAACAACCATAAAACTCATTGAATTCACCGTTGACAAAATGTGGATTGTGGAGCTTTCCATCATACCCGGAAAATGGGAATTTTGAAACTAATCTTGGAACTTTTCTTTGACATTGAACATTTTCAGATCGATTACGAGGAAGTGGTTGTCATGGAAAAACAGACGCGAAGGAAGCGAAGCGATGCTTCGTTTGTGGAGGAACATAGGACTCTAGTTCGCCAAGTATCACGTGACCAACCTCATTCTGCGCCACGCTCCATTGCTTCCAGCCAATCATCTGGTCCCAAACAGGTTTCAAAATAGAATAGATGGCGCTACTGTGACGTAACAAAACCTTTTTTGCGCCTGTGATGGAAAATTCTTCCTGATGGCTCTCTGCAGATGTTCGGTCTTGTTCCCCTGACGTCATGTGCTAAAAAACAGATTCTATTCTCTGATATTTCATGTAAAAAGACAACCGAAACACGGAAATAGGTGATAGCAAGCGGAAATATCGTACCGAATAATTATCCTCCAGTTACATATTTTGTATCAACATCCCTTATTTTAGTTTTTCTACGTATCTTTGAATTTTCGTCATTACGATATTTTATGAAAAAATTACTAAAATGTAAATTGGAAAAAGAATTGAAAATAAGGGATAAAGGGCTCAAAACGGGAATATGGAACAGTGAACTTACAGGCGAAACTGAAGGATATTATTTCGGTATCCAAATTCGGAATCCGCTTTCGATTGAGTAGCGCGTCTTATTATTTCTATGATGTCACTTAATACTAACCAAAATTAATTATAACATCATAGTGACAGATTGAAGATCAGCTTATTATCACATAATTGATTTTGACGCAATAATTTTCAGATTTTATTCGCTCCTGAAATAATTGATAATGAAACGTCATCACTAAAGCAAAGCGGCAGTTTCTACGGAGGGAGAATGCCAATCACAAGTAACTTAGGTGAGGAGAGTGTTATGGAAAATGGGGCGTTTTGTGAAGGGAACGTTTCTAAGCGCGAAACTCTACCGTTGCGAATCTATTCACCATTTAACTTGTTGTAGTTCAGCCCGGCTATATCTCGATGGGCAGGCCGTGCCTACGTTACGCGAACCGATTTGAAAAACACTGTTCCAGCGCTCCGACACATTCTCACTTTTTTTAATATTAACTGAGTTTTGTTTGCAGTGAAACAAACCCTTTCCGATAAAGTTTCAATTCTCTCCGCTAGTCAAGAATCCACCGCTCTGAAATCCCATGTAGAACAAAGCGTTGTGGATAAACAGAGCTACAGAAGTGGAGAGGTGGGTTGATGACGTCATTTTATAAGATTTGTGCAAATGACCTTTTTGGCTGTACCTTTCTGCTCGTGTGCAGCATGTTAGGTTAAAGGTTAAGTTGGCATCACGGCACAACCGGCAAGTAATTTGTATTAAGCTGTCTCGATGGCCTAGTTAAAGCATCCGCTTCGATTGCAGTAGGTTAGTGGTTTAAACCTTCATTGGGTCATTCAGTGCCTTTTGAAAATAGTATTCCGTGCTTGGTGTTCAGCACGAATTAATAAAATAGAAATAGAAAAGTAAAACCCAGAAAGTTCGCTTTTTATTTCACTGGGCTAGGCACTTAACAGGATATCTTTACCCTTATGAGGCAGACTCGTGTTAGGACCAAGTCGTCTATGCGTCGTGGTAGCTTTGACTAACCACTATCGTTGTGATTACCTCTCCTCTTCCTCGGGATGGAGGTACGGCATGAACGGCAATTCATGTTCATGCCGTCAACCTAATTGAAATTAAGCTAGGGGAAAGATGGCAGTCCATTTCGAACCAGTCTTGAGTGACTGGTAGCCCCACCACCAACAAGGCGGACTGCCACTGGTGGGTACCCAAGAGTCGTCGCTTACGACATGCTGGATTAGCAACTCCACAATTGTAATCCGGTGAAGTACGAGTGGGCCACCTGTCCACCACAAAGGCGGAGGCGTCCCGTTAAGTGCCTTGCCCAATGACACAACAAGCAAGCTTGCCGGCTTATTCTCCACACTATCCCCTTATTATGCTGAGCGCCAAGCAGGGAAGCTGTAAATACCATTTTTTAAAAGTTTTTTAGTATGACTTGACTTAGGGAATAAACCCCAGGTCTACCGACTGCAATGCGGACGCTCTCACCACTACACCATCGCGCCGGTATGACTAACCACTAGCTAACACAGATTGAACTCGTGCGCATCAAATAAAGATTATAAATTGCATTTGGAATTATATATTGATTTGCCACCTGTATGTACCGGAACAACTTGAGGTCTCGGCTTGAATTTGACTCCGTGATTTAGTCAGATCAGAAACGTTTTACTGTTCAGGTTTCAGAGCAAGTCGTTCCCTCCATCGGAATCGAACCGGCAACTCCTCTCAACATCAACCAACTGCAGGCCCACTCCCCCCTGCAGACCTCGGTCTTGTCCAGCCACAAGTCCGCTCCTGGGACCCAGTATCTCAGTCCCACCAGCTCGTACACCGGAGGAACTCACCGCTCCTTCGGGGGTTCAAAAAGAGGCACGGGTAGCGAAGGTCAAAGGTCAGAGAAGAGTGAAAGTTCATCTGAGAGCAGCCGAGAACTCCCGAAAAAGATGCCATCAAAAGACGGTAAGTGTTAGTGACGTAGTGTATCCAATTTGTGACGTGATAGTTGCAACCCTAAATTTTTTGTGACGTGATTTATTCAATTTTTGATAAAGTACACTGAAGTTTGAATTTCTAAGACTGCACCTCGCCTAACTCTCTTCCACGTTGTAATTCATTTTCCATCTCAGGTTCGGATGACGACGACTCCGACCGTAGCGACTCCTCTTTGCAATCATCGCACAAACCGAGTCAAAAGTTGATTAAACCTGAAATGGCGTCGAAGTCCAGTCAGACGTCGAGCCAGTCATCGAAGAAAAAGTCAAAACACGGTAAGCAAATAAGTCATTGTTACGTCCACATAAATGCACATGATGTTTTCCACATGAATGCATCTCTAGAGTGATACAATGGACAGGGTTCCATTCAATAATGATCCTTCGTATGCACAAAGCAATGATAAAATCTCTTCATTACAAATATCAACCGAAAGACCGTTTGAACCTCACCTTTGGTCACTTTCATCGTTGTTGCTTTATGGTGGTGACGTCATTTACTGTTGTTTACTGAGACTAACATCATTATTTTAAGTAGTTATATGTTGGCTTTGCGTATATTCCATGTCCTTTCCTTGTCGGTTGGTGCACAAATTCCTCTCCGCGTGTCCTTTTTGCCTGTATTTTGCCGGAAACTAAGCAGGTTATTCTTTCTCTGATAAGAACGTTTCTTTTTTCACATCGGAGTTCTAGTGTTAAAAAACCGTTTGTTTGTTTGTTTGTTTATGGTTATCCCTCCTCTTCCTCGGGATGGAGGTACGGCACGAACGGCAATTCAGGTTCATGCCGTCAACCTAATTGAAATTAAGCTAGGGGAAAGATGGCAGTCCATTTCGAACCAGTCTTGAGTGACTGGTAGCCCCACCACCAACAAGGCGGACTGCCACTGGTGGGTACCCAAGAGTCGTCGCTTACGACATGCTGGATTAGCAACTCCACAATTGTAATCCGGTGAAGTACGGGTGAGCCACCTGTCTGCTACATAAAGGCGGAGGCGTCCCGTTAAGTGCCTTGCCCAATGTCGCAACAAGCAAGCTTGCCGGCCTATTCTCCACACTATCCCCTTATGCTGAGCGCCAAGCCTGCCAAGCAGGGAAGCTCCTGCCAAGCAGGGAGGCTGTGAATACCATTTTTTAAGTCTTCTGGAATGACTCGACGTAAGGAATGAACCCCAGGTCTACCGACTGCAATGCAGACGCTCCCACCACCACACCATCGCGCCGGTTAAATAACCGTTCGTGGTATATCATCGATAAGTTCAAGGCCGTGGACCCTACCAGAATGTTTGTATAGCAGAACCACTTCAGGTGATATGAAACACTGTTTTAATGGTGGCTGGAGCCCAAACTCTCGTCAATAAGGTATTCCCTTGCTAATGTTTATTTACCGATGAGAACCGATAGGTCGAAACTCTGGTGTCAATAATCGCTTACGCTTTAGCTTCTTTTCTTTCTGATGATTCATCATCAAAAAAATCGTTCTTGAACAATGTGGGCACAAAGCTTCCAGTTTATGGTGGTACGATAGTGTGCATCTAACACCCGTGCTGCTGCTGTGCTATTGATGAACTAACACGTGTTATGCGTTACTCAGCATAAGCTTGACTATTACGTCAGGTCGGCGACTCGTGATTCTCTCATGTTTCTATTCTGGCTCCCTCCACTTAAATAATCCCGACTTGATTTAAAAAAATAAAAACAATGAGGTAAATCGCCAATGGACGTTTAATTAAAACTCATGGCAAAATAGTGGTACCAACTAGTTTGTGATCAGATTTTTGGTGACAAACACCAAATTTAAAAAACATAATTTTGTCATCGTTCTGGGGTAACTTTTGCACAAGTATGTCAAGCATAGTCATCAAGAAGTTATGTAGCAATATATTGAGATTAGTGGTTAAAAAGATTTGAGGGTCCGAGTGGGTTTCAGTTTGGCAGAAACCAGTCAAAATGATTCTGTTAATATTAGAGGTTGCCGATTCCTGACTTAAACTAAGCTTGACTTAACCGTACAGCAAATGTGCTGCACAGATAGTGATGTTTAACGTAAAGAATACAGTAAGTTTGCATCTTCTACTTTGGTTTCCTTTCCTGAGAGGGTCGCTTGGACAGTGTCCTCAACAATTTCCTAGAAATCTCAGGAACTCCAGTTACATTTGCCAACTCAATGCTAGCCTTAACCAAGCATATTTATCCAGCTGGTTCTTGAGCAACCAATCTGTGTTTTATCAGATGGCGTGCCAAAATGATAGACTTTTAGCTTTTAGTCAAGCTTAAATTACTCTACATTGAATCGTTAATATATGCCTTTAAATCATACTTTTTTTGATTATCTGTATACTTCATAATAATTGCATCATTTGCCACGTCATATTTTGCAGGTTTGAAAGGTCATAAAGGACCGGGCAGTCAATCATCATCATCATTATTAAAATCAACATCAACAAGTAAAAAGGTTTGTATTTCGATTCCTGATAAGTCGATTATATCCTTTTATCTTTGGGTCAAGGAAAAACCTTTGCAGTTGCTGACAGAAAAATGCTGGTGTATAGACCTGCTTCGGAGTTACTAGTTACTGCCGGCACAGAGCGTTTCGGCCACAAACAGTGTAACTACGCAAAATAATTCTTACCGCAAGAACATAACATCCCAGAAACCATGCTAGCTTTTAACCCACAAACTGCCAATTACGATTGACTGACCGCGCTTAGTTCCCCTCTTGTGACTTGGCGTTGCAATATACACGCTAATCTTCCTCTCTATGCAGAGCCTGAGTATCCGAGGTAGCCTTCCATCACCTATGAAGAAGGAAGGGAACATCAAAGCGGCGGTTCGCATGCCGGATGGGGAGTACATATCCGTTGGAGGGTCATTAATCTTATCCGGTGGAGCGGATGAGAGTGAGACGGATGCAAGTGAGGATGCGAAATCCGCTTCATTGCAAAGTGAGAAGTTTGTGTTTGATATAGCGGGTCTCATCTCCACCAAACTAATCCTGATTTCTAATGAGCGTGAGGGCTGTGGTTGCGCACCTACAATGTAATCCCCTGCTTACGAAATACGTGTGATTTGGTCCTCCAATGAAACAAACTTTCTTTGATTTCTGGAACCATATTTCGTGGGAGTCACCGAAATTTTAAAGAATCCTTCGCCGTAGATATTGTTGGGGCTCCTACGTCGCTGTTGAGTTTCCTTTTTTTCAAGCTGATGTTCCCCCTTAGCTATGCCCACTAAAGAAGCATCTCGTTCATTTTCACTCCTAGTAAACTATGCTATTTATATTTTCGCTTGCACTTACCGAAGGTCGAAAATCTGATTAATTTTCTGCCATGCTGTATTCACCCGTAACTGACTGGTTATGACCATTAATTCATTTCTCTATTAAGTTCCGCAAAATACCATACAGTCATTAAGCACGTGCAGTACATAAAGAAGACAACATTATAAAGCAATACGCGGTGACAAAAAAATTTCTAGAGTTACAAAGAATAGATATTCAAAGATAAAAAAATTGTAAGAAAAAAAAAAGTGGTAACAGAGTCGAACGAAAGCAACTCGCCAAATGACCACTACGCTATTTTTTGTGTTATTTTGCTGCGTGTTTTCATGCTTTTGTTACGTCACAGAGTCAGAGGAAACGACCACTCCTTCGATTTTAAAGCCCAGTTTGAAATCGGTGGTCGACAAGGAGAGGTAAGATCTTTTGTGTGATTTATCCAAGCTGGGATGACTTAGACTTAGAGTATTTGTGTAGTTGCTGCTCAATCCAAAGACTGTTAACTCGACACTCGACTGGGTTCTAATTCTTGCTTTAAACTCTTCTTAGTACAGGTTCACTGACAAGTAGCACTCCGGTGATCATTGTTTTTGAACATACATGCTGCAATCCAAAGTTTTCGGCAGGATGAAGGCGAATTTTGCTGCCAAAAACGTCGGTTGTATTATGAAGACGTAATATAACGAAAAGCAAGCACAGTGATCTACCAAGTGGTGTTTATAACGATACGTTTGTCTGGCGTAGTAGTAGCAGTTATTCAGTTTTTATCCCGTGCTGTGTCCTTAGCAGAGATGGCCCGATTTACCTCATTCCTTCTGCAATTGCTCGCACTCCGTCTCGCTACTTGTCTCGTCTCAGGGCATCCTCCTTCTTCAAACCAATCTTCTCTGTCTCCTCTTCCATTTGCTTCTTCCAAGTCTTCTTCGGTCGTCCTCGCTTTCTCTTCCCACTCACTTCAAGATCCAGAACAACCCTCAAAACACTATCGTCATCCCTCCTCAGCGCATATCCATACCATCTAACTCCATTTGCTGGTGCTAACTGGTCTGTAGTTTCCTTCAACCCTAACATGGCTATTTGTTCTTCAGTCGTCTTTCTGTCAACAACTTTCTCACCACATACTACTCTCACCATAGCTCTCTCCGTTCTCCTTAAAATTGCTTTTTCATTTTCTTTTAAACACCGTGCCTCACTTCCATACAGTATTGCTGATCTCACGCAACAACGATAAACTTTACCTTTCATCTTCAGAGGAAGCCTATTTCTAAGCAATAACTCTCCACATTTCCTGAATCTTACCCAACCGATTCTTACTGTTGCTGTAACTGCTACTAGCATTCAGAATGTCTCCCAAATAACAAAATCCATTCACTGTCTCCATCTTATCGCACAACTTCTTGATCAACTCCATTGTTCCTTCCATCATTCGTTTACATTTCGAGCAAACAAAATGCATTGCCAACCCAGCGGTAGCTCTCTCTATTTTTGCACATTTGCCGTGAACTCAGTTTTCACATCTTGTGCACAACACTAAACTGGTCATGACTCTCCTCCCACAAAAACTCCACATGGATCTATCTTGCTTTTGAATAGTTCTCCTTCTGACCCGCTTACCATCACTTTTGTTTTTCTGGTGTTGACCTTTAAACCTTTACTTTCCAGTGCCTCTTTCCAATTCCAAAATCTTTTTCTAAGTCTTCCATGTCTTCGCTCGTGAGAACAAGGTCATTTGCATACAGTAATTTATTAACCACACCCCTTGTTTCATTTTTTGTAATAACGTCCACAACTATTGCAAGCAATAGTGGCGACAACACAGATCCTTGATGTACACCAACTTTTACTTGGAGTTCCTCTGAATATGCAGATCCCACCCTCACTCTTGTCTTTACAACATCATACAAGCTCATAACTGCCCGAACCATTACTTCTGATAGACCTCTTTTTTCTCATGGCCCACTCCATCACTTTTCTCGGCACTCCATCAAAAGCTTTTTCCATGTCAACAAAACGCATAAACAAGTCCTTCTTTTGATATTCCTTCTGCATTCTTCTCACAATGAATATCGCATCCTCTGTTGCTTTTCCTGGCATAAATCCAAACTGCATTTTATTCAAATTGTCTTGTGTTCGTGTTCGCCTCCCTAGTACGTACGTACAAAAAATATTCGTTTGAGATTGCAAATTGTTTTACTCGGTTGGTTATAAGAGCTACAGAAAATTAAACTCGTGTTCAGTTCTTCCGCCAAACAAGTGCAGTTTCAGTGGCTTTTTCTGGTGCTTTCCCAGTAACAACTTTCAATTAAAATTGGCAACATTTCAGCGCTATGAAAGCTTCCCGCCGGGTCTCGTTCCATGAGGCAGACGAAGTGGTTGGCATGACAACCGAAACGGACGAGGAGGAAGCACAAGAGGCGAGCCTATCCGATTATGACATTACAGAAGAGTCCGAAAATCAGGATGAGTGGCCTGCAGTGCAACAGGTGGAGGTGAGTTGCTTGTTATGTGAGTCTGAAGGTTTCAGCCTACTTCTTACTGCTTTTTCAGGATCAGTCACGTGACGATGCCTCTAGCCAATCACGCCCGGTTTCAAGTCGGTCGGAAAAGCTTACTGCGCATGCGCAAAAGGTAACTTGTTGAAGAACTATTAGACAAGTGACGCGATCGTGATTATTGTGACTTATAGGTTGCTGCCATGGTGATACGCAAGCATCGCCCAGACAGCGGATTGGATGAAGACGCGAAGAAAGCTGCTCAATTGTGGAATCGCGCGCTGGAAGATAGTGACATCACAAGCGAAGAAGAAGAAGAATGGGCGGTGAGATTGTGACTTCATATCAAGACTTGCGTTTTAGAAAAGGGTGGGAAGGTTACTAATCAGCTGTGATGCAGAGCCGCCATCACAGCTCGGTTACAGTTTGCGCACTTCAGCTTGTGTTTGTTGGTGAATAAAAGAAGCGCTTTGTCCTACGCCCGCTTGTAGGCTCGCGAAGTTGGTTGCGAGGAACTTGCCCGAAGTCAGTCTCTCATTTTTCACCAGTTTAAAATAGTGAAGCTGCTAAGCCATCATGTCACAAGAGGCGATTTGTGGATCCCTAATGGTAGTCTACCTTGTTGGTAGATGGGCTACCACTCTAAAATTTGTATTCACTAGTGTTTTGAAATAGACTGCCAATTTTGTATTATCCTGATCTTGATTGGATTTGTGGTGTAAACGTGGAAAACTGAATCATGCCCTAACTTCATCCCAAGGAATAGGAGGTGTAAACACAGCAAGGCATTAGTTATTTACCTTATTCATAACCGCCTCCCTGGTATCCCCCCTTTCCTTCTTTGTCACCGACTGCGTTTCAGGTAATTTTAAACTTTCTTTCAGGGAACAAAGCAGGCTGTCATTTCCGTTGTGACATCATCGAAATCGTCGCAGAGTAAAGAGGTAAGTGATTGCAACGCAACGAGTTCGATTCCCGGTTTGTTCATGAAACGGTCAAGTCTGTGGTTTCTAAATTTTTTTTAGTTCACGGCCCTGTACCGAAAAACGATGCATCGTACAGTTTTGTCAGACATTTGCAATGATTGCATGTACAGTAGGCAAGAGGCATAAAAATTTAAGCTTTGAAAATATAAGTTAAATAATTTTATCGTTTGCTTTTAAACTTAATTTTGCATGGCAGATAACTTGTTCAAGACAGGTCTGTTGTCCCCTGAAATTTCTTTGTGGCCCGCTGTAGCTATTGGTCACACTTGAAAACGCAATGATAAATGCAATCATGTGGAATGATGTGATGGAATCTGAGTTGGGAACTCACTTTAGTTTCATGTATTTGCAGTCTTCATCAAAACGTTCATCGGTTAATGAAGCGGAGAAAAAGCGTAAAGAACGACTCGATAAAATAAAAGCGCATATGCCAAAAGAGAAAGAACTCCGCCCTTCCGTGTCCGCTGCTGCAGCCTCACCAAAGAAGGGAGCTTCGATATCCGGATCTTTGAGTTCGATCGCTAGCTCTGTATCCTCCGTGCAGGTTGGTAGACTGGTTATCATAGTGACTAGTGACGTCAGTAAGTGTTTATAGGGATTACTTTTTCTAACACCTAGTAATCTTACAGGAGTTTGTGGTAGTTATAAAGCATTAGAAAGCATGGAGTTTGGTACTTTTGAAGTTATTACTTAATGACATCAGAAAGTGTACACGTCATCATCGCTTTGAAGGAGTTACTGTTTTTATATGGTGATACTACTGGAATTGTGACTTACAGGAAGCGTTTGTGAGCGAAATCCAAAGAAAAGCGTCGGACTTAGGAATCGAACCTGGAGAGCTCGAATTTCAAGCGGATGTCGTGAACAAACTAGAACAAAGCGCAATTACCCCTGAGGAGGTGGAGGTTGTGCATGACAAAGGAGCCGGGCGGCATATAGGTGAGGGATTTGGATGGTACTCACCACTTTACAGTTTTAACAATTGCATGTGTTTTTTAGTTCGCTCCCGACGAAGTTCGACCACAGTCAGCTCCGTATTAACGCCATCTACCATTGAAAAAGACCAATCGCGGGATGGCGCTGTTGAGAAGCAAAAATTGGTTGTGGATTTGAACTTGGAAAAGGTTAGAGAATTTGGATCTTTTTGGCTCATTATTTCTCATAATTGCATAATTCTTCCTACTCTGCTCGATTATTAGTGTTGCTACTATACAATTTTCTTGTTTAATGAAATAGCCCTAATCTTTGTTTCAACTTTTCAGAGCGTTTCCGCTTCACCAAGCCGAGCTTCCAGCGTTACGTCATCGATGACGTCAAAATCGGAGGCGACGTCGCGTCGCAGTAGTGTGTCGCAACGAAGGTATGACGTACCTAGTACCTGGTTGAATTTAGTTGATGACATTACTTTTGGTAGATCGTCGATCCTTGTCGACAAAGAAAACGTGACGTTAGGTTATGACGTCACGAGCTACGAAAGCAAACTGGGAGATCCTAAACCGGAAGAACCGACTATCCAGACAGGACGCCCTCATGTGGAACCAGAGAGAATCAAGGCCGTTGAAACTCAAGTAACAAAAGTGCAGTATGCCGTACTACACAGTGTTTATGAAATCATACTATCATAGGCGGCTGTTCCACATGCGGCTGTATCGCGCCTCAAAGATGATGGCAAGGTGCCCACCGCGGGCTCTGTCAAGTCCCAACAATCTGGCGTCAGCAAGGCAACCGAAAAAACTGATAAATCTCGGAAGCATCCTCCTGCAGCGAAAGGATCCTTGCGAAAAGGTGAAGCATGTTTACGAACGCCACATTAAAAGCGATTATCTGGGTCCTAAAACCGGGCCCGCACTAATCAGCCAATCAGAAATCGGCGTGCGGCGATAGAATTCAGAGTATTGTGACGTACTTTGATTTGTAACAGCTAGAAAATTAATGATGTAGGTTTAAATGACAAGCATATTGTACAAACCCTAGTTTCTACTTCTGAGCTTGCTTATAAACAACACTTTTACAATCCTTTCAGCTCAATGGGAACTTAACCCTTGATTTAACTTGGCGCGCATTTGCAGATGCGAGCAAGGAGAAATTTTTGTTTTTGTTTTTGAAGAATTTTATCTCGTAACAAATTGGCCGGAAGCTTAAAGACTAAATTTTTATTTCAGGTCAGAATACGGAAACCAAAGCTGAGAAAGCCGAAATGACATCAACAGCTACCGATTCTTCTTCAGTAACCAAGGAAGTGAAGTCGCAGAAAGCAGTTAAGAAATCCGAGGTGGTAATTGATCTAGCATTCTCTCACAGCTCGTTATAAATTAATTTTTGTTTAGAAGCCGTCAAAGAAACTCGAAACAAAGAAAGGAGCGAAGAAGTCAGTAGATGTTGCTGCTGAGAAGGAAGTGGTCAGGCGAGAATCCCCTGAAAAGCTGCCCACAAAAACGCCGGGTATGACGTGTTTGCGTTATCGTAGAGCAAAGATCCCATACTTTTTTGCTGGCTGTGCCCGTTTGTTTTGTTGGAGCATTTTTATAACCCCTGTAATGTTTAGTGAAAGCTTTGCTGACACAAATAAATCAAAAAGGTAAACTACGCTCCCCTTGAAATTTCTTTTGAATACCGGCGAGAGCCTAGTTGTGTTGGAACTTATGCCGTTACAAAGCGCGTTCGGCAACTTGAGCATGGTTTTGAAACAGCACATACTTTTCCAGAGACGCCATTCCGCGCCGGCCGCGCGAAGGAGGCGAAGCAGCAGGAATACATTCCTTCAGGAGCGTCTCCTGAGGAACAGGAGTCCGTGGCATCTGGAAGCAGGTCAAAGAAAAGCGAAAAATCGACGAAGAAATCCAAAAAGAAAGTGAGTTAAGTCATCGTTTGATGTCAATAATTCATTCAACAATGTGACCTATGACGTTTTTACAGACGGAACCAATGACGCAAATTGAAAAAGACAGCCCCAAATTGTCCCCGGTTGAACTCCCGAAAAAAGAGTTGCCAAAAAAACCGACTTCTACTCCTTCAGGAAAGAGCGGTAAGATGAGAGTAGTAGGTTTGGCAGGGGTGTGGTTTAATCGAAATGCCGCTTTTATAGAACCGGAAGTTGCAGATGAATACCCCGAATTCATCACTCCGGTCAGGTAATTTTTCCTGTGTTTATTGCTTATTGACTGCGTCATAATCACGTGATTGTGTTTGTTGTAGCGTCGAAGACGATTACGAGTTTGTGCGCAAGGAGGACACCCCGGAACCTTCTCCCGAACCAGCCTCATCGCCACCCAAAACCCCTGCAAAGACTCCAGTGAAAGCAGAAGACGCCAAGTCGCAAGTTTCTGAAGGAACCGCGGTAAGACTGCACGATCACGTGACCGATTGTGTCAGAATTGCGTGCTCTGTTTCAGATCACCGAAGCGACCGCGACGGAAACGTCATCACAAGCAGCGGCGCAGGCAGCCGAAGACGAAGCAGAATTGGCCGCAAAAATGGCGGCGAAGCAGGAAAGGGAGAAGAAGAGAGCGGCGGCTGCCGAAAAGCGGAGATTGGAGGTGGAGAGGAAACGGAAAGAAAAGGAGGAGCAGATCAGGAGAGAGAAAGAAGAACTGGATAAACAAGAGAAAATGAAGTGAGTTGGTTTCAATCCATAGCTAATATGGTAAATCTTTGTTGTTTTTTGTATTGGAGGACAGTAACTGCCATTTTTAAGTGTCATCATCTTAAATCCGGAGGGCTTGTTTCCCGTGGGATGTTTGGAAGAAGAACACCAGAATAATGTGGTTGACAGAATATTCCACTTTACGATACACAAGTGGTACCCAGGTGTTGGGAATTTACAGTATATACATTTGCCTTTGCATTGCGATAAAGATGATGACAGAGACAGTAATGATTATGATGGTAATTCATTCGTGCATATGAGCTTATGCTCTATTTTGCTAGTTTTGAGCTTTACTAGGCCTCCACTACGGAGGGCTTCCCTGCCTTACCATCTTTTTATCACATATGAAGGTATCCCGTTTAGTGTCTTTCCCAAGGACACAAATTTTTCTCCACGATATCCTTTGTGCTGAGCGTCAAGCAGGGAATTTTCCAGTCTTTAGTAAGGCTTGACGCGGGAATTGAATCCAGATTTACCGACTTCGAAGCGGATGCTCCAACCTGTTTGCCAACGCACCGCCATGATGATGATTCTTTTATCTTTTTTGAGATTTGCCGACTTTGTGACGTAGGCATTATGTGAAATAAATCATCCAGATTCACTTCATGTCCCAATCAATCAAAACATGATGGTCATGTCAGAGGCTGACAATTTTGAACCATGTGTGAATGTAGACTGGTAGCCACACTATCAACAAGGCAGACGGCCAGTGGATGGTACTTAGCAGTCGTCTTTTACGACATGCTGACTGATCAGCCTTACTATTCTAACTTGATGAAGCTCGAGATGTATAAATCTCTTGCAAAATGCGGTCGCAGTCGGTGTTCAGTTAAACGCGAAGTATTAATAAAGACACAATAAGAATCAAACCGAATTGCTGACATCTGTCATATCAGTTGCAACTTTTAATTATTATCTATTCATCCAGGGAAGAACTAGAAGCTGAACGGAGGAAGCGAGAGGAGGCTGCTCGGATGAAGAAGGAAGAGGCGGAGAGAGAAAAACAGAGAGAGAAAGAAGAAGAGGAGCTCAGACAAAGGAGGCTGCTTCAGCAGCAAGAGAGAGAGAGGAAGCAGCAAGTGAGAAAGGGTCTTTCAAATGAGCTCTGTTTTTTTCTTATTGAGACGCCGGGTTAGGAAATCAAATTTAGGCTTGTCATTGCTTGATGCTATACTCTATAACTAGTTTTAACTCAGTTTGGAACTGCAGAAGACAAGACTGTTTTATTGCCTTCTCACAAGACTTAGGTTGTTAAATTACCATTTCACAAATCTTCATTATTGTAAGTATCAGAAATCTCTACATACTTTACCGTCACCAAATGTGCCTGCTAACTCAATCAGCGCAATATCAGTTTATATCTCTGAGGCTCTTCGTCTGTCCAGTTTTGTTGCTTTTCTATCTGCTAACACGATGGCAATATTTTGCAGGAGGAATACAAACGTAAGATGGAGGAGATTCAGAGGAAGAAAAGGGAAGAAGAAGAGAGAAGGAGAGAGGAAGCCCGTAAGAGGGCGGAGGAGGAAGAAGCCAGGAGGAAGGAGGTATGACATTTCGGATGAGCTAACAAAGGTTGTAGGGGTCTTTATACCTTGTTGGGTTTGCTCTTCTCCACAATGAGGACACTTTTTGAGGTGGAACACCGAGTTTAGCAACATGATTACGAGGTAGAAGAAAACCGCAGCCATTTCGAACCAGTCATAAATGCAGACTAAAACTCCATCACTAACAAGACAGACCGGCATTCGAAAACGATGGATAGATTGTCGCCGCTTTCATGATGTGGCAGAAGACCATTTCCACTATCTTCTGTAAATGTAATGAGTTCATTCTGATTAGATTTTAAACAATTTTACTTTACTGCATCATGTGATGTTGCTGATGATGATTAAAGATGATTGTGATGAATATGTATGCGGATTGTGGCATTACCATGTTTTTAGGAGGAAGAGCTGATGGCTCAGATGGAAGAAAGTGAGAGAGAGCTATACGCTCAACGGAAGAAAGAGGAAGAGGAGGAAAGAAAGAGAAAGGAGGAAGAGATGAAGAGGAGGATGGAAGAAGAAGCTAAGATTGCAATGGAGCAGGCGCGAATGGAAGCGAAGATACGAGCCAAGTGAGTACACTGACGCCACAGTCATTCTTTCTTGTCCTTCTACGTTGGGAGTGCCATTGGCTTCCGCCGGTCTTGTTCATTCATGACAACGACTTTATTGAAGTGCTGTGTTGCTCCTACAAAAAGTCGGGTTCGAAAGCGAGTGAAAAGCGGTTGACTAGCGCTGAACAAGCGCGTCTAAACCTGCGTATATAAGAAAAGTGGTCGCAAGATCAAGCTTTTTCTTGAAGACAGGCGTTTTGGAGTAGATGACCAGCAGTTAATTCAGCTAAACTACTCTTGCATGCTGCTGAAGCAAGCGCCCCGGTTAGTAATTGATGAGGCGAACTCGTTCATGACGCAATGACTTTCAACGTCTGCAGGCAAGCAGCGGCACTCGAGGAGAAGTTACGTTTTGTCCGTGAATTCTTTACGGAGGCGAACGGACTAGACCAGACGCAGCACGTCAACCGCTCGTTCACCTTCTCTTACTTCGAACTGATGAGGATGCTTGGTCTGGATGTCGCCATTGATTGATGTCAAAAAAACGTTCTGGATCAATGGTATAGCTGTTCCGGAACGAACGTTGAATGGTGTTGCAACGAAGCTCACTGTAACCTCATATGCGAAGCATTGTTTCGTATTTTATTTATTGTTTTTCACATTCAGTATTATGTGCTTTCCCCCATTTTGTGCAAATTTTGTATTAATAAAATCGAATTTGATGTATGTGTTACCTGGCTTTGTAGACTAAATTGGTTCAAAAATACATCTCTTCAAAATCCTGTCAGGAACCCCTCAAACTGTAAAGTTGCTTCAACAATCGCAACAACAAAAAAATTCGGCGCATTTACTCCAATCGTTATCAACTTTCAGACTTTCCTTAAAACTTTGATGAAGTTGATCACCAGGCATCAAATAAAATCCTGAAAAACTGCAATGATGAAACAGCCAGTGGATTTGCTTAATTGGCTTGCCGATTCACAATTCGAGGCATGGGTATGGATTCCCCGTAGAGACCTTCCGCATGTCTGAACAGTCCAACAAATATTTCTTCATTGTTCCTAGAAGTTTGTATTACATCTTTGCCACTGGTAATACTCGTAGCATCTAATACAGTCAAAATAATTTCTTGATGCCCTGTAGCTTCTTTGCAACTATTATGGTAAGTTTCAGTGTAGCACTGATAACTTCTGGGCTAACCAAAACCCAGTTGTTGTTGTCGCTTTCAAATAAGGCATAGCCCTTCCAAATCTCTTGATTCTGAGAGTTGATCAAGAGAACCAGCAACCGCCAAATAAAACTCCTTTAAAACAAAGACAGCATCATAGTTCTCAATCCACTTAGTGAAACAATGACGCTTCAAACGCGAATGCGAAGAATCAGGACATTTGTCTTTAATTTGAGCATGCAGCAACAAAAGACGTTTTCAGAATTCGAAAAAATACCGATATGTCTTTTATGGTGCTTAGACTCGCTTGAATTTTGCTTACGTTGCAAACTAGAGAATGTTACCGCAACTTGTGCTCTTTCTGATTGTAGCGGCTCTGCTACTTTTGTCCACTCATTAAACTCTGTATTGCGGTCTTTACAGTCTTCCAAAAAACATTCCAGAGAGAATGTCGAGTTTTTACTTAGCAAATCAATGGTTTTGATTCCTCAACAGTCCAAAGCATTTTAACTAAAATTAAAAAATTTAAGTCGTCAATTATTAATCTCGGCTTGTCAAGATGATTTGGTAAATAACTTGCCGGAAAAATAGAGACATGCTCTATTCTTAGCAATATTTGTGAAACTTTTCCAGAAAGCATAAAACTCGCTTTCACTCGCGTCCAAGATACTGGTTTTTGTGTAATATCGCTGTAGCATATTGTTATTTGTGTACTGCTTTTGTTGTTTCGATTTGGAATTGAACCCGAGCTGACAACGCTTGATTAAGTCGCTGTCGGTTCAACATTTAATTTCTACGCGCTTGTATTAAATTGCACAACGCAACAAATAACCTAAAGCGTATTTCACTAATTGATGATTGCTACTTGGATCTCCAATTTATACCTCATTGTGATTGAGGATTGACGCCTTGGCCATAGGAGTATTTTTCGTACCAGAATCCAGTCAGTAATTTGTTGTTTAGTCGGAGTTAGTATGATAATGGTACAATTATGCCAATGCGATAATGCCAAGGCTTAACACCACTTGGCAGAGCAATTAGTGCTTGAAACATGACAACCACATTATTATAATCAAGTATAGTATGTGCATTGCAGATATCATCTCTTAATGTAAAATAGGATTATCATCTGTTTAAATGATTATGTTGTTGTGTCGTATGTTTACGCTTGGCTCCTCTCAACACTGCTTTCTCATCAAAAATACAGGTAGGCGAAGTGAAGGTAAAATTTTACTCTTTAAATTCTGCAGGTAACAAACTACTAACATTCACGCAAACGTAAGAACTGGGGCTGTAGGACGAACTACTTATTGATGAACTGTTACTCTCAGGTAACACATTAAAACCTTTGTGTTGAGGTGAGCTAAGCTACGTGTCTTGTAAGTTAATAATGTACATGTGTTTCGTAGATTTTTTTTTTTTTTTCTTTCTTTCGACCAGTTACTTAATGAAAGGGTTTCCGGACCCGGTGAGGTTTCATTTCCAGGGTGGTTTTTCTTTCCTCACCATGCTCAGATGAGCTAAAAAAACAGCCTTATAGGCCGGTTGCGCCACCCATTGACCACCTACGTAGCCGTGTCTCGCACTGGTCATCTTTCTGATCCTTACTATTTCGAATGTTCTTACTTCTTATTTACAAAATAATATGATCTACAACTATAAAAACTCCTGCGTTTTTGTTTTGTTCTGTTTGTTTTTTTTTTTCAATTCAATTAAACTGTTCTTTAATTGCTTGAATTTAGGGTTTAGCGGCCATGCAACTATTGCTCTAGTTTTGTGGATCCACTGTTTTCATTTGCATGTTTTAACGTCTGACGTTGTGTCGCTTCTTCCTTTTCTTGACTCCATTTCTCTCATTATTATTGTTGTTCAGTGTCGTGTGTAATGGTGGTGGTCATGAATAAAAAAGATACAGACAGATACAGAATTGAAAGGTTTTCTTTGGAAAGTTTAATTTGTTACGTTTATTTGGTCATTTTGTAAAGTTAACGAATGTGGCAAATGAAGGAGTAAAATACCGGAAAAACAAATATAGCTCACATATTTAATAACTGCTCGTATTGTTGGTCGGCATTGAATCTGGTTCGTTACTTGGTTTTCATCGTTAACGGTTCTGTAATATCGCAAGTTATCTTCAATATACACCGAGCTCCCCCTGATTACTTGTTTATCAGAGTCGGCCGTGTTAGAGACACGCGAAGAACATCCGAATCGATCGATTTGCAAGCGCGCTATTAAAGGGGCTAAAGTCTTTTAAGAGCTGGATTGTAAGTTAAACTAGCCCGTCACTAACCCAGATAGTATGTCTTACAATTGCTATTAAGTTCGTACAATACTCTTGCGCACCTCGCCAGACGCGATAGGTTATTGCTGCATAATTCTTGCGAAAAGAATTTGCTCGTGTGATTTCTGCTTTATATAAAAAAATTATAGAAAGTTTGAAGCTAATGTGTTAACCTCAGGCATGAAGCCCAACGCTACCAGCAAATTTTTAGGAATTTGTTTGCTTTTGTGCATAATTTAATCTGGGAACAAAGGGAGGCAGTGGCACAGTGGCCCCCCTGACTGGTACCAGTAACTTTGTGCTGCAAACAATTGGCTCCATAGGGGAAGAAAATTCTTACCAGCTGATTTGCACTGTTACGTCGTATTAACAAATGAAATAAAGTAATTTCACGACAAAAACTATTATTTCCGTTATTTCAACAAGGATTCATTGTCCACTATGGCAGGTAAACATGTATTATCTATCATTAATTTAACGAAGAATGTGATAAAGTTGCTTCCGTTCAAAAAATTCATGTATTATTTTGGAATATCAAGTTCATTGGATAGTCTCTTCACTGAACTTTTCGGATCATCGTTGACGCCTTTGTCCACATCATCGATCGCATCTCCGTTTAGTTGGTCTTCCACTCCTCGGTCTGTCAAACAGGCTACCAGTCTCCAGTAACTTGTTACTCCAAGCCTTGATCACGCGGTGTTCTGGTGGTTCAATATGATATTCCGCTCGCAGTCTGTCTCTAACAAGCTTCATGGCATGTCTAGTTTGGTCACTTGCGATGTAAAGTGAAGCAGCGTAAACTCTATATTCAACCGTGTAGTCACTTGTATCAACCATCTTTACTGAATAAACTACAAAGTATGAAATATCAATTATGTACATGGGAAATGAGAAGTTGCTGTAAATTTAAAATGTTAAATATTTTAAGTAATGAATTTAGAAAATCAATTCATACATTTATAACACTGTCTCATAAGCAATGCAAATGACATAGAAATTTATTTCTGCATTAAGAATTTAAAACTGAAAAAATTTTGAACGGTAGTGACTTTTTGGACACACTGTATATCTTTGTGTGTATTATTTGAAACTATCGTTGATTATTTTAATTTATTACGTCGCATTTACAGATTTTAATTCTTAAAAAGGGCTTTGCGAAAGTCAAAACAGTTGAAAATTTCAGATGTTTTATGAATTAAAATGACTCTTCATTTATTAAAGTCGCTTGTGGTAACAGCAGTGTGAGTTTTAAGATCTTATTAACAAATACACAAGATTAATTGAGAAAAAATGTTGATTTAATTGTTCAGAATAATACTAAAACCCATCTGTATACTGTGCATTGTCATGCCCACAAACCTTTCTCGATGTGACCATCACGTGATAACCCCAACTTATGTCACCTTTATTCCACATTTTAATCAAATTTGTAGTATGACCTCAAAACGTTCAGTGAAAACGCAAAAAGTGTAGAGTTACTTTCTCAGCTGTAAGAACAATATCTGCTAAGGTATAAAAATTATTAATTATTTTAGAAAATTAATAGCCACGAGTTGTAGACTAGGAAGTTATTAAGCTTTTCTCGTACACAAAATTGATTTAACCAGAATGCTATGAAGCTTCTACACAATATGCTAGAGATATTTGATTGAAACAATTTGTAACTAGAGAGATATCAATGGCAATTTGTACTGCAAACAAATAAAAATCGACAAACAAAATAGGAGATGAAGAGTAGCAATAGAATGATTTATACAGGGTGTCCACAAAGTCTTCAGACAATTTTATAAATTCATTAAAAAATTTTTTAAAATGCTATCAAATTAATTCTTTTTGCATGTTAATCAGTTGTTATTTAAGTTTTTTATGATATCACTTTATATTTCAAAGATGAATTAGCTAAATAAAATATTTCCAAACACGTTAAAAATGACTGCTCCACAAGAAAAAGCACAATGTGTTTCTTGGTTTATCAAAACAAAATCTGATATTCAAGCACAAAGAAATTTCATAGTTAAATATGTAAAACGGGCCCCAACACGTCAGTCGATTCGCAATTGGCATAAGCAGTTTGTGGGAACGGGAACGTTGCTACTAAAACCGAGGAGTGCATGGTCAAAAACTTCTGAAAAAGACATCGAGCATATTCTTCAGTCATTTAGTCGTAGCCCAACAAAGTCCATCCGCATTGCTTTCGTTCGGGCTACGTGAAAGATGTTGTGTACCGCACCAAAGTAAAAGTGACCTCAAGGAAAGAATAACTGCCGCTGTGGCGACAACTGATGAAGAAATGTTAAGAAGGACCTGGACTGAAATTTAATATCGTTTAGAATAGATGTCCTTCGTGCTCAAATGGGGCTCATATAAAAATTTATTAATGCTTTAAATAAAAACTTGACTATTTACTTGATATTGATTGATCATTTCATAGATAGAGTTCATTAATGTTTTAAATAAAAACTTGACCATTTAATTGATATTATTTAAACATCTCAGACATTTCCAACGTCCGTTGTAATATCAATAAATATTTTAAATTGTCTAAAGACTTTGTGGACACCCTGTATTTTAGGTGTAGATTGAAAAAATTATTCGACATGCGGTCTTTGAAATTACGTGTAGTGGCAATGTAAGTTTCATTCATGCCTATGAGTTTATGTTTGAAGATCTTTATTTAGGCTGGTACACCGCAAAACTGCTCGAACCCACCACCTATCTGCGGCGTAAAATCCGTTAAGCACTTTTTCCAAGGAAAGAAGCAAACTGGTCGCTTTTTCTCTAAATAAAACCTTTCATGCTGAACGCTAAGCTGTAAGCACTGTTTTAAAAGTCTTTGGTATTATTTGACAGGGAAATCAAACCCAGGTCTTACGACTGTGAGGCGAATGCTTTAAGCACTACCACGCCAGTATAAGTGCACGTTTGATAATTGAAAAAAAGTTTAAATCGTCACGAGTTTGATTTTTAATTGCATAAAAGCGTAAAATAACTTTGCAAGGGAATTAAAATTTGACAAAAATTGATATTGCTTTGTTTTGGTAATATGAAGTATCGAAAGTTACAAATATTAGGCTTGATTTAGAGCTAATGTACAGAGGTAATAAATTTGGTAAGATGAATGCACAGTAAGAAAATTTAACAAGAGTTTGAAAACACTGTAAGACAGAATTTTTTGATTTGAATTGGTATACAGCAACAAAAGTAGATTTATTACGTGGTGCAAAAATGCGTGATGGTTGAAAAATTTTAGTCCACTCGTTTATCATTGAAATTAGTTTTGATGACTGATAACCTAAAATTGAAAAACAGTACATTTGTTTCATTGAGCGTACACAATGCGTCAGAGCTTAGTGGTCTTCAACTTAAATATTTCTTGAGGGCGTCAGATAAAAACTTTTTATGATTGTTCAATTGTCTCAACGTTGCGAGTTCAATTTTTGGTGAAGATGAGAACTTGAATCACATGATTTGTTTGTATCTAAAAAGTTATTAGAAATGTAAAAGTCTCCAGAGTAACCACATCAGCATTTTCAACCAAAGAATATAAGTAGATTTGCAAGTTTATAAAATTTTGATATGAATTCAAATGTATTGACGTAAAAAGTAGGTGTAAATCAGACGAAAATTAAATTGTTGATCTTTGATATATTGTTGTACAATGAGGTGTAGGGTAAAAGTAAATTCGATGAGAAAGTTAGATGATAGTTGAATGAAACTGCAAACTAAGATAATCTAAAAAGTTATTAGAAATGTTAAAGTCTACGATTGCCATAGTTGGTAAGAGTAAAATTTTCAACTAAAGAATATAAATAGATTGTAAGATTATAAAATTTTGATACGAATTCAAGTGTATTGACGTAAAAAGTAGGTGTAAATCAGACGAAAATTAAATTGTTGATCTTTGATTTATTGTTGCACAATGAGGTGTAGGGTAAAAGTAAATTCGATGAGAAAGTTAGATGATAGTTGAATGAAACTGCAAACTAAGATACTAAAAAGTTAATAGAAATGTTAAAGTCTACAAGTTTCATAGTTGGTGACAGTAAAATTTTCAACTAAAGAATATAAGTAGATTGTGAGATTAAAAACTTTTGATATGAATTCAAGTGTATTGACCTAAAACGTTGAATGTAGTGAAGCAATTTAGGCAAAAGTTAAATAGCTCGTTGTTGATCTTTGATTTATTGTTGCGTAAAACGAGGTGTCGAGTATTTTCAAAGAAGTAAATTTGATGATAAAATTGGATGATAATTGAATAAAACTTAGATATTTTGCATATCAACTACGTATAACAGTGTTAGAAATTTAAACTTGATGCTTGGTGAGTGTAATGAAAATACTTGGGCTTTAAAGCTGCATGTTGGTAAAGAAATTTATATAGAACGATACTTTTTATCATTATCAGAACAAAATAGTGTAACAAATAGTTATTTTGATTGGAGAAAATAAACCGTATTGGGTGGATTTTTACTTAAACGGGCAATGTTTAAAGTAAGTCCAGGCAAGTTGGTTCGTACGTCTGGAGATGATTAAAATGTCTGTTGACAGTGATTAGCCTGAGTTTTTTCAATATTTCTTGTCGATAAACTATGTAAAGCTTTGTTTGTAGTTGCTTTAAAATGGCACAAGTAGCAAGTTAATCTTGGATGGGGGTGAACAGATAAAACTTTTACAGCGACTAATGTCAAATATTTTGTTGAATAAATCTATACCAAGATGATAAAATAAGTAATAGTTTATAACTTTGTAAAAAATAGGAAAACAAAACTTTAATACAATTTTGATAGGTTGAAAGATTAGTCAAAGTTATGTATAGCAATATCAGAAATTGTGGTTGTGCTTCTTGAAAATAAATGACAAGTTTGAAATGTTTGCTGTGCAAATGAGTATCAAATTGCGAGTTGGGTAAAAGACTTGAAAGAAATTTGAAAATAGTAGGTCGAGAGTTCAGATTTTTTGAGTGAGTCGATACTTGGTAAGGTTCAGAAAATATCTCACACGTTTACATTTTGAGGAGTTAAAAGAATTGAAAAAGTTGATTGTTCAGGGAGGAAAAATTGTTTGTTTTAAGGATAAAACGTTAAAAGCGGCTTGCAAGAAAGTTAGTCAAGACTTTCACAAGAAATAGTACTGCATTCAAAACTTTTATGTGTTGGTCGCTGCGATCACTAATGGGGTCATTGTGAAAGACAACTGTAAGCTTGTCGGATGCTACTGTCAAAGTTTGTTCGCTTTTAACAGAGTATTAGATTTGAGGTGCTAGTAGAAATACGTTTAGTAACAAGTTCAGATTTAACATTTTTAAGTTATGGGTTATATTTATTTAATACAGTAGCATTGAAGTTGTTTGACAAAAATGAATAGTAGGAGATTTTGTAAATTGAGATCAATCAACTTGGCGTATTTGAAAATGTGCAATTGCAAACGTGTGTAGTAGTGATTACGTATAACAAGTGTATAATGGATATCAGTTAATGTAATTTTGCGAGGATTAAGGTAAAATTCTTGATTTAGCTACACGGGAGATTTTGTGCTGTAAGAAGTTTTAGTTCTTTTAGTTGAAAGTTGTGAATTACAAAACAAAATTACAAATAATGGTTTTAACTTCTTATACTTCAAAATTTAGTCCAAGAGTTTAAATTGAACGAAACAAAAGTCTTTAATCGGCTAAGACGATTTTTAATTTGTGGCAATACAGAAGTATGTTTGCTCAAGCTAAAATGCTTAAAGAATGGGATCAATAATTTCTATTTGCAATAGATGGCGAACACTAAAGAAGAGACGTTTGATAAAAATAAAGTAAAGTTTTTGTGTTTTGTTTTTTTTATGTCTAACAAATAATGTTAAAAGTTGTAAATGTTTAGCCACGGCCTACTATAAACACGGCCGTATATGCCACCTTTTGATGGCTAAAATTACCAAGCCTACAAACGTGAAAAGTAAGAGCAAGTAAATAAACGAGATAACAGAGAATTTAATCAGCAGCTTGTCACCACAGTAAAAAACACCTAAAATGTTGTGGATTTTAGGAATTTTGACTGATAATTGGTACACTTGAGTTCTATTCCCGAGAGGTTCCACTGAAAGAATAGCGGCCACGTTAAAAAAAGATGTAACCCAGAAACTTGTCTGTGCAACTGTTTCCACAGGTTACATGCGGTCTTAAAAAAATACAAATTTCATAAACATTAAACAAGCAAGCAAAGGTATTCATATGAAAACACGTTAACAATCACTAGTATACAAAAAGCAATAAAGAAATTAAGATTAAAAATACTGCATTAGCACCTTGACTCGGTTTTACAATTAGCATTCGCAAAGCACAAAAACTATTTAGACCTTTGCCTTTTTTTGAAGCCAGTAATGGCATCTTTTGCAATGGAATTATTTTTACGTTTTTGTTTGATGTTATAATAAATCTTTACAATTATTTTAATAGCCAGTTTCAAGGCTACTTTCTGATGAACCTCGCAGGAAAAATTGTGCTGAGGAAGGCATTCGTGCTATATGCTGGAACCAGCATCGCGTGTGTTTACATTATCCTGTCGAGTCATCAAGTCACCGAAATAATCCAGCAAAGCAAAAGCAGAACATCCAAAATCAGCCAAGGAGGAGGATTGAAAAGTCAGATTTCCTCTAAAAAGGCGGTTTTAATATGGAATGGTAGAGGAATTTTCCACCATAAATGATATGCATAATTCACTCTTTAAGCTGTTTAACAGTTTTTTGCTATGTAACCAGAAATTGTTAATACAACTTCTTCACTATCTTTACATAAAACAATGTTGTCCGTGACAGCCTCATCAAATATCTTTAAAAAAGATTCATGAAATTTCTTCATTTCAGAGGGATTGTGGGTATCTTCCAAAATCTCTTCTAATACGCCATCCCCTTCTTTTAATAGTGATTTGCATAAAACAGTTTTTTCGCTGTTCAATACCTCTCTTGTTCAATACCTCTCTTAGGCTTACCAGACAATTTCCGCCGCTCATTTGGCGATATTGCGAAAATCTTTGCTCAAGTGGATCACTTTGAAATTTAGCTGGAATAACGAACTCGTAACCTTCTTGATGCAGGTCTGTCACTAAGTGTGCTTGTGCTTGCAGTGTCAGCACCATAGCTTGAAACGTTTGTAGTGATAAGCACAGTCCACTTCTGGTTTTACTCCAACTGGAAAACCAGTCAGCAAGCGACTGTAAAAACTCCGCTTTTCCATCATCTTTTACTATTGCACTGGCCAGCGGATTAGCAGAAAATCTTGTTTTGGAATTAGCAATAGTCCACCACTTATTAATTATAATTAAAAAACTTTGCATATTTTTTCGCTGAGGACTATCACATTTGCAAGCGGCTATTGTTGACCGGTCAAATATGTTCAGAGCAAGGCTAACATTTTGCTTGTTATTGAATGGATGCAATGATTTAAATGTAAGTGTGTGGGCTTTTCGCAAATTAGCTGATAGTTTACAGTCTTCATCATATATTAACCTCGGATCCGATCAAGCAATTGAGCTTGATTTAATTACTTCTTTATTAATGTTAAATGAAAATGAGGGAAAACCGATTTCTTTGCATTTAACATGTTATTTCGAATATTTTTAATCAAGTGCACATTATCAAAAAAGAGGTGGATAACTGTCTCATTTTCAGAATGTTTATGTGCCAATCGCTTTCTGTTAAAAACATAGTTTGCAAAGCTTTAGAAACATTAATGTTTGCAGCATGGTTGTCCGTCACTATCGCTCGAACTTTAAAACCTGAATTGGCTAAGGCAGAAATGCAACTAGACATTTCATCGGCCAACCATATACCATTTAGTGCAGTTATAGGACAACCTTCAACCGCAACCGGCACAGAGTCTTTAACCCTTGGATCATGAATACAATCATGTCTTTGTAAAAATCTCCTTCTTCATCACAACCAATTAACTTTCCTTTGCTATACAGCGCACATTTACGAAGATACATCTCGTCAACCATAACAGTTATGTCTTGAGAAATTTTGCCACTTTCCCTTAAATAACTGCATGCTTTCAAAGCACCCATGTTTACTTTTCTGAGTTTACTTAACAATGCCAAAGAAGGTAGAGGAAAATGTTCTTGGAGTAATTTATATGCTTGAAATGATGTATATCGAACCAGCATGGCTAAACGAATAAGCTGTGATGAATAGGGCAAACGACCTTTGGCTTGGTAATGTTGTTGGTTGCTCATTTCCATTAGCAATTGATTTTGATTGTCTTTAAGCTTCCAAGATAAGATGAAAAATTGTCTAGCATACTGAAACTGTTCAACTGAGCAGTTTTGCTTTTTGTAAACCATTGTGGTAAAGGAACACTACAGCCACAAAATTGCAATTGAACATTTAGATTTCTGTCTATTTTAATCGCTTCTTCAATTTGTGGAAAGCTGGTGATTTGATTTGAAACTATGTGGTAAGCCTCTAGGAGCATTGTGCTCACTTCTTAAACCTTCAAAATTATGAATAATATCTTGTTTTTTAAAGTCTTCTTTTTCATCTTTTTGAAATATACGGACTTTTGGAGCTTTACGAGGGACAGCTGAAACTTGCAAAAATGATGGGTGCTTTAAAGCCTTTTCGGTGTAGATAGTTGGGTAAGATTTCAGGTCTTTTTTTAAGGTGTTTCGTTTTCCCCGAGTAATGAATTCTTCTTTAAAATGTTAAATGCATATTACAGAGTTTTTAGTTGGCTTTCAATCACGGTGGTTAACAAATTTTATCCACTTCTCCAATAACTCTGGATCTTTGAAGGAAATTCAAAAGCGGACACTTTTTCATTTGATGTGCTATAACCAGAATTGCAACCGAAGACCACGCACTTATTTACCATCGATCTCACTTATGTTGTTGGTATTACTAAGGTGTTACATAAAAAGCAATTTAAACAAATTTAAAAGAATATCTTGTACCTGAAAATCAATAGGGGCCTTAGCTGTAATAGCATAGGGCATACAGGTTAAGGCCCAATGCTTTCCGGCATCATTTATTCTAAATAATGGCAATGTCGTCAAGTTGGTAAGAGTGCCGTTTGTGGTGGATGGTTCGCTTTTGCCTTTGGGAAAAACACAATACAACAAAGTCAGGGGCGTATTCTGGGGGGCGCTGGGACCGCGCCCCCCTTCCCGCTGAATAAGTGTATAATAAATTTCCTACTGAAAAACGTTTAAACTTTTCATAACTCACGATTTGTCGTTAACTTCAATATTTAATGAGATTTATGTACTCAAATTTATGACTTTGACGTAACTAACGAAAACAAGCAGGCTAGGAGAGAAATAAATGAACAAACCAGTCACGGTTGCAAGTTTGCGGTTTTGGTATCGATTTACCGAAGATGATATAAAAACTTAGCGTACAACCCAGCAGCACTAAGATGGAATAATTAGTTGATAGTTCAAGCTAGTTGTTCAAAAAAGGACTTCAGACAAGTAGTTTATCACAGGAACTTTAGTAGAAGGTACAGAGGGCCTAAGCTACTGTATAACAGGGCGTTTGCTTAGGTTAGAAGCTATAGCCTAGCTGCTAGCAATCAAATATATAGCCGGCAAGCCAAATTTACTAAGCTACTAGACCAATATTTAGCCTAGCATACCGGTATCAGCTTGGTGAGGTAGCGAACTGAAATACTGTAAGTTCCCTACAAAATGTAAAATATTTTTCTTTGCAAGTTGTAAGCGCAAGAAACAGGTCGTTTACTTGCTTTAAGGGAGTGCAGAATTTTTAAAAGAAGCGTTAAGGCATATTTAAAACCTAATCAGCGTCGAAGTATGCATATGCTGATGACTTAGCATTGCTGTATGCTTCTCGAGATTGAAAGGCTGTGGAGGGCACTCTAAGCCAAAACAAGACTGCACTTTCAGGTTATCTCCAGACTTCGAGGCTAAAGCTCAGCAATACGAAAACGGTGACGGCGGCTTTTTACCTTAACAACAGAGAGACCAAACGTGCGCTTAATTTTTACAACAATGGCAACCTATTGCCACCCTGTCCAGTCCCAACGTATCTTGGGGTAAAGCTGGATAGGCCGCTTACTTTCCGTCACCATATCGAGGCTTTGCGCAAGAAACTCACCACCCGAGTTGCACTGTTGAGGCGATGTGCGGGATCTGGATGTGGTGCAGGTGCCAAGACAATGCGCATCTCTGCTCTTTCCTTGGTCTACTCTACCGCTGAGTACTGCGCACCTGTTTGGTGTTGAAGTACGCCTACTCGCCTCATTGACAGCGTTCTCAATGATGCTTTGCGCATTATCACTCGATGCTTGCGTCCCACACCAACGGAGGACTTGCCTGTCTCGCAGGTATCCACCCAGCTGAGCTCCGCCGATTAGGAGCGACACTTTTCTTGGCGAATCGTGCTATCCATGATCCCGACTATGTACTGCAGAGACAGTTGGTTGGGCAGCAGAATGCGCACCTGGAGAGACATAGATCAAGACGCTCATTTGTAGCTGCTGCGTGGAAACTATTAGGTAGTTTGTCTAAACTGGACATCCGTGTGAAGCAGTGGACGAAACATAAATGGAACGCAGACTACTTGGAGAGTACTTCAAGGGTCCGTGCTTTCATTCCCAGGGTCAGTTCCAGGCAACTTGGAATGAGTCTGCCCAGAACATCTTGGGTAAGGCTCAATTGCCTGCGGACTGGTATAAGACGTTTTCACTCGTTCATGTACAAATTGGGGTCTCGCTCCATCTCCGAATTGCGAATATGGCGCCACTGAGCAAACTGCAGATCACGTCATATCTTCATGTCTCATACATCATGTACCAAAAGGAACATGAGGTCTGCAGGTTTTGGATGATGAGCCGCTTGGAGAAATAGCTGGAGCAGTTTTATTATTTTATCCTGACGTGTAGTGTTTTCAATTACATACGTATAGCTCTAACCTTGGGTATTGATTTGGATATTTAATAAATTGTTATAAGACTAGTTGTTGTTATAATGACTAGCTTGTTTTCATATTAGCACCTAAATATTGCGTTACAAAAACAGTCATTGTTGAAAATCTTTCTACTGCACACAACTTTTCGCACACCCTGTATTTTTGTAGGCTGCTTGGCTAACCATTTTTTGCAAGAAGCGGAATTGAAGTAGTGCAATTTTGGCTGCGCCTACTACACAATCCTGTTTCATACAAAATCATAATTCATATGCAAACTTCAATCTGAAGATAGTGTTGCTTTAGCAGCCTATAATTGACTAAACTAAAAGCACAAGCGTATTGAAAGGTCACCAAAACGTAAAATTGTAGGTGTAGCTTAGTAGTTTTACGTCATTATTTTCTTCATCACTGAATAGGTGTGAATAAAACAGTATTTGACTAAGATTAATGTACCGCATTGGTGTAATGTAAGACAATATAATTCCTTTGCACAAAAATAATGTGCTTTTAATTTGATAGTGACGATGGTGACCACTCTACTGTAGTATTAAAAAGGTATGGGCCTAAAAGAGCTTTGTGTGACTGCTCTCGTTGCCGTGCTATGGCAAAACGACAGTCTACTATGCTAATATTTTTTAAAAAAGCTGACGGAGCAAGTGCCTGATTCTTTGCATCCAGATTCGTTGCATTCTTTTCAGAATGCTCGTCAAGTAAACCTATTGCTACTGCCTACAGTCCCTCATCTCCAATGCAGTACCTCGAAAATTCTACGCACATAGCTCATCTTTCAATTCCTTTTTCATATGTTTGTTGGGAATTATCATATAGTGCAACTGTACAGATTTATTACGCTAATGCTGGTTGCACCAGTCGATTTTTTCAGCGGGAGGAAACTATATGGGGGTAATTGATTGCTTGTGTGTGTGTGTGTGTGTGTGTGTGTATGTGTGTGTGTGTGTGTGCGTATTGTTTTGACGTTTTTTGTAATATGGGCTATTGGAGTCCGACATAAATAAAATGTAGCGTTAAACTGCAGCACTGAGCAAACGCAGAAAACTACCGAAGGCCTAGATACACTAATATAAAGAAAATCGAAGTATTAAATGGTGAAATGTAGCTAAACGCTCAGGTTGGAAGACGAAGCCCTGCATAAGCTGATACAAGCAAAAAGTTTCAACTGTATAAGTTTTAAATTGCGGCCCCCCCTCTTGGAAATTTCTGGATACGCCCCTGAAAGTCTCCTGCTTGCTTGCACTGTGCCAGCAGTGTATACTTAAGTCACCTAAAACGCGTCAGAACACAAATACTGATCTAGTGATAACTGAAAAAAGGTTTTCCTATGACCAAAGATTCACAATAAACTATACAAATAGTGAATATAATATGTCCTGCTCAAAATCAGCAATACGATTTATGAAATAAGCTAAACAACTCAACTCATTTACTCTTTAAAACACTCTTTTGGGCGATTCTTCAGTAATTACTTAGTTCCATGATTTAAAAATAGACTACCTTGCAAATATTAATGTATTCATTAACCATCTTTTCTGCATTTCTATTACCTGTACATATCTTACCTTGATTTAAAACACTATTTTTCACCTTCCATTCTTAATTGTAGTGATATTTTTGTCTTATTTGCTCTGCCAAAACAACTCGATTACTTTCCAACTCAGCGCGTGCTTTACCTTGCACAAGCGTTACAATCGGTTTTAAACATTGTGTGCGCGGAAGTTCAACCTTGTTACGTCGCTCGTACATACATTTCGCCAACGTCTCTGGTTGACTCGACCATTTTAGCGATCAAAAAGTAACATATACGGCCGTATTATAGTAGGCCGTGGTTTAGCTTATTTTCGTTTTAATGTAGGTTATCTAAGTAGACTGTGAAAGGCAAAAATTTTGTGTTCAGTGAATTAGAAATTTTAAGTGGCTAATTTTTAGATGAAGCCTTAAAACAGTCTAATGATTGTCATATGAAAACATAATTGTAAATTTGATGCATGGGGAATGTTGACAAATGAAAACGATTTGCATACAATTAAAGTTATATTTTTTCAGTTTTACGATGTAAAGTATCATTAATGATCGAAAATCGCTGAATTTAAACAAACTTCATTGTTCTGACCTTTCCTTTTTAACATCACAGAATGTTTCTATTGCGGAGTTGCACTAACGATTTTACTACCTTACTGTTATACGTGAAGCAATTTTGTCTACATTCTCCCCAAGCGTCTGCTCAAGCTACTGATATTTTCTTCCAAGAAAGTGTAAAACTAACGGCTAGCGATAATGAACGTAGAAGTTTTTAATTGAAATTGCATCAAATTCGATATTTTTTCTTTCACGATGATAAATATCACCAAGCTTCACCTCTTCTGGAAGCAAACTCATAGTTTCACAACGTCACTTCACTGCATACGATTTTTATCCAGCAAACCTGATAATCTAGAAAACTGTTGGTTGTTTTCCTCTAAAAAAAGTATAAAACTAACCACTAGCGGTAATAAACGTAAGAGTTTTGATTGAAATTGCATCAAATTTGATATTTTTCTTCTAAGCTGATAACTTCCACCAAGCTTCACCTATTCAGGAAGCAAACTCAAGATCTCACAACGTCACTCCACTGCATTCGGTTATTCTCCAGCAAATCTGAACATCTAGAAAACTCTTGGTTGTATATTATTTTCTTCTGTAAGCTGCCAACTAGTGATAAACAAGTAAATTTTTCTCATTGCCAGATTATTCAAACAACTGTCTTTAAAATATTATAAGTCTCAAACTTAAAAAAATGTTTTTGATTATGGCGTCACAAATACCTTTATGACACTCGCCACGAGGTGATGATCAATCATGCCAAGTTTGATGTTTGTGCTTCCAGCAGTTTGAGAGGAGTTAAAACAGCCACACAGACAATTGCGCTTTATATATTAGATACACGTAGCGGTGCGGTGATAATGATCAGCAGCTACAGTCTTCAATTTTTACTCGAAAACACAAGGTATCATCTTCAACATGCTTCTTTAATCTTTAGCTCTTTCGATAGGCAATTGATCTTGGGACAACACCAATTCCACCACAACTTTAGACCATTCAGTTTTAGGAATAGATTCCATAACTTCACGACTGTTGCTAATCCATTTTGTGATATGAAATCATCCTAATCCCAAAAGATCTCCAACTTCCTTCACAAGAACCTTGGCTTCATCTATGCTAGCAACAGATGTTAAGCAATCTTCTACATAAAAGCAATTTTTTTACTGTAGAGACAGTGCTTGGGTCAAAATATTTACCACATTCTTCGGTTATGCGTCTCAAATCAAAATTTGCGGCACTTGGGGACGGGTACCAAATATATACACGGTCATTCTGCACTCAATCATTTGCTTTTTAACATCGCCATCTTCCCACCATAAGAATCTAAACAAATCGTGATGATTAATTGGCACTTTCACTTGGTGAAACATGGCTTGCACGTCACCTTGTACAGCAACAAAATCTTTTCGAAATCGAACCAGGACGTTTGTTTGTTTACCCCTCCTCTTCCTCGGGATGGAGGTACGGCATGAATTCATGCCGTCGACCTCATTGAAATTAGGCTAGAGGAAAGATGGCAGCCCATTTCAAACCAATCTTGAGTGACTGGTAGCCCCATCACCAACAAGGCGGACTGCCACTGGTGGGTACCCAAGAGTCGTCTTACATCCTGGGTTAGCAACTTCACAAATGTAACCCGGTGAAGTACGGGAGGGGCCACCTGTCTACCACATAAAGGTGGAGGCGTCCCGTTAAGTGTCTTGCCCAAGGACACAACAACCAAGCTTGCCAGCTTGTTCCCCACACTATCCCTTTTATATGCTGAGCGCCAAGCAGGAAAGCTGTGAATACCATTTTTTAAAGTCTATTGGTATGAATCGACTTAGGGAATGAACCCCAGGCCTACCGACTACGAGGCGGACGCTCTAACCACTACACCATCGCGCCGGTCTAACCATTACACCATCGCACTGGTCTAACCACTACACCAACAGTCAAACACAACGCGAATCTTTCCCGATTTTTCTGGATGATAAACTCCATCGTGCGGAACATACCAAGTATTGCCTTCCTTTCCGGCTTCACAAATGCTTTCTGTATATCCATTTTTTATCATCTCTGCAATCTACTTCTTATAATCAGAACAAAACCTGGGATCTTTTCATAAAACATTGCTTTAAATAGTTGACTCTTTTCTCTGCATGAGTTCTGTTTTTCGGCATTTTAATGTCGACATTTTTTCGAGGTAAAGCAATTTCATAATTAAGGTCTTCACGGTGACCGAAAGTTTGACCAACGCTTTCCAAAAAACGCTTCTGTTCCACAGATAATTCTTCTTTGGAATTATTTAAACAATCAATCACATTGTAACACATTGAACATAGCGAAGCAGTTGATGCTTAAACGTTTCTCTCAAACTGTATGAATCGGATTTGCCAGGGCAATTGATGATCCATCCCACCAATAGCATAGCAACCATGTTGAGCATTTATCATACCTTGGGGTTGCGACACTTTGCGATTGTCGTTTCCTAACAAGAGCCCTACATCACAGTCAACGTCCGGAATAACCACCTTGCCAAACTCTGGAATACAGTTATCATCTTCTTGCCTGGGAATATCGTCCTTTTAATTTGGTAATCCAACGCTAGAATATAAGCAGCCCAGCGGAACAGAGTTGACATTATCAATATTGGAAATCATCAGGTCTTAAACAACTTTAACTTTTCGATTCTCACAACTTTTATGGATCGTAACGGTACACATGTTTATTTCAGCGCAATTAGTGAGCTGCAGTTTATTTATTAAATCTTCGCTTATGAAAGATGAATTGCTTCCGGTGTCGAGAAATGCTCGTGTAATAACAAATCGTTTGTCATTTCAAGCTCACTTTCACTGGCATAGGAAAAGCACATTGGAAGTGAGAACCGCAAAAATAAATGCGCTCTGAAGTTCTCTATTTTCATTTCTTTCTTTCTTTGTTGATAGATGCATCGATTTTGTCACGATTTCCCTGTGTAAGGGGATGCAGTAATGTTGTGTGCCGTCTAGTGCAACCCAATTTTTTGCAGGGGTTTGTTCTAGCATAGTGATACGTCCAATGACCAGATTCCATAGCCTCTTTTCTTTAACGAACAAGCAACGTTCCTCAAATGAAAGCTTTCGGAACTTTGTGCAATGATTCAAATAATGATTGCTACCACAAAGCAAACACCCTTTGGGCATCATTTGAGAACGCACCTGAATCGCAAAGTTGCTACATTTACGCTTATGCTGCTCGGAAACAACAATATCACATGCATAATTAGTGAATTCGCGAGTTTTAACGGCCTCTACACAGATAGATCCGCAACAGTACACTAACTTCCCTTTTATGTGCATGTAAAATCATATTTACTGAGTGCATCCAACCAGATTGCCAGCATTGGGGCATACCTGTGGTCACCGGGGTTTCCGGCAGAATATTTATAAAAGTAACAAATACCATGGTCAAAAAAGTGACAAATTAAGTGAAAAGGTAACAAATTTATAAAATAATCTCAATATGTTTATATAATTGATAGAAAGTAGAGTATTCATTCTCGAAGCTTTTCGTCTGACATTTTTCAAAGATCTGCAATTTTCAAATTCTGTACCACCAAGCAACTCTTCAAATATAATTAATAAATCATGTATTTCATCGGAGAGGTGCCCACAAATAAACGTTTCGTCAAAAAGTAACAGTTAATTTGGGTAATTGTTGATCGCGAGAGAAGTAATGCCTGTTCATCTTTGAAGACCACCACTCAGTTACATTTCGATAAAAAGTAAGGTTGACCAAGAAAAATAAGGGTCGACCGAAAAAATTGACTTTTTTAACCAACATGACATTTTTTTTGTATCACAAATAAATAATTAGTTTATAATTCTTGCTTTTGATAGATTCTGTATTGCACTTGCAAAAAATGTTAGCAATTCCAACGCCTCTTTGCACGTACGGAGAATTTACACGGACTCCGCAAAACATCAACCAAGCTAATAGCTTGATACCAAATAGTTTTTTTTTGTAGTTTGCCGTCAGACATTTATATGTAGGCAGGGCACATAAGGATGTGGACACACTATTATATATTCCTGAAAAAACGTTTCGTTTGTGGTACGTAACGATTTCTCCACACCGCATCGCAGAGTGCTCAAACTACACAAGAAGTGAGCTACGCGTAATTGCAGCGTGACACGGTATAACTCGTACTTGTGCAACAAGTCTCACCGTATTTCTGACACAAAAATTTTTATAAAAGAATTTGCCTAATTCAATATCTTGGGTAATCACACACTTGTTTACATTATGAACGCACTCAGTCGCGAAATACTGTAGTTTACAGCAAGTGAGCGGGCTTGCGTGTTGTTTAGTCATTCTTTGCTTCGCATTGAAAATGCACGTCTGGGCCACATAATGGGAGAAAACCACAGTGGTCTTTCATTTACCTTACATACCAGCGTAGGTTTTACGGCTATTTGAAGTTCTCATAAAAATGAGCTCGTCTTTTCTAATCTGAGCAGAAATATGATAGCCAGTAAACTAGTGAAGATTTTATCTTAAAACGTTTCGCTGATACCGAAAGCATCGTCAGTTGTAATTAAAATTTATTTATTTGATACGTAACTAGTTTATCCATTTTCTTAGTTTAGCTGTAAATTACTGTAACATTAAAATATAGAAGTATAAATACCTGTGCCACATTAAAATTCAAGTACTTTATACTGTTTTCATAAATTTGAAATCCCCTTGATTTGAATTCTCGTGGTTAAGTTACTACAATCCATTTGCAGTAGTCAGTGTTGCCAGATTTTCTACAAGTTTCCCACGGAAATGATACCTAAAAACTAGCCCAAAATAGCCCAACGCTTGCCTGTTGAAGATTTTGCTGAAAATTTGCAAAATTAGTCCATACAGAGCCGTTGGGAGAACAGTCCATGCCCGGCATCATCACAGTATTTGGTCTCCCATCGATGGCCATAGACAGGTCAGCCTGTGCTTCTGCATGAATTCCAAAAAAACAGGCCAACGCTGCTGTTGCCGAGATCTTGTTGGTAACTTTTTCTTTCGGTGAGACGGTGATCTCCAAAAAAAAGAAAAGGTCATCAACTCCCAGGTGGTGTTATTTTCACCTAACTCAGGAGCAATCTTTGGTGGTAATGTCGGTTGAGCCCGTTTCTAAGCTGTTTCAATGACGAAAATATGCCAGCTACGGTATCGATCTCCATATAACACACCGTTGGCTGCCACTTTTACACCTGTTGTCACTCCAAAAACTAGCCCGAAATAGCGGAACGGGATGGCTAAAAATAGCCCAAAAAACCGCAACCCGCGACCTCTAAATTTTTCCCGCATCGCCCAATCAAAACTAGCCCGATTCCGCTGTTTTACCGCGGAACTGGCAACACTGACACTAGTCTTTCTTTGTTACATGACAACCATGGTAGTTTTAGTTATCGAAGCGGTACAACAGCTCACAAAATTTAACTTAGCTTAGTGGGAAACATTTTGATTACAATTGATGATGATTTAAGTATAAAGCGGAACGTTTTGAAATGAAATGTTCTCTGGTTTACTGGCTATCATATTTCTACTCATGGCGAATTTTACGAAGTATTGAAAGCAACATTTTGATTATTTTCTGTAGCTTAACAGCACTAGATGTCAATTCGGACACCGGATAATTCGGACAAAATTCCATAGAACGGATCAAAAGTAAATAGCACACAACTCGTATAGTTATGTTGCTAATTCGGACAAACCTCTGCTTAATTCGGACTATGAACGTCATTGTGTTATCGCGTTAACATTTATAACGCTCCAGTTTTGAGTGATAGTGATGTAACAATAAAGTGATAATGCTATTATGTTTACAGAAACAAGACAATCAATTTCACCGCCCATTGTGTGTACTATATTAGGCTATGCTTTTTCGGTTTAGTCAGCGATGGCACAGAAAGCTTTGGTTGAAGAAGTAAAGTTATTGAACAAGGTTAAACGAAGAAAAGGAGAAAAACCAGTCACAGACAACCAAACAGTTAGGCTCTTGTTGGTGTGTCGTAATGTACCTTACATGACTGGCAAGAAAATGAGGCAAGGATGCGTGAGCAATATGAAGAGGCGGTGTTTCGTACATTAATGTTGAGTTATAGCGTTTGTTGTTTTACATGTTTATTGCATTTTAAGTGTTTTCATTACACATAAATAATCCTTTGTCTGGCCTAAGAGTTACTTTTCTGGACGTTTTTATTGGTTCCTACTGTAATTTTACAGAATAAATAGTAAAGATAGGCGTATTAGCTCCTTGCCGCGTATTTCTTGTTTATTCGGACATGCTTATTTCTCCGCTTGATTCGGACAAAAGCAGTCGTGACGAAAGTGTCCGGATAAAGCGGAGTCGACTGCATTTTGCAGCACACAAATGATGGTGCATATTTTCTGCTGCTTAGCGTGTTTGCCGCCGATAAATGATGTCTTATATACCTTATATCCAGGGTTGCCATCGATTTGGACTAAAAAATAATGACAACCAAAAAACAACGTTTTTCATCCTACAGTTTTTATTTCCAAAATTAATACATGAGCTAAGTTATTTATTTAGTACCATACTTTTCCCCAGAAACAATTTTTTCCATCAACTTCTTGTTTTTCGATATTACTCCATGCATCTGACGGCAACTGTAATGCAAATTTACTTTTACTTTCCGCAGAGATTTGATTGTCTTTTCATGAAGCTTGTTCCTTTCATCAGTCCATTGAGCCGACACAAGAAAAAACACCCGTTCAACGAACGCCTTACTGACCGGAAGAGAAAAAACGATGCCGACCAACTTGTTTAGGAGTGGAAAGGAGTTATTTCCATTGAACATTTTTATCCACTTGGTTTCTGCTTTATTCTTGCAGAACTCATCGTCCGGAATCTTTTTAAGAAGTGCATTAAGAGCCGAAACCTCATCAAATAGCTCATCTTTGATTGCCATTGGTGGATCAACTTGCTTTGCTAACTCTTTAACTTCCTCGTACTCAATCGTCCGAACTCTTTGCAGGGTCCAGTTAATGTACTTCGGATGCTTGTCTTATCCGTACCACCTACTGATGTACGAACGTATTCCAACGTGATGATGTAAAATTCTTGAAAGCTCAATTTAAGAACATTAGCTTTCTTTTCATAGACTGTCTTCAGTAGATCAGCTGTATATGCTCCGAAAAATTCCCAAGACTGGCGCGGCAAAATTTCGGATCTAAACGAGTCTATTATCTCAGCCAGTTCAGGAAAGAGCGCATTTGTCTTCTACAGAAGTAATAGTGGTTTTATGAAAAACTGGAGAGTATTGTGGGGAAATGTCAAGATAACCAGTGACGTTTCAGATTAAAAAAAATTCTCTAAAATACGAGGTGGTTCAGAGGGGGCCATTGGGACCGCGCCCCCCTTCCCGCTGAGTAAGTGTATAATAAATTTCTTTGTGAAAAACTTATGAACTTTTCATAGCTCACGATTTGTCGTTAACTTCAATATTTTGTGAGATTTATGTACTCAAATTTATGACTTTGACGTAACTAACGAAAACAAGCAGGCTAGGAGAGAAATAAATGAACAAACCAGTTACGGTTGCAAGTTTGCAGTCTTGGTACCGATTAACCGAAGTTGATATAAAAACTTGGAGTACAACCCAGCAGCACTAAGATGGAATAATTAGTTGATAGTTCAAGCTAGTTGTTCAAAAAAAGGCTTCAGGCTAGTACTTTATCACAGGAACTTTAGTTGAAGATACAGAGGGCCTAAGCTACTGCATAACCGGGTGTTAGCTCAGGCTAGCAATCAAATATATATAGCCGGCTTACTAAGCGACCAGACCAGTATTTAGCCTAGCATACCGGTATCAGATTGGTGAGGTAACAAACTGAAATAAGTTCCCTACAAAATCTAAAAATATTTTTCTTTGCAAGTTGTAAGCGCAAGAAACAGGTCGTTTACATGCTTTAAGGGGACTGCAGAATTTTTAAAAGAAGCGTTAAGGCAGTGGTTCTCAACCGGGGGTCCGCGGAGCAATTTCAAGGTGGTCCGTAAAAATGTTCTAAATTTGCATTTTCTAATTTGATTGATAAATTCTCATTTTTGAAAATTGCACATTGTTTTGATTGCGTCAGAAAGTTGGAAATATAATAATCGCTTTATGATGTAGCCACATAAACTTATTGCGATTTGTTACTCCCATTGTGACGTTACAATTACGGTACATTGATTCACTGCGAGATAATAATATTTATTCATTCGAAAAAGTAACGTCCAGTGAAGAAAAATATTTTTATGCCAGTACTAAAAGTTACTTAGAATGGCCAAATCTAGAAAGTATTCAGAAAGTTACCTTAAAATGGGATTTACTTCTGTGTTAGATGATGGCAAAGAAAAACCGCAGTGCGTTTTATGCTATACTGTCCTTAGCAACGAAGCAATGAAGCCATCAAAGCTTAAGCGTCACTTGCAGCAGAAGCATCCAGAGCATGTAGAAAAAGACTTAAATTTTTTTGAAAGACAAAAACTTCCGTTGAAACGGCAAAAACTGGATACTAGTGGATATTTTCAAGAACAAAGCACTGCAAACCTGACGGCTTCTTTTGAAGTGGCATTACAAATAGCCAAGCAAAAAAAACCTCATAACATCGGAAAAAACCCTCGTAAAACCTTGCGCTGTGAATATGGTTAAATTGATTTTAAGGGGAAACAAGTGCAAAGAAAATTCAGCAAGTGTCTTTATCCAACGACACAATAAAGAGGCGCATTTCTCTTATGGCAACAGACGTCAAACAGCAAGTCATAGCGGAAATAAAATCCTCTCCCATGTTCTCCATACAAGTCGACCAATCAACCGACGTTGCATCATGCTCACAGCTCTTGGTATTTGTTCGTTACATACATATGGAAGATGTCAAAGAAGAGTTTTTGTACTGCAAGGCCTTGGAAACTTCAGCCACTGCTCAAGATGTAATGGACAACATCTCAAATTTTTTCGATATAGAAGGCTTGCAGTGGGAAAAGCTCTGTGGTGTATGTACAGATGGAGCCCCAGCATTGCTGGGATGTAAATCTGGTTTCCAAATAATTTCCAAATAAGAAAAAGATGCCTTCGTCGACTTCTTCAAGGACGAAACATGGCTGCAGAGTTTGGCTTACCTGGCTGACATTACTGAACAGTTAAATAGGTTTGACTTGAGACTTCAAGGACCTCATACAAACATATTACAATTTGGAGACATTTTGCGTGGCTTCATAGAAAAGATACATAATTGGAATCGCAGAGTCAACCAGGAAAACTTTGCAATGTTTGAAAACCTATCTAATTTTGAATTTGGTCTCAGTTCACTAATAAAACAAGAAATAACTGAACATTTGCAGTCGCTGGAAAATGAATTCGAGAAGTACTTTCCTGATCTTGAAGAAGGGTCCGACGTTTTTCCCCGAAATCCATTTTCCGTAATGATAGACATAGCAACTATTCCTGAAGAAGTCCAAGACGAGCTGTTGGAATTGAGAAATGACTCAGCTGGTCGTGAAATATTCATGACTAAATCACTGTCTCAGTTTTGGAGCTCCATGTTGACGTCCTACCCAAAGCTATCAACGGAAGCATTGCGCGTTATTGTTCCATTCGCTTTCACTTATCTTTGTGAAAACGGATTTTCTGCTCTCATGCACATCAAATCAAAGGCTCGCAACCAGCTAGACGTGGAAGATGATATGAGAATAGCGATTTCCAAAACACAACCACGTATTTCGAGAATTGCTTGTAATATGCAACAGCAAAAATCGCATTAAAGTGTGTTCACTTAAATAAATAAAATGATCTACATTTGTTTTGTGTTTGACTAGGTAAGGGTTGAATGATTATGTTGCAGTGTAAGCTAGATATTAAGTTTAAGCTAAAATCTATAGTGGGGGGTCCGCGATTTCGTGAAGAACAATTTAAGGGTCCGCAAAAACAAAAAGGTTGAGAACCACTGCGTTAAGGCTTATTCAAAACCGAATCACCATCGAAGTGCATACGGAAAATATTTTCGTTCTTGACTAAACAAACATGGTAATAAGGTTATACCCAGTTGCCACCTGATGAGCCGCTTGGCAAAATAGCTCTAGTGGTTTTATTATTTTATCCTGACGTGTTATGTTTTCAATTATATACGAATAGCTCTAGCCCTGGGTATTGATTTGGATATATAATAAATAGGGCCCGCTAAAGTCAAAATTTTTTCACGACCTTGTTACATGATCAAACGTGTACTAACGTTCGTTTCAGGTCTTCAGGAACCTGTTTTGATAGATTTTATAAGTCAAAATAAAGTCAAAGTTTTGCATAAAATCAAAGCTTGTCAAATTTGTCTTCATCAAAAATTTCCTTACAAAAACGAACAAATTTAGATTCTTTTTATATTTTTTTGAATTTTTGAGCTGCTATTAAAATTTTATGCGCAGTTTTATTTGATTTTAAACTTCTCAAATAGTTGCAATGATAAAAATGCGTGCGATAATTGAGAAGGAAATAGCACTTATTATGCATCAGATCGTTATTGTTGATGCATAAACGCATAATTGTTAGACAATTGATCTATTCCTATAAAACCTTTGTGCTCTTTACACGTGGTCTTTTTAAGTCGTAGCTTGCAAAGCAAAGAATGCCTAAACAAGCCAAATCTTCCACAGCGAAAGTTATGCAAATTTGCCAGGAATATCCGGATGAGTTTTTGGCAACTTCTGCCCGCGACTTGCGATGTAACCTTTGCGACGTGTTAGTCAAATGCGACAAAACGTTTTTTGTGGAAAGCCACCGAAAAACTAAGCAACACCAAAGAAAATTGGAGACGAAGAGCAAATCCCAAAGTAAGCAAATCCTTTTACAACTCGATCAAGTAAACTTCAAGGAATAGGATGTCTCTTCATTCTTAGCTGCAGATATCCCACTTCATAAACTCAACCATTTTTCTTTAAAGTCTCTGTTTGCTACAATGGGAAAAGTATTGCCTTCGGAGACTGCAGCCCGGGCATGTGTTGCTAAATTAGCATCCCAAAAAGAAGAACAAATTCAAGAATTACTTCGTGACAAAACAATTTTTTTAATTGTGGATGAAGCAGAGATTGCTAAACAAAACTATATTAGTGTGCTTGGGGGCAGCTTAGATGCCCCAAATCGGACATTCCTCGTTGATTGCCATCCACTTGACAGCGGTAGCAATGCTAATAGCAGTATTATTCTGCACACTGTGGATGACATATTGCAACAACTTGAAATAAAACGCGAGAATTTTTCATTGTTCTTGACTGATGCTGCTCGGTACGTGTCTTTGGCTGGAAAGACATTAAAGGAATTCTACCCTTCTTTGATGCAGGTCACCTGCGTTGCGCACTTACTACATAACTGCGCTATGCGTGTGCGTGCTCATTTTAAAGATACTGATCAAATAATAGCAACGATGAAGACAGCAACAATCAAAAACAAAGATCGCAAGAAAGACTTTCATGATGCTGGTCTGCCATCTCGTCCTGACCCTGTAATTACAAGATGGGCAACTTGGCTTAGAGCTGCCTTATATTACAGTGAGAACCTTCCAGCTGTTCGTACCATTGTCAACAATTGGACAAGTGCAGGCCTCTTAGTCAGCAGAGCAAAAGACGCCATCAATGTGGAAGATTTGATGCTGGACTTGGTTAAAATAAATCAATACCGGACTCTAGCAGCCAACGTAGAGTTCTTAGAAGGAAGTGCCTGCACGATAACCGAAGCATACGGACTGCTGAAGAATATGCAATTCGATGATGATCCATGCGCAATTAAAAATTACATTTAAAAATGACTATCCAACTCCGATTTAGAAACAATATTTAACTGTACCAACTTGACAATTGACCCAACAAGCTACGCACTATTGCAAAAAGCCCAGCCAACCTCTGCTGCTGTTGAGAAGTCGTTTTCTATGCTCAGTAAATTACTGAGAAAAGACAGAAATTTTGATGTTAAGAACGTAAAAAATATATGACGCTGTATTACAATAAAAAGTCCTGGTAATTACATTGTGTGGCATTCGTTGAAAACATCATAGACAGACTGATGTACAGTACAGTTGCGATAACAACGCATTTTATGTATTACACACTAATTGATACCGGTACACACAATGGCTATTTATTCTAGGTTTTGACGTCGTGCGTCGCTTTGTTGCATTAGCTTCAAGACTGAGTGATTGAGAAAATGTTTCAAGTAGGCTACTTTCTTCTTTAAAAACTTATGTGAATTGCGGATTATAAAACATTTTTAATCAAAAAAGTGCAACAAAACATAAATAATAGGCAAAAGCGGTTAGGTCAAAATAAAGTCAAAATTTTGCTAAAATAAAGTCAAAAATATATATTTTTTAGGTAAAAAAAAATGGCCCTAATAATAAAGGACTAGTTGTTGTTAGGATGACTAACTTGTTTTCATATTAGCACCTAAATATTGCGTCACAAAAACAGCCATTGTTAAAAATATTTTCTACTTCACAATAGCTTTGCGGACACCCTGTATTTTTATAGGCTGTTTGGTTGACCATTTTTTGCAAAGGGCGGAATTGAAGTAGTGCAATTTTGGCTGCGCCTCCACAACCCTGTTTCATACACAAGTTACACACAACATCATAATTCATATACAAACTTCAATTTGAAGATAGTGTTGCTTTAGCAGCCTATAGCTGACTAAACTAAAAGCACAAGCGTATTGAAAGGTCACCAAAATGCAAAATTGTAGGTTTAGCTTAGCAGGTTTAGTTCGTTATTTTCTACATAACTGAATAGGTGTGAATAAAACTGTATTTGAATAAGATTAATGTACCGTATTGGTGTAATGTAAGACAATATAATTCCTTCGCACAAAAATAATGTGCTTTTAGGTTACTTTTCAGTTAATAGTGATGTTAGTGACCACTCTACTGTAGTATTAAAAAGGTATGGGCCTAAAAAAGTTTTGTGTGACTGCTCTCGCTGCCGTGCTATGGCAAAACGACAGTCTACTATGCTAATATTTTTTAAAAAAGCTGACGGAGCAAGTGCCTGATTCTTTGCATCCTGATTCGTTGCATTCTTTTCAGAATGCTCGTCAAGTAAACCTATTGCTACTGCCTACAGTCCCTCATCTCCAATGCAGTACCTCGAAAATTCTACGCACATAGCTCATCTTTCAATTCCTTTTTCATATGTTTGTTGGGAATTATCATATAGTGCCACTGTACAGATTTATTACGCTAATGCTGGTTGCACCAGTCGATTTTTTCAGCGGGAGGAAACTATATGGGGTTAATTGATTGCTTGTGTGTGTTTTGTTTCGACTTTTTTGTGATGTGGATTATTGGAATCCGAGATAAATAAAGTGTGGCGTTAAACTGCAGCACTGAACAAACGCAGAAAACTACTGAAGACCTAGATACACCAATATAGAGAAAATTAAAGTGTTAAATGGTGAAATGTAGCGAAACGCACAGGTTGGAAGGCGAAGCCCTGCATAAGTTGATACAAGCAAAAAAGCTTGTCCCACCAAAAAAGTTTCAACTGTCTAAGTTTTAAATTGCGCCACCACCCCCCCCCCCCCCTTTGAAATTTCTGGATACGCCCCTGTGGTTGTTTTTGCGAAAGAGAATGCTCTTGGAATGGTTTCCAGAGTTCGATCATACGCTTAAGCACAGCGTCCAGAGTGAGCCATTGAGTCGGCGTGTGGGTTGGTAGAGTTGAATAGCTTGTATCCAGTTGTTCACAAAATTGTTTGAGATAATTCGTCTTAACGGTTTGGCCTTTGAAGTGGCTGCCAATCTTCAACACAGTTGCTTCAATGTCAACTTTCAGACGTTCTGCTTCCTTCTCTGCGAAGTTATGCAAAATATGGGCTGGGCAGCCGACTGGGATCAGACAAATTTTTCGCTCTACAGTATAAGGTCATAAAACACATTGTTTTTTCCTCCTTAGTTGGAGCCTACCAAAGTTCACTAGTGCATTGTCGGCACAAAACGATGTCCACTGTTGCAAGTCCAGCTTATTCTCTTCCATGCGCGAAAGAATGAAGTTTCATGATTTGTTCCCAGGTCTCACCTGGCATCGACTATTGATCAAGAAGACGTAACTTAACTCCAACTTTGGCACTGAAGAACTTGATAACAGGTGGAAATAGTTTCACTTCATTGTGATTGGAGGCATCAACCGAGAATAAAAAGGGCAATGTACCAAGGTCAGATAACAACTTTTTTGAACATAAGGAGCAAGTAATAATGCTCACTATCTTTGTTCTGGCAGAAGCAAACTTCTTAGCAACGTCTGAACAGGGAAAATTGGGAACAAGTGCAAAATTTTCCCCAAGACAACAAGTGGAAAATTTTCCCCAGTTAGTTAAAAGAAAGGCAGTGTACACCGAAGGGGCAGGCCCGGTTGGTAAATGTACGGGGCAGTGTACACTGGAAGGGAGTGTACAGGGTGGGGGATAGAGACCTGGAGGTGCAAAATTTTTTTAATTGATTTTTAAAATTAACCAATCAGAAACGACCAAAACTCACAAGTGCACAAATTTCCCCACATGAGAAAATTTATGCACTTGATCCGAAAATTGCTTTGAATAATTGGGACGTACTGTCATTGAAATGGAATGATTGTTGGTGTTTGACAGTGTGGTATGCCCAGGTACCCTCAGCAGCAGCTGCCTCATAATCTGTGGTCATTGGATGAGATGGCTTTGCGAAAAATTTTTTCGTGGATTGATTTAAATCAGTGTTTCCTAAACTTTTTCAACTCGCGTACCATTAGAAGGTTTCGTACTATGTTTGTGTACCACCTACATTCGAATAATTGAATAGCTCAGAAATATGCAGAAACTCTGTTTTTATTAAACTAGCATCAGCCCAGAGTTGAAAAAAAACTAAAAAATGACTGAAAACACAATAATGGTTTTAATAAGGATGTAGTTGTTTTTTTTCCAATAATTGGTCAATTTGAGGAATGCTTACAGCGCATCTAAAATCATGCCAAGGCGCAGCAAGGTGATTCCGGCTTTTCGATTGTATGCTCATTAAAGCCGAGAACCCCTGCTCGCACTTCCACGCTGACGGAAAAATCAATAATTGTGGAACAGCGTTAGTGGCTAGGTTTGGGTACGATGACTCCATGCTCAGCCAGAAATTTATTGGACAGTCACATTCCTTATGCTTAATCGTTGCTGCCTCATCAGTTTTAATGCCTATTGGCTCTTCTTGTTCTCTAGTCCTCAGAGGCAAATCGGCTGAATCAACAAAGTATGGGTTGATGGAACAAGCACAAAATGTAACGTCAGGCAAGTAATGTATCAACTCCTTTTTTAGCTTCGAAAGATGGCAGACAATTTCTTCCAAAATTCATCCTTAGGTTTGTCCTCAACCGAGGTGAGGAGTTTAACATTGCGTACTTTTTATTCCTCACGTTCTCCATCCAGAGGGCCTGCTTAAGGACGAACGCTTCCAGTTTTGAAATATACTCAGATAAAGTTCCGGTGGGACCTTGAAATGACATATTAAATTGTTAAAAACTTCAAAAATGTCGGATAAATAGGCCAATCTTGCGACAAATTCCTTACTCTCAAGATCTGCCAGAAAATGGTGATTCTTTTCCCTGAAAAACTGTAGTTCATTTTGCAGTTCAAAAAGGCGCCTTATCGCATTACCTCTGGAGAGCCAGCGCACTTCCTTGTAATAGAGAAGATCGGTATGTTTGGAGCCAGAATCTTCGCAAAGTCGCTCAAACAATTAGGTATTTACGGCAGATGGTTTTACAAAATTTACCAGTTTGCTAACTCGCTTCAAACATAATAGCATTTTTTCAGGAAGCATCTTCGCGCAAAGGGCAAATCTATGTATGAAGAAATGAACAATGGATGCGTTTGAAGAAACAGTTTTCACGTAAGTTGTAAACTCAGATTCACGTCCCAGCATGGAGGGAGCCCCATTGGTTGTACAGCCAACCAAATTTTTCCAGTCTAGTTTATTCTGTTTGAAAAAATTGTCCAAAACCTCAAAAGCATCCTTTCCTTTTGTTGTGCTGGAAAGTTCCTTGCTCATCAGCAACTCAGTTTTCACATCATTTTCTTGAGTAGTATAGCGAACATTGTCGAGTAATTGAGCATTGCTTGTTATGTCTGTCGACTCGTCCAGTTGCATAGAAAACCCAAACTTTGAGTTTTTCACACCCGAAATTACTTGGCCGGCAATATTGATCGACATCTCCTCTACTCGATTTTTAACCGTGTTGTTAGAGAGGGACACAGTTTCGAGCTTCGCAGCCGCCTCCACTCTAATTACGTTCTTAACCAAAATCTTTGCTGCTGGCATTACCAGAGGCTCGCCAATGGTATGTGCTTTCATGTTTTCAGCAACTAGGAAAGCAACTTCATACGATGGTTTGACAACACCCTTCTTTTTCTGGTAAATCACGCCAGTCTTGTCTAAGCATTGTCTTATTGCATTCTCTCCAAGTTGCTTGAAGTAACTCTCGTCTTGTTCTTTCTCTTTAGCATAATTTGTCACAAGGTGACACTTGAGGAGGCTGAGTTTCGTAGGTGAATTAGAAAGTGTCTTAATACAAATTACACATTGTGGCAGAGATTCTCCCCCCGCTCAATGCTTATGAACCCATACTTTATGTACGTTGGACCGTACTTCGCTTCGGCGTTTAGAAAGATATTTTATGTATTCAGCTAAATGTTAATTAGTTTTAAACAAATTATAATTTAGCTGATGTATATATTCAGCTAAATATTTTATATCACTTCGACTATTTCCAACAATATAAAAATTAGTTTTAAACAAATGTAAGATGAATAAATAGGCTACAATTCTACTGCAACCAGCAGTTGACCTTAGCCTATAGCTCAAGCCAACTTTATATTTATTTTATTTATTAGACAATTGTCCTTTCTATCGGCGTGTAAAGCCCAAATAAGAACAATTATGGCATAAGAATTTTAAAGTATTTTCAATTTTAAATATTAATTGCTGTAGCTTATCAACTTAAGTAAGTTGCTCGCGAACCACCTGAAAAACTCTCGCGTACCGCTAGTGGTACGCTACCACAGTTTGGGAACCAATGACTTACCGCCACCGCTTTAACCAAATCTTTTTGCAAACAACAACTTCCATTTGCATCGCACCATAATAACGTCTAGCGTGTCACCTGCCAATATGACGCCATAAAATATATTATATTTAACGGCAACCTCATAATCCCTTTATAGGCTGGGTTTTCAATAACGGCAACGTCATAATACATTAAGCCATGGTTTCAAAGGTCTCGTTTGAGTTTAGTTTCTGCATACCACCAAGCCTCCCTTTGTAAGCCCGATTTGCGCAAGCTCGGCTTAAGCTTAAACTCGACCTAAACTAAGTCTGCTTTGTGCATAAAACTCCAAATGTTTTATGAAAACATTAAGGACACTGAGAAGAACGCTCTTATTAGATTTTACAGTTTTGCAAGGTAAACAGTCACAGCAGAGAATGGGTGGCCGTGACCTAATCGACAGTTAACTTTTTCTTCATAAACAATGAATCGCAGACATAGCCCTTGTTTTGATCGAAAGTGCATAATCAGGGAACCTGTAATGATTCAATTGTAAGTTATTTTTCGATTTTCGCTTTCACTGCAAATTCACAACTCACATATTACCTGGCTTATGGCAACGACATTTGCTTATTATAACAGATGTTTGAACATAAGTTTGAAGGCGCAATTTTTTTGCAAACGTGCTTAGGCTAAGTCAATCACTTTATTTTCTGAACTCGAAAGAACTTGATAAGTTTGCACAGAACTCGAACTTGAACTTGAACTCGCAAAAATAAAAATGTTGAACTCGACCTCGTAAAACAAGGTGAACTCGAACTCCAACTTAAACTCGATATAAAAATCGACCGAGTTCGCAGCCCTGGTGATTACCCAAGATATTGAATTAGGCAAATTCTTTTATAAAAATTTTTGTGTCAGAAATACGATGAGACTTGTTGCACAGGTACGAGTTATACCGTGTCACGCTGCAATTACGCGTGGCTCACTTCTTGTGTAGTTTGAGCACTCTGCGATGTGGTGTGGAGAAGTCGTTATGTACCACAAACGAAACGTTTTTTCAGGAATATATAATAGTGTGTCCACATTGTTATAAGCCCTGCCTACATACAAATGTCTGATGGCAAACTACAAAAAAAAACTATTTGGTATCAAGCTATTAGCTTGGTTGATGTTTTGCGGAGTCCGTGTAAATTCTCCGTACGTGCAAAGAGGCATTGGAATTGCTAACATTTTTTGCAAGTGCAGTACAGAATCTATCAAAAGCAAGAATTATAAACTAATTATTTATTTGTAGTTATAAAAATGTTATGTTGGTTAAAAAAGTCAATTTTTTCGGTCGACCCTTATTTTTCTTGGTCAACCTTACTTTATATCGAAATGTAACTGAGTGGTGGTCCTCAAAGATAAACAGGCATTACTTCTCTCACAATCAACAATCAACCCAAATTAACTGTTACTTTTTGACGAAACGTTTATTTGTGGGCACCTCTCCGATGAAGTACATGTTTTTATTAATTATATAAACATATTGAGATTATTTTATAAATTTGTTACCTTTTCACTTAATTTGTCACTTTTTTGACCATGGTATTTGTTACTTTTTGAAATATTCTGCCGGAAACCCCGGTGACCACAGGTATGCCCCAATGTTGGCAATCTGGTTGGATGCACTCAGTAAATATGATTTTACATGCACATAAAAGGGAAGTTAGTGTACTGTAGCAGATCTATCTGTGTAGAGGCCGTTAAAACTCGCGAATTCACTAATTATGCATGTGATATTGTTGTTTCCGAGCAGCATAAGCGTAAATGTAGCAACTTTGCGATTCAGGTGCGTTCTCAAATGATGCCCAAAGGGTGTTTGCTTTGTGGTAGCAATCATTATTTGAATCATTGCACAAAGTTCCGAAAGCTTTCGTTTGAGGAACGCTGCTTGTTCGTTAAAGAAAAGAGGCTATGGAATCTGGTCATTGGACGTATCACTGTGCTAGAACAAACCCCGGCAAAAAATTGGGTTGCACTGGAGGGCAAACACAGGGAAATCGTGACAAAATCGATGCATCCATCAACAAAGAAAAAAAGAAATGAAAATAGAGAACTTCAGAGCGCATTTATTTTTGCGGTTCTCACTTTCAATGTGCTTTTCCTGTGCCAGTGAAAGTGAGCTTGAAAGGGCAAACGATTTGTTATTACACGAGCATTTCTCGACACCGGAAGCAATTCATCTTTCACAAGCGAAGATTTAATAAATAAACTGCAGCTCACTAATTGCGCTGAAATAAACATGTGTACCGTTACGATCCATAAAAGTTGTGAGAATCGAAAAGTTAAAGTTGTTTAAGACCTGATGATTTCCAATATTGATAATGTCAACTCTGTTCCGCTGGGCTGCTTATATTCTAGCGTTGGATTTTCAAATTAAAAGGACGATATTCCCAGGCAAGAAGATGATAACTGTATTCCAGAGTTTGGCAAGGTGGTTATTCCGGACGTTGACTGTGATGTAGGGCTCTTGTTAGGAAACGACAATCGCAAAGTGTCGCAACCCCAAGGTATGATAAATGCTCAACATGGTTGCTATGCTATTGGTGGGATGGATCATCAATTGCCCTGGCAAATCCGATTCATACCGTTTGAGAGAAACGTTTAAGCATCAACTGCTTCGCTCTGTTCAATGTGTTACAATGTGATTGATTGTTTAAATAATTCCAAAGAAGAATTATCTGTGGAACAGAAGCGTTTTTTGGAAAGCGTTGGTCAAACTTTCGGTCACCGTGAAGACCTTAATTATGAAATTGCTTTACCTCGAAAAAATGTCGACATTAAAATGCCGAAAAACAGAACTCATGCAGAGAAAAGAGTCAACTATTTAAAGCAATGTTTTATGAAAAGATCCCAGGTTTTATTCTGATTATAAGAAGTAGATTGCAGAGATGATGAAAAATGGATATACAGAAAGCATTTCTGAAGCCGGAAAGGAAGGCAATACTTGGTATGTTCCGCACGATGGAGTTTATCATCCAGAAAAATCGGGAAAGATTCGTGTTGTGTTTGACTGTTGTGCTGAGCATAACGGCATTGCTTTAAATGATTTGCTGCTACATGGGCCGGATATTTCAAACAAGTTAATCGACGTCCTGGTTCGATTTCGTAAAGATTTTGTTGCTGTGACGTGCAAGCCATGTTTCACCAATTGTGAAAGTGCCAATTAATCATCACGATTTGTTTAGATTCTTATGGTGGGAAGATGGCGATGTTAGAAAGCAGATGATTGAGTGCAGAATGACCGTGTATATATTTGGTACCGTATGTTCCTCAAGTGCCGCAAATTTTGATTTGAGACGCATAACCGAAGAATGTGGTAAATATTTTGACCCAAGCACTGTCTCTACAGTAAAAAAATTGCTTTTATGTAGATGATTGCTTAACATCTGTTGCTAGCATAGATGAAGCCAAGGTTCTTGTGAAGGAAGTTGGAGATCTATTGGCATTAGGATGATTTCATATCACAAAATGGATTAGCAACAGTCGTGAAGTTATGGAATCTATTCCTAAAACTGAATGGTCTAAAGTTGTGGTGGAATTGGTGTTGTCCCAAGATCAATTGCCTATCGAAAGAGCTTAAGATTAAAGAAGCATGTTGAAGATGATACCTTGTGTTTTCGAGTTAAAATTAAAGACAAATCAAATACGAGACGTGGAATCCTGTCGGTGGTCAGCTCAATTTGTGATCCGCTTGGATTTGGTGCTCCTTTAATTCAACTAGCAAAGGTTATGTTGCAACAATTGTTTTCAACTTCTCAGATGTTACAAACCAATGTCATTTGAGGTCATCGTCGAAGCACAACTGCACCATTTTTCGAATGCTTCCAAAGAGGCTCACGGATCTGCAACGTATTTGGGATTGGTAAATAGCAGAGGAGAAATTCATTGTTGTTTGGTTTTTGGAAAACTGCGATTTCTCCTTTAAAAGGGTTAGCAATACCTTGCCTCTAATTGACCACTGCAACTACTTCTGTAAATTCTGAAAATTTGATCAAGAAACAGCTGCAAATTGGCTTTCTGAAACAATTCGTACTTTGGATTGACACCATGACGGTTCTGCGATATTTAAATAATACTGAATCAGCATTTTGCACGTTTGTTGCTAATCGTGTACAGACAATTAAGAATAGCACAGAGATATCGCAATGGCGTTATGTGCCATCAAAATTTGATCCCGCTGACTATGTTTCTCGAGGCTTGACTGTGGCAAAGTTTTTACGTTGTAAGTGCTGGAAACAAGGACCAGAGTTCCTTTGGAGAAACGAATCCACCTGTCCCGAGCAACCACAGCTTTACTGTCATGACTTATGTAAAGATCCTAAAATTAAAAGTTCCAGTGTTTAGCAATCAACGGTGAAGAACCACACATTATGGAGTCTGTGATAACACGTTTCTCATCGTGGCACAGGCTCAAGTATGTCTGTTGTTTAGTTCTTCGAGCAAAAAGAAAATTTAAGCGCCTCACTTGTGCCTCAAAAAACTCCATTAAAGTCGAAGACGATCCAGCAATTGTTCTAATCACAGTGGATGAATTAGAAATAGCTCAACTCTTTCTTATATGTTACTTGTAAAACAAATATTCCAGCAACGAAATAACTTAAGTTGCAAGCGAAAAATTGGTGAAAGATTCAAGCAGCTTTTTGAAACTAGATCCAATTTTGAACAACGGTTTGCTTCACGTGGTTGGCAGAATAAATGCATCAGCAATGCAATGGCAAAGTATGCATCCAATTATTCTGACCAACGATAAAATTGTGTGAACATTAATTACAAAAGACTTGCATCAATCATCAGAACATGTTAGGAGATAGTGTAGCGTTAGGTCGAAGACGTATGCTACTTATAATGCCATTATACGTATTGTGACGTCACAGTAGATTAGATCACGCCATGATCTAGCCAACATGTGACGAGAGAAGAAAAATGGTGAAATAGTGACTCCTGAGGCTACGTGGCTTGACGGTTCGGACAGCTCGGCTTGGACAGATAGCCTCTGGCTCTGCTACGCAAGGCCTTTGGCTGGGAAACAGAAAATTGAGATCTCAGATAGTCGGCGAAGACCGAAGCCGACCTCTTGGGAGAAGAACAGTTGGGGAAGTTAGGAGAAGAGGAAATGAGGAAGAGCCAGCGACAGAACGAAAGAGAGAATACACACATTTAGGGTCAGATATAGGAGATAGAGAGAAACGAGGCATTTTGGAAAGCACAGATAAAGCCTGATAATCTTCATTACTTCTATGAGCGGCAGCAAAAGCCCTACCTCTTTTGTTTACCCCTTCTTCCACTTCACGTGACCAGCAGTCTTGTGGTAGGCGTTTGACGCGGACGAAAGGAATAGAAAATTTGATTCAGTGCCACAGAATCAAAGGGAGCAGCAGCAGAGGAAACAGAAAGAGAGGAGTAATCCTGTGCAGAGGGACACTGAGAGCCAAAGTGAAAGGAAAAGTTATCTCAACGAGCTTTCTGAAAATTGAAGGAAGATGACGTTTGTTGGGGCAAAAGACCGGAGAAAGACAGACAGTTAGTAGAATTGGTAGGTAATCAGAGCCCAAGTTCTGAAGCACCTCCCATGAGCAAGAGAGGGCAAGAGAGCAGGGAGCAAATGAGATGTCAGGAGGGGAGCGACTGCTAGTAAAGCGATGGAGAAGAGTTGTTGTGTCAGGCTCATTGAGAGAAAAGAGATGAACCTATCGATTACTTTCTTCCCATGGAAGCAGGAGGGGATGATGGCAGTTGAAGTCCCCCAGAATGAAGAGATTTCTGGAGTAGGAAAAATGGATAGGAAAAAGAGTCGGTTCTGCTATCCGTTAAAAAAAACGAATGGGGGTGCATAAACATTAAGCATAAACAGTTGTGTAGCAAGGCCCAACCATGCAGCGGCTCGCAATACGATTGTTGAAAGTTCAAAGCTCGAAGGGTTTTAGAGGCTGAAAAGGCAATCTGCGGCTATTGCATTTTTGGTTTAGATTTCTTCCATTCAGTTTCCTGATCTTTTTTAATTTAGATTTTCTTGTAACTCGTTTCAATCTCCATGGAATGCACTTCTTATCTGCTGCATATCTTTGATTCTGAATAAAATTGATTACAGTAAATTCTTTACGTAACGGAGTCAATTACTTGTTTATAGTTCGCTGGTTGAGGGCCCCTTTTTATGAATAAAAAAAATAGTTGTCAACCGACTTTGAAAAATGTCTTTTGTTTATGCGTGTGACCCATCGATTCAAACGAATCTGACCGTTGCTTAGTTTCACATTCGCCACTAGAATGTGTTGTGATGGACCAGTGGGGCCTAAAAACAAACTCTGAGTTAATGAGCTGATGTCTAGCTTTAGCTTTTTTCTTAGAAGATAGCCAAGTGCCTGGTACCGTATAACTGATTAATTGTTGGTCAGGGTTCTTCTTTCCACCAGATAAACGAGGTTGTCTTGTATGAGGTAAGGTATACAGCAAATCAAGGACTACCGGTTTAATCGAACAGATAATTTACTTGTGACTATATAGCTGAAAAGATTATCCAGGCAACGGATCCTTAATCTGGCAAATAAACGACAGTCACAATAAAACTAACTTAACTTTGAGTACTTCAAGCTGCTGAAAGGTTATATGCTCTATATAGCAGGGATGTCAAACTGGCGGCCTGCGGGCCAAATCCGGCCCGCCATTCTATATTATTTGGCCCGCGTCATTTGAATTTTATCTCTATATTAGGCGTGACTAAGTTGAGTTTGTTAATGCCACAATGCTATATTATGACTAGGGCCCGCTAAAGTCAAAATTTTTTCACGACCTTGTTACATGATCAAACGTGTACTAACGTTCGTTTCAGGTCTTCAGGAACCTGTTTTGCTAGATTTTATAAGTCAAAATAAAGTCAAAGTTTTGCATAAAGTCAAAACTTGTCAAAATTGTCTTCATCAAAAATTTCCTTACAAAAACGAACAAATTTAGATTCTTTTTATTGTTTTTTGAATTTTTGAGCTGCTATTAAAATTTTTTGCGCAGTTTTATTTGATTTTAAACTTCTCAAATAGTTGCAATGATAAAAATGCGTGCGATAATTGAGAAGGAAATAGCACTTATTATGTATGAAATTGTCGTTGTTGATGCATAAATACATAATTGTTAGACAATTGATCTATTCCTATAAAACCTTTGCACTCTTTACACATGGTCTTTTTAAGTCGTAGCTTGCAAAGCAAAGAATGCCTAAACAAGCCAAATCTTCCACAGCGAAAGTTAGGCAATTTTCAAAAATTACTTCGTGACAAAACAATTTTTTTAATTGTGGATGAAGCAGAGATTGCTAAACAAAACTATATTAGTGTGCTTGAGGGCAGCTTAGATGCCCCAAATCGGACATTCCTCGTTGATTGCCATCCACTTGACAGCGGTAGCAATGCTAATAGCAGTATTATTCTGCACACTGTGGATGACATATTGCAACAACTTGAAATAAAACGCGAGAATTTTTCATTGTTCTTGACTGATGCTGCTCGGTACGTGTCTTTGGCTGGAAAGACATTAAAGGAATTCTACCCTTCTTTGATGCAGGTCACCTGCGTTGCGCACTTACTACATAACTGCGCTATGCGTGTGCGTGCTCATTTTAAAGATACTGATCAAATAATAGCAACGATGAAGACAGCAACAATCAAAAACAAAGATCGCAAGAAAGACTTTCATGATGCTGGTCTGCCATCTCGTCCTGACCCTGTAATTACAAGATTGGCAACTTGGCTTAGAGCTGCCTTATATTACAATGAGAACCTTCCAGCTGTTCGTACCATTGTCAACAATTGGACAAGTGCAGGCCTCTTAGTCAGCAGAGCAAAAGACGCCATCAATGTGGAAGATTTGGTGCCGAACTTGGTTAAAATAAATCAATACCGGACTCTAGCAGCCAATGTAGAGTTCTTAGAAGGAAGTGCCTGCACGATAACCGAAGCATACGGACTGCTGAAGAATATGCAATTCGATGATGATCCATGCGCAATTAAAAATTACATTTAAAAATGACTATCCAACTCCGATTTAGAAACAATATTTAACTGTACCAACTTGACAATTGACCCAACAAGCTACGCACTATTGCAAAAAGCCCAGCCAACCTCTGCTGCTGTTGAGAAGTCGTTTTCTATGCTCAGTAAATTACTGAGAAAACACAGAAATTTTGATGTTAAGAACGTAAAAAAATATATGATGCTGTATTACAATAAAAAGTCCTGGTAATTACATTGTATGGCATTCGTTAAAAACATCATAGACAGACTGATGTACAGTACAGTTGCGATAACAACGCATTTTATGTACAGTAGATTCCGCTTAATTGGGCCGCCGGTTAATCGGGTCAGCCGTTTAATTGGGCCAAATTGTTAGGAACAAAATCCAATCAAAGATAATCTACTACATTAAATCCGCATAATCGGGCCACTACTCCGCTTAATCGGGCCACAACTGTAGTCAGACATACACTGGTTTAATTGCAAAACCGCCTTTGTATGGCAATAGAACTCAATATCACAAAGCCAACTATATTATGTAACAATTGAAAAATACAGGCGCAAATTATTTTGTCATTTCATGCTCTTGGACATGGTAATTGTTGTGTTTTGTTGCAAATTTTGTGAAGTCCCAAGCAGAGATGCCACAAAAAGAATTAACAATTGCTAAAAGGGTTGTTGTCCTAAGAAAAATTAGAGAGCAATCTCCAAACATTAGTCATCGCCAGCTAGCTGAGATAACCGGTGTACCAAGGACAACCCTGGCACAGATATTGCAAGACTTTGGATAATCGGGTCAGTCGCTTAATCGGGCCAAATGGTGCTTATCCCGATGTGACCCGATTAAGCGGAATCTACTGCATTACACACTAATTGATACCGGTACACACAATGGCTCGTTATTCTAGGTTTTGACGTCGTGCGTCGCTTTGTTGCATTAGCTTCAAGACTGAGTGATTGAGAAAATGTTTCAAGTAGGCTACCTTCTTCTTTAAAAACTTATGTAAATTGCGGATTATAAAACATTTTTAATCAAAAAAGTGCAACAAGACATAAATAATAGGCGAAAGCGGTTAGGTCAAAATAAAGTCAAAATTTTGCTAAAATAAAGTCAAAAATATATATTTTTTAGGTCAAAGTAATGACCCTAGTAATAATGCTCAAAAACTTGTCAACAGCCAAGTGCGAAGGCAAGTTGTACAATTTAAAGTAAGGCAAAGGAAGCGACAACACTAGGGTGACCATATTTTCATTACCAAAAAGGAGGGCATGTTTTGATGATAATTATTATCAGCCCTACAAGTTGTTCTGCAAGGCTGGGATAATTTTTCTGGACATTTTTGGACCCTGACCGCCTTTGATAATTATATTTTGATAATTAGTACAAATACAGCAGTTTATTTTTTTAATTTATTATGCCAATAAATAAAAAAATGTAAATCGGACAAATGACTGAAACAAATTTTGAAAAACAACTCATGCTGGATGATGACGGTGTGTAATTGTGCATGGTGTAAACGAAGCTGGACAAAAGAAATGAAATCAACAAAAAAATATCCAATTTATTTGTTGGATTTGGCCCATGGATATTTAGATGTTCCTTTAACTTTTGTCAATAAGGTAGAATCATTTTTTGCCAAGTCATAAAATTGGCTGCACGTAACATTATTAAAATTGTACACTACTATTAAAATACTTGCAACGGACTCGAATAAAAAATTCTCTCTTTTGAAATTAGGTCAATCGACCAGAAAAGCAAAGCAAAATTTATCTTCGCTGCGTAAAATACAAGAATTGCAGTTTGAAAACTTACCGGTATTTGTACCGTTTTCCATGTAATCTTACTCTTTCAAACCTAAAGCAACAGTCAGTCTGAGGTAGACCGTTACGAAACTACCTGGTATCATTCCTTACAAGTTAAACTTATTATCACTTGAACTAACATGCAGTGACATAATTTTTTAATCACATGGTAAACGTAAAAAGGGAATTTTTGAACGACTTTGGATGACCAAATTAGTTTTTATTAAAAAGGACAAAAAAGGCATTTTTAAACATCCTCGGAGGACCAATTACTTTTCACCAAAAAGGATGACATGTCCTCCGAAAAGAGGACATATGGTCACCCTAGACAACACACATGATCGGAATATAACTTTGCGACTACAGCATTGTCTAGCTCTAACTTAGAAGGCGGTACAATGCACAATATAGTTTTTTCTTGATGATTTTAATACGCTAAGTATCTTATACTCTTGCGCTGTTCTGAGCTGAAGTAAGTGCTGGTTTTTGATAAACTTTTACTTTTAAACAACCTATTTGATTAATTGACAGTCATCAAATATTACCCAGTGGCGTATTAGAACAATTTTGATCCTACAAAAAAATTAATTTCCCATACTATCCCTATGCAACGCTAGCATAAAATCTCGTAAAAGTGAAAAGTAAACAAACCGATACGCAGACGTTACCCGTCTAATTTTCGCGCTGTAAAGTAGAATGTCTAGCTGTCTTCTCTTTTAAGTAGGCCATGATTGAGAGTTTGACAGAAGAATGGTCTATGTGGCCAAGTTGGGCAAAACAATAGATTTTGCATTGATGATCTTAAAAAAAAAGTTTTTTAGTTGAGGAACCAACAAAAAAACTGTTTTGTCATAAGAAAGATTCACTGTGACGTAATAAATAGCTTCTTGTTTGTTCCGACAGAATTGGTTTTGCACTGAATTGGTTTCGTTGTGAACAATTTTATGGTTAATAAATATACACCGGTAACATGCTACCTCGTGTTTTATTTTTTTGTAAGATTGTATATTTACAGGTAATTTTGTATGTGTTTGTTCGATAGGTCTAGGGGTACAAAAACATTTCACAAAATTTTAAGGGGTACGAGCGCCAAAATGTTAAGAAACACTGGTTTAGATCTTATACTTTACCAATATAAAGCCTAAAATTTAAATATTAAACATTGGAGTAGAATAAGGAAATTCATCCTTATGGTAATTTTTTTCACACTTCTTCGAATTGATAGCAACTTTTCTTTTGACCAACTGAGATGCGCAAGTGCAGATTATTTTGAGAAAAATAATTATTGTAACATTGATTTTAACCTCGTTAATTTTTTTGTTGATTTCTTCCGCAGAAAACATTTGGAGATAGACGGCTTCCACCCCCATCGAAGGTGTTTGTGTCTGGGAGGATGATTTGAAGGCTTTTGGTTGCGCTCTCCCTGATAGAAAATACCCTCTTTCTTTTCACCCTTAGTGCAAACATTTGAAAAGGGCACCCATTCTTTCATGGTCCTCCACTCCCCCATCAACCCCTTTGCAACAACAAATGCTCAACCTTCTTTAGTGCCCTCTTTGCTGGCTCTCTTACTTATTGTAATTGTTTCTGTGCCTTTTATAATTCCGCTCCTTATACTTATTGTAGTTTCTCGTGAAATATGTGCCGCTGGGTTTCCAACTCATTTTTTGCACTTATCACCGAAAGGTTTCGTGAGTGATTTGCACCCCGTTTCACATAACTTCCTTTTGGGCCTCATGGCTGCATTCATAAATGTTTGTTTTAGAGAGTCACTACGGCAATAAAGCTTTTTAGCGTTAACTTTTTATAATTGATGACATTACACACAAAGCTGATGACGCCACAACTACGGATATGATATGTCATCGGAGCGGCATGCAGTGGCATACGCAGGGGGTTCCTATGCGAATGCCCCCCTCAGGAACAGCAAAATGTCTATTTCAGCGACTATTTGCCAAAAGTCATTCTCGCACCTCCCTTCAGGAAATCGTGGAACGGCTGCCATGATTGTAACTGCAATGCATTTGCCCTAATTTAGCGCTGTAGACAGTCGGTTTGCAAAAAGAAAAGATGATTACCTTATACTTTGGCACAATTGTGACCACCACCAACATCATTCTCTCTAAAAAAGGTCAACACTGCTTATTCCCGCACAATTTTGAGCATTGTTTTTATCGTTCGCCGATCTCCAAAAACAAATGTCTCGCGCCCCCTTGTAAGAAATTTCTGCGTACCCCCTCGGACGTATTATTTGACATATCATTGCGAAGTTGATAGCACATGTTACCATCAACTCCCCGTCAAGGTGTTGTTCACACCGACGGTTGTTTATCACTTTTACAGCTCATTCATCTTCATTTGCGGCTAATTGAAAACCACGCACGAACTTATTCGACTCCGTCTACGCTGATTTGCAGCGATAAATCGAAAGCGCACGAACATCCGACGCGCAAGAGTGCATCTCCAAAAATAAGAATTAATTGCGACCATGGTCCTAATGATGGCACTGTCACTCCCGATTTCCTGCCAACGGGAAAGTGGAATTTTTTTTGCTTTTCCGTTCCTTTGATCAGCCCACATTACACAGGTCACTCGTTCGACCAAAAAGTTCAACTTTGAAGACTTAAATTAATTACCGCAAGCAGTTGGCCACTGTGTAGTTGTTTTAGCCGCTTAGCGATAATCAGCCTTGCGTGAGAAAGGGCGCGACGTTAAAATTGTTCTTGTTTTGTTTTTTGTTTTAATTTTACACTTCTTAGCAGAAATTTCTGATATCTACGACCACAAAAGTTTGACCTTAGAAACTATGGCACCACAAATTCTTTGCGCTAAACGATTTGTGGTGTGTTGAAGCGGGTACACAGCTGCTTCTGCCGCCTTGTGCATTAAAATAGCGCTGCTATTCACTTTATAATCTTTCGTCGGAAATTCAAATGCCGTGCTGTGGTCACTCAATACTCAATGTCGAACTGCTTGCTAGTAAACGGTAAGGGCCGGGTGGTGAAGCTCTCCCCTCACTGAGGGTTTCGAGGGGTTTAAATTTGAAACGAAGGTAATTAATAATGAGACAAACGTAGTAATCAATCAAAACCAATGTCTTCTGATGTAATTAAATTTTAAAAAACATTAGATGAAATCGTTTGTTTTTCAAACGATAGCTGCTGCCCCGCGATTCCTCTAAAATAATACATAGAAAGAATCCGCTTTAATTAAACTGTATAAATTCAGCGTAAAATCATTTGACGCTTGTTTCTAAAATTTGTGCTTATTTTCAGGCACAACATCATAGAAAATATCAAGTTGCTTATTTTTATGGTATGTCACTAATTTTTGTTAAGATTTTAGTGCTGATGTGCACTTTCCAAATAAAATGTGTGACACAAATTTGGGTTTCATAATTTTAATTTTAAAAAAAGTTTCTTCTTAAACCTGAGAAAGTGTAAAAACGTCGTTTTGTATAAGTTTGTCAAAAGTGGTCGACTTGAGAGAGGGGACAAAAGCATAAGTTTGTCGCCATCGTACTAGAGCAGCGGTTCTAAACCTTTTCTTGCCGTGGCCCACTTTCATTAGAATTTTGATGTGATAATCACAATGTCACTGGGATAAGCATGAGATATTATGGCAGTGAAGTTGATCTCCAAAAAAGAAAAAGGTCATTACGTCTCTAGTTGACAGGTGCTGGTCCGTATGGCAGTTCACACAGACCAGCATTTCTCAACCTTATTCGGCATGCAAACCCATTTTAAAGTACGCAGACGTCCGTGACCCAACTTGCGTGCTGTGGCCCATCGGTTGATAACCAGTGCACTGATTGATTTCGACTTGCACTGAATGATAAATTGATTTCGACTTGTTGTAGTAAATAGTCATGTGACATAATCTAGTTTTACTAAAAGTAGGTAGTTCGCGGCAGCTTGAAGAAGTTTCAAATGGTAGGCCTACACGGTTGAATAAATGTTAGGAAACATTGTATTAGAGAGTGCTTGTTTTTGGTCTGGGCTGATTTTAACCTTGACTATACTACATGTAATACAAGAAAAATCGCTTTCATAGATCAAAGCACGTTTGTTTCTATTAGGGTGTCCGATTCGGGTCTGTATTTCTAAACCCGGGTTTTGCATTCTGAAAACCCGGGTGTTCCCGGGTTTTATCTGCTTCTAAAAATAGAAGATTTACCTTTCTTCGCGCATTAAGAAAAATAATGAAACGTATTCAAACTATTACTTAGCATAACACGTTTAAAAAATATACTTTAGACTTTTGCTGAGAACCCATATCTGTAAATAAGGTGATGTTGTTTATCAGCCAAACTTTGTTACACTGCAACCAGTTAGCTATTACCTAACCTTCAGTGTCTGAGTGATTTGCTATGTTATTCTACGTTGGATCGCAAAATGGCTATTTTTGTTGTAATATATTATAAACAATACCCTTTGTCACTAATGACGACCAAATTACATTTTTCAAAATGCAACGTTACGTCGGCGTTATGTAAGATATTTTACTGTTGAAACAAATTTAAGCCGCCTGGTGGGAATTTAAAAGCCATTGCATTGACTTTAAATATTTCACAGTTATAGTATAATATCGGTACTTTGTTATGTAATGAAGTCCGGGTTTTGCACCAAAAAATACCCGGGTTTCGGGTTACGAAAATTACCCCAAAATCCAAGTTTTCGGATTCGGGAAAACCCGGGGCGGACACACTAGTTTCTATACATAATTTAAAATCACACAAAAGCACAAAAATGTATCCGCAAAGAAATATCACCCACTAACAGAAAATACACAAAAAGGGCGGTCGATAACTCGCGCAAATCCCACAAATATGAAACACAGGAAAACTAGAACAGAAATAAGAAAAACAATAGTAGCCAGGCAGGACCCAAGGCATAAGTAAAATAAACAAAAAAGATATTAATCCCGCAAAAAGACCAAATGTGATAACTGGGTGTCGCTAATTTAAAAAACTGCCACATTGGAAAGAACTCAGAAAAAGAAAACAAGAACATGTACAACACATAAAAAACTACATTGCAAAACTAAAACAGAAGAAAACAAAAAATCCTTCAGGGGGGATCCCGACCCCAAATCATCCCAACAGAAAAAGGGGTTCAAAATAAACGTAAGCAGTTAGTGCTTTTACAAAGCTAGTGGGCTAGGCAGGACAAGTTATATTAGCTATTTACAACTATTTTAGCCACGAACGTATGAGCAGTTTTTCATGTGCTGCCCTTGTAGGCAGCAGGAAATGCTTGGAAAATTGAAAACATTTTCTTTACCCTACTTTACTAAAGTACCACAAATAGAAAATTTTTTCAACATTATTGTTTGCGAAAGTGCACTGAAGACATTATATCGATCGAAACAAGCCTGTCGGCATGTGTCATATCTTGTTGATGCTGTTATTGCAGCAATAATATAAATATATATTTTTATTTCTTATTAACGCCAATGACTATCATTACAATTAATGCTAAATTGTTTGACTGTATGATAGACAGACATTCGTTTATTTTGTTTAAAAAAACAGCAAAATGCCATGCAAGAAAATAATCACCTCAGTTGCATGTGGTACGGACCAAGGCCCAACGAAGAACCAAAAAAGTGGTTTTGTAGTCAAGCTGCTTCTGAAGCCTGCTAAAGTGCAAAAATGTCGCAAAAATAAAAATTATGAAATTCAAATTAGATGTCATATTTATAGATGTTGTTATGAATAGACTAGATTTGCCTTTCGATGTAAGAAAGAAAGACTGCAAAATTTGATTTGCAATTGTGCCCAAACTCCTTTGTCAACTACATGTCAGCACCGCGTTTGGTTCTGGCATTAGGTGTTCTCACTCATACTTTGAAATCGACTTTGAAGATAAAGATTCTTAAAGTGTGACGTCAACAAGTCATACCCTCTGACGTCATCGCCGTAGCCCGTAATCTTGAATTAATCATTCTTAGGCCAAGATCGGACAAACAAAAGTTTACTTGAGCAAGAATCTTGCAGTAATAGTCTGTCTGACGGAGTGCGCAAGAGTGCTGTATTGTGGAATGATAAAAGCAATGCTGCACAATGAGCATCTTTCCACGTGCGAAGGTAAGTTTTGAGCTTTTTGGAAAAGTTGCAAAAATATTGTCAAGGATAAAGTTTGTGTCTACTATTCGGCCAGGTTTTCACCAAACTATCTCAACCAGCCAAGAATCATAGTTTATAATTAAAATTTTCAATTTCCGGGCAAAATGTCTTGGACTGTATAAGGAAATATCATTGTTAATTTGTGAAGTCAAAAGCAGACTTTCACTCCGATATATATTTTTAGAAGAGACCCTAATGAAAAGTTTAGTAATTGAAGAGAAATGGCAGAGACTACGCAGCGCGATCAGTCAGAGAACAAAAGTTTCGGTAATCTTTGCTTGTCTTCAAGCAAAGATAGTTTCAGAAGAAAATTATTTTAATTTTTTTTCACAACGAATTTTTCACCCCTAGCTCTTGTCGTTATGTGCACAAAGATACGAAATTTTTGTGGATCTTCCACAGTCAGCTTGTTTCAATGTATTGCAAGCACCCAACGCACCCCCACGACTAATCCGGTGCCTGGTCCAACAGCGGCGACATTTCTTCTCCGAAAGATAATCAGCGCTTTTGCTTGTTTTTTCTAGTCAAAAATTTTCTTGAGTCACTGAGGTCACCAAGTTCTCGCGTTACTGAGAAATTACACTGACCGTCGCCAAAAATTTTCTGAGAGTCGCCTGTTGTTTCATATGAAAAATATGCTATTTATCTTGTAAAACTAATTAATTTTCCCTTTATGGAGAGAGCAAATTCAAGTTTTTTGTTGTAAGCTCGAGTCTCAAACGGGGATCCGCGAGAAATTTTCAAGGCATCTGCAATAACTTTAGGGGGGTGTTGGGAATATATTTTGCGAACCCAAAATATGCTTTTATAAAGTAAATCTCAAAGAAAAAAATCTTTAAGTTACAAAGGGCAAAAACATTGATAAAAAAGTGGCTGTGGGTTGATGAAAATGGACAAAACGATTGCTTTTTAGGACTATAAACAATCAGATCTCGGGCAAGGTTGCAAGTTCTATCAGAGTAAAATGTTTGCGTAAACAAATGTGGCCTAAATTATCGTTTGGGGACCACGGTAATGGGCTACTGCATGTAGATAAAAAATCTGCAATATGTCAGAAAATGTGACCCTGAAACGTTTTGCTGAATCTTGCGCAAAAATTACAGCTGTTTTGTTTCCGCGAGAATCTGAGACAAAATATTACTCAGAAAGTAGCTTGTGAGAAGTAATTTTGCTTCTTGCGCAAGAATTTTCTTGCCGCAAGATTTTCAAAAAAATCTTGCTGCACATGTCTCGGGTGAGGAGGAATTTTGATCCTTGATCAAGAATTACCAGTTTTTTTTGCTACATTCTTAGACAGAAAAAGTTGTTTACGTGTGATAGTTTCAGCAACATTTAGAGCAAGAAACTAACCTGTGTAATCCCGACCTTAATTTACATATATTCAAAAGCGATATGGGCAACTTTCTTGTCGCCAATCGCCTTCTGCAAGTTTCCAGCGAAACCCAAGTTTACTTCGAAGCGTCGATAAGGCTGCGGCCACTTCGCACGGTAGCGTGTGAATGAAGCGATAAAACTTATTTGTGCGACAACGACAGCTTTTATCTTGAAGCGATCGCAAAGGTGAGAGAAAGAATGGGGATTGCGGCCTTCCACGTCGGATATAAAAATGTAGCGGTGAAAGTAGAGCTGAATGAAACTACGTGATTGATGATGGGTAGTTGGCTTAGTCAGGTTTTGTCTAAGTCACAACAGTGCCATCAAGAAATAACGTATCATGCAGTTTTTGGAGCTTTTCAATTGAGACAAGTTTTTTTGCTCGAGCACGTTTTTTAATGAAACAGTCTAAGTCAGTGTGCCGTGGAAGATATGCAGGTGTGCCGCAGGTTTCTTAAAAATACTTAATACTTGTACAAGTTTTCAGCCAAAATTGAGTAAATGCTGCCGTGAAGTAATGGTCGAAAACATCGGAGATCGCGGTATGTTGCCTGAAAAAGTGATGATCTAAAAAAAAGGGACTATCACCTTTCTCGCTGTCACTTGTAATGCTACTCGCGATCAATATGAATAGATTTATGTGGCTGCTGTGCGGTGAAATTTCTTTTGTTTTTTTTACTGTACGAACTGACAAAAAGTTTGGGAAACACTGGTCTAAGTTAATGCTACTCAGTTTCATATTCATTCTACAGCCTATTGCTGAGCGTTTGGTAGGAAATTCATGATTTTTATTTCCGAACTTCCCAAAATTTTATCTCAACGAGAGGCATTGTTTTGAAGCATCGGTGATACAGCTTATCAACATGACTGTGGACGCAATGAAATACTCGTACAGTAAAGTAATATAACCATGAAATACACAAGAAATGAAAAAGAGTCGTACTAATTGCAATAACAATAACTAGTGCAAAAATGAATTACAACACACAACAAAAGTAGTATAAAAAAAGCAATATAAAATTTCAATCTCAGTGAGAGTAAAAGATGATCAGTGTATTAGAGCATTTAAATCAAGAAAATTTTGAGTTAAGTCAGTAAAATGGCGGCTCTTCAACTTGATAATAAAGGGTAATTTTGTTAAACAACTTCGATTTTCCAACATTTAGGAACATAACGGTCAAAAGATAGGCGTGATTATCAAATTATCGGTTTAGCGATACCGATACAGTCGTAGGCAAAATGGTATTAAAACGATACCGATCTACGATATTTTGTGGAGATGTCAAAGTGACAACAATCTCGATTCTTTGTAGCCAATACAAGTATCTCGGTACTTTTGCAGTAGTCTGTAGCACCATCAGTCCAATCTTAAATGCTATGAAGGATTAAAGTTATCACTAGTTTCCTTGTCAAGTGATACAGAGATTTGAGCATGCTACTAATGACCAAATAGTAAACACATCAGTGCTATCTAATTTTTAATGTTACATTTTATAGAAGCCTAAAGTGATGGTAGACCTAATCACTTAACGTAACTCCCGGCTCATCATCAGGTTAGAATAGTGAAACCTCCCAACCGACAAGTCGTAAAAGGCGGCCCAGACGTCGGCAACCCAGATTCATCATTTGGAAAGCTTGATATTTTTTTTTTAATTTTTAATTTTGATTTTCAAGTCTGCGATTTCTGAGTATCAGCGGCACACACAATTACGATTAATAGATACCAATCCGTTATACAATTGTACAATGCTAAAGCAGTACCGATTCCGATACAAAAGTGTCGTACCATACCAATCGCCCAAGCAAGAATCTCTTCTTTTTTTCGCATGAGAAGCAGCAATCTGATTTAGCACATGTCACCTCTTTTAGTCTTTGAAGACCATAAATGGTTTTCTCATCTAAGATATTCAAATCCTGTGCTTGCGGTGGTCCAAAAATTGGGCAACTTAAAAGAACCTGGTAGGTAGTTTGGTCCCGTGCACCACATTAGTAGGGTGGATATGAATGCTGATCCCAAAGGAAGAGATGGCGATTAAATCTTCCTACATCAGTTCGAGGGCTATTTAATGTTACCCAAGCTTTCCGAGGTCTTGATAGTGCCCATCTTTCTCTACAAGGTTTATTTCGAAACTGGCTTTTATTTAGGTAATCTGATGCCAACAAAGGCAAGAAAGGATCATATGTAATTTAGGGTGCAGTGAAAAACTTGCTTCAGAAGTTAAGACCCTTGGTGTTCTGGCTAGGTGTTCATACAATACTACTTTTGCTCTAACTCGGCTATACATATGCAGTAGCTAGTTTTGCTTCGTTGCTCACATTGTTTAGTGTGATATAATGATGTAATTGCGCTGTAAAAAACGAACAGTTTGACTCGTTCACCACAAGTGGTCTTTCTCTATCCATTTCAAAACTATCGCTTTTTTGAACGAAATAAATATTATTGTCGTGTGACTAGATAAAAGAATTGAACCCAGGTCCACCGATCTGAAGGTTGCCGTTTCATCTATTATCGAGTTACCTCTGTGAGTTTGCTGCTGAAATGTAATTAACTTAAGTTGTCAGTCCCTAGCTTGGTGTGAAGAAGGAATATTCAAAACAAGCAAAAATTCACTCTCGCAAGCAAGGCAAGCAACTTAGCGCGTAATCTTTTTTCAGAGTTTTAATTTTGATTGTATTGATTAAAATGTTTTTAACTCTATTGTTAACAATTTCTGGAATCGTTGGTAGCTATTTGATGGGAGAGGGTTGTGTAATGCCCCCTACCCCACCCCCTCATATGCAAGCCCTGGGAATGAATCAAAGTGAATGGAACAGAATTCGCGCGATACAAATTCGACAAATTGATACAAACAGGGGATGTCTCAGACGCTTTGGGGTGAGGTAGTTTTTGGGGTTATCATGCTATTATAATGATTATTATTTAAAGCACAATTTAGTAATGTTAAAGATTTGAAGATGTTTGAGTTGATTTCCAATCGATTAAATGGCTATAGGCTTGAATATTATCTGTCTAGTGATGACGAGCTGTCTGAGGTGGGCAAAAATGTAAACTTTCAAGCTAAATTTTGAAACATTGCCACGAATCAATTTTGATCAAATCAAAAACTTGAAAAGCAAGGCTATAAAACAAGCAACTAAGCTCTAATTAATAAAACGACAAGACTGATACTTAACAACATTACAACATATGAGTAACTTCAAAAAATGGTATTTGCTTTCTGCTTAGCGCTTACAATGAAAAAAAATGGTGTGGAAAATATGTTGGTAAGTTTGCTTGTTCTGTCCCTGGGCAAGTCGCTTTACTGGATGCTGCCATGCTAGAGCCGAAGCGACAGTTTACGAGTATCTCTCGTGGTTGTCGAGTTTCAGTAAGGGACTGTAGCACGGAGCAGGGCCTCATGCATAAGATGTTTTATAGTAATTACTTAATTTATCAATTAATGAATCACCATAAATTATTTCTTTAATTTATACTCAGCTATGATTCAAAAAAAGGCGCAAAAGGAGTGCAATGGATTAAAAATTGCCTGAGCACGTAACCACTAAAACAAACAACAAATCCATTGAACAACGCTGCACTGGCGCAACTAAATGAGAGTAGCTAGTGTCGAAAAGTCAAAGTTAGTAAAATATTCAGCATGATATTGGCTTTGATAGCACTACTTCACCAAACATCATGAAATCAATTAAAATTTAAACGCTTTTGGCGTTTACCTGTTGTTTTCACCTGGAAACACAAAATTATTTAGATAAACTGCCTACCATTTGGATTATTTGAGGATGCTTGTGGTCAATAAACTCATGAGCTCGGGTTAGAGTAAAAACGTTTGATTTTTACTTTTGTAAACAAATTTGTTTGGTAATGTTTAATGGCACAGATAGATTCTTCCCAACAAGCGATAGAAAATCATGGCCCCGCTCAACTGAGTTAAGTTACAATTTGATTCGGGTTGAGCTGTGTGTACGTTTCACAGTAGAGGAGCGAGGTACGGTGCCATGCCCCCTCCCTTAAATTAATTAAGATAATTTATCGAAGTCAGCCTTTTTGAAGAAGATGATCTCTAAAAAAGATCTTCATGTGGTTTTGGAGAGCAAATGTGGGAAAAAGAACGCTTTGAAAAATTGTTCTCCAAAAAAAATTGTTGCGTATCAAAAAAAGGCACGGTTTTTGTTGGAATTTTCAAGGGTAACGCGTATCAAAACGGTTAAGGACCCCTGAAGTAAATGATGGGAGGCTAACATCGTGATTTTGATAAATATTTAAACATTGTTTTCTGCTTTTTTATCAGCTAATCACAAAAAGAGATACAAAGTTTTCAATGCAACTGCAAGTGATTAAGGGAAGATCTATCGCTTGTTTCGCCAGGCCTCCTAGGGACATGGGGAAGGAAAGTTACAAAAGGGTCATGCCCCACTCTCTTTAAAAACCACTTGATTCAAAATTTTTTATGTTATTAAAAATTGAATACGGATAAAGTTAGAAAAGCGCTACTGAAATTGGAAAACAATTTTTAAATGTATCTTCCCACAAGTTTAGATATTATGTATCCCCTGAAGGTCCCCTAATCACTGCACTGCGTTTTAGCAATTGTTTTAATTTCAATAACCTACTTCGTTTAATTTCAATCTATGCTATCTTCCTCCAGAGCAAACTTAGCTTACTCTTCTTTTCATTTTTTCAGGCTTCTCCTTTTGTTTGTGAGTTGGTAGTGAAAGTTGTAAAGCAGAGAGAGGGAGTGTGTGTGCCAGGGATGGGAATGCCAATGTGTTTGTCGAAGAATGAGAGCAGGTAAGTTTGTTGCAGTTTAGAGTCAAACATCATTGGTCCGAATCTCAGGGAGCTGTGTAAGAAAGTGGTAGCCGCGTTAGCGTTTGATTTACTGATTGGATTCAAACCCGGTTTGGGTCTGTAACGTACTTAAGTAAATGCTGAGTGCTGACTTGAAAAGCGCAAGTTCGATTCTCTCACGAATCATCTTGTTGTGTTCAGTCAATAAAATAAATTTGACGACTTACCTAAATAACGTCAGATTTTTCTCTGCAGCCCATTTGGGAAAAGCAATTTGGGTTATGATCGCGAAAACTGCGCGAGAGTCAGTCAAACGCGGCGTTCTTCTATGACTTACCACTACCATCAAGTGGCCAATGCATACGAAGCAGAAACGTTGTATCAAGCTCAAGGTAAGCCCCAGGGCGTGCGCACATGTATGTGTGTGTGTGTGTGGATGTGGAGCTAGCTCACGGTAAACATCTTGACAGCAGGGAGGTCGATTGTAGTGTTTGTTTATTTTAGTGTTTAGTTTTTATTGTAGTGTTTGGAAACTTGTGATGCAATTTTTTGAACTCATTTTGACTATATTGTTACATCACAGGACAAACCCACAACCAGGACGACAATAACGACAGCATCCAGTGTTATTTTAACGAAACGATAACTAAGTATTATGACGGAACATGTATCCGATTTGATAAGTTCCAACATCTCCGCTTACCTGCGTACGGTTGCCTCAGGAGAAAACCGTTTCACGTTCAATTTTTGCACAATGACTGCAGCTTTTTCGAGGATATGTAACTCCTATGACGAAATAACAAGATATTACGTCACAATCATGAGTTCTTAATCACCTATGACCTCATGATGGTTTGCAACGTCAAATCGCATTTTGTGGAAGCATCATTGTTGGAAACAAGCGAGATTCTCCCCACCTGGTTCAAATTCTGCTGTTTTGTAACAATAACTATGCTTATGACGTGCTACGCAAAATAAAATCGTTTCTACTTGCTCTTGCTAGATGACGCTGCAGCCCAGCTTGACGTCTGCTTTGCCATGTACTGCTCTTCTAGTCCCATGGTTGCAAGTTTAGGAACCGCGCAGGTTGTAGGTTTACAACTACTTCTCTTGCTCGGGTGCTGTGTCAGTGTTAGAAATGTTCTGCACCGGCATTTTCGAAGCAGGTTGTAAGACCAGTTGTTTATGTAGCATGAGAGACAATTACATGTAGGCTGCATATTTAGCAACCGAATGCGGATGGCCACCGCACAAAAAAAATGCGCAACCATCACTAAGAAAGGGAGGACGCATCCGCTTTGCGTGAAGCAAGTTGATGGTGTGACACTGAACGGTAGTTGCTTTGTATCTTCCACCGATTGGTGGTTGTTGCGGGCTGATATATTAAACTGGAAGGAAGTGACTGTACAACTCGTACCCTCAAACACAATTCTTGCTGTTTGGTTGTTGAACTTTTATTTTTTTAAAGAGATGTAACACTTTTTTGATAGGAACAGATTTCATTTCCACAGCACAACAGATGTCAGGAGGATAAAATATTACGCTTTTCTCGGACGTTGTAATCTCCAAAAAATGAAGTTTGTTTAGATGTGTTTCGAACCCATAATATGCAATTATAAACGCAAATAGTTTTTTATTTTTAATGCCAAACGTACACCAAAGCAAATTTGAACCGAATCTCTATCAATTAAAAAAAAAGCATGCAAAAAAATAATTTACTATCCCGTGGCAGGATGCAATAAGTACAACAAAAATATTTGTCGTGGATACCTATATTACCAATTGTTTCGTTGGTTGCGTCACAATGATCTACTGACGTTTGTAATCACATCAGAGGTTCTATAAAAACTTTTACACAGTTGTGGTACTTTGTGAACTTTTCAATGTTACGCTACTGCCGTCTTGCGGTTGTCTGTCGGATTTGATATTAATTGGCTGGAGTTGCTCTCGCACTGTTCCTGGTTGTCTGGGAAAGAAGTAATGGATGAGGTAATAGTAAAAAAGAAGTGAGCAAATCGCGCATTTAAAGAGCGGAGCTCAGCAAGCTTCGTGAGAAGTTTCGAAAGGAAAACCGGCTCGTCACGGTTGAAAGAGCACAACTCTGATAAAATTTGATCTCGTAGTCTCTCCACCGCATGTTTATCAACAATGTGAGGACGATCTGAAATGAATCATGTGATCAATTACTATGTTGATCGCATCACTCTGTTGATTGTAAGAATGAGCAGGGAAGCTCACATACACACTTTCTTTTGCATTACCAAATGAGAGAAAGTACTTAATGGTTGAGATGGGTAACCAGGTGTTCAGGTTCATTCGTTAGTAACCTATACATATTTTTCAGTCACAAAAAACTGTGTAAGTAAAAAACATGAAACCAGTTCGGTTTAGATGTGCTACCACTACTACTGACCCAGTACATTTCTAGCACAAACCGTCCAAGCAATTAGGGGAATTGCTGTAAAGAGCCTTTCCAAAAAACAGCAACCAAGATTCCAAGTGAGCATTGAACTCTACAATCCAGCTAGCTCACTGACGCATCATAGCTACCGAAACGTTTGCTCCTGCACCAATCAACAGCCATAATGTGGTGATGCTATCCCCGACCCTATTTGGGTTGGGACCAAATAGTTGGCCTATTGGCCTAACCGAGAGTTCCAAATACCCTCGGCATTTTCTTCATACAAACCACTTTTCGCCGTGCTGCCCTCTAAAATTGGTCGACTGTTTTCTTTCTTCTTCTCCTGCCTCTTTCTTGCCGGTTTTCTCATTCTCCTTCTTCTCCTGATGAGCTACAACGTTTATTCTAACTCCCACCCCATCTTTTCCTGTTCAGTGTGCACTGGAAATGTGGTCTGAAGGGGTAGAGCAGGGCAATACTTTAATTGCTTCAAATAACACCGTTTAAGGTGCTCATTGCTCTCCTTCTTCAGATTCCAAACTCTAGGCAGCTCTCACTCCTGTAGTTGTCTCCTTTAATGCGTCCCTACTTCTACTGGAGGTATCTCACCTACCAACACTGTGCTACCTCTCTGGGCTCCTCCATTTTGTATACCTCCACCGTTTGACCTGGTCCATCTGACCCTTCCGGCAATACACCGCTTACGCCCCATTCTCCCCTTACTTCCTACCTCCTTCCGCCCACATCGTATCTTCTTCCTCTGCACCCTCCACACCCGTCATGTTTCTCGCTGTTCCCGTTTACCTTTTATGTCCTCTTCCTCCCCTGACTCGCACAGAGTCCTTTAATGAAATGCTGGCGGTCTTCCAGCCAGGAGTGCGGAACTACACTTTATCTCGATTCATTCTGTGAATCTTACTTGTATCCAGGAATCCAACCTTAACTCATCTTCCTTTGGCTGGATCCCTGAATTCACTGCTTTGGGATCGGATCGCCGTTACTTCCGGTCTGGTATTCTTTCTCCCGATGACCCCTGCACGCTGGCAGTGGCGTCATCATTTCTATCAAGCAGCGCTTATCCTTCCCTGAACTTTCAACCTCTTCTCTTTCTCTTCGCTTGACCCCTACCCTGACTATGAAGGGGTCTTTGTTATAATGATAAACTATATTATAATAATAAATAAAAATATATAAACAACAACTATCCTTGTTGTTTATACTCCGCGTATTTGCTCTTTTTCGACGAATAGCAGAACTGACTCCTTTTCCCCTCCATTTTTCCATTATCCAAAAATCTCTTCATTCTGGGGGACTTCAATTGCCATCATCCCTTCTTCTTCCATGGGAAGAAAGTAATCGATAGGTTCATCTCTTTTCTCTTAATGACCCAAACACGCCAACTTTTTCCATCGCTCATCTGGTGGTCATTCCCCTCCTAAAATCTCCTTTACTGTCTGCTCTCTTTCCCTCTCTTGCTCATGGGAGGTGCTTCAGAACTTGGGCTCTGATTACCTACCAATTCTACTAACTGTCTGTCTTTCTCCGATCTTTTGCCCAAACAAACGTTCCCTTTCTTCAATTTTCAGAAAGCTCGCTGGGATAACTTTTCTTTTCATTTTGGCTCTCACTGTCCTTCTGCACAGGATTACTCCTCTCTTTCTGTTTCCTCTGCTGCTGCTCCCTTTGATTCTGTGGCACTGAATCAAATTTTCTATTCCTTTCGTCCGCGTCAAACGCCTACCACAAGACTGCTGGTCACGTGAAGTGGAAGAAGGGGTAAACAAAAGAGGTAGGGCTTTTGCTGCCGCTCATAGAAGTAATGAAGATTATCAGGCTTTATCTGTGCTTTCCAAAATGCCTCGTCTCTCTCTATCTCCTATATCTGACCCTAAATGTATGTATTCTCTCTTTCGTTCTGTCGCTGGCTCTTCTTGCTTCTCTTGTAACTTTCCCAACTGTTCTTCTCCCAAGAGGTTGGCCTTGGTCTTCGCTGGCTACTTGAAATCTCAATTTTCTGTTTCCCAGCCAAAGGCTTTGCGTAGCAGAGCCAGAGATTACCATTCCAAGCTATGTCGAGCCACGTGACCTGAGGAGTCTCATTCGTCTTTCTGCTCTTCCCTTCTTACCAGATGAATTTCTCACGGCTGCCTCAAACCTCTTCTCGTCCATTCTCACCGGCCCAAACAAAGTTTCCTATTTCCCGCCCCGACATGAATTTTCTCTCATTCATCTTTACTCTTTCTGATCTTTACATTCCTTTCCTTCTATCTGGAAGATATCTTCTTCTATCCCCATCCATAAGATAAAAAAGCCCCTCGTCTTTCCTGCTTTCCTCCTGCCTCTCTCTTTCCCCATGCGTCTCAAAGCTTTTTGAACTCACCTTTCTATCGAGTCTACTCTTCTTTCTGAAAGCTAACTCTATTCTTTCTCCTTGCCAAATGGTTTCCGTCCTGGATGGTCTACTCTCTATCAAATTTTTTATTTTTCTCAGGCTATTTTTAAAATCGCGTAAGTCGCTCCTTCGAGTCCGTCGAGGTATTCCGCAAGAGTCCCTTCTTGGCCCTGTACTTTTCTTTCTTTTCATCAATGATCTTTCTGCATCTCTGCCCTCTTCCGTCAGCAGTTTTCTTTATGTTGACGACCCCACTATTTGATCCCCCCTCGCTCCCTACTGCGTTGGAGGCCACACAAGGAGCTCTGATTCGATTGGAGCGCTGATGTGAGTACTGATTTCTTTCTCTCATTCATTGCAAATGCGAGGCCTCCTTCTTCTCAATAGATCCCCACCAAGCTCATTTCCAACCCCACCTCCTCTTATTCAACTCCACACTCCTATTCAATCTTACTTCATTTTCTCTTAGGGTCACCTTCGACCGCATTCTTTCCTTTCCATACATGCATCTTCGCTAAATTCCAAGTTCTTTCCCTCTCTCATGGCTTTATGCTGTATCTCTGCTCCCTCATGGGGCTTCTCTAAAGAGTCATTCTCTCTTCTGTATAAAGCTTTTCTTGGGCCCCTTCTCACTCATGCTTCACCCGGATGGCTTCCTTTTCTAAGCGTTATTAATATCATCTAATTGGAAAGCCTTCACCGAGCGGCTGCTCGCGTCATCATCGGCTGTCTCTTGTCCTCTTCTATCCCACTTTTTTACTCTGAAACGTCTCTTCCTTTTCTACGACTTACCCTGACACATTTCTCCTGTCATTTTATGAGCGACTCCATCGTCTATCAACGTTCTTTTCCGTTTCAGGTTTGGCCACACTTGAAGTGAAACCAACTCTCCCCAAACTTTCCTGGAGGGCTTTTGCATCCACTCACCCGCTCATGTTTCCTCCATCTTTTCTTTGGGAAGTTCTCTGTACTTGCCCTCCCTTTCCTCGCTGGAACCCATCTTCTTTCACTGTAAAGCAGACATTTTCTCCCCATGCCCCCGCTCGGTGGGGCTCTCACTTACTTTGACTTCCTCCCATCGCACGATTTGGTAATATGGACAGATGGCTCGTTTTTTCCTTTTGGCAAAAGCGGCTCTGGCGTCCTTACCAACTGCTCACTTTGTGACACTGAGGCCACTCTTTCCTTTTGGCAGGTCCAGTTCGTTCAAGTCTTTCCGCTAAAGACTGCGCAATTCTACAAGCCCTTTTCTGGTCTCGGCACCACCAACAAATCTGATATTCCTCTGTCCTCCTCCTCCCCGACTCTCGCTCTATCTTTGCCACCCTGCCCTCTCCTCCGCCTTTTCTTTCGCCTCAATTTCTCTGGCAGATCTGGCAGGAACTGTTTTCTCTCTTCTCTTTTACTATCAGGCTTCAATCGGTTCCTGGACACTAGCATCTACCATGGAGCGACGCGGCTGTTGAGTTGGCCAGGCGGGTTGCGTCACTATTGCTCTGTGCAATCCTTTGTAGTTCCCATCTCTTACCTCTCGTATTCACTCTTCTCTTTGTTCGGGCTGGAAGCGTACCGTCTCATCTAAATTCTTTGACTTACAAATTTCCTCGGTTTCCACTGAGGAACTTGTGGTTCCTCGTCACGTTCTCTGTACCTTCTCTCGTCTTCGCTGCAACGGACACAGCCTTCTGTTATACTCTCATCTTACTAGAATTGGTAGAATCAAGAATCTTTAATGCAGCGCCTGCGGTCAGTCGCCCCAGGACACCTTTCCTCTCACTCTGCACTGTCCAGCTACGAACTCTTTGCGCCGCTCGCTCTTTGGCGACTCTGTGTTGCTTTACAACCTCTGGTCCAGGCCCTGCAGAGTGGCCCAGCTTCTAGGGCTCCATGGTCTTCCGCCATGCCCCCATTCCTTGGAAGTGTTGGGGTAACAACAACAACAACAGCAAACGTCTGCTCTTCCTGGTCACAGTGACCACAATTAACACTCTTCTTAAATTTAATTTTAATTTCCTAATTTACGGGAAATCTCCCTCAATCGGAAGAAAAAGATGACCCAATGCACTCTCTTGTTGTTATAAACTTTAGGGCAAGATATAATGAACAAATCTCAGAGTAACTTCACTTACCTGGAGCAGCGAGGAGTAAGAAGGTGTAAAGAGAAACGTTTGTTTCGTTCAGCTTAAAGTGGTGGAAATTGCGAGAAAAATCAAATATTGCGTCCACGAAATCGTCCTTGCCTGTCAGCATTATTATTATTGTCGCATGGTAACGACGTCATCAATGCGTCAAAATGATGTCACTTTACCTCTACCGTACAAGTGGCTTCGAGAAATTTTTGAGTTTTCGTCAACAACAAAGGAGTCCGACGCTGCGTCGTATTGCAAGGTAACCCGAACGAGAAGTACCTAAATTTATCGTTGCTGCTTAAGTCTGTTGAAAAAGGCAAACTTGCTTCGCTTTACTTCAAAGGATCCGTTCTTCAGAAGACAGATTTGATCCGCTTGATTTAGTTGTTCAAAACCCGGGACGTTCCGAGCAAATGCGACCACTTCATGAATAGCAGAAGCGATCCTTTCCACAAAGTCAGGATCCCAACAATAATGGATTCGTTCCTTAAACAAAAATTATTTATGCTGCGCAGTGTCGCATGTCACCGTACTGCAATGCATGTTGTCATAAGAATATGCATCATAAGGTTGTGAGTAAAAATGCATATTAAGGCAGCGCAGCATAGAGGCGTATTACATATTCAGGGCTTGACTCCTCATCATAAGTTGAGAGAAATAATGTCGTATCGTATACCGTTAAAACGCAGTGTATCAGAAGGTAATTATTTAATTGTTCTTTTTGCTCTTGTCACAATGCTCTCTGCATGTAAAATGAAGTGACGTGATTATGAGAGATGATTTCCGGTTCCGAAACCAAAGTAGAAGTTGATTGATACTCTCGCATCACGATCGCGCTGTTCAAGGTCGATAAAAAAGGGCGGTGCTCACTTATGACCTCACACGTGAAACGCGTTCGATTCAACGCTGGCGTGCTGCTTGCTGAAGCGAAAGTTACCTGATTGTGATTGGTTGAAAAAAGGAGGGCGTGACGGCTGATGCTGCATGTTTCCCGATGTGCCTCCGTCAATCGGTGTAGAAGCTAAACGAAATAAATGTAACTTAGAGCTCACCATGACCGTTTACAACTGCATGCTTACATCACTACGAGCTGTCACGGTTGTCCGGGAAGAAAAGTTATCCGTTTGTGTAGAATCAGCTTCCGCTTCGGTAACCTCCGGGCATCCGCTGTCCGGAGAGGGAGAGGAGAAAGAGCTGGGACTGGCAGCTGGGGGGATCGCATCTTTCATGCATGGAGGGGTTTCTTGCGACGACGTCATTTGGCGATAAGAAAGCAGCTGTCGTGCTGATGTCATCAGATGCGTTAGAGGCAAAAGTAGTTGAGAGTGACGTAACACATCACGAGAACTTTCTGGTAGCAACGAGTTGAAATAACGAGCAAGAAACAATGCATACTGTTGGGACAGTGACTCGTTGCTTTGCAATAAACAAGGAGCATCCGGTAGATATGGAGATGTCCCACTTTCATCACTTCCCACTAACGAGATAGAAGAGTCCCCGTCAGATTTAGATCGATTGTCTCGAAAAACCCCAATTCGATCCTTTATTGATCCATCGATTTTTTCTTTGTCATTATGATGTAAAGACTCGTCCATTGTTTTACATTGCTCAACGACAATTTTAGTGGAATTTGTTGCTGAGGAACAAGCAGGAAGAGAATTGGGCCGTGAATAAGAGGATAAAACGAGGGGTTGAGAGGGGGAGAGTCGAATGCACTTTGCCCCTCTTTCATCAGCAATGGGAGGGCGGCATCTCTTCCTTGCAGATATTGTGACGTCACTATGCTCATCTGTTTTCTCATCATGATTCGTGTGATGGGAAGAGGAGCTTGCTAACGTTAATCCAGAACAAAGAGGAAAGTCAGAAGATATAATTGAAGGGGACAAAGAGTAATCAATCGGACTTATCTGGGAGGGTGAACAATTTGTTTGTTCCACATGGGTAAATTGAGGGTGACTGTAATGATTACTTGGGTCCCTTTGCGGTAACTGAATGCCTTCTATCAGTCTCATTGACCCCTCATCCCCCTTTTGCAAAATGCTTCTTTTATTTTGATCTTCTTCCCTAAAAATAATTAACTGTTGGTTTCGGTTCTCCACCTCAGCAAAGAACAAAACACCAGTTAAAAATTATTGCGTGATATTGGCTATATTATTGGTTAATAAACAACATGTGAGGTTGAGGCCTTCACGTAGGTTTGGGGTCTTGGGTAGAGTCAATAGCATAACTGTTGACTTTTTGAATCCAATACTCATTTTAATTTACCTGGCTTGTTCCGCCAACCTTTCTGCGATCAACCGCTCTTTTATTTTTTTCGGAATTCTTCCGTACTTCACCGCTGCAAGATTTTATGACATAATGATCAATAATTGAAAATTGAATATCTGACTACAGCATTCGAAACAAAAATCACGAAAATTGCTGGATAATTTACGTTCAGCATTTGCATTAAAACTAAACTTCTTCATCAAAAAAAGCTGGCGCGATGGTGCAGTGGTTAAAGCGTCCACTTCGCTGTTAGGAGAACGAAATTTAATTCCCTTGTCGAGTTATACCGAAAAACTTTGAAAAACGACATTCAGAACGAAAAGAATAGTGTAGAGAAAAAGTTGGCAACCAATCCTGTTGTGTCCTCCAGTAGGACACTTAGCGGAATTCTTCCAACTTTGGAAGGCAGACAGATAGTAGGCCAACTTTGGAGGGCAGACGGGTAGCAGGGCCTAGCAGGTTACGGTGGCCTAGTCTGACCGAAGACATGCAAAACAAACATGAGCTTAAGTATAAATGAATCAGAAAATCAAGATTGGATGTTTTCACAAGAAACAAGCTATGTCTGTAAACAAAGAGTAAATGAATTTTCTTTTCAACACCGGGCACTTACAAAAGGGTGCCAAATCAGAACTTCAAAAAGTTTAGTACAATGTTCTACTAGAAACTTGTCCTTTTGATTCTCTGTTGATAGCCATGTGATGAGTTGAACAAGTTTAGTTAAACAACAAAAGCTCAGCCAAGGATCTGAGCTGCAGCCGCTAGTTTTTGCAATTGTGTTGGATGTAATTACTTAATATGTAAGGCTTGATGAATGAAATTTCGTATGCAGATGACTTGGTTTTAATGAATGAAAGTATAGAGAATAGCGTAGCAAAGCAAAGCAAAGCGCAGAAGAAATAGCAAGTTCTTCTTTTTCTTTCGGCTTTTCCCGATTAGGGGTCGCCACAGCAGCTAATCTGCATTTTTATAACATGACATTTTTGTTTTTACGGTCGGATGCCCTTCCTGCCACCAACCTTCTCTTCAGAGGGAAAACTGGGCCACCTGTCTTCCACATAAAGATGGGGGCGTCCCGTTAAGTGTCTTGCCTAAGGACACAACAAGCGAACTTGCCGGCTTGTTCTCCACAACTTCCCATAAATGCCGAGCGCCAAGCAGGGAAGCTGTGGATACCATTTTTTAAAGTCTTTTGGTATGACTCGACAAGGGGATTAAACCCCAGGTCTACCGACAGCGAAGCGGACGCTCTAACCACTACACCATCGCGCCGATAGAAAAACATTAGACTAAAAAAAGAAAATGCCACCGGCAGAACGAAGTGGCGTAATGTATGTATATGAACTTTCTAAAAACATTAGGTGAATTTAGCCACCTCCGTTAGCGGGGACGAAACCGGAATAAACATTTTTACAAACTGGATTTCTCTCAGTACACATAGTCTGAGGATTTTTGCACGACGAGGTAGGCATATGTGAAGAGTGCCTCTTCATTGAAGTAAGATCGATAATATTATTACAAAACAATTGTATACTTACCATCTCTCGACATTCCCACGGTTAAGCATTTTCGGAACCGACACGCTTGACACCGGTTCCGATTAAAACGATTGATGATGCAGTTGTTTTCCAAAACACAGGACCTGTACTTGACATGTTGATGGATGGTCCGACGGAAGAAACCCTGAAAGAAAACATTTGAATAAAGGCCGTCCGTGTGGGAGGTTTGGAGCCGGAAAAGAATTGGGAGTGGGAAGGTTTAGATTCTTTCCTTGATGTCAGAAGGTCATCATTCAAAACTTAGAGTAGGTGACGGAACCTTTCGGCTCTCCCGGTTACGCCTCAGCTAGTGGGAATTTCTTCTGGTTAAAAGTGGTTGGATTCATCTCAAAAATGTTGTTTTGAAAAGAAAAATCTTTGTTTTCTTGGGTGAAGCCAAAGGTATATTGTAAACCGTGACTATTTGAAGTAGAATCACCCACAACTTGTCTCGACCTCGGGTGTCATCAATTGCCTCCGGTCATTGGTTTTTCATCATTGCCTGCGATTATCGATTTTTTGTGGAGATTTAAACTAAAGTAAAGGAACGGCCTTCCAAAAAGTAACTTTGTTTAAACATGCTGTTCACTATTTTAGAGGAAGGAGAAGTTTTGAATCTTTTGTATACGAAAATATGAATCTGTACTAGAATACTTAAAAAAAATTATTCTCTGTGTTTCAAATAAGTCATGGTTTCAGAATGTAGTATTTTTCTATTTTTGGGAGTGTAAAGCTTGCCTTCTAAGAATAACCACCTACCTTGCATCCTTCGCATGAGTAAACTCCGTAGTGTAATCCGGATGCCTTATCTCCGCATACTTTGCACAGCATCTTTAATTCGGTCATTGTCGTTACTGCGAGAAGATGGCAAATTATGTCAACAAGGCGATATTTAGAAATTGGTTTCGATTGTTACCAGTTAGACAAATCGGCAATTCCGCTTTTGGGTTTGGAGAAGGTAACTTTAACTGAGAATCTTCGACACATTGACCATGTACGACGCATTTCTGCTTTCCGCCCCGCTTGGATATTAATGAAACATTGAAGAACGCACTATGCCAACGCTGAAGAAACTGCGGCTCTTTGGGTCTTTGAATGTGGCTCTTTTCACTGGCGTTGTTTTTGTGCACAATGACGTAGACTAGGGGTGTACAACCTGCTGTGCGACACAATAAGTTTTGCGGAAAATTGGAAGGGTGCGAATGCGTAATTTCGGACTTTGAAAATGGTGGTTTCCGAAAAAAAGGTCATTATTCTCTATTCGCACAAAAAATGCGTCAATTTGAACTTAGAATGGCGTAGCGGGTCTTTCAATGATGGCTTCCATCGCTTTTGGCTCTTTAGTATAGCAAGTGTGGCCACCCCTGTATTATGCGAAATACTACCAAGTTTTTTCTTGGATAGCTGATGATGGCCGGAAAACGAAAAGTGAGGGCAAGGTGTACAATAAACTGAGGTCTAAAAGTAGTAATTCTTTATCCTCTACCCACCAAAAACCCAAACAGTTATGCGTCGAACAGCTGGTCAGTCTCCCTTCACAGCTGCAAGCACCGCCGGCACAATCCGTTCCTATCATAAGCAGTACAACCAAGCCGGAATAATTACTGCAGAAAACAAAAGCACAATAATTCGTAAACCAAGCCGGGATGGAACTCACAACCTCTCTATTACCCCATGGCACGATTGTGAGTACAACGTCACAAACATTTTACCTGGCTTTGCCTTCTCCTTCTTTTCTCCTTTAAAGAACTCGGCTTTGCACGACGTCATTAAGAAAACGTGAATTACCAATTATGAAGGTATTACGTTTAATCAAGAGCAATTCTGAAACAAAAATATGAACTGTGACATCACAATCATAATTTTTATTTACTTCAACAATTGTGATTACAGCACCAGTTCATATAAAAGTCAAAGGTCTCCCATCCATTCTTGCATAGCAGCAAGCGTCCGCGTTGATGGTGGGGGTAAATCAACTGAATTTTATTTGCTCTCAAATTTATCCTTATTCATTCATACGTACGAACTCAAGTCATGGATGTCTTTAGTCAGACTGAGGCAAACTGCTCGGTATCACTACCTGTCTGTCATATAAAGGTGGAGGAATTTCGCTAAGTATCTTACCCAAAAAAACCTCCCGGCTCTTTCTTCACACCATCCGCTTCGAGCTGAGCGCCAAGCAGGGGAGCTGTGAATCCCATATTTAAAGTCTTCGATAGAACTCGACATGGGAACCTTACCCAGGTCTAATGACTGTGAGGCGGACACTCAACCCGCTACCTACCGCGCCGGTTAGTTTAAGCTCTGACGTAATAACAAAGTTCTCCAAGTTACAAAAAACGTCATAGCGCGACATAGTGCACGACCGCAATTGAACTCGATGTTTGCCGAGTCAGCAAGTTCAATAATTTTTTCGAATCAACATCTAGCAGCGGGTGGACAACAGTTGGAGGCTGACCGAGGGGTATGGTTGGGCAATACGTGAGAAGGCGAATTAAGAAACTACAAATCGCGAACATTAGAATTCTAATAGTTTTGAGGGAGCAAAGCTATTTGATGTAGAACTTTGATCCTCGTTGTCTAATTTAAATGATCTGCACCTGAAAGGTTGAAATCAATATTGCGAAATAAAATGGAGGCGTACACGTATGATGAGGTCATCTCCCTTTATTTTGTACATAATGACAAGAGCAGAGATCCTTGCTGATGCTTGGTGCTGCAATTGGCAGATCAAACGCTCTTGTATTCAATATCATTCTCGCGATTCAACGATGAGTTGCAGTTAACGCAGACCGAGATGGCGGCTGATTTACACTTCATATCTTTACAGTTGACGTCACAATTGCAATAATCTTCCTTTGCCTCACCCCTTCCCTCGCCCCCTCCCTTCCGTTTCAACGTCATGCCACATTGATGAAAGGAATTTGAACCGATTTAACCCGCAACAATCGCTGCGGGCTTTGTTTGAGAATTCGAGGTTGCGAGATCACGTGATTTATCAAAGCATCAATCAAAGAAAGTCAATCATGGGGAAGAGGCCCAAGTCCCAAATTCATATAAAACAAAGACAATTTCATCAGAACAAGACAATTGTTTTAAGGGTGATCGGAGTACCTGGACAGAGGGCAATAATCTTTTTGAACGAGGGGCATACGTGAGATCACGTGTAATCAAATGCGCAAGCTTAGACGTCATAATGCGTGACATGACAAGCATGAATAAATGTAAAGAGTTGTTTTCGCTGTAATAAAATTGCGTCACGCAGAATCCCTTGTCTTACGTACATACACACCCTTCTCCAAATATACCGGTATAACTCCCCTATAAAAATTCAAACAGAAGGGAAGGACCCTGCCCGCATTATCAATGCGCAAATTTTGTTGGAGAAAGTTTGCTCGTCCTCTTGTTTTTTAATTACAACGCATGTTGAAAGATTGTGGCCATTCGTGTCCTCAGACAGTGATAGATTTCAACATCCATCATTTGTTTTATGCTCTCCTTCATGAAATATTGGCTCTTATAAGATTAAATTTAATTAAACTGTTGTTTGCTGTAATCTCTCTCCACCCCCATCCTTCTCCATCAATTAAAGATACATGATGTCATAAATGAGATGGTTCTCAATATCTTATTAGCTTTTCGTTCTTCTCTCTCTCTTTCAGTGTCGAATTCTTTTCTGCATTTGCTTCAAAACTCGATTTATTTGTGACGTCAAACCCTTCTACCTTGATTCATTCGAAGTAAACTAAAATTGTGGAGCTGACACGCTCGACCAACTGTGACGTCATAATTTGAATGTTGTTACAACAAACTAATCCATTTTATACGCGGCTTTGCATTCAAGTTGTAACTTTCCATTTTACCAAACAATGCAGCCGCGAACCAGAGCGACAATAACTGCGTTGTAGTAAATCCATCGCTGCTCTTCGTGGCGCCTTCTTCGTGGTTTGTAATCGAGAAACCGCAACGCGCACTCGTTTGAACTTGCTTGAAAGAAAAAGTGCGTCGTGAAATCGTGCGGCGCTGCTGTAATTGCCGCAAAAGATACGAATGAAGACAAGTTTCGATCCTATCATGGGTGGCTAAATTTGTTTTCCAATAAAGGAAGAAATCTAATTGCATCGCGTAACTAAGCACAATATAGCCTAATTTAAGTTTAACACTATGACGTCACTATGCAACTTACCATGACGTTGCGGCATGTTTATTTTAACCAAGTGTTCAATGATGCAATACTGCTACCGTCAATGTTTTTTGCCATTATTCCATCATTTCTTCCCACTTCGCACTCTCCATGATTACCCCCTTGGTATTTACCTCTTTTCTATGTTTAGTCGCCCTCAAGTCTTCAAGATCTGCCATCTCAACTTTGTTTGACGAAATCGAAAATTCAATTCAGCATTACAATAGGTGCGCTATTCGTTTGTTACATAACAATACTTAAAATCAATGAAGCATAAATAAAGTGCCCCACGAGTAACAATAAACGAAAAACGTTCGAAAATAGCATTTTACAGACTCGGTTTTACTCTGATTCACAGGGCTGTACGAAAAGTAAAATCAAGCGCTTTAAAAATAAAAATGGAGGGATAGTAGCAAGTGGAGGGTACAACAAAATGATAAGAGTAACAATAATGATAATAAAATGTCAAGTTATTTCAAACTTCGAATTTGTGCAAGTCTTGTTACACTACGTCATTAACACGTCGCTAAGGTGACACTCCATCGAGCATCAAACCAGCGTTTCGCAGCACTTGTTGAAGACACGCAATTTAGTTGTAAATCATCGCGCGGCGCCGCGTGCTTTCGAAAAGTTCAAGTTGATTTGGGTCAACACTGTCTCACAGAAGCCGATGCTCAGCCTGTTAACCATTTAAGATCACAGCATCAACCGTTATGAACATATTCAGGAGAGGGCAAACGGGTTCGTAGCTCTGTTCTCTGGAATTTTTGTTTCTTTATTCTCCTAGTCACGTGGCAAGTTCGTTCGCGTTCGTTACGATTTGCGATGCTTACAATGACCTACTTTATGGCTGAGTTCAAGTAGTGATCGATTCGAAGAAAAAATAGGCGGCAACCCCAGCGGCACAGTTAGCCTCGCTTTGCAATAAACTGTGCTTCGCAAAGCAAGGTGTGTCGAGGATTTAAACTCAGTAACTGCTTATTAAAAACATTTTGCTAAATTTTGAATTGTTTCAGAACTTCGAAAAAAATTTTGATTTTAATTCGAGTTCTTATTGGAAAGTGTTCCTAGTCAGTGATACTGCGAGAAAACTTTTAAATGTTCTGAAATGCTTTTAAAAAGTCGATAGCAATGTTTTATTAAATAGCCGACTGCGGAGAATACCGGAACGACTATCAACGCGGTTTTTATACCGAACTAGGCAAAGTGTCTTACAAGCCTTTAAGTGTTTCTTGGGCGTTTTCTCACTCCCTCGGACCCTCCTTTTTCAATAAAAGAAACCATTTGATGATTTTGTTCAGAATTACTTTGCCATTATCGTTACTAAAATCTGAAATCGGTTCTTTAGCGTCATCATACGACAAATATATGGTATCATGTACTCACAGAAAGCATGTGCCATTATCAGAAGTTCAGAAAAGTGAGAGAACAACTTTGTTATCTTTAGATACAATTTTTGGCTTAACTAAGGTGGAAGAGTTTGCGCCTTCTTTATTCCTTCCATCCCGTAAATAAAATTTCTTGAAAAATTTTCAAAATTAGAGGTATTGTTTATAGTTCACTTGTAAAATTTGTGATTTCAAATGCAAGAAGTGGTGAGAAGGTATTTATCCTCATACCAATTTTATCATTCTTCAATTAGCTAATTTATCAAGTTAATTCTATACCATCAGATATTTTCTGAAAAGGAATGGATAATTACACATGCTTTTTCTTGCTTAATTTATAGCAAAACTTGCCAAATCAAGCGGCTTCGCCCGCAGCGTCCCCATCTGTGATGTCAGGGTAGAGAATATTTGATCAGCCGGCAGTGCCGACTTCATTTAATGATAATATTTAATGATTTCTTATCGTTACACATTGAAAATTACTGTTTTATGATGGGAATGGCATACAAAGACATTTTGGGGATAGTGCAGAGGCAGGATATATTTCCCTATATTTTCTCCAGGTTCTGGCCACGTATTATTTGCCTTGTTTACAGCATAGGCGTACTTATAGAGTGGATATACTCGCAAATAAGACAGGCAACAATTTCATCAGTTGTTGTTGTTGTTCGTTTTATGATTTGAACTTAGCAGAAGTGATTTAAAAAGTATTAATACAAACTCACCACTTTAGTCGAAGCAAAATCCGCTTTAATGTAGTAAGAAATAAGCGAGTACAAATATTGTTTGAACTGTTTGCTGCAGATGTGTTAGAGTAGCGGTTCTTAAGGGGGTCCCCAGTAAAAAATCTGGGGGTTTCCAGAAGGAATGCTAAACCGTATTCTTTTAACCTCAAATGCACAAATAACAACGACCACCACTTTGACTAATAATAACAGTGGTTTTACAGTAACATGTTACCTATAGTCAAGCGTACGTAGTATCACACCGTTCTAGAGGTGAACAAATTATTTGTTTTAGTTTGATGATTGTAGATGGTAGTTTTTAGTTTTTTTACTACATATTATGATGCAATAGACAGGGGCGCAGCCAGGGGGAGCCACTGTGCCATGGCCCGCCCCCTTTGGTCCAAGGCAAAATTATGCACAAAGCAAGCAATTGCCTGAAAATTTTCTGCTATCCTTGGGTTTCATACCTGAGATTAACACATGAGCTTCAAACTTTCTATAGTTTTCTTGATATAAACCAGAAATCAAACGAGCAAGTTCTTTTGCGCAAGAATCTCGCAGCAATAACCTACCGGTGTCTGACGAGGTGCGCAAGAATATTGTACAACATTAATAGCAATATTACACAAAACAACTAGCTTGCACGAGTGAAAGCGAGTTTTGTGCTTTCTGGAAAATTTCATAAATATTGCCAAGAATAGAGCATGTCTCTATCAAGGGCGTAGCCAGAAAAAAATTGAGAGGGGGCCAAATTTTGCAACTTTTAATGTGACGTCATTTACTTATAACGGCATTTTGCCTTTCGTGAATTACGCTTGTTGCTACTATAAAATTGCTGAACAAAACTGAGAAAGTGCGAATGCGATTTCACTGATCTAATGTAGTTTTATCAAGAACGGCTTTGATAGTTCAACTTCAATTGTGACGTATAACGCATTATTTAAGGATTTTCTAGGAAACCACTCCCACTGGTAGGTTGGACGTTCTGATAAAAGAAGCGAGGTCTTTGTAGTAGTCCGCATCGCAATAAAACAAGAAAGCGCTCAACGAGACGCTCATTTCTTGCAATTACCATAACTTGGATTGTCAATTCATCACTCGACTGCGACAGAAGAAAAACTTCGGCGATATTTAGTGTGTAAAACGTACACATCTTGTTTGATAACATTTGAAAGTTTAAAAACTTAAAAAGTCACGCCTGATCCACCCCCTTCCCCACCCCCTGGCTAAAAGTCAAGAATACACTCTAATGTACCTGCAGAGGCGAAAAAATTTGTTTATATTTTTTTTGATGCTGTTTTGTAATTTGATTTAAAATTCAGGGGGGGCCATGGCCCCTTTGGCCCCCCCCCCCCCTGGCTACGCCTATGGTCTCTATTTTTCCGAGTTATCTCCGAAATCATCTTGACGAGCCTAGATTCATAGTTGACAATATAAATTTTCTAATTTTAGTCAAATTGCTTTGGACTGTAGACTGTGGAGGAAACACAACCATCAATTTGCTTAGTAAAAGCTCGATATTCTCTCTGGAATGTTTTTTAGAAGACTACAAAAACCACAATAAAAAGTTTAATGAGTAGACAAAAGTAGCAGAGGCGCTACAATCAGAAATATCACAAGTTACAATCACAATAACATTCTTTGGCTTGCAACGTGCGCGAAATTCAGGCATTCGTGAACACCAGGAAAAACATATCGGTATTTTTTCTAATTCTCAAAAACGTCTTTCACTGCTGCATGCTCAAGTTAATGACAAATGCCCTGATTCTTCGCATTCGCCATTGAAGCGTAATTGTTCCACAAAGTGGATTGAGAACTTTGATGTTGTCTTTGTTTTCAAGGAGTTTAAGCCAGAGGTTCTTGGTTCTCTTGATCAACTGACAGAATCAGGAGATGGAGAAGTTCTAGGAAGGGCTATGCCTTATTTAAAAGCGATAACAACAGCTAGGTTTTTGGTTAGCCTACAAGTTATCAATGCTACGCTGAAACTTACCAAAATAGTTGCAAAGAAGCTACAAGGCATCAAGAAATTATTTTGACTGCATTAGATGCTACGAGTATTACCAGTTGCAAAGATGTGATAGAGACTTTTAGGGACAATGAAGAAATATTTGTTGGACTCTTTGGACATGCCGAAAGTGTCTACGGGGAATCCATACCCATGCCTTGAATTGTGAATCGGCTAGCCAATAAAGTGAATCCACCAGCTGTTTCACCATTGCAGTTTTTGAGGCGTTCTGTCTTATTACCTTTTATTGACACAGTGTTTGAGTAACTCAGCGAAATATTTCGCTCTGATCTTGTTGACTGCATAAAACTCCAATTTTTGATACCATCTGTCTGTGTAAAGCATGGCATTTGCTTTGATCGGAAATGCTGTGAAGTTCTAACTTCCCTTTGTGGATGACAGCATTGACGCTGTGGAGGTTGAATTTATGCGATGGCGTTCATATTGGCTTCGCCACGAAGTTGATTCTTTACCGTACAACACTTAAGACGTGTTGCTGTCTGCTAAAGATATACATACGTATCATCTTTGGAAGTTCTTTCTTCAAATATTGACAACTGGTCCGATTACTACAGCAATGAATGAGCGTTCGTTTAGTGTAGGGGTGGGCAAACTACGGCCCGCGGGCCGCATGTGGCCCCCGAGAACATTCTGTGCGGCCCGCGAACACTTTTTGAAACTTTGCCGTTTTGAAATAAATACGACAAGGGGATTGACGAGGCGCAAAAGCGACTCTCCCTTAGACGGAAAATGCGTCAGAGCCTACAATTGCCCCCAATCACGCATTAACCATCTACGAAAAGGTGATGACCCCTTTTTTTTTTTTTTAGAGACACCACCGTTTTTGCGCGCTGAGATACCACATTGCCAGAACATTTCGCAAAATTGTGAGCTAATGCAATTTCTTCTATAGCATGCAGCTGTGCGAGACAACAAGCCCTGGCCCTCGACCACCCTCGAAATGGTCAATGCGGCCTTCCGGCTAAAAAGTTTGCCCACCCCTAGTTTAGTGCTTTCAGATATTTGAAAACCTATTTGCGGTTCACAACGAAAGATCGTTTAAATAGATTGGCATTGCTCTATGTTCCCGTGACCTACTCATCAATTTTGAGCATATGATTGATGAATTTTCACGTAAAAATCATAGGCTAAATTTCAATTAAGTTAAATTTTGACATACAACACCAGAAAATTTTTTTGTTTCGCCGATCACCATTACCAATCAGTTTGTATCAGTAAATGCTTTGGGTGTAATTGTGTAAGGGAAAAATTTGTTTGTGTGTGCAATTACATTAAACTTCTCTAGGTTCTGTTTAAAAACCGCACACACCTCTCATTTGCTGGGAAGAAAAACCTCGATATCCCTATTGTGACTAGATCATGAGGGGTTTATCATTGCACCTGGACTGAGTTATTCAAAAAACTTTGCCCCCCCCCGTGAAGAAATCCTGGCTGCGCCACTGGCAATAAACCAGAGTAAGAAAAACAATCTCATTGCTGCACCTGTTTCAAGGTTTTGCAATAGAAAGACTGACGTTGGTCGCTTCCAGATTTAAAAATCAGTTAGGTGGATAACGTTATGTAGTAGTGATTCTTTTATCAAGGATGCAGTTATGTAAGCTTAGACAATAGCATTGAAGAAGTAGTTGAAAACTGACGGAAGTAGCTAAGACAATTCTGGTGAGAATTATGCAACTAACGTCTCTGGAGAAGCATATGATCATCCAGCTAGTTGTTTCTGAATTGAGGGTTAAACATTAAATCCCTAGCCATGAAAGGTAACGTTTAATAAAGCATTTGAGGGTTAAAGTATAAGAGTTGCATTTGCGGCACTTTCTCTTCTAGCTCCACCCACAACCCCACTGCGTGAAAGGAAGAAACAAAAAACTTCAGGTACCGCGGGATACCAGAGTGTTTAATTTTTTCCCAGCAGCTTTCTGGTATCTGATAGCTAGTTGCAACCGGCCTGGGTAGAATTTTACAACCTAAGCAATAAAGGAGCAAAGGGAATTTAAGACAATCACTATGCCTGTTTCCTTTCGGTATTTGCTATATCATTTCTACATTTTACATGCGATTGCCACGAAAGTGAATTTGTATTATTTAGCCACTTTTAGTATAATTAAGATTTTTCAATTAGTTATGATTTTCGCTTCCTTAGCTCATAATCATTTTGTTTGCTAATGGCTGAGAAAATAGACATAAAATACGTTTCTGGGACGATTCTTACGTTCAGTATGGTTTCACAAAAGTTATTGGTTGTGAAAAACTTGACAATGCTCAGTGCACATTGTGCAATACCATTTTGAGCAACGATTCCCTAAAGCCTTTGAAGTTGAAGAGGCACAAGAAACTGAAGCATAAAGAGAATACGGACTCAGTTGAAATGTTCAAAGTGAAAAGAGCTCAAGGTCTTACATGTATAGTAATGCAAGAGGCTAGCGATGCACATAGCAAAACTGCAGACAGTGACACTGTTTCGACCTATCAGGTCTCTTCAGTGCAGTTGGTGACCGACAAGAAGCTCGTTATGACAAGACTGTTTCGACCTATCAGGTCTCTTCAGTGCAGTTGGTGACCGACAAGAAGCTGAAAAGAGCTCGTTATGATATGAGGGGAACGCTCCCTGCGTTAGGCTTCTGCCTAACTTCTCAACCATTTCTGCGCGCTTCATATGAAGTTTCTTTGATAATAGCAAAAGCAAAAGCACCTCCCACTGCTGGTGAGAAACTAATAAAGCCAAGTGCGGTAAAAATGGCACAAATATTACTTGGCCGAAACGAGGCCAAAAGAATAGACTCAGTTCCCTTGTCCGATGGCACTGTAAATAACAGGATTGCAGATATAGCAAATGGCATTTTGAGTCAGCTTATCGCTCAAATCCAAAATAGCCCCTGTAGAATAAGTCTTTAATTTGATGAAACAACGGATATCAAGTCAATAAGCCAATTAGTTGCATACGTGAAATTTGTTGAAGAAAACGCGATTGTGGACGAGTTTTTATTTTGTCAAGAAATGAAGGAGAGGACTAGAGCTAAAGACGTCTTTGACCTCGTAAATGCATTTCTTCGTGAAAATTCAATAGCATAGAATAAAGTGGGATCGGTATGCACAGATGGTGCGCCGACTATGATAGGGCATCGATCCGGTTTTGTAGACCTAATGAAACAAGATGCTCCGCATATAGTATCAAATCACTGTGCCATTCATAAATACGCCTTAGCTTGTATGACACTCCCTCTTGAATTGAAAAGTGTTCTTGATTCTGTAGTAAAGGCTGTGAATTTCATTCGTGGCAGGGCCATGAATTCCCGACTATTCAAAGCATTTTGCGACGACCTTGGAAAGGAGTATCAGTACCTTCTTTTCCACACCGAAGTGCAATGGTTATTGTGGGGAAAAGTGCTCTCTTGTGTTGCAGATCACTGAAGTTGCCGTGTTCCTTTGTGAGCATAGGTCAGTGGAACTTGCTACATTATATGATGACAATAGATTCCAATTGAAGGTCTTTTATTTGGAAAACATCTTTAGTCTTTTGAATGAGCCCAATTATTCTCTGCAGGGAAAAAGCAAATCTCAGATGGAGGCTGCTGAGAAGGTCTCCGCCTTCAAAAAGAAGTTATTCCTTTGGGAAAAGAGAGTAAGAAACCAGAATTTTGCTATGTTTTTACCGTTGGACAGTAAAATTGGTGATCAGGAAACCAACAAATGGCTGACTGCTTTAATTGATGATCACATAAGCAACCTCGAGAAAAAAATGGAAGATTACTTTCCAACATCTGAACCTTCTTCAGCATGGATTTAGCCGCCTTTTATTGCTGAGATGAACCTCAATGAGCTGCTCAACCTTCATGAACAACATCTGGAATTGCAGAGTTCTCAATCTGCAAAGACCAAGTTCAGCTCCTCCTCAAGAATATTCTGAATTGTCAAAGAGAGCTCTGGAAGCACTAATTCCATCTTCAACGACATACCTCCGTGAAGCTGCCATGTCTGCTTTAGTTAATATCAAAACTACGTACAGTAATCACCCTTAGAGTTGCAAATGACATGAGAATTGCTCTGAGCAATATTAACCTTCGTATTGATGAGTTTGTTTTGAAGAGACAAGAACAGAGGTCACACTGAGTATCATTTGTGCTGTGTTTTGCCGAGTAAACTGTGATATTCCACTAACCACTTGTTTTATGCTTTGATAAAGAGTTTTTTTAATTAATTAGAGATCCAGTAGTAAACAACATATCTGCCTTATCACAATAGTGTTTGTTCTTTCAACATACACTTCCTTTGCAGATTGCGCCGACAAGGGGTCCCCAAGCCAATATCTTTAGGAGTAGGGGTCCTAGCGGTTGGAAAGGTTAAGAACCACTGTGTTACAGGATAAGATCAGTCAGGCTTGCGACAAGACTGAACAAACGAGCTATAACTTTCCATTGCATTACTAAAACAACAGATTTTTGGGCTTGCTGGTATGTTGATGCTGTTAATCATCTTTTTCATGAGGTAGTATGTCAGTTGTTTGCTTTTGAAATGACAATGCATAACAGCTTCAAGCACAGCTGGTGACTGCTAAACTGTTTTCACTTAAAACGTACCAGGCAGCATTATGACATCATAGACGTAGTTCGAAGCGAAAAGACGAAAAACATGTTTGGAATGTCAAAAATGCTTAAAAAATGTATCACTTCTTGCATTCTTTTCTGACTGATGCTGAAGATGGTTCGGGCCTACTGCATCTACCATTTTCATCAGTCATTATAGAATAACGCTTAGCCTAAACCTAAACTGTGTAATATTTTTTTTATTTTTGAAAAGGAAATTGCTTCTATATGCAGATGATTTGTAGCTTGAGAAGAATTTTTTGTCGCTAAAAATGATACAGGGCCATCTTTAACCCCATTCGCCGTTTTTAGGATGACCAAATTTTTGTTTGAAATAGGCTACCTTTTAAAAATGTGTTGAGTCTTAATTTTTGGACAAACGTTTTTGAAAATTTATATAAATGATGTCAAAGAACCATGCTTGCGAGGAAAAATGACCAAAACGTACCAAAGAACTTACTTTTTTTTAAAATCGCAAGGTTTTTAGGTCTAGTAGGAAAATTTTTCAAACAAACATGAAATATGATGTATGACAACCAAACTTTGATTAGTTACAATAAAGCAGGAGTCTCCAAAGTATGGCCCGGAAGGCTTTTAATCCCCCCTGTCGAGCTCCCTTCATAATTGCAAAACACTTGAATAGCGCAGTGTTTCTCAAAGTGAGCCACTTGGTTTCCTAAGGAGTAATTTCAGTAATTTTAAAGAAACTTAAATTTACCCACATTTATCGATTGGCATCATAGGTGATAGCAAAAAAGATGACGACCTTTTTTTTAGAGATTACTACTTTTTCTGGTAACACAACACGTTCCGACATTACCAATCGTTAGTTTTAGTAAACTCAATCACGGCCCCGGAAACTTTAAAAATTCAGCAATGTGGCACTTCGTGAGAAAACTTTGGAGACCCCTGCTATAAACTAATCCTCAGCCCTAAGTAATTAGAGTTACATATTGCTGGAAAGCAAATTTCCTAAGCTTTCAAACGATACTAATTGTTGATACCCTGTTATCTATACCACATGTAGCCTACAAAGCGTAATTCGGTCTGTGTGAGTAAACTCTGTTGTCTATATTACATAGCATAATTCGGTCTGTGTGAGTGTGTGTGTGTGTGTGTGTGTGTGTGTGTGTGTGTGTGTGTGTGTGTGTTTGTTTGTTTGTGGGTATGTCTGTCTTTGTGTTTTAGCTACTTCGAAACTACTAGACGTACGAGCATCAAACTTGGCACGATTGATCACTACCCGGAGTGAGTGTCATAAAGGTGTTGGTGATGCCATAATAAGATAAGATGCAAAGATAACTTTTTAATTTGTATTTCCCGACAGAGGACAATTGTTTTTGCTCAAGCGAAAGCCAGCGCCAACTTCAAAATATTTCATCTTTTTGGCGTCCAAAATGACGTCACAATCAACGTTTAATTGCTCAATTTGTTATCTGTATTTTTTCAAAAATTGCAAAAACTTTTACAAAATCAGTTTACTTAAAAACTGATATGTGACCTCATTTTTCGACCAACTTTCACAATTGTTTTAGCAAATTAAAGGGTATTTCAAGGCAATTCCGACGATATATGACATGTACCTTTACTATTTGTTGTCATCCAAAAAAACTGACCTTTAACACCTGTAGTGTAACTTTTTACCCCTCCCAAAAAGTGATAAGGTGAGGAAAACCAGGTAAGTTTAATACGATAAGATTATAATGAGGTGCTAGCACTTAATGTGGTTTCAAAGCTTAGGTAATTTACTCTCCAGCAATATGTGACTCCAATTAGTCAAGGTTTAGGATCAGTTTATAATGGCTGATCAAAATTAGTTGGTTGCGGCCAGGATGGCAGATGCTTTCTCGTAGCCCGGTTATGAGTAAGTCTATTGTTGCAGCTTGCATGCCAGACCGAAACAAAATCTGGACAAAATGGAAAAGTACTTACCCATCCCGATGTTCATTCTGGGCCCGTTAAGCGGCAAACATCCTTTTCATGACGTGGATCAAACGTCAGGCAATGCATGTGGATCAAATCTATCCTTTTCAGGGCGCATCATCAACACGTTCTGAAGGCCCACTATTCTACAGCTGAACTTTGAAGGCATCACTGCAAGCAAGATGAGCGTTCTTCACCATCTTGCTGTACAGCAGGAGGCTCTCGTCATCCTATTACAGGAGACCCACTACACTTCTAGGGAAAAGCTAATACTTCCAAGCTTTGCACTAGCTGGGTTCTCTTTAAGCAAGAAGCATGGCCTTGCCACGTTTGTCCATGAGCGACTGAAATACACGCTTTTAAAGCAATCTCCACTTTAATCGGAGACCGAATGGTTGTGTGTGGACGTTGATGGGTACAACATAGTCAACGTCTACAAACTTCCACCAACACGACTGCAAACCTCTGATCTCCCGGTATTTCCTCACCTCTGTCTCTATGCTGGTGATTTTAACTGCCAGTATGCTGACTGGGGCTATGGTGCCAACAGTGTGGATGGAGAGTGTCTGGATGGTTGGGCAAGTATTAACAACCTTGCTCTCCTTTATAATCCAAAGGATTCTTCCAGATTTCATTATGGCCGCTGGAACAGTGGTACTAACCCTGATCTTGCGTTTGTTAGTGATGACTCGGACAGCTGCTCACCTGACAGACGTGTCTAAGAGAAGTTTCCAAGTCACAACATCAAACATCGTTAATCACACCACCAAAGTTTGCTTTGCCAGTGCCAAGCATGCCCGTTAAACGATGGAACTTCCGTAAGGCCAAGTGGAGTCTCTACATAGCTTGACGAACAAATTCGCCAAGACTTTGTTACCACCTGATTCACCGGACGTGGATCAGGTCTAACAGGACTTCTGCAACATCATCATCTCAGCAGCCAAAAGATCTATCTCACGTGGTCGTCGAAACAACGACATACCGTGTTGGGATTCAGAGTGTGAGAACCTCCACCGAGTGTTTCCGAGATCCGATGGAAACCACTCTAGCAGAGCCGCCACAGCCCTGCTCACTAGGCTCGACAGGAAACGAAGGGGCCGATGGTCTGAAGCAGTTCAGAGCATTGATTTGTCACATTGTAGTCAAAAAGCAAGGAGTACCTTGAATAACCTTACAGGCAGGTCATATTCCTCTCGTCACTGCTCCGTTTAAGCTGACGCCATCGCATCTCAGCTGGTTAGAAATGGGAGATATGAGGATGTTAACTGCGCCTCGTTTCGACACATATCTCAAGAGGTGTCTGACCTATAGAGGGCCGCATCAAGTCCAGTGAATATCTCTAAAAATTTCAGATCAAGAGAATTCATTGTCGCCCTTCAACACCTAAAGCCAGGTAAAGCTCCTGGTCCTGACTCTATTTTCCCGGGAGCTTACACTCCATGCCGGAGCTGCTCTTAAGTCCTGGTTATGTAGCTTCCTTTCTTCCTGCTTGCGTCGACTCAAAATTCCCAAAATCTGGAAAAGAGCGCTGGTAGTTGCGATCTCAAAGGCTAAGAAGTTTGAGGAGGTCCCTAAGAGCTATCGCCCAATATCTCTACCTTGTGTCTTCTACAAGATCCTCGAGAGGCTTATCCATACCCGTTGGGAACTAATTACCGATTCATAGCTCCCTAGGAAGCAGGCTGGATTTCTACACTACAGATCAACCGTGGACCAAACCGTTTTGCTCACGCAAAATATCGAGGACTCTTTTGAGGCTAAGAAAAAGGCCGTTGCCGTGTTTGTCAACCTGACAGCAGTTTATGACACTGACTGGCGCCGCGGCCTCACCTGCAAGCTGCTGATACTTCTGCTGGATAAGCACATGGTTCAGATGATCTTGGAGCTTATCCGAAATAAAAACTTTACCCTCACCACCAGTAATAGCAAGCGAAGCAGGCTTTGACGTCGCTTCGACGTCTGAGAAATGATCATCCCCTGAGATCGGTCTTTGCCTCCTCCTTTTTAATATCTTCTTATACGATCTTTCCTCCACAACCTCCAGAAAGTATGCTTATGTCGACAATCTGGCTTTGCTGCATTCATCTAGAAACTGGAAGGGCTTGGAGGAAACTTAAAGCCAAGCATGGCTACGCTATCAGCGTATCTCAAGACTTGGAGGCTGAAATTCAGCCACGCTAAAACGGTGACGGCGAGCTTTCATTTACAAAATCAAAAGGCCGAACGTGAACTTAGTCTACGCTAATGGTAAACTCTTGCCATTTTTCCCAGTTCCAACCTACCATGGGGTAAAACAGGACAGATCACTCACGTTCCGCCACCATCTCGAGACATGACGCAAAAAAACTAGCTACCCGCGTCACGCTTCTAAGGCGACTTGCGGGCTCGGGATGGGGCGCTGGCACTGCGTACAGCTGCCCTATCCTTGATTTACGCTACAGCTGAGTACTGCGCACCAATTTGGTGTCGCAGCGCACACACCCTTCTCATCGACAGTTTTTTGAATGATGCCTTGCGCATCGTCACTGGATGTGTGCGTCCTACGCCAACGGACCACCTGCCAATCCTTTTAGGCATCCAGCCAGCTGAGCTTCGCCGCTTGGGAGCAACACTCTCCTTGGCCAAGCTTGCCACCCTGGACTCAGACCATATTTTACACGGTCAACTAGCTGGGTTACCGGATCTGCCCAGGGAGAGACTGAAGTCTAGACGCCCATTTGTGCCTGCTGCGCGGAAACTATTAAATGACCTGTCTAAACAAGGTAGCCGCGGGACGAATTATAGATGAAGCGCAGAGTATTCCAAACACACATCCATACTCCATGTTTTCATTCCCAGGGCCAGTTCTAGGCCCCTTGAAATGGGCTTTCCCAGAACATCTTGGGTTAAGCTCAATCGCCTACGGACTGGCGTTGAGCATTTCTAGTCGTCCATGTACAAATGGGGTCTCGCTCCTTCGCCGAATTGCGAGTGTGGCGCCACCGATCAAACCGCAGATCATGTTATCTCAACGTGCCCCATACATCGGGCATACGTCAAAGAAAAAGACATCGAAGAAAAAGAAAATTGATTGCCATTCACCATGCTCCATTAATATTTGAACAATTATCCTACTAGACTAAACAAACCTGCAATCTTTAGAAAAAGTTATTATCTTGGTTCATTTTGATTGTTTTCCCTCGCTAGCTTGGCTCTTTGGCATCACTGGTCTAAATTTTCGAAGAGGTTCATCAAAAAATAAACTCTCTAAACATTTTTGAATTGTAGCCTTCCGGTTAAAAACACACAAAATTTTAATGCCTGCATTTCGCAAGATTGCAATTTCTAGAAAAACTTAGTCCTTTGGTAGCCTGCATTTTGACTATTTTTCCTTGGCATCATCTATCAAAATTTTCATAAAGATTCATCTAAAACTGAAGCCCCTAAAAATTTTAATATGTAGCCTACTCCAAGCAAACAAATTGGCGAAACCCCTAAAAAATAGAAGGAAGCAAAGACGGTACTGTTTTATCTTTTGCAACAAAATATTAGTGTCCACCTACCTATCATCGAATTGTTGAAGCAATTTTCTTTGGAATTGGGTGAGGGCGGACATTACTAATGGGGCCCTGCTATTGCAATAATTTTACTGCAAGTGCACAACTTTGGGTTAATTTGCTGTTTTCATGTATGCGTTTATTCCAGGACCAAAAAACATGCGCCCAGCCAGAGGTGTTAGCTCATATAAATACGTCTACAGTTACGAAAAAGTAGTAAGTAGTGGTCACGATATTCAATAGCTTAATCATGAAAAACATATTAATTACCTTGGCGCATTCCCACAACTTTGATAAGCTTTCAAGCTCTTGCTAAATTTAACGGAAACAAGTTTGTTTAGTTTAAGAACGCCTAAGGTGACAACAGGGCAAATAAGACTTTGCCAGGGACTCAAAAAACTTGGAAGACACATAGTGGCCATGGGCACCCGCCTATACTATTTTTAATCGATTGCGTTTAAATAAACGTTAGTTTTTGCTTAAAGTAATTCTACAATATCTTACGCTGTATTTAGATGCAACACATGGTTATTGATTCTAAATGTTTTTTAAGCACTTTTTTGTCTTGAATTATTTTAAAAAGCAAGTTTACGTCATTATCTTAAATGACATCAATATGCTTGTCACTATATAGTGAGAACAGCAGCAGGCAGCAAAATTATCGCTATCATTTTGATCTTCTTCTTCTTTTCCTTTCGGCTTATTCCCGATTAGGGGTCGCCACAGCATATATCTGCATTTTTATGACATGGCATTTGTTTTACAGTCGGATGCCCTTCCTGCCACCAACCCTCTCTTCAAAGGGAAAACTGGGCCACCTGTCTTCCACATAAAGGTGGGGGCGTCCCGTTATGTGTCTTGCCAAAGGACACAACAAGCGAACTTGCCGGATTGTTCTCCGCAACCTCCACTAAATGCTGAGCGCTAAGCAGGGAAGCTGTGAATAAGTCTTTTGGTATGACTCGACAAGGGGAATGAACCCTAAGTCTACCGACTGTGAAGCGGACGCTCTATCATTTTGATAATGAACATAAATGGTAAAGCCCACTACTGATATCGGTAATTGCAAGGATATTTGTATCGATACGATACACTGATCTTTATTTAAAAGTAGGGGTCTGGATTAGGAGCAAAGTTAAATGCCACATAAAATTCCAAGTTTAAGAATAAATGTAATAAAATACCAAGTTTAAGAAGAGATCTCAGTAAAACAATAATAGCATCAATTTGTAAAACTGGATTAAGAGAGAACCTTTTGCTTGAAAAGAGCTCAATAAGCACCTATTGAAATAGATTATATGTCTCTGGGGAAAGACATAGTCGTTTTTCTCGCTATGTCCGAATTATAGCAGACAGCGCAGCCAAAAAACTTTATATCACAAATATAAACACGAAAAGGTACCCGCTAAATCTTCAAATAGGCTTACCACTAGATAGCTCATTTCATTAATTGTCATCATGACCACCATTTGAGCACCGCCATCATTTTTTACTGTGTTTTACCCCTTCTTCCCTTCTTCCCTCCCCCAACCCCCCTTACTTTCATCTTTTAGACATATGGATGATAGTTTGTGACATCATTCTTTGTTTATGAGTATTACCAGTCTTGATTGATAGACGAAGATTATGACCATTACATGCACAGGAACTATGGCCTATATTTTCTACAACTTTTTGTTGCTGCTCTCACAAATGTTTGTACGGTGAAGCCGGCGCATCTGCATTAATTGATAGATTTTAACTCGTCACAAGTGATGGCATGCCCGACCGGGGTAAAATCGCACCACACCTAGGAAAAGCATATTTTCTATTTTGGTTGATAATAGCTTTATAGAACTACCGGAATCAAAGCTATAAATTTTAGGAAAAGCAAGGATTTTTTTACTTCTCTGAGCACGCCCAAGCAAGAAAAATCTAACATGAAAAAGGAGCTAGCAGGAACTTGAGAAAGTTTGAAAGGAAATAAAAAAACGTCCCTGTGTGAAATGGCACCATAGGAAAGATATTATTGGTATTTTCCTTCATAATATCTTTATAGAGCTACCGAGTGTACGCCTAAAAATTTGGGGAAAAGCAAGGACACTTTTAACTCCCCAGGGCAAGCCAAGCACGGAAAATAAAACATGCAACGTTATGCGTAGTCTGCAGGGCTTAAGAAAGTTTGATAGGAAAATAACAGAAAGCAACATGCCTATGTGAAATCGCATCACATGGAAGGCATTTTTGCTATTTTGCTTCAAAATTGCTTAATATCAAAAATTTGTTTTCCATTTTCAAACCAAGAAAAACGCAAGGCCCTTTTGGGTTCGCATAAGCAATGAAGAGGCGTAGCCAGGACCTTCAAATCAGAAATTTTATTGGAAAGGAGCGCACCAACTCTTGAAAATCTTATGTGCAGGAAAACATAATATTTTTGTTACTGTTCACAAAAGTGCCCAATGTAAGAGCCGGCTTGGCCGGCTGATTCGATATACTTAACCCCGACGTTGCTGATGGGGGCCTGCGGTCGATCCCGGCAGAGCCAGCTAGTTTGTCTACAAGTGAACTGACTTTGCAAAAACTTTACAACTTTTGAAAAAATTATCATATCATGATCTTTCTTAACGACGGACTGTGTTGATCGTGTCAGATGAACTATGACATCATAGAGCAAGTTTGAAGCGTGCAGGAAAAAAGCGAAAAAGCATGCTTTGAATGCTTAAAATGCACAAAAGAAGAATCTTTTGTTAAATGGTCAACTGAGTTTCAATTGTTGTAAAATTGTTTTTATAGAAAGTACCTTGTGAATATCTCCTGTAAAAGCTTCTGTTCGCGATTTTACGATCAGTAATTTTTGAGTAAATTAAGAAAACAAATTTTACAATTAATCGATGATGACGTCATGTTAAAGGCTAAAGAAGTAAAATTTGTTGACGTTGGTAAGTTGGGGGCTAAACTCTCAAAAAGTTTTTAGCTTCATAATTGCTAGCTGAATCAAAGCATGTGGCGTATTCCTAAAAAAGAATACTGCATAGGCAAAAATTCGACTTCATAAAGTCGAGGACTGAAAGAATGTCTTTAAGTTTAGAAAGAGCGTAAGCAACAAATCATTAGAAGGTATATTGTTTTCGTGACAAAAATCGACAAAATAATCGCTTTGGCAAAGTTGATCTCCTAAAAAAGAACAAAAATCTTCAATTGGACAATAGGCGGAAGCAACAAATAAACATAGGCTGCTTTCAAAAATATTTGATATGCCTGTAGGCTGCACAAGAAACTTGCTAGAGTACCCCAATATTTCTCTTGCGTACCCAAGTTTGAGAACCCTTGAACTAACGTTTTTATGCTAGAAGCCAGAGCCAATGAAACTCTAATAAACTTTCAGTGATGGGGGCTTCATGACATTTGTAAAAGTATAGCAGGGGTTCCCCGATGCCAAAAAGGTTGAAGGGCACTGTACTAGACCTAAGAAAATTGTAATACTTAGAAAAAGTTGGTATTTTAGTACCTTTGAATGTTTTTCCTCGCAAGTTTGGTTCTTTGGCAATATCTGTTTAATTTGCAAAAAGATTCATCAAAAAATAAAGTTTCTGAAAATTTTGAAATATAGCCTATCGCTTAAAAACATTCTAAATTTGGATCTCTGGACTTCACAAAATTGCAATTCCTTGAAAAACATAGTTGTTTGGTATATTTTGACTATTCATCCTATTTTATCTTTTGCTACAAAATATTACTATCGAGCTATATATCATTTAAATGTTGAAGTATTTTCCTTTGGAATAGGGTGAAGCCGACACAGCTGGCTTACTTAATACAGTATTTTTTACTTCGATGTTACTGATGGAGATCCCGCAATTATAATACCGGTAACTTGATTGTAGTTGCATCACTTTGGGTTAGTTTGCTCTTTCCCTTGCAGCGTTTAGGCCAGGAACAAGCTATATGCGCGCACCCAGAGGCCTTAGATCGTACAAATAAGCATACAATTACAAAAAACGGTAAATAGTGGTCTTTATATGTAATAGGTTATTCCTGAACAACACATGTATCAATTATTTTCCGCCTCTCCTTCCTCGCACCGTTGCAATTGAGAGCGAGTCCAGTTCCTTATTATCAAACAGGACAAGTAAGACATATCCAGGAACTTTGCAAACTTGGGAAACACATAGCGGCTATACGCAACCCTCTATAGGCTTAATGTTTTTCAACGCTTTCGATTTCCTTTTAAAAAAAACGGTACTTTTGATTTTAGAAAGACCATTGACTATGTCAGCAACACATTAACTTTTTATTACTGTTCTCAAAAATATCAAAATTGGATGATGAAACTCGAAACCTAAACCAGTATTGTTGAAATAATTTTGATAGAGCAGTGACTTTTAAAATCAACGTTGTTATTATTGCTACTAGCAATACACCGTTGGACATAGTAATGAAAATATATTTAACAAATTCAAACGTTTTCCGCGTTACATATTGCCCTCGTCAGGATCTATATACAAATATTTACAGTGTTAACTTTTGTTGAACGAAAACATAAAATAACTTGAAAATGGTCATAATAAAAAACAGTAAAACTTTATCAATGAAGTTAATGAAGTTTTACTGTTTTTATCAACTTTATTTTCAAAAAACGATAGTTTTGTTTCCAAACGAAATTTGGCTATGTAAAAAAACATAAACGTTCTATTATTGTTTTCACAGCTATCCATTAAGTGAAGCCGGCTTTTCCGGCTGAACCGATATTCTTAACCTTAGCAATACTGATTTTGGATTTTCAAGGTATTGCATTGGAGATGAGGGACTGTAGGCAGTAGCTACAAACATACTTGACAAGCATTCTGAAAAGAATGCAACGAATCTGGATGCAAAGAATCAGGCACTTGCTCCGTCAGCTTTTTTAAAAAATATTAGCATAGTAGACTGTCGTTTTGCCATAGCACGGCAGCGAGAGCAATCACACAAAGCTCTTTCAGGCCAATACCTTTTTAATACTACAGTAGAGTGGTCACCATCATCACTATCAAATTAAAAGCACATTATTTTTGTGCGAAGGAATTATATTGTCTTACATTACACCAATACGGTACATTAATCTTATTCAAATACTGTTTTATTCACACTTATTCAGTTATGAAGAAAATAATGAACTAAAACTGCTAAGCTACACCTACAATATTACGTTTTGGTGGCCTTTCAATACCCTTGTGCTTTTAGTTTAGTCAACTATAGGCTGCTAAAGCAACACTATCTTCAGATTGAAGTTTGTATACAAATTATGATGTTGTATGTAACTTGTGTATGAAACAGGGTTGTGGAGGCGCAGCCAAAATTGCACTACTTCAATTCCGCCTTTTGGAAAAAATGGTTAGCCAAACAGCCTACAAAAATACAGGGTGTGCGAAAAGTTGGTGTGTAGTAGAAAATATTTTTAACAATGGCTGTTTTTGTGACGCAATATTTAGGTGCTAATATGAAAACAAGCTAGTCATTATAACAACGACTAGTCCTTTATTAAATATCCAAATCAATACCCAAGGTTAGAGCTATACGTATGTAGTTGAAAACATTGCACGTCAGGATAAAATAATAAAACTGCTCCAGCTATTTCGCCAAGCGGCTCATCAGGTGGCAACTGGCTACAACCTAATTGTTATGTTTATTTAGTCAAGAACAAAAATATTTTCCATATGCACTTCGACGCTCATGGTCATCGTTTGGTCAGGCACACAAACTCAATCCGGGCCAACAATAATCAAAGCCATGGCCGGGGGTCTATCCTTTTACCACCTCGGGCTGCTGTGCTGCCCAGATTAGATGCTGGCAATGGTGGTGTTAAGCCAACATCGAGTTGCGTCATCCAAAACCTGCAGACCACGTGTTCCTCTTGGTATATGATGTATGAGACATGAAGATATGACGTGATCTGCAGTTTGCTCAGTGGCGCCATATTCGCAATTCGGAGATGGAGCGAGACCCCAATTTGTACATGGACGAGTGAAAACGTCTTATACCAATCCGCAGGCAATTGAGCCTTACCCAAGATGTTCTGGGCAGACTCATTCCAAGTTTCCTGGAACTGACCCTGGGAATGAAAGCACGGACCCTTGAAGTACTCTCCAAGTAGTCTGCGTTCCATCTATGTTTCGTCCACTGCTTCACGCGGATGTCCAGTTTAGACAAGCTACCTAATAGTTTCCACGAAGCAGCTACAAATGGGCGTCTTGATCTATGTCTCCCTAGATGCGCATCCTGCTGCCCAACCAACTGTCTGTGCAGTACGTAGTCGGGATCATGGACAGCACGATTTGCCAAGAGAAGTGTCGCTCCTAATCGGCGGAGCTCAGCTGGGTGGATACCTGCGAGGACAGGCAAGTCCTCCGTTGGTGTGGGACGCAAGCATCAAGTGACAATGCGCAAAGCATCATCGAGAATGGTGTCAATGAGGCGAGTAGGCGTACTTCAACACCAAACTGGTGCGCAGTACTCAGCGGTAGAGTAGACCAAGGAAAGAGCAGAGATGCGCATTGTCTTGGCACCTGCACCACATCCAGATCTCGCAAGTCACCTCAACAGCGCAACTCGGATGGAGAGCTTTTTGCACAAAGCCTCGAGATGGTGACGGAAAGTAAGCGACCTATCCAGCTTTACCCCAAGATACGTTGGGACTGGACAGGGTTGCAATAGATTGCCATTGTTGTAAACATTGAGCTCACGTTTGGTCTCTCTGTTGTTAAGATAAAAAGCCGCCATCATCGTTTTCATATTGCTGAGCTTTAGCCTCCAAGTCTGGAGATAACCTGAAAGTGTAGTGATGTCTTGGCTAAGAGTGTTCTCCACAGCCTTTCAATCTCGACAAGCATACAGCAATGCAAAGTCATCAGCATATGCATACTTTGATGCTGATTAGGTTTTAAATATGCCTTAACGCTTCTTTTAAAAATTCTGCAGTTCCCTTAAAGCATGTAAACAATCTGTTTCTTGCGCTTACAACTTGCAAAGAAAAATATTTTAAATTGTGTAGGAAACTTATTTCAGTTTGCTACCTCACCAATCTGATACCGGTATCCTAGGCTAAATATTGGTCCGGTAGCTTAGTAAATTTGGCTTGCCGGCTATATATTTGATTGCTAGCAGCTAGGCTATAGCTTCCCTCCTAAGCTAACGATTATACAGTAGCTTATACCCTTTGTATCTTCTACTAAAGTTCCTGTGATAAACTACTTGTCTGAAGTCCTTTCTTGAACAACTAGCTTGAACTATCACCTAATTATTCCATCTTAGTGCTGCTGGGTTGTATGCTAAGTTTTTATATCAACTTCGGTAAATCGGTACCAAGACTGCAAACTTGCAACCGTGACTGGTTTGTTCATTTAGTTCTCTCCTAGCATGCTTGTTTTCGTTAGTTACGTCAACGTCATAAATTTGAGTACTGTACATAAATCTCACAAAATATTGAAGTTAACGACAAATCGTGAGTTATGAAAAGTTCATAAGTTTTTCACAAAGAAATTTCTTATGCACTTACTTAGCGGCGGGGGCGGTCCCAGCAGCCCTCCCCTGGATACGCCCCAGAATATGCCCCTGGTTTATGTGAACAAAATAGACCGTTTTTAAATAAACTTTAAATATGTTTTTTTCACTGATGATATAGAATGATTTTGAAATCAAAGTAAGATTAAAAGGCGTTAAAGTTCACTTGTTATTTGTGGTAGTTAGCCTAGTTTTGTGGACCTAACACGTAGGCTTGTTCGTAGCCAGGTTCTTGTATGAGTTCATATTTGAATAAATAAAATATTTGGGAATATTGAGTTCATTTTTATGTGCAACTTATACAACATATTAAGTTGTAAAAGCATATTTAAGAGTTGAAAATTAGACTTTAATGTAGCCTACATGACAAAGAAGACATTATTACTGTTTATCATAGATTGCATTTGATATTGATGAGTATAATTAATATTTTCATTTGAAATTTCTGGTCAAAATTCTTGCTGCCATTTACATTGATATGTCAGATGTAATTTTATGATCCTAACAAATTCTTCAATACCATTTTTAGGGATATTGACTAAGCTGCTATAGCAAGTAAAAGGTAATTACTAAACTTACGAAACCGCGAGCAGTTATCAGATAATAGTTAATTTTGCTAATGTACTTATGGTGGTCTACATGGTATGATGTTATTTTTAAAAAGGATCAAATAATATTAAATTGACCATTCTCTTAAAGACAATATTTTTGGAAAATGGACACATTGTGCTAAGCTTGAACTCGCGAAATGAAAGACATAATCTCAACCAAATCACTTTTGATTAAATGTATTTGTTTCGTAGTCACAAACTATCGATAATTCACTCCAATATTTAATCAAATTCTCATATTTTTTGAAAATAATTCCAAAACTTGATGTTCGCCCTACAACTTTCCAACATAGCTCACAGCTTTTGGTCAGCCACTTTTTTCGCGCCAAATTCTGAAGTAATATGTAATCTTCCTACTGAGACTGCTATCTATCTCAACGATTTGGAGGAGAAAAAGTACTGTACCACTTTACTAAAATTCTATGACAAACATATTAACAAGCTTTTCCACAAAATTTTGCAAAGGCTGAACAACTACCTTACTGGAAAGTCATGAAGTGTTTTGACTTCATCATGCATGCTCTAATACCCAGAAACAAACCGAATGTCTAGTAATAAAAACTTCAGTTATTTGCTGGAAAAAATATTTAAATTGTATGCTATGCTTAAAATAAGGCCATTTCTTGAAAATAATGTATTTTTGAATTAAGATAATGCGTTCCAAAAAATTAACATATTCAGTGTGATAGATCTATCTTCTGAAATACGACTATTTTATCTTAAAAGCTTTGTAAAATGGCCTACAAAACTATATCAGAATCTGCAGATTATAAATAAAACGACTTATTGAATCGTTGGTCTTAAGAATACAGGGTATTTTAATATCTAATTTGTAAAAACTTTTTTAACTTTTTTATTGTAAACTCATTCATTTCATTTCGTTTTTGCCCAAAGCAGCATAAAAAGAAAACAAAATTTAACATCAGCAGATAAAAAAAAGAGGATGGCAAAACGATACGCGTTAGAACAAGTACATAAAATAAATTTTGATTTAATTTAAAGAAGGTAGCGTGTCCATCGCACCTGTAACCTAGCTTTCTCAACAAAATCTTATGCTTTTGATTACCTTTCAACTTTTTTTCTAGACCTATCAAATTATAAATAATGATTTCATTTTTGAATGCAAATAATTTTTTTATAAATTCATGCCTCAGGCAGCACAAAGCCATTATCTACGCCACTTTTATTGTCCCAGACTTTCTATCCTTTCGTGTTCTTTTTTTATTCCGTCAGAATAGTATCCGTAGCTGCAAAGTTAAAAAGGGCGGGAATGATAATAACAACAAAAGCTTATTCACGTTGATTGCAGAGTAAAGGTTGAAATTCATAAAATGCTTAAATGTGAGTTTTACCACAAACAACCTCTATTTAATTTTTGGTGTGATAGATTTCTTTCCGTGTGGTTTTTGTAGGATGATGTCAGTGGGCGTAGATTTTGAATGACCAAATATGAGATTGTCAAATGTGGCATAGGTCGAAAGAATCGGAAAGGTTTATGAAGCATCAGTTGCCTTAAAAAAAAGACAATATTGTAATTATAACGGAAGAAAAAGAAGTTCTTGCATAAGTAGGGAAAATTATCTAATTTTACCTGATAGAGTAATTATACTATTAGCGTAATCAAGTTCATGATTGTCAATATAACCAACAATATAACTGCTCTGTTACGTTATATTGTTCAGGGGTGTATCCAGGGGAGGGCTGCTGGGACCGCCCCCGCCGCTAAGTAAGTGCATAAGAAATTTCTTTGTGAAAAACTTATGAACTTTTCATAACTCACGATTTGTCGTTAACTTCAATATTTTGTGAGATTTATGTACAGTACTCAAATTTATGACGTTGACGTAACTAACGAAAACAAGCATGCTAGGAGAGAACTAAATGAACAAACCAGTCACGGTTGCAAGTTTGCAGTCTTGGTACCGATTTACCGAAGTTGATATAAAAACTTAGCATACAACCCAGCAGCACTAAGATGGAATAATTAGGTGATAGTTCAAGCTAGTTGTTCAAGAAAGGACTTCAGACAAGTAGTTTATCACAGGAACTTTAGTAGAAGATACAAAGGGTATAAGCTACTGTATAATCGTTAGCTTAGGAGGGAAGCTATAGCCTAGCTGCTAGCAATCAAATATATAGCCGGCAAGCCAAATTTACTAAGCTACCGGACCAATATTTAGCCTAGGATACCGGTATCAGATTGGTGAGGTAGCAAACTGAAATAAGTTTCCTACACAATTTAAAATATTTTTCTTTGCAAGTTGTAAGCGCAAGAAACAGATTGTTTACATGCTTTAAGGGAACTGCAGAATTTTTAAAAGAAGCGTTAAGGCATATTTAAAACCTAATCAGCATCAAAGTATGCATATGCTGATGACTTTGCATTGCTGTATGCTTGTCGAGATTGAAAGGCTGTGGAGAACACTCTTAGCCAAGACATCACTACACTTTCAGGTTATCTCCAGACTTGGAGGCTAAAGCTCAGCAATATGAAAACGATGATGGCGGCTTTTTATCTTAACAACAGAGAGACCAAACGTGAGCTCAATGTTTACAACAATGGCAATCTATTGCAACCCTGTCCAGTCCCAACGTATCTTGGGGTAAAGCTGGATAGGTCGCTTACTTTCCGTCACCATCTCGAGGCTTTGTGCAAAAAGCTCTCCATCCGAGTTGCGCTGTTGAGGTGACTTGCAAGATCTGGATGTGGTGCAGGTGCCAAGACATTGCTTTTAGGTTACTTTTAAGTTAATAGTGATGTTAGTGACCACTCTACTGTAGTATCAAAAGGGTATTGGCCTAAAAGAGTTTTGTGTGACGGTTCTCACTGCCATGCTATGGCAAAGTGACAGTCTACTATGCTAATATTTTTTTAAAAAGCTGACGGAGCAAGTGCCTGATTCTTTGCATCCTGATTCGCTGCATTCTTTTCAGAATGCTTGTCAAGTAGACCTGTACCTGCTGCCTACAGTCCCTCATCTCCAATGCAATACCTTGAAAACTTTATGCATATAGCTCATCCCTCAATTCCTGTTTCATATGTTTGTTGGAAGTTATCATATAGTGTCACTGTACAGATTTTATATGCTAAAACTGGTTGCACCAATTGATTTTTTTCAGTGAGAGGAAACTATGTGGATGTAATTGATTGCTTGTGTGTGTGTGTTTTGTTTTGACGTTTTTTTTTTGTAATATGGACTATTGGAGTCCAAGATAAATAAAGTGTAGCATTAAACTGCAGCATTGAGCAAATGCAGAAAACTACTGAAGGCCGAGATACACTAATATAAAGAAAATCAAAGTATTAAATGGTGAAATGTAGCAAAATGCACAGGTTTCAAGGCGAAGCCCTGCATAAGCTGATACAAGCAAAAAAATTTCAACTGTCTAAGTTTTAAATTGTGGCCCCCTCCCTCTTGGAAATTTCTGTATATGCCCCTGTTGTTAGTTTTGTCAGCAATGTCTATAGTTTTTTAGTTGGTACTTTCTCCATCTTTCAATTATGCAGTAGGCAAATTCTTTTTTAAAATGACTTTATTCATGATAATTCCTTGTTTTAGCGTAAATGTTTATGCTTCAGCTGGTACCATAGTTCCATATTTTAATACAAGTTTATGTAAATCTGGATTTCCTTACTTTAATGTTGTTCCATTGTGCTACATTTTGAGCTAGAGGCAGTTATTAAATCAGCCTATCTAACAATATGTCTAATTATGTAGAAGTGAGAACAGGTAACCTGCATCATAGGTATTACTGTATCAAGGGAATTGTGAGATAGAATTATTTTTAATTCTTACAACTCTCAGTATTGCCAAATTTTTGCTAAGTTAGTACTGTCGTGAGTAGCTGCTCATTTTTGGAATATTTTCTACAAAGCCTAACTTACACAAAGGCAGGGTAAACACCATTTTTATTAATGCTATTAAACAACATAGCAATGTTTTCTGACACTTGGGATATCAGAGGTAATGAATACTCTCAAAGGTAATGCTCTCTTTTTCTGGTAACATATCTGGACAAAACGTTAAGAATATCTTCAGCTCATTGCCAAGATATTTTTACACAGACCAAGATATCTAAAACTTATATTAAACACTGGTTCGACCTACTTCTTGAGCTCATTTGTATGTGGCATTGTTTGTAAAAAGAAAAGTTTTAAAAAGCTTATTTTGTTTAGAAAAGTTAGAACTTGGCTTTTTACCCTTAGAGGCTATTTTGCCATCACCGTTCATATGTGTTTCAATATTTGCTATAATTCTGGTAATGGCTTGTGCAGTTGTCTTCAAATTTGATGGTTATGGGTTCAATCCTTTGCTGGCAGGGTACTTAGACAAAGGCAGTATATATTGGAGGAGGGCTCGGTATGTGAATATACAGGGGAGTGTACATTGGAGGTACAATTTTTTTAATTTGTTACAAAAACTAACCAATCAGAAATGACCTAAAGTCACATGTTTATTACATCATGAAAATTCACTAATCACAAAGGTCTTTTTGTAAAATAACTTTCAAGGAAAAAGTGTCATTGACAGGAGAGTAGCGATTGCCAACAGTTTTCATTCTATATGAACAATAATCCATGCACTATGTACAAATCAATTCCAATTGAACAAATTGTACAGTGATATGACAAATTGACTGCAATTTGTGCAATAGATATGGCAATGCATTATGCTTTTAGTGGTTAGCACAGGCAGATTTGCTGGTTGTGTTGTCGATATGTCACTAAATGGTGTTACATTGTATGGGATTATGATGCAACTTATGCTCACATCGTGGCTGTTGTGGACAAATATGTTGATGTCTTTGATTGACATCTATTAGGGGAGAGGTTTTAGACAATACGGACAAGTTGAAGTACAGTTTTTAAATTTCAGTGCAATTTATCAAATTGTAGTTTGTTTGGCATATTGCATTTGATTACACTTGTTGCACTGTTTATTATCACTCTTACAGCTTATGTTTTAGGGTGGCTGACTGTCAAAAAAGGCTTATATTTTTTGTATCAAGCCTACATTTTTCTTATGCTCTGTCATGCATCTCGCATGCTAGCAAGCATGGTAGTTGTTAAAGGCAGAGTAAAATTGCTCTCTGAATAGGCCTAGTTGTGAAAGTAGTCTTGTTATTCACTGAGAAAGCATTTGGCTGCAACGATTGTAATCACAGTATGCATGAACTGAGGTAATATCATTTTAAGGGGCTTACAGTTAAGGACAGCTTACGATGATTTGTTGACACCATCATATGTGATTTACAAACGTGTAAATTTGATATAATATGTTGCCTGTGGACGAGTGTGCTCTTTGAAGTTTTCTCAACTTGGTACATATTCAAAAATCTTGGGTATATCCTGAAGATTAATTGTGCCCAACTTTCAGTCTAATTTATTGCTCAAGAGTAAAAACTTACTTTGCCAAATTGCTAGTTATCTGTTTTTGACCCCAGGCGTACCATAAAACGTAAAGAGAAAGAATACCTGCTGTTTGAAAAGAAGTGGCTTAGCATCAAATTGCCATGTGCCTAAATAAATCACCGATTAGGCAAAAAATTTGGAACAATGCTGTGGACCCCGAAAATCAACAAATCATTTTAAAGTCTCCCACACTCTTTGTTCATCTTGCACTCTATAAATTCTAATGATTTTTCAGGAAATAATATTAAAGTTCAGGCAATGTAACTTACGATTGATTGTCAGCAAAAGTGCTGCTACGCTGACATCTGGTGGTAATAGAAAATATGGAAAGTGTGTTAGATCACAAAACATTAAATGTTTCTTCTGATGATGACAAATCTTCAGTTATACCACCAAATGCTACTAATGCTTGTTTTGCTGCTAGCAATAAATCAAAATGCAACTTAAAGAGAACCCCTATCGGAATATCTGGTTTTCAAAATTTTATTTGGTTGAAATCTGAAAATATTTCTTCAGAAAGTGCTGTGATTTTTACTACAAATGATAAAACTGAAAACTTTTTAACTGCTTCATCCACCACTGAAGATCAAAAAGAACAAGATGGCAAAACACTAGCTCTACCTGTAGTTTATCCTAATATATTAAGACATTCACAAAAAAAATTATTAACCCACAACATATCCTCCCCGATTAAAACTCTTACCTTCTCTCCCTCCAAATTTTTGAATGGCTCTCATAATGAAACAATAGATAAAGGAGATATGGAGTTAAACTTAGATTTTTCAACAACTATTGGCGAAGACAGTGGTATTGTAATTTCAGACTGTGATTCATCGTTGCTTCCATTGACATCAACACCAAGTTCTCGACGCAAATCGCCTCACCATAATGTTGATGTTCATTTGGATCATGATGACGTATTTTCTTCAACTCAAGAAAAAGATCATGGTGAAACTCCACAGATTGAAAAATTTCTAAACGAGTCTATGCCTCGCACTCCAACTCCTTTCAAGTGTCCTAACCTGCAATCAGATTCCAAAAGAACTAACCCTGACCCAATCCTCACTACGGCAGGTTCTTATGGTGTTTTACCTCTGCCACATAAAATATCTTCTGATCTGCTCTGTATTTCTCCTGATGCTATTAAGGAAGAAAGCAAGAAAATTTCTAACGTTCGAAAAATGCGAAAGTCGTTAGCATTAGAAAACAATTTTCGTAGAACGTTGTTTGATGAAACCAAAAAATTTAAGAAACATAAATCCTGTTCTTCCATCCCACGCAAAAATGATGAGGAGTTTCAACAAAATGAGATGCTTAGTGGAAGGTTCATAAATCTATCACAAGATGCCAGGAGAAGTGATGCGAATCTGAATCAGGAGTGGGTTTCAGTTGCATGCGGACGTTCCTACGACCAAGTGCTGATGACTGCTGCAGCTAAGAGTTATTTGAGCGAAAAATAATTGTTATTTTTAATTCTAATGATGTGATTCACAATCGTAATTACGTCATATTAAGATCTTGCCAACCTGCGGTGTAAGGTTGCTTGTTTGATCACATCGTGTGTGGTTGGTTGTGTTGTTGCTTGTTGAATGACATCAATGCGTGTTTGTGATGTAGTTTGTGTGATGTAGTTTGTGTGATGACGTCATGATTGCGTATTTATTAAGCTAGAGTGAAAATGCACAACTCGGATATTCGTTTCATCACATTTCTATTGTTTGTTTCACTGCACTTTAGTTTGCTCTATTCTTCTACTTTTGTTAGATTTTATTTTCTTGTTATTCAGAATCAACATGTAAACCTGTCGTCTGCTGAACTATTTGTCACTCCGTTTCTCTATTGCCTTAAGAATGGGTTTTCTGGGCCTACTCAAGAAATCGAACATAAAATGAAGGGAGAGAGGAGACAGCAAAATAATCTTAACATCCTGAAAATGGAATTAAGTGGTTTCGTGTTATATCAGCCGGTGAGAACGCCAGTGGTGGATTTACGGTGAGGCACTTGCCTCAAGCCCCCCATTTTTGGAGGACATAACTAAAGTTGATACATTGACCCTAGTTTTTTTATCCTCATTTGTGAAAAATTGTGCTAGTAGTCTTGACAGCATCAGCGTGTGTTTGCAATTTACTGCTGCACAAATTTAATTTCATGTGTTCTACAAGACCTGGTTTGATCTATGATAACTGTTCCATTCTAATTTGAATGGCTTTGACTGCTACTTATAATTATTTCTATACGAGTTAATTACGTTTTTAGATGATAGCAAATTAAAGGAAGTTATTTAAATTTAAACTTGGGGGGGGGGTGGAAATCGGAAGAATGCAATACCCCAAAGAGTTCAACACCGGTATTGAGACTAAGACATTCTAAGCTCTTCACTCTATATGTCCCTCTTATCCCTTTAGCTACGGCTGTACTTCAAAATCTAAAATGGCTATATTGGTTGGAAAATGCATTTGTTTTAGGACTTAGGCCATTACATATGATCAATCTACAGAATGTCTCTGAAGACTTGCACTTAAAATTTTTTGTTCCAGTATTACGGTAATGCTTGTGACGTCACAAAACATTTCTTTTGCTTCTGTTACAACTAAGTTGCATACGCATTGCCGTTCTAATTATGTATGACGTAATTTTTGATCATTGCTGCGTCATAAATCAAATAATTGTTTTGATGGTTGTGTACGTTTTATGTTCGTAAAGTTTATGTTAGTTGGTGATTTGAATTAAAGTTCGTTACTTTAATCATGGATTTTCTTTGTGATGTGGATGGAGATTGCCCAGGCTTGCAGTTGCAGATCTACTTCATTGCCCGAAGCTACGGTTCTGCACGCATGATTTTTTGTGAGAGGAAAGCAATATTCCTTTTGCTCGTGGTAGCAATCTGTTACACAAGAATGGAAAATGCCCATGAGTAGCATACAGGGTATTTTGAAAAAGACAGGTCTGGAAAAAGTTTTTGCTTTTTTGTCAAGGCTTGTTTTATTCTGGCGATTAGGCTATGGTGATGTTATTTTTTCTTCCTTATGATAATCTTTTAGAGATCCATTTGTAGAGGGAGCCTATTATCTCCTTTTTGAAAATTTATTTATATGGGAGCTTTTTGTTTCCTTTTAAGATGATATCCTTTTTCATTTGGAAATTCGCTAGTGGAAAAGGACTTTGCAAAGTTAGTGTATGCATCAAAAACCACAGATTATAATGGTACCAGCTTGAAAACCACTGACGTAGAGATGGTTCTCAGCCTTTCCACGTGAGCCGTTTTCGATCTGTATAATATTTCGTGGCCCACTTCTTAAATTTTCAATTCAGGGCCAAGGCAAAGATGTGTTTGGACATTGGACTTTGTCGAATCCAAGTTTTCCATTCCAAATCGAAGGCGAAGACTTTGTTTTTGAGATGAAGTCCTAATTTTTCTTGACAAATCAAAGGCAAAAACTTCTGAAATTGAAGCAATGGCTTCCCGAGTTTGTGCTGTGGCGCAACGGTTACTAACCACTTCTTAGGATTATCTCAACGAAACAATGTTCCACTTACTAGCGAACTGACAAGAATTTTCTGTAAACGAAGTGTAGAAATATTTGACTCTGCCAGTGCTATATTTTAAATATGGAAAGAGCTTTTTCCGGATATACAAACGATGCCAACGAAAAATTGGCAAGCAACTTCAAGATATCAAAGTCATAGAATTTTATGGTTATTTGAATAATTTCAAGTTGTATGTTACACTTGAAGTTAATTACTTGTTAAATGTTTGCAAAATCAAAAGTGCCATTTTTTCAAAAGGGAATTGATTAAATAACGTTTTGTGAGTGGTTGCGCAGAGATGTTATATTTTTACCAAAGTCTCAGGTATCCCTGAAAACATTTTTTTAACTGCTTGCAGTGTAGGTGTACTTTGTAAGTGGACTTGCTCACTATTAACGCACCCAATGGATTTCCAAACGTCTTTGCGTTCATTTCATAAGATGCACAAATTCAAAATTTTGGAAAGACGCCAAAGTGAATAATATGTATAGTAATGCAAGAGGCTAGCGATGCACTTAGCAAAACTGCAGACAGTGACACTGTTTCGGCCTGTCAGGTCTCTTCAGTGCAGTTGGTGCCGACAAGAAGCTAGAGGCTTTTAATAAAGCATAGCTTAGACCGCCACACTTGCGGGATCTATACTAGATCCACTTGGTGGAAGGTCTGTCAGTACTCAGCGAAGCCGTATCACTCGTGAATGAGTGGCGGTTGTCGCAGGTGCACTAAGTCTAGCAACTGCTAGAACAATAGTGCTGTCACAGCCTCTAGCGTACCGAGAATATTTGAAAGAGGTGATGGCATAGGCATAACATTTGGTATTCTGTGAGGGGCTGACGGAAAAAAGAATGTTTAGCATCGCAAGTCACGTGACCTTGTTTGGGATCAACTTTTTGAAATGTAGGCAATGGGGTCTGATATTACTCTGAGGAGGGAGCCGATTACAATATGGAAGAGCCTGCAGCACATCAGCCTCCCTTCTTTTACGCCTATGCCTCCCAAGAAATTAAAATTCTTACCCGAAATCAAATGTGATCTCTAAAAAAAGATTATTCCTTTCTGGTCTACGGCAAAGGCTTAGAAACTTGTAGGCCTAAATTCGCCCCTGAAATAAAAGTGAAAACCAAAAATTTAATTTATCATGATTGGCGCTAAAGTTTAGTAATTTCAACGTTTTTGCAGGAAGTACAGTTAAAAAAACAGGACATATCACTATTTCCCGAAGTTACTTAAATGCACAAATGAATTATTGAGGGAAAGTGGCTTTTACTCAAGGAAATCAAAGTATTGCGTGGAAACAGTGGGGTACTTTGCTTTTACTGGGGGGACATGCCTACCTTTTTCCCATACTTCGCAGTCTGCATGCAATGGTTTTTATGTTATGACGATCGCAGTCAGCTTGTGATGACCTGTCACAAAACAAGGTTAGTCCTTTTTCTACAGTATTCCCGTGAAAAACCTAGCTTTTAACTGGCTTGAATTTGTAAGTTAACCTTTTTCACAAAAGCCATTAAGTTAGGTTGAACTTGTTTACCAATCGTTTGCGAATTAAGAAAATAAATTGAAGGCGAAAAAATTCAAATAAAACTGTGTATTATCAGCACATGAGGTCACAGCTTGATTGAGCAAAAAGTGCTCTTCGAACATAGGTTCGACACACAAAATCATCAATAAATTTAGCAATCGATGAGGTCTTGGTTTTTTTTTTCTTGTGAGCATTTATGATTGCCACAAAATTAAGTCGCTGCTGCTTCATTTCCGATGATCAAAAAAATACCGGCGCGATGGTGTAGTGGTTAGAGCGTCCGCTTCGCAGTCGGTAGACCTGGGGTTCATTTCCCTTGTCGAGTCATGCCAAAAGACTTTAAAAAATGGTATTCACAGCTTCCCTGCTTGGCGCTCAGCACATAAGGGATAGCGTGGAGAACAAGCCGGCAAGCTTGCTTGTTGTGTCCTTGGGCAAGGCACTTAACGGGACGCCTCCGTCTTTATGTGGCAGACAGATGGTGGGGCCAAGCAGTCTACCCGTCGTGGTGGCCCAGTCTGACGAAAGACATGCAAACAGAGCATGAGCTCATACGCGTAAATAAAATAATCAAAAACATAGTAAACTTCTGCATCACTCAAAATTCCACTTCATACACAATCAAATCTGGCATCATTCCTTGCGCTAGTGATAAAAGCTTTTGTGCAAGCAATAATATTCTGGGATTTGCAAAAATTAAGCTAAGCATTCTGCAACTGTGCAATAGCGCTTTCAACAATGCTAAAAACCATCCGCAACACTTCGACATAGAAATAAATGTTTAAACTTTCGCATCATTAGCAAAAGAACACCAGCGTTTACTCCAGAATCTGTTCGTACTTGCTGGTCAATTTCTTGCAGCCAAAGGATAATCGGCGTATCGTTACGACTAATGGCATTCAAAGAAATTAGTCGCATAATCCAAAGAGTGGGGCAAAATGCCCTCAACGACGCAAGATGATGGTTACCTTCGACTGCGTGAAACTGGTAAAACCACGACAATCTTTTAGGAAAGCCACGAATAAAACCAATAAAGCTTGTACTAGTCCCATCTCATGTCTCACATCATTGCTATTTTTTAAAGCATTCTGAACAACTAGATTGAGTTTGTGCGCTTTACAATGAACGTAAATAGCCCGAATTTCTTCATGAATCAACTTCTTACGCAATCCGTTAACGTGTCCGAAACCATTGACGGCACCATCTTAAACTGATCTTTACATTTATCAATTGATAGCTGAAACCTAGAAAGAACATCTTTTACGATTTTAAAATCGCGCTTCACTTGTGGTAGACATAGTTTCATAGAGACATCAGGATACCTCTTGCACATTTAAATCGTCCATAGTGATACGGAAACAAATGCTTATTAAAACTGCAGACAGTGACACTGTTTCGACCTATCAGGTCTCTTCAGTGCAGTTGGTGACCGACAAGAAGCTAGAGGCTTTTAATAAAGCATAGCTTAGACCGCCACACTTGCGGGATCTATACTAGATCCACTTGGTGGATGGTCTGTCAGTATGCTTTGTGTGGCGGTGTGGCGGTCTAAGCTATGCTTTATTAACAACTGCACTGAAGAGACCTGATAGGTCGAAACAGTGTCACTGTCTGCAGTTTTGCTATGTGCATCGCTAGCCTCTTGCATTACTATAAATGCTTATTAGTTCTTTACCTGATACGACTAAAGTTTCGTCTAAAATAATGGCGTAATATTTTGCTTTTTGAATGTCTTGTTGCAGCTTAGGCTAAAATCATTTAAAATTTTAAAATCATTTAAAACACTTCGGCTAAAATCATTTAAAATTTCATTAGTTGTCGCAGGAGATAAGTATTTTATTTTTTCTTTTCGTTTAAGCCATTGCTTAACTCCGCCACATCTTCCATTTTCTCTTGTAAAAACATGTTGTTGTTGTTGTTGTTGGTTACCCGACCCCTTCCGAGGGATGGGGGCATAGTGGAAGACTATGGAGCCCCACAAGCTGGGCAACCCTCCAGGGCTGGACCAGAGGTCGTAAAGAGACAGAGAGTCGCCAAAGAGTGAGCGGCGCAAAGAGTCCATAGCTGGACAGCGCAGAACGAGATGAGAGATGTCCTGGGACGAGTGTCCACAGGCGCTGCAGGAAGGATTCTCGATTCTTCCAATCCTAGACAGATAAGAACCTAAGAGAAGGCTGTGTCCGTTGCAGCGTAGACGAGAGAGGACACACCGAGCATAACGAGGGAGCACAATTCCTCAGTGGAAATCGAGAGAACTTGTGTGTCAAAATACTTCGATGGGACAGCATGCTTCCAGTCCGAGATAAGACGAGAGTGGATACGAGAGATGAGAGGAGAGAGACTACAAGGAATTGCGGAGGGCGCAAGTAGCGCTCCCCGTCTGGCCAGCTCATTAGCTGTCTCGTTCCCCGGGAGAAACGAGTGTCCGGGGACCCATTGTAGTCTAATAGAACAGGAGGAGAGAGAAGACAGTTCCTGCCAGATCTGCTACAGAGTTTGAGATAAAAGGAAAAATGGAGGAGAGGACAGGGTGGCGAGGACAGAACGAGAGTCAGTCAGGAGGAGAAGAGAAGAGAAATGGCAGACTTGTTGGTGCTGCCGAGACCAGCAAAGAGTGTGCAGAATGGTGCAGGCTTCAGCGGAAAAACTGGAGCTTACTGGGCCTGCCGAAAAGGAAAGAGTGGCCTCAGTGCCACAGAGAGAGCAGTTGGCAAGTACGCCGGAGCCGCCCTTGCCAAAACGAAAAGGAACAGAGCCGTCTGTTCCGAGGACCAGATCATGAAGGAGAAGAGAGTCAAGGTGGGCGAGATCTGCACCTTGGCGAGTGAGAGGGGGATCAGAGCGAGAGCATGGAGTGGAAAAGGTGGACTCCACCATGAACGAGGGCAGATTCCAAGAAGGACAGGGAGGGCAAGCGACAAGAGCCTCCCTAGAACAAGTAGAAGGAAGCATGAGCGGGTGAGTGGACGCAAAAGCTCTGCAGGACGATCTGCAGAGTCTTGGTTTCACTCCAAGTCTGGCCAAACCTGAATTAGGAAAGGAGTTTAGGTGACGAAGAGCCCTCTCATAAGATAAAAGAGTGAAATGAGTCAGAGTGACTCGTACGGGAGGTAAAGAAGCCTCGGTGAGTAGTAAAGGGATGGGGGAGGACGAGAGGCAGCCGGTGATGGCGCGACTGGCCGCTCGGTGGAGGCGTTCCAATTTGGTGATATTGGTAGCGCTTAGGAACGAAAACCATCCGGGTGAAGCGTAGAGAAGGAGCCGAAGAAAAGATTTGTACAGAACAGAGAGGGACTCCTTAGAGGGCCCCATGAGGAAGCAGAGATACAGTGTAAGGCCTTGAGACGTGGGAAAAACTTGGCCTTCAGCGAAGATACATGTTTAGAAAAGGAAAGAGTGTGGTCGAAAGTGACCCCAAGAAAAGTTGGAGTGGGATTGAAATGGAGGCGGGAGCCGAGTAGGAGGAGGTTGGGTTGGAGGTTAGTCTGGTGGGGATCCACTGAGAACAAGGAGGCCTCACATTTGCTCGAATTGAGAAGAAGACATCAGTACTCAAACCAGCGCTCCATTCGAAACAGGGCTCCTTGTGTGGCCTCCACCGCAATGGGGACCGAGATGGAGGAGGACCAAATGGCCAGATCGTCAGCGTAAACAGAGCAGCTGACGGAAGAAGGCAGAGAGGCCGGACGATCATTGATGAAGAGAGAGAAAAGTACAGAGCCAAGAACAGATCCTTGCGGAACACCTCGACGGACTTGAAAAGAGCGGCTTTTGTGATTTTGAAAAACCACAGAAGCGCGCCTGTCAGAAAGAAAAGATTGAGTCCAACGAGCAAAGCAAGGAGGGAGGCCAGCCGAAATCAGTTTGTGGAAAAGGGCAAGATGCCAGACAAAGTCAAAGCTTTGGAGAAATCGATAGTAAACAGGATCGTCCGAGAGCCCGGCCTGGGTTTGTTAAACCCATCCGAAATGGACTGGGAAAGGTACAGAATTTGATCAAGTGTAGACCGTCCAGGGCGGAAACCCGCGTGGCGGGGAGAGAGAATGGAATTAGATTCCAGAAAGAAAAGTAAACGGGATAGAATGATGCGTTCAAAAGGCTTTGAGACGCAGGAGGTGAGAGAGATAGGCTGGAAGGAAGCAGGAGAGTCGAGAGGCTTTCCTATCTTGTGTATGGGAATAATGGAAGATGTCTTCCAGATGGAAGGAAAGGAATGTGAAGACCAGGAAAGGTTGAAGATGTGTAGGAGAAAATCCATGCCAGAGCGAGGAAGGTGCTTTAGCATGGGATAGGCGACTTTGTCTGGGCCAGTGGCAGTGGACGAGGAGAGATTGGAGGAAGCCGCATGAAATTCAGCAAATGAGAAAGGAGAGCAAAAGGACGAGTGAGACTCCTCCGAGCACGTGGCTCGGCGGAGCTCAGTGAGGTAGCCTCTGGCTCTGCTACGCAGGGCCTTTGACTGAGAAACGGAAAAGTGAAATCTCATGTAAGCGGCATAGACCGAAGCCGATTCCCTGGGAGAAGAACAGTTAGGAAAGTTAGGAGAGGAGGAAGACGAGGAAGATGAGCCAGCGATAGAGCGAAGAAGAGAGTGTACGGATTTAGGGTTAGACCTAGGCGAAAGAGAAGAGCAAGTCGTCTGCCATGCCTCAGCCTTGGCCTAGGCAATGACTGATGAGGTGCGTCGAGAAGCGGAGATGTAAGCCTGGCGATCTTCATCACTTCTGTGAGCGGCAGCGAAAGCCTTGTGTCTTTCAATAACCGCACTTTCCGCCTCAGCAGAACACCAGACTTTAGGAGGGCATTTGATGTGGCCCAAAGAAATGGAGGATTTGGCCGCATTCAGTGCCAGAGAGGTAAAAGAGAACAGCAGCAGAGGAAAGAGACGAGTAGGCCTATTTCTCTGCAGAGGGACACTGAGAGTCAAAGTAGGAGGCAAAGCCATCCCAGCGAGTTTTCTAAAAATTGAAGAAAGGGGGACGCTCGTTGGGGCGAAAGACCGGAGAGAGAGGGACGGATAGAAGAATTGGTAAGTGGTCAGAACCCAGGTCCTGTAGCACCTCCCAGGAGCAAGAAAAAGCAAGAGAGGAGGGAGCAAAGGAGATGTCAGGTGAGGAGCGACTGCCAGAAGAGCAATGGAGATGGGTGGGTGTGTCAGGATTATTAAGGGGAAGGAGGTCAGAAGAGATGACCCAGTCAAATACTTCCTCCCCGCGGGGGTCGGAAGTACCTCTTGAGTCCCAAAGGGGGTGATGGCAATTGAAGTCCTCCCAGAATGAAGAGATTTCTGGAGGAGGGAAGAATGGAGGGAGAAAAGGAGTCCATTCTACAATCCGTCGGAGAAGAGCAAATACCAAGGGGCGTATCCATTAAGAAATGAGACCGAGGAGAATTTGTTAAAAGAGATGTTGACCCTTACATTATCAGAGTAGGGATCGAGCGAAGAAAGAGAGGAGGTGGAAAGTTCAGAAAAGGATAGGCCCTGCCTGACGAAAATGAAAACGCCGCCGCTAGCGTGGGCGGCATCAGGAGAGAGAATGCCAGACCGGGAGTGGGTGCGATTAGAACGCAGAGCAGAGAATCCGGAAAGAGGAAGAGGAGTTAAGATTAGATTCCTGAATGCACATAAGGTCGACAGGATGGGAGGAAAGAAAGTGAAGTAGTTCAGTGCTCCTGGCTCGAATACCTCCAGCATACCATTGAAGAACCCTGAGAGAATCAGGCGGAGGAGAGGAGACAGGAGGCGTAGAATGGCGGCCAGGAGCAAGGGACGGAGGTGAGGAGGCAGAGGAAGGAAATATAGAATGGGCAGATGGGGGATAAGAGGTTTGGAGACGAGGGTGGGGCGAGAGTGCGGCATCAGTAGAGGGGGGCCAAATTGTACAGTGGAGGTATACATGTCGGAGGAGTCCGAGGAGGGAGTCACAGTGCTACGGCAGTGGGGCAGATTCAAGAGTGACAGCTGCCAAGAGCTCTGAATTTGGAGAGGGAAAGCTGTGAGCACTTAGATGGACCCATTTGGAACAGTTGCAGCATTGCACTGACTTGCCCCGCCAGATCACATTTCCAGCGCACACAGAGCAGGGAAAGATGGGGCCAGGGTTAGGATGAACGTTAGCGCTCATCAAGAAAAGGAGAAGAATAAGGAGACGAAGAAGGGCAGGAGAAAAGAAAAAGTGAAAACAGGCGACCGATTTTGAAGAAGCGGCGTGCTGCCCTTCTGCCGTCGTTCAGGGGGCAGCATAGCGAAAAAATGAAGGGGAGTGCCAGGGGTAACTGGGACCCTCGGGAAGGCCAACAGCCATTTCGACCCAACCCAAACGGGGTCGGGGACCGCACCACCACGTTGAGGCGGCTGTTGATTGGTGCAGCTTGTAACCACATCGCAAGATTAGACGTAGCTTCTTCTTTCTCTCTTGTAGCTAAATCTTGGCATCCGAAAAATCTCAAACTGGTGAAAATTTTTTCCAAAGCTATTCTGTTTTAGTAATGCAAGAGGCTAGCGATGCACTTAGAAAACTGCAGACAGTGACATTGATTTGATCTGTCAGGTCTCTTCAGTGCAGTTGGTGACCGACAAGAAGCTAGAGGCTTTAACTTTTAAACTGTAATTACGGGTCTGGGAGGCCCGGTGAGAGAGAAAACTTGCATAACTTTTTTGTTTGTTGATGTTGAAAGTTGTTGCTCCTGAAATGGCCCAAATAGTTCCTATTGCAAAGCTTAAAACCAGAGTTCAGATTAGGAAATAAAAAAAAAAAATTAAGAACGCGAAAAAAATGATACACCTTAAATTGTAATTACGGGCCTCTTAGGCCCGATTGTAGGCTACTGTAAGCAAAACTATAGAATTCGATCTACATGTTGCATATTCTACATTGTATATCTCAATAAGATGAGTTCTTGTTACCACTACGAAATTTTGGATCTTTTTAATTGGATCGCTTTCTCTATGAAGTCATTTTGACTAGATACCGAGTGTTTGCGAGTTGGCGTTTTTTTAATTTATGTTTCTACTAGCAGAGGTACCCGGCGTTGCCCGGGTATAGGATAAAAAAGCAACGTCAGTATATGCAATTGGTCAGATCATGTAAGTTATCCTGGTGATTACTATTCTGACAACACTTGCTTTTTAACCCCTAGAAACTATTGTCACGTAATATTTGCATTATCGGAGGCTAATCACCTTGAAGAGGAAACAGGTTACAATATCATACCTCAACAGTTACATTAGCATAACCATATTCTATGTAAAGGTGAAGATTATTTGCTTAAAGTTTTGTTTGTAAATTTTGTTATTCAATACAGATAATAAAAACACATTTTTGAATCACTTCATAATTTCTGTTTATTAGCTATTTTTTTTTTCATCATGACATTGTGTTTATACAGCTTAAGTCCTTCAGATGATATTTGTTATATTTCGGTAATGTATGGCTTAAAATGCCAAAACTAAATTAAAGATTTTACGTTTTCACTTTATGACTCTTAGCTTACATTTTTAGAATGCTTCAAGTTAATCAAACCAAGTACACACTAAAGAAATCACATAATTATCAAATGCTGCCATTAAAAATTATTTTTTAAATATATCAGTTTAAACTGATGCAGAAAGTTTCAAAACTATAAAGAAAGTTTGAGGAAATGAAAACACATATAAACAAATCACACATTTAATAATAATCAAAAAATCATCTTGCATTAAGATTGAAAATTTCTTTATAAACAATATTTTTTGTTTTATTTTGGGTTGCATACACATAAAGATTTGTTTTTGTTCCCACACGTGATGTTCCTACATAAAGTTGACCATGTGAAAAGCATGGCTCTTCAAGTTGCAATCCAGCAACTTTTAGTGTTTGCCCTTGACTTTTATTTATGGACATGGCAAAAGAAAGTCGTACAGGAAATTGCAACCGCTTAAACTGAAAGGGTATATTAGATGGTATTATTGGTATCCTAGGAATTATAGCTTACAGCAAGTCTCTGCTTAACTCTTCTTACCAGTAAACCATCAAAAATCGATTAAGAATGTTTACATTCGATGTAGAGACTGGTCACATAACCTACTTGTTTTGGTATGTACTCTTCTTATCATTAAACCATCAAAAATCAATTTAGAATGTTTACATTCGACATAGAGAGGTGGTCACATAACCTACTTGTTTTGGTGTGTATGGGCCTTGAACAACGAACCCTTTCAGACTTTAAAATGCTTAGTACCTTATACTTTGATTTTATCTTTTCTCTTCTTCTGAGTTTTTCTCAACACTTGCTTTCACTTTAACATATAATCTCTACAATTCTACACCTATTTCTATTATATTCTTATATCTATAATTATTAATGCTCATCTCGAATATCTCTTCTCTCTCTTTAATACTTTAAGATTACTTGCATGACATCAAAAACCATTAAACTGCGACATACACTTCATTTTTAATTCCTTTATCATTACTACTCATAACAATAGGTATTTGAATTTTCAAGGGGGTTTTCTCCCCCCTTTTTGCCCCCTAATACAGTCGTAGGAGGCTGAAATTTTGGGAAACTTTTTAATTTAGTGTCTTATACATATGGTTTAAATTTCATCTAAATCAGATATATTTGAATTTTCAAAGGGGGGTTCTGCCCCCCATAGCTCCCTTAGGGGAGCACTTAAAGGTTGGAGACCACTTCCACAGTATTCCTTGGAAAATTTTACATGACAATACACTTTTACTTATTTTTTGAAGCTTCTTTAACTTTTCTCTCTATAGGTATTTGAATTTTCAAGGGGGCTTTTTGCCCCCTAATATAGTCGAAAAAGGCTGAAATTTTGGGAAGCTTTCTAATTTAGTGTCTTATACATATGGTTTAAATTTCATCTAAATTGAATATATTTGAATTTTTAAAAGGGGGTTCTGCCACCCATAGCTCCCTTAGGGGGGCACTTAGAGGTTCGGAACTACTTCCGTTGTCTTCCTCGGAGAATTTTACATAAGAATACACTTTTAGTTTTTATGTAAACTTTTTAACCTTTCTTCCTATAGGGAACACACACACACACACACACACACAGACATTGACTTTTATATATATAGATAACTTTGAACCGTATTGTTTAGTATGTTAAAAAGGGTATCAAACGATAAAGGTTTAGTCAGTTTTCTTGTCATGTTCTGAAGAATTCTTTTGTCTAACTGCAAAACTAAACCAAATATTTTGCAAAAACTTATTTTTTGTGTATTTTTCAGGTAAAACATGCTCTGTCAAGTGAAATTGGCATCTGCTCCACGTAAAACCAGGCATTTGAGAGCAGTATTTATTTGATAGAGGTGAAAGCCTTAAAACGTAAACCGCTTCCGCTTTAAAGTTGATGGGGCTGATACAATTACAGTGGCCACTCATTGACTTAGGATCTACCATCAATTCTGTACCTGTTGAAGAGATTTAAGCATCACATCATATCAACTCTTTATCAAACTTGGTTTTCTTAATCGCAAACCTCTTTCGAGAGTTTTGGAAAAGCTACAACGCACCTCACCCTATTTCAAAATCGGAATTTTGAAAATAATTGTGTTCAACGGAGTTTCTCTAGCCCAGTGTTTCTTAATCTTTTTCGTGCCCCGCTGACTTCAGAAAGCCACAAATTTTTGCGGCCCACTTAAAAAAGACTGTAATGTAATATTTAAAATGTCACTAGCATAAGCCTAAGAAATACATAAAATAAAAAAGTTATAAGGCAAGAAGAACTTTCTATTCCTTCGTTGATTATAACATAACAGTGAAGTTGATCTCCAAAAAAAAGGTCTTTACCTCTCCAGTAAACAAGATTACGTTACAGGGTGTATCACAAAGATATTCACCCCCCCTAGAGCTCAATCCAAAAGGACTAGGAAAAAAACAAAAATATTGTTATAAATTATATTAAAATAGAAATTTATTCCGTACATTAAATCAATCCTAACCTAATAAGTAATCAGTATGACCACCATGGTTTTTTCTAACAGCATCTAATCTTGCAGGATACGATTTAAGAAGATTAGCAAAGATTTCAGGTTCCTCTTTTATTTTAATTAGTTCTTCTGAAATAATAGTGTTTAAGGTTTCCACTGAATTTCTTTCCATGCTAGGAATCTTTAAAATTCTATCTTCAACATGATTTTTTCAGATTCAGTTTTTTTCAATCTTTAAAATTCTATCACTCAACAACTTTTGAAAAGCAACAACATTGATTTCTTCGACAACAGTCAGTGGCCAGGTTCATCACCAGATTTGAATGCAACTGAAAACTTGGGAGCTATTCTGAAAAAACATGTTGAAGATAGAATTTTAAAGATTCCTAGCATGGAAAGAAATTCAGTGGAAACCTTAAACACTATTATTTCAGAAGAACTAATTAAAATAAAAGAGGAACCTGAAATCTTTGCTAATCTTCTTAAATCGTATCCTGCAAGATTAGATGCTGTTAGAAAAAACCATGGTGGTCATACTGATTACTAGTTAGGATTGATTTAATGTACGGAATAAATTTCTATTTTAATATAATTTATAACAATATTTTTGTTTTTTTCCTAGTCCTTTTGGATTGAGCTCTAGGGGGGTGAATATCTTTGTGATACACCCTGTACAATCTGCTATTTGCTATCACAAGATTCCGTTATTTACTCCAGTATTTCTCAACCTTTTTAGGCATGTGACCCATTTTCAAAATACACAGAGGTTTGTGGCATAGTTGCACTATATTTTTTTTCAATTTCATCGTTGTTCTCCTATTAGTTGAAATTAAAATAAGAAGTCGTTTCCCACCCGACTTACGCGCTGTGGCCCACCGGTTGAGAACCACTTCTTTTCAACAGGGTTTCCGCGGAACCCTAGGGTTCCGCAAAATATGTACTTGTGTTCCGTAAGTTTTAAGGTTCCACGTGAGGGGACCGCAAAGGTTCTTCTTTTATTACTAGTATTTATTTCTTATTTCAGTATATTGATTTCCTATATGGAGTGGTGTTTCGTGTATATAAAGTTAGTACTGGAAACTTGTGATAGCAAGTTGCAGATTGTGACCTAATCCTGTTTACAACTTTAAGAACATATTTCAACCAGATCGATTCGTTCTTTCGACAATTTATTTTTCAAATTTAACGTTTCGCTCCCCTTAGTTACCGGGGATCTTCTTCAGAAAACGGTAGATGTTAGTAGTGTAACATATAAACTGTACAACATAAAAATATAAAGACAACCTGTATTACTAAACATTAAAAATTATTTACCAACAGGGCAGGCAATCACGTTACAACAGAAAACATTGTTGCATCACAGATACAGGAGTGGGCAAGTAAAAAAATAAATTGTCGAAAGAACGAATCGATCTGGTTGAAATATCGTTACACTTGACATACAAAGAATGCCTGCTATATTTAACTTTAAGAACGTCTAAATTTGATGACTCCCTTTGTTACGTAATAGTGCGTCTGTAATTTCAATTTTGCTCGCTTTACATTCTGTACATACGACCGAAATTTCGCACTTCACTATTTAGAAAGATTCGAGTCAATACGTGTAGTGGGGAGCGACAGAAGATCCGTATTGATGATTAGAGTTATTTGAGGATAGAGAGGGAAAATCCGAGCTTTATTGTTGTAATTTGTTATTGTGACGACAAATTATTGTCTAGAGTTGTAATATGTAGTCATACAGTTTAGATCTGAGAAGCGTTAGATTAACTGTTGTAAAAATGGTTGTAAGTAGTCAAGGAACATGTAATAACTGTTTATTTGTTGAAGTGTTGAATTGTTTTTTGAAGTTTAGTAACGAAATATTTGATTTTCTTACAAGCAATTCGTGGGTTCCGTGACAAACGCGAAATTACATCAGGGGTTCCGTGATGACAAAATGTTGAAGAGCACTGCTCTAGGCGATGGTTTCCAACTTCTCGATGGTGGCTTTGCCAAGAATTTCGGAATTTTGCTTGAATGTCAAACCGCTTGTGTCGTGGTGTATAACAACGCGGATGATAAAAACAAATGTTAAAATACTTTATTTCCAGAGCATAAGTTTCCATAGAATTAGATCGAGTTACAAGACTTCGATCGCATTTGCTTGGCACATCCATTCAGCATTGGCACGATGAACATGACCTTACTGCAAAAAGCATTGACATTAGTTGGTATTTAGCCAAACAAAACAATGCTTAAGTGTAAGATCTGTTGCTGGACACAAGTTCAACATCACAAATGTTAGCATGTTTAGTTGACAATGCATCAAACATAACCCGAATTGTACAGCTACTTATTGAAGAAAATGATGATACTCATCAAGGAGAAGTTAAAGGTGAAGAAGTCAAAAAAATTTCATGACAATCGACCATTCCATACATCAGATGAGGGGCGCCGAACACGGCAACTTAGGATTCGAGATGTATTGAAAAGAGGGCGGCCTGAAAATTTTTACAAAGCTGTGAAAAATTGCTCCTCACCTTTGTTCATCACACACGGATGGAATTCTAAAGCATCGTCCGGGCAAAGAAATGTTGATTGACATGTCTACACGCTGGAAAAGTACCTTTGTAATGCTTCAAAAATTAGTTAATTTAAAAGCTTTTGTTTAGGATCTTGGGTCCCAAGAATTAATAAAAGTGAAGAGTTGATTTGTGGTACAGAATTTGAAAATTGTAGAAAGTAGAGTATTCATTCTCGAAGCTTTTTTTCTGACACTTTTTAAGAGAATCCGCCAGAAATAGAATGAAAAGGTGAAGTGAGTCACTTATTTAGAGACACAATTGGCGAAAAAGAAAAAAAGGGAAAAAAAAGCTATATCGTGATTGGTAAAAGAAGCGACCAATGGAAGGAGCGGAAACTAATGTGTAATTTTTAGACCATAAACGAATTCCTTTTGTTTGCATAAATTTGAAGTGACGGCTTCCACAACCATTCTCCAGAAGCATATTTCTCAGGACCGAAGCACATTGGCCCGCTCTTGCAAGCCAATCAGAAGCTTTGAAACTGAAACTTCCTTTTCTGCTATTGGACAACATTTTTTACAAAACCCTACATGTGCACGTGAATATAATGATAACAAATTTTCTATTCTTGCCCGTGGCCGTACTTCTTTTCATCTTTCCACCCTTGAAGCCAGGTACATCAAAACATCCAAACCAAATTTATGCAAACAAAAGGAATTCGTTTATGGTCTAAAAATTACACATTAGTTTCCGCTCCTTCCATTGGTCGCTTCTTTTACCAATCACGATGTAGCTTTTTCTCTTTTTTTCTTTTTCGCCAATTGTGTCTGTAAATAAGTGACTCACTTCACCTTTTCACTCTATTTCTGGCGGATTCTCTTAAAAAGTGTCAGAAGAAAAGCTTCGAGAATGAATATTCTACTTTCTCTAATAAAAGTGAGTGGGCCGAAGAAAACGAAATGGTAGAAGTGTTTGAGATCCTGAAAACCATAAGCGAAGATAGGAAATTGCAAACCTTGCACCTAATTGGTAACGCAGTGAGTGAGAAACGGTGACGTAAAGGAAAAACCACTATGAAGCCAGCCAATCACAGTCGTCTGATGTGTCAAAAATTACGCTGCTTTCATGTTAAGGCGCAACATATTACATCCTCCTACCCACATTACGGATAAAAAAGTGTTCCAACGAATCTAATGTCTGATTTTGGCTTGTATTGACTACTGAGCTATTTGCCACTGATGACTAAATATTTCGCAGAATACTCCCGCAATAGCATTAGAAAAACTTCAGTTGCAATTGAAATCCAAAAAGATTTCACTCCTCTTGCTCTGATTTCATGTTGTGATTGCCAACTTGGTTAACACGTATCCAGCATCCACCCACCCTTTCTTGAAGTCAAATCGTTTATAATAGCATTGCTAACCATGGTGTAAATTGAAACAGTTTTTTAAACTCTTTCTCGTTAGGAACACCGCAAGGTAATCCAACAATTTTTATCCCTACACATTGAAGATTGTTACCGGATAACTGTAAAGCGACAGTCAGCCAAAACGTAGAGATTGGTCACGGCCTGTTATTTTCACTTACTTGACACTTTCCCGTTTTGCAATTATCTCTGGGGATAACTATGAGGAATGAAACAAGAGTCTCATTACCACTTTTGCCCGTTTTTTCACGTAACTATTTTGAGACATCAGGCGATTGTGATTGCCTCTCTTGAACAGTATTAATTTTTTTTTAATCATTGTTTTTCACTTATTGTATTTTCAAAACGTATTATAAGCGAATAAATATGCACGAGATCTGAATGCACACGTGCATAATAGTTAGCCTCGAAGTACGCAGTCTTTAGTCTTCGCACATTTTTTGGAGCTTTAAACAAAGACTCATGTACAGTTTTCCAACTTCTTCATCGAGCTCTTATTGAAGCACCTTTTCATTTACCAAAATTTCTTTTAGCTTCATGCTGACTAAGTCACTGTTGCTTCAATCGTAAATATTGATAATGTACAAACCCCTCACTATTAATGGTAAAACATTATTTAACTCTTTTTCTCGACGTTTTAAGCCAACCAACATTTCGCCTGTGTGAATGTTTGACATGCTGACAAAACGAAGTATGTGCAGGCTTTACTGTTTCACGTGGAGTCGAATTACCCTTTTGCTTGGCACATCACGCTTTTTTTAAAAAAAAAACGCGAAATTTTCTTTTAATGTCTTGTTTCCCTCTTTAGATGGACAAAACTACTCTTCAGATGCGAGTATAAAACCGACTAATCCGCATTGCTCTTGGGCGTACATACAGAAGGGAGGATGCATACCTCTATATTTTTATGGAGGGATCTCAACGGAATTATCACCCCCCAATAATTTTGCAACAATACCACGCTGTTTAAACCAATTTTATTTAACAGAATCGGCCGAACGGTTTTTTTTAAGCGGGCACTTAAATATAAAAATTGACAGAACGGCGCTTATGAAGTACTCAACTACGCGAAATCTTTTTTGACCACGACTTCAAAAGTTTATTGCTCGAGGATTGATTGCCAAATCCGAAATGACAGAGCATGTGAACTTAATCTTTCACAAAAGAACAACGCAATGTGATGTCATAGTTGTAAAGGAGAGCACTTCTGTAAATGTGACATAGGGTATCTGAAACAAGCTGAAAATGCAATAAAGTATATTTGATAAGCGTGAGCACAGAAAGGAGTGAATGATGAAACCAACTCTCTTAAGAAAAATTTCAATTTTTTGCCAGTAACGCATAATGAAAATAAGCAACGCGGGGAAGATACCCAAGATGACTGGCGATACTTGCAAGTTGGCTTCCAGCTTACTTCACGAAAATTCTTTACTTTTATTTGTAGGCCCATCTACAGGGTGGTTGAAAAAAATGTACGCATTTTGAAATTTACGTTATTGATTTAATTTGAACTGTTTCTGTTTTTCAGCATATCGTATCTTGAGTAGGCTTGATACCATTTAATGTGCAATCTCTGTTTTTGGTATACTAGTAATAAAAGTTGATTTTATAACTTTCAACCAATCAAGACAGTTGTCTTTTTGGAGACTAAGTCAATAACTGTCGCTCAGAAAGCGCGCGAAAAAATGAAAAGTTGAAAGATTAAGTCTTAATCAGAAAGACAATTCGAAAAATGATTAAAAGGTGGCGTGAAACTGGTAGTATTAGAGATAGACATCAAGGTCATAGTGGCAGAAAAGTCACAGCAAAAACACCTAAAAAAATTCATTAAGTTCGAAGCAAGATAGAGGAATCTCCTTAAAAATCCAGTTGTAGGCTATCTCAGGAAACAGGAGTTTCAAGATTATCGGTGCTGTAAATATTTTATCAGGACTTGAAAAAGTTCTCAAGTTTTGCAGAAATAAATCCCAAAAAGCAAGCGGGAAATACTGGAGTTTTCTCTGAAGCTAAGGAAATGCATTTAAAATGATCCTAGGTTTTTGAATACAGTCAACTTCGGATATAAGAGATCCGCCGGGACCAGCTTAATCAGTCTCTTATAACCGAATTTTCTTATAACCGACTGCCGCAAAGTTCGATCCGATACCCTAAGGACCTTTTGCGTAGTCCCTTATAAGCGAAAATCCCTTATATCTGAATCTCTTATATCCGAAGTTGACTGTAATATTTATTTAGTGACGAGGCCCATTGCCACCTATGCGGGCATGTTAATAAACAGAATATGTGTTTTTGGACAACACAACAACCACATAAGTATCTTTAATTAGAAGCCAGGACACAAAAAGTCAGTTTGGTGAGCAATAGGCAAAAAAAGAATCATTGGTCCATATTGCTTTGAGGATAACAATGGACATGCCGTGACGGTGAATAGTAATTGTTACACAACCCAAGAAAAAATTCATCCAGAGTTTGCACCGAAAGCGTGGATTGAATATGAAAACTGTTATTTTTCAACAAAATGATGCACTTCCCCACTATTCCGATAAAATTCTTGAATGCCTTCGCAACTATTTTCCAGAACTGATATCACAACGAACAGATTTTCCATGGCCCCCTTATTCGCAAGATTTGAATCTCACTACATTTTTTGTTACTTAAAGGTACGAATTTATGCCAGTAACCACAAAGCCCTGCACTCATTGAAGGCAAACATTTGCCGTGTAATCACAAAATTTGACATGACAGAAAAAGTGGTCATGAATGTGCATAAGAGGATAGCAGCTGTTATCCAGCAGCGAGGAAGATGGATTGACCACCTTTTCTTTTTATAAAAATTTACAATAAAACTTTGAAATGATTTAGTGATTGAAAAAGTTTCGATGGTTAGGTTGAGTTTCAGTTCGGTTCGATGAAATAGTGGGACATGCGTGACATTTTAGTAAAAAATTGGTTGCTCTAGCTAGTAGTTACTAAAGCTCAAAATATTGCAAAAACAAAATGGGCACATTTTTTTGGACTATTTTAATTACCACCCACTATTTTAAAAAGTAAATACTTGAAGCACCAATATTAAGAGAGGGTTAAAGCAGTACAGCCATTTTAACTAGTACCAGTAGCAATATAATTTTATCATTTTTTTCACTTTCTCCCAGTGACACTTTACGAACGAACACGCCAACACCTAAACGAAATTTGAGCACAATCAACGCACTTTTATTGCCACCTGTCACTTCTTAGCAACCTCCTGGGAATAACAACACAGCACCCAACTCGTTACGGGTAAATGGTTGATATCAAGGTGCCAATGACGTACACCCGCTGCGTCATTGATGTCGTACGTCAAGTTGATTTCTTCACAAATCGGCTCAAAACCGACCGACTTAGGATCGGTTCTTCCGGCTTTGATTGAATTAGTTTTTTAGATTTATTTTTTTCAAATTTCCTTTCAGTTTTTTTCCGCAGTTCTTTCCTTTTCTCCATCAACTCCTTTCTCCGATCTTCCGCCAACTTCTCTCGCTCTTTCGTTCCGCGTACAATCACTTTCCGTCGAATCGTATTCGAGGTACTACTCTTTCCTTTCTTCTTTAACCGAGGAACAAATTTCTTCGGTTGCCGTTTGTAACCCTGTTAAAGCGAAACGGGTGATGACGTTACTATCGTTGAGCGTATCACCACGTTAGGTGCTATCGAGAAGCTTCCAGTTTCAGGCTCGCGCGATTTGTGCTGTTACGTCATTGGTAAGGCGCTCCACAGAATTTTCCTTGCGTAACCGAGATGGTTGTAATAGGAATGCATTATAGCAGCTGAGCCGACAGCTAGCAGTAGGACACAAGCTCTGTGTACAACTGGTTTTTCCATGATCGGAAGATGAAATGAAACGACTCTGTTTACGTGGTTTCTACTCACCATCCTCTCTTCCTTGTCTTTTTCCAGCTGCTCCGCAGTGGCAACGTCAACTTTGGTCAGTTTCATTGGGTCGAGGGAGATGAGTTCGGGTTGGATTTTTTCAAGGAGCGCTTTTACTTCCCATTCCTGCCGCTGCTTCTTCGTGCGGTACGGATTCAATTCAAATGTGTCATAGTTCGGTTCACCCGCGCCTAACGCGAAACAGTATTGTTACGTCAAGATCATATAGCAATAATCTCGAGCATTCAGGACAATGCAGATAACACTGCTTCGGCACACCCATTCTTTTATAACACAAGCCACACTTACCATGAGGTGTCCGATGGGATGCAACAAGTCGAAACTATTAATTTCTTACTCCGTTCACTTTGAAAGAGGTAACTTACCAGGCACGATGATACTCGAAAACCCGTCAGCACAACCAACCCCAAGAACATCTTCATAAGGACAAAACATGATGTCGCTAGTGAACTGGTTCAACCGGTGGCTAAGGTAAGGCTTGCTCTGCGGCTGCAAAAAATTGCTGAAGATTACATTAGGTGCGGTGAAAAACGTCCACAACACCATTAACCAGTACGAAAAAATCATCAGGTCAGGGAAAACTGGCAAACGATTTTGATACAGTTCTAAATGTGATCTAGTAGCTCCTACACTGAAGTAAGCTGGATACCAGCGTCACCAAGCACGATGTAGCGGTCTCCTAGCAAATTCAGAAATATATTTGGTTATAAACGAAGAATAGCCATAATATTTTCTACGGTATGAGCCTCTCAGTGAGACCCTGTGATTTTAGCATGGAGCTGCAAATAATAGCTAAGTAATTTTTCTAGTAGACTCAAAATCTACGTTTAATTAAATCGCAAACACTAGCGACCACGAAATTATCTTTAACATCGAGCAAGCTTAAAGTGCTTTTATTTTTACAAATACAAAAACTCATTTGTTCATATTTGCGATCTTTTTTCACGTTCGGTAAATGGTCAAAACCAGAGCGAAAAAATTGTTCAATTATAGAATTTTCGAGGATTTGGTAAAAGGAGCACTCGAAGAATCTCAAACCATTCACCATTATTTTCACAGCAGTACTTGAATAATTAATAAAGTTCGGCTGTTTTCTAGCAACTGGGTCTCACGTCTCCATATTAATTTATTCGCTTTTGATATCGTTGACCTTGTTACAATCGTAATCGTTTATAAAGTACTTTCCTTTCTGCGATATGGAAGCGAGCAAAACACTTACTAGACTACACTGTACAAAAGTATTTCCCCTTTTAAGTTGCAGCTTTGATGATTAAATTTCTTCTAATTTTTAGATCAAAGTCAAAGGAGTGAAAATAAAAATCATTCGCATCATCACTGCTTTTTACGAACGTAAACGCAAAAAGTAATGGCTACCATTGGGGCAAATTTTTTATTGACCTTATAACAAAAAAAAATTATTTTATTGACCTGACAAAATTTTGAATAAATATTTCTTGGAGTTTTTATATTAAAATGAATATTTAATCACAACGAAAACTTTCAAGACGCATGCTTTATATAAGCAGCCAACTACTCAATCACCAGGTCCAAGAATTGAGATCTAAAATCATGTACCGTTTTACACTTTCGACGTTAAACTTTCTGTCCTGGGCTAAAAGTTTTCGCAGCATGAAGAAAATTCTTTCTGGAGAAGCAGTTGCGGGCTGAGAATGTTGAAGTAAACCGTAAATAGCCCGCGAAATGCCTGCTCTTTCCATGTTCGTTATTTTAGAAATGTCATTGTTTTGCATTCTTTTATGAACGTAACGATTATGCCGCAAGTGTCTTATGCGACGTCAAGTTCTTGGATTGCTTGCACGACTTCTTTGATGGTGCACTTGGCACTTTCCATCGTTTCTACAAGCTTAACTTGACATTCGTATTGGTGCTTGATTTTGAGAAGTTGATTAACTAAACCAGTTGTTTGCAAGCTGACTTTTGCTAGAGTTAGTAAAATACCAGACCCTTTACAACTATCTACAATTCCTTTCACTTCAGGCAAATTCTTTGCATAATATGAGGCAGCATTTAACCAGCTTCCCCATCCTGTACAACACGCTCAGGCGGGCAACTGATAGGAGCGAGATTAGCTTTCTGGTTTTGTTTTTAATTGTTGCAGATTTGACTTTTGCGTTTAGTGGATCAACATCTTCCAAGTGAGATTTGACTTGCATAGCACAACTGTCCGATAAATGTGCTACACGTGTCACATGAAAATGTTTAGGATACAGAGATTTTAGCATTGCACCTGCAGCCATCATATATTTTGCAGCATCAGACGATAAAAGACAGAAAGAGTTCGTCTATTCCGAGTGATCTAACACCATTGTCAACTGCTTGAGCAATGCTGCAGCTATTTGACTCACATGATAGAGGTTGACAATTGTACAAAAAAACTGACATGAGTGGTTTTTAGGCTTTCAACTAGAATATTTAAATATTGCATGCCAGATCGAGTGCGTTCAACAACAACCAGAAAAATTTGCTAGCCATGTACAGCCTAGCATTTCTTATAAGCTGCAACTCATCTGGGCTTAAATTGCATCACAGTTTCTCGACAAGTAGTTTCAGATAGCAAACTGTGACTAATGTCATAAAATAGGTTTATAATATGCCTATTGTTTAGCTTGTGCAAAGGAATATCAACAGACAAATTGCCTTGGTTACCTTATCCACAAAATCGGTGTTGCTGCACCTTAAAAATGTTTGCGAAATGAGTAGAATTAGTAGTTTAGCTGCCAAACGCTTTTTGGTATTAGGACGTATTTCGATGACCTCCAACAAGAAAGTCTTTGCTGGAAGAAACCTTGCAGCTGCCCAAATTCCAACATAATTCGTTGTTGGGGCCTTTCCTATATTCTTTATAGAAGTCTTGAAGTACGGAGTAAATTTTAGATGTTTTGGTAGCTTTAACTTTTGTATCATTTAAAGATCGAAATCACAAACTAAAGCAAGATCTAAATATATATGTCACGTCACCTTTTTGACAGTTAATTCCACTGTAGAATAGTAAAACACCATCTGCTAATGAACTTGCACACTGCACCTGCTTAAATAAACTATTCACTCTTCTTGATTCACCTTAAAGTAATGAAAAGATAATCTAAACTGCCATTGTAGATGCTTCTTTGCTATTCTGCAAACGTTTTTACCAAACAAATGAACAGCCTTGCGCCTCTCAATTGTCGCAACTATTCGATTGCAACACTGTCGCACATTATTTCGTCTGATTATTGCACGAAAATCGTTAAATTGTGACAAATAGAAACCTGTACTAACGTACACAAAATGGCAAACATTACCAGTTAAAACAAAAAGTTAGTGAGCTTTACCACACTTATCACAAGTATCAGTTTTTCTCACCAATATGCAAAAAACATTTTGACTAACAGCGTTGATTATACAAAATGACTTTAATACCCTAAGAAATTTGACCTAACGGTAAAAATTGACTTTTTATTATCTATTAAATTAAGAATACGAAGTTACTCTTTGTATTCAGAACTCTGTAAAAAACCACGCCGTTCAAGATTGCCACCAAAAAATTGACTTGAGAAAGCTTGCCCTAGTTGTTATTCATTTATCATTTACCAGACATCGTTTATACAGTTTTGTAATATTATTCGATCTTCATCAGTTTAAACGGTGTCCAAAGCGAAGTTGATGTCAAAAAGTTAAATGTATGTGTTTAACACCACTTTGAACGTGATCATTTTGCACAATAATAAACCTCAATGCACGCCACCGCAAGTTTTGTTACTGACAGACCTCAAATGACTGCAAGTGAAGAAAGCTTACTAGCAATTACAAAATCCTGCTGCTTTTTTAAAATACGAGAGGGCAGGTAACGCAACTAGTTTCATAATTACTACACAAAAGGAAGCAACAACTGAAGTTCGCAAGCAATTTTGTACTTGCGTCATAGTCGTGGTAACATCATATTATTTAATAACAGTCATATCACTTTTGCTCATGCCCACATAGGCCTGATCTTATTTACATGCATTAATCTAATATTTTGAAACGCTAAGGAATGACTTTCGCAAACGTCGTAGAGTGAGTAAGCACGATTTAACTGATTCTGTTACTGCCGATTTACAACCGTTAGGTTAAGCTATTCATTTCTGAACTATTTAGGTTGTGACGATCTTGATAAGCATCACATCGCTCATTATCACAAGCACAACGTGACAGTTTCGCCCCCAGCCCATCCCAGGAATAAATGAAAACTCGGCGTCAATGCGGGGCATTAATTGTCTTTTACCACAAAATGGGTGGGCATACATGCTTGCCAGGTAACAATAGTGTAGCTGCTCGGCCAGCATGTAGCAAGAGGCAATTGACGTACGTCCAATATAACCAGTTGCTCTCGTGGAAGGTGGGGCTGCTAGTCTTTATTTGTGACTGGTTCCAAATGGACCTCCGCTTTACCCCAGCGGAATATTGATCGGGTTTGGAGTTCGAGACCAAAGTGATCTGTTTGCTCGAGAAATCAACAACTTACTAAGAAGCACTGTTGTTGCTAATTTCGACAACGATTTCAACAATACTGCACCAATCAACAGTCGCTGGGGTGATGCGGTCCCCGGCCCCGATTGGGTTGGGTCGAAATGGCTGTTGGCCTTCCCGAGGACATTCCTCATACAACCAATTTTCGTCGTGCTACCCTATAACTAACCGCAGAAGGACAGCACACAGTCCCTTTAAAATTGGTTATCTGTCTCTTTTTTTCTCCTGCCCCTCATCCCCGCATTCTTATTCTCCTTCTTCTCCTGATGTGCGGCAAAATTCATCCTCACCCTGGTCCCATATTTCCCGGTTTCCTGGCCCCGACTTTCACTCCATACTCCCCACCTCCTCTCTCTCTTTGTTTGACTTCTACTCTGACTAAGCAGGGTTAACATCTCACTTGACAACTCCTCCTCGCTCTCTTTCCTCAATGTTTATGCTCCCCCTATTCGCCCTTTTTCACAGACAACAGAACCGACTTCTTCTCCTTCTCCATTTTTTCTTTATCCAGGAACCTCTTCATTCTGGGCAACTTCAACTGCCAACGTCCCCTTGGGACTCAAATGATGCCTCTGACAGCCGTGGGTAGAAAGTAATTCATTGAGTAATCTCTGACCTCCTTCATCTCAATGACCAAAACGCCCCACCCTTCTCCATCGCTTTTCTGGTAGTCGCTCCTCTCCTGACACCTCCTTTTCCCCCTCCTCTTTTGCTCCTGGGTGGTTCTTCAGGAATTGGGCTCTGATCGTCCATCAATTCTACTGACTGTCGCTCTTTCTCCCCCCAAACAAACGGCCCCCTTTGTTTAATTAACAAAAAGTTGTTGTTGTTTACCTGACCCCTTCCGAGGAATGGGGGCATGGCGGGAGACCATGGAGCCCCAGAAGCCAGGCAACTCTCCAGGGCTGGACCAGAGGTCGTAAAGAGACAAAGTCGCCAAAGAGTGAGCGGTGCAAAGAGTCCGTAGCTGGACAGTGCAGAATGAGATGAGAGGTGTCCTGGGACGAGTCTCCACAGGCGCTGCAGGAAAGATTCTCGATTCTTCCAATCCTAGACAGATAAGAACCTAAAAGGTTGTGTCCGTTGCAGCGAAGACGAGAGAGGACACAGCGAGCACGACGAGGGAGCACAAGTTCCTCGGTGGAAATTGAGGGAACTTGTGTGTCAAAATACTTCGATGGGACAGTACGCCTCCAGTCCGAGATAAGACGAGAGTGGATACGAGAGATAAGAGGAGAGAGACTACAAGGGATTGCGGAGGGTGCAAGTGGCGCACCCCGTCTGGCCAGCTCATCAGCCGTCTCATTCCCCGGGAGAAACGCGTGTCCGGGGACCCATTGTAGTCTAATAGAACAGGAGGAGAGAGAAGACAGTTCCTGCCAGATCTGCTACAGAGTTTGAGATAAAAGGAAAGATGGAGGAGAGGACAGGGTGGCGAGGACAGAACGAGAGTCAGTCAGGAGGAGAAGAGAAGAGAAATGGCAGACTTGTTGGTGCTGCCGAGACCAGCAAAGAGCGTGCAGAATGACACAGGCTTCAGCCGAAAAACTTGAGCATACTGGGCCTGCCGAAAAGGAAAGAGTGGCCTCAGTGCCACAGAGAGAGCAGTTGGCAAGAACGCCGGAGCCACCCTTGCCAAAAGGAAAAGGAACAGAGCCGTCTGTCCAAGCACCAGGTCATGAGGGGGGAGTCAAGGTGGGCGAGAGCTGCACCTTGGCGAGTGAGAGGGGGATCAGAGCTAGAGCATGGAGTGGAAAAGGTGGACTCCACCATGAACGAGGGCAGATTTCAAGGAGGACAGGGAGAGCAAGCAACAAGAGCCTCCCTAGAACAAGTAGAAGGAAGCATGAGCGGGTCAGTGGACGCAAAAGCTCTCCAGGACGATCTGCAAAGTCTTGGTTTCATTCCAAGTCTGGCCAAACCTGAAATAGGAAAGGGGAGGTTAGGTGACGAAGGGCCCGCTCATAAGAAAAAAGAGTGAAATGAGTCAGAGTGACTCGTAGGGGAGGTAAAGAAGCCTCGGTGAGTAGTAAAGGGATGGGGGAGGACGAGAGGCAGCCGGTGATGGCACGACTGGCCGCTCGGTGGAGGTGTTCCAATTTGACGAAATTGGCAACGCTTAAGAATGGAAACCATCCGGGTGAAACGTAGAGAAGGGGCCAAAGAAAAGATTTGTACAGAACAGAGAGAGACTCCTTAGAGGGGCCCCATGAGGAAGCACAGATCCAGCGTCCAGCGTAAGGCCTTGAGACGTGGGAAAAACTTGGCCTTCAGCGAAGATACATGTTTAGAAAAGGAAAGAGTGTGGTCGAAGGTGACCCCAAGAAAAGTTGGAGTGGGATTGAAACGGAGGCGGGAGCCAAGTAGGAGGAGGTTGGGTTGGAGGTTAGCTTGGTGGGGATCCACTGAGAAGGAGGCCTCACATTTGCTCGGATTGAGAGGAAGACACCAGTATTCACATCAGTGCTCCAATCGAAACAGAGCACCGTTCGTTTGGATAACTTTACTTTTTACTTTGATTCTCACTGTCTTTCTGCACAGGAATACTCCTCTCTTTTTCTTTCATCTGCAGCTGCTCTTTATATTTTTTGGCACTGAATGCGGCCAATCTTCCCATTTCTTTCGGCTGCGTCAACGCCATCCTCAAGCCTGGCGGTCTTCTCAAGTGGAAGAAGCGGTGAGCGAAACAGGTAAGGCTTTCGTTGCCGCTCATAAAAGTGATGAAGATCGCCAGGCTTACATCTCTGCCTCTAGACATGCATCGTGTGTCATCGCCAAAGCTAAGGCTAAGTCATGGAGAGCGACATGCTCGTCTCTCTCTCTCTCCTGTATCTGATCCTAAATCAGTGTAGACTCTCCTCCGTTCTGTCGCTGGTTCTTCTTCCTCATCTTCTTCCTCTCCTAACTTCCCCATCTGTTCTTCTCCTAAAGAGTCGGCATCGGTCTACGATGACTACCTGAGATCTCAATTTCTGTCTCCCAACCAAACGCCTTATTCAGCAGATCCAGAGGTTACTTGTCTGAGCTCCGAAGAGCCACGTCACCTAAAGAGTCTCATTCGTCTTTCACTCCCACCTTCTCCCCCGTTGAATTTCTCGCAGCTGCCACCGGCCCAGACAAAGTCGCCTATCCCATGCTGAAGCACCTTCCTCGCTATGGCATGGATTTTCTCCAACACATTCTCAATCTCTGTTGGTCTTTGCATTCTTTTCCTTCCATCTGGAAGACATTTTCTACTATTTCCATCCATAACATGGGAAAGCCGCTCGACTCTGCAGCTTCCTTCCGGCCTATCTCTTTCACCTGCGTCAAAAAGCTATTTAAACGCATCATTTTATCGCGTTTAATCTTCTTTCTGGAATCTAACTCTATTCTCTCTCCCCGCTAGGCCGGTTTAAGCCCTGAACGGTCAACTCTTGATAAAATTCTTCATCTTTCTCAGTCCATTTCGGATGGATTTAACCAACCCCAGCCTAGCTCTCGGACGATTCTCACTACTGTTGACTTCTCCAAGGCTTACGACTTTTTTACAACTTCTGTCGATTAGCCTCGATCCTTGCTTCGCTCGTTGGACTCAAACTTTCCTGATTAACACGCACGTTTTCGTCATTTTGCAAAGTCACAAAAGCCGCTCCTACGAGTCCGTCGAGGTGTTCCGCAAGGATCAGTTCTGGCTTTGTAGTTTTCTCTCTTTTCATCAGCGAGCTTCTTGCATCTCTGCCTTCTTTCTTCAGTTGTTCTCTTTGCGCTGATAACCTCGCCATCTGGTCTTCCTCCCCCTTGACTCCTGCTGCGGTGGAGCCTACGCAAGAAGCTCTGATTAGATTGAAGCGCTGGTGTGAGTACTGGTGTCTTCCTCTCAATCCGAGAAAATGCGAGGACTCCTTCTCAGTGGATCCCTTCAAGCTAATCTCCAACCCCACCTCCTCTAAATCAACTCCCCTCTCCGCTTCAATCTCATTCTAACTTTTCTTGGGGTCACCTTCGACCGCACTGTGTTCCTTTTCTAAGCATGTATCCTCGCCGAAAGCCAAGTTCTTCCAACCTCTCAAGACCTCACGCTGTTCCTTTTCCTTTTGACAAATGCAGTTCCGGTGCCCTTGCCAACTGCTCACTTTGTGGCATTGAGGCCACTCTTTCCTTTTCAGCAGGCCCAATCTGTATAAGTCTTTCCGCTGAAGCCCGCGCCGTTCTGCAAGCTCTTCTCTAATCTCTGCAGCACCAACAAGTCTGCCATCTTATTCTGCTTCTCTCCTCCGTCTTTCCTTTCACTTCAACCTCTCTGGCATGTTTGGTAGGAACTGTCTTCTCTCCTCTCCTTTACTATCAGGTTACAATATGTTGCCGGACACTCATTTCTCCCGGGGAATGACGCGGCTGATGGGTTGGCGAGGCGGAGTGTGCCACTCCTGCCCTCTTGCAATCCCTTGTAGTCTCTCTTCTCTTACCTCTCGTATTCACTCCTCTCTTTTCTCCGACTGGAGGCGTATTGTCTCATCTAAATTCTTCGACACACAGGTATCCTGGTTTCTACTGAGGAGCTTGTGCTTCTTGTCGCGCTCGCTGTGTCCACTTTGGTCTTCGCTGCAACGGACGCAGCCTTCTGTTACACTCCTATCTCCCTACAATCGACAGAAGCAGAAATCCCTCATGCAGCGCCTGTGGACAGTGGTCCCAGGACACCTCTCATCTCATTCTGCACTGTCCAGCTTCGGAGTCTTAACGCCGCTGGCTCTTTGGTGACTCTCTATCTCTCTTTACGACCTCTGTTCCAGGCGCTGGAGAGTTGCCTGGCTTTTGACTGTTTATGGTCTTCCGCCACGCCCCCATCCCTCGGAAGGGGTGGGGTGAGAAAAACAATATTTTTACAATAATAGTCCGGTTTCGAATGGTTACTCGCAACCATTCTAAACCAACTATCAATAACGTCATTTTACCTCCACCCAAGGGTCTCTGTATATTTCTACCACTTGATGGCGTGCTGCAGCGAGCATTCCTCTCTGGCTGAACACAAGATTGGAGGCGCCACCGGAAACTTTGTACGTGTGTAAAGGCTTGTAGGTGCGGAGGTCGAAGATTCGCAATTCGCGGTTCTGTCCCGACGTGGCGAGGTAACTGCAATAGTAACGTCACAATGAAGTGTACAGGTGCAAAGCATACTTGTGAATAATAATGTGCTTACAGGTGTTTGATGAACGGGTGGTAAGCTTGTTGTAGCTATTCCTCCGGTAAAGAAAAGCCGTTTCATTTGATTTTTTGAGGATAACTTGTGCTGAACCTCGCATTGGAGTTGCCGCAATTAATCATAAGCACTGCAAACGGGCTGAGAAAATGGCCATAAAAATCAAGTGCACATTGCCACACCTATAATGCACTGATGCACGCATTTAACTCGAAACCTACCCATTGCAAAGCAGCCCCTTCCTTGTGCTAATTCACATCATGAACAGCATGACTGCTCAAGAGCAGGTAATGTTAGGGAAATTGATTGATATACCAGGGAAGTAGCAAAACCTATACGAGCCAACATCCTTGATGATGATTGTGTCTTCTACTTTTTAAAATCAGGGAAGTCCAACATAGACAACCCAGCAAAGCAATTAGGAACATGCTGATCGGATTGGGGAAAATCGCAATCACTCGAAACCACTTGCAAAAATAAACTGGTATCCCCATCACCATCACGGAGGACTGGTATTAGTGGTGGTGGGTCGGCCATAGTGGTCTCTTACGACGTAGTGAATGAACAACTTTACTATTCTGGCCCAGTGACAGCAGTCACTATCACTAGAGATCAAAACCCAAAGTGTATATCCTCCAATTGTGTGGTGAAAAAATATCAAACTTACTTTCCTTGTCGGTCAATGGCAGCTGCTCGTACTGGGCAGTAATGACAAAGCATCTTGACAAGAGGTTCTTGTTGTTTGGGGGAATACATGGTCACTGTCCCGTCCTGGTGTCCTTGATGTAACAATAGAAGTTTAATCTCTACATATACACAGGAAACAAGACAGAATTTAGGGGAGGGGGTCTGATCCCCAAAAAGTGCAAAAAATGAATTTAAATCTGTATCTTGATTATAACCGAAAAGATCTGTTTGTGGGTTTTTTTACGCACGTTTTATTAACCATAAACCCATTTTTCACGTAATATGCAACGATGGAGTGATAGTTTATGTTTGAAAAAATATCTAAAAAGATGGAAACCAATAAGCTCTTCCAACTAAAATTCACACTTCTAATTGCACTTGCAGCACTGATTACAATGTAACGTGTTTTAAAGATGTTTTGATGTTCCCTCAACTTAATTCTACTACAACCATTTAACATTAAGCTGTGCATGTACAGAAACGGAAAAACAACGGTCTACGTTCCACACAAAATACGAGGGTCTTATTAAGTAACCTTTTCTAATAGTTTCGACTTTCCATTTCGTAAGCTATGCTCAACATCAGCTCTAACCAAGTATTATTATAACATAGCAAGGATCAATTCAAAAATTAATTTGAAAACCTCAACGTATTAACGAGGCATACCAAGCAGCACCACTGCGTTTCTTCGATTTTGCGTCATCACATCAATGCGGCCTTTCTTGACCTTTATTTCCGAAATGATTTCGCCAATAGAGATGTCGAGATACTGGAGAAACCCATTCGCATTCTGACAATGAACACACATCTGAGGTTACTTACAGTTCCAATTGTTAGATGTAAAACATGGGCCTGTCCTTGCAAAACCACAAAAACCAAAGGGGTTTTATCGATGTAACAAAGCCCCAGATTAGCAGGAGGCGAGGTATTCATCGAACCAACTCAACCCAGCTCAGCTAGACGAAAACTCGCAAACATGAGGGCAATTTTTCTATTGGGTGGTAATGCTTGAGTAGAAATGCACTGAGCCAGGAGTATTGATAACTTTGAAACAGATCTGAGCCCAGATTGCTACATCAAGATGCCTTTCTGTGATTGCAGACAACACACACGGCTCACCCCTCCAGCCAGTAAAAAGTGGTAAGGCAAAAACTCCATGTTTAGGACATTGTTCATCTTCTTTAAGCAATGAATTTCAACTCCGGTGTTGTCGTACACATAAGTCCATTTCCGCTGCGCCACTGCGAACAAGTTCTCAGTATGAAGCCATCTGTTATATAACAAACGTAATGACACTACAGCTTTCCTAATGCCAACATATCTAAAAAAGCATAGCAACGACTGAAAAGGCAACGACAAACTTTAAGGTCGTGTTTGTTTTCGTTCTTGGCTATTTAAAGTTTGAGAGATGGAGAAATGGCCAGACGATCTTCGAGCCAGCAAAACGTTGATTCCACCCAGCCATGCCGCCAGCAATACACGGTCGTGATATTACAAAACCTAACAGCTACATTTCAGATATCATAAACAACCTTGATTTTTTTCGTTGATGTGAAGCTATTGATGAGCAAACGCAAACAAACAATCATAGTTTGTACAGTTAACAGGTTTAAGGCAAAGTTGAAAAAAGGTGGTTTAGCTGTTCCTTTGTTGAACAATAATAATGAGAACAAAGTAATACATCCAAAAAATGATTTTTGTAATTATTAGATTTTGCCACATCATGGCCGTGCAACGCTCAAGGGTTGAACTCATACTTCCAACAAGTTGCTGCTTAGGTTATCACGGCAAGCAGGGTTTTCATCTTGCGTTGAATAGGTTAAAAAAACTTTCGTCACTTTTTCGTCGCAAGAATACGCACAGACATGTTAATTAATACGACTACATGATATTTCAAAAAAAGTGTAACTCTGCAAGCAGAATACAGGCCACAAAGCAATGATTACAGGAAGGTCTTGCAGTCAAGTTGCTTTCGGATGACGAAGCGATTCAGTGCTTGTACGACGTGATTGATTATGCTTAGTATAAAAAATAATTAATATTGAAGAAAAATTTTCATCAGCATGCATCTGCATTTTCTGTTTCATGCCATACTGCCACTGAAGAGTACAACACAAACTGTTGTCGGCAAAACGTTTTCTACAAAGCTATGTCTAACTATCAACATCATCGAACCATTCAAAATCAATTAAAAAAACTAATTTGATTTAGTGCAACAAAATAATCTCGCCACAGTTTGTAATAGTACTAACGTACAAAGCAGTACTTACTTGACAGCATTCACCGATTCCATGACGTTCATCTCGCACATCAAACCTTTACTGACCCAATTCATTGCAGCAACGTGGCCCATGCTGCCACCAAGCAGTAGGTACCTACACACGTCATAAGTAATTCATGAATTAAAAAAGCCTTTACAATCAACACGCACTTTCCATTCCTCGTGTAGTCGATCTTATACGGACCGAACTGATCGAGGTTGAGCTCGAATTTCTTATTTGCGGTTGCGATGTCCGACGCTTCGGTGATTTCATCTTGCGTTACTTTCCATGATTCCTCACCTTCCTCTGTTTCAATGTAACTGCAACAAGCACAACAGAACTAACATCAATTATCTTCCAATAAACACAACATCATTAAACGTCATCAGAGACCCAACATCAGCTACCTGCAACAAACACAAATCCAGTACCTGTAAACACAACAAACACCACCAATAACAGCAAAATACCAAATGCAAACCAAAACGAACGGCAACAAAAACACTAACTAACGACAGCAAGCACAACAACATCAACCATCAACAACAAACACAACACCAATCAACTTCCACAAACAACAACTTATCACTTTCAACAAATAACATCAATAGTCCATAAACAAGACACGGTAGCATCAACAAACTGTAACTGCAACAAACACAGCATCCACTATTCCGCTTACCCTGACTCCTCCGTGAGCAGCAGCTCATGTCTGGCGGCCTGTTGTGCAGCTTCTGAATCACCTTTCAAGATGTTATTGATTTTGCCTGGAAATATAAAAATTGCATTTGCAACACACGAGCAGGTAAAATTGATTTTAGAATACTACACATGAAAAGATTTACCGCCTCTAAAATAAAAATTTTACATCTAAGATGAATTACGCACAATTTGCATATTGTTTCAAACAATGAACACCAAAAAAAAATGAAGATTTCAAGAGGTCAGTTTATTACGTTAAACGTGTGTAGGTTTGTGAATAGGTTTTTCGTTTTGAGCAGTAGAATAGCGAAGAAGCAATATGACATCATACTTAAGTTCACCTCGCAATTTCGCGTTTCGAAACTCTTTTTTATGGAGATAAGATCCTCTTTTATAAACTTTCTCACGGTCTTTATCTACAGGAGCAGGTCCTTCAAATGGATCCTCCTGTGAATAAATGGCAGCACAAAAATTATTTAATAACACTAAATTATTAATATTTTGTGTTGAAATAAATTGAACTGTTACAAACCTTTTTACAATCTTACACAAGATACTGCATAGCAACACTGCACCACTTTACATTTTTAGTAATTCGTTTACATATTTACCGTAGGCTACACACTCTAAGCTAAACGTTTTCAGCTTCCATACAGGATCATTTGCAACAGTGTGAATCTTGTTCAGAAACTAAATTAAATTCAAATTTGCATCTAGACTCGTCATTTACGTTTTTAAAGAAATGTAATTTAGTGCAAAACATTTGCGAGAAATCTCTACAACTATCTAGATGCTTTGTTTTCCAAAAGTTCTTGGTAATCTGGCTTTAGAAATATACGTGTGTGATACCAATTTTGAGTCTTGCACATTAGGGTGAAGTGAAAAATAAAAATTTTTGAATTTCAAAAAGTGGTATTGATATATGTCCCCAAATATCAAATGATATACTTCTATCATGATTTTGGGCTCTTGCACCCTCTAGTGGCCGTGCAATTTCATCAAACGAGCTGAAAATAGCCAATTTTGCCATATCTCACTAACCGCTTATGCTAGGTAGCTAGTTTTTGGCTTAAAAGTTGCAGAAGTAATACATTCCTATCTTTATTAAAGAGAACTTTCTCTCAAAAATGTTCAGAAAAAAAGTTACAGGCAAATAACGGATTTTTGAACATAGAATGAAATACTAATGCAGTGGGTGTCCTTGTATAAGAACGACTGATGTCTTGTCTAGCTATTTCCCACCCTCACTTGTTACACCTAATTTTAAGTGGTTGAAATTTATTGAATCTAGTCCTCTTCTTAATTTCAACAAATTGAAAACATGGTGAATACATATTGAACTAAGGAGCACCCACTGTATGTCACATAAAATCTAATCACAGTGGTGTTTAGTGCTTTATGGTATGTAGAACAAATTACTTTTTAAAAACTGATAACATCTGAAAAATCAAAGCTATAAGTGTCTCGTCACTATTGGCTGTGACACTGGTCCAGTATTACAGTGCCTGTACAGTTAATCAATCTTTTTATGTCAATTTCATTATTATTCTTCACAAACTGCAAAGTCTTGTTTTGTATTGAAGAATTACATCAGTGCTCGGGATTTTAGTTTTTGTCTGATTAAACCATCTCTGCGCTCAAAGCCAGTTACACGAGCTGATGCCTCAGTTGCAGCTTTCACATGTCTTTCCACTGCCTGATTGTGGCAAGGGTGGTCTAATTTCAGAGGAGTTTCTAAGGTTGTCCAATTCAAGATCTGTCAAACATTTGATTGCTGGAGGTTGCTGAATATCATGGAGGTTTAAGTTAACAATCTGGTGAAAAGATTTTGCCTTGATGTTGATCACTGGAATTTGAAACAATCTGATGTTCATATCAATTTGGATATTATGAGAATGAGGTTCATTCATGTAACCACCTTCAAAATCATCAATTGGAATGTGACATTGAAAAACAGAGTTTCGCAAAGCTGCAATTTTGTCGACTGCTAATCTTTAAAGATTTTCATCGTTGTCACCTAGCATTCCCAGTAAAACATTTTCGGGATGCGCAAAATATGCATTTCTCTGAAGCACATTGACTGCAACAGTGCAAATTTGCGCATTGGGCAGCTTTGTTACACGATTTACAATATTAAAGAAATTCTTTGCACCATCCACAATTGTATGTTTCCTCTTGATTTCGAACCATGATGGAAAATAGACTTTCATACAGAACTGCACAAGATGCTTCAGATTTGTTGATGGCTTACTCTGTGACACATAAAACCTCAATATGCGGCATGCTAATGTCAACCATCTTGAATGAACGATTGGCCCTACCTCTAAATACTGAAGGTCTGGTTCAACTGAACCAACCATAATAGGTGTGCACATTTGATAAGCATATTTTTGGTCTGTGCTTAAGTCGTCCACGATACACTGAGGCAATTCTGGAAAATGAGGGTTTATGATTCTTTTGAATTGAACAACAGGCCATTCAGAAACAAAGCCATCTAATTTTGAGCCAATCGGGCCGCTAAAGCTGTCCGGACTCTTTGTAGTTCCATCTAGTTTGGTAAAAACATGTTGTAAAGGAAGCTCATTGGTATGAAGTAAGCAGATGGCCCATTGGAGTGGTCTTTGTACGAGCTCTTCCATTGCACGAATGCAGCCATTAAATCGTCCTGTCATTGACGCAGTGCCATCTGATCCCAATATCATTAAGTTTCTGCAGAGTTCAGTGTCAGAAATAGAGTCAAATATTTCTTTAGCCAAAACACCTTTTCCATTTGGGGGTGACAAGTGTGTGAGGTAGTATCCTCCAGGTTCTCCCACTAATACATGTTCCTCCAGCTCTGTTGTTATGAAGGATTTGCCTGTTGGTGCTTTAGCCATCATTAGGGTTGCATCCTTTCGTCCATCAAAGTAGAGCCATTTATTAGTTTGAAGTTTTCCATTTCTTTTTCTTGTATTTCTTTTCTGCACCGTTCTCTTTCTCTTCGTAACTTGCTATGGTCAATTACAAATGTATTACTTTCTTGATCAATCATTCCAATGTTTTGTAATGCACAGGTTGCAACAGCAGCTCCTGCATGGTCCGACAAGTTATACCTTTCGCATGCTCTTGCCAAGTTGGTCCATTTCACACGATTTTGATTTGCTGATTGAGCATCTTCCATGAAAGTTGAATGATGACCAGACGATACTGACTCCACCGACTCTGCATCAGTTGAGTGAAAGTCAATCTGCTCAGCAGTTGTGTTAGTATCATCATCTTGCACAATTTTCGACTGTCGTCTGAATCTTTCATCAGTGAAAGATAATGGTAGAACTTCACCCAAGCATTTAGCCTTGCGTTCTCCTTTTTGATCTTCTAAAAATGCATAATCATCAGAAGACATTCTTAAGCCATATTGAGCTTCATATTGTCGTCTTTGTTGATCATAGTGGCAAAAAATGTCAAAAAGTTTATCAGCATCTATTAAGAAAACACTTTCAAGCTCTTTGTATCGGTCCGATTTTCTGGATTTTTTTGGATATCTTGTTAAATCACTAAATTCTACCATCAGTTGTTGGACTCTTTGTGCAATAGTCAACTCATGCAGAGAATAAACATTGCACCACACCCATCTATCGTGAAGTTCTTTTGCAACAATTCGAGCTGTATCTAATTTCCTGAAGTGATTGAAGCTTAGTATACGCTCAATGACTTGCCGCTTTGTTGGCAGTATTCCACATGGAAAATTATCAGAACTTTGGAAAACTTCTCCACCATGCAGTTTTTTGCTAGCAACAGTTGACTTAGATCTTTTTCTTGTTAACATGGTAGTGTAGTAGGCCTAATGCTACAGTTACAATAATGATTGAATTTACTGTATATAGAATATCTGCAATAAAATAGGTTCGGTTATGTTATTTTATCCCCAAGGCTAATTTATATTTTTGCAACTGATTTCTTTCAAAGTCTACAGGGGTGTCCCAAAAAGATGTATACACTCTTTGAATCGTTATAACTTAATCAAGTTATTGATTTTTGCTTTCAAATAAATTGATGCAAAAGAAAGAATAAACATTTAAAGAATTTGTGAGAAAAAATATACAAAAACATATCAAATTAAATCTTAATAACACAAAAGACACTTGGGGCAATTTCAGAATGTTTACAAATTGACGAGTTCACATATGTACTCAAACTGGTGGCAGTTTTGCTCAATACGCTTTTCATATCTTGAAGAAATGGACTTAGAAAAGTCCAGCAACATTTTCTCTGGTATTTTAGCACATTCTTTTTCAATTGCTACTCTCATTTTAGCAATTGTTTTAGGTTTCCTACTGCAAACTTCGTTTTTTAGAAACAGTAACACAAAGAAATTTACCAGTGTCAAATCTGGTAAACTAGGTGAACATCCTAACTGTTTCTTTTCTTCCAACGGTTTCTAAAAAACGAAGTTTGCAGTAGGAAACCTAAAACAATTGCTAAAATGAGAGTAGCAATTGAAAAAGAATGTGCTAAAATACCAGAGAAAATGTTGCTGGACTTTTCTAAGTCCATTTCTTCAAGATATGAAAAGCGTATTGAGCAAAACTGCCACCAGTTTGAGTACATATGTGAACTCGTCAATTTGTACACATTCTGAAATTGCCCCAAGTGTCTTTTGTGTTATTAAGATTTAATTTGATATGTTTTTGTATATTTTTTCTCACAAATTCTTTAAATGTTTATTCTTTCTTTTGCATCAATTTATTTGAAAGCAAAAATCAATAACTTGATTAAGTTATAACGATTCAAAGAGTGTATACATCTTTTTGGGACACCCTGTATATTAATTTTTTAGGAAACTAATGTATATTTTTAATAAATTGACTACAAATAGTGCTTGGAGTTTAATTTTATACTAAATTTAGAGTTCAATGCAACAGCGCATAATGCTTTTGCTTACCAGATATCGTGATGATTATGAAGACTAAACCTTGCTAACATTTACTAAAAGTTATGAATAGCATACTAATGACTGAAATAAATGATACCAAGCAAGATTTTAGCCAGCTATAATAAAATTGGAACTGGACAATAGTTTAGTAATAATAGCAGATTTTTAGCAATTTTTTTATGCTCGATCATGGATTGGACACCAGTGCTTTTGCGAAGCAGGTCAATAATCGGTTATTTGCCTGTAACTTTTTTTCTGAACATTTTTGAGAGAAAGTTCTCTTTAATAAAGATAGGAATGTGTTACTTCTGCAACTTTTAAGCCAAAAACTAGCTACCTAGCATAAGCGGTTAGTGAGATATGGCAAAATTGGCTATTTTCAGCTCGTTTGATGAAATTGCACGGCCACTAGAGGGTGCAAGAGCCCAAAATCATGATAGAAGTATATCATTTGATATTTGGGGACATATATCAATACCACTTTTTGAAATTCAAAAATTTTTATTTTTCACTCCACCCTATTGCACATATACATGGCACAGTAAAGTTTAGTTTTTTCATGTGGTTATGTCTCCTTAACGGAGTTGGCCAGATTCATCCAATTTCTTCAGCAATTGTTTACACTCTATCTCGCCAAATTGTTAGATTCAGGGCATTCTCCGCCTTTAACCCATTCTTCTCCTTCTCCACTTGCTTCTTCCAGGTCATTTTTGATCGTTTTCACTTTCTCTTTCCGCTTACTCCAAGATCTAGGGTATCTCTCAAAACACTTATTTCTTCCCTTCTCAGCTAATGTCCGAACTATCTAACTGCATTTGCTCTTGCCAGCCCACCAACAGTTTCCTTCAACCCCAGCATGTCCATCTCTTCTCCAGTAGTCTTTTTGTCTGTGACTTACCGACCACACTTCTCTCACCAGTCACCACAATTCTTTTCCTTCTTCCTAAAACTGCTTTTTCATTTTCTGTCAAACATCATGTCTTGCTTCCACACAATATTGTAGACCATATGCCACGATGATACTTTATTTTTCATATTCAGAGGAAGCCGATTTCCAAATAACAACGCTTCACATTTCCTAAATTTCACAGATTATGCTGTGACAGCCATTTCACAAGGTACAACTAGCATTCAACCTGTCTCCTAAATAACAAAATCCATTTACTGTCTCCAATTCATCACCTAAATCTTCGATCAAATACACCATTCCTTCCATCATTTTCTTACATCTTAAACAAATAAAACGCCTTGCTAACACTTTATTTTCGCACATCCGCCATGAACTCAGCTGCCACATTTTGTACATAACATTGAATTGGCCGTTACTCTCCTCCCACAAACTCCACATGATCTTTCTTGCTTTTAAACAGTTCTCCTTCCAACCTGCTAACCACCACTATTGTTTTTGTGATATTGCCTTCTAACCTTTACTTTAAATGCTTCCTTTCAATTCAAAAACTTCTCTTATAAATCTTCCAAGGGTTCGCTCATGATAACAAGGCCATTTGTGGGTAACACTTTATCAATCACACCCCTTTTTACATTTTCTGTACTAACAGTAACATGTACAACTTTTGCAAACAACAGCGCAAATCCTTAATGCACACCAACCTATACTTCAAACTTCTGTAAATACGCAGAACCAACCCTCACTCTCGTTTTGGTCAAATATACAAGCTCATAACCGATTGAACTGCCAACCCTTCTTTCTCATGGCCCAATCCATCACCTTTCCTGGAACACAATCAAATGCCTGTTCCATGACAACAATACACATATACAACTTCTTTTCTTTATTTTGATGTTCTTCCTGCTCCCTCCTCACAATAAATATTGCATCAATTGTTCCTGTTTCAGACAAAAATCCAAAATGCGTTCTAGGGTCATTCACGTCAGTTGATCAAAAAAAAATGGTTGAGTGAAACCCACCATCTCAGATTTTCATAAAACTTGGCTAGTTTTTAGATCTTTTGCTCCTGATCACAAAAACTAAACCTTTTTAAAATCGGACGAGAATAGGTCCCGTTATAAACATTCAAAATATTCTACTTTTGTGTTCACTCAAGCAGAAAGAAATTTGTCAGATTTAAACAAATATCTTGAATGCATCAAAACTTTGTGATCAAAACACCTGTTTAACTTGGTTTTTGCACACATGGTACCTCAAGATCCACTTTATCCCAATAGCATAAGTGACCCATGTGGAAGTGTGGTTTGACCTTTGACTCTACAATAAGCGATTACAGGCCTTCAAAGTCACTCAAGCATAACACCTACATTGATTGCTAATGTCTGGACTCTGGAGGTGTCTAGGGTATATGGTCACATATGATACCTCATTTGAAAGGTCTTGAAGCGTAGAAGAAAAATCATGGCTTATTGAAAATACCCTACAAGGTTTTTAAAGATTAATATTGTAAAAAAGTTGTAAAAAAAAACCTAATTACATGTTGCTTTATTGCCATTAATTATGTGGAGCTTTCAAACCATTTTTATTGAAAGACATGTTTGTAGATGTTTTTGTGTGTAATCACCGGGATAACTATCAGTGGACTGAAATCTTATGTGTTGTGCCGGTTCATAAAGTGTGACATCTTATTAGTGATTAGTTTAAAATTTTTCTTCACGCGCATTTTACAAATTAAAGATTCCGTATATGTAACTCTCATTAAGTCATTATTTTTATGCCTAATTTCTATTTTGCACGTCAACATCTTTTAAATTAGGCATCATTTGTGATGATACACCCTGGGCACCTACAGATATAAGCAATCAAAAAAAGTGTAATGCTTGAGTGATTTTGAAGCTCTATAATCGGTAATTGTGGAATCAAAGGTCAACGTACACTTCCACATGGGTCATTTATGTTAATGTGGTAAAGTGGACTCTGAGGAGAGCTCTTTGGATTTTTCATCTTTCTTCTTGCAACCAGCTCAATCAACTCTTCCCTTCCTAACTTCTTTACAAACTTCTGACTTTCTTTCACAAATCCTTCACACATATAATATTTCAAATCTTATTCCACAACATTAGGGCCTAAACCTAAAGCTCCTTGCACCCCATGCCAATTGAAGAGGTGCCAGGGTCTGGAAATATTTGTAATTTTTTTGTCGTGGGGACTCATTATTAAAAATTTCAGGAAAAGCATGCCCTTGCTTACCCCTATTTTCAATTTTTTGCGTGAGTGCTCCAACCAAGCAATTAAGCTGGCAACACCATCATTAGCAGACAGACTGCAAAAGAAAGGTACGTAAAAGTTGCCTCTTTTACCATTCTGGATATACAGCTTCATTATCTATGAGATCGATTAAGCACTGAAACCTATTTCCGGGAAAACACAAATATTATGCTACAACAACAACATTTTGTGAAAAAAACAGCAATGAATAATAAATATTTTTTGCAGAAAAATGTTTTATATTTGCATCACAAATGTTACCTCATCCATATTGAAAGCTTCTTCGTTGTTGCTGGATTTGAGATTTTTCTACAAAAAAGCAGAGCAACATCAAAAAATATTGATTAGCCTATTGCTTTGCATTTTTCATGGGTGGGTGAAATTAGTTTGCAGTAAAATGAGAATTAATAGACAAATACGCAAAAATATAGTTATTGCAGCATTTCAATCTCAATATTGTTGATATTCTTACGGATTCATATAGATGTTCAAATAAATTTCAATGCAACAAAATCTAAGTTTTATGTTTCACATAACTATGTACCTATATGGCATTTTAGCAAAAACTGATGTTTGACCAAATAGCGTTGAACATTCACAGTTTAAATCTGTGTGAAGCCATAGCAGACGTGGTCAATACTATTTCAAGAATAAACAATTACAGATAGAAAAACAAATTCACTAACGTATTTAACTAATTTCGTAACTTTATTCTTAAAATAATTATGAAACAACTCGTCAAAAACATACTGCAAACGTTTCGGCTCTCAACTGGAGCCATTTCCAACACAAATAATGCACAGCAAAAAGGTTGACTATTAACTATGCCTATCAACTATCAGCTACTGACACTACAAAATGAACACAGGACAAGAAGCGATGATCAAGCGTTAAATAATTGGAGAAGGAAGGATTAGGAGTCTAAATTTAAACCAGGTTTCAGTTTTAGACTCCAAATCCTTTCTCCACTGCTTATTTGACACTCGACCATCACTTCTTGTTGTGTGTTCAGTATGGCATTTAGTGTCAGTACGGGATAGGGATAGTCAATATTAATTGCGTTGTAAATGGCATCAGTTGAGGGCTGAAACGTTTGCAGTATGGTTTTGAAAAGTAGCTTGGCTGTTATTTTCGGAATAAAGTCATTAGTTTTTCTTAATTATACCGTGTAACTGATTTTTGTTTGCTTTCTATGTTTGGGTATATTCTATTTGAATAAGCACATGCTTGTTGAATGCCAATAACGTACCGTAGGTTTCAAAAATGGTGATTACTTAATCTCTGTAAATTTCTAAAACCTGCAATCGGTGGCCTCAACGACTACAACCTCTGACAGCATACAACTGATAATCCTGACGAATTACCATTGGTAAATCAACGATGTGCCACACTACAACATTTCAGAATGCAATTAAGGAATCTCGATCTATACCAACACCGTTCAACCATGCAATATCAGTCTGCTCTTCGAAAAACTGCCCAAGGAGTCGGACATTTTCATGAATGCCATCTGGATATCCTTTAAAGAGAAAGACTAACACTGATAGCAAACAGAACCCAAGCTTGAACCCATAAAACTAAAAAAGATGACTACGGAAGGGCCAGTGTCAAACAAAGTAAAAGTTACACAGAAGTGCAAAGAGTCCGCAAGTGCCAATAATGCAAGCTCTTTAGCTCTAAATCAGGACAATAATTTTTTAATATGCACTGAAATTAATGTGCCAATAACCAGCACAATGGCGTAGTGGTTAGAGTGTCCGCTTTGTAGTCAGTAGACCAGGGGTTCATTTCCCAAGTCGAATCATACCAAAAGACTTTAAAAAATGGTATTCACAGCTTTCCAGCTTGGCCCTCAGCAAATGGAAATAGTGTGGAGAACAAGCCGGCAAGCTTGTGTGTTGTGTCATTAGGCAAGACACTTAATAGGATGCCTCCGCCTTTATGTGGCAGACGGGTAGTGAGGCCAAGCAGTCTACTTGTTGCGGTGGCCCCAGTCTAACTGAAGACTTGCAAACCAAGCGTGAGTGCTAACGCAGTGTAACCTATATATACATCTTCCCACACAATGCTCACAAAGAAAAGCTCATGCGATGAAGAATGTGCCAATAATGCAGCCTAACAAATAAATTCTGCCCCTGTACTTTTAAATGGTTGAGAAATACTTCAGTCCACTATATGTCATATTAAAAGTTAAAACCACGAAATTACGCTTAGTGAGCTACTGCAAAGTTTTATACAAAATGTTGGCTGCGACCATTATCCATATTCAAATCTAAGCACAGCTTATAAACTGTTGCATGACAGCAATATATTTTCCACAACTGATCTTAAATCAGCTTTTGATTGCAGGCCTATTGCCCTTGAAGATGTCAACAAAACCACAATACGAATTCCAGTTGAGGCCCATGCTTTTACTACAGCCCCATTTGGATTGCCAACTAGTGCCCAAGCATTTCAGAAGTTGATAAAAACCGTTTCACACTTACTTTTGTTTCTCTATGTTTATGTAGATATTTGTATTTTCGATAAAGATGAAAAAGAGCACTTAGAGCACCTATCAATTACATTTGAATGAATAAACGACTTTGGTTTGACAACAACTCAAAAAAATGCTAGTTTGGAAAGACAAAAATCGTTTCTTAGGGCGTGTTATAACACCAGAAAGAATTTTTTCAGCAACTGCCACGACTGAAGCAATTTGCCAATTTTATTGTTCCTCTATTTTATGCGTGTCTCCACCAACTGGCACCCTTTAACATCACAATAAAAGGCAAACGCAGCTAACTGTCAATGTTAAAATAAACATTTTATTTTAATCAAAAAAACTTTTAAAGCTTGAAAAGATTACTTTGCAATTTTAACCACTTTAACATTTCCATCACCAAATGCAAAAATATCACTGCTACAGATGAGAGAGACAATGTCTTGTCAAAGCATTCTTCTTGGTGTGAACAAGTTCTTTCTTGTTGGAGAAGTTTCTAAGATTACGAATTAACTTTTCATTAGCCTTTGTTGCTACTAATCAGTTAAACTGGGTCACCACAAGAGGCAGACAGCTTGGCCCTGCCACCTATCTGGCACATAAAGATGGAGGCATCCAATTAAGTGCTTTGCCCAAGGATACAACAAGCGAGCTTTCCAGCTGGTTCTCCAAAATATCCTTTTGTGCTGAGCACTAAGCAGGGATGATGCAAATGCTATTTTAAAAATTTTTTGGTATGGCTTGAATATGGAAATGAACCCCGGGTCTACCAACTGCAAATTGTACGCTCTAACCACTATGTTATTGCACTGGTTGTCAAGCCATAAAAATATTCAGATATTTTGTGAAGGGCAAGAATTTACAATTTACATTGATGGGACTCCAAACATTTTAGTTGATACTTTGTCTAGAAGCAAAATCAACCCAATTTTCCAGCAAAGTTCTTATGTTGACTGGACTACTTTGGCAAAGATCAACTTGCTAATCAGGAGTCACTTTCAACTCAACATCAAATGCATGTCAGTAGCCAACACTAACATAAAACTTATTTGCAATGACTCTCAACACGAACCTTGCAACAATTTTTATGAACAAGTTTCTGCCCGATGATCTTTATCAGCATTCGTAACCTATCTCCTGACGCTGGCACAAAAGCAACTTTAACAGAAATTTCCAAACTCTATATATGGCCTAATGTAAAACAAATGTTCTTTTTAAAGACAGAACTGTTTACAGTGCCAATGCGCTAAAGTTAGTTGAAATAACTCTGGTCCAAGGCAAAAGCATTCTCTGTCATCGCAATAGTTTTGGCTTCTTCATGCTAACATAGCTGGTACATTTCTAAATTCCAGTGACTACACCACATTCTAATTATAGTAGATAAGTTTTTATAATGTCCCATCGCAGTTGCCTAGCAGGATTTACAGATACCAACTATAATTAATGCACTCATGCCCAACTGGGTTTACAGCAGTGTTCCAAAAACAATATCTAGTAAGAGAGGCTCACAATCAATGATACCAATTGGCAAAACTACTTGCCATTAACAATGCTTGCCTTCTTCTTTTCTTTCAACTTATTCCCGATTAGGGGTCGCCACAGCAGATATCTGCATTTTTATGACATGGCATTTGTTTTACAGTCGGATGCCCTTCCTGCCACCAACCCTCTCTTCAGAGGGAAAACTGGGCCACCTGTCTTCCACATAATGGTGGGGGCATCCTGTTAGGTGTCTTGCCCAAGGACGCAACAAGCGAACTTGCCGGCTTGTTCTCCACAGCCTCCACTAAATGCTGAGCGCTAAGCAGGGAAGCTGTGAATACCATTTTTTAAAGTCTTTTGGTATGACTCGACAAGGGAATGAACCCTAAGTCTACCAACTGCAAAGCAGATGCTCTAACCACTACACCATTGCGTCAATTTTAAGAATGCTTGCCTAACAATATCAAACTGAAGACTTGAATGCTGCAATATGTGAGAGAGTTTTTGTCACAAATCTACGCTCACCCACAGTTCTTTGAATTCGGTAACAGACCAACCATGAAGATATCATTAAAATTTCTTTTTAAAAGGCAAGAAATATTTTTTTGGCAAGTTAAATGTTGTAAGTTATTTTTTCTTAACATCACAGTTTTGTAGAGTCCAAACTGAACAAGTCCAACAATTCTTCTCTGCAACCAATGAAAGACGAACCATTTCTGGTATTAAACAAAAACCCAATTTACTTTATACTATTATGCAACAATAAAAAACACAAAGTTCCTATAGACAGACTAAAAGCTGGCAATCTTCTAATGGACTTTCGTAAACAAGAAAACAAGCCAGTAACTGACATGCTGTTTCAGGTAACTCCCAGTTGATATCTAAATCACAAGAAGGAAGAGCTTACCTCAAACTACACAATTAACCAGGTTTGCGAGAACACAAGTTAAAACACCAGAAAGATTTCCAGGCTATGAGCTCCAACAATTGGTTAGCAGTTTTAATTATACTCTTTAGTAGTAGTTATTCAGTTTTTACTTGGTGTTTTCCTCTTAACAAAGATGGCCAGATTCACCCCATTTCTTCTGCAATTGCTTGCACTCCCATCTCTCCACTTTGCTTGATTCAGGGCATCCTCCTTCTTCAAACCAATCTTTGCTGTCTCCTCCTTCACTTGCTTCTTCCAGGTCTTCTTCGGTCATCCTTGCTTTTTCTTGCCCCTCACTTCAAGATCCAGAGCAACCCTTAAAACACTATCATCATCCCTTCTAAGCACATGTCCATACCATCGAACTCCTTTTACTGTTGCTAACTGGTCTATAGTTTCCTTCAACCTCAACATGTTCATCTGTTCTTTAGTCGTCTTTCTGTCAACAACTTTCTGACTGCACATGGCTCTCACCATAACTCTCTCCATTCTCCTTAAAATTGCTCTTTCTTTCTCTTTTAAACGCCATGCCACACTTCCATTCAGTATTGCTGATCTTATGCAACAACGACACATAGTACAGTGTCATTTTCACTTTGATTCTTAGAATTAGCATTTGTATTGTGTAGCAAAAAGCCTGTCAAAGCCAAATGTGCTATCTAAAAACTAATGCCATGTAAACAACACGTACATGAACATACAAAAAACAAGCAGTTAGTGTATTTCATTTAGAAACGTGTTTGCCAACCATGCCATTTCTTGCCTACAAATAACAACCACTGCAACAGCAAAATTTCCCTTTTTTGGAGCTCAAACATATTGTTGAACCACAGACTAGTTCCATGTATCTTCGCTTTAAGACTGCTCACTATGGAATAATTAACGTAGGCAGGCTCATTAAGAAGTCAAATAGTTTTTCGTCACAGAGTACAAACCCTGTTACAAGTAGTGCTGGCCTACCACATGACAGCAGTCACAGCACACCACCTCAAACGCAATTTTACAACATTTCACTCTGTTGTATGACCCTTACAAACAAACTATTTACACCATTTCAACAACTGGATCACTGTGATATCCACCATGGATTTTGCCTGCTACATCATCCGACTTTTGTATAGAGCCATCTGCAAAAATTAGATTGTTTCCAGCTCAAATATATTCAAAATACATCCATCACTTTACACATGACAGATAACAATAAGGTGTACAGACCAGAAATCTATTCTTTAGACATTTCTATAAATCATTTGAACATATGCTCTGCAAAAACCCAGTGTCTAGGTGCCAACATAATATGCATGTTTTCACAATTTGTGATCATTCCAATCAAATGCAGATAAGAACAACATCAATTGTCAGAAAAAACTAGGAAACGATCAACATCAAAAATATTCACAGGATATTTACAAGACATTGAAGATAATGTATCAAATTCTATCAAGAATCTCCAACAATCAACAGATCAAGTACAGTGAAAACTACAAGAATTGCTTTTTTGGGTTTTGTCAATTCAAGCTACTTTGCATCCTTCTGCAACTTTTTGCACATTGTTAGGCACACAGCAGGCTACCATCTTAAAAAAATGACATAATTAGCAAAAAACTTCTGAAAGCACAACTAAAAAGAAGTCTTGTTTATGGCAAATTTTTTGCTACCAGACCTCTATTTGATGCTGTAGAAAATGGCCAACTACCAGTTTCATCCAAAGCTTTACAACCAAACAAAAACATATACCTTTGTGAAACAGTACTTTTCTTTAAAGAATATCGCCCAAATTGAATTTTTTAATTTAAAATCTCAAAAAAATTTTGTTTGTTGATTACACTATAGCAAGTACAGCTAAAGACATTACTAAACTTTTTCCAACACTATTTCACATTAAGAATCGCTTACTTAAACAGACTATCATGCTGCTGCTTCTACAGTAAATTACAACCCAAAAGAAGATTGCAATTAAAATGCCATACCTGACACTTTCAACTTTGTTGCTTTACAACCAACATGTTCAAATGTTTGTAGACTGACAAGGAGAGTACACCACTATCAAATCATCAAGCATTTAACTATCAGGTATACTTCATGTGCTTTATTTTTCGTGCTCCTTTCCTACATTTCCAATCCATTTATAAATCATTTAGCAATCTTTCTATTTTAGCTCTAGCATGGGAATTAAACTTTTCTATAGCTACTGCAGTAGTCCTTAGCTTATCAGCAAAAGTATATAACCATGACCTACACACGCTCAGTAGCACCACTACCATAAGCACTTTTGCACCCAATCAGTAAATGTAGGAACAATAGTTCTGTAGTACTATTGATTGTCTGCACTTACAAATTAAAACAAAATTTTATATTCAAGATGCAATTAATGGATAAATTTAATAAAGTTTTGCATTATCTCCTTAACCCACTTCTCTTCTAACAACGCAGTTTCTCTAGTAAAATCTTCAGTTAAAGCATCTAACCCACGAGTGCACAAAGTGCAACACGAGAGCCACATGCATGCAGTTTTTGCAACCAGTGACTAATCTCATGACAATTGCCTGCAATATTTCACGTTCAGAAGGCTGATTTTGACTTTCCAGACATGGTAGCTCTAATTTAGGCAATTTGAACCCCCCAAAAAGAGCTTCTTTGCAACCCGTTAAGACTTTGCATTAGGGAAAAAGTGGTTCATACTGTAAAAACTTTGGACGCTCCTGCTCTCACCCAATTGGTTTAATTCCAAACTTAAACACAAGCATTGTCGCCCATGCAACTCATCCATATAATTTTTTGACAGCCAAGTAATTATTTTTTCCTTGAAGAGAAAAACATAAAAAGCATTTAAAAAACCATAAGATAACCTCAAGACCTACATGATTGCTAACCAAGGATTGTGCAAACCATTTGCAAGAAAGCCAATTTCACACAACTGGATTACACTATGGGTCAGGCGCAAACCTATCTAAGAACTTTATTTATTCAAAAATCAACTTCAAACTGAAGACCGTTTTCTGGAAATTTAACACAAAATGGTAGAATTTTTAAACTGAAAACTTTTTTTCTTTCTTCTGGTTAAAAGATTTAAAAAGTTTAAAAAGGTTTAAAAGCAAAGTTTTTGCAAAAAAAAATTGTTTTTTTTTTCAGAGATCAACCTCAAAAACAGTGGGATTTTTATTTTAACAACCTATTTTAATTTTGTGGGATCAATCTGTGGAGGCATGCCTCAAAACACATCATTCTGCATGCACCACAATTTTACCTTGAGGGTTACATTTGGCTATTTTTTTTTTTTTTGGAGATCAATATCTTGCCAAAATTTTATAGTTTAAACTTTGCCAAACTTTCCAAATTTTTTCCATGCGCCATAAATACTGTGAGCCACAAAAATTCATGTCACAGATTGTAATTTGCACACATCTGTTCTAGTTCTTTTCGTCTTCTAGTTATGCAAAAACCATTTATCAATTATGCCTTCACAACCTGCCTTCAGAGCCACTCTAAGAGTTATCTGTACTGCTGGCACAGTGCATTTCAGTTACAAGTAAGTGCAACGAGAACAGTGTCTGTTCTTTTTAAGTTTAGGACAAGTGACAGTTTACTCAAAAACTAGGCTCAACTGAAAATTTACCCCACCCAATTTTTTAATCTAATTGACAAGAAACCCGTTACTTTAGTCAAAATACAAAGTTTAAAGTCTCTGGTAATAGATGCACTGGAAAGGTTATTTTGAAAAAAAAGCACCAGTTGCAGTTCTGATGACATGTGTTTGAATATAAGTTGCCAAGTCATCAACTAAGAACCTGGAAAAATGTGTTGGAGTGCCTTTCCCAAGTGCACAATAATGTAGCCAGCATGAGCTTTAAACACGCATAAACACTACTAACCAACAATCCCACATCCACATATTGCCTGCTGGCACGATTTAACTCTCTACCTAAGTTTAACAAATGTTTTAATTTGAAGAGAGATCACAACCAATTTTCATGAAAAAGTAACTTACTTTGGAATCAACATGTATTTTCTTTGTATCTTGATTAAACTGAAAAATAGGACATGCCATTAGCTTAACAGCTGGAAACATTTTGAGCCCAAAGTATGATAACTATCAGAGCTACACAAAAACCAGATTTGAATTACAGATACTACCAGTTTTGAGTTTTTCTTCATATTTGGGCTGGACACAATCCCATGCAATCTTTATTACAGATCTGGGCACCATGCTCCTCCAGCTCAAAAGTGGAGGCAAGTTTTTTTTAATATATGGTAGGGACAGTAGGTGTACTACTTCCTACTTTCTGGGCCAATGATACTCTAAAATAAAAACAATACTTCTAATTGCAGCTTTAATGAGTGGATTATCTAGTAATAGTTAAGATTTGGCCCAAATAGACTAGACCAGGGGTCACCAACCTTTTTTTGACTGAAGGCTTTCTGATTACTGACCATGGCAAGGGCACAATTCATCAATTCTCGGGGCCACTTGTGACAAACAAACTCATAAGTCAGACTCGACATTCAGCCTAATCCTATACTTTGGTCTTCATATCTCTCACATGTGGAGGTGTGCTCCGAAAGCAAAAAAGATCAGCACCTGTATTGCTACCGTGATTGTGTCATTTGCAGACCAGTTTATAGTTGAGAAAATTTTAAGATTTGTTAAAAGAGGCTGGCAGGGTGACTTCTATCATTCTCATAGGCGCCTCATATTGTTCTCATGAGTGACATGGCACCCATGGGCACATGATTGGTGACTCCTGGGCTAGACTAACTGGCTCATTTAGCTAATAAGTGAGTAAATCAATCTTCATGGCAGCTAGCTGTATGTTAGCATAAACTAGATTGTTTAGGTTTCTGAAACAAAATGAAATAGCAAAAATATCACATTTGTGATCTTATTTTGCAAACCAGCAATACAGCATGGAAGCTTTCACAGTCTCATATATGAAAGTTCTGTTTGGTTATTTTGGAGCCCAGGCTTGACAAGCAGATCAGTTTTCTGTTTTGTGACAATATATATGCCAAACAAAATTAGTTTTCTGTGACAAACTTGATGTATAATTATCTGCAAAAGACTTGGAAATGTAAAAAAAAAAGTTTTTCATTTCTCATAAGCTTTTGGGGACTAGTTTAATAGGCACATTTATTTTTCAAGCATGATAATATGACATCCTGCAAATAAAAAGTAATGTGTGACTAATTACAGTAAAGAAAAGCAGTGATAAAACATCAGCTTTTGTCTTCCAGAAAGAAATTGAAGCATGCAGATGTTGGACTCAAGCTATACTATTTTCACAAAAACAGTAACTGAATAAATACAATTGGGATATGTTATCTTGAATTAACTCCAATCAAAAGTATATCCAATGGTTCATCAAAAGCATTTTTATTGTGAATATTGGTCCCAAAACAGTACAGAAGACAGCTTTTTTCAGTGAATGAAAGGCAAATGTTGGTGAAAGTGGCATCAAGGTATGGTAGGCCAATCATTACACTTTAGCAAATAGACAGAATTCAAGTTTAAAGCTCAGGAGTTTGCAAAAATAACTATAGATTGTCAAGGTGCTATTATTACAATTACTAGGCATATTATTGTGTACGTATTAAGAGACAAAGATAGTTTACTGCATTTCACTAATGCTATTTATCTATGCTAAACTTTTAGTATTCATTCTTAATTCAACTGCCATTTTTGTTGGGAAATTTATGGTAAGTGGACATATCTAAAACCAGTGACTTTAATGACACATTGCACATATTGGTATTGTAGAAGAGACTAATTAATTGGGGTTGTATTGCATTTGCCCAAAACTTGTATTCTATGAAAAAGAAAAGATGTTTTGGTTGAGTGATGTTGCATATGACATCAAGTTTCTGTTGAAGAAATGTGGTTGAAACTATAATACTGATGATGCTAGACTTTGACAATTTCCTAAATTCTCCAATCATTCTGTGCTAAATGAGCCCAATAAGCTTTTTTCATTCATTTTTTGATTTTGTGGTCATGTCAAAAAAGTTGATATTTAGGCCAATCAAGACATCCGAGTCCCAGAATTCAGGTAAAATTATCAGAAGAATTTGCAAAGTAAACAATTATGTAAATTTGATGACTTCTCAAATCAGCTTTAGGGTAAAAAATTAGGTGAAGATTAGATGCAGTCCGTGAAATGTTGCCCTTTTAGCAAATAAACAGTAAAACAGCACAGCACATGAAACAGATATTAAAGCTGAAAGGTAAGGCAGTGGCTATTTTGCCGTCGACAACAATTTTCCCTCAGAGACTATTTTGCTGTGAGTTATTTGTGATTGGTGGTCCATCTAAATGACGTACTAAACATGTGACTTTTGGTTGTTTCTGATTGGTCAATTTTAAAAACCAATATAAAAAATTTTGCACCCCCAGGTCTCTATCCCCCATCCTGTACACTCCCTTCCAGTGTACACTGCCCCATACATTTACATAGTGGGCCTGCCCCTTCAGTGTACACTACCTTTCTTTTAAGGCAGTGGCTATTTTGCCGTCGACGGCAATTTACCCTCAGAGACTATTTTGCCATGAGTTGTTTGTGATTGGTCAATCTTAATGACGTACTAAACATATGACTTTTGGTCGTCTCTGATTGGTCAATTTTAAAAACCAAAAAAAACAACTTTGCACCCCCAGGTCTCTATCCCCCACCCTGCACACTCCCTTGCACTGTACACTGCCCCGTACATTTACATACCGGGCCTGCCCTTTCAGTGTACACTGCCTTACTTTTCAAGCCCTGGCCAGCTGAGATTCGAACCTGATACCTTGGTATCTCAAGACCAGCGCTCTATCCACTACACCACAGAGTCACTGGTGCGATCTTAGCAAATTTGGCTATATAAACACACGTGAATGATCACGGCAAAATAGATTCCAAGGGCAAATTGCCATCGACGGCAAAATAGCCACTGCCTTCTTTTAACGCAGTGGCTATTTTGCCGTCGATGGCAAATTACTCTCAGAGACTATTTTGCCATGAGTTATTTGTGATTGGTCAATCTAAATCACGTACTAAACATGTGACTTTTGGTCGTTTCTGATTGGTCAATTTTAAAAACCAATTTAAAAATTTTGAACCCCCAGGTCTCTATCCCCCACCCTGTACACTCCCTTCCAGTGTACACTGTCCCGTACGTTTACATACTGGGCCTGCCCTTACAGTGTACACTGCCTTTCTTTTAATGCCCTGCCAGCTGAGATTCGAACCTGCAACCATGGTATCTCAAGACCAGCGCACTATCCACTACTCCACAGTGTAACTGGTGCAAGTGTATCAAATACGGCTATATAAACACACGTGAATGACTACGGCAAAATAGATTCCAAGGTCAAATTGCCGTCGACGGCAAAATAGCCACTGCCTTCTTTTAATGTCCTGCCAGCTGAGATTTGAACCCGCAACCATGGTATCTCAAGACCAGCGCACTATCTGCTACACCACAGTGTCACTGGTGTATTTATAGCAAATACGGCTATATAAACACATGTGAATGATTATGGCAAAATAGATTCCAAGGGCAAATTGCCGTCGACAGCAAAATATCCACTGCCAAAAGGTAAAGTGTCAGTTATCTATTAGGTTGAACATTATACATTCAAAAAATCAAGCTTACCTTCAATCCAACTGGTTGGTGGATGACTTTTTTGGCGTTTTCATTTTTAAAGTAACGACTAGCCACTGGTGGCATGTTAACGGATTGAGTGTTAAGATTTACCACGTGTTAGCCTCTTCTAACAATCATGCAGTTTGCCTATCTGTACTACATCAACAAACACACAACCTTATCAAAATAAAAATGAGATAAATTTAATAACTAGCCAAAGATTTCTTGGCCAAAAATTCAACCAAAAAGCACTGCCGGCCATGTGTTCTATTCAGTGCATAGCCTGCTACCTCAGACCAATCGGAACATGCTCTATTAGGGGCTACACTAAAATACGGAATTGCGGAAATTCACATAAAAATACGGAATTACTCAATTATGGAAATACGGGAAACTGCCCAGTGATGCCACACCTTGGTTTTTAAATTAAGATCTTGGTTTTTTCACTTACTCCTTGGTTTATTATGTTTTTTTCTTTAAAATTAATAAATCTTGGTTTTTTTAAATTTCTAAAAGAAAATTATTATGCATTGATAAAATGAGTTTTAAGAAATTCAAAAATTGTCTGCAAAGCTTAAATCAGTGGTTCTCAAACTTTTTTCGATGCGACGCATTTAAAAAAGCTTACAAGACCTTGCGACGCACCAAACAGCATCCTAAGATTTAGTTTGTCGTAATGCAAACTAATGTGACCCATAATCCACACAAATAAGTGTTCTTATGCTCCCGAGATTTTGGATTGGTCTGTCATTTTCAATCGCAAAATTACGCTCTTCTAAGTTTGTAACTCATCTTTCCTGTTTTCGTCCAACATACAACTGAATGCTTTATTCTTTATATATTTTTCGTCATTTAAGTTAAACTTCTGTAATTTTGTTCATGAATCACAAGTCAACAATTACAACAGTGCATTAAAAACACTGTTGTGAAAATACTATTGATTATGAATGTCAGAAGAAAGTAAAAATGGTATCTACGATCAGAGTTCTATTGACGCAATAAAACCAGATTTAATGACACAATACCAAAATATCCCGCGACGCCCTTGGAAAATTGAAACGACGCACCGGGGCGTCGCGACGCACAGTTTGAGAACCACTGCTCTAAAGAATGCAAGTAAGTCAACGCTAGTAGCACATAAAAATACTAAAAAGCACTACAGCAACTTTGAAGTAGTTGAATCAACAATGAATATTAGTCAATTTGTTTCAAAAAAGAAAAGTTCTGATTCCGAAAAAATTGCCAATGCCGAGATGTTGTTTGCAGGATATTTTTCTGAGCACCGCATCCCATTTTCAAACGTAGAGCATCTATTTGGTATTTGTAAAAGAGCTTTTCCTGACAGCGATATTGCTAAAAAAGTTAGTTGCAAAAGAACGAAACTTTCATATACTACTCAAGATGGAATCGCACATTATGAAAATTTAGAACTAAATGAAATATGCCATACTCAAAAGTTTTCTGCTATAATTGACGAGAGCACTGATGCTTCAATCACACAAGTTTTAGCTATTGTTTTACGATACTTTGATTTGAAAAAGTTGGGGGTAACTGATGCCCTACTTGACACAGTTGTGGTAGAAAATGGTAGTACAGTGAGCCTATTTAATTTATTTAAACATCTCTTTGAGGAAAGAAACATTCCAATTACCAATATTGTAGGCTTTGGTAGTGATAACTGTTCCACGATGTTTGGTAAAAAAAATGGATTCCAAAAATTACTCAAAAGATATTTTACCATCAGTTTTTGTATTAGGGTGCGTTTGCCATTCATTTGCTCTCTGTTCAAGTCATGCTGTGTCAGTGTTGCCACCGTTTCTAGAATCATTACTTAAAGATATTTCTCTCGAAGTAGTAAACGTCAAAATGATTTCACCACCATTCAAAATGTTGTTCAAGCTGTTAATCACAGAATTTCAAAACTTGCACAAACCGGATGGCTTTCCGGAGAAAATGTCGTTTCTAGAATTTTGGAACAATGGGAAATTCTTGTCTTATATTTTCAGTCTGAATCAAGAAATGACAAAGTTGATGGAGCAAGCAAAATATACAAATTACTTGTTGCCCGTGGGACAAAACATATGCTCTGTTTCCTTCAGTATGTGTTAAGTAAAGTTAATGCTCCCCATTTGGAATTTCAGTCGGAGCAGTTTAGGTTGCACAAATTGCACTCAATGGTGCCAACAGAGTATAAAATTGCTTTAAGTTTTTTCATTAATAAAGAGGTGTTTAGCAAATGGATTTGAGCAATATTGATCCCAAGACAAAAAATTCACAAACCGATTGAAAATATATATCTCGGTGGCAGAACAATGTCCCTGTTGGAAGAAGAGCCAATTGTTGATCAAGAAAACAATATCGCATTCAGAAATGACTGTTTGAAATTTTTAATAGAACTTTGTGTGCAAATTAAACAGCGTTTTCCATTCAATAACGACAACATTATTGCAAAGTTAAAAGTTTTGGATCCAAATATTGCCCATAGCAAGAATTCTCTCATGTCCATTTCAAGCTTAGCAACTCAGTTTAAAACACTTATACCAGAAAACAAGTTGAATGATCTTGATGATGAATATAGAAGTTTTCAAATAACTAAAGATCAACATTATTTCAATCAAAATTTAAAAATTCCACAGTTTTGGTATAAATGACGTGAAATTAAAAATGGCCTAGGCCAACCAAAATATTTAAATTTATCTGACTTTGTGACAAATATGACATCATTGCCTTCACACTTCTGCCTTTGTGGAAAGAATTTTTTCTCAAGTAAACACAGTGAAAACTAAGAAAGCCAACAAATTAAAAGCGAATACTACAAGAGATAGAATTTCAGCTAAGCAGCATGTTACCAAACGCAATAGCTCCCCAGATAGCCAGATGATCTGGGCCAGATCTGCATTTTGTCTGGCAAGAACTGGCATCCACGTAAACCTGTTTAGACAGATCTGAATCAGATCCGAATCACATGTGGCTAGAAAGTAAAAAATTGCTGGTTTTTGACAGATCTGGTACAGATGCGTACCAGATCGGTAATGATAGTCTTAAAATATTTGCTAGACTGACGTGCAATAACACATTTTTTGTGTCTTTGAACATTTTTTTATCAGTATGAATACATGACATAGTATAGGAAGGTTGCATGTGACGTCACACATTTCGCGCCAAAAAAAGTGGATGACCAAAAGCTCTAATTTATGCTGGGGAGGTATAGGGCGAACGCCAACTTTTGGGGTTATTTTGAAAACTAATGAAAAATTAATTAAAATTTGGAATGAATTATTGCTAGTTGGATTCTCGGAAACAAATAAATTTGACCAAAAGCAATTTCGTTGAGATTTGGTCTTTCAGTTGGCTAGTATAAGCCTAGCATAGTAGGCTAATTTTTAAAAAATGCCCCTAAGAGAAGTGTCATCTAACTACCATTTGCTCCTCACTTAAAAATAAACAATACCAATTAGATACCAGTCGGTACATTAGCAAAAACAACCATTATTTGATCATTACTACCGGTACGGTAAGCTTGCCGGTAAGCTTACTTGCTGTCTCCATGAGCAAGGCATTTAACGGTATGCCTCCATCTTTATGTGGCAAACAGGTGGTGGGGCCCAGCAGTCTACCCGTCGCGGTGATCCAGTGTGACAAAAGACATGCAAACAGAGCATGAGCGCTACGCATGAATCAATAAATCGGTACCAAAATTTTTGTATTACCCTTGGTCCAGCAGCCTAGGTAATAGCCCAAACAATTGTTTAAAGAATGGTTAAGATCACACAATTACATCTGACATATCAATATAACTGGCCTGTAATTACTATTGACAAAAAATTTCAAAAACTTACTGATTTTATTCAACAATAACTAATCCAGCATATGTCAAACGGTACAGAAGTCTGCCCTGTCATTTAGGCTACAGTATAACTCAAGTTTTCAACTTTCAGAATGCTTATGCCACTAAATATACTGTATAAGTTACACATTACAATTAACTTAAACTCATCATTCCCAAACACGCTGATTAATCGAATATGAAACCCTCACAGAAGCTGGCTACAAATAAGCCTGCATGTTTAGCCCATAAAATTAGCCCAACTATTAGCAATAACAAGCAAACCTTAGCATCTCTTACCTTACTTTGACCTTAGATTTATTCCTTAACATCAATAAAACAACATATTCAACGTTCATTCAACAACTGTCACGTTTCTTCATTTGCTTTGCAAAAAACGATATCACTCCTATTCAATTCAACGCAAAAACAATGGCTTTGGTCATCCACTTTTTTCGAAAGCGCATTTTGATGACGTTTGATCACGTGCGTGCAACCTTCCTATTGGTAAACCAACTAAATCCAGTCATCTGAAAAAATATGCAGTTTTTTATTTCCGGAATATTTAACTTCAAAACAATATTGTTTTTGGTAAAATGTGGCGATTCACATTTTAGGAAATATTTTTGTTGTAAACGTTTGTTGTGCTGCTTAAAATAAAAAAATTTATAGGAAGGTTGCATGTGACGTCATGGATTTCGCGCCAAAAAAAGTGGATGACCAAAAGCTCTAATTTATGCTGGAAAGGTATAGGGCCAACATCAACTTTTCGGGTTATTTTGAAAACAAATGAAAAATTAATTAAAATTTGGAATAAATTATTGCTAGTTGGATTCTCGGAAACAAATAAATTTGACCAAAAGCAATTTGGTTGAGATTTGGTCTTTCAGTTGGCTAGTATAAGCCTAGCATAGTGGGCTAATTTTTTTAAAAATGCCCCTAAGAGAAGTGTCATCTAAATACCATTTACTCCTCACTTAAAAATAAACAAGACCAATTAGATACCAGTCGGTACATTAGCAAAAACAACCATTACTTGATCTTTACTACCGGTACGGTAAGCTTGCCGGTAAGCTTACTTGCTGTCTCCATGAGCAAGGCATTTAACGGTATGCCTCCATCTTTATGTGGCAAACAGGTGGTGGGGCCCAGCAGTCTACCCGTCGCGGTGATCCAGTGTGACAAAAGACATGCAAACAGAGCATGAGCTCTACGCATGAATCAATAAATCGGTACCGTAATTTTTGTATTACCCTTGGTCCAGCAGCCTAGGTAATAGCCCAAACAATTGTTTAAAGAGTGGTTAAGGTCACACAATTACATCTGACATATCAATATGACTGGCCTGCAATTACTATTGACAACAAATTTCAAAAACTTACTGATTTTATCCAACAATAACTAATCCAGCACATGTCAAACGGTACAGAAGTCTACCCTGTCATTTAGGCTACAGTATAACTTAAGTTTTCAACTTTTCAGAATGCTTATGCCACTAAATATACTGTATAAGTTACACATTACAATTAACTTAAACTCATCATTCCCAAACACGCTGATTAATCGAATATGAAACCCTCACAGAAGCTGGCTACAAATAAGCCTGCATGTTTAGCCCATAAAATTAGCCCAACTATTAGCAATAACAAGCAAACCTTAGCACCTCTTATCTTACTTTGACCTTAGATTCATTCCTTAACATCAATAAAACAACATATTTAACGTTCATTCAACAACTGTCACGTTTCTTCATTTGCTTTGCAAAAAACGCTATCACTCCTATTCAATTCAACGCAAAAACAATGGCTTTGGTCATCCACTTTTTTCGAAAGCGCATTTTGATGACGTTTGATCACGTGCGTGCAACCTTCCTATTGGAACTTTATATGTTCTATTTAAAACATGAATCAATGTGAATATTGCGTTTACACGTATCACGTGACTCAACAAGTTTCGCGCGTGTGCGCAATGGGCAAGTTGTGTTTGGTTTCGTGAACGATCATGTTCACATAGGTTTTAAATATTTGTGTGAAGCTCGGAAGGTTTGGGTAGTATGGAAGATGAAGTATCATCGTGGAAAACTTGTTATTCGGAAGTTGGGAGCATGTCATTTAGCTTCAAATGAAAGATAATAAACTGTTAACTGTATCAGTATGTAGCATAATGTCATAGTAACACATTGTTGGTATAATCTTATCTAGTGTATCTTAGAATGTCATTTCTAAATTTAATTGAATTTAAATGTGGAGTGTTTGAATTATGCTGCTAGGTGTATACTGGTAAGGTTTGGAAAGCTATTTAATGTGCACATGTAAGGCCTGATTCATTGATCCGTGCAATGTTAAGATGGCATATAGCACGTTTGATAATTGGTATATGAAGTTATTAGTATAGAAGCAAGAAAAAAAATTGGGATGCATACTTTATCATAGTTTATTGACTGAATTTCATTTCTTTAAGAAGGTTGAAATACATACCGGTATGTCATACCTCGGCAATGTTTGAGTTGTGAGATTACAGAGGTGTATGGCACATTCACTTTTTCTTTGCTGATGAGCAAACCTTAATAGCTTTTTTAACAAGGTAGAAATACTATCTCAGCTATATTCGAAATGTATCAAGCTATTTAGTTAATTGAAGCAGCAATTACAACCTGATTAGGCTGTATAGCTGTGTTTGAGCACTTGGACCATACATTTACCAATTGCCATAATACGCTGCATAATCAAGATTGTGCAAAATGTTAAATTGTGTTGTACACACATGCTATTGCAGAGATTATATCAATAAAGTTGATAGATAGTGTAGTCATGAAACCTACTGGTATATCAACAACAAAACGAAGAGGTTGCTCATATTGGACAAAACGAAGAGGTTGCTCATATTGGACAAAACGAAGAGAAATTTTACACAATACAGAAACACATATGAAAGAAGTCAAGGAATTGCTATTTCAAGCTAATGAAATTGCTGATACCATGAATATTAACGTAGTTAGTAACTGCAAGCAACATGTGTTGGAACCATTAATTACTGCTTCCTCCTTTAACAACACATCATGTAATAAAGATGATTCAACTTTGTTGACAAACAATGAAAGTTGTAGCAGCACCTCTAGTGATATTAATAATGATGCTTATTCAATGAAAAATGACAGGTTTGAGTCATTGTTTATTCCTGAAATGGACATAGATGATGATCATGATGATGATGCATCAAGTACTTCTAGCATGGGATCTTACCAAAGCTTAGGAAGTGATGATGGTTTTGTACATTCAGAAAGCAATGTAAATGTTGTGGAACAGTTATCTAAATGGGCTGTTGAATTCAATATTTCTCAAGTTGCTTTGAAGCATCTCATTCTGATTCTTAAACCTTTGATTTCTGACTTACCTAATGACCCAAGAACCTTACTGTCTACCCCCAGAAACTATGTTGTCAAAGATGTTGGTGGTGGTTCCTACTATTATTTTGGAATCACAAAACATTTACTATCTATAATTGAAAATGGTACTTTAATTCCAGGCAGTGTGATTTATCTACAGATAAATATTGATGGTGTGCCTTTGTACAAAAGCTCAAAAAAGCAGCTTTGGCCAATTCTGGGAAAGATAGTTGGACAAAATCTTCCTTCTTTTATTATTGGAATATTTTGCGGAGAAAGCAAACCTAATGATGTAAAGGGTTATTTCAGTGACTTTGTTGAAGAAATGAAAAGTATTGAAGCAAATGGTATACTTACATCTCAAAACAAAATTGTGCAGGTTAAAATAACTTGCTTTGTATGTGATGCTCCTGCTAGAGCATTTGTAAAGCAAACAAAATCGCACAATGCTTATTATGGTTGTGAGCGTTGCACTCAACGTGGTGTTTGGCATAACAAAGTTACTTATCCCGACTGTTATGCAACACTTCGAACAGATGAAAGTTTTAATGCTAGAAGTGATGCTAATCATCATGGATTAACACCTTCACCATTACAGGAACTGAGTATAGGATTGGTATCACAATTTGTGTTGGATCCTATGCATCTTGTTTACCTTGGTGTTACCAAAAAATTGTTGTGGTTGTGGATGAAGGGCCCATTAAGCAACAAATGCCGAATTGGCTCTGTGCAAATCAAGTCTATTTCAGATATGTTAGTTAGGTTTCATTGTTATATTCCTCGTGAATTTGGAAGAAAATGTCGTTCCCTGTATGAAGTGGAGCAGTGGAAAGCCACAGAGTATAGACAGTTTCTGTTATATAGTGGTATTGTGGCCTTACATAAACATCTTCCCAAAGCTTTTTATATGCATTTTTTATTGCTATATGTGGCAATATTTTTTATTTCTTCAGGAATTCACTATAAAACTCACTCTGATTATGCAAGTAAACTTTTGGTTGAATTTGTGAACGAATTTCATTCGTTTTATGGAAAAGATATGGTGGTGTATAATGTGCACTGTTTGATACACTTGGTTATGGATGTGGAGAAATATGGACCCTTGGATACATTTTCAGCTTTTAGTTTTGAAAGTTTTTTAGGTCAACTTAAGAAAATTATCCGAAAGCCAAATCAACCTTTGCCTCAGATTGTTTGACGTGTTGCAGAAAATGCAAAGCTTGCATTGTTGACACAAACAAAGGTACAGAAAAGTGAGCCAAAACACAAGCATAATTTTGGTCCATTGCCTTTAGCCTATCGTTCCTATTCTCAGTTTAATTCTGTACATTTTGATAATATGTATTTTTCTTTAAAAGATTCTGACAATTGTGTTAAAATTGGTCAAGATGTGTGCCTAATTCGAAACATTATTTGTGATAAAAGTGAAGAGGTGAAAGTAGTATATGAAATGTTTGAAAAGGTATCTTCATTTTTTGATTATCCACTACCTTCATCACATTTAGGCATATATAAGGTTTCTGATGAGTCTGGCCGTTTAAAGGTTTGCCCACTTAAGAATATTAAATGCAAGTATGTTAAACTTCCATATAAAGATATGTTTGTGGTAATTCCATTGATCAGATAGTTGCCTAAACAATGTTCCTGAACTATACTATGTTATGAAAAATACTGTTTTGTTCTATATGTATAGTGCTGCTATTGATTTTCATGTAGTAACACCACTATGAGATCAAAATATCTTTATGTTTTTTTATAATTGTAAATTCTATGTTTGATTCTATTCAAAAATAGGTTTTAGCATAGCAATAGCTGCAATTCATGACTTGCTTGTAACCTGAGATAGAACAATGTTGTGTGACTAATGATATCTTTCATGCCAATAGTATATTTCAGAGTTTTGTGTAAAAACTCTTCCTAAATTAATTAAAATGTCTTCAAATGATAATGAGTTGAGTACATTAGTTGTAGTTGAATTTGTTGATGAAGGAAGTTTAGGAGTAGTCCCATGTTCGTGGGTAGATGGAGAATTTGCATATTGGCCTCCATACAAGGATATTGGAAAATGTCAAAAAGCTGCCAGAAAAATGGAAAGTCCTTGTAGCGATTGGGTGAAGTATAGAATTAAAGAATGGGCGAGATCTGGTAAATATTTTATCAATGTGTTTTCTTGAAGTGAAATGTATTTCGAAAAGTTAAGTCTGGATCTATGATTTTCATTGCATTTTGTACTGCAAACTTCAGATGTGCATTTCAAAATCTCAACTAGGCAATATATACAGTACAGCTTTTGCTATTAATGAATTGGTTTTGCTATCTCAATTGCTGTTATTGAAAAAGTGAGTGTGTTGCCAAACATTTTTATAACTTTTATATGTGCTGGTGGTAATTGTATCAAATGCACAGCTATTTTTGTATAGTGTAGCCTCATAGCATATGGTTGTTTAAAATTAAGGTGACTGGAAAGCTGCCAATGAATTGCTTCATCGAATTGAGTATTCTTCCAATATTGAAACAACTGATGTTGAGAGAGGCCGTTCAAAACGGAAAAGAAGGTACTTAAACACATGACTTAAATTTGGTCTTGTAAAAGATTGTTTTGTACCATTTGTTGTATGCTGCCAAAATTGAACTTCACTGCTGCATAGATACAAAAAAGCACATGCTTTCTGGCTTCATGGGTAGTAATTTTGTCAGTTTAGATTCTAGCTGGTATTTTAAAAATTTTAAAACTTACAGACATGTCTTATATAGATTTTGTGTTGTTTGCTACAACATATTTCGCTGTTACAACAAACATATTTTGCAACAATTTGTGGTGTTTATGTGTGATAAGTTCTGATTGCTTAATTAATGTAGAAGGACACGGAAATTTATGGAGGAAAGTTCGACGTCTTCTGAATCCTTGAGCCCACAACCCAAACAACAGAAACATTTTGTTTCAACAAGGCGTTTATTCAGGGTGCTACCCTATCCGCCTCCACGACCAAGTGACTGTAAGTGTTTGCCTGAAATGGATACTGACTTCAGTAACGTTCAAGCTCCTCCGTCTACTTTCTTATTTGCATAGATTTGAAAACGTTCACCATGAAGCTACGTTAAACTAATGTTGCTTAATCTTTTGACTACTTATGTAATATAGTGAAAAGATACAACCGATTTATTGCTTTTACTGACTTATGCGTCTGATTGCACTCCCACAAATGTCCTACCAACGATGGTCGGCGAGGTGGTGATGGACAGGCCTTGTGCTAGTCGCAGTATTAAAATGACCCGTCATCCTATGCGTCAGTGGTATTATGCCAAGGATGCTTCTTCAAATGTGTTGCTCGGGTGTGATTGCAGACATTTGTAGTATACTCTAGTAATCAAGAATGATGTCTGTTTCTTCTTGCTTCCTTTTGGCATGTGCAACTCTCCCAGAGGCTCTTGTTTGACTGAACATATCAGGGTTAAAACAAACACATAAAATAAGTCTTGCGGTTTTGGAACTGGTAGCTGCTAATGTTCGACGTGACTAGTGCCTGGCCCTGTCACCTCAAGCAGCACCTTAGTTTGCTTACATTAATACTGGTACCTGGTTTTTAAGGTTACACGGCATGTGTTTGGTCAAGATTAGGGCTTGTGTCAGACCCTCTGGTTGTTGTTGCATTTCCACCTTATGTAAGTTTTATAGAATCTCATCACCACAATTTAATTTCACGACTTAATATGCTTTCATATGGTTATTTTTCTGTTGCAGCAATTGCAAAATTGTCAAATGAAGAAGATGAAACTGAGATTGCTCAAAGTTCGCAACAAATATTAGTTCAATCCACTCCCATATCAAGAGATCACTCTCACATGTCTTCCCAAATTTCAAATGGTAACTACTTATGCAGATTAATTAGTTGTAACTGTAATATAACCATGAGTTTTGTTATTCGTATAAACTACATTTTGACCAGGCACTGAATCGAATCGTAGTCTGCCGTTCCAGAACTAGACTCTGTATCTGTTCGGCTTCTCTGTGTGTACGTCTTTTTGCAAGGCTGGGCTACCACCACGCATGGCCCCACCACCGGTCTGCACTTAAAAATGAAGGAACTATGTTAACTGCTTTTCCCAATGGTGCAAAATGCAAACTTACCGTCTTTTTCTCCACACTATCCTGTTATGCTGAATACCAAGAGAGGAATCGGTGAATTCCAATTTAAGCCCGATGTAAAATCGAACTAAAGTACCGCTCTATGGAGGCCTTTTGATCGTCGCTGAGTGGCCAAAGAACTACGAAACGAGATTGGCGCCGCCCCACGCCTTTGGCACCGGAACTAATTTTTACTACTCAATGCGGTTAATGCTATATCTTAGTTGTTTCAAAAAATACTTGTCATCTAAAAGTCACGCTGACACTGACCAATGCAGATTCTGGACCTTTTAGTTTGATTTCAGTGACATGGATAATTTGGCTGTATCTAGGCGAGCCAATCTACTGCTAGAGTTTATACCATTGGCTACTACTTACAGATCTTTAGTTGTAGTTTAATCATTAGTATACATGTTTAACAGGTTCACAAGCAACTCCGAGGAGTGGTGCAATGCTTCCTGTTTCCGTTCTAGAACCTATCCTTAGTAAGTTGTTTAACTACCTTTGAAAATGCTGTTTGATTTCACAAAGTTACTGCCTTGATTGTTTTGTGCCAGTAGCTCGTAACTGAACTAAGTTATTCTGCCTTCGATATGTAAAAGTGCTATTTTTGTGTAATTTTGACAAATTTAGGAATTTTTTAAACAAAATTTAACAAATTTTGACAAATAAGGATTTTGACAACACCTCCAATTGGTATATGCAGATCTGGTTCAGCTAAATATCTAATTATATGTCTATATTCAGGAAAAATATTTCAAGTTCTGGAGGAGCTTAAAACAGAAACAAGAAGCATGCGAAATTCTATTGATCAGCTGAGAAAATCGGGAAATAACAAAGTGGTTGCCAACTCTGCTGCGAGTATCTTTCCACTTCAATCTGAATCAGATTTACGCGATTTTGAACGGAAAGCTGTTGATTCCTCGTTTCAAGAAATTGTGGTTTGTAACACTTCTTTTTCGTTCAGTCTGCTTAATTAACAACCATTCTGACGTATTTAAATTCATTCTTGATCATTTGCATCAATTCGTATGCAGGTCATTTTAACTCGAAACGCTCATTTTCACTAGCATGTTCTGCCGTGTGGTTAATTATTTTCGAAAGTAGTCCTCTTGCTGGTAGCGTTCACTCTCTCCGCACAAAAAATTTGGCTGCCCGCTAAAATTCGCGCTCATACCAATTACATTCTAAACTTGTCAAGTGGAAACAGTACTTATAAAATAACTCCACCTTGAAGCAAACTCACTGAAACTTCTTGTTAATGGAAAAAGCTAGCCCTTTCCTTGCCACAGCAGGGCGATAGGTTACCTGGAGCATTTTCGCTCACTTGCTGAAAGTTGATTAGAAGTTTTGATTGCCTATGCAATTGATTTATAACTATCTACTTGGCAGAAGCCACCGCGCAGATATTACTATAATGATATATAAAAAAAACTCTGCTGTGATCATCCAGTGCTTTTTCTTTCGGCTCATCCCGATTAGGGGTCGCCACAGCAGATTGTCATTCTCCAACCTTCTCTTTCGTTTGCATCATCCACAGTCATCCTGCTACTTTCATGTCCTCATTCAACAAATCCATAAATCTTCGCTAGGGTCTGCCTCTACGTCTCTTTCCTGGTAATTACATCTGTAACACTTTCTTCCTTACATAGTCCTCTTGTTTCCATTGCACATGACCAAACCATCTCGGTCTAGACTCCCTCAGCTTAGCTATGATCATCCAGTGCATGATGTATTATCTGTTAAATCTATATTCTCGCTTCATTCCTGCCCGAAAAGCTAGTGTTTATTTCCATATAAGAGCACAATCGGTATGCGTCAGGAAGGACATCTGGAATTAAAAGTGATATCTAGCTATAGAAAGTCTAGTGGCTAACAAGCGAAAGTGAAAGAAGAGCGCTGCTACTAGCAACATTATTGAAGACTGATGGATATAAAAACCTTTTTACTTCAGATGTTTTGAAAAGTACCAAGTTGATGCATGGTTTGATTTGACGAAATTGTGAAGTGTGGCAAACGGATTTTTGCTATAAATCAACAAATGATAAATGCTGTAAAGGGACGAAAGAGTAGAATTGTTGAATTAAAGATTATAATTTTTTTAACCCCTGTGGTGCAGTTTTTAGAAGGGATTGCGCATAACACAGGAGGCAAACTCGATTTTGTTCAGTGCTTTGCATGTAATCTTATGTTTTGGCTAATTGTGCAATTTATATCGATTGGCTTGCTTGTTAATCAGTTGAACTTTATTTAAGGTTCAACATCTTTCTGCGTTCAATGGAAGAACTTCGTCCGAGGCGGCAAGAAACTTGCTTAACGAGACGCTCGGTCATTCAATGGCATTAAATTACAACTTGAGTGGCAAGGGCGCCTCCGGCAGAAAAAGTTTTCAGCAGCTGCAGTTGTACAAGATAATATTTGGTAAGTAAATTACTTTAGTACGTGTACTTGCTTTCGATTAAAACTTTTTTTATCAACAGCAACGTTACGCAAGCTGCATTCTCAAGTTACAGAAAAGGAATATAGAGCAGTGGTGGTCAATTGGCTCGATGGTGCCAAAGATCGAAATGGGGGACGAAAGAAGCGCTCTGAGCTGCACAAAACTGTAGAATGATCTGCTTAATTATCGTTTATTTTATGCTTGATTTTTTGTTTAAAAATAAAGCTAAAACTGCAAAACAGCATGATTGTTTTTTGACTGGTTACGGATAATCTCGCTGGCTAAAAACAAAATCGGCATATATGTTGCTCAGATCGTTCGAGGAGGACAGATCCAAAAGACATCTGCTTTGAGCTGTAGTGATGTAGTGCAGATCTGATATACATTTGGCTTAACTATTGTGATCTGGCTCAAACTGTAGTGGTCTGGTATAGATCGGGTACGGATTAGCACGCCAGATCTGGCGCCATAGGCTTGCCTTTCGTGCCAGATCATTTTGCCAGATGATGCCAGATCACTTTTTGATCTGATACAGATCGGGGTGGCTATCTGGGTCTTGTTTAACTTGGCAGCCTGGTAAAGCTTTGTTAAAAGACTTTGAGAATGGTGGTGCACGCAAACAATATTCTGAGCGTTTAGAAAAAAAGGAACAAGGATTGATGAATATCACGTTTGAAGATAGTGATGAAGATTAAATAATTTACAACAAGCTTATTTACATATAAGTACTTACAATTACTATCGATTTGTATTATTTCATAGTATATCAGATCTATTAAAAAACCCCATTTTTATCTATTATTTACAGTGCTTGGTTTTTGAAACAGATAATCTTGGTTTTTTCAAAAATCCCTTGTCGCATCACTGAAACTGCCTACTAAACTACGGAAATCTCAGAACCATGGTAATTTATGGAAGATGATAAATATAAACATTCAAATGAATAAAATTAGATATTTAAATCGAATTAAACTATGCGTCTCTATCTTGTAAATGAGTTGCAAAAATAGGGAAGTTTATGGAAGATAATGAAAATCATAGAGAAAGATCCAAACAAATCACAATAAAAGGTTAAAAGTTAATGGCGTATCTCTCTATCTTGTTAATGAGTTGGTGCAAAGATTAGTCGTCAGAATAAGATATACACGTTTGTCAAACATAGACTATCGATTGGCTGCAATGAAGGAAAAGATGGAGAGTTCATTTAAAAATGGAAGATCTGTTTGGTGTCAGATTGGAGGAAGTCGGTGAGATGAGCGGGAAATGGGTTCCAAAAGGAGCATACAGCCTGAAGTATGGAATAATTGGGTGTTGGTTGAAAAAAATAGGTAAGTGCTTAATCGAGTGATTAAGGAAAAATTGGAAATTGGGTTGAGAATTGTCTTGATGAAATAAGCAATTAACCAAGATAGATTACTTTTCCGATTACCAAAAGAATACACACCATTATTTCTGCGTTTCCTAAGCGAAATTTTGTGCACCTTGGTTTTTTTCAACTGAAATTTACATACATTCAAGCGATAAGGCCTAAGACAATTTGGTGATAAACACAAATTTTATCATGGCTACAGCAATAATTTTCCACGATGATTTTTAGATTTTGTGCTTTTGTCAGATTGTTTAGGGAGCCATCGCCCTTTATTTCCTTCTTTAAACGGCCACTGCTAACAACTACTAGCGTAGCCAGTGGTAAATTTTGAGGAGTGGCGTAAAGATGTTTTTTGATTTTGGTGTTCCTCAATCATTTTTTGGAGATCCATATTTTGTAACATATCAACCTTAACTTTGTTACATTAGGCCACATTATTTTTTGGTAAAACCCCCAAACTCGTTAAATCACCTCTTTTTGTTGGAGATTGACGTATAGAAGCCGTTATATCACAAAATTGGCCTACCTATATTTCTTGATTGTGGTCACGATAGGTGGGAACAAGGCCTCGTTCTGTATTTTTAGCTAGCTACGCTAATGATTAATTTAAAACAATTAATTATTTTTGAAATGTATAACAACGATCTCAAAAGATCAACGCTAATACTCCAAATAATTATTACACTGACTCAGAAACTTGCAGTAAATTCAATAAAGCGTAAAAGCAATACTATTATAACATCGTCAAAATACACGGTGCTCGAAAAACCGGATTTGATTTTCAAGGTTGCCGAAGAATGAGCTCAAAATCATTGCCACGTAGATGACCACCAATCCACTTGAGAAACATTGTCAACTGAATCGACGCTTTCACAGTTGTACATACGCAACGCGATGGTATGACATGTATTGCGAAGGGATAGCGATAATATTTCTACGAGATTGTCGGATTTTGAGATAGTTGAAACACGCATTACAAGAACGAATCCCTGAGTAGGCATGAAAAAGCGAGCGCGACAGAATATGTCATAGAGAATACAATCGAGGAAGAGATTAAAAAAGCCATTGACAGAAGCAAGTGGCGTAGTCAGAAGCACCGGAAAGTTTTTGGTCAAGGGTCAAAATATTAGAAAAAACACACTTTGTGCTGAAAAGACACCCTTAGGGGAGATGTGATACCAATGAACCACCTTCATATTTCAGCTTCTTTGCAAAAATTAAAAAACAATACCTTTGTTCCACTGAAACTTTTATAAAATAGCGGTTGATGAAGTTTGGTAGACTTAATACAACTTCGGTAGAGAGGTGACTTTTAGTATCCAAGTTGCTATTATTGCTACTAGCAATACACCGTTGAACATAACAATATAATATATTTAGAAAATTCAAACGTTTTCGGCGCTACATATCGCCCTCATCAAAATCTATACACAAATATTTACAGCATTAAAACTTTCGTTGAACGAAAACACAAAAAACATAAAATAACTTGAAAATAGTTTTGATAAAAAACAATAAAACTTCATTCTACGGTCTTCGTAATTGTCTGGTCACTGCTAACAAAGAATCTGATAATAGAAACAATTGCCTATTAGGAGTTGATCGGATTTAAGGTTTTGTAAATAATTGTTTCAAATGAATTAAAATTACAGTAAAGTTCGGTGCAAAATTGTTTGGTTAAATGATTAAATAAATATCTTTGATTAAAACACGTTTAGTAAGAATGACGCTCCGTTTTCACTATTTTCAAGTTATTTTTATGTTTTTTGTGTTTTCGTTCAACGAAAGTTTTAATGCTGTAAATATTTGTGTATAGATCCTGATGAGGGCGATATGTAGCGCCGAAAACGTTTGAATTTGGTAGACTTGTCTGGCATGATTTTGGAGAAATTCGGAATATTTTGTTTTTGGGCAGAAAAGTAAATATATTGACTTGTGTTTGAAGGTTAATGAAAAGTTGTGGTATGGTTTAAACTAAGTATGCATACACGATTCTTGCTCTTAAATAACTATTTAAGCATAAAATTTTGAAACGTAGTTGACCTTAAGATCTGAGGAGGTAAAGAGTAAAAAATGTTGCTTTGAGGACCTTTGAACCAGTAGTTAATGGGACCTATGAACCACTAGTTCAATGGTCCCATCCTACTGTTTTTTTTTTCAGTTTATTGAAAAAATGCCGACCTTTAAAAAAGTAGTTTTGAGATTTTCAGGTGGCATCACCAATTCAATAGCGTCTGAAATATATCAGATTTTGTGGAACATAAAACTTAAATATATTTTGCACATTGAGTGTTAAAATAACTCAACATTTTGTCCAAAATACTGCATGGTTGCTTTTTTGTGTGGTTTTGTATCATACTTGTGCTTTGTGTAAACAATTATACTTTCAGACCAATATTTGCAGGTTTTATAAATGTTATAGATAGACCGGTTTATAAATCCCCCAGGTGTGGGACCCATGAACCGCTTTTCTAAAACTCTGTAATCCTCATGTTTTAAGCGTTACGTAATTCAAAACAAGCGGATTTGAAACTAAGTTAATGAACTTCAATTTGTGTGAAATAGGAGGAATTACGACTTAAAATGGTGGTTCCACTAACGAAAATGTGAATTTTGGTTCATAGGTCCCACATCTCCCCTTATACAGCAATTTATATGGTTTGATGGTAGCATTTTGGTTTGCGCAGGACCGACAGGTTTCGCAGGAAAGTCTATTTTGCTATCTGGTATTTGGGATTGCCATAAATTTTTCGGCCATTATCAACCCTTATAAATAGAAAATATTAAAAAAAGTCACCCTGGGAAATGATGTTTGCGGATGACCGTTGCGTTGTGCAACAAAGCAAAACAGAAGACCTGCAGATAGAGTGGAGATTTGGGGAAAGGTTCCGGAAGAAAGACGCATGAAGATCCAGCAATGGTGTGCTGGTGGGGGAGACTCACAAGAGAAAGGTATCGAGCTGCAAAAGGTTGAGATCCCTAAGGAAACGTCATTTAAGTTTCTGGGATCTGCCGTGTAAGAAGACGATGGCTCGAATGTTAGTGGGAAGAAGGATAAAAGTAGGATGGTATGCTTGAATGAAGGTAACTCTGGGATAAAAAGATACCGAACTGGGTGAAGGCCGACTCTACACTATAATGGTGCCCCCAAAAATGACATGTGGAATGGAAGTGGTACCACGCCGGATTAAGCTGGTGTGGGGCCCGTAGCAAAATTTCTGCGGGGCCCTAATTTTTCCAGGTACGGAAGTCAAATAAACATAGTTTTTATTAAATGACAATAGAAATTGCATTATTATTACATCCGGAGAAAATACATCATGTTGTAAAATTTAATACCTGTCCAAATATGAAATTGTCCGGAGGTCAATTCCATTTATTGGCCTAAACACTACGCAGAAACTTTCCGCAATCAAAATTGTCACCATTTTACAATAAAGTCTAAATGACTGTTTTTGCTCTCGTTGTTTTATCCCAAGGACATTACTTGACTTCAGCTTTATTTTTACACAATATTTCTTCTCAATTTCTGATGAGCAAATTTGCGAATTATTTGTTTAATATCTACTTCATGCATTAGCTGGTTTTCAATGCTCATTAGAGAAAGATAGTGTAGCCGTTGTTTGCCAATGGAGGTCCGGAGTTCACATTTGATTCTCAAATGTTTTGAAAAAGAGCGCTCGGCACTGCAATTCGTGATCACCGTGGATAAATATATTTGCAACGCTTTGTACAAGTTGGGAAAGCAAACGTCCAAAGAATTTTTTGAAAGCAATCGATAATATTGCAATTTAACTGGAACATTAATCTTACCAATATTTGAAGAAAAACAGGATATTAAAAGCTCAGTAAACTGCAATAATTCTTCAGAAAGACTCAGTTTTAAGTTTTTTGGATATGTTGTATTTTGACAAGGCTTAAGGAGTTTTTACAATTTCATTACGGATGGATAGTTGCAACCGACGTAGAAACCCAAAAACACTGTTCCGCAGCTTGGCGATTTGATAAAGCCACTAGCAAATTATCAATTATTGCAAAAAATACTGTTCTTTGAACCTCTGAGGTGTTGGAATTAGAGCCGAAGGACCAGCATCAGAAGATGTACTACACTCATCATCATATAAGCGATTTCACTTTTGCTTCCTTCGCCATTGTTGTTCATACTCTTCAGTTTCAGTCAAGTCAATTGCATTTTTTTAATATCTGAATAGATGGAACGAAGAGACTGAATACAGCCATAAATTGATTCATAAAGTGCACAAGGTTTACCGACATTTCATCACCCGACACTTAATCACGGATATTTAATCACTAGACATCTAAAAACGTAGACTTTATAACACGACGATATTGCAAGTGGACTAGAATCGATCACCCATTCCTAACCCTAACCCTAACCCTTGCTCTAACGCGATTAAGTGTCTCGTCTCTAACCCTAAACCCTAACCCTATCGTGATTAAGTGTCGGGTGATTAAATGTCTGGTGATGAAATGTCTGTACACCGTGCACAAGCACAGTTCAGGTCTTGCCCAAAAGATTGCAAGGATGCACTGGTCAGTTGAAAACGCTGCAATATTTTATTCCAAAAAATAATCATACTTCCAGTCTCTAACTTTGTCATTGTTGAAAGTAATTCACGAGCCTGTTGACGACTCTCCGTCTTTTGGTGGTTGTCTTGGACAATGTTATCTAGCACTTGCGTTATAGAAGAAAACCAGAAAAAAGTGCTTTAGTGGAATCTGCGCGAGCCGACCATCTGGTATCCGACATATGTTTTATTGTGAGGATTTGGTCGCCATTAGATGGAGCAGTCGTAAGCAGACTCCATATATTGGTGGATGCAGAGAAAAAGTGTAGATATTTTCGACAAAAGCCAAGAAAATATTTGCTTTTTCACATTCAGCAGCACATTTTCCAACCAAAATTCAATGAATGAGCAAAACAGGAAACGTATTCCGCAAACTTGTTCAATTGCTTAATTTGTGCTTGCAATCCATTGTATCTGCCGCTCATATTACTGGCATTATCACAGCTTTGACTTCGGCAGTTTCCAATGTCTATGCCATTTTCATTTAGAAACGTTAACAATTTATCCAGATGTTTAGCATTATGTCCACCAGCGTACCGAGAGGGGAGTCCACTGTGTTATAGCCCCCCTCAGACCATAAAAATGAAAAATGTAAAGCAAAACCAAGCAGTTTTTGCAAAAGCAAAGCTGGTATGAGACATCACACGATTGTGACGAAACTTTGCCCTCTCCTTGGAACTTTCTGCGTACGCCATTGATTATGATTATCCATATCCAAAAATTTAATAAATCTTTGTACTGGTCCAGTTGGTAAAACATAACGTACGATTAAAGTCAAGTGATCAACGTTTGATATGTCAGGTGTAAAATTTAGAGAAATGGTACCATACCTGCTATTCTTCAATTCGCAGATAAGGATAATGCGTTCTGGAGAAGAAGAATTCTTACCGGTTACCCTACTGGAGTGGGAATAAAGCCAGAAGAATAAAATCAACCCTAATCAACCGAGAGCTCTAGTCCTGAGTCTTGTGCTATAAATAAGCTGCGTCTTGTAAAGATCCTTAATTAAACCTTGCGATCATTATTCACCATAGTAAGCTGCTTTACACAAGCCTTACTAAATAAACGTCACCTTTTCAATAAAAATATTCAGGGAGATATTAGTCAAATAAAAATGAATCTTTTACAGCCGGGGTGTCAAAGTGGCGACCCCCTGGCCCATGCAACCATACTGTGGCACAATGCGAATACCTGACCTCCAAACTTGGTCTTCGAAAAACTGTTCTCTAGAAGAAAAAATTTTTTGAAATTTGTGAAAATAGCGACCATTGCCTTGATAAGAGCAGTTATTTTCAAAAAAAAGTTTTTAAAGTAGCTATTGAGTGAAAAAATTCCTATTGAAAGTAAGTTATTAATCTCCAAAAAAAGTGTGTACAATGTTCCTCGCCACTGCGCTGTTCAAGTTTCGCGGCTTCAGTGCATTGTGGATTTTTCAAAAATATTTATCAAAAAATAAAATTAAAAAATAGCGTGATGTCGCTGATTGACTGCGCATCATCTCGCCATTCTCGTTCACGCTGTTACAGTAATTGTCTCGCGTATCATAGTGTTGTGCTTGCAATCAACTTTTCGTTAAGCCCTTCCAATGCCGTCTAAGCGCCGTGTACCTGCGAAAGATTAGTTTAGTGAGCCCAAGAAGAGGAAAATTCGAATGCTTTGATAACAGATTAATTGTATAAAGGCTGGTTTTTGATATCAGTACGAGGAGGGTTCACAAACATTTAAATTATACTTAAGTAACAAAATAAATATTTTGTCGCCATTTCGCGGGTGGTTCTGGAACACATTAACCGCGAGTAACAAGGGATTACTGTAATCTGACCTGCTTGAATTCTACTACAACACAGTCCGGCTCGCGTAAAATGCAGATATGCAAATATGGCCCACAGCACTAAATGAGTTGGTCACCCCTGTTTTACAGAGTATATAAATCATTGGTTATCTGAAGTGAGACACGGCTTGGAACTGCCTAACGTGTTTGAACAATTTTGACGTTGTGTTAATTCGCTGGATGTAAACGTCTTCGTAGAAATAGAAACAAATGAAGGTTCGTAGTGCGGTTGTAGAAAAAATAAATTCGGCACTAAAAATAGCTTCGGAGTAAAGGCACAACAGTTTAAAGCAACAAATAATATATATTTATTTTGCATTGATTATCACCTTGGTACGTCAGATTGTGGCAAGTGAGACAGTGCTGTTTAGGAACACGAGGTCAATCCGCCTCCGTAGATGTAAACAAAATTGCATTTTTTCTTTCTCCAAGCTTTCAAGCATGCATCAATTATTTTTACTACCAGGCAACACAAATCACCTCATACTAATTCCTGAATTTGGAATTGCATTTTGCTGGAATTTTCTCAAAAAGATAATCGATCTAGATGAGGATTAAACCTTCAACAGAAAAATTAAGAAATACGAGTACGAGGTAACGTCCCACGTACAGGGCCTTCGAGATGCTGGCCTGGGTTCGTACCTCATTTTTGGGCAAGAATGCGAACTCTATGAATTCTTATTATAGTTTACAAAAATTAGCAAGTCTTGAGTTCATTTTTTGAATTCGGCAAAAAACCGAGTTTATCGAGTTTGCAGCCCTGTTCAAGACCAAAACAAAGACCTCAAAAAACGGTCGTAAGACCTACGACTCTGCAAAATATCATTTACTAGTTTTTCAAAATTACTCAATAACTCGGAACTTGACCTATGTTTTTTCGAGTTCGAAAATTTTTATTTATAGAGTTTAAGCTCGAGTTCGTCAAAAACGACAGAGTTCTTGAAATTTGCAGCCCTGTTTTTTTTTTTGGGGGGGTGGGGATAAAAATTGTGACCAACGACTAAAAGTCTCAGATTTTCGCCGAAAATAATGCAGTCTTATCATCTCATTTGAATTCAGAACGCGTTACCTGCAATAATCCAGGCCTCTACAAACGTGATCCAGACAGCACGTTGGCACACCTTTGGAACACAACAGCCCCCATCCTAATCTTTTTCATTTTAAAACTACAACAGTTGACTTCTTCATCCCGCAAATGCAAAAGTGGTCTAGTAGACGAATGCCTTAAGCCAATCTAGGTACTTATTCCAAGTGAATTTACTGAAAATACTTTTTAACGAGAAATAATTTAAATTATTCAAGCTAAAAACGTCGCAACTAAGGTGCAGTAACGAGAGCCACACACATCCAAATTCTAAAATTTCATCCACTGGTTGCTACTGGCAAGAAAACTTTTTCGGTTAGAGTCTGCCTAATTGCCGGCACAGAAAGAAAAATTAAGCAGAAAAAATTGCAACGCTAAGCATCGTCGCTCCTGAAGCCAATTTATTCAAAAACCAGTTACGGGATTGACTCCGTACATATTATTTCACGATACGTCGCACTTTGCACAACAACGAGGCTTCGAACCACGAACGCAATTAGAGTAGGGGGGAACAGAAACTAAAAATCTTCTTTTTGAAAGCTATCATTATCTTTATAAAAGGTGTAGATCCGTTTCAGAGACACCAAAATGCTCTACCACAAACTAATCATTGTAAATCAGCCTCCTTAAAAAATTCAGGATTGCGCTTTCCTAAAGAACATGCGCCAGCGTGTAAGTGCAAGGCGAGCGCCTAAAGTCCCAACCCGAATTATGCCAATTTTCCGATGGAACTCAAAGGAACAAAAATGCTAGTTGATAAATAATCTGATGCTCAAGGTAATCAAACACGAAGCGGCGCCGGCTGGTCTTGAATTCCGGTTCTTTCGTTCACTCACCAACTTCGAGCGAGCTTTTGTGTATCATGTAATTATTTGCTCGATTTCGATTGGTGAAAATGTCGCGCAAATGTTTGTGCAACGAGGAGCGGGAACACCAAGGTTGCTTCCGCGCAGATCTGGAAAGAAGAAATGCGATGTGACGTAATTATATTATCACTTCGCAACACAAAAACTTCCGATTTAATATCACATGAAACAGGCAACAACACGAAGTTGTTTTACCGCAAATCAAGAAGAGAAAACATAGGGGGCATAATCTCCCTATGTCAAAGTTTAGTCTCTCAAGAAAACTTCCAGCTTATTGCAGGCGTACTAGTACCAAAAAACTATCAAACACCAAAAATAGAAAGTGGTCTTCCGAAGTTTCATACCAATCGCTTTTAAGCCCCTAAAAAGCTGTTCTCTCACCATCGCATGAAAATGCTGATAATAATATAATAATCAAGAATATCTTTGTTCTCTTGTCGGTCATATCGTTAGCTGCGCGAAGGACAACTATGTTTAAATCTGTTTCAGCATCATAACAGCTGCAGCTGCCCGTGCTTCACCGGGTTGGAATAGTGAAGCTGCTCACCCAGCATGTCGTAAGAGGCGACTTTTGGGTACCCACCAATGGCAGTCCGCCTTGTTGGTGGTGGGGCTACCAGTCTGTAATTTGCATTTACGACTGGTTTGAAATGAGCTACCACTTTTCCCCAAGCCTAATTCAATTAGGTTGATGGCGTGAACCTGGATTGCTGTTCGCGCCATACCTCCATCCCAAGGAAGAGGAGGGGTAAACCAACAACATCATACCAGCACTTGCCGGCCCAGGCCATTTCCACAGCAAACGCTGCTATTACGTGGTGAAGAAAAGTTACTTCAAACGCAAAATTCCGATGTTACATGACTCCTACTAAAACATCATGGCATACTGGTTAGAACGTCCGCTTCGCAGTCGGTAGACCTGGGGCTCATTCCCCAAGTCGGTCATACCGAAAGACTTAAAAAATGGTTTTCAGAGCTTCCCTGCTTGGCCCTCAGCACATAGGGACAGTGTGGAAAGCAAGCATGCTTGTTGTGTCATTGGGCAAGGCACTTAACGGGTTGCCTCCATCTTCATGTGGCAGACAGGTGGCGAAGCCGAGAAGTCTATCCGAGCATGAGCTCATACGCATAACTAACTATCAACGTCCAAACCAACCTTGACAGGTTTCGCATTCATCCGAATTTTCCCCCAAGACACTGCTTCATCCGGACTCGCTCCTGAGTCGGATCCATCAAATTCATGTGCTGTGTTTACAAAAACGGAATAATCCGCCCCATTCCTCTATAATGAATAGCAGCGATGAGTCATTAGTACTCTGTAAATCACTGGCATAGTTTGAGACTGATGTAGAATTTAATTCCTTACCAGAAACTAGTGATTGCATTCAAAACAAGGCGATGTAGAACCTGGAGTCATTTTTTGATAAAATTTTAGAAATCTCAGAAATCACCTGGACTTGAACCGCAACGTGATATGAGATTTCACGGATTTTGCATGCACCAAACACTATCAAAATCGTATCGCTGTTCAGAAAAATCACCTCACAAGCAGAAAAAGACTTTTTAGAGCCGATTACTTTGGTTTAAAACCGTTCAAAATTATTTCAACAAATATGAAAACTTATAAAAATCATTGTAACTTCGCCATACGGTGTGCTGAGGACGTTGCAATGCTAGAAACAAACTTAAACAATATCAACAGGCATCTTACCATCAAGTTAGCGTTGCATATATGGTGTTTGATCAACCCTCCGCCCAATATGATCATTCCTGTGTGAGCTGCAAACACAGCTTGGTTGTTGATCAAACGAATGTCTAAAAGACCACATATTTTTTAACTCCCGTAGAGAACTTCAAAAACTGGTCGAGAAAAGCTTTTTTGTAACTAAAACTTAAATATTCATGAAACCAAAGCAGAATGCTCAAATGGGCAACGTCATTTAATCAACCAAGACACCAGCGCCGCCATAGTCCACAAGATAACACTTAAGCACAGAAATAGGTGCATAAACACATTTAAATAACAGTAGTGGGAGTTAGTGATGCATGCACTGTAAATGTAACCTATGATGAAAGGTCTATAGATGGCTTGTGTTATTTCATATGTCCGGCAGATAATATCCCCTACCCATGTATGTATTAGCATGAGAGAAGGCTAACCCACTCAAAGAACTCTATAAATCCATATTCCATAACTCCGTTTGGAATGTTGCAACCGCAACAGTTCTTATACACCAGGGGCAAAGTTGACACGGACTGCCTTCTCAAAATATTTGTTTTTTTCTTTCATTTGTGGTTACTGGGAGCTAAATATCAAAGCGTAGATCCAGAATTGTCAGCCGCAAGCATAATTTGTGCTTAAACTCTCAGGCTAGTCGTGTCTGGTGGAAAAAAATTAGCTACAGGTCTTGAAGTACCCTAACATAAATTATGATCTTGTCACAGCGCATACCTTCAACAATATCGATTACTAAGCCTGGATTCTTGTACGAATGAAAATACAACATGTCACCCAATGAACCATCGGTCAATGCCGGACTGAAGACAGGGATGTTGTTCTGCCAAAAGAAAATCACTACGATAATAACGAGGTTTAAAACTAGATGTTGGCTTTCAAATCATAAAAATAATTATCAGGTTTGCCACCACTTTCAACGATTTCTTCGTTCATTCATGCGTGTGAGCGGCGAGCGCGATCACGCTCTATTTGCTAGTCTTTAGTAATACTGAACCACCACGAAGAGTACACTGCTGGGCACCACCATCACTTTGCCACGTGGAGGTAGCGCTTTCCCGACAGCAGATTAAATAAGCAGGTCGACGTTTCCTTGTGGTGTTCTTTTTGTGGAAAGGGCCAAGCAGCTAAGCTGTAAATATTATTTCTACGGAGTCTTTGGTACGAATCCGCCACGGCAATAATATAAAAAATGTAAAATGATGGGATGTCTATACTAGGGCATGTACACAGTGGCCTTACCAGGGGGGCCACTGGCCCCCTTTTATTTGGAAGTAGACAGCAACAGGTTTGGCAAACTTTGTGTTTCCGGTATTGATTTATTGTTTGACCCCCCTACATTTTCTCCTGGCCACGCCCCTGCATGTACACGATCTCTAATGTTTTCAGTTTATTGATCAATGTTGATTATGGCTCACACGCAGACGCTATAAACCTTAACACTTACAACGAAAGATAGATCATTAAGTTGCAAGCATACCTTGTAGCACCAATAATAAACCGAGTCTTCATTGTTAATTTCCTTTCCAAGTCGATGAATGACTTTGGAAGGTGTCCATCTCACACTGTCTTCGTTTTGTTCCTTCAACATCTGATCAAAAATAGGAATTATCCAATCCTCAAACAAACAGTAGTTGTTGTTCGGAACAAGTAGATTGCCGATTCTGGAAAAAAGTGTCATACTTTAAGAAGTAAACTTGCACCGGAACACCAATCACACAAGCATCAATGCATATGGAAGTAACGGCGAAGACAGCATATCTTGTGCAGACACTCGTGTACTTCAAACCAGGGATGCGGAAGCGGTTATTTTTCGACCGCTTCCGATTCCGATACGTTTCATTGTCCAAACTATCTTTTTCTTACTCATAATCGATATAAAATGTGATGCTAGTTATACTTTTTCTTGTTCTCTCGCGCTACTGATATCGCACGTTCGTTCAGACTTATTGTGCAACTTCACCGTTTAATCCACATTGGGAAATGGACAAAACGTTTTCGCCAAGTTACTCTTCAAGTCAAATAACCTATGTGGAAGCGGAAGCGGTAGATTTTTCGCGCTTCTGCTTCCGCTTCCGCATCCCTACTTCAAACATAATAATCTAGATATATTTTATGTCTTATCATTTGGACACGGATTAACTTCATTGTTAGACCAGGTACCAGTACTGCCAACACAGTGTATTTGCATCACAAACATTGTCACAGAGAAGTACAGAAAACTGCCATGGAATTCCTCTTTCACGGTACAGCAATGAAAAAACCAAGCAAGCATTGAACTAGTACCTTCAAGATTTCAAGGCAGCCAGCTTATCACTCTGAGGTACTTCACCAACACATAATATCACGCAAACGAACCTATTAATTCCTTTCTTTCTCAATTCACTTCCCTTCAGTTTGAAATCCCCAAGAAAAGTTGGAGCTAGGCACTTTACAAAATCCTCCTCCACACCACCTGCTGTCACTACTACGCAATCGACCAGGTTGTGTTGAACGAGAAATCGGATGGTGCTGCGCATTCCTGACAAAAGAACAATTAAAAAGTCAATTAGATTCTAGAATAAATTCAGGTACCAGTAGAGCCAACTACAATGCGACTCTATTGGCTAAAGGCACAGCCGCAATGAAGTAATTTCAGTTCTAAAGAAAGATTCAGTAAAAGTAAGTCTTGACTAACAGCTTGCAGCTTTTGCAAAACTTCAAAAAATGCTATTTTGCGAAAACATTTTTGTGACAACACATATCATTTTCGGTAGCACATTAAAAAAGAAACATTTAAGGGAATGTAGTCATCAGCCCGGGAAAAATGGGGAATCCGGAAAATTTTGCTAGTTCGCAGGAAGTTTTCACCGATTTTCTAAAAAAAAAAATTTGAGTTGAAATTTCTGAAAAAAATTTTTGAAGTTTTTGTGGTAAATCGGCAATCTAGCTACGTTAAAGCGAAGTGAACGTTAAATCAGCCCACCCATTAGTGAACAATCGGTAGTTTAAAGTCGCATCGTGCAGGTCGGCGCATCCTTAACGAGCAAATCATACTTATGACATCACAACAGCTGATTATTAGCGCTGCTTGCTTCGCCTTCGGATTTCTTTGATAGCAACTTGTGTCGCCGGGTCGCTTTGTTTCCGTTAATTTAACATAAACCTTGTCACTTTAAAGGCGTTTAGTGCGAAAGCTGTAAATTTGATTTACCAACGGGAGTGAAGTTGTTTTGCGCGATCTTGTATCCAATTCCTCATCAGAGTTAGCGCGTTTATGTCATAGACTCATTCATAGTTATTGGCTTACCAAGTTCGCCTGCTTCAAGTTAGTTGTAACAGTGTACTTGCCGGTAGAATAATGGTTTCAAAAGAAACTAGCTTTAAATCAAAGATTTCCATTCAGTGTGGTTATTGTAAAGTATGTAGATGCGAAGGGACAGGCTTAGCGAACATATCCGTCAGCAACATCCCGGTTTGCCTATTGAAAGAACGTGGTCAAACAAGTCTCACAGATATTTTATCCCAGAAAAGACCACATGATCGAGAAGATGAAGGAGAAACCAACCCAACCGCAAAAAAGAAAAAGACCGATGACCAGATGAAACACAATCTGGTAGTACTGCTGCTACTAAAGAAGTCCAAGTCGAACAGATTGCCACTGAAATACAATCCGCAGACAGCGGAACGTCAGAGACCCAACAACCCGAAGAACCTTATCGTCGCAGAAAGCAGCTGAATCAAAATCACCAAATTCCGAAATTAATGTAAAGCTTGACGAAATTCTCAAGAAACTCGCAGAAGTAAAATTTACAGCGAACAAGCAATCTGTTGCTCATAAACCTGGAGAATATGATGAAGTTTCAGCCGTCAAAATATTGGTTCAAAGCAGCAAATAAGTAAAACGAATTAGCGAAATCGCCAAACTCACCATTGATGTCGATAACAATATGTTACTATGGGATGCTTGTTTAACTGATGCAAGTGTTAAGATTACGCTGCGGTGCAGGACTATTTGCCTTTGTATGCATGCAGATTGCAGCAAGTTGATGATTTTTGTTTGCTTAAGTGAAACTTACGTTAGCCTACTATAACAAGAAACGATGAATAGGCAATTAAAGACTGCTCCTATATTAAGCACTATAAAGTAATGCTTTAGCTATCGACATTTTGCGTGAACCTTTCGCTGAAAAGAATGTGTTAAACAATTATAATGTCATAATCGCCATTGCAAACCGCGGAAAATTTTTAGTTCAAAAAACCGATTTCCGAGAAACTTTGCATTTTTTCCAGGCCTGGTAGTCATAAAATAATTTGCATAACCACTACCCGTAGTCCTTGCTTGTGACTGCTCAATCAGCAATCAAACATAAATCGATTACCCTTGAAATAATTAATCTCATACAACTCCGGCTCCATCCTTTCATTCACAACGTACAGTGATAACCACTGGTATGCGAAATCAGCAGGCCAACTGGGGTATGGATGAAGAGTTTATACACTCCGGCACCAGACCATTAGAAACCTTTACTTTTAATGGATTTATTGGCATATGCAACATGCTAGTGTGGTGCACAGAAATAAGCTGTAGATCACATCGTGAATTTATATTTTATCCTTCGTGGCCTGGGATGACAGACAGATTTATTTTTGGTCCATTAAACCTGAGTCGTCCATTGCAATAGAAGTAGCCTCACAGATGCAAGCGATGTAAACTAGACAAATAGTTTTTTGGTCAAGCTGCTTTCTGAAGCAAGCTCAAGTACAAAATTGATGCAAACCAAAAATGGAAAAGAAAAAAATCATAGCTAACTTTGAACAAACAGTTGGATTGGCATATCGTGTGATAAAAAAAAATAAACGTAACGTCGCATGGGATGACTAGTTTTGCAGATTTAAATGACAGTGCAATCAAGTGGCCTGCCTATCTATTTTGACCTCACAACTAACAGTCATAAGAAAAATATTACTTCTGAGATTTATTAAACCCTCCTCGATTCTCTCCAAACCTATGTAGAATGCACATTACGTTACTAAATTGCAAGCATAAGTTACATAAGTTTATTATTGTTGTTTGCCCAATACACTCAATAGACGTCAACATAAAACAGTAATAAGATAAAATAGTACATACGTGCATGGGACAGGAGACACTGAAATAACCCAAAGGTTTTCTAGTCAGTGCCTCCTAAAAAGAAAAAACGTCACATGGGATGCACTAACTAACTAACTAACTAAGCACTAACTAACCTGATGAAATTAAGTTTGAAGTAAAGCCAAGAAAGATCGTGCAGTTGGTTCGCAATCGTTTGATTGGATTAAGTTCAGTTTTATCAAGATCTTCTTTGCTTAGTTGTGAATAACGTTTCTCAATCTGATGTAAGTGAGAATTAGCAGCTGCAAAATTACAATCTTAACTAAAACACTAACAGCACATATCATATTCTAAACTAAAATATCCTGATAGTTAGGTTACAGCTCAGATTCAGCACTACAAATACAGCTCAAAAATTTGCTAAATATTTTACTCACCATGTTATTAATCTCTACTACTGCTCTTCCAAAATTAGTTGATTGGAACCCACATGTTGCATAAGTTTGCAGAAGTTTGTGATAGTCGACTCCCTCATTAAAATCGTATCCACAAACTTCAATCGAATCATCTGGCATTGCCTCACTCTTTGACAAAACAGCTTGTGCTTCACCATTAGTTGCCATAGCATCAAATCAATACTTAACAAATACTAACAACTTTGCAGCAAAGAAAATTAGCAACACTAAAATATGGAAACACGAAATTATGAAAATTCTTACTGAAATAAGTAAGAAACGCCAATTAACTTATGAACGGTACAGAAATATGGAAACGCATAGTTTAACTAGACTTAATTATACAATTTCACCCAATTGAGTGTTTGTTCTCGTATTTCCAGTTTTTATTGACTTCTGATTATTGTACGTCTTCACAAGATAGTTGTTCTACATTCTTGTTCTTCCTCTTTGAGAATAAATTTCCATAATTTTGTACTTCCAATTTTTAGTATGAATTTCCATGATTAGATAATTCCAGATAATTCCACTTTCTGTAAAACTGGATTTCGATCTTGATTACAAAAAAATATATCAAGAACAAATTGTTTTAATCTGATTCGTTTTCAAGTTGTTTGCAATGTCATCAAGGTCCAAAGCTGCTCAGTAAGATAAAAGTAAATAACTAACACTACTCCATGCATTAATATGGAATCATTATTATTGGTATAGCAAAAAGTCAAATGAGGTAGATTTCATTACCAATAATTGAATATGCTACACAATGTGCATAAACAAAAACACGAAAAATAACGACATGACATTTTGATAACCAAAATGTTATTTCACAGTGTATCATTGCTCAGGCAAAACAAACAATTAACCTTCTTTAGGTTTTGTTCCCACAAATTGTTTCATAGGAAGCTCTAATAATGTTAGAGCTGAGGTTACAGAAAAATAACCTGTACTATCGCTTCAACCTGCCCTCGATTTAACAACACTGCAAGAGTCTTTGGCAGAAAAAAAGAAAGGCTGATTCTACACCCTAATTCATATATTTATTCAAGATTATCAAAGCATGCCAATTATTTCATAGCATACGTATTGAAAAAAACTTTTATCTTTCAATCTGACATTATTATGTGACAATTTACATTTAATGACATCTTTTACAAATTTACTTCCAATTAAATAACTTGTCACATTTATTGAATCATTATGATCTGATAATTCTTCCAATTCAAGTTTTATATCAAAGATTCTTCCTTTTTTGATAAAAACTGTCAACAACTTAATTCCAAATTTATTTTCTCTACAATGACTTTCAACAGAAAAGTTTGGAGTTTTTCCATAAACCCAATCCCAATTCTTATATTCGCAAACAAACTTTTTAACACCTGGAGTTAGGTTTTCATCATTTGAGTTAATATAGAAAAGATTGCTGGCTGAATATGATTGGCAATAAACCGAAGAAACAGCATCGCACACACTCTCAAAACAAATACTTTTCTCAACATCATTCAAGTTCAAAACCAAAGATCGCACACTGGCTGTGGCATTGCAGTTAATGTTAAGACTTTCATGAAACAGACTTTTTACAATGTTTTCTTTATTGGAATTTATAAGCAAAGTGCAATGATGATAGGCTGAACGCTGCCCAAGTTTTGAAGAAGATCCAGAAATCTTAAATTTCTTATTTAGAATAATGTCGTCTCGTTTGTTGATACTTAAATCTAACAAAGGCCACTTGTGTTTCAACCCATGCAAAATAACTTCCAAGTTATGTTTTCTATGGTATGATTTACGTTCAGTAAAAAATGTAAAATTGACATTTCCTAAGTCATGATAAACTGCCCCTCCACCACTGTTACGTCGACAGATGTCTATCCCATCCTTAACAAGTGCTGAAACATTGCATTCTTTCCATGGATTCTGATGTCGACCAATCACAACACTTGGTTCATTTCTCCACAAAAATAAACAATCATTTTCTCTGAAGTTAACTTTTTCATACATCCAGTGCTCAAATGCCAAATTTTCATAAGGATCTGTTGTTTTGGAAATATAAACAAAACATGATTTGTTGCTAACCAGTCTTGCAAATGTTCGATGTGGGACTGGTATAAGTTTTATGAAACTCATCACATGATATTTTACGACATTAATTTAAAAAACAACTAAACAACACACACCATAAGCATTGTTATTGTTAACAAGTACTGCCAGCAATAATATCTCATTTACTCCACAAAAATACAATATCTGCAGCTTTACATGCTTTAACAGCATTGATATCACAAGAAAAAAAACAAAACTAACCAATGCTACTTTTAAATATTTGGCAGTGGCTATTTTGCCGTCGACGACAATTTACCCTCAGAGACTATTTTGCCCTGAGTTATTTGTGATTGGTCAATCTTAATGACGTACTAAACATGTGACTTTTGGTGGTTTCTGATTGGTCAATTTTAAAAACCAATCAAAAAAATTTTGCACCCCCAGGTCTCTATCCCCCACCCTGTACACTCCCTTCCAGTGTACACTGTCCCATACGTTTACATACCGAACCTGCCCCTTCAGTGTACACTGCCTTTCTTGTAATGCCCTGCCAGCTGAGATTTGAACCTGCAACTATGGTATCTCAAGACCAGTGCACTATCCACTACACCACAGTATCACTGGTGTAATTGTAGCAAATATGGCTATATAAACACACGTGAAAGATTACGGCAAAATAGATTCCAAGGACAAATTGCTGTCGACGGCAAAATAGCCACTGCCTAAATATTTCTCTTTAAAAATGTCATTTTTTGTGTAAAAAAATGTGAAACAGAAAGTAGGTGCTTAATGTAATAAGAAAGGTGGCATAGATGTTAAGTCTTATACACTAGACAGTCACAATATCTCAAAGGTGTAATGCGTAGCGCCACAATGACTGGCAAGATATCACCAATACCTGAGAGGCGAGTTAATTTGTCTAAACTTGTGTTATCTGCTGATTAGCATGCTGGCAATTTACTTTATAGCTGTAGCTATTTTGCCGTCAATGGCATCTTACCCTTGGAAGCTATTTTGCCATGATTTGTGATTGGTCGTTTTCAATCACGCATTAAACATGTGACTTTTAATCATTTCTGATTGGTCAATTTTAATAATCAATTTAAAAAATTTCACTCCCAGAGTGCACTCCCCCACACTGCACACTCCCTCCCAGCGTATCGGTACACTCTCTTGTACATCCACATAACGGGCCACCCCTACAGTGTGCACTGCCTTTCTCTAAGTGCCCTGCCAGCCAAGATTCCAACCAGCAAACATTGCATTTCAAGGCAGGTTGCACTATCCACGTGCCACAGCCTCACTTGCAGAAGTGTAGGAATTATGGCAATATCAACTGATAACCACACATGAAGAATTATGGAAAAATAGCTTTTGAAGGTAAAATGCTGTCAACGGCAAAATAGCCATTTCCTTACTATAAATGATGAAAAGTATCAGTCATTCAGATAACTTACTTAAAATATTCTTAACATGTAAAAGTTTAGGGGAGTGTTTTAAACCTTTAGTTTTTTAAAGGTGCAACAGCTTGGTTAGTGCTTGTTTCAAAATACCAAGATTTGACCATGGGTACCGTACCCGTAGAAAGAGAAAGCTATGAGCTTAAATGCAAGAACTAATCTCTGCACATTGTTATGCAAACTCGTTCTCAACGAACCTAATACTACATACCTTATTTCTTTAATTGTCAACATGACCATGATTTGGGTGCTGCCATTAATTTTGTCTATGTTTCACTCACCCTTCCCTACAGCTTCAAAAAGGACAAATGACAGTTTTGGACATCAATCTTTCTTTTTGAGCACTACCAGTCTTGATTAATACACCAATATGAGTACCATTACGTGTACAGGAGCTATGACCTTTATTTTCTACAACTTTTCGTAGCGGCTCTCACAATTGTTTGTACGGTGAAGCCGGCGCAGCTGCCTTTATTGATAGGCTTTCAGGCCAACGAGTGATTTTGATATTGAGGTCAACGAATGATTTTGATATTGAGGTCAACGAATGATTTACAGTCCAGCAGTTCTCAAACTATGGGTCGTGACCCACTGGTGGGTCGTGGGCGTAATTTCAGTGAGTCGCGAAAGTCATTCAAAATTTAAATTACTGCATGCTTTGTCTAAATTAATTAAAAAGTGTATTAATATCTTCAATAGATGTTGGTTTTCACTGCACTTTTTTCCGAGTACTTCGATGTACATCCAGAATTATGTGGGACCCGAAAATTTATGTTTTAAAAAGTGGGTCGTGACTTAAAAAGTTCGGGAATCACCGATTTACTCTAACGATATATACCGGTAATAACGAGCGCGCAAATAGAGCGAGAATGTTTATGAGTAACCCACAACGTATGGGGATCGTATTTCCACAGCACGTCTGACTCCAAGAACGAATGTATTTAATTACAACACGACGTTGAAGCACGAATCTTGATTGATCGAATCGAATGGAGTTTAAGCCAATGAATTTTGAATTTGAATTTTTAATCGAAAAACCTATGAACGAAAATAGCAATGCTTCTTTTTATATACTTGTTTACTAGGTCACTCCGCCGCACGTTACACGTAACCACGCCTGGCCATACGGCTTAGTCACCCAGTATTGTTTCATCATGATATGTAACGATGGTTATTCTTTTATGACCTGTTTGTAGGCCAACGGATGATTTATAATAACGATCACAGTACAACAACGAGCGCACGAACAGAACGAGAACGTTTATGAGTCACCCACATAATTTCAGCAAAACATCAATGATCCACAGTTTGTATCCCGTAAGGTCGCCATAAACGTTTGATTTCAGCAAAACACCGATGATCCAAAGTTTGCATCACGTAGGGTAGCCATACTACAAAGCAAGGATTTTTTCTTTTGCTGATATGCTACCTTTTAAGTTATCTATAGCCTACTATTAAGCAATGTAATAAAATTCCAAGATTAAGAAAAAAATCAAAATAAAACCATAAATCTCACAATTTATAAAACTGACTTTAGAGGGAATATTTTATTTAGAAATAACTTGGTTGGTATGATAGGCTCCTACTAGAATATGTTGAATGACTTTGGGAAAGGCACAGCCGCTTTTGTCGCTATGCCGAAAACAAGGCACATGGCGCAACCAAAGAACTTAATACCGCTAATATAAATAGGAAAGGGACCGCACCAAATCCCAAAATAGGCTTACGTTACCATTAAATATTTTATTTCGGTAATTGTAAACACACCCACCATTTGACACCTACCATCATTTTTGACTGTGTTTCAATTCCTCCGCCCTCATACTTTTTTAAGTATCAATGGCAGTTTGTGAGCATTACCAGTGTTGATTAAGATATTACGGTTGTGATCATCACGTGTACAAGAATTACGCATGTGCATAAAAACACAATTTTTTTCGTTTCTGTTCACACAGGTGCATGATGGGTGAAGCCTAAGCAGCCGGTTGAACTGATTTTTTAACTCCGCTGTTACTAATGGGGGGCCCTGCAGGCGACGCCGGCTGAGCCAGCTAGTTTACTATATATTCGCAACACAACGAACACAACAAAACGAACAACTGTTCTTTTTGAAATTGGATTTTCTGCAAACCTTTATTCGCCTCCCATAAAATCTGATTTTGCTTTCCTAGTTGGAAACCACTGCCTTAAAAGCGATTTCCCACAAGCAGTAAATTAGAACAAAATATCAAGTTTTGATGTGAACTCCTGAAAAATTCAAACAAATCATTTGCTTCTTTAGCTCAAAAGTTTGGCTGGTTGGTTAATACTTAAACTATGATTTATGTCACAGCTGATTCGTTGGCGCTAACCCCAAGTTAGAGTCCCCACTGGTATTTTTACACAGAAACTAATGATTTGAAGAGAGAAGGCATGTTATCTTTACCTCTTCCCTGATCGCGCCTATGCTCTGACAAGGGAATATAAACGCAGCCAGACACTTTAGGCCACTAACACTATTACCAACAAGCTGTGACTATGTTTACCACCTAATAGCTCATTTCTGCAAAATGTATTACAGAGGCGTAGCTTAGGGGGGGTAATGGGATACATATGCCCCCGGGCGCCAAGGTACAGGGGCGCCAAAATGGGGCTTGCAAAAATTTCACAACAAGGGTAAAAAACCGGTCACAAGCAAGATTGCACCGGCGGCAGACATCGTCTGATAATAGTAGACTGGTACGCACCGTACACCTGCTATTCAGACTGATGCTGCAGTGTAAGATACTACTCTGATACTTCGTGTTACTGAGTATTGACGTTGCTGTGGCAGTTTAGTGCACTCAGTCATATAGATCTAATAAAATATATTTTATATTTGATTTTTTGTAACTCATGTCAGGAAGAAAAAGAAGTGGAGCTCTAAATCGCAAAAGAAAAAAGGAAGCCGAAATAGCATTCAAAAAATCAAGTGTATTACTTGCTGCTTTTTTAAAGAAAGCCAAGAAAGGTGAAGCTGCAAACACCAGTTCTTCAGAATCAGAAGATGGCGGCTATCAACCATCTGTTTTAGAGCATGATGTCGACGCTAATGTTGAAAACATTGCGGTCTCGGAGAAAAACATTATTCAAACAGATATTTCTGTATGTGCAGAAAGAAACTCCAAAAACACTGAAGACCGAGAGACCCAACATAGTGACGAACCTGTTGAAAGTAACGGGGAAGATAACATTTCTGGCAGAGAAGCTGCAAATAATAATACTCATTACGATGTGCAATCAGATGTGGTTCCTGATGTACAAAAGTTTCACGATGTTGGTTACTTAGAATTTGACGAAGTGACAAAGTTACCGAAAGTACCACAATCTCTTCGCGATGAACTGATTACTCTCGGGCCCATACTTTTTCAGCACACAGACAATCCACCATCATTATATGGAGAACGTTCGATTACATCGGCACGGTTTAAACGTCGATTAGCGAATGGAGAGGAGGTAAATCGTTCATGGCTGTTGTATTCATCAATCAATAAAGCCGCTTACTGTTTCTGTTGTCTACTATTTACATCATCGCCTTCAAACTCGCGAGCTTCGTTTGAGTTAAAAAACGGTTTCAACAAGTGGAGAAAGCCAGAAAAACTAAAATCTCATGAAAACAATCCTAGCCATCGCAGGGCTTTTACTACATGGAAGGAAGCCGAAAGACGGTTAGTTGATGGTACAGGAATTGACGCAATCGCTCAAGCGCAGATTCGTTCGGAAAAACAACGTTGGCGAGATATATTGCAAAGAATACTCACCTGTATTAAATTTCTGGTTTCACAAAATTTGGCACTACGTGGTCATGAGGAAAACTTGAATCCCAGAAATGATAAAAATGTTGGAAACTTTCTCGCGCTGATCAAACTCATTGCTCAATTTGATCCACTACTGGCAAAACATGTCTAACATGCTGAACAAAATCCGGGATCAGTTTCCTATTTATCACCCGAAATTCAGCATGAATTTATCCACATACTTGCATCAACTGTAAAGAGCAAATTGCTGCGGGATATAAGGAAAAGCAAATACTACGGCATCTTACTTGACTCAACTCCTGATTTAGGACATCGGGAACACCTGTCTCAGATCATAAGATTTGTGGATGTTAATTTTCAAACTAAACAAGTAACTATCAAAGAATCATTTTTAGGTTATATCGAGATACATTCAAAAGATGCAGCAAGCCTAGAAAAAGTCATCGTCGAGAGACTAAAGTCTGACGCCATATCTTTAGCCGACTGTCGAGCACAATATTATGACAATGCTGCTGTGATGGCAGGGCATATTTCTGGCCTTCAACAACGAATATGTGACAGAAATAACAGAGCACTGTTTGTCAACTGTGACAACCACAGCTTAAATTTAGCAGGAGTACACTCAGCTAAGCAAGATCCAGTTGTCGTCACATTTTTTGGGACACTTGAAAATATATATTCGTTTTTCTCTCATTCAACAATTCGTTGGGAAGAGTTAAAACGAGTTCTTCCTATAACAGTAAATCGAGAGTCTGCAACTCGCTGGAGTGCACGATTAGAAGCTGTTAAAGCTATTTTTGAAGGGCTGGATGAACTGGCACAGCTCCTAGAAAAATTATCAGAGGACTCAACTATGACACATGAAACTAGAAGTGGTGCAGAGCAGTTACAGGCCTGCATATTGAAGTTTAATTTCATAGTTTTATTACAATTCTGGAATACCGTTCTTGGAAAAATTGATCGTGTACAGAAGCGCCTACAGGATCCTACAATGAACTTCAAGGAAGCTGCAACTGATATTGAATCTTTGGAGCAAGAATTTGTTAAGCTTCGTGATGATTTGAGCCAAGCTGCTGTAGAAAATGCCAAAACAAAATGCACAGCCTGGGGGGTTCAGGTGGATAGACGAATTAGGCAACGTAAGAGAATGCCTGGAGAACTGAAAAGAGATGCAGGACTTTCACCAGAAGACATTGTGCGCGCTATGAAGAATGTATTTGATCGGTTTCAACAAGAGATGTCAACACGTTTTTCACGACTAAAAGACTTAAACACAAAATTTGGATTTCTGCTTGACGTTAAGACTCCTCTATCGGACACAGATGAGGATGCAATTACTCAGTAACAGAACTGAAGGTCAACCAGAAACTCCTTTGGCTCTTCTTGGTTTTATTGTGTCTTTTGGAGACGACGTTTTCCCGAATCTGCGAATTTCTCTACAAATTTTGTTAACAATACCAGTTTCAATTGCAAGCTGTGAACGGTCTTTCAGCAAATTGAAACTTATTTTGTCGTATTCGCGTGCATCAATGGGACAGGATCGTTTCAGTGATCTTGCACTTCTAAGTGTTGAAAGAGAAACATTGGAAAAAACAGATTTTGATGATGTGATTGACCAGTTTGCGACAGTGAAATCAAGAAAAATAAATTTATTGTAGACTATGTAAATCATCTTTGACAGTAACTGAGTGGGACATTATGGACATATGCTATATTTTGTATAGCTTTGCTTCTTCTTTAAATAAAATGTTCCATTAAAATTTGAATTGTTTTTCCATATACAATTAAATGTAATAGAAAATGTGATTAAATGTCGAGGTCGGGGCGCCAATTTTATAGTTTGCCCCGGGCGCAAAATATTCTGGCTACGCCTCTGATGTATTATTCACTTAGGCGCCATCCATTACTTTGATTTTGTGCCTCCTCTCCGTAAGTTGTGAGTTGAATTTATAAAAGTTGAAAGTATTTCGCTTTCTCTTAGACTAGCCTACTCTTGTTTTAAATGTAGGATGAGATAAGAGACTAACAATTAATTCTGGAGTTTGAAAAAAATAAGAGAAAACAACAGACACCATTGTGGGAAATTCCATTTAGACTAGTGTTTCTCAAGGTGAGGTCATGAATCCTTAAGGGGTGCGCGAGGCAATATCCTAGCACGGCAAAGTTTTTACAAACCTCTTTTCATGCATTTTTTTGTCTAAGTTTACGCAACTATACGAGTGAAAGAGAAGAGATTTGGCTAATTATGTCAGAACAGCAAGATGGCTGTTCTTTCGTGAAAAATAAATGATTATACAGAGGGGGTTTTACAGCCTATAATCCGTGGGCCAGGGCTACTTAATTAGTTTTAGCAAAGGTCCAGATACAAAAGTTAGTAACTCATTGAGTCCGACTCCACCGAAATTATTATAATTTACAATAGTTTAATGTAAATGCAACATGTCTAAAAACACAAAGTTATTTATTGTTCTGCTCCAGCTAGTGGGAAAAAGGACATTTTTGATTTCTTGCAAGTTCTTTAAATCTGGGTTCTAATTCAGTGGTTGCAAGTCTAAGACTGTGGTGTAGGTGTTGATTCGTCATACAACTGCGAAACTTGTTCTTGATAAAATTCATGTTTGAAAATGCTGACTCACAGCAATAAGTTGACCCGAACATGGTGAGAATATGCACTGCCAATTTGCTAAGAATAGGAAAGTTGTTTGGAGAAACTTTCTCCGACCACAACTTCTCAGGTGTAGATTACAGAAAGATTCTTTCACTACAATGTTTTCTTGAAATACAATTACCTCCAATTGAACTTTTGCTGTATCTATCCACTTGAAGATGTCTTTTGCTTTAACTGAAAATGTTGTTATGTCTGTTACTAAAAAAGGGTTTTCAATGAACAGCAATGAATATTTTCGGATAGAAAAGTAACTAAAGCGTACTGCAAAATTATTTGTCAACTTATCAATAAATTGCACATATCTGCCATCTTTTTTACCTTTGCAGTGCTCCAAAATGGGTCGGAAAATGGATTAGATTACTCTGAATATCATGTTGGAAAATTTCTAAGTTTTTTCTACAATGTACGTATTGCAGTGATTAAAGTAAATACAGTGCGTTTTTCTCCTTGCAATTTTACATTCATGTCGTTAAAGTGTTACATCGTGTCAGTCAAAAACGCAACAATTTCCATTTTCTCATTATTTCTTACAAACGCCAAATATACCTTTGCCTTTGCATTGTTTTGATTTTCAAGAAAAGTTATTAACTCCTTCCTAATCGACCAAAATCTCTTCAACACTCTTCCGCTACTTAACCATCTTACATTGTTGTGCACAAGCAACTCCGTATAACGTGCATCGTTTTCTGATAGAAAATTTCAAAGTAAACATTGCTGCAGTGCGAATATTGTTCGAAGAATGTTTACCAGCTTCATAATAGTCTCCATGGCATCACAATATTCATCTCCCAGGCTGGCACACAGCACTGCTTGGTGGATAATGCAGATCGGGATTGTCTTTGACTAATCGTCCCACAAGTCCTTTCCCTCGAGTAAGCATTGCTGGAGCTCCATCTGTGGTAAGTAACATGAACAACTTGATTTTAATATTTCTCGACTTCATCATGCTTATCAAAGATGCATAAATATCTTCTCCTTGAGTTCGTTTTTCAAGAGTAGCAACCACTAACAATTCCTGCATAAATTCTCTTTTACTTCCATCATAATATCTAACAAAGATTAAATGTTGAGCATTGTCGGTCACGTCAGTTGACTCGTCAATAGCTAATGAAATACAAGGTGCATTTTTCAGTCCTTTATGCAGTTGCAGTAAAAGATCTTCAGCCAATAGTTCTGTTCTTCTTATTGCTGAAGAATCTAATAACGGAATCTGTTTTATTCTATTGATCATTTCATCTCTTTTCTTGCCATCAAACGCGGCCTCGGCTATTCGTGTCATACATTCGCTCACAATTTCTGCATCACTGAAGGGCTTTTTGTGCTTTCCTAAAATGCAAGCTATTCTTAATGAGCGTTCGGTTGCTTTTTCTTGGGCAGTCATGGTATTAGCAAGAACCATGGTTGAATTTTCATACTGTGATTGAAGAAGACTTATTCGTTTCTTCTTTTCTTCCGTTCCTTGCTTATACTTTTCTTCTAATACACTACCGGTATGTTTGGTTTCATATTGGCGTTTCAGATTACTACTCTTCACTAAGGCAACATTATGACAACAAATAAGGCAGTATGGATTTAATCTGGATGTGGAAAGAATGAAAGCATATTTTTCTATCGATTCTTCATTGAGCACACGATTTTCGTCATCAAACCTTATTCTCTTTGTAGATGCCATTATTATGCTCTGCAAGTAATTAACACTTTAAGTTGTGCCAACCTGCAATTGACTACACAGGGTATGGATAACAATTGCAATTGAAGCAAATCAAGAGCTGCCTGCAGTGAACGAAACGTCGCTCTTACCAATAAAGGCTTACTGCCTGATAGAACAAACATTGATAAAGAAGGCAAGTGATGTGGAGAATAGTGAACAAAATTAGGAAGGGCAAGAAACGACGTAACAATAGGCTACTTATAAACTTACGGTTTACAAAACAAAAATGACAACTTGAAATGCCATGAAAAAGACTAGCTACATAAAAAATCATAAAGGCTACATAGGAAAATTACACACAACCGCAACGCATCGATTGCAAGGCTACGCATACCAAGTATCCGTCTGCATTGGATGCCCTTTGCAGTCATTTAGTCTATGCTACAATTAGTCTACGACACTGTACTTGTCCTGACCGTCTCACAATACTAAAGTTATAGCTATGTTGACTATGAGTTGGCTTGAATTTATTCGACAAAAATATTATTGTAGTTGTGGTAAACGTAGGCTATGTTGGTGACAAAACAATTGGCTATTATAGCCTCATGAAAATTATAGTGGTTAAGAGAGCAAACCGTAACTAAACAATTAATGCTTTACTATGCTGTAAATGCCAAATGCAGCCAAAATCCAGAAATCGTTGAGGTCCGTATTTAGTACTCCGGAGGTCCAGATGCGGACCGCGGTCCGCCAATTGAGTAGCCCTGCTCTAGGCTATCCCAAGCAAAAAGCAACGAAAAGGATAATCTGCCATTGTAGAGTAAAAGTAGCAGATTCGAGAAAAATCAATATGAAAGCACTTTATACTTTGTAAGTATAAGTAACTTACATAATAGAAGACTTATGGTGTATGTACGGCGTACTGCAGCAGCAAACAAGCGTTTCGAAATAAAACGTAATTTCAATCACAACTAGTAGGCTTATCGAGAACAAAAAGTGAATCTAAGATTGAAAAACGGTAACAGCTAACCACATGCATATATCTAGTTGGCGTGGAAGGGCGAACAGCTGTACGTGTAAGAAATGAACCACCGAAATATCTTTTTTGCTTGAATTTCGCCTTTCATAGTGGACCGCGAAGCATTGAAAAAATTGCAAGGAGACGGTCACTTTACGTTTTGAAAAGATTGAGAATCACTGATCTAGATGGATTATTTGTATATTTATGAAAACAGCTAAATAGTCTTTCCGGAATTGGGTGCAAGACATTTGAAAGGAGGCATGGTATCTTTTTCTCCTTTTCTGCCAAGGCACATAGGAGCAGTTAAGGAACTTTATATCACGAATATAATTACGAAATGGGCACACCAAAATGTGAAATAGCCCCTAAATAGTTTGCTTACATGTAATTGTAAAAATAATCATATTTTGGCGCTCACTCCTAATTTTGACTTTGTGTTCTCATGGTTATTATTACAAGGAACAAATACAAGTTCATGAATTAATGATACGCAGTTTGTGAGTTAGACCAGTATTGATTTATGAATGGGATGATCAAGACTAAGGGCACAGTGGCAATGCGTATCATTTCCAACAGCTTTTCGTCATTGCACGCACAAATGTTTTATTGGATAAAGTCAGGTAAACCAATGTGCTTTACCCGTGAATTTCTGACCGGTAGACCTGCCAAGTGACGCCGGTGGAGCCAGCTAGTGAATTATCAGTTGCAAATGGATCTTTTATGAATCTAAGCGTTTCACGAATCCTTTAGAATGCAAAATTGACCTTTCAAAGTATCAAAAATTTCTTGCAAAATTTGCTCTTTTCAGCGAAATACTATGTTTGGTTACGATTCTTTGAGTCCCAATGGACTTTCATAAAAATCAGACCAGTCTTTCCAATTTGATTAGTGCACAATAAACTGATTGACACAGCAAAATCACACAATCTTGATCAAATCTTTCTTCTGTTCCCATTTCTATTTACGTTTTACACAATTAAGTCAACAGTTTTTTATTCTTGGTTTTCTGTAGAAATACCATCACCTATTGTAATAACTAAATAGCTTGTTGTTCTTCTTCACTGCAACAGGCTACATTCTTGCTTTCATAACGGTTCAAAAATTTTGACGTATTTTCAAATATTGTTTCAGAAAACATAATGACGAAACAACGCTACATCTAAAGCCTCTAAAGAAAAAAGAAATAAGTATGCTTAACAAAGGAATTATTTGCTGCCTTTTCGATAAAGTTCAAATTGTACAATTATTTTTTCATTGTTTACTGCATATGCTTCAAACTGCATTTCTATGGTCTGTACTTTTTAGAAAACGAAGAAAATAAATTCTGCAAAGAAGCTGTCATTATAGTGTTATAACATGTAAACGTGCCATGTTTCCCAGAGTTGTAGCGGCACAAGCCTACTTTTTGAAAAGTTGGTCTGCGACTTGGGTTCGTCCCGAACGGACTTGGTCTTGCATTGGAACTCGCGCATTTTGTTTAAACTCGGACTCAGACCCGTCATAAATCGTATACTATTTAGCCAACCGGTGTAGAATCGTTACTTAAACGACCATCCCAATCGATAGCTTTTAGCTGGCGTAAACTTTTGCTCTTGAAGCTTTGTCTTTTTCAGCACTTTCATTCAGCATTTTGATTTGTCAGCACTTTCCTCCATGGTGATTTTGTATTACAATTGAGCTACTCCATTTTATTCAATGCTTTGCTTTTTTTAATTGGTGGATGTTATAAAATTAAATTAGGCCTTTTTTTGTCCTTAAGTTCAAGTTGAACGTTCTCTCTGAACAATTCGACCAGCACTTCAACAAAGTCAGTTATATTTGCAAACGGTTTTCTCGGACAACTATTCAACAAAATTGGCAATTTGTCCCATTTACAAAGATATTAAAACTGCAAAAATTAATTAAATATCCTCTGGAATGTGAATCTTTAGATTTAAGTATTAAAAAATGCAAATCAATTAATTCTTTTAAATTTAAAATCAAAATCTGCTCTCCAGTAGTATCTTCACAATTAAATATCAAGTAAGTATCTTCATAACTAAATATGATGCATAAATTGTTGGCCGTACCAGCAACAAGCGCCCCGTTAAACATTTATTTCGCACAGCAAAGTCAGTAATGCAACCGCAATCGTCTCACATCAGAACCGATTTGCTTTTCTTTTGGCAATTTGAAAAACACAGTGTCGGATTTTTTAGAAAAACTGACCTGAAATATACAACTTGTGCTGTGGTGGAGATGTTCCAAAAAGGTCTTCATAAATATATTGTCAAACGCCAATAAGTATTACTTTATTTATTAAGTATCCCAACCACTTAGTTCTGGTTGGTGGCATGGAGTGAATTTGATTTCACCTCAGTCATAGGGAATATAGCGAGCTTTGTGTCGCCCATCAGCTTTTTATTACGCTCAGTTGTCAGTAAGCGGTTGTTAACCAATCAAAGGTCAGTGTGGTTCTATAGTCTTGACTTCTTGAACTCAAGTTCACAGAGTAGGGCTCGGTCTCACTCTCGGACTCGTAACTTTTATTTCGGTGCACTCAAACTTGGATTCGTGATCCCAGGATTCACAATTGGACTCAAACTCGTAAAAATGGCAGTGTTTACTAGACAGATGTTACCAGCTCATGACCTTTTGATATTCGCACTCGCGTTTAAACATGTTTCTGAGTTACATCACTTTGGTGTTTTTTTCTGAGTTACATCACTTTGGTGTTTTTCTGTTTTTCCCGTTGATTTAAGTGGCTATTTACCACATGCCCTTTTTGGACAAAAACAAAATTTCACTACTACGGTACTACTATTGAAATAAAACTGCTTCAAAATTTTTTCAGTAGTGGTTCAAAACCGGTGGCGCCAAGGAGAATTCTTCAAGCTACTGGAGGGTTTGTAGCTGCAGCTAGAAGGCGGACGCTTATCTTCTCCCTGGCAACGCCGGCGTCGGGACAAAACACCTTGATGCAGTCAGGGATTTGAGGTCATGAATATAATCACTCTACGAAGTGCAACCTGTACTTGTGAAACCGCCCAACCACTTAATGACAAGCTTCCGTAAGCGTAAACAATTGTTGTTTGATCTTTCACTGCACTCTCAACTCTTACTTAGTGGTCCCCTTAGGCTAGTTATTGAAAAAAATGGAAAACAGTTTGTGGAATGACAGGCTTGTTGTGGCTACGTTTAAATCTGGCTGAAATGAATCGGTTGAAGGAATAAGATTATTTACTGGAGAACAAAAATCTGTTAAAGGGATGATTATGATTTTTAATGGAGAATGAAAATGATTTAGCGGGATGACTAAAATAATTTTATTGATCGACTTCGATTGAGTGACTTATAAATCTGCCGGTTATATGATCTGCGTTTGTTGATTTGTATCGCCCTGACGTCAGTTTGATACAAAGTTATATTTGTTGCATAAAAGTTAGTAAAATTTTTGGCTGTTTCAATTGTCGGCAAGTGCACTTCCAAAGTGTACCTATGCTGGAACAAAGCAAACAAAACGTTGCAAGGGTCTTCAAAAACTGTGGAAAAATTACAGTGGCTATGCGCAACCACCTGTAAAGTGTTTTTGATTGGCTATGTTAGAAAACATTTACTTTTCATTACTGTTCTCACAACTACCTATTAGAAGAAGCCGGCAGAGCCGGTTGAACCAATACTTCTAAACTCGACGTTACTGATGGACAGACTTGAGTAGTAGCCTACTTTGTATTCTAAAATACTAGTAAGTATTTGAGATGCAAAATACAGTTTTTAGGGCTTGTATTTAAATGCAATGGTTGAGTGTATATTTTTTATTTGTCGTTAAATACATTTTTGGTAACGTTTTTTGAAAGATTGCTCTGAGCTTTCTGACTGTAATGCGCGGTAAAGTGAAGGCTACAAAATGCGAAGTTTTTATTTTTTTATTTTCCATATTTATTCTCTATTGACGAGAAAGCGATGTATTGCTATGTTTTGGACGGTAAATCCGCACTCGCTTGGAACTTGCCATTTCCGGGTCACCTGTCTTTCACATAAAGGTGGGGCGTCCCGTTAAGTACCTTGCCCAAGGACACAACAAGCGAACTTACCGGCTTGTTCTCCCCAACCTCCCATAAATGCCGAGCGCCAAGCAGGGAAGCTATACATACCATTTTTTAAAGTCTTTCGGTATGACTCGACAAGGGGGAATGAACCCCAGGTCTACCGACTGCGAAGCGGACGCTCTAACCATTACACCATCGCGTCGATCAGGTGGCGCCAGAGATCATAAAACTTTTAAGTTCGCCTGCAAACACTTCAAACTTCTTTGTCATGACAAGTGTTTGTTTCTAAAATCTCCGATGATGTTCCAAGAAATAACAGAACAAGTAATATTTTATGTACCGCCTTCCTTATCAAATATTTTTAACAGTTTTTGTTCGTAGTCAGGTGAGAGTCAAAGAGACTTTTTGTCCCCATCTAGAGGCAACTTGTCTCAACCCTTGGGCTAAATGGTCACACACAATTACCACAAGATCTTTAATGACAATGGAATTATCAAGACCTATAACGTACAATTAAAAACCGTTATTGCAACAAATGTTTATTTTAAAGTTTAGTGCCATACTTCCGGTATTTTACAGCTTATTTCCTGATTGGTATAGAGGAACACATGGTAGTCTTCACTTTACTGAACATTGCAGTCAGAAAGCTAAGAGCAATAAAAAGTAAGCAGTTTTGTAAATTGATTTATTTGTCCACAAAATGGAAAAGGTAACTTGAAGACAATATCCCTCAAGTGGATAAAAGCAAGTGTCAGGATTTTAGGAAAATAAAATTGAACTTTTCTAAATTTATTGTAACTGTGACAGCATACCCAAAGACACCTTCGCCTTCTAAACTCCACATTCCGATAAACGCATTTTAGAATTGCAAATCACATGTTAACCAATCTATTACTAACATATTGCACCATTCACAGCTATCGAAAAGTTACGTTGATATTTGTAAATAAATTCCTACCTCGTGAAATTCATTAAAATTCCTACCTCGCCAAATTCTTTTTCGCCGGAAGACAAAACTCAGTATACGTTCTTCGTTCTTGTTCTGCCGCTGGAAACTAAATGGCTAACCGCCAAACATGTTAAAAGTGAAGTGCTCAGATGTTGTAATGCCAGCAAGTAGCTCCCTGTACTGATTGCGCTAAATACCTGCTTGTGACAATTCACCTGGATGTGACTTTTAGCCCTTCCTCCCCAGTGCCTGATTAAGGCTTTCGTGGCTTCAAGGCTTATTTCAAGTATGGACTGAACTAATGATAAGAGTAAATATAAAAAACGAAAAATCTTTATTAGTAAACATTTATTTCTTAGCAAAATGTAATAATCGGAAATACAAGCTAGAAATGTTACGCGATGTACTTACATAATAATTAGTGCCTAATGAATTTAATTTTAACTTTTCTTGATTTTATCGCAGCAAATTCATCGATAGCTGAGCTAAAATCAGTTTTATGAAGCAGCTCTCTTTCAACACGCAGAAGTGCCAGTATACCAAGGCGGTCCTGACTCATGGTAGATTGCTTCACATTCTTAATTCGATCAAGCTGTGAAAACGAACGCTCTCCAGAGCAATTAGTAGACATAAGTCATAAGTATATTCTAAAAATTACTTCGGTATTTGGGAATGCAGTGTAGACTCCATTTGTTTGCAACAATTTGAAAATACTTTGAGCAATGCCTGTTGACTCTTTTCTGCTGTATTTTTTGACTATTCCTTGTACCAGCAAATAAACTGACAGAATTCTGAGTAGACTTCAAAAGAGAGATTTGTGGATATATACCAACAAGTCTTTCTATTGCAACATTAATATCTTCATCGGACATCGAATCAAATTCGGTTAAAACGCCAAAACCATGTTGCATAAATAAATGTGATTTAATGCGTTGCTTCAAAGCATTGTTGAGTTGGTCAATTATAATACAAAAAGTGTTCACTTTGAACTTGTTGACTCATGACATTCCTTGCAAAACATCAACAGCACTTCCTTCACTAAAATGCTTCTTGCGTTTTGGTGCTCGGCGTGATTCACCTTCAAACTTATAAGATTTGTTTCCACTGCGGTCAAAAGCTGTGGAAACAAATCTTAGTCAAGTTAGTCTCACGTCATAAGAGTCAAACTTTTCTCTACATTCAGTTACAAATTTATCCAGACATTTCAGAAGACTAACAGCGGTGGTAAGTTCAATTCTAGAGCTCTGCAGTGCTATGCTGCATTTATTGAAGCGCTGCAATATGTCATTCCAAAGTTCACACATAAAAGCTACTTCTTTGGTATTCATTTGCTTTGCCAAAGCGTTTGCCCGATTTCAAGTTTCGTTGAAAAAGAAAGGATCAAACTGACTAATCAATTCTAATTTCCCAAATAATTAACATTGTTTCCACAACCAATAATCTCATTGCTTCCCCGAAGTGGCAAACCTCTTTCACAAAGAAAGGTGATTATTGCAACACAACGAAAAAATGCATTTTTCCAGTAATTGCAGATATCTGCTGTGGCGACCCCCAATCGGGAAAAGCCGAAAGACAAAGAAGAAGAAGAAAAAGCTCTGTTCGCACATAGTTTTGTGTAACTTTTCATCAATGCGACCAGCAGCAGAAGATCGATCAGCCAAAGTCATAATTGAATCAATATGTTTGGTGCTTGTTTCATGAATTTTCCAAGTTTGATTTATATTTTTCCTGTTATTATGGCTTGATGGACATAATTATTTTACTTCCATCTGATGAGAACAATAAGCATGAAAAACAAAATACATTGGTTTTGGATGGAGAATAGACAAGCCAGTCACGAGTGAATACCTCTCCATTTGGTAAAACACATGTGAATGCACTAGCATTAAGGAAGTGGTTCACTCCAGAATATTCTCATTTTGTTTCTGGATATTCATTTGCTTTATTTCGAAAATTATCTATACCCATACTAATGCATATCTCACGCAATTTCTCAGTTATATTACCAAACAGACCAACATCATTCGGTTCACCTTGAATCGGATGTGAACTCTGAATATCTGAAGTGAGTGAAGATTCTACATCATCATCATCACGGCTGAAAATTTTTTCTTGGACAGTGTCTGACTGAGAAGAAATTGGAGGAGAATTGCTATGCAAGTCATCACTGCTGTGTCCGGCTTCTGTCTCAACAACTTGAAAAAACGAAGTTAATTTGTGTATTTTAGTCAAAAGGAAGTCTTCTTTTTCCTTTTACTTCTTTGATTGTTGAGCCCTTTTCCAGCCACTTTTTTGTTTTGGCATGGCAAACAGTGAACTTCAAACTAATACCGGTAAATAAAAAATCAATTATATACGTTTTTAATATAAAGCAGTATTAAAAAAATTTTCGATATAATATGATTTATTTTTGGAACACACTCCTAAGAAAATAAAAATGTATCAATACAGTTTCACTACTTTAAGAACACAGAAGCGCCATTTTAATTTGTGATAAGTTTATCAGAAAAAATATTTTATGTTTTCTGTAGCTCAAATTTAATTGTTTTCCTGACAGAAGTGGCCTGTATTTTTTCGTGGCCTCAAGGCACATGCCTAGTTTGCCCAATGGTTAATCCGGCTCTGTCCCCCCCTACTTCTATGTTATGAGTCGTGCAATTTTTCCGTTTTTTGATTTGTTCTGCTTGTTGCTTGACAATCTATTCGTCTAGATGCCCAAAGCCTACAATGGCATAATTCTTCAGTCGTGAGTTGGACCCGCCAAAGTCAATAAAGTAAAAAATATTTCAGAGCTATGTTACTTGATCAAACTTATATCAGCGTTGGTTTCGGTTGCTCAAAACTTTATTCGATAAGTTTTATTGGTCAAAATAAAGTTAAAATTTTGATTAAAATCAATACTTGTCAAAATTTGGTCTCACCAAAATTTACTTACAAAAACTAATTCCTTGTTTATTTATGTGATTATTTTTTGAGCAGCCATAACTAATTTAAATATATTAAATTAAGGTTTTTGGAAAAGTCTTCTAATTTACCCTTCCGAAACAGTAACGTATTGTCATCACAACAAAAACGCATGATTGAACTGGACATTCATCACTTTATTCGAGTTTCTTAGGGAAGTATTCGTTTCAGAACCTTGATTGTTGATGGATGAATGCATAATTTTTACACCATTAATCTAGTCTTATAAAAGATTATGCCTCGCTACAAGTGGTGTTATTGAACCGTAACTTGCGATATTAGTTGCATTAAAAGATACTTAAACAAGCAAAATCGTCTACAGCGAAAGTTAGGCAAATTTGCTGCCAACATTCAGATGAGTTTTTGGCAACTCCAGCAGGCGATGCAACATTTGCGAGGTATTAGTCAAACGTGATAAAAAATGTTCGGTGGAAAGCCATAGAAAAAGTAAGCAACACTAAGCAGAATTGCAGAGGAAAAGCAGATCCCAAAGAAAGCAAGCCTCTTCGCAGCCAGATCAATTAAACTTGAAGGAAAAATTAGTCTCTTCATTCCTAGGAGCAGATATCCCACTTCCTAAACTAAATCATCCAGCTTTAAATTTTCTGCTTGCTACGATGGATAAAGTTTTACCTTCTGAGACTGCAGCCCGGGTTAACGTTGCTCAAATAAGCATCTCAAAAAGAAAATCAAATTCGAGAACTACTAGGCGACAAAAAAAATTTTGATTGTTGATGAAGCAGAGATTGCTAATGTATCAATGTGCTGGTGGGCAGTTTAGGGACTCCAACTGACAGATACTTAATTGATTATCTTCCACTTGCAAACTGTAGCGATGTAAATAGCGGTTTTATTTCGCACACTATGGATGACATATTGCGACAACATGGCAGCAAACGAGAAAATTTTGCTTTGCTTTTTACGGATGCTGCTCGTTATATGCCTCTTGCTGGTAAGACACTAAACGAATTATACCTTTCTTTAATGCATGTTACCTGCATTGCGCACGTGCTACATAACTGCGCTATGCGAGTGCGTGCGTATTTTTGATGACGTGGTAGCAAAGATGAAAACAGCAACAATCAAAAACAAAGATTGCAAGAAAGCTTTTCATAAAGCTGGTTTACTACCACTAGCGATTGTAAGATGGGCAACTTGGCTAAAGCTAAATTATACTACAGTGAACACTTACCTGCTGTTCGTACTATTGTCAACAATTGGACAGGTGGCGAATTCTTAGTTAGCCGAGCAAAAAAAGCTATCAGTGTGGATAATTTGGTGCAAGAATTAGTTCGTGTTAATCAATGCTAGACTCCAGCAGCTAGGGTCGAGACAAATCTTAAGAAAAGACTTTAAAATATGGTATTCGCAGCTTTCCAGCTCGGCGCTCAGCACATAAGTGATAGTGGTGAGAACAAGCAGGCAAGCTTGCTTTCTGTGTCCTTGGGCAAGGCACTTAACGGGATGCCTCCACCTTTATGTGGCACATGGTGACGGGACCAAGCATTCTATTCGTCGTTGTGGCCCAGTCTAACTGAAGACTAGCAAAAAGGGCTAATGAGAGACTCATAATTTGAGATGCCTCTCCAAATAGGAAAGATCTTGCCGATACGAAGAATAAGAAAAAGAATTTGGAAACAATAATAAACTGTTCTAGCTTGATAGTTGCTCCAACCGCCTACGCATTATTGCAAAAAATCCTTGCCAATCTCCGCTTCTCTTGAGCGATTTTCCTCTATGCTGAAGAAATACTGAAAAAAGATAGAAGTTTTGAACCAAAGAATATTAAAAAATATTTGATGTCGAATTACGATAAATAATTCTTGCAATTTTACGGTGTGATTTCTTGTTGAGAACATGATAGAATAACAATAAAATACATGCAATTGAAAGTAACATGGCAGTTTTTATACGTATTAATTGCTACGCAGAAGCGCTCTTTTTATAGGGTCAGTTGTCGTGCATCACTACAAGACAAATTGAGATTTTATCGAGCCAATAATGACGAAATGCGAATTATAGCTTTTCTCAACTTATGTAAATTGCCTTTTCTGCAACATTCCAACCTAAATCTGTACATCAAAACTTTAATAATAGACTAAAATTGCTAAGTCGTAATAAAGTCAAAATGATTGTATTTGGGTCAGAATAAAAATGGTCCTTGTTGTGAATAAAGCATTTGACCTGGCTTGTATTTGACCTGAAAAACTAAACAGTCAGTTATCTATATCTGTTAGAAGTGACCAACTCGCATGGGTTTCAGCTATTTGACTGCACACTGCTACTGATATGGGCTGACGGCTGGTAAAAGTGGAGTTAAGTGCTGTATTAATGCTCTAGTATTTATGCGAGTAGTTTTTACTGGATTAAATGACTTCATTTAGGATTCTAGGAGACTAATGCAAGCAAACAGGTTACTGGTGATGACAGATTGTACTGATAAGGTCGCTAACTCGTTCCTCAACCGTCTAAAAGGTCTTTATAAAATTCAACACAGTGTTGACTTCGTCTGCACCAGTAAAACAAGTTTTATCATTTGAGTCAATTATTTTGTAAGGTCGCTGAAGAAAGTTTACGGACAGAAATTTTGAAAAAATAGCATTACTGAAACCAAAAAAGCGCGACATGGACTAATGACAAAATGTATGCGAAAAGTATTTGGTGGTATTTAAATACATTTAAGAAATATTTGTAATTAACTACTTTTTTGGAATATGCTTATCGCTTGTATTTAAACACAATTTGAAAGTATTGTACCCAAGTCTGCAAATAAAGGCCCTATTGTAATAACTTAACTGTAAGTGCGTAACTTCAGATCAATTTGCTCATTCCCTTGTGCTTATGCCAGGACCAAGTAAGCACACGCAGTGACAAGCTTCAGGTCATACAGATAGGCTTTCAGCTATGTAAAAGTCCTAGCAGAAGACCTAATTTTTAATAGATTATTATTGAAAATGCATTTATTACTTTGGTTTTTTCTTACAAATTTTAATTTGTACATTTCATGCACTTCATCAAATGAACGCATAAACATTGGTGAAACTGATGGCTGTTTGAAATGCCAGCTAGTCCAGTTCCAGAGTACGCCTATGCTGGAAACAGCTCAAACAAGACGTTTCTCGGGACTCCAAAAGCTTTGGCGGAATGCGGCAGCTATGCGCAATTTCCAATAATGTTTTGTTGTCACATCGACTTCTGATCTGATGTCCCACCCAACACTGTCTTCGAGAATCACGCTTACCACAGATTCCACAGAGCATGTAATTAAAACAAATTTAAAAACGACCGAATCACGAAGTTGATAATTAAATTGAAGGTCGTAGACTAGTATTTGGGGTACCGTACGTTACGGTACGGTTTTCTGTGAACAAATAAAACACACATAATACAAATACACAAAGGTAGGTTTGCGAACTATTAAAACTTGAAACAAAGAGCATCGATTAGGTGTATGGCTTAAAACTGGTCCTAGATCTATGGCTTAAAACTACAACCGGCGACAGGATTTATATGTTTTGAGACGTAAAGAAGCTGTCTCTTGGCTGTCGTTGCTCCCAAGTTACCCATGGGAAACGTGTAGCACCTGGTAGCTTCCCCTGTTAGGGTTACAAAATGACAGTTTTTTTTTATATTTTTAATGTATTTTGCGGCACCTTCTACATACTGCATATGCTTTTCTTCGTGTGTGTTTTTATTTATCTGCTACCTTATAGGCGCGATGGTCATGCCATTATCTTCAAATTTAAACTAAATTCTTTTCATGTGCATGTATTAAGCAAGAATCCCAGTGCTTGGGATTTTTTCCAAGATCTTGGGATTTCGGCTTTAGCCTTGGGATCTTTGAAAGTATTGTGGGTTGAAGACAGGTGTTTTTTGAAATTAGGTGTAGTGGCGATATAAGTTTACACCTATAGGTTTGCAGCTGGTACACCGAACCCACCACCTATCTGTAGATTTCAATCGTCATAAGTTTGATTTTTTTGTTGCATAAAATAACTTGTAAGGTAATCAAAATCTGACAAACAATTGGTGTTGTTTCGTTTCAGTGATTATGTAGTGTTGAAAGTTACAAATATTAGGGTTGATTTGCTGTTATGTACAGAGATATGTGGTGAGGTAAATTCACAGTAAGAAAATTTAAGTTTAAAAACCTTATAGGATAGAATTTTTGAATAAACATACAGCAAAAGAATTAACATAGTGCAAAAATAATGCAAAACATTACGCCACTCATTCACCATTTTTGATTTAGCTCAGAAATAATAGTTGTGAATCTGCGATGATTGATAACTTAAAATTGGAAAATACTGTACATTGAGCGCGCACAAAGTTGTTTAGTGGTCTTCACAAGAGTGTCAGATAAAAATATTTTGTTGTCTCAACGTGTTCAATATTTGGTGAGAATTTAACAAGTGAATAAATCTGAAAAAAATGTTAAAGTCTCCCACTGCATTTTCAACCAATGAATATTATATTTTAAAATTTTGGTACGAATTCAAGTGTATTGACGTAAAAAGTTGAATGTGGTGAAGTAAAAACTACATATTTCCAAACATTTGTCAAGTTATTTAATCTTCATTCAGCGTTACCAATATTTCTACAGTCTCTTTTCCACTTTAAAACTTTTGTTGTCTTTACATGTTGCACTCGACATGCTCGCAAGCTTTAAAGAATCTCCAAATGTTGGAGCCAGAATCAGATTTGAAAAACCTTTAAAAATTAATATACATAAGTCTTTGTCATAAGCGTAAAAACATTTCATTCCATGTTGTCCAGGAGGAAGAAAATATGATTTTATCAATTACCCTTATAAACTGTTGCAGATCTAGAAACTTACGGTTTTCATGAATATCTTACTTTAGCACATCAGAACTGATACAGTGCCTAAAACAATAACTATCAGCAACCCCTCAAGAAGTACAGGGTGTCCGTAAAGTCTCTTTACAATTTAAAAATATTGTTACAAATTAAATTGATGAGATATCGCAATAAGAGTTGTTTTATGTTAATCAGTATTTCATAAAGTTTTAATGACATTTTTCATACACATCTAAACATTTAATTAAAAATATTTTTTGATTATTTAGTGCACTTCTATATGGGCATCATTAGTTGCACGAAGCACACAAGATGGTACTCAATTTCCTGCCATGTTTGTTGTAGCATAGCCTCATCAAACGTTGCAACGGCATTAGAAATTCTTTGCCTAAGGTCAGTTATGTCCCGTACTTTTGTTCAATACACAATATCCTTTACTTTGTGCACTGTTGAACGTGGAAGTTCCAATTGTCTGGCAGCAGTACAGATGGACTTCGTAGGAGAACCATGAAAGGCTTGCCTTACAGGCTCGATGTTTTCTTCAGTTGTTCTTGGTCGCCCACTCCTCCCTGCATCGAACACTGTTCCTGTGTCCATAAATTTCTTGTGCCATAAACGAATTGAAGGACGTGATAGTGGGTGTCTTCCATACTTAGTTATGTAGTTTTCCTCAGTCTAAACATCTGATTTTGTCTCAATGAACAAGGATACACATTGCGCTTTTTCTTGAGGAGTAGTCATTTTATGGGTGTTTATATAACTAAATCATTAAACACGTAGAAATTTTATCTGAAACAATACATTTTAGTATCAATGAAAACTTTATGAAATACTGATTAACATAAAACAACTCTTATTGCGATATCTCATCAATTTAATTTGTAACAATATTTTTAAATTGTAAAGAGACTTTATGGACACCCTGTATAAGTAAATAAGAAAGGAAAGGAAATTGTGATTTTGAAAGTGGAGGCTTGTTGGGAAGCACTGTAACTAGATAAATCTGTAATACTTTTTCAAGAAAATTTTACAATCATCATTTCCTACAGACGTTAAACGCATAACATCAAAGACAGTTGCTTCACTTAATAGAGAAATTTCTGGGATTTCAACAAGTAGTCAGTTAGCTCAGTCGGTTATAGTGTCGTGTTAATGTCGCGGGTTCGAGCCCCGTACTGGCCATTACTGCCTAGATAGCTCAGTTGGAAGAGCGTTAGACTGAAGATCTAAAGGTTCCCGGTTCAAACCCGGGTCTGGGCACTTATTTTGTATGAGTGTGGTGATGACTGCAGCATAATAGTTTTGAAGTGTCCCAGATAGGTATTGTGATTGGAAAAATAAACCGCACTCTACAGATTTCTACCTAATTTTGCGGAGATGATGAAATTTTATGTCTGTTGGCGGTGAGTTTTTTCTTGTCTGTAAACTATGAAAGTTTTGAATTCTTGCGCCAGATCTGGGGCTTCTTGTGCGCATCTGGAGTTGATGAAAAACATTTGTCTAGACTTTAACACTCCTCCAACAGAAGCAATGTCGTAATTCATGCAGAGTTGGTTGATTGACCGACTGATAGAAACGTGTTGACTGATGGATACACTACAGATTGAGAGGAATGACTCCTGTGCAAAAAGATTTTTAAGGGTGTTTATCCTAAAGATCAGCTACCTACTGTGGAGTATCCTGGGAGTTATGTTGTTAACACCGAGCACTGCTCCTGGAGAACACTGGGTTGCTATGCTCTTCAACAATCCAAGATCTGCTGAGTTTTTTCGATAGCTATGGTCTACATCTAATTGTTTATGGTTTGACAGATTTTTTAGATTCTCACTCCTCATCCTGGGACTACAACTCAAAAACCTTACAGAGTTTGATATCTGAAGTCTGTGGACATTATACCGTGTACTACATCTTATTTCGATCGCGTGGTTGCTCTCTATCTGAGATATTGACTCATTTCTCCAATAATGTTAGTCTAAATGACAAAACTGTTGAGCACTTTATTCAGAATTTACTGAAAATGTAACTGTTTTACGTGTAATAAACAGAATTGAATACAATCGAGTGTCTTTATTATACAATACAAATACGATTTACATCCAAAATAATCACGCGACATATAGGACATTCTTTTGAATAAAGCTTCGCTGTGCAGGTCAGAAATCCAAAGCAATGTCCACAAGGCATCGTTAAAGCATTAATTCGAGCATCGAAGCACATTTTACATACAAGTTCTTGAGATGTGTCACACTCTTTTGCTTCAGTTAGGGGGGTTATGTTCGGTTCTTCATTTTCTACTGGAGAGTTTCTCACAATTGTTGGATCTACTGCTTCTTCAGGGGTAGCAAACCCGAATCTCGTTCCCGACAAAAACTCCTCTTCTGGAATGTGGTAATTACTATGTTGGTTAATGAATTCAGATCCAAACGTTCTCTCTAGATAGGTGCACGCGGACCAGTATTTCGCGTGTTCAATCTCTGGGATGTTCATGTCCGCCCACTGATAAAGGCATAGGCCACAATAAAAACAAATTGCTCGATCGTCACTGCCTCTGTACAGAAATCCAGCTTTAGCCATTCGTTCAGGACTTAAATTATCGACTCGGTGAGGCCAATTGTCTGAGAAGGTTAAGATTCGCGTTTCTTCAGATTCGAAAGAAGGGCACAACATTTTTAAACAAATTTTACTCAAATCTAAAGACGGTTACAAGGGTTAAAAATCACACATTTATTGTTTTATGTTTAGCGGAGAGAATTTTTTCTTCTTTTGATAAAGTTCAGCACTTCTAGGCAGACTACTAGATCGTTTTTTCTTTCCGGCTGTGTGTTTCACCTCTTTCAAGGTTTTCACAAGAGCGGCTAGCTCCTTGCTGATACCACAGTTTTCGTTTGTAATGATGAATCCGGATGATCGATCTTGGAGATGTTGAAAATATTTCTCGGGTGAAAAGATAGATTCCACTTTAAATCTGATAAGAAAGTTTTCTACAGCTGCCTCTTTTTTGAAAATCTCCAATCTTGTTTTCACTTCACAGACATCACCGTATTGACAGTCAGCTGAGAAAATGACCACCACATAAGGACGGGCGTCTGTTGGGCCTTTGAATGCCACAAACGGTAGACCCTCAAACATATGTATACACACTTGAATAAGCTGATCGGTTGAAAAGAGAGCTTTTCCTCTTGAGACAGTCAGCACGCCTTTTCTCAACATCTCACCGTCTGCGGGTATTGATTTTCCTTCTTTGTCAATGTCGAGGAAGATTTTTCTTGCTTCCTCTTGATGTTTTCTTGCACGCCCCAACAACTCTGTTTGCTCCATCAACCCGTCGTAGCATGAGGAGTGGGGATGAGTCGTTGTAACGTCGACATTTTTTGCTCTCTCTTCATAGTCGTCAGCAATTGAAGTGTGTGTCTCGTCGCAGCTTTCCATTGTTCTTCTTCTAATTTTCTCGCAAAACCATACGACTTTTATAGAGAAATGTTAACAAAGAAAGAAGAAAAATCACTATTCTTGCCTAGACCTGCCTTGTTCTTTCCAACAATTGCGCAATGAAAACTTGTGATGTAGTACATATAAAAACACCCGCTGGTTCGTGATTGGTCGAATAAGAGGTAAGAATGTTTATGATTTTTAAAGACGTAATCATCTCCGTATGGTCTATGCTTCCGCTGGCGTCAGATTTTTTGTTGATAGTAAACCGTTTTTGAAGTTCTACATCGATTGTGATTGGTTAAAGATTTGCTGACGTGATGTTGATGTTTCCGTTTGCATCACATTTTTGTTGATAGTAAGCTTAGCTGTTTTTGAAAAATATGAATTTTATGTTGGTGGAAAAATTTGATAGTTTTTACTAAAAACAGTGTTATAGTAGGATACAATTTTTGTTTTCTAGTTGTATGAAAAGATATTGTAAATTGGTTGCGTGATGAATGTTTACGAGTAAAATTTTACAATTGTTGAAGTACGTAGTCTCCAAACACAATAAAAGTTCAATCTTCTTGGTTTAACAATATTTAGTAGTGATTAAAAACTGCTGAATTGAAACAAACTTCTTTGTTGTGATCTTTTCAAAATGTTTCCACCACTGTACTAAAAATTTCACTACCTCACTGTCATACATGTATGTGAAGCAAATCTACATTTCACTCAAAGATCTGATCAATCTACTGAAATTTTCTTCCAAGAAAGTGTGAAACTAACATAAAAATTTAACTACCTCACTGTTATATGTGAAGTAATTCTACATTTCACTCAAAGGTCTGGTCAATCTACTGAAATTTTAATCCGAATAGTGTAAAACTAACGGCTAGCGGTACAAGTTTTTGATTGAAATTGTGTCAAATTTGCTAGTGTTTCTTTCACCAAACTCGCAACGTCACTGCCTGTGATTTTTCTCCAACAAATCTGATAATCTAGAAAACTGTTGGTTATTTTCCTGTAAAACTAACGACTAGCTGTAATAATGTAAATATTGAAAACTATGAATTTTGTGATAATGTCCTTGAAATATTGTTAAAAGTTGTGCTTATTTCTATGTAGGTGAGCTAGATAGACTGTGAAAACCCTGAATTTTATGTTAATGTCCTACGAATAATGTCAAAAGTTGTGTTTATTTCTATGTAGGTGAGCTGAGGAAACTGTAAAAACTATGAATTTTATGTTAATGTTCTACGAATGATGTCAAAAGCTGTGCTTATTTCTATGTAGGTGAGTTGAGGAGACTTTGAAAGGTAGTAAAAATTTCGTGTTAATAAGTTAAAAAGTTGCTAAATTTCGGAAAAATCTCAGTGTGATGATAGGATACAATTTAGGTTTCTAGTTTTATGAAATGAATGTAAATTTGAGGTGAATGTTTTATGATTTGCACACAATTAAAGATAAATCTTTCAGTTTTGCGATGTAAACAGTAGTGATTTAAGTGAGGTATGGTGTTTAAAAGAAAATGAAAACGCAATTTTAAAGAGAGTGGAGAGAGCTATGATGAGAGCTATGATGAGAGCCATGTGTGATCTGAAAATTATTGACAAAAAGACTGAAGAAAGACTGAATCCATTACCTACCTAGTTCTACTGAAATACATGTAAATTAATTCCAACCAACTGCAGAAATATCACGAGTAAAGGAAAATACCTCCAATAAACACATCTAGAAGAGTAGAAACAACATTCTAAGGAATCAAAAGGAGAAATCGATCAAAGGCTCTATGATGTTATCAAGAATTTCAAGATGTGAATGATTATGCGCGATTAATGCTTACGCTTCGAAAGGAATTAGTTATGATTTATTAGTATCAAAGACTTCAGTCACGACCTAAAGTTAATGTTTCCGTTTTACAGCAGTTGTGCTTACAATAAGACAAAAAATCGTAAACGAGTTGAAAAGTGAAATCAATTGGAGAACTTTTGAAGTGGGGGTATTCTGAAGCGAGGGTACAACCAATTAGGACATTTTCAAAAATAAATGAAATCATTTCCAAAAAGAAATAAAACCATTTCCAAAAACAAGTAACATTTTCAAAGCATCCCTAAAAAGAACTCAAACAAATAAAACCATTCCTAAAAACAAATATACCTAATCATTCCTAAATATAAGAAACAACATTTTCAAAACAAATCAAACAAATAAAATCATTTCCAAAAACAAATATAATCATTCCTAAACAAGAACATTTTCAAAGCATTCCTAAAAAGAACTCAAATAAATAAAACCATTCCTAAAAACAAATATATTTGTTTAAGTTGTATTACCATTTGTTTTCAAGTTGTCTTGGTAAGGTTATCATTTGTTTTCAAGTTGTTATTTACAAGTTGTTACACGTTGTATTTACAAGCTGTTACAATGTACTTCAAGTTCATGTATCAACACGTTCGGAAATGACGTAGCCGCACGTTCGGAAATGACGTATCAACACTATCAGCACGTTCGGAAATGACGTAGCGCGCCGCAAAAAACAGAACAAAATTTATATTATATACTACTTCCGCTTCTCTTAAACGATTTTCCTCTATGCTGAAGAAATACTGAAAAAAGATAGAAGTTTTGAGCCAAAGAATGTTAAAAAATATTTGATGTCGAATTACGATAAATAATTCTTGCAATTTTACGGTGTGATTTCTTGTTGAACACATGATACAACAACGATAAAATACATACAATTGAAAGTAACATGGCAGTTTTTATACGCATTAATTGCTACGCAGAAGCGCTCTTTTTATAGGGTCAGTTGTCGTGCATCACTACAAGACAAATTGAGATTTTATCGAGCCAATAATGACGAAATGCGAATTATAGCTTTTCTCAACTTATGTAAATTGCCTTTTCTGCAACATTCCAACCAAAATTTGTATATCAAAACTTTAATAATAGACCAAAATTGTCTAGTCATAATAAAGTCAAAATTTAAAAAAATAAAGTCAAAATGATTTTGTTTGGGTCAGAATAAAAATGGTCCTTGTTGTGAATAAAGCATTTGACCTGGCTTGTATTTGACCTGAAAAACTAAACAGTCAGTTATCTATATCTGTTAGAAGTGACCAACTCGCATGGGTTTCAGCTATTTGACTGCACACTGCTACTGATATTGGCTGACGGCTGGTAAAAGTGGAGTTAAGTGCTGTATTAGTTCTCTGGTATTTATGTGAGTAGTTTTTACTAGATTAAATGACTTCATTTAGGATTCTAGGAGACTAATGCAAGCAAACAGGTTACTGGTGATGACAGGTTGTAGTGATAAGGTCGCTAACTCGTTCCTCAACCGTCAAAAGGTCTTTATAAAATTCAACACAGTGTTGACTTCGTCTGCACCAGTAAAACAAGTTTTATCATTTGAGTCAATTATTTTGTAAGGTCGCTGAAGACGGTTAAGGGACAGGAATTTTGAAATTACTAAAACCAAACAAGCGCGACATGGACTAATGACAAAATGTATTCGAGAAATATTTGGTAGTATTTAAATACATTTAAGAAATATTTGTAATTAACTACTTTTTGGAATGTACTTACCGTTTGTATTTACGCTCAATTTGAAAGTATTGTACCCAAGTCTGCAAATAAAGGCCCTATTGTAATAACTTAACTGTAAGTGCGTGACTTCAAGTCAATTTGCTCATTCCCTTGTGCTTGTGCCAGGACCAAGTAAGCACACGCAGTGACAAGCTTCAGGTCATAAAAATAGGCTTTCAGCTATGTAAAAGTCCTAGTAGAGGGCCTAATTTTTAATAGATTATTATTGAAAATGCATGTATTACTCTGGCTTTTTCTTACAAATTTTAATTTATGCATTTTATGCACTTCATCAAATGAACGCATAAACATTGGTGAAACTGATGGCTGTTTGAAATGCCAGCGAGTACAGTTTCAGAGTACGCCTATGCTGGAAACAGCTCAAACAAGACGTTTCTCGGGACTCCAGAAGCTTTGGGGAGGAATGCGGCAACTATGCGCAATTTCCAATAATGTTTTGTTGTCACATAAACTTCTGGTATGATGTCCCACCCAACACTGTCTTCGAGAATCACGCTTACCACAGATTCCACAGAGCATGTAATTAAAACAAATCTAAAAACGACCGAGTCATGAAGTTGATGACACTGGTCAACAAATTTTTTTTTTGTTACGTAACTAACGAAATAGTGATTTTGGCTAATTTGGGGGCGCTGATTTTGAAAATACAATTAGTTTTTTTTCTATCACGTCACGTTTTTCATATAACCACAGGCCGCAGTTTTTCCTTTCCTTACACAGCCCACACAATCGCGAAAAACAATTTTGCACTAAATAGACTATTGCAACAAACCACGAATGCATTTAATTTTATAATGCACCACGAGACAGCTTTAAAAATGTTTCGCGCATTCGGCTTTTCTCTTGTATGATGAGCTCTTGCTCTCACGTTGTAGGTATCAGCAAAAATTTCCCATCATATTTGCATCATAATGGCCCTGGTACCGCCCTTCTATGACGGATATATCCTGATGGAATTTCTCTCCTTTGTTCATCACTTACTTCGCCAAGATTAGATGGAAAGAAATCTAAGTGAGAATGCAGAAAGTACATTTTCAAAAACACACGAGCACCTAATTGCTCATATGCTTTCAGCATGCTATCAACAATATCCGGATATTTCTCACGACGGTGACTTCCCAAGAAGTTAACAACTACTGATTTCATGGCACTCCTACCAGCCAATTCTAATGGATTCAATCGTGCACCAAACTATTCATTTTGCATCAGTTTTCTGATTTCCGGTCCCACAAAACTCCAGCTTTTAATTTTGCATCGGTTTTTTCAGCTCCAAAGAAATCTTTGAGAAAATAAAGCCGTCGCCATCCCGGTCCATTGCCTTCACAAAATTTATCATTAAGCCAAGCTTTATATGAAGCGGCGGTAACAAGACATGAGCAGAGCTAACCAAAGACTGGTGTTGGACATTGTGTTTTCCAATTTGGGAGCTTTGTCTCGGAGGCCAAACTTTTACTGGCACATAGTGACTGTTATCTTGCCGACTGTCCCATAAACATAAAAAGCCCATGTGTTTCGTGTAACCTAACTGCAACCCAAGTAGCAGAGAAACAACTTTCAAATCACTACAAATTGATCTCTTGGAATATCCCAAGTATACCTGGAAAATTAATGTCCGAACTGGGGTGTGAACACAATCCTGCTGATTGGAGGTTGTTTATAGACTCTAGCAAAACAAGCCTCAATCTTTACAATAGCATATGTTTTCAGCACTTGCATAATAACCAGCAAGATTCTGACTGCGACTACGAAACGATGAAATAGTTGCTCTTGATTCCAGTAGATTCCATTGTTGAAGCCTGGACCCCAAAATTTCTGCTTTCTCTTTAGATAAATATAAATCTCGCACTAGGTCATTTAAACGTTCCTGATTGATGAAGAAGGACGCAGACTCATGTTGAAAAGAGGGATGCAATTCAATAGGCTCCTCTTCACTTTCAGTGTTGGTACTTTCACATGCATTAACGGACGAAGAATCTTCCTTTTTAGTTGGAAGCTGAGGTACAGGTAAATCAGGGCTGTGGGGAACTGGTTTAATAGCTGACTTACAAATTGGATAGAACATTTTAAACTTATTTTTTCGAGAAAATTCTCTGATGGCTGTCATGCAAAAATAACACTCAGTAACATGATCACCTTGCTCACGCCACATTATGGGAACAGCAAAAGGCGTTTGCTTCCGCTTACCATCCAGCCAAAATAGAAAACTTGTTCTGCAATGGTTACAGCAGATATGTGGGGCCCATTTTTTGTTTTGGTTGCCTATTTGGCATGCAAAATAGTGCTTGTATGCAAATTTTATTCTGCTGTTAATCTTCACACGGTGAGCAGGAGGAGTATACTCGCCACAAACATAACAAAAGTTGTCGGAATGATTGATACAACTACGCTTGGAAGTTGAAAGCATCATTGAACAAGTTGCTGCTAAATCAGTTACTTTAAAGCTTTGAAGATTTTAATGTATTCAATTCAGAACATTTGAAAAAATTCTGTAATTGCAGACGTGACACTATTTCGACAGATTACTTCCAGGTTTCATCAGTGCAGTTGTCATCTATCACGTTTCATCAACGCAGTTATCAGCAGTTACGCCCGAAGTGTAACGCTGGACTTACGAGTAAAAATCTGCGAAAGTTAGCAATAAGCGGAAAAAATCTAATGAGCTGTAGAAAAGTTGCTGTTACGTGGGTAATAACGTTTTAATTCACATTCATGGTCAGAGTCGGATTAAGAGATCGCGGGGCCCGGAAAAGATAAGAGTGCGGGGCCCCTAAATTATGAAACGCGAAAACAACTTAGATTTGAGTCGGGCTCGAAAATGTTTGGTAGCCACTGATTTAGTAGATCTTAATGATAGAAGACATAATAAGTGTCCCAGAGGTGATCCTTGGTATTTAAAATGGGTGAAGTATGAACGGGTTATTTCAACAGTACGGTATTTAATTTAAACTAAAAATTGATTTTTTTGCGTTATTTGTGTTTTTGTTTGATAGAACTTTTGATTAAAAAAAAATTAATTTTGATCAAAAAGGTTGAGCCTAATTTGTTATTTTGATTTATTAAAAAAAAAAAGTAAATTTTATTAATTTTGCTTAAAATTTACTTTGAAATTTATTTGAAAAGGTTAAATATAGAATAAAATTTTCGCACTGTTTTATTAACGGGGCAAATATGAACAACACAGAAAATATAATAAACAACACAGAGAGTGCAACACAAAAAAAACTAAGGCAAATAATGTATTACAACTGGTGTTTTCTGCATTTCGCTGCTACAAATTTATCAATAGCATCCTCAAAGCTTATAGATTTTGTAAATCTCTTTTTGATGGCTATAATACGGAAATCACAGACGTGATCCGGCGTCAGGGATGAGCGCAGGTAGTTTTTCACTCTTTTCAATGCCGAAAAAGAACGTTCACCTTTCGTATTTGCCACAGGCAAGGTCAGATATATACGAAGAATAATTGCCACATTTGGAAAAGTTTCAATTAAGCAGTTCTTTTTCAAATATGACAGCTGTGCTTGCGCAGTATTTGTCTTCGAACCAAGATGAGGAGATAAGCGTATATGAAAAGCGAAGTGCACCACTTCTGAATGAAAGTCGCTATCCAAATTGCTTGCACATACTTTTAACGACTTACTTGCAGCGTTTTCTGTATCACTGATAGCCCAAGTGTTCAGATTCAGCAAAAAATTAAAATTCTGTTGCCATATGCAGTACACAAATTTTTGTCTTCTTACTTCTGCAATTAATAAATCAATGATTGGAAAGTAAGTTCCAATACGAAAGGATTGTCGAGCATCTTCCAAAGCTCTAGTGTATCCAGTGTCCTCTCCTTCGTAATCAAAAGTCTTCTTCGTTTTTCGGTTGCGTTTGTTTGGAGACACATAGGTTTTCTGCATACCGGTTGTGAGTTTCAAACCATCCTTTTCAGTAGTATCAAATTCATACCGCAAATGCTGGCAAAAACTCTCGATTTCATTGTGAAGTGTTGCGCGACTTCCTAAAGTCATGTCAGCACGCTGTAGACTGTTACTTGTACTGTGAAAGCTTTGTAGGATTTTGTGCCATAAAACACATACAGTAATATGGCTGTTTCTAAGGCATCTATACTCTTTTTTAAAAACGATGAATCTGATTTGGTTTAATTTGTTTCATTGTCGTCCAACGTAAAATCTTGTAGCAGTTGTCACAACTTAACAAAATTTTCCTTGAGGGCTGTAGTGGCGTCTAAGATTTCTTATAACTGCTCTAACATTTGACAGTCGTTCGCAGCCATTAACGTGAATGCTATTACACCCAAAAATGTAATGGAGGGGGATCAGGGGGGATCGCCGTCCACTTACTTTTTTTAGAAAACGCTTGACTGAAGGAACATTTCATTAATATTCAAAATTTTTTTGTTTTATTGTTTCTAAAATATGTTTTCAAATATATTTTTATCTAAATAAATTTGTTTCAATTAGTATACCCTTTTTTGCGAACAGTTCAATTACATGTTGTCTGTTTCCCGCCTTGCGCTGTAGTGATGTTTGCCGTTGCGCCTGTCTCTCAGGCCATAAGGTTTGAAATCAGTTCCAACGGTCTACCTACTTTATTGTTTAGCAATACACCACTGATTATACCGGTCTCTACTGTGACGTCACAGTTACTTTGTAATTGAAAGCCAGTTTTAATTTTTTTCGTACAAATAATAACTGTACCGATACGTAGATATTTTGATTCTTCTGTTCGAGTTTGCTGGTAATGTAGGTTATAAGGCTATAAATTTATTTCAATTCAATTCAATAGTTAATAGCGCTAAAAAGCACGGGGCCCGGGGCAGTTGCCAAGTTTGCCCATTGCTTAATCCGGCCCTGTTCATGGTACCAATGCGTAGCATTCAACTGAACCTCAAAGCGTCAACGGCATCATTCGTGTAATGGTTATCTAATCTGCAGTTTGTTATAGTACAAATTATGTACATGTAGATTTTTTTCTTAAGTTGTGAGGAAACCTATGTCCGTTATACTACATTTTTTCTAAGTTAAGAGTTAAATTCGTTTCGGATTGCCAGTAGGCTTATGCTATTGGTCGGACAGCTCATTTTAGTCATCAACTCCTGTTGGCCATACAAGTTTTTTCTGAAGGCTATACAATATGCATCGCTAGTTTAAACCAGGTTCAGAACAGTAAAGCAACAAAGATTTCTTCCTTGGACAGTCTTGTAGGTTTTGCTGGGATTCCATTGCTTAGTCTACCCTGTAAAACAGGGGTGTCAAACTCGTGGGCTTTTGGGGGCCACATTGCATATATGAGCAATCATGCCGAGGGCCGCATAACGTTTTGGATTTGGAGATCACCACTTCTCTGGGAAACGATCTCTGTAATGTAGCCTGAAGTAAAAAAAAAGGTCATCACCTTCCCAGTATCAGTAAAATTATCTCCGAATGACAAAAATTTGTACCTCTCAAGTGTGGCCTGTGCAGAGACGTAGCAGCCGCCCCCCAAACCCCCCAATTGGGGGGGCCCCAGGCCAACTTTGGGGGCCCAAGTTAGTCTGAAATTGCTTTTTGGCTACGTGACTATTTTCAGTTCAGCAGACTTGTTTACAACCGATTTAAACTGTAGGAAGAAATTGGCTTGTGACATCATAAGTGAATGCTACGTCTTTTATCTCGTAGAATCTATTAATAGAATATTTCGATTGATTTTCTGGTAGAATCTTGAATATTCGATTGACGTAACAATGCCGTTGTTACGCAACAATCATAGAATGGTCTGGAATTCTGTTTGGCTATAAATACCGGGACAATATATATACACTGCAGAGTGCAGATAAAGTATTTTATTGACATTGTATAGAATGAAACGTTCAAAAAGTGGTGCTCAAAAGAGAAAAGAAGCAGCCACTGCTCGAGATGCTGTAGCGAAATTGCCCAAGATGACAGATTTTTTCAAGATTACTGAGCAGAGTAGACCTGGCACTAGTACCGAGAGGGATGAAGAAAACTATAGTGTACAAGAAAAAGAAGACTATGACGATCAGCATCAAAGTGATTGTGAATTTCCAGAAAATGTAAGTTGTGATTTACCTGCCAATACGCAGCCTTTAATATCAAAAATATCTGAATCTCAATTTACCCCTATCCCTGATGACCCATGTAAATGGCCTGAAAGTATTTCTGATGCTCAACGATGTGATATAGTAAAGCGTGGACCACATCAACTAATAATGAATTTTCCATATAATAACACAACTCCAAGGCGACGTTTTTCCTCCAACCATTATAAACGTGTGTTACCTAATGGTGAAAGTGTTTCACGGTCGTGGCTAGTTTATTCTGGGGAATCAGATCAAGTTTTTTGCTTTTGTTGTAAGCTATTTGGAAAAACACTAAGCCCCTTTTGTAGTGGTATAAATACATGGGAGGGTTTTTCGAAAAAACTGAAAGACCATGAAAACGGCATTTCCCACCAAGAATGCTGCAGTCAATGGATGTTGCTAGCTGAAGGGATAAGAAATTCATCCACTATCGACAAACGCGAGATGAATATTTTTTTCAATGAAAGACGTTTTTGGAGAAATGTTTTAGAGAGACTTATCGACATTGCCTTGTTTCTATCGGAAAGGAATCTTGCTTTTAGAGGATCTGAAGAAGTCTTAGGATCTCCTCACAATGGAAATTTTCTGGGTATATTTGAGCTTTTGGCAAGAAGAGATCCGATCCTAAAAGAGCTTCAAGACAGAATCAAGAATAAAAACACTAAAGGTCACTATTTGAGTCCTACCATACAAAATGAACTAATTGAATTGCTAGCGACAGAAGTTGAAAAAGAAAATTTACAGCAATTGAAATTGGCAAAATATTTTTCTATAATTTTGGACTGCACTCCAGATATGTCACATCATGAACAAATGTCTGTCATTCTCCGTTATGTACTATGTAATGAAGAAGCTGCTGTTGTTAAAGAAACATTTTTTGGCTACTTGAGAATAAGTGACAGTACTGGGAAAGGCTTGTTGGACGCTTTCTTGGAAAAAGCGACCGAACTGCAACTCGAATTGTCTGATTGTCAAGGTCAGTCATATGATAATGGTGCTAACATGAAAGGAAAACATTCTGGGGTCCAAGCAAGAATGCTAGACATCAATCCCAAAGCTGTTTATGTGCCCTGTGCAAACCATACCCTTAACTTAGTTGTTGTTGACAGTGCTAATTGATCGACGGAAGCATTGACATTTTTTGGAGTACTTACAAGGTTGTATGTGCTGTTTTCTTCCTCTGCTCAGCGTTGGGAAATTTTGAAGAAACATGTGGAGCTGTCCATAAAGTCACAATCTGATACTCGTTGGGAAAGCAGAATTAAATGCATCAAACCTCTTCGATACAATTTAAAAGAGGTGTTGCTGGCACTGAAAGACTTGGAAGCCATTTCCATAGAAAGAAAAGATGGAAGAGCTGCCTCAGAAACAAAATCGTTGATAGCTCATTTATCAAAATGGAGTTTTCTTTTGTCGGTGTTTATTTGGTATGATATCCTATTCCAAGTCAATAAAGCAAGCAAGATTCTTCAATCGTATGGAGTCTCCCTTCATACAATGGAAACGGAAATCCAGGCAACTGAAAAGTTTTTGCAAAACTATCGCACAACGGGTTATGACAGTGCCACAACATCTGCTGTTGAAATAGCACAGGAATTGGATATTGATCCTTCTTTTCCTCCGTCAAGAAGTGGAAAGAAAAGAAAATTGTTTGATTACCAAGGTGAAGAGGAACAACGAGCTACTCCTGAACTGAAATTTAAAAGCAACTTTTTCTATCCATTAGTAGACCAGGCTATTATGTCAATAAAGGAGCGCTTTAATTTGTTACGTGAGGTTTCTTCCGCCTTTTCGTTTTTGTACACACGAGACAAACTTTTGCTTGTGCAACAAGAAAATGCTCTTCTTACTTGCTGTAAAGAGTTCCAAAAAAAGTTCGGTGACATTGATTCTGATGAAATGAGCGCTGAGCTACAGCGGTTTGTTTTAATTTTACAAAAAAAACGCAATCTCAATACGGCTCAAGACTTTCTGAACTATCTTCTAAAGACTCATTTATTTGAATTGTATCCGAATGTGTACATCGCACTTCGAATCTTACTAACTTGCCCCGTGACTGTTGCCAGCGCTGAAAGAAGCTTCAGCAAATTGAAACTGATCAAAACTTTTAATAGAACGTCTATGACAGACAGTAGACTATCTTCATTAGCCATGTTGTCAATCGAAAATGACTGCGCCCGATCTCTTGATTATGACAATGTCATAACCGCATTTGCGAACAAAAAGGTTCGCTCCAGACTATTTAAATGATACTGTGTTTTTATAACTTTTTCATGTTTTTCAGTGTCATTGCTTTCGTTTCGCAGTGTCTGCATAAATGTCCTACTGAACTCTGGCATCGGTGCCGAATTTTTTATGACTTGCACCTTCGGTATCGGCATGCTTTATTCTGACATTAGCCTGTTTAGTTATGTACAAATTGTGGTGTATTTTCTTAATGCAGCTTTTCAATTTTACACCTCTAAAGTGATATGACCTGTGCGCAGGGGCTCTTGCGCTTACTTTGGGGGGGCCCGAAGTTGGAGTGCTACGGGACTGGGCCTGTGATCAGAGCTTCAATCGTTTGTTCGACAATGATCCGTTGCAATACTGCCGAAATTCATTAGTAATTTCAGAATCGTCTCGCGGGCCGCACTAAAAGGCTCCGAGGGTTGCGAGTTTGACGCCCCGGCTGTAAAATATAAAAAACATAGTCTAAGCAATGCAAACCAGGGTTGTGCAAACGTTTTTGTAGTCAGGCCAATTTTACAGTAGTGGAAGATTTCGAGGGCATTTCAGACTAAAGTAAGCAGTGGCGAAAGACTGTATTTTTTTGCAGGGCTGCTTTTCTTTTACGGAGATTAACGCTAGTAGTATAAGATGATACATTTGGTGCGGATTGGAAAGAGCAACAACAATGCTGAAGGAGATGTTAGGAGGGTGTGTGTGTGAGGTTGTGGGACATTTTTTGTCATTTGTAATTAAGGTCACTAATTGACACGTGGCAGCGGTAGTAAGACAAGAACGTTATTGAGAATGAGGTGCTGATGGTGCACGTTTAGCAATTGTTAAAACAAAAAAACTTTTCCAATTACTCTATTATACAGGGTAATTGGAAAAGAATCCCCCAAATTTAATTAGCTATATTTCTCCAACGACAAACCACCCGTGAATGAAATATATTTCAAATGAAATGGGAGGAAATAGTATTTTCAGAAATCGATATTATGATGATGTCATAAGTGCGCATATAAGCGATGTCATAGATACGTACTTCCTCGTTAACGAACGGAAAATTTTTTAAGAAAATTGGCGTCCATTTCAGTTAAGTCCATTCAAGTCAATTTAGCAATGGAAAAGAAAGTATAACGATTACAAAAAATAGCAAATGGTGTAAGAAGTTATGAATGGTAAGCTGTAAACCATTTTGTGTTTTATTTGCTCTCCACCTCTGCGCAAACTACATCAAGGCAACAATTGAACTCGTCCGAAACACCTCTTGGAGTATTTTCGTCGAATAAATTTACTGTTACCGTATCCTGCTTTTGAAGTCATCCAGACTAATCGCTAACGGTGGCACAAAAAATCATATTTTTGATATAACCTATGAGAAAAGTTGCAGGGTGTAAAGTCTGGTAATTTTGGCGTCTGACAATCTTGTAGTCTCTGAGGTCTCCTTGGTAATCAACGGAGATAAATCGGTCTTTTTTCAGCACAATGTTTTCTGCCATGCTCAGTGAACCTTTTCGAAATGCTGATGGTGGTGCTCCATTGAGATTTATATGTGATAAAAACTGCTCAATCTAAGATGACTTAAAAGTCATCAGCAAAGTAACTGAAACAGTTGTGAGAAAAGTGCTCCACGCTGACGACTGTGCTCTCAACTCTTTTTTGTTATTAGTTTACGCATTTATCTAATTTCCAAGTGGTTGACAATATTTGAGGTTGGCTTTCAAGCAGTTTGGGAGCCCCCTACTTTTACGTCTATGCTTAATAATAGCTTGCATGTGATGTAATGTATCTCAATGCATCAAGTTCCAAATAAGCAGGATGAGTAATTGGTCTAGCTTACTAGAAATAGGGAAGATCATACGGGTGTGTGTAGTAATCTCATGACTCAAAAATCATGAAATCAGTTGATGTCTTCCGGTATTAAATCTTCATCGAATCATAAAAAAATTCCTACCAAAACTGTGGTTTAACTTACTGCCCTAATAAATAATTTATTAGGGCAGTTTTGATCGCAGGTTAATTTTTCTTAAGACTAAACTTTATAATGCATCGATTCTATGAAAGCAAAGAAATAGTTGATGCTTATGTAAAATATCGACCACCATATCCTGAAAAGTTGGTCGAACAAGTGATGAAATATCGAGGTGAAGATGAAATGGAAAATAAAACTTACAATCTGTTGCTTGATGTTGGATGTGGCAGTGGTCAAGCTTGCTCTCTTTTTCAACCGTATTTTGAGAAAATTGTTGGTATTGATATAAGTGAAGAACAAATCAAACAAGCAATAATAAATAACAAGCATCAAAACATCAGTTATCAAATAGGATGCGCAGAAAAGATCTCAGCGAGCGATAAAAGCGTTGATATGGTAATTGCTGGCATTGCAGCTCATTGGTTCGATTTGCCAAAGTTTTTTGAGGAGGTGGAAAGGGTTTTAAAACCAAATGCTTGTCTGGCAATGTTTAGCTACGTCTTTAGCAAAATAGGGCTGCTTTCAAGAGAAGATAACCAGCTTGTTCAGAACTCCGTCGAGTTATTTTATGAGCTATTACTAAAGGGCCTTCCGAAAAATAATTCTGTAGCAGCCCATTCATCTAGGCAAGTTCATAAACGATATGCCGGGATTTATGAAGCTATTCCATACAAAACGAAGAAAAGAATCGACAACATATCCCTCAATTTGGAATGCTCGCTCGATGCAATTAAAGGTTTGATCAGGTCAAGTCATTTGTATGAAATATTTTCTGAAGCAAGGATTGAGGAATTAAGGAAGGCAAAACCGAACTTCACGCAACAAGACGTTGATGACACTGACCTAGCTCTGGAGTTTGAAAGGAAGTTCAGAGCTATGTGGAATATAGAAGCAGTGTCAAATGATGAAAAATTAATTAAAGTTGCAATTGATTACCAACTGTTACTAGCTAGGATTTAAAATTTTTGCTCAGTTCCTCACGCACTTTGCCGCAATTTTATAGATTAGGTTAGGCTACTGACGTATTTTAGAGTGCTACGTATTATAGATTATTACGCAACGTATTGCAGATTATTATAAACATTATAGATTGCATTTATATATTGGGTGTACCTAAACGTTTTATGTCAAGAATTTTTGAACAATAACAAAACCGAATTTATTGAAATTTTACACACAGTAACCTTAAGATAGTATCAGCATTTTTACAAAATATCAAAAAAATCAGTTGCAAATAATGTGAGTATCGTCCAATTCAAAACAACGTCTCAAAAAATGCATTATCAGAGTAAAATTCATTTATTTCAGTCTATGCTCAATGTGATTTCCATCCTCCTCCACGGCCAAACGAAGCTGTTTCCTTCACGCAGAAATGCTGTTGCGTATTTCTTCCATCAATATTTCCTCCCATGATAATATTTTCCTATTTATTAACGCCTGCTCGGTCAATTTGTCTTGCATTCTTTGGTAAACTTTCTCCTTCAAAGAGTCCTATGTGGCATAATCCGTCGGGTTGCAGTCAGGACTTCGCGGAGACCATTGATCCTTCTTGACGAATTCTGGTATAGCCCCCTCCAGATGATCCTGGGTTATCCTAATTGTGTGAAAAGGAGCCCCAGCTTGCCCCGATGAAAAAAATGCAAACACAATTATGACGTCACAAAACACTTATTCAAGAATTACTCGCACAATTTTACTGTGATTTTGCATTTTTGAGACTTTGTTTTGAATTATCTATACACACATAATTTGCAACTGATCTTTTGATTAATGTATATAAGTGTTGATGATATGCTAAGGTTACTGCGTGAAAAATTTCTATAAATTTGGTTTTGTTATCGTCGAGAAAATTTTTATCAAAAAGCGGTTCAGTTTTTCTGGTCACCCGACATAAAACTATTTAAGACCACATCTTATAAAAAATAATAAATTATTATGTCGCAACAACTGTTTCACCCTAAAGCTCTTCGGGGGTGCAAATAATCTGCAAAATATTTGCATTTTAAATTAAATTTCAGGGCATGTTACGATGATTAGATAAATAATTCGATGCACAGTAAAATCGAATTTGGAAATGCTGAGTGATTCTAGGTTAAGCTATAACATCGTCTATAAAAACTGAAACAAGATCAATGGGGTTACATTATAATTACGCACTTACCGAAACACTCTGAGTCCAACAGCTGGATTTTGCCTGTAAACAGGACTGCTCTTTGACGAATTTAAAGCTGGTGTAAATAAAAACTGACTGCAAAGCTCATTACTGCTGATGATCTACTTAACAATGCACAAATGAAACTATGGAAATAGAATATGTTGGATAGCTGTTATGCTAATAGCTGTTGGACTCAGAGTGTTTCGGTAAGTGCGTAATTATAATGTAACCCCATTGATCTTGTTTCAGTTTTTATAGACGATGTTATAGCTTAACCTAGAATCACTCAGCATTTCCAAATTCGATTTTACTGTGCATCGAATTATTTATCTAATCATCGTAACATGCCCTGAAATTTAATTTAAAATGCAAATATTTTGCAGATTATTTGCACGCCTGATGAGGTTTACGGCGAAACAGCTATTGCAAAATAATAATCTAATATTTTGTTTCAAGATGTGGTCTTAAATAGTTATTTATTTGGCTTTGACATTGAGCACTCTCGCCACTACCCCCGAGATTACTCTCTTTCTCTCTCTGTCTATATATATATATTTACGTAGTTGGTCGATTAGTCAGTAGAGAGCTCAATGATCGAGTCAGAGCATACATATACGCATACATACATACATGCATATATTTTCATGTTTCATATTTTATGTTCATTTATTTTGTTTCAGTTTTCATCTGATGAGCCGCTTGGCAAAACAGCAGTAGTGATTTTATCCTAATGCAGTGTTTTCTAACCTGTGTGTCGAGACACACTAACGTGACTAATTAAGGCTGAGTAAGACCTTGCTTAAAGCCTTACTGAAATTTATTAATGCATCAGTATGTTTAGCATAGCTGAATATACTAACGTCAGGTCACAAAAGTGAGTTGGTGTGTCACAAAATTATGTATAAGCAAAAAGTTCGTCGTAAAATGAAAAAGGTTGGAAAACATTGTCCTAATGTGTAATGTTTTAAATTATATACGTAAAGCTTTAACCTTTGTTGTTATCGAGCACTCTGTTTGCAACGTGAGACTTACTCTAACTGATATATCCAATACATAAAGAACAATTCTGCCTGTCTGTTTTAATTCTTCCGAAACTACCAAGCGTACATCTTGGCACAATTGATTACCTCTCCGGTGTAAGTGTCTTAAGGGGGTTCGTGACGTCAGGATGACATCTAGTCAAAGAAATTTGTTTTAACTGCATTTTTAAACCAACGAAGGCGTTGTTACCCTAAACAAAAGCCAGTACCCGACTTACCAACTTCAACAAATTTTGATGTCAACTTCTTTTTGATGTCACATGACGCCATAATTATCAATTGATTGTAAAATATGTTTTCTTATGTGCAGTTGGCGACCGACAAGAGGCTAGAGGCTTTTAATAAAGCATAGCTTAGACCGCCACACTTGTGGGATCTATACTAGATCCACTTGGTGGAAGGTCTGTCAGTACTCTGCGAAGCCGTATCACTCGTGAATGAGTGGCGGTTGTCGCAGGTGCACTAAGTCTAGCAACTGCTAGAACAATAGTGCTGTCACAGCCTAGTGGTCACAAGCTCTCATATTAACTCTTTTGCTCCCGCGAAAATAGCGAAAAAAAATGTCCGTAAGGTGGCAGTGCGAAAAACTGTCATAATCATAATTAATCATAATTATGTACCTCAAGTTTGTTTGTAAATCATTACTCAGCTGTCTACTTCTACATTAAGTGTGATATATCGTTGAAATCTACATTTCTTGAGGATTTCAAATAGAAAAAAAAACATTTTTTTTTAATATGCAAATTTTATGCAAATTAACCCCCACAACTGGGGGGTAGTTGTCTTCAAAATTAAAGAGGTACCCTCACCTCAAAGATCACTACAGATTTTATTTTCTACCAATTTTTTTAGAAATGGTCGCAAAATGATGCTAAGGAAATAAGCTTTCAAGGTACATCAATCAAAACTTACCTAAAAGCCTAGGTTTTCTACAATTTGCAATTTTCTGAGACACATGACCTTTTTTTTGACCGGTACCGACCGGTACCAAATTTTGGTAGTTAAATTCAGTACCTAAAATATGATCAGTTATTATCTGCTAGAGGTTAGCCTAAACCATGTAACATTATGTATTTTTGAACAGGGAATTTCTTCAAGATTCAGAAAATATTAAGTTTAAATAGAATATGCTGTCACTGATAATGAAGCAGAAGCTTGTTTACACCCTTCCCATTTCTTGAGAAACAAGGGGGATACAGCAAGCTTTGATTTAGAGAAGCCAAATTTCTGCTAGCTTTTAAACTTGTATTTCGCTTCTTGTCTCCTTGGAAATTTGATACAAAATGACGACTTTATTGGTGAAACATTTGCAATTGATTTTATGTTTTTAAAGGGTGTAGTTTTTGTAAAAATCATAATTTAGTGAAGGTAAGTCAAAAAATTTTGGGGGTTTTGAACTGACATGATGTACAGTACTCATTTTTGATCAGTAAATATCATATACCACTTAGTCTAAACTATTTAAAGTTATATATTGCTGGAAAGCAAATTTCCTAAGCTTTCAAATGAGACCGGTATTTAGCAACATATCATATTTTTTACGCACTAAATTTGCTTTTATCTACTTATCATTCAAATTTGTTTGGGGGGGTTTTGAGACCCCTAAAAAATTTGGAAATTCAAAAAAGTAAAATTTATTATTATCGCTTGAAATTTTGTGAAATGATGCCCCAAAAGAGTAGTTTTCAGACTGTGTTAATGATAAAGGGTTTGGTTATGTGGTAAAGATGTAATCTCAATTTGATTTTAGCGTAGTTGGCACGTGCTGAGAATTTGGCCGATTTTGTCGTCTGCAACTGGGTTGTTGGTCTTTTTAACCGTTTTTGGGTATAAAAATCCAAGAGTTAGGGCACAAATTATACATCTTCGGATGCGTGAGAAAATAAGCGTAATCTTTTGAAAATTTTATGAAAATCGGATAAAAAATAAAGTCACAAATCGATTATTTAGTAAACTAATTTTGTAACTCAATTAAAAAAAATTTGAGGTAAACACTGAAAACACGAGATCATCAATCGATGATCGCGGGAGCGAAAGAGTTAATGCAAGAGGCTAGCGATGCACATAGCGAACTGCAGACTTAATTTATTTTAATTTAATTTAATGTTTTCTTAATTTACTCAAAAAAGACTGATCGTCGAAACGCGATTTAAGCTTTTAGAGGAGATTTTAAGAAAGTGCCTTCGACAAAGGAAACCCTACAACAGTTAATGATGAATTGGCAATGCAACAACAGGTTCTTCGTTAAAGCATTTTAAGCTTTCTAAGCATGCTTCTTGGTTTTTTCTGGACGCTTTAACTTGCTGTATGATGTCATAATGCTACCTGGCACGATTAACACAGCTTTTGCACCAAAGATCCATCATTTCATGATTTTTTCAAAAGTTGCCACACTTTTACAAAATCAGCTCAGTTAAAACTAATTTGTGACCTCATTTCTCAACCGATTTTCAAACTTATAAAAAATATTAAAGGATATTTCAAGGCGATTTCGATAATACATAACATGTACATTTAACTATTAGTTTTTACACTAAAAAAGCTGAACTTTAAGATCGGTAGTGTAACTTTTTATTTTTTTTTAAATATGGTTACTGAGTAAAAACATGTTAACTTCAAGTATAAACGTTACGGTAAAGTACTAACAATCAGTGACGTTTGAATGCTAAAGAAATTTGCTTTCCAGTAATACGTTATTTTAATTAGATGAGGCTAAGGATTTGTTCATAATGGCTGATCGAAATTGGTTGCCATACATCATGTTTCATTGATAGTGGAACAATTTTCCTGCTAGATCAAACGTACTTGCGATTTTTAAAAAACATTAAGTCTTTGGTACATTTTGACTACTTTTTCCGAGCAAGCAAGGCTCTCTGGCATTATCTATCTAAATTTGCAAAAAGATTCATCAAAAAATGAAGATTTTAAAAATTGTGAAATGTAGCTTACCGGCAAAATTATCCAAAAGTTTGGTGTCTGCACTTCACAAAATTCCAATGTCTAGAAAACGTCATTGGTTTGTGACATTTTCACTGTTCTTTCTCAAAAGCATACTACTTTGGCATTGGCTATTTACATTTTCTAGACGATTTATCTAGAAATGAAGTCTCTAAACATTTTAAAATGCAGCCTACTCCAAACAAGCAAAATGGTGATCCCCTTACAAAAGCATAAAGATAAAGATGGTCCTGTTTCATCTTTCGCGACAAAATATTTATTTCAAGCTACATATGATCTAAATGCTGATTTCCTTTGCGATTTGGTGAAGCCAAGCAACCACCTAATTTTATATCCTTAAACTCATTATTACAAATGGCTACTATTGTAATAACTTAATTGTAGGTGCATCACTTCCGGCTACTAAGTTCTTTCGCTGGCTGCATATTTGCCAAAACCAAGCAACATGCGCGTAGCAAGAGGCTTTAGGTCGCACAAATAGGCATTAAGCTACGAAAAAGTCGTTAAGACTGGTCCTAATATTTAATAGGGTATTCTTAAAAATACGTGTGTAAATTACTTTGGCGCTTCTCCAACCCATAGCTTTGAAGTTTTACTTCCACGCATTTCATAAAATGAACATATAAAGCTTTTCGGAATCGCTGGCTGTTTTAATTGCGAGCAAGTTCAGTTCCTACGTAGAACACAAGCAAAGTAAGATGTAGACAGGAACTCCAGAAACTTTTGGAAAACAATGGCGGCTATGCGTAACCCCCGAAATGCTTTTCAAAGCTTAATTGATTTCCTTTAAAAAAAACGCCACTTGATTTTGGAACCTAGTGCTGTGTTAACAACACATTACTTTTTATTGCTGTTGTCACAAATATCAATTTGGTGAAACCAACTGAACCGATATTCTAAAACTCGATAACAATGAATAGGGCGCTGCTATTTTCACAACTTAACTGCGAGTGTTTGATTTCGGGTTAGTTTGCTTTTTTCCTGGCTGCGTTTATGCCAGGACCACGCAACGTGCGCCCAGCCAGAGGCGTTAGCTCATACAAATACCCAAACAGCGATGATAAAGTTGTAAGTAGCGGGGTTGTTATTTAATAGCTTAATTTAAAAAAAAATAGTGCCCTTCCACAACTTTAATGTGCTTTCAATTGAAGCACTAGCTCAATTAAACGGATAAAAGTTTGTTTAGTTTAAGAAGACCTATGGTAAAAACAATGCAAATAAGACGTTGCCAGGGGTTCGAGGAACTCGGAGACGACAGTTTTTTTTCGGAATGAGATTTGGCTATGTGAAAAAACAAAATTTTTATGACAGTTTTCACAACTATCCATTGAGTGAAGCCGGCTTGGCCAGCTAAACCGATATTGCTAACCACAACATTACTGATGATGGCCCTGCCGTGTGGCGTCGGCTAGTATATATATATTTCTATTTGTACAGCTACAGAATAGGCATTAAAAACATTAAAAACCACAACAGTCTGTTTCGCCAAGTGGCTCGTCAGGTGGTGCGTCTTATTCAAATAGAATCATAAAATAGAAATATATATATTACGACTCCGGCAAGCTTGCTGTCGAGCACTGTAAAGCTAAGTGAATATTTTTATATGTATATATATTAGGGTGCATAACGGGTTCCTCATATTTTAATAGTTTCTGCTTTTGAAAAAAATATTTCTTTTTATGATTCTTGAAGTTGTGTAACTTTTCAGAAAATTTTATTTAAATTTGAGAGTACCACAAATGGATAACTCTCTGCCACAGTTCGCCATTGTTATATTATCACGTTTTTCTTCCACACTGTTTTACCGTCTTGCCTTCAGTAATCACACCGTAATCTTCTTCACAATGTGCTACACTATTTTTTCTAAACTTTGAATAATATATTGACCAGGATAACGTTGTAGTAGTATTCAGCGATTTTTCTACTTACCTACGTATGTTCTGTCGCTTCACAAACCCGCCATTATGGATCGTCGCAACCTTTGGTTTTTTTCGTTTTGGTAAAAACTTGGTTGTGAGATAAGAGTGTTTTTGTTCCTTTTTAGATTTCTGCAAGACAACAGTTGCAGTGCAAGTTAGCATTGTAGTAGCCTCGCTTTGTTTTCAGTGCATGAGTTCCTTTGAAAAATGAAAAAATGTAAAATATAAAAACAATCTGCTGGTGCAAATCTATGAGGGCTGACATGATTGAGTGCAAAAGAACTCGTTACAAACTTGAAATTAATTAGCTGTTGATACGGTATAACAATCACGCCTCTACCCTTTCACCTTCATTTTCCAAAGACAAAATATACACATGGGTATTTCAAAGAAAATCTTGTTGTTGATATTTTGTGATTTTAAATATAATTTGAAATATCAGATTATAGCGTTTTTGAAAGAAGGTAGGAGCGAAGTGGCGAAGTGAGAAAAGATTTCACGATAGAAAATTATATTCTGAAACTTCTCGTTGTTGCTGCATATGTTTCAGGTGTTGAGCCAATAGATTGTTGTGGAGCCGAAATTTATCAGTGATGTCGGATCGCTTTTTGATGAGCTCGAAGGCAACTTAGTTCTGAACAATTTAGATGTACTTTAAATGTATTTATGCTAAGGTTATGTGGTATTTGATTGGATTTGTTAATCAAACACCATTTTTAAGTGAGGCTGCAATATATACGTTTTATTTAGTAGTTCCATTTTTCTAAAAGGCAGGCATACCCAGTGAAGGTTCCAGAAAATGGTGTAAGATACCTGCAATCTAGTTACTGCTAGCCGGTTCAGCCGGAGTCGCCCGCAGGGTCCCCAACAGTAATGTTTGGGTTAAGAATATCAGTTCAGCCGGCTACGCCTCTTCACACAATCGGTGATTGCTTTTTTTGACATGGCTAACTCTTGTTCCAAGGTCAAAAGTGCCGTTTTTTAAAAGGGAATTGATTAAACAAATGCTACTGCAAGTATTGTTGTTCAAGTCGTTGTGAGTTTCGAACCTGATTTCTCTTGTTTATCGCTTAACTTTAGAATTTACTTTGATTAATATTTCCTCATTTGGCGTTGTTGGTCGGGAAACTCATTGTAAATTAATCCATTTTTAGATTATGTTGCAGTCTTTTCTGACGAAGCTTTTCACCTCCTGGTAACTTTGTTCTTTTATCATAAGTACCTCACCAATATAGCTGACCGTTTTGCACTTTTTTGGTTAGTGTAGAGTGTGTAAACTATTGATGGATTTACTTGCAAGTTACTATTTTGTAACGCTTACGCATACTCTTTGATGGTTTTTTGGGTGTGATTTCCGGTCAAACTAAAGTACGCAGTGCTTCAATGAATTTACTTTTGTGTTGGGTTGCCAACTGTCCTTTATTTAAAAGGTCAGTTCTTTAATTTAGCTTTTAGTCCTTGTTCCTTTTTTGCATGAAAAAAAGACCCTAAATGTCCTTTTTTTAACATGGCTTTTTCCCAAGAGTTGTAAAACAATTGAAGTAAACAAAAAATTAAATATTAAGTGAATAATAAGTATCCGCGTGCGGTGTGCCTTACTCTGTTTAGAGAATCTAGGTTTTCTTCTTCATTTTGAGTTGATTTGAGTTTTTCCGAAAATTCTCCTTGGTAGCCCTAACCAACACTGTTGCGACTTGATCAGTTGCTGTGCTCTCCGCAATAGTAAAGGTTGAGATGACGTCGTCTAACGGCTATTTTATTTATTTCTTTCCTTTCAATCATCTGACAAATGTGCGGCAGCATTAAAGAACTGATGAATTAAGCTAATGTAACACTGTGGATTGTAAATTTTTGTGATGAAACGTCTCGTGGTGACTTGGTTATGGCGAATACAAATTGTACCCACCATGTTTTACTACAGCTGTTTATTTACACATATCAGGTTGTTGGTATAACCAACCAAAATAGGGTTGCTTCTCACTTCTCAGTAATTCATTTATGACGTTAGTTTTGGGCAATTAATTACAAGTAAAGAAGATTGAAAACCGCATTACTCAGCTGATTAATTCAGTTCATTAAATGTGAAGTTCGAAAATCTAAATGTAAATTATAAAGTTGTTAGTGTTTGAAACCTTGTCAAAGAGAGTTTTTTAACTCTTTCGCTACCACGAGATCATCATATGATGATTTTTTTCAAAAATTGATAAAATCAGTTTACTAATGAATTGATTTGTGACCTTATTTCTCAACCAATTTCAACAATCTTTTTTTAAATTAAAGTTTATTTCAAGGCAATTCCGATAATGTTTTATTTATGTCTTAAATATTTGTTTTTATTTTGAAAAAATTGACCTATATTATCTGTAGTCGACATTTTTACCCCCCGAAAATTTGATAATCTTTTACAAACAGGTAAATTTAATACATAAACAATGTAATAACCTGACAATGTTAATATATTTAAAAAGCTCAGAAAATTAGCTTTCCAGAAATATATAATTTTAAATAGTTGAGGCTTAGGATTACTTTATAATGCCTGATAAGAAAACAGTAGGCATACACAATTTTTCATTTTTTGTTGAAAAATTTTTCGGCGGTACTTCAGAAAATTACAATTTGTAGAAAAGCTACTTCCTTTGGCACATTTTGGCTATTTTTCCTAAAATCTATGGTTATTTAACTGTCTGTATTTAAGTTTTTAGAAAGATTGATCAAAAAATGAAGTCTGTGGAATTTTTGATAAATTGCAGACACCAAGCAAAAAAATTAATTATTCCTGCACCAAAAATGGGGGGTCAACATGACCCTGTATCATCTTTAGCGACTAAATTTTTCTTTCAAATCACTAATCATTTAAAGGTTTAAGAAATTTCCTTTTCAAAAATATATATTGTTGCATGGTTTAGGTACAAAGTTATTCTACAATGACTGATGAAATTGGTAAATTTTGTAGGCCTAATCTGTTGTTGATATCGGTCAAAAATACTCAAAATTTGGGTTTTTTGAGCTTCACAAAATTGCGATTTCTAGAAAAACTAATTTGTCTGGTACATTTTGGCTATTATTCCTGAAATCTTATGGTTATTTATCATCTCGGAAATAGAACTTCCAAGCGAGTGCGGACTTACCGTCCAAAACATAGCGATACAATTCGCTTTCTCGTGAATAAAAGATAAATAAGGCAAAAAAAAAAATTAGTTGTCTGTATCTAAGTTTTCAGAAAGATCGATCAAAAAATAAAGTCTGTGGAATTTTTGATAGATAGCCGACTCTAAAAATATTGAAAGGAAAAAAAATTGGTGACCTCCTACAAAAAAGGTAGGGTGATGAATGGTCCTGTATCGTCTTTAGCAACAAAATTTTTCTCAAACCCCATATCATTTACAAGTTTAAGAAATTTCCTTTCCAAAAATATATATTTTTGCTTAATTTAGGCTAAGAGTTATTCTATAACGATTGATGAACATGATCCCTGGAGTTATCTTTAGTACCGGCCCAAAACACTCAAAATTTAATAGCTGGGCCATAGAAAAAGGAAATCACACAAAAATTACTCTCTTTCCAAATTTTAAATCATGTTTATCCGTTTACACAACTCTTTTTCTCGCCCTGTATCAAGTTGCCACGGAGCTGGTCTATATCAAACACTTTTTATAGATTTTGCAAGGTAGGGTACTGTGGGTGATAATCTGGCTCCCCCAACAAAAAAGGAGGGGTGTAAAAACGGTCATGTCTCATCTTCAGCAATAAGATATTATTTTTATGCTTTACATTATCTCAAAGTTGAAGAAATTTTTTTTTTAAATATCTCATAATACATGTTTTAGGCTAAGTTTCAATTGACAAAAAGGCTAGCATAAATGATAAACCCTAAATTATCTCTGGCCAAAAAACCCCCAATTTTGGTGCTAGATCTCATAAAATTAGAAACTGTGAAAAAGTACACCTTTTAAAAATCTTAAAAACATTTTTATTAAATAGCCACTCTTTTAGCACGTTGTGTCAAGTTAGCAAGGAGAAAATGCCAGCAAAGCACTTTTTATTTACTTTGACAGGCGGGCTATAATCAATCAAAATTAGCTTTCTCCTGGCAAAAAGGCGGTGCCAAAGAGTAGCTTATGCTTCAGCTTCACCAACAAAATAATCTAGCTTATGCTTCACTTCAAGTGCCCCACGCTTTTTGCACATGTATGTCCGCTGGTGCCAAGCACTTCTGCGGTTTTTCTCACGAAGCATATAACGATACTTTGTCATTTTATAACGCATTTGTTTGATTTCGATTTCTATGTGCAGCTATTACTGAGAAAAAGCACTCATTCAAAATGGTTTACTGAAGATGCAGTATACCACTCAAAGAGTTTATAGTAAACGAGATCTATTTGAAACCCTTACCTCTGTGAACATAACACGTGATCACCATAACCGTATCACACATTGATTTATTGAGTTACAAAGGCAATCTACGCACTTTATATGGTTTACTGAAAACAAACGTTTAATAAAATCTACTGGCACTTAACTCATAATTGACGTAGATTTACGTCATAAGGCACTTAATGTGTTACACTGCATACCATTTGAATCAGGAAGAACCAGTCTTTTCAAAGATAAGCAATATTAGGTGGCACAGGCTGAGAGTTATTATATAACGATTGATGAAAAGGATAGTTGCAGTAGCTTCCAAGACCCCCAAAAAGTCCAAAAATATGGCTGCTGGGCTTTAAAAAATTAAAAATAGGACAAAAAATTTGTTCTTTGGTCATTTTTAACTATTTTTTCTCGAAAGTATAATTCTTTTACATTATCTAGCGACCATTTTCAAAAAATTCGTCTACACCCGAGACCTGTAATACTTTTTAAACTTGAGGTAACATTGATTTTCCACGCCAAAAAAGAAGGGGGTAAAAATGTTTTTGTTTCATTTTGAGTCACAGAATTTTGTTTTTAAAATGCACATCATGCAATTTGGGGTGAAATTTTCTTTCCAAAAATATATTACACTACGTAGTTTGATTTAATCTTGATTTTATTTCGATCGATCAAAAACGCAATTCCAATACACATCCTTTTATTCTGACCCAAAAAAATCTCGAAATATCTATGGCCCTGGGTCTCAAAAAAGTAACAATTGTAGAAAAACTAAGTAACTTGGTACATTTTGGCTATTTTTCCTGAAATCTATGGTTACTTAGCTGTCTGTATCTAAGTTTTCAGACAGATTGATCAAAAAATGAAGTCTGTGAAATTTTTTAAAGCTACAGTACCCAATTTTGAAAGCAATTTACTCCCCCAAAAAGGAGGGGGTAAAGTTGCATAAATTATTCTTGGACAAAAAAATTTTTTTTGGAGATTAGCATATTTTGAATCACAATCAAATTTCCTTTTCAGCGATATAACATAATCGATATAATACCCAATGGCCTAAAATCAGTGAATGACAAAAGTACAGAAAATTAATGGTTTTTTTATGCGAATTAGTCGAGGACTGTTTTGCGGTAGCGAAAGAGTTAAAAATTACTAATCGCTTTGACATGTTTGAACAGAAATCTCAGAGCCCAACCAAAGCACCACCAACTCAACATTGGCAGTCAAAACCCAAATTTTGGTAGCGCCGATTTTTATTGCTATTATCCAACATCAATCGAGCGAAAACTATTTGTTCCAACGAAGTTTTTTTTACACTGAAATAAAAAAATTGAGACCGTTGTTTTATGACAACGCTTACACAAATTAGTTTTTTGATTAAGTTTTGCCAACCCCATACTACTCAAAGTGACGATGTACCGGTCTGCAAAAAAGTCATTTTCTTTGACGTACCTTATGTGCGAAAACCAACTTATAGATTTTATAAAAACAGATTTAGGCTGATTTTAAAAGTGCCAGGTGTTAAGTTAGGCCCATTCACAGAACATTTGAAGTTGGAAATAATTTTAAATTCTAATCTCACACTCCTTTATCTTTGGTGTCTTATGTTGTCGCCTACATCGATTTACATGCCCGTTCGATAGGGGCAAGACATATGTTGGTATGCCATCCGTACATTTGGTTACCAGGTTAAGGGGATATTTAAAGTTTAATGACAGTAGAACCTTAACAGTTTGTAAATCTTGTTCTAAAAGTGAAATCAATTTACACTCGTCATTTACGGTTTTTAAGAAATGTTTATCTGAATATAACGGAAAAATTCGTGAAGCTCCGCTAAACAAGGCAAACCACTTCCTAATGAACAGCTACATGCCATTGGTTTTTTTTGCTAAAAATATTTTAATTTGTCTTATTCCGTCACAATTTATCCATTCATTGTATTTGCTTTTGTTTCGTTATTTGTACCGTTGTTTTATCATCCCTTGTCTTATTCGTCACAATCCACAGCATTTGATTACCGGCATATGTTGCTGTGACCTAAAATTTCTATTTATAATCTGGCTTGGTGAGTTAGTGCAGTGCCACGCAAACTGTGGTACGCGTACCGATGCCGGTACGCAAGCAGATGTCTGCCGGTACGCGGTCAGTTGGAAAATGAGTATGCCGAGTGTTATTTACAGTGACCAGAACATGTTTTCACACAGTAGCCACTTTTCACGAAACCAAAAATATGGGCTTATCATAGTTTCTTGATCAAAAGCGCGACGCTAAAATTTAGTTCGAGACCGCGGGCGCGCCTACGGAGGAGGTGATCTCCAAAAAAAAAACAAAGGTCACCACCTGTTTACCTGCCCGTTTTGTGTCATTTTCGGCCGGAATCGTCATTAAGGTAGGGTTGGCAATACATGACTGGTACGTTGCATGACAGAAAGTGCGCTGCCGGTACACTATATTAAAAAGTTTGAGTAGCACTGAGTTAGTGTAAGGCCTTATCCTATGCTAGTTTTCAAGTTTTAGTTCTATATCATAACTAAGTTTAAATACTTGATATTTCAGGTGGTTTGACAAGCACCTGATGTTAGGCGAAAACGTTCAAATTGAAGTGAATGTAATTAAATTATCAATACAATAGACGCCGCTTAAAAATAACCACCTTGGGACCAGACCATTTTGGTCATAATATTCGAATGGCCATAAAAACCGAAGCCGCCATAACAGCTCCTGAATCGACACCGTAAGCCACAAGAAATCCAAATGCCGTCAAATTCATCGTTTACCCGAAGTAACAGTGTGACGTTGGCAGTAAAGCGAAGTACAGTACTGTAACAGCACAAGTGACGGTAAAACTAAGTACAGTATGTAACAATATGTTGAAAAGGTGAAATTATAAGTGCGTGGCGGGAAAAAATACTGTACTGCAACAAGAAAGATGGAGAAAATGTTGGTCATATTATCCGAAATTTGGTCATATTAAACGGAGGATTTTAAATGGAGAAATACCGGACCGTACCAAATTGGTCATAATAAGCGGCTGGCCATATTGTCCGTGGTCATAATAAGCGGCGCCTACAGTAAAGAAAAGCGGTTTAGGGTTGCATTGCAAGTATACAGTATCGTTTTATGGATTCTGAAAGTTACATCCCTCCTAAAATGTAAAAAAAATTATTCTTAAACACACAAATTTTCAAGATAACTTTTTAATAAATCAAGTTTCCCAAGACAAAATTCTTTTCATGCATGTCATTTCTTCATCAGCAGACCAATTGAGTCTTGACTCACGTCTCGAGTCACAAGCGTCGTGTACCGTGTAGAGTCATTTTGTACAAACAATTCTAATCATGAGTCACTCTGACTCATTTTGCCCTGCCATCTTGTGAGCGACCTTTCGTCTTCCAACCTTCTTTCCCATCTCGGGCTTGGCTAGTTTTTGCTGCCACTCACTTAGCCATGATACTTGCATCCACCGCCAGAAAGGCTTTTCTTGTCTTCTTTTCCTTTCCTCCTCGGGACCCCACCTTTCTATCAGCGTGCAGTTTACTCTTTCTACTCCATGCTCTCGTTCCGACCCTTTTCTTTCTCACAAAATTGCGACTTCTTCCCACCTTGACCCTCTTCCTTCTCACGATCTTTTGATTTGGACGAAGTGGCTTATTTCCTCTCCTTGTTGTTGTTGTTTACCCGGCCCCTTCCGAGGGATGGGGGCATGGCGGAAAGCCATGGAGCCCCAGAAGCCGGCAAACTCCCAGGGCCTGGACCAAAGGTCGTAAAGAGATAGACAGTCGTGAAAGAGTGAGCAGCGCAAAGAGTCCGTAGCTGGACAGTGCAGAATGAGATGAGAGGTGTCCTGGGATGAGTGTCTACAGGCGCTGCAGAAAGGATTCTCGATTCTGCCAATTCTAGAGAGATAAGAACCTAAAAGAAGGCTGTGTCCGTTGCAGCATAAACGAGAGAGGACACAGCGAGCATGACGAGGGAGCACAAGTTCCTCGGTGGAAATCGAGGAAACCTGTGTGTCAAAATACTTTGATGAGACAGTACGCCTCCAGTCCGAGATAAGACGAGAGTGAATACGAGAGATAAGAGACTACAAGAAATTGCGGAGGGCGCAAGTAGCGCTCCCCGTCTGGCTAGCTCATCAGCCGCGTCGTTTCCCGGTAAAAATGAGAATCCGGGGACCCATTGTAGCCTGATAGAACAGGAGAGAGATGACAGTTCCTGCAAGATCTGCCACAGAGTTTGAGATAAGAAGAAAGATGGAGGAGAGGACAGAACGAGAGTCAGATAGTAGAAGAGAAGAAAAATGGCAGACTTGTTGGTGCTGCCGAGACCAGCAAAGAGCGTGCAGAATGGCGCAGGCTTCAGCGGAAAAACTTGAGCATACTGGGGCCTGTCGAAAAGGAAAGAGTGGCCTCAGTGCCACATAGGAAGCAGTTGGCAAGTACACCGGAGCTGCCTTTGCCGAAAGGAACAGAGCCGTCTGTCCAAAGTACCAGATCATGAGGGAGGAGAGAGTCAAGGTGGGCGAAAGCCGCACTTCGGTTAGAGAGAGAGAGGGATCAGAGCGGGAGCATGGAGTGGAAAGGGTGGACTCCACAGTGAACGAGGGCAGATTCCAAGGAGGAAAGGGAGGGCAAGCAACAAGAGCCTCCCTAGAGCAAGTAGAAGGAAGCATGAGCGGGTGAGTGGACGCAAAAGCTCTCCGGGACGATCTGCAGAGTCTTGGTTTCACTCCTAGTCTGGCCAATCCTGAAACAGGAAAGGAGGTTGGGAGACGAAGAGCCCGCTCATAAGATGAAAGGGTGAAATGAGTCGGAGAGAAACAGTGGGATAGAGGAGGACGAGAGGCAGCCGGTGATGGCGCGACTGGCCGCTCGGTGGAGGCGTTCCAATTTGGTAAGATTGGTAGCGCTTAGGAAAGGAAACCATCCGGGTGAAGCGTAAGTGAGAAGGGACCGAAGAAAAGATTTATACAGAACAGAGAGGGACTCCTTAGAGGGGCCCCATGAGAAAGCAGAGATACAATGTAAGGCCTTGAGAACGTGGGAAGAACTTGGCCTTCAGCGAAGATACATGCTTAGAAAAGGAAAGAGTGCAGTCGAAGGGGACCCCAAGAAAAGTTGGAGTGGGGTTGAAACCGAGGCGGGAGCCGAGTAAGACGAGGCTGGGCTGGAGGTTAGCTTGGTGGAAATCCACTGAAAGAAAGGAGGCCTCACATTTGCTCGGATTGAGAGGAAGACACCAGTACTCAGACCAGCCTTCCAATCGAAACAGAGCTCCTTGTATGGCCTCCACCGCAGTGGGGACCGAGGGGGAGGAGGAACAAATGGCCAGATCGTCAGCGTAAGGAGATCAGCGGACGGAAGAAGGCAGAGAAGCCGGAAGATCATTACTGAATAAGGAGAAAAGTACAGGGCCAAGAGCGGATCTTTGCGGAAAACCTCGACGGACTCGAAAGGAACGACTTTTGTGATTTTGATAAACCACGCAAGCGCGCCTTATCAGATAGGAAAGATTGAGTCCAACGAGCAAAGCAAGGAGGGGGGCCAGCCGAAATCAGTTTGTGGAAAAGCGCAGGGTGCCAGACAGAGTTAAAAGCTTTCGAGAAATCGATAGTAGACAGGATCGTCCGAGAGCCCCGCCTGGGTTTGTTAAACTCATCCGAAATGGACTGAGAAAGGTACAGAATTTGATCAAGTGTAGACTGACTAGAGCGGAAACCGGCCTGGCGGGGAGAGAAAATGGAATTAGATTCCAGAAAGAAGAGTAGACGAGATAGAATGATGCGTTCAAATAGCTTTGACATTCAGGTGGTGAGAGATATAGGCCGGAAGGAAGCAGGAGAGTCGAGAGGCTTTCCCATCTTGTCGATGGGAATAATGGAAGATGTCTTCCAGATGGAAGGAAAAGATTGCAAAGACCAGGAAAGATTTAAGAAGAAAATCCATGCCAGAGCGAGGAAGGTGCTTTAGCATGGGATAGGCAACTTTGTCTGGACCAGTGGCGGTGGATGAGGTAAGGCTGGAGGCAGCCGCAAAAAATTCAGCAAGTGGGAAAGGAGAAGAACAATGGGAGTCAAAGTCATCCCAACGAGTTTTTTGAAAATTGAAGGAACAAGGACGCTTGTTGGGGCGAAAGACCGGAGAGAGAAAGATAGAAGAATTGGTAGGTGGTCAGAACCCAGGTTCTGAAGCACCTCCTAGGAGCAAAAAAGAGCAAGAGAAGAGGGAGGAAAGGAGATGTCAGGGGAGGAGCGAGTGCCAGCGGAGCGATGTAAAAGAGTGGATGTGTTAGGATCATTGAGGGGGAGGAGGTCAAAAGAGATGACTCAGTGGAATATTTCCTCCCCACGTAGGTCGAAAGTACCTCTTGAGTCCCAGAGGGGGTAATGGCAATTGAAGTCCCCTAGAATGAAGATATTTCTGGAGGAGGAAAAAATGAAAAGAGAAAAGGAGTCGGTTTTGCCATCTGTTGGAGAGGAGCGAATAGGGGGGGCATACACATTGAGAAATGAGAGCGAGGAGGAGTTGTTAAGAGAGGAGGTAAAAAGTTCAGAAAAAATAGGCCCTGCCTGACGAAAGTGATGACACCACCGCTAGCGTGCGAGGCGTCAAGAGAGAGAATGCCAGACTGGGATTGGGTGCGATCAGAACGCAGAGCAGAGAATCCAGGAATCCGGAAAGAGGAAGAGGAGTTAAGATTGTATTCCTGAATGCAGATAAGGTCGACAGGATGGGATGAAAGAAAGTGAAGTAGTTTAGTGCTTCTGGCTCGAAGACCTCCAGCATTCCATTGAAGAACCCTGAGAGAGTCAGGGGGAGGAGAGGAGGCAGGAGGTGCAGAAGTATAGCCAGGAACGAGGGACGGTGGTGGGAGGGAAGAGAGAGGAGATATAGAATGGGCAGATGGGGGATAAGAAGTTTGAAGACGAGGGTGGGGCGAGAGTGCAGCATTAGCAAAGGGGGGCCAGATTCCACAGTGGAGGTATACATGTCGGAGGAGTCCGAGGAGGGGGGAGTCACAGTGTTACGGCAGAGGGGCAGCTCCAGCAGTGAGAGCTGCCAAGAGCTCTGAAATTGGATAAAGAAAGTTGTGAGCACCTTAGATGGACCCATTTGGAGCAAGCGCAGCATTGCATTGGCCTGCCGCACCAGGTCAATTTCCAACACACACAGAGCAGGGAAAGATGGGGCCAGGGTTGGGATGAACGTTACCGCTCATCAAGAGAAGGAGACGAAGAAGGGAAAGAGAGGGGCAGGAGAAAAGAAAGAGAACAGGCGACCGATTTTAAAGAAGCTGTGTGCTGCCCTTCTGCGGTCGTTCAGGAGGCAGCATAGCGAAAAAATAAAGGGGAGTGCCCGGGGTAACTGGGACCCTCGGGAAGGCCAACAGCCATTTCGACCCAACCCAAACGGGGCCGGGGACCGCACCATCACGTTGAGGCGGCTGTTGATTAGTGCAGATTTCTTCTCTTTCGGCATAGGAGCCTGTAACGTCCTTGCCAACTGCTTGCTTTAAGGCAATCCTATTCCTGTTTGGCAAGCCCAGTTTGTTCATGCTTTTCTACTGAAGCCTGCGTTATTCTGCAAGCTCATTGGTGGTCTCGGCAGCACCAACAAGCCTACCACTTTTTTTCGGACTCCAGCTCTATTGATGCTAAACTTTTTTCTCTTCTGTCTAACACTCTCTAGCAGTAGCTATTCTTTTTTTCTCAACTGTTAGGCAATGGGTCCCAGGTCACAATACAGCCAGTGAGTTGGCCAGGCGGATGCACGGCTCCGCCAACTTCCCCTGCAGTCTCGGGTCTCTTATCCATTATCTTTTCTTGGGGTGGAGGCTTCAGTCTCATTCAAATTATTCTACACACAGGTTCCCTCAGTAACTACAGAGAAACTTCTGCTCCCTCGTCACACTCTCGGTGTTCTCTCCTGTCTTCGCCACAACGCGCACAGCCCTCTGCTAAATTCTTATCTGTCCGCAATAAAGCAGAATTGAGAGTACTTCGCGTAGCGCATCTAGACAACCGACTTCGGACAATTTTCATTTCATTCTGCACTGTCCTGGCACGGGTTTTTTGCGCCGCTCGCTTTTTGGCAACTGCTTTTCTGTCTGTGACCTTTGGTTCAAGGTTTGGAGAGTTACCCAGCTACTGGGGACCCATGGTCTCCCTCCATGATCCTATCCGTCCGAAGGGGTCAGATAACTATGACGGGTACAAATTGCTGGATATTATTATTTACAGAATGAATGCGCCCAATTAAAATCGTCCTTACTGAAAATGCCTTATAACAAAGAGATAAACGCAACTACTTCACTACTATGGTAATCCGAAATTTTGTAAACCTAATTGCTGGAGAAATAACTGAAAAAATCACTTGTAGCAACGAAAATTACGATGCCGAAGTTCTTGTTACGAGTCTGTCGTTTCTTGGTAAAGCAGGTCGCCAAAAAACTTGACCAACAGTATCAATCGTTCCTTTAAGACTCATCACCGCCAATTTCACTGAAATCGAAACACTGGATGCATCTCACAATAGACAATAATAGCGTCACAACCCAACATCAGGCGACGCGTTCTTAAAACGGTTTAAACTTTCTTGACATTTTCATCGCTTCGATTCTCCGTTTGTCATCTTCGAACTTCTTACGCAGTTCCACAATTTCTATAAAACACAAAAAATGAACAAGCATGTAACCCACAGCCATGGGTACGCATGCATGTAGGAAGAAGCTGCACACGGCAAGGAAATCGGCATCTCATCACTTTGGTAAGAGTAACTACAAACATGCTGATGTATCTCGTATTAAATTTCAAATAAACTACCACAAATTGGCTCCATGACACATGCGTGCAAAATCGAAAGCGATACATCCAGCCAAGATGTAGACTATTACGGTTGGAGAGTCGCATTCCAGTCGTGACACAGGGTTTGAGAGGCTGCGAAATGGCGACAGTCGAGGAATTGACAGCCACTTTTACATGAAATTGCGATCGGCACAAGCTACGCTATTGTTGTTACCCGATTCCTCTCGAGGGATGAGGGCATGACGGAAGACCATGGAGCCCCAGAAGCCCGGCGACTCCCTAGGGTTGGACCAGAGGTCGCAAAGACAAAGAGTAGCTAAAGAGTGAGCGGCGCATAATTCCGGCACAAGCTATGTTGTTGTTTACCCGGCCCCTTCCGAGGGATGGGGGCATGGCGGAAGACCATGGAGCCCCAGAAGCCGGCAAACTCCACAGGGTTTGGACCAGAGGTCGTAAAGAGATAGACAGTCGTGAAAGAGTGAGCGGCGCAAAGAGTCCGTAGCTGGACAGTGCAGAATGAGATGAGAGGTGTCCTGGGATGAGTGTCCACAGGCGCTGCAGAAAGGATTCTCGATTCTGCCAATTCGGGAGAGATTAGAACCTAAAAGAAGGCTGTGTCCGTTGCAGCGTAAACGAGAGAGGACACAGCGAGCATGACGAGGGAGCACAAGTTCCTCGGTGGAAATCGAGGAAACCTGTGTGTCAAAATACTTTGATGAGACAGTACGCCTCCAGTCCGAGATAGGACGAGAGTGGATACGAGAGATAAGAGACTACAAGAGATTGCGGAGTGCGCAAGTAGCGCTCCCCGTCTGGCTAGCTCATCAGCCGCGTCGTTTCCCGGTAAAAATGAGAATCCGGGGACCCATTGTAGCCTGATAGAACAGGAGAGAGATGACAGTTTCTGCAAGATATGCCACAGAGTTTGAGATAAAAGGAAAAATGGAGGAGAGGACAGAACGAGAGTCAGATAGTAGAAGAGAAGAAAAATGGCAGACTTGTTGGTGCTGCCGAGACCAGCAAAGAGCGTGCAGAATGGCGCAGGCTTCAGCGGAAAAACTTGAGCATACTGGGCCTGCCGAAAAGGAAAGAGTGACCTCAGTGCCACATAGGAAGCAGTTGGCAAGAACGCCGGAGCCGCCTTTTCCAAAAGGAACAGAGCCGTCTGTCCAAAGCACCAGATCATGAGGGAGGAGAGAGTCAAGGTGGGCGAAAGCCGCACCTTGGCGAGTGAGAGGGGGATCAGAGCGGGAGCATGGAGTGGAAAGGGTGGACTCCACAGTGAACGAGGGCAGATTCCAAGGAGGAAAGGGAGGGCAAGCAACAAGAGCCTCCCTAGAGCAAGTAGAAGGAAGCATGAGCGGGTGAGTGGACGCAAAAGCTCTCCAGGACGATCTGCAGAGTCTTGGTTTCACTCCTAGTCTGGCCAATCCTGAAACAGGAAAGGAGGTTGGGAGACGAAGAGCCCGCTCATAAGATGAAAGGGTGAAATGAGTCAGGGTGACTCGTAGGGGAGGTAGAGAAGCCTCGGAGAGAAACAGTGAGATAGAGGAGGACGAGAGGCAGCCGGTGATGGCGCGACTGGCCGCTCGGTGGAGGCGTTCCAATTTGGTAAGATTGGTAGCGCTTAGAAAAGGAAACCATCCGGGTGAAGCGTAAGTGAGAAGGGACCGAAGAAAAGATTTATACAGAACAGAGACGGACTCCTTAGAGGGGCCCCATGAGGAAGCAGAGATACAAGGTAAGGCCTTGAGAACGTGGGAAGAACTTGGCCTTCAGCGAAGATGCATGCTTAGAAAAGGAAAGAGTGCGGTCGAAGGGCACCCCACGAAAAGTTGGAGTGGGGTTGAAACGAAGGCGGTAGCCGAGGTTGGGCTGGAGGTTAGCTTGGTGGAAATCCACTGAAAGAAAGGAGGCCTCACATTTGCTCGGATTGAGAGGAAGACACCAGTACTCAGACCAGCGCTCCAATCGAAACAGAGCTTCTTGTGTGGCCTCCACCGCAGTGGGGACCGAGGGGAGGAGGAACAAATGGCCAGATCGTCAGCGTAGAGATCAGCGGACGGAAGAAGGCAGAGAAGCCAGAAGATCATTGATGAAGAAAGAGAAAAGTACAGGGCCAAGAACGAATCCCTGCGAAACACCTCGACGGACTCGAAAGGAGCAACTTTTTTAATTTTGATAAACCACGGAAGCGTGCCTTATCAGAAAGGAAAGATCGAGCCCAATGAGCAAAGCAAGGAGGGGGGGGGAAGCCGAAATCAGCTTGTGGAAAAGCGCAGGGTGCTAGACAGAGTCAAAAGCTTTCGAGAAATCGATAGTAGACAGGATCGTCCGAGAGCCCCGCCTGGGTTTGTTAAACCCATCCCAAATGGACTGGGAAAGACACAGAATTTGATCAAGTGTAGACTGACCAGAGCGAAAACCGGCCTGGCGGGGAGAGAGAATGGAATTAGATTCCAGAAAGAAGAGTAGACGAGATAGAATGATGCGTTCAAAAAGCTTTGACACGCAGGTGGTGAGAGATATAGGCCGGAAGGAAGCACGAAGGTTGAGAAGCTTTCCCATCTTGTGGATGGGAATAATGGAAGATGTCTTCCAGATGAAAGGAAAGGAATGTGAAGTCCAGGAAAGATTCAAAAAGAAAATCCATGCCAGAGCGAGGAAGGTGCTTTAACATGGGATAGGCAACTTTGTCTGGGTCAGTGGCAGTGGACCAGGAGAGATTGGAGGCAGCCGCAAGTAGTTCAGTGGGAGAGAAAAGAGAGCAGAAGGACGAGTGAGACTCCTTAGGGTACGTGGCACGGCGGAGCTCAGAGAGGTAGCTTCTGGCTCTGCTACGCAGGGCCTTTGGCTGAGAAACGGAAAAGTGAGGCCTTTAGGTAAGCGGCGTAGACCGAAGCCGACTCCCTGGGAGAGGAACAGTTGGGGAGGTTAGGAGAGAAGGAAAACGAGGAAGAGAAGCCAGCGATAGAGCGGAAACAAGAGTTTTCGGGTTTGATTTGGGTGAAAGAGAAGAGCAAGTCGTCTGCCATGCCTTAGCGTTGGCTTTGGCGATGACTGACGAGGCGCGTCGAGAAGCGAAGATGTAAGCCTGGCAATCTTCATCACTTCTGTAAGCGGCAGCAAAAGCCTTGCGTCTTTCACTAACCGCACCTTCCACCTCAGCAGACCACCAGGCTTTAGGATGGCATTTGATGCGGCCGAAAAGAATGAAAGATTTGGCCGCATTTAGTGCCAGAGAAGTGAAAAAAGCAGCAACAGAGAAAAGAGAAAGAGACGAGTATTCCTCTGCAGAAGAACAATGGGAGTCAAAGTCATCCCAACGAGTTTTCTGAAAATTGAAGGAAGAAGGACGCTTGTTGGGGCGAAAGACCGGAGAGAGAAAGATAGAAGAATTGGTAGGTGGTCAGAACCCAGGTTCTGAAGCACCTCCCAGGAGCAAGAAAAGGCAAGAGAAGAGGGAGCAAAGGAGATGTCAGGGGAGGAGCGAGTGCCAGCGGAGCGATGTAAAAGAGTGGATGTGTCAGGATCATTGAGGGGGAGGAGGTCAAAAGAGATAACCCGGTGGAATATTTCCTCCCCACGGAGGTCGAAAGTACCTCTTAAGTCCCAGAGGGGGTGATGGCAATTGAAGTCCCCCAGAATGAAGATATTTCTGGAGGAAAGAATGGAAAGAGAAAAAGGAGTCGGTTCTGCCATCTGACAAAGAGGAGCGAATAGAGGGGGCGTACACATTGAGAAATGAGAGCGAGGAGGAGTTGTTACGAGAGATGTTGACCCTTACAAAATCAGAGTAGGGGTCAAGCAAAAAGAGAGAAAGAGGAGGTAAAAAGTTCAGAAAAAATAGGCCCTGCCTGACGAAAGTTATGACACCGCCGCTAGCGTGCGAGGCGTCAAGAGAGAGAATGCCAGACTGGGAGTGGGTGCGATCAGAACGCAGAGCAGAGAATCCAGGAATCCGGAAAGAGGAAGATGAGTTAAGATTGGATTCCTGAATACAGATATGGTCAACAGGATGGGACAAAAGAAAGTAAAGTAGTTTAGTGCTTCTGGCTCAAGGACCTCCAGTATTCCATTGGAGAACTTTGAGAGAGTCAGGGGGGAGTGGAGGCAGGAGGCGTAGAAGCAGACAGCCAGGAACAAGGGACGGTGATGAGGGAGCAGAAGGAGAAGATACAAAATGGGCCGACGGGGATAAGAAGTTTGAAGACGAGGGTGGGGCGGGAGTGCAGCATCAGCAAACGAAGGGCTAGATTGTACAGTGGAGGTATACATGTCGGAGGAGTCCGAGGAGGAAGTCACAGTGTTACGAGTAGGGACACAGCAGGGGAGGGCAGCTCCAAAGGTGAGAGCTGGAGTTGTCAAGAGTTCTGAATTTGGAGAGGAAAAGTTGTGAGCACCTTAGATAGACCCATTTGAAGCAGGGGCAGCATTGCACTAAATTGCCCCGCCAGGTCACATTTCCAGCGCACACAGAGCAAGGAAAGATGGGGTCATGGTTGGGATGAACGTCACCGCTCATCAAGCGAAGAAGAATAAGAAGACGGACAGGAGAAAAAAGAAGGAGAAAACTGGTGACCGATTTTAAAGAAGCTGTGTGCTGCCCTTCTGCGGTCGTTCAGGAAGCAGCATAGCGAAAAAATGATGGGGAGTGCCCGTGGTAACTGGGACCCTCGGGAAATCCAACAACCATTTCGACCCTACTCGAACGGGGTTGGGGACCGCACCATCACGTTGAGGCGGCAGTTGATTGGTGCAGGGCACAAGCTATCGTTTCAATGCACTGCATATCAATGAGCGCAAACGACAGATCCACGCGGTCATCCTGTTCGCAGTGGAACGGTATGAAAACTAAACTTCGTCGCTTGATTACAAGTTTGACGCACATTCCAAAAAACAGCTATCGCTAAAAAATTGTACACAATTCACAACAGCGACGTGTCACTATGTCCGTGTCACCTAGGGAGAACCGGAGAGAGGCACCCCCCAATTTCAAAAAATGATGCCTCAAGCACTAACTTAAGTCTATTCACAAAGCGGGCGAGGTCTTCTTTCGAAACGAAACGTCAGAGTGACACAAACTAAAATGATTTGTTCAGTACCCACCCACCCTTCCCAGTAATGTCACAACGCTTAAACACTCACTAGCTCGCTTTGATTCCCGTATTTGGTAAGAGTAAATATGGAGTGATTCCTAAAAACAAAATTTATTGATTACTTCAACGTAAATGCAGTACCACATATTAGAACTAATAGTTTTTATAAATCAAAATTTTTAAAAAATCACCGTAAACATAACAATAAAACTTAGTGAGAAACACAAAAAGTTTTTTCTATATCGCTAAAATTGCAAGTGCTTTAATGTATTACATTCTTGATAGCACCAGGTATTTTGTTCGCTTTGCTTATTTTAGAAAAATCTTTATGATCAGACACAGCTTAGTTCTTTCAAAACAAAAATGGCGTACACTGAATTTAAAATAATGAAGCGCGATTCTGTCTGTTGCAGAAAGTAGAGTATTCATTCTCGAAGCTTTTCGTCTGACACTTTTCAAGAGAATCCGTCAGAAATAGAGTGAAAAGGTGAACTGAGTCACTTATATGGAGACACAGTTGACGAAAAAGAAAAAAGGGAAAAAAGGCTCTATCGTGATTGGTAAAAAGAAGCGACCAATAGAAGGAGCGGAAACTAATGAGTGATTTTAAGACCATAAACGAATTCCTTTTGTTTTGTTTATGTTTATGGTCTTAAAATCACTCATTAGTTTCCGCTCCTTCTATTGGTCGCTTCTTTTTACCAATCACGATAGAGCCTTTTTTCCCTTTTTTCTTTTTCGTCAACTGTGTCTCCATATAAGTGACTCAGTTCACCTTTTCACTCTATTTCTGACGGATTCTCTTGAAAAGTGTCAGACGAAAAGCTTCGAGAATGAATACTCTACTTTCTGCAATTTTCAAATTCTGTACCACAAATCAACGATTCTGTCTGTGTGTCTGTCTGTCTCAACTCCTCCGACACTGCCAGGAGCACAAACATCAAAGCATAAAAAGCAATAAGATCCGGACTAAGGGCATCATTTAGGCTAGGGTGGTTTTATCAATACTAAGTCGTAAAATATGCACACCACCAAGTAAATGATTTGTGTTATTATAAAGCAAAGCCGTTACGGCGCCCATTTCCAACTTCATCTTTCTTCACCAAACTTATTTGAAGGAACGGACATACTGTACTTTGTGAAATGATAGAAGGTTTCTTTAAGACCTTTTTTTAAATTGAAAGCAATCGTACTACGATTGGGATTAGGGAGATAGAGACGATACCCCATTAGCACAAGTTTATCGCTTATGTTCTTGAAAACAATTCGGTTGAAGCCGACAGAACCGACGTTACTAACCGGAAACAACTGACAGGTAGCCCCGCCGGGTGACGCCGGCTGATATAACATGAAGCAGAGCGAAAACTGATGACAACAATTTACTTCACACAATTCACGATCTATAGAGAGAACCGATCAAGACCAAGAACGGATCCTTGCGTAACATGTCGGCGGACTCAACGTAAGCTACTTGTAATAATCTTCTTTTCGAAATAAATGAGGTTATTTAAACATGGAATCAGTAAAATCGTAAAGTGTTATGAAGTAACTAACATATTACCAAAACTGAATCTTAACTTTTGTTCTACCAACCACACAAATTTCTTTGGTGGTGGCTGTATTTAGGCTAACGTTTCGTCTGCCAGAACGGCCAACATCAACACAGCAAATTGGCAACTATTTGCTACAGCTACGTATTAATAAAATTTTAAAATGACTGGCGGCACAAGATTAAAAAAGTTAGGATTGTCCAATAATTTATCACGTTGAGAAGTAATGAACTCAGTCTCGCATCAACTAAGTGGTGATTGTGATGGATTAAGCGCAGCATGATATTACCATTTTAACAAAATATTTCCATGAAGTGACGAGAATGGTGAAATTAAGTTAAAATAATGGCGCTGGTTTGAATCAAAACAAGCAATAACCTAATAATGGAATACAAAACACAGCAGGTAGTGAGAAACGCCATAACAACGATATTGGAGCAGCAGTAAATTCTATTTTTTGCTTTTGTCACCAGGCGTCTTCAAACTTCTCAATATAGCTCTTCTGGTGTAATTGAAAGTTAAAATGATCTTTATTCAGATTTAAAATCTACATAAAATTCATAAAAACTCAACGTTTCGAAAAACTAAAATCAAGTGTTCTTCGTCAGGAGTGACTAAAGTTCAAGCACAGACAACGGCAACATAATCAACAGAATTAAAAGGAGAAAAGAAAATCATGGCAATAAACAAGTGCAGCAGCGACAACTGGCGGTTAAAAATTTATAACTTTGTACAATTCCGGATAAAAACTGTTAATTTTATCGTTAAAAGAAAAATCAGTTTTGTGTATATAAAATGATTCTATAAACCGTCTTTTCTTATAGTCACTTTCAATAGCTAAAATTACTGAGCTTTCCCAATCAATCCGGTATCCATTTAAGCAAACGTGTTTCACTAATGTAGATTTCTTTTTTAAATCCTCATTTGTTATTTGGGCAAATATATTAGGTTTGATGTCCCTTTGATGTTCTTTGCGTCGTGTTTTAAATGATGGACCAATTTCACCAATATAAACACCTGTACAATCAAAACATGGAATTTTATATACAACACCGCGTTTATCAATTTTGTTGATTTTATCTTTTAAAATTGGCAGCATGTTTCTAACCGTGCGTAATGGTTTTGTTGCCACTTTGATTTGATGGTTTTTCAAAAGACGTTTCAATATTTCAGTTATTCCAGGTATAAATGGCAAAATAACTAATCCAATATGTCTTTCTTCTTTTGATTTAACTTGAGCTTGAGCTTTTCTTTTTTTCAGTTCTTTTTGTATGAACCATTTAGGATAATCATTTTCAGTGAGCATAGGATAGAAATCTTTTTTCTTTTTTCCAGTCTGTTGATTTGGTAATAAGCGCTTGTGCTCGATTGTATTAATTCATCACAACACCTTGTTTTTATTCATTGGAGTGAGCTGAATGGTAATTCAAATATCGATTGGTGTGGATTGGTTTATGTTCCAGTTCATAAACTTTACAATGGAACAAGAGCAAGATGACAAATTAGCATTTTTAGATGTCTTAGTCATGTGAACGCAGAAAGGAAAATTGGCCACTAAAGTACACCGATAAACCACAACCATTTAAAACACGACGCAAAGAACATCAAACCTGATATAATTGCCCACCAACAAATGAGAATTCAAAAAAGAAATCTGCACTAGTGAAAAACGTTTAAATGGATGACGAATTGATTTCTGTTGATTTACCATCATTTCTGTTGATGACATGCAACTTTTTTTAATGAGCCAATCTTTGCAAAAAGGCGTTTCAAATAGTCTTTATCCGTCTTTAAGATTGTGGTTCGATTCCAATTTATTCTGTGATTGAAAGTAATAAAGTGTTCACATAGAGCAGATTTCTCAGGTCTTTGGAATTTAATAGTCCTCTTGTGTTTATCTAACCGTGACTTCAAATCCCGTTTCGTTTAGCCAATGTATGTAAACTTGTAGTCATGACACGGAACTTGGTAAACTATGCCTGATATTTTCTTTTTATTTCATTCTGCTGCTCCAACATCGTTGTTGTTATGGCGTTTCCCACTACCTGCTGTGTTTGGTATTCCATAATTAGAGTATTGCTTGTTTTGTTTCAAACCAACGCCATTATTTTAACTTTATTTCACCGTTTTCGCCACTTTATAGATATATTTTATTCAAGTGGTAATATCATGTTACGCCTAATCCATCACAATCACCACTTAGCCAGTGCGAGACTGGGTTTGTTTGTTTCAATTACTAAATTACTTCTTACATGATAAATTATTGGACAATTCTAACTTGTAAATCTTGTGCCGCCAGTCATTTTGAAATTTCATTAATATATTGCTGCAGCAAATAAGTTAGCAGTTTGCTGTGATGATGTTCACCATTCTGGCCGACGAAACGTTAGCCAAAATACAAGCACTAGTAAAGAAATCTGTGTGATAATTATTACACACTGGTATAACGAAAGCTAAGATTTAATTTTTATTTAATGCCTGGTAAACAACTTCTTCAAATACTAACATAATGTCATTTGTTTTGTATCTGTGCTTTGTTTTAAGACTAATGCTGAAGGTTTGAATTCCAAAACGGTTTTACTGTAGATTGTATTTTAAGAGTAGTTCTTTGTCTGTTTCACAAAAAGCAATTTTCATTAAAACCAAGAAGCTTTTTAACTACCTGTCTCCATAACACCCCCTGGCATCACTAACCTTATTTTTTTCTCGCTGTCTCTTTAGCTTTGCCTTTAATTTGATCTCCTTCGCTTCGGAACGCGCGAAGCCGGCGTTCTTTCCTTTGCGAGTTACTTTGATCCATCCTTCCTCGTCAGGTTCTGTGCTCATTTTTTCTTCACGTTCTTCCTGCATGTAATTGCGCAAATAATTATTTGAAAACATGTACAAATAGGCTACTGTACAAAAGAACACTGTTATTCATACACTGGTAATGTAAATAAAAAACTTATTAATTCTATAAAGATTAGCCAAGTCTCTAGGATTTAATGGTAAGTAGGACCACTCCATCAACAAAATCGTTAAAAACTACCCTAAAACCAAGCTCAACGCCAGTTAGAGATCTGCATTGCTGTGTCTGTGGGAAAGGCACTTCATGACATTTCTTCTGTTTGGTTGCTGTGATTGTGATAAAAATGCATTGCACCGGCAACTCCAAAGCGGGTGTAAACTCAGATTGATCAATGCGCTTTTTGTGTGAGCGTTTCCCGCTATCAGAGATCGAGACAACTGACCTTTTCTATCCTTTTATCATATTCTTCCATGTAACTATCAATCTCTTTTTGCACTTCATAAAAATCGGGAAATTTTGAAACATAATCCAAACACATTTCTAAAAAAAAGTTTATTTAAGTCCTATAAATCAAATTGATATGGTTGTTGGACGATGGTGCAGTGGTTTGATCGTCAGTTTCACAGTCGTTGACCTGGATTAGTTCTCTTGTAAGAGTCACACCAAAAGCTTCAGCTTCCATGCTTGGCGCTCAGAACGAAATAAAGAGTGTGGAGAAAAAGTAGGCGAATTCGCTAGCTGTGCCAGAGGGTAAGGCACTTAACGGGATGCCTTCTTCTTTATGTGGCAAACAGATGGTGGCGCAGTCTGACTAAAGACGTGCAAACACAGCACGTGATCATATTCATGAACGGATAAACAGTGAGATGGTAGAATCAGTGCAAACTACAACTTAAAAACGTTTAAAATCCAACAGGTGCTTGCATTTGTTGAATTACAGTGGTTCGTGGTCACATTTATGAATCACAAGATTTAGCTAGTGCTTTCAAACCAATAAAATGGCAGACAGGATGAGTGCTGTTGAAGAAAATTGCAATGCTTTGCAATAAGAAAATATCTGCGCCTTCATTTACAGGGTAACAAAATTGAAGTTTCACTCCATAGAAATAAGCATTAACATAAAAGGTAATGTAATAAAATGTGCCTTATAAACAAAAAAGTGAATCTTAATGGTGGCATTGGTTTACATTTTATAACGTGGAAACAAACCTCAATAGTTTGCTGCTATATTTTATTCACAGCACATTTTTAATAATCTCAACATATTTGCAACACAAAATTACGGAAAAACCTGAGCAAGTTTTATCATACTTTTAATTCCACAAGGAACTTCATGTTTGGATGTTGAAAGGCAAATTGGTTCTTTGTGGTTTGCAATAAATTTAAAAACTCTTGAAATACTATTAACAAGATGGAAACTTATATAAGCAACATAAAATCCTGTGATGGGAGGAGCTCCAAAATATTTACTATTGTTTTCGCTAATCTCCACTTTTCCGGGATTTTTTTGTTTATGAATATTTAAAATTTTTCCACATCCTCCAAATAATCTTCGAAGACATTTCTGCAATAAAATAAATCACAGGTAAAACAACTTAACTAAATCTAATCTTATTCTCGCTCTAAAGTAAACAAAAATGTTGGTTGATTGTATACCTGAGGTGCAATAAGTTCAGATAAGAAGCTGTTTAAATTCGGACAAAACAGGAAAATAGTGAAATGGTATTCATCTTTTCAAAAAATCGTATTTTCAAGTTTAGTACAGGTAGTATCTTACAACCACAATTTTTTGGCAAGTAAATGATTTAGTTGAACATAAATTTACTGCACATCAAAACAAATGTTTTCAAAAAACACGAAATATACTTTTTTGTGATTTTCAGACAAAATATAGATGAGTGATACTAAAATTTGCAGCTTGGCAAAAGAAATAATTCTTTTCTTGAAGCTCATCGCCAAAATTTGTGATTACACAGCAAGTGGCCAACAGTTTTTTATGAAACCCTGAAAATGGCTGTTTTGCCGTCACCATTCATGTGTATTTAAATAGCCATAATGTTATTATTCAGATAGTGCGACTGTGGTATAGTGGTTACTGGTTAGTGCTGCTGCCTTCAAGTGCGATGGTTATGGGCTTGAACCTTCAGTGGCAAAGAACTTAAACAAAGACAGTGTACAATGGAAGGGGGTTGGTATGTGAATGTACAGGGGAGTGTTGACTGGAGGGGGCAGTGTAAAGTTGTGGGGAGTGTACACTGGGGGTACAATTTTACTAATTTATCTTTGAAATTGACCAATCAGAAACAAACGAAATTCACGTATTTGATATATCATTGAAATTGACCAATCACAAATGTCTGACAGCAAAATAGCTTCCAAAGATAAAATGCTGTCGATGGCAAAATAGCCACTACCTACTTTAAAACCAAATGATACAAACGTTTACATACTTCATCGCAATATGGAGGAATGTTCAATACAAGAATTGTTGGATTTTCATTTGCTTGGTCAGACTTTCGAACAGCATGTTTCTTTATGAACAAAGTGTGGCCAGTGGTACACGATTCATTGAATTTTATTTTCAATTCTAACACAAGCAATAGTGTTAATTTGGGTAATGGTCACACATTTTGTTTATTATAGACCAGTGGTTTCCAACCTTTTTGATCTCTCAACTCTATTTGAAAATATTACAAAAGCACTCGGCCCCAGCCATTACGTACAACTCTGAAGATGTTCAAAGAACAACCGAGAATATAAAAAAGACTATTATATCACATGTCCAATTTACTGTATTAACATTATTATGTAAAACAAACAGAACATATGCTGATGGGAATACTGAGCTAGCAACTGCACAGCTAAGTCTTGAAATTCTAGGTGATGTCTTTGTGAGAGCTAGGCTCAAGTCATCCTCGATGTCCAGTCTATAGGTTGACTTTGTTTCAATGTGGGCAAGGGTTGAAAATTCAGTCTTACAGAGGTAGATGGAAACAAATAGAAGCAGACAATGCAAGTGATATGGTAGCTGCATAGCACACCAGAACTGCGTCAGGGATTTTTCAGAGAACAAGTATAAAGAATCCTTTTGCAGTTCCAAAAACCCATCTCTATAAACAACTCCTGTTCACTCTCTTTTCTTAATGTTTATGCTCCCCCTATTTGCTCTTCTCCAACGAATGGCAAAACCGACTCCATTTCTCCCACCATTCTTCCCTCCTCCAGAAATCTTTTCATTCTGGGGCACTTCAATTGCCATCATTCCCTCTGGGACTCATGAGGTACTTACCTACATACATACCTACTCTTCTCCAGTCGCTCCTTCACTGACATTTCCTTTGTTACCTCCTCTCTCGACCCTTCTTGCTCCTGGGAGGTGCTTCAGGACCTGGGTTGTGATCATCTACCAATTCTTCTATCTGTCCCTCTTTCTCCGATCTTTTGCCCCAATGAGCAGCCCCATTCTTCAATTTTCAGAAAGCTCGCTGGGATGACTTAGCCTTTTACTTTGACTCTTACCATCCTTCTGCAGAGGAATACTCGTCTCTTTTCCTTTCCTCTGCTGCCACTTTCTTCATTTCTCTGGCACTGAATGCAGCCAAATCTTCCATTCCTTTTGGCTACATCAAACACCACCCTAAAGCCTGGTGGTCTGCTGAGGTGGAAGAAACGGTCAGTGAAAGACGCAAGCCTTTCACTGCAGCTCACAGAAGTGATGAAGATCGCTAGGCTTACATCTCCGCTTCTCAACACGCTTTGTCTGTCATCACCAAGGCCAACACTGAGGCATGGCAGGCGACTTGCTCTTCCCTCTTGCGTAATCTAACCCTAAATCTGTATACTCTCTTCTTCTTCTCTCTGTTGCTGGCTATTCTTCATTTTTTTAACTTTCCCAACTGCTCCTCTCCCAGGGAATCGACTTCGATCTTTGCTGATTACCAGAGATCTCACTTTTCTATCTCCCAGCCAAAGGCCCTGCATAGTAGAGCCAGAGACTACCTTTCTGAGATCCACCAAGGCACATGCCCTGTGGAGTCTCACTTGTCCTTTTGCTCCCCTTTCTCCCCACTGAATTTTTTGTGATCACTTCCAACCTTTCTTCCTCCACTGCCACTGGCCCAGACAAAGTTGCCTATCCCATATTAAAGCACCTTCCTCGCTCTGGTATGGATTTTCTTCTTCACATTTTCAATCTCTCCTGGACTTCGCATTCCTTTTCTTCCATCTGGAAGACATCTTCTATTATTCCCATCCATAAGATGGGAAAGCCTCTAGACTTTCCTGGTTCCTTACGACCTACCTCTCTCATCTCCTGTGTATCAAAGCTTTTTGAATGCATCACACTATCCCGTCTACTCTTCTTCCTGGAGTCTAATTCCATTATTTCTCCCCATCAGGCTGGTTTCCACCATGGATGGTCTACTCTACATCAAATTCTGTGTCTTTCTCAGACCATTTTGGATGGGTTTAACAAACCCAGGCTGGGCTCTTGAACAATCTTCTCCGTTATCGATTTCTGCAAAGCTTTTGACTTTGTCTGGCACCCCGCCCTTTTGCACAAACTCATTTCGCCTGACCTCCCTCCTTGCTTTGCTCGTTGGACCCAATCTTTCCTTTCTGATAGGCATGCTTTATCAAAATCACAAAAGTCGCTTCTTTTGAGTGTTTCGAGGTGTTCCGCAAACATCCATTCTTGACCCTGTACTTTTCTTTCTTTTCATCAATGATCTTCCTGCTTCTCTGCCTTCTTTCGTCAGCTGCTCTCTTTATGCTGACGATCTGGCCATTTGGTCCTCAATCCTCACTGCAGTTGAGGCCAAACAAGTAGCTCTGTTTTGACTGGAGTGCTGGTCTGAGTACTGGTGTCTTCCTCTCAATCCAAGCAAATGTGAGGCCTCCTTCTTTTCAGTGGATTCTCACCAAGCTAACCTTCAGCCCAATCTCCTCTTACTCAACTCCCAACTCTGTTTCAATCCCACTCCAACTTTTCTTGGGGTCATCTTCAATCGCACTCTTTCCTTTTCTAAACATGTGTCTTTGCTAAAAGCCACGTTTTTCCCTTGTCTCAAGACCTTACACTGTATCTCTGCTTCCTCATGGGGCCCCTCTAATGAGTCCCTCTCTCTTCTGTGTAAAGCTGTTCATCGACCCCTTCTCACATATGCTTCACCCGGATGGTTTCCTTTCTTAAGCGATACCAATATCACCAAATTGGAATGCCTCCATCGAGCAGCTAGTCGCGTCCATCACTGGCTGCCTCTTGTTCTCCCCTCTCCTCACCAAGGCTTCTTTACCTCCCCCACAAGTCACTCTGACTCATTTCACTCTTTCATCTTATGAGCGGGCCCTTCGTCTCCCAACCTCCTTTCCTATTTCAGGTTTGGCCAGACTAGGAGTGAAACCAAGACTCTGCAGATTGTCCTGGAGAGCTTTTGCATCCACTCACCTGCTCATGCTTCCTTCTACTCCTAGGGAGGCTATCCTTGCTCGCCCTCCCTTTCCTCCTTGGAACCTGCCTTTGTTCACCGTGGAGTCCACCCTTTCCTCTCCATGCTCTCACTCTGATCTCCCTTTCTCTCACCAAAATGCAACTCTCACTCACCTTGACTCTCTTCCCCCTTACCATCTGGTACTCTAGACTGATGGCTCTGTTCCTTTTCCTTTTGGCAAGGGCAGCTTTAGCATGCTTGTCAACTGCTCCCTCTGTGGCACTGAGGTCACTCTTCCCTTTTCAGCAGATCCAGTATGTTCAAGTTTCTCTATGGAAGCCTGTGCCATTCTGCAAGCTTTTTGCTGGTCTCGGCAGCACCAACAAGTCTGCCATTTCTCATCTCTTCTCCTCCTGTCTGACTCTGTTCTGTTCTCTCCTCCATCTTTCCTTCTACCTCAAACTCTCTGGCAGATCTGGCAGGAACTGTCTTTTCTCTCCTCCTGTTCTATCAGGCTTCAATGGGTGCCCGGACATTTGCTTCTCCCAAGGAACGGTGCAGCTGATGAGCTGGCCAGACGGGGAGTGCTATTTGTGCCCTCTGCAATTCCTTGTAGTCTCTCTCCTCTTATCTCTCATACCCACTCTTTCTCTTTTCTCGGACTGGAGGCGTATTGTCTCATCGAAATTCTTCAACACACAGGTTTCTTCAATTTCCACCAAGGAACTTGTGCTCCCTCATCAAGCTTGCTGTGTCCTCTCTTGTCTACATTGCAACAAACACAGCCTTCTGTTAAGTTCTTAACTCTCTAGGATTGGCAGAATTGAGAATTCTTCCTGCAGCGCCTGTGGACACTCATCCCAAGACACCTCTCATCTCATTCTACACTGTCCAGATATGGACTCTTTGCGCCGCTCACTCTTTGGCAATTCTCTGCCTCTGTACAACCTCTGGTCTAGGCCCTGGGGAATTGCCTAGTTTCTGGGGCTTCTTGGTCCGCCGCCATGCCTCCATCCCTCAGAAGGGGTCAGGTAACAACAAAAATAACTAGCCCACTATCAGCAGGTAACGATGGGCAGGTAGCATACTTCACAATAAAGAAACTCAGAGCAAAGCATATTACCTGGGTACTGCAGGCTAGCTCATGGCTGGGAAGGGAGACATAAGTGTTACCTTAAATTTACCGATTCACTCATGCAACTGCACTGGTCTTAAAATAACCTTCCTTCAGAAAGTGAAATATACTCAGACATGAGTAACATCGTAATATAATTATTCATTTACAATTGTTACATCGAGCCTCAAGTGCAGGTATGTGAGAGCACCATCCAGTGTTGCCACAGGTAGAGATTTTTCTTTAAGGTATAGATTTTTGGCCAACTGTAGGGATAGGATTTTTAACAGAAATAATGTGAACTTCACAAAGATTTATCTTGTGTTTTAATGCTGATATGCACAGTTCTAAAAATTTGAACCTTCAGTAAACTATTGCGGCTGTTGTTTGCAGCCCCAATGCCATTCCTCCACGATCCACTTTGGGTCGCAACCCACTGGTTGGGAACCACTGTTTTAGGCAGTTTTCAAACTATTATCATATACAAAACATATTGCCTTCATCACAAAAATTAGGTTCTCAACTGTCTGCCAGTGTTTCTTTTAAACGCAAAAAATGTGTGAAATTGCGAAATTATGTCTAGCGGATTCGCCGTCAAAATTCAACAGTGCGAAAAAAGTCCGGCGGTTTTTGGTAATTTTTTCAGTCTGTTAAAATTTTTGCAATTTTGCCAGCAAAATCTTTAACCAACTGTTTGATACATGGGACGCAGTAAAAAGGAATCCACGTTGGGACCGACGCTATTTTAGAGCAGTGCAACGTCTCATGAAAGCATCGCGCGGCTGTGACGCAACAGCGTGTGACGGCGACTTAAATAACGCGCGCGCCATTGCCACATTTTTTTGTATTATAAATTATCTCTCAAGCAATTAACCTAAAGAAACATCAAAATTTTTTTCTTTACTTTTTCCCAGCCGATTTCAATAGTAGCTAAAGAGCCGTAATATCAAGCAGCTCTTGAACTTCAGTTTTTAACACAAGACGCCATTTTTCAAGGGAAGTTTGAAATTTATGTGTTTTCTTTACGTTTCAACGCTAACTTCAATTGTGCTAATTAAGATAAAAAAAAAAGCATATCGCTCTCTTTGAGAGTTTAGCACAAAAAAAGCATTTTTGAGGAAATGGCTCAGTTTTTGTGCATTACAAATAAATAACCTTCTCTCACTTGCCATTTGTGAAAACTAAGTATAAAAGAACAGCATTTCTAACCAATCTTAGTTTTTAACCTTCTCCAGAATTTCTTTTTTTAATAAAATGTAGCTGACAGATATGTGCTGCGATAGCTTACCAGTCATGATTGAAATAAGTTTTAAAACGTGAAGAAAAAAATTTAAATTGTAGTTTGATTTATTTAAAAACGTTTTATGTTCAAAATCTAGCGATTTTTATTGTAATTGCTTGAAAGTTAATTTGTAACATAATAAAATTTGCCTATGATGTTTGGGATTTAAAAAAAACTGCCGTTCAGAATTGACCATTCCAAAATTGTCTTTTGATTGAACATTTAGATGTATTATCCAATCTGCTTCACCAGTGTAACGAAAAATTACTAAATACCGGTAGTCATAACTAACAGAAACTAGTGCATTGCGTAAAAAAAAACTTTTGCTAAAGTGTAATTGTGCACGCGCGGCTATTGCAGTCTTTTGCATCTACCTGTACACAGTGGCGCCGGGTAAAGTAGGCGACATCCCCCAAAAATTTTTTCTCAGGAGTGCAGCCCCCTCGCAAATGCAGTAAAACTATTTGGTGTTGAATGAAGAATAGGCCTTAATATTTTTTGCAGTCAGCACCTCTCAATGAAACCCTGTAGTTTTATGTGTTGTTACAAATATTAGCATTTCAATGTTTTTACTTGACTTAAAAGCTGCATTTACCAAACTCGAGAATATTTGCGTCCAAATATTTTTTTCCTTCGGACAATTTTCCAATGTTTTTCACAAAGATAAAATTTCACCTATCAAATATTTGCGATCTCTTTTTTCAGGAATTCGGTAAACTTAAGAGCGAAAAAATATTTAGCTAGCTATGTTACCGCGACTCCCAACGAGGGTCCCGGAAACAAGCTTTAGAAGTGCCTCAAACCTACCATTACTTTCGCCACAATATCTAGGCAATTAACGACGATTTGTTGTTTTTTCATATCTGAGACCAAACTTCCTAAAAATTTACTTATTTGTTTTCCTGCAGGGTTTGTGAAATTAGTTGACAAGACTCAGGTAAAATTTGTTATCGCTTATCAAAAGCATTGCTTTCTGAGATTCGCTTTACAAAGAAAGCAAGACGCACATACTACTATTACTGCTACATCCTACAAAAATTTTAATTTCCTTGTTTCGAGTTGCGCAGCTTTGGCCATCAAATATTTTCCGATTTTAGATCGAAAATTTTCTTGCAATTGCAAAACTCTGCTCTTTAATTGCCTACAATAGAGAAATGTAAGTTTGTTGATTATATATCATAATCAAGCAACCATCAAAGTTCGCAAGTAATTTTTGTTATTGAGTCATAATCGTGGTAAGCCACCTAACATCCCATTGCTTCATAAAAGTCCTAATTCTCATGCTCATGTCGATCGTCGGCAAAGAATTAATTTTATTTACGCGCACTGCTAACCTGCCATTCTAAAACGCTGACGAATCACTATCGTAAAGGCCGTAGAATCTGAAAGACCAAATTTATCCCAAATTAACTTAATAAAGAGAAATAGCCAGGCACTTCGCTGTAACCTTTTAATAACCAATTTGCTACCTGTTTGTGAACATTTTGGGGCTGGATATAATCACGCAGGCTATTACATCACCAAAGCGAATTATTACAGTTTTGTCTCTCCTTTCCCCGCAAATTTTGAAAACTCGGCGCTTACGCCAATACAATTGTTGTTCGGAGTTGTTTTTGGATCATCTTCGAAGCTCTTCAAGCTCTTTGACGCGCAGTTAACTCGAGTCCATGCTGTGAAAGACGTAGCAGAGTATACAAGATGCAACTCGCAAGCTGGCGTCTTGGTCGGATTAAAAAATAAAAATCATTCGTGACAAAAGGTCGCCTAGAACAATGCTTTTCAATCAATGGACCATGGTCTTCACTGAGTAAGCACTTTATTTAGCCTTAATATGGAGTGAATTGGAAAACTTTTTCTTGACGACTTGTTTTTATATTTTATGTGGACAGCACCCGGGAAATTTACTTTGACAACTTTTTGAGGTCGCTCGTAAAAACAAGAAAAATTTATAACCAGGCCATGCTTCCGTACAATTCGAAATTGGGCCACATGCCTAAAACGCTTGAAAAGTACCGAACTAGATAGAGTGTCATAATCAAACAAAATATATCTGAGGAAAAAAAGGTGACGTTATATGCAAACCAACGTTATGGGTAAACTTTACGGTATACTACGTTAGCTTAGCGTATACACTGAATAAATAGCAGTAGGCTACCAAAAATATCTATTTCTACACTTTTAAAATGTCTTGCTTAAGCTGGTGTAGGCTAACGGCTTGTTCAGCATTGTCCGTCAAAATTGGTTCGGCGGTTTTTGTACATTTGCTAGCAATTTCGCACGAACGCTGGCGGATACAAACTCACTAAAATCGTAGAGGGAACACTGCTGTTTGCCATTAATTTCAAAAAGTATAAGCTACTCATGTGTATAGCACATTGACACTTCACAAAGCTGGTGGCTTCATGAATCTTGCAAATGGCTGCCTGACATATGAACAGAGATCAGGTAAAGAAAGAAGAGCAAGCTAAAACAATAACTTCTAGTGGGCAGTGGCCATTAGAATCAACACATTTAACATTTTGATCCAACAATATTGGCAAAGCCTATGATGTTAGATCCAATGTCCTTGCAAAGTTTTATGAAGAAGCAACGATTGGCATAGGCATCAAAAATAGGTGTATCAATGTAGGTATTTTAAATTGTAGGCTGGCACAGTCAACAGTACCTAAACTAGGCCAAATAGATTGATATAATAAACAGTGTTTCCTCTAAGATTTAAGTTAAGTGCGTAACTGCCGGTATTTGTGCAAACTGCTGGCAAATGCACAAAATCTGCTGGGCAAAATTTTGCTCAACCAAGAGTTGCATTATCTTCAGTAATTTATTTTGAAGTAGTAAAAGATTTTGGGTACTTTTTTTGATATTTCTGGTAGCCAAAAGCTGTTTATCAAATGTATAAAGATTTAATGTCGTTTCTTCCAATTGGGATCTCTGGTACTTCAACTGAAATTTTTTCTGGGGCTGTTAAATGTCTCCCAAAAAACATTATGTGACAGTTACACAACAGCAATTCACAGCAAAGTGGGAATAAATTCATTTTATTTAGCTCTTCTGGTAATGTAACGTTTATTTAAGTTGATACAAGTTCTTATCGAGATCTTGTATCAACTTAAATAAACGTTACATTACCAGAAGAGCTAAATAAAATGAATTTATCAAAAATACCTGGTAGCCAGAATAACAGTATAAAGTGGGAATAGTTTTAAAGCTTTTTTGTACAATAGAATTGGTCAAACGTCTTCATTTATTATATCAATAACTTACAGCTTTCCTCAGACCTTGCAAAATTTTGATTTTTTAAAGTTTATCTACAACATTGGTTTGGGTTTAACGACATCCTTCAATGGTCTTTCAATCGTAGATTGTTGGTTTATTACGACCTTCTTTGCCTAATTCAGCACTTCTCAGTGGTTTTTACCACGTGCTCTATTTTCAAACTACACAGAATTATGTGCTACAGCTACGGCATATATTTTTCTTGATTTTGGGTCTAGGCTGTTATATCCATCACAAAGAATCATTATCTTGTAAACCAATCAAGACGCTTGCTTGCGAGTTGTTAATTGTTTACTCAGCTATGTTTTGTAACAGAGGGTCGAGGTAGCTACATATCACAGACTTACGTAGTCAGTCGATTTGGCAGTAGAGAGCTCAATGATAGAATCAGAGGAATAACAGATATCACAGATTTACTAAGATGACCAAAAAGACAGGTCCAAACAATTGCACAGGCGTAAAAGCCAAGTTCTTTAAATTTTTAGGAGAGCCAAAGCAAGGTTGGCATTGCACCTTGATGATAAAACAATTTCTGTGATTATGTCAGCCCTAAAAAGTTCAGAAGTATGTATTCTGCCGGTTACTAAGTGATGGCAGCAAAAAATCACGCTATTTCTGTATCACAAGTTAAAAGTGATCACTCAAAATCTACATTTGTGACAGCAATTTGTTGGTGTTCCAGAATATCAGGTTAACAGTGCATGTAAATAAGATTACTCCTAACCAGACACTCAAAATGACCAAATGTAAATATATGAATTAACATTTGCAATTACAAAACTTTGCTGTTTGCTTCAGAGATAATTTGTAACACAAAAAAGCATGCTAACAGCAAACATGATATTTAAGTCATTGTCACTTGCCATTGCATTACGACCACACAATGTTTACGTGAAATGTCAGAACAAACATCAGGCAAACTTTGATTTTTCTACACTGTCTTCCCATGCGTTAAAAAGTTAGTTGAAAATATTGCTGGCAAAATTATAAAAACTCAACTAACTGAAAGAAAAATTACACAAAGCCACCAGACTTTTTTTGAATTTTAACTGCAAGTCTGCCAGATATATTTTCACAATTTTGAATTTTCTATGTCTAAAGGAAGCACTAATAATGAATAATAATCAACATGTATTTGCCATCTAAATTAATGAGCATTGGCTATCTTGCTGTTAGTGGCATTTTACCCTGGGAAGCTATTTTGCAACCAAACGTTTGTGATTGGTCAATTTCAATGACGTATTAAAACATCACTTTTGGTCATTTTTGATTGGTCAATTTTCATAATTAAAAAAAATTGAACCCCCAGCATACACTCCTCCATACATGGCCTTGCCCAAGAGTACACTGCGTTTGTCTAAGTACCCTGCCAGCACAGATCCAACATCTAACAATTGTATATGAAAGCAGCAGCACTATTCACTATACCATAGCCTAACTGCCACAACTGTAGCAAATATGCCAATTTAAAGACACATGAATGGTGACAGCAAAATAGCCTCCAATGGTAAAACGCCATTGACAACAAAAGAGCCACTTCCATAACAATAATTGTGTTTATCAGATAAATCATCATGGACGCAATGACATAGAAAATAGCTCTTCAACCTTTTTCTCTTGCACACCTTTTGATAGTGATGCTTAGATTTTATGCATCCCTTGCAAGTGATGTAGCCTAGTAGGCATATTAAAATGTTTTTTGTTGATCTATTCTCTACACATGTTTTAGAAATGTCTAATGAAAAGATAAAACCATTTACTTGCATGTTGTAGCTAAAAAAGGTAACGTAGCATTCAAATACTCCTATTCTCATAATGGTGCTCTAAAATATAAATTTTTTAGTTCTGCCACTGTCTCTCTTTGCACAAGTTTTTGAATATAACATCATAAATAGTCCTAATTATTAATTTAAAAATGGAAAATTAAAATTAGTAGTGGTAGCAATGACTTTATTTTCGTCCAAAATAGCATAATAGAAAAGAAAACAGCAGCAGATGAAAAAGGCGAAAATAGCAAAACCATAGCATTAAATCATTTATTTTTAAATTTAGTGACATCAATTTAACTTCAAATTGGAAGCATGGCCATTGCACCTGAATCAACACAAATTGAGTTTAGTGACTGGACTTGTATCTATATACTAAATGATTCTCTGTGTTTGGTTTAGTGACTTCAATTTAGAGGCGATAAGCTTTTGCCAGTTTGATAAATTTTGTTTATGTGGCTCTTTTTTCCAAAGAAGCCTACTAACACATTGACTGCCAAGCCTTGATTCATGACACACCCCCTAAAGTTAAAATTTTTTTCTTTGAAATTTGTTTGAGTTAGTGAGTGTATTGGCATGGTTGAAGTCATTATGCATACAAATTCAAATTTGATAGATGCAAATGTTGTATTACTATGACGCCTGCACAAATACGCCATTCATGTGTTTGCCTTGCTTTGCTGCGATCCAAAAGAAGGAGTAAATATAGAAACACAAATTATTTCTGATATGCTTTATCATTGTCATTGTCAATAGAATTTTATAATTATCATTGATACATTTTTGGTGCAAAAATATAAAAGATATAAAAAATGTAGATAGCAAAAAAATACATCAAACATAAAAAATATAAATAAAAAAAATGCTAGATAGAATTGCAATTTTCACGTGTTAGAACCACTGGCAGACACCAATAGTTTTTTTAGCAATCCATATCTTAAAGATAAGGCAGTGGCTATTTCGCCGTCGACGGCAATTTGCCCTTGGAATCTATTTTGCCGTGATCATTCACGTGTGTTTATATAGCCAAATTTGCTATTATCGCACCAGTGACTCTGTGGTGTAGTGGATAGAGCGCTGGTCTTGAGATACCAAGGTATCGGGTTCGAATCTCAGCTGGTCAGGGCTTGAAAAGAAAGGCAGTGTACACTGAAGGGGCAGGCCCGGTATGTAAATGTACGGGGCAGTGTACACTGTAAGGGAGTGTACAGGGTGGGGGATAGAAACCTGGGGGTGCAAAATTTTTTTTTTGGTTTTTAAAATTGACCAATCAGAGACGACCAAAAGTCACATGTTTAGTACGTCATTAAGATTGACCAATCACAAACAACTCACGGCAAAATAGTCTCTGAGGGTAAATTGCCGTCGACGGCAAAATAGCCACTGCCTAAAGATAATGCTAAGCCTACTGTCATCCTAATATGTGTGCCATTGCAGCTACCGAGATAAAACTGGGAGACATATGTGTCTGCTGCAACTGCAACAATAAATTAACTGGCAGACACATATGTCTGCTATGGCAGTCAATTTGTTAACAAAAAACTGGCAGTCCAAATACGGTAGTTATAAATAAGCATAGTAGGCATAGTACAGACATAGTAGGCTTAGTACAAGCATAGTGATGACAACTTGAGCTTTTAATGTAAAGTCTCATTGCACCCCCTCAATGCTTAAATCTAAACTCATATAATTAATTTTTTTTGAAAGGAAAGAGGTAAGGCTTCTTATATTAGTGCAACTGGTTTTCGGTCGCACACCTCCCCTACTATCTTTGTACTGGTACTATGCCTACTATGCCTGTACTATTGCTACTATGCCTATTTATAACAACTGAACAACCCGTCCAAATACCTCCTCAATCTTCATCTCTAGCTTACAGTTTTGGCAGTGGCTATTTTGCCGTCAACGGCAATTTACCCTCAGAGACTATTTTGCCGTGAGTTATTTGTGATTGGTCAATCTTAATGACGTACTAAACATGTGACTTTTGGTCGTTTCTGATTGGTCAATTTTTAAAACCAATTAAAAAAATTTTGCACCCCTAGGTGTCTATCCCTCACCCTGTACACTCCCTTCCAGTGTACCCTGCCCTGTATATTTACATACCGGGCCTGCCCCTTCAGTGTACACTGCCTTTCTTTTAAAGCCCTGGCCAGCTGAGATTTGAACCTGCAACCATGGTATCTCAAGACCAGCGCTCCATCTACTACACCACAGTGTCACCAGTGTAATTATAGCAAATTTGGCTATATAAACACACGTGAATGATTACGGCAAAATAGATTCTAGGGGCAAATTGCCGTCGACGGCGAAATAGCCACTGTTTACAGTTTTACAGTTTGAATTTAGACGACTTCCCTCAAAAGCCATGACGGTTAAACAAAATAATAAGTGTCCAGCTTTTACAATGCTCATTAACCGATAACCATGTCCAGGCCTCTATTTTAGCAAGCAGCAACTTATTTACATAACACACCTACAACCTTTTAACCCAAACACCCTTACGGCTGAGCACCCCAGTTGAAGAGCCATGATATAGAATAATATAGAAAGATATACAAAAAATATAAAATAGAATAATAGCAACCATTCAAAATCATTTAACAGATTTAACCATCAAGCTGCGACCAATCTATCCAATATTACTACTTAGTACTTACGACCAATTTCTTTCAGTGATGATTCCGACATCTTAAAATATTGTGTAGCGTATACCAAGCGTTAATTTATTTCTTATGCTACTCTGCAGACAATTACATATAAACAAGAACAATCCACTGATTAGCATTAACCTCTTTACATCTGTAACCAAAAATAAATTGAAATGAATTCAACGTGAGTGAGTGCAATGGTCCGAAACCGAATCAGCAAAAGCAATCCTAACCGGAGTCATAAATTACGGAACAAAACCATCTTAAAATCAAATAAAATTACCTAAGTCATAGATACAAATTGTAAACTCAAATAACTTTGCGGAACAAATTAGTAATTATGAAACAAAGCCACCCAAATTTACAAAACAAAACTATTTTGGAAGCAAAGCTTCTACAGATGGAATAAAGTAAAAATCAGCGCAGCGACTTAAAATACATTTTGCTTTTTTTGATAAAAAATGTGTTTTGAAAGTCATATTGATGGATAAAATAAGTTTAATTTGATTTTGTACAGAGCTTCCACCTTAGAAAAGGATGTATGCGATGATGCGCTGTCACGGAAATACAAAAACGTATTTCGTCATACAATTTGTTCTAATTCATAAAAAAGTTAACGATTTTCAAAACTTGGTTTTGTAATATTATCATGAGCGACTTTCAGATGTTGTAAAGTTAATGCAAAGTCAAAACATTTTTCAAACTACTTTGTAACTTTTGTATATTGTATTATAAAATGGAAACACAAATACGTTGCTTGAGTTACTTCCGCAGCTTTAAGACAAGCTTGCTTTGTTTGTTTTCAGTTTTTGATTGCCTTTGTTTTCGGTCAAAGAGTGGGCGTAGTTGGGCACTCGCAGTGATCTTATTAAGTTAGGTAGGCATTGAGCCCTACTTACTGCAAGTGGTTTCAAGAGGTAAATATCCAGTCAATAAACTTACGCTTTGAATAAAATTCGTCGTGCACGAGAAAAGATGATGGCTGATTGTGCAATATCAGGACGTTGTGCAACATTTTTACTGAAGCAATATTAGTTCACTATCTTATTTATGTAATGTAGGGTGATGCAAGCTTGTATAATTTGGTGGTATATAAATATGTGTGAAGTTGAAGCAATAGTTCAGATATTCAACCGTTCAGCCTTCAGAGCTTATTTTTTTTCAGCACATATTTGTTGCAGAACAGTTACAACAAAGAATTAATATTATACCACTTTCCAAGAAAGCGCAGTTCACAGGGCAGTTTTTGTCGATTTATTTTAAAAGTCGAACAAATTAGCTTAAATTTGATGACATGAATTTAAGGCAATTCAAAAAACTTTTTACATCCAGCACATGGTAGGTAAAAATACCAAACAAAACAGGTCAGTTCCTAAGTAGATACAAATGAGAACTGTAAATAAGATTATATGTAATGCCAAGAGACATCATTGACAAAGAACAAATTTGAAGTTGAAAACATCGTTTGCTATTTAACTATTAGTAGATACTGGCAAGATTTTAGTCTTACTGTGAAGCGTAATTAATTTAAGACTGGTTTCCATCAGGCATAACCTGCCAGCCTGCATTGTGTAAATATTTTCTGTTTGTCTATTTGAAGTTATTATATGGGCAAAAACACTCCGTGCATAAAATTGAACAGAAAAACAAAGAATTTATACTCTATGTGTAATGAAAACCAGCTTTTAGTAGTTAGTTAATGCAGATGTGATAAAATAAAGACAAGTTTCTATTCTCTAGTCACAGGAAAACATTTGTGATCACGCATAGAATAACTTGTCTTCAGAGTTTCCATTACTGCTGGCGCAGTGCATTTGTGATATGCAGTATTGGCACTAATTGGAGAAAACTCATTAAGGGTATTCCTGGAAAGTGGTTACAACAGAAATGAGAAGTTTGCAGAAATGCAGAATGCAGATCTAACCATAATTAACCTTTATTGCTGAGGTCAGCTGATCAGCATGGTCCGAGATCATGTTGATCTTGACCTCAGCGGTAAAGGTTAATTATGGTTAGAGTTGGGGTAGTCCATAGAATATTGCGTTTTAGTAGTATCCAATGCATTTCTACAAAAGTCTACCACCAAGTAAGAAAATTTGCCCTAAAGTGTGTTTTTCAAAATAAGAACAACATAAAGTCCATTTAGGCATTGAACTCACAGTCTTGCAATTATAAGCAAGTGCTTTATCACGTTGAACTACACTGCATATCTGTAAAAGTTGATGTGGTATTTTCATCTGTTCATGTTGGGTATACTGGGGTAATTTGAGACGTAGAGTAATTCAGGACAAGTTGATAGAAGCTGAGTAATGCTTTACCTAATTTAAATGAACACATTAACTTTAATATAGCATAATTTTAGACAGTTTTTGCAACTCCAATTTAGCTAGTTTTTCTTGACCACACATGCATTGATGCTTAGCTGATGTATTTAAAACTTGATGGCATGCACCCAATATAGCCATGCTTTCATCATGAGTTAAATGTAACGAATAGGAATGGCTGTATATTAGACTATGGATTGGAATTGGATTTATATGAGATCAACTTGCAGATTAAGCCACAATACTCTCAAACCAGTATCTTCAATTATTACAACATTTTCTTTAATTACCCTCAACATTTTTGGGCTTTATAATCTTGCCCCAAATTGCCCCACTAATTGGGTAATTTGTGACACCAGAGCTGCTTATTTTAAGAATTCATATTTTCAGATTCAAAAGTTACTGAAACTTGCGATGTTGCCAAGTGGTAAATAGATAAGCAAATGTTCAAAAAAAGTAATGAGATTAAAGTTGCGATTGCAAAAGTGGTAGATAAAAATTTAAATGTAGTGATTTATCCCTAATTACCCCAGTATACCCTGTAGTTTTAGCAATTTTACCAAAATTATCCCTGTAGTTTTAAGAATATTATCAGAATTTGTTAAAACCTCAAAATTTTTCTTTTTAAGCTCAAAGTGCATGGAAGCATACATTGTTGTTTGTTTTTTGCAGAAAAAAATGTGTTAAAAAATAAAATGTAAATTTGCATAGGGTTTTTATGTTGTTGCCTGTAAGTGTGTCATGGTGCACCATGGTTAAATAATGTATTATTTAAACAGAAATGAATATACATGAAATGGAAAACAAGGAGAACTATAGCAGAGGCAAGGCATCAAAAACGAGTATGAATAATTTGTTTGCTCCGCAGGAAAATGGCTTCACTGACTTTGATGAGCAGCCAGCTGTAAGGACATCACTGATATCTCCTAGTGATGGTCAATTTGAAGCTTTAAAAGAGCATCTGAAACAGAAGATTGCCACAAATCATGGAGAATACATTTTCTCAATTGGTGAGCTTGATTGTGGTTCACAAACTGGCCTTTCAGAAGAAGAACTGTTTGCTTCCAAAGCAACTCTTGAAAGTTTAGCTGAAGCACTTGATTGCGACTGTACTTTGTTGAGAAGACAATCTGCTGCTCTTGGTAATGTGGATGAGTATTTAATTCGACAACGATTTAATGACAATGATTTTTTTGAAGTGAAGGTTGCAGTAGTTGGAAATGTGGATGCAGGAAAATCAACACTGTTAGGAGTTTTAACTCATGGAGAGCTGGACAATGGAAGAGGTTACTCAAGACAGAAATTGTTTCGACATAAACATGAAGCTGAAACTGGGCGAACAAGCAGTGTTGGAAATGAGATTCTTGGATTCCGTAGTGATGGAACCGTTGTTAATAAAATATCATCTCATTGCAACCACTTGGACTGGGAAATGATTTGTCAGCAGTCATCCAAAATAATAACGTTTGTTGATTTGGCAGGTCATGAAAAGTACTTAAAAACAACAGTGTTTGGTATGACAAGCCATTTACCAGACTTTTGCATGCTTATGGTTGGTAGTAATGCTGGCATTGTTGGAACTACAAAGGAACATTTGGGCTTAGCATTAGCACTCAATGTTCCTGTGTTTGTTGTCGTCACAAAAATTGACATGTGTCCAGCCAATGTGCTGCAGGACACTTTAAGTCTGTTGATTAAAATTTTAAAATCTCCTGGTTGTCGAAAGATTCCTGTTCTTGTCTCCAACAAAGATGATGTCGTTGTCACAGCTACAAACTTTACTTCTGAACGAGTTTGTCCTATTTTTCAAGTCAGTAATGTCACTGGACAAAATATTGATCTTTTAAAAATGTTTCTAAATTTACTCAGTCGCCGCATTCAATTTAATGATAAAGAATCTCCTGAGTTTGTGATTGATGACACTTTTTCTGTCCCTGGCGTTGGTACAGTTGTATCTGGTACTATTATGAAAGGTGTTATTCATACTGGAGAAAGTTTACTTCTTGGACCAGATTTTTCAGGAAAGTTTGATCTTGTTCAAGTGAAAAGCATTCACCGAAAACGTTTGCCTGTGAGAAGTGTAAAAGCTGGTCAAAGTGCTGCCTTTGCTCTTAAAAAGGTGAAACGCACAAATATCCGAAAAGGAATGGTAATGGTTCATGCCAAAAGCAATCCAAAAGCTGTGTGGGAATACAAAGGAGAGGTTCTTATTCTTCATCATCCCACAACAATTAGTAGGAAGTACCAAGCAATGGTCCACTGTGGAAGCATTCGACAGACTGCTTGTATATTGAGCATGAGTAAAGAGCATTTGAGAACTGGTGACAAGGCAACTGTTCGATTTCGATTTTTAAAACATCCAGAATTCTTAAAAAGTGGAACAAAATTTGTTTTTCGTGAAGGAAGAACAAAGGCAGTTGGAACAATAACTGAACTGATTGAAGATGCGCCAGCATATCAAAGTCATCTTCGTTATTCAAACAAAGCAAGATCTCATCATGTGAGTGACGAGCAGACTGGTACTGCTACAAGAAGAGGAGGAAGAAGATGGAAAAAAAATCATTATGATTTTCCATCATCAAGCTGTCAGAATTGACTTGCAAGGTAATTCATATCAATAAAGTAATGCAGTACTTTGTGTTTGATTGAAATGAAGTCAAAAAAATACTGCATAATGTTTAAAAATTTTTAAGTATCGTTTCTGACAACTTAGTATTTAGGTATACTGTAATAAAAATAAATTTGCTTTATCTACATGCTTTAAAAATAGTGGAAAGAGCATGTTGAAACTTTACCACACCATGTTCTAGCTATTGTTTTCGATTAAAACCTTGTTGATGCCACTCTGTAACTTACGTCATCCAATGCAAAAATCTGTTATCGTGCCTCATGTAGAAATGAAATGATGATAAATTATTCAAACTCGTTGAACATCAGACGATCAAAATGCTTGAGTGGCTGAAAAGTTACGGTACAGTCTTGGAGTCAGTAGTCACCCACACATGTGATTTCGATTGGCGCAGGCCATAGTGTATAGACAAAACGTAAGCTTCAATACAAGCATGGTTTCAGTCAGTCATGTCATATGAAATGTAACGCTCTAAGCACTCAACTTGTAGTCTTTTGTTGACAAGTCTGACACTTGTCAATCTCACCATCTTCCTGACACCTAGCATATCACTTGGCCACATAGGGATTGATAATTATCAGCCTCTTAAACTTTGTATTATACAAACCTAACTGCTTTAAAAACTTTTAAAAATTGTTCTCTTTGTTGAAAGCTGAGCTCGGTCAACAGAGCATCATACTTGTCATCAAAAAACAGCTGGTTAAACGTTCAAAACTTTGAAGATCAGCCCAACCAGGCTTTGCATTAAAGCTCACGTTTCGGATGCTATCGCTTGCAATGACATACGTGTATGAGTGACCGCTGACACGAAGACTGTAATTGATCCACTTGTGTTTGATAAGTTGACGTCATTTCTCAGCCCCAAATCAATTCTTCATTAGGTTTTGCATTTGTCTTTTTGCTTTGCTTTCATGATATTTCTAGCTCGCTGTTTGCGGATGTTAGAGAGAATTTAGACAAAGCAATAATTTCTTTGAGTGTTCATTCTTTTCTCTTTTAAGTGCTTGCAAGTGACGGTAGGCTTGTCTATATACTTAATATTTTTGTTTTTATATGATAAAAAATATTATTAAAATTCTATGTAGTTTTATATTACTTTTAGAAAATTCAAGATTAATATTTTATTTACATATTTATATTTGGTTTCGTTTATTTATGGTGATATGATGTATTTGTTTTAATTGCTGTGGTGAAGAAATGTGTAACTTGGTTTATTCTTTAATTGCTTTTTAACGCGTGTAGATTATTTTGGTTATGGAGACGTCTCCAACATAGATAGGGAGATCATGCGTAACTGAAATTATTTTGCGACAATATGATGTGTTATGTAACGATTTTTTATCCCTACTATGTTTTTCCCGTTATATTATCCTATATGTTTGGTTTCTAGTTGTTTTTTTTCTAGGTCTATTAAATTACCACTGATTGTTGAGAGAATTTATGTGAATTCCAACTTCATAAATATTTGTGTATTGTTTAGGGAGGGGCGGAAAAATAGCCTTCTCCTCCTTGAAAAACGATATTTTATATGTAAAATCTTTTAAAGAGATTTGCACTTTCTTGGCATCTAGTACTTTTGTTTTTTCGCGGAGAGCATTTTCAATTTATGGACTCCTATCCAAAATGCCAGCTTAACTTCAGCTCTTAAGAAAGGAAATAAATGTGAAAGAAATTTAAAGCTTTTGCTTAGATGTTTTTGTGTTAAAGTTTCTTTTATATATTGCAGGTGCTGAGTTTGGCCATTAGTGTTTTGTAGATGCTTTAATTATGGTTTGGTGGCTGTTTGGAAGTTTATGTTGAGCGTTCGCTTATCGATTGATGAAGCTTCCTTTCAATCGGCAACATTACTGTTGTCATAAAATTGATACAGTTTGCCCTCAAGTTGATCTGTTTTGACTTCCTCTAATTTTAACTGTGTAGGTCAAAGTAGGAATGATTGTAATGCATGTTTTGTTTGTGGTTACTGCAGTGTGCTTGGCCACTGTGCACTGCTACCACGACAACGACTTAACTGCGGAAATTCCCCCCGGCAGGGCCGAGTGTTATTATCAACCTGTAAAGGCTGGGCTTTTACTGGAGATCGAATATCAAGTGAGTGTTTCTCTGCTATGTTTTTGCATTTGGCAATCGCAGAAAAACCTTAACAAAGTACATAAAACAACCCGTGATCAGTCCTATCCGGAAGGTGCTACAAGTCGGTATACTGCCCAGCAGTGTTCTCTCTAGCATTTTAGCAAGTGCTTAACCGCCAGCGCAAGTGCGAAATTGCTAGCAAATATACGAAAGCCGCCGGACAAATGTTGGTGGACATTGCTGAACAAACCGCCACACCAGTCTAAAAAACGTATTTTAAAGTAAGGAAAAAAGATGTTTTTGGTAACCCACTGCTGTTCAGTATATTCGCTAAACTGAAAAAAAGATGTCGTTTACCCCAATTCAGATCTCGGGTCTTCATCCAAAAGTTTTTCGAAGGCAGCTAAGCGTCTGACGTAAACATTACGTGACAGTAAGACAACAGCGATTTGTAAGCTACGCACACACTGTTTCCACGCATTTATTGTACAGTAGAATTAGTCAAACGGTTTTATTGATGACGTCAACTTGCCTATAATAACGTAACGTTTCCCTCAGTCCCAGTAAAGTTCCATTATTTCGGATCCTATAAAGTTTGCATATAGCATTGTTTTGCGTATAACCGTACCCTTGTTTTTCCCTAAAACGTATTTTTTCGATTATGGCATTTTTAACCTAGTTCAGTGCATTCCAAACGATTTTGGCATGTGACCCATTTTCGAAACGCACAGAGGCACGTGGCTCAATTGTATATTTTTCTCAATTTCTTAGGTGACTTCAAAAAAGTTATCGAATTTCAGGGATGTCCTAATAAAATAAAAAAGCAAGTCGTCACAAAAATTTTTCAATTTCACTCGATATGAAGGGTAAATAAAGCACTGGGCCCATTGTTCTCTTTAATCGCGAAAAAAATGCGAATTTGCGAAATTATGTCCGGCGGATTCGCAGTTAAAATTCAACAGTGCGTAAAAAAGTCCGGCGGTTTTTGGTAACTTTTTCAGTTTGTTAAAATTTTTGTAATTTTTAAATGCGTGGGAGTTGAATGGTGTTTAATGCGTGGGAGACAGTGAATGGCAATGAAAGGTGGGACAGCCGCTTTTTTATGGCAGTGCAACGTCTCACGTAAACATCGCCCGGCTATGAGGCAACAACGAGTGACAGCGACTTAAAATATCGCGCATGCCGTTGCAAAACTTCTTTTGTATCACAAATCAACCCCAAAGCAAGTAACATAAAGTAAATCGGCCAATTTCTATCGTAGCTAAAGAGCAGTAATAGCAAGTAGCTTTCAAACTTCACTTTAACACGAAAAATAGTTTTCGAGGGAAGTTTGAAACTGGAATTGCTTAACTTATGTTTTCTTTACGTTTTAACGCTTATTTCAATTGTACTTGTTAAGATAAAAAAGTGCATAGGTCTCGGTTTCACTTTAGCGTACAAAATGCCATTTTGTAAACCAGAAATAAATAACCTGTCACTTGCTATTTATAAAAAATAAAAGTAAAAAAAAAGAGTACGATTTCTAATCAATTTTAGTTTTAAATCCCCTCCAAATTTTTTTTTAAATATAATGCAGCTGATAGCCATGTGCTGTGATAGCTTACCAGCCATGATTGAAATAAGCCTTGAAACGAGAAGAAAAAATATGAAGCACAGTTTTAATTTCTTTAAACACGTTTTTTGTTGAAGTCTAGCCTTTTTTCAATTCTGGAAAAAAAACCTGTTCTTGGCTTGTTTATTTTATTTTAGTTGAGCAACGCTGCTGAAATTTACTTCAGTGATTTTTAATCGGTGGGCCAGGGTTATCACTAAGCCAGTACTTTATTTTGTCTTCTTTTTTATTTTAGTTGGACAACGCTTCTGATATTTACTTAGATAACTTTTTTGAGGTCGCGCATAAAACGAGAAAAAATATGACCGGACCGCATGCCTCTTTGCATTTCGAAAATGGGCAAAATGCCAAAAGCGCTCATGAAACGAGTAAAATGTATAACCGGATCACATGCTTTTGTGCATTTCGAAAATGGGCAAAATGCTAAAAACGATTTGAAACCAACAAATGCAAAAAATGCTCAGGAAAACGAGAAAAAATATAACCGGGCCACATGCCTCTGTGTATTTCGAAAGTGGGCCAAATGCCAAAAACGCTCATGAAAACGAGAAAAATGTATAACCGGGCCACATACCTTTGTGCATTTCGAAAATAAGCCTAATGCCAAAAACGGTTGAAAAGCACTGTACTAGATAAAAAGTTTTATAATCGAAGCACATCTGAAGGGAAAATGAAGGATGTTGTTGTACCCCAACCAACAGAATCGGCAAACTGTAAGCTATGCAAAGTTAGCATAGCATATACGCTGACTAAATAGCAGTAGGCTACTGCAAGCATCTGTTTTTACTCCTTCAAAATATGTTACTAAGACTGGTGTAACCGTTTGTTCAGCAATGTCTGCCAAAACTTGTCCGGCGGTTTTCGTACATTTGCTAGCGATTTCGCACTCGCGCCGGCGGTTACGCACTTATTGAAATCTTAAAGGGAACAGTGACTGGGCCAGTGAAGACCTTTGTCCGCCGATAGAAAATATTTGATCTAAGCCATCATCATTTTTCACAAATAAATTTTTAATTCGATTGAGATGCCAGTCTTCGAGTTGTAGCTTGTTTGCTCTGCTACGTCTTTCCCAGCAAAAATTGAAGTTAGCTATGTGTCAAAGATCTTCAAAGATCGCCTAAAAACGATCTTCAAAGATCACCTAAAAACAAGTCCAAACAACAATAATATGGGCGTAAGCGCAGAGTTTTCAAAATTTTTGGAGGTTTGGGGGAGAAAAAGCAAAACTGTGGCGTTGCGCTTCGGTGACGTAATAATCTGCTTGATTATGTCTGCCCTAAAAAAGGTTCACAAACAAGTAGCCTGTCGGTTACCAGTCGGCCGCAGCGAAATACTTGGTTATTTCTGTTTAATATGCTAGATGTGATCCTTGAAACTCTGCGACCTGTGCATCTGGAATTCGTAAACGTTTCAGAGTGTCAGGTTGACAGTGCATGTAAATAAAATTAGTCAAATTCTATTCCCACGCCCAACATGAGCATGAAAAATATAACTTTTTTGAACTTGTCGGATGTTAGGTAGGTTATCACGACTATATGGCACCAGGACTAAAATTACTGGCCAACCTCAATTGTTGCTTGATTATTGTAAAATAATTAAATTAGTTACATTTCTCAATTGTAATTAATTAAACAGCAGGGTTTTGCAATCACAAGTAAATTTTTTGTCTAAAATTGTAAGTATTTGATGATCAAAGCCGCGTAACTTAAAAGGAGAAAATCAAAATTTTTGTACAATGTAGTAGTCATACCATGTGTGTCTTGCTTTCTTCCTTAAACGTATCTCAGAAAGCAATATTACTTATAAGCAGCAATAACAAATTTCACCAGTCTTGTCAACTAATTTCATAAACCGGCGCGATGGTGTAGTGGTTAGAGCGTCCGCTTCATAGTCGGTAGACATGGGGTTTAATCCCCAAGTCGAGTCATACCAAAAGACTTTAAAAAATGGTATTCACAGCTTCCCTGTTTGGCGCTCAGCACAAAACGAATAGTGTGGAGAACAAGCCGGAAAGCTTCCTTGTTGTGTCCTTGGGTAAGGCACTTAACGGGATGCCTCCATCTTTATGTGGCAAACAGGTGGTGGGGCCAGGCAGTCTACCCGTCGTGGTGGCCAAGTCTGACGAAAGGCATGCAAACCGAACATGAACTCATAAGCATAAAAAACAAACCGCACATGAAAATAAGCAAGGTAATTTTAACGAAGTTTTGTCCCAAATTCAAAAAATGGCGAAACGTCGTTATTTGGCAAGGTATCGTGACAAAAATAACGGTGGTTTTGAGACAGTGCCAAAGCTTCGATGACATTCGCGGTAACAGCTGGCTAAATATTTTTTTCTAAATAAGTTTTATATATCCATTGCCCGAATGCGTGAAAAGAATTTTGCCTTCGTGAAAAACATTCGAAACTTGGCCAAAGTTCTATATTTGTTGAAAGGCATTCGAAACTTGACCGAAGTAAAAGAACAGAGAAATTCATGGACGCGGATATGCGCAAGTTTGGTGAACGCAGCTTTTAAATCGAGCAAAAAATTGAAAAGCTGATATTTGTTACTGCGCATAAAACTACAGGGTCTCACTTAGAGGCGCTTTCTGCAAAAAAAACTAAGTCCATTCTTCATTTAAACCACATAGTTACAGCATTTGTGAAGGGCGCGCTCTTTCCGGAAGAAGTTTTTGGGGGATTCCTCCTTCTTTACCCGGCGCCACTGACTACTGGCGGATGTATAAGACTGCAATAGCCGCGCGCGCACATATAGGAAGGTTTTTTGAAGGAAGGTTTCTTTGCGCAGTGCACAAATTTCTGAATAGATGATACACTTTAGTGTTGAATCAAATAACAGTTTTGGAATGGCCAATTGTGAACGGTAATTTTTTGTAGTACCCTAAAGTTATAGGTAAATTTTACTGTATTACAAATTGCCTTTTAAGCACTTAAACATATAAAAAGCTACATTTTAATGTAAAACGTTTTCAAAGAGATCGAAACTAGAATTCAAACTTATTTCTTTACGTTTTGTAGCTTATTTCAATCATGACATGGCAAGCTATCTCAGTTACATTTTATTTAAAAAACAATATTTTGGGGGTATTTAAAAATAAAATTGGTTTGAAGTCGTATTCTTTTTTATTTTTAGTTTTCATAACTGGCAAATATGAGAAGATTATTTATTTGTCATTAACAAAAATTAAACCGCTTCGTCAAAAAAATGGTAAATTAATTTCAAAAACATTCTCCCTCCGGATATCAATATGGTTCACCCACATCAAAAACTCTCTCTTTGGCCCAACTGCAAACCTCACAGTTTTTTGCAGTTACTGAGCTGAAGTCTTTATAAACCTAGTCGGGAACCTTTGTTAATAGAGCCTCATGCTTTTAATTTGAAAACAAGCTTGTGAACAGCTGGCTGTACTGTAAAGTTTCAATTTCGCATGTTTATGAAGGTTGATATTTATCAGGTCGTAGACGGCGGGGACTTGGACATCGATTTTCAACTTAATGGACCCAAAGGAAACTCGGTGGTGAGTGAGCTTCGCAAAACTGACGGAATGCACACGTGAGTTGGTTGTTGCATTTGTGGCATATATGTGAGATCAAGTTGTCATTGACTTCGCAGAGTGTCACAGACCGAGGAAGGGGATTATGAAATCTGCTTCGACAATTCGTTCAGCCGCTTCACAGGAAAAAGCGTTTTTTTTGAAATCATCATTGATAACGAAGCGGGAGATTACTCAGAGGAAGACGAAATTGAATGGAATAAACTACCGCATGAGGAAGCAGAGAGCAAGCTAGCTGCACTTGAAGTAGCAGAGGTGATAATGTAGTCAAATATTCACGTTTTCGCATTAAAAAAGAGTTATGGTTGGTATTTGCCCAATCCTTTTTTTTGAAATGGAGGGGTGGCGTTTAGGTTTGCATGGTAAACTCAATTAATAATAGGCTAAATAAGTCGTCAGCTTCGCAGTCGGTAGACCTGGGGCTCATTTTCTCACGTCAAGTCATACCAAAAGACTTTAAAAAATGGTATTCACAGCTTCCCTGCTTGGCGCTCAGCACAAAACGGATAGTGTGGAGAACAAGCCGGAAAGCTTCCTTGTTGTGTCCTTGGGTAAGGCACTTAACGGGATGCTTCCATCTTCATGTGGCAAACAGGTGGTGGGGCCAGGCAGTCTACCCGTCGTGGTGGCCCAGTCTGACGAAAGACATGCAAACAGAGCATGAGCTCATACGCATGAATAAAGGTTAAAGGAGCAAATAGCAGTCCATTTGGAATCAGCCGTGAACGTAGACTGGTAGTCCCACCACTAACATGTCGGTTGCCAATAATTTCCTCTTATGACGTGCTGATTGAGCAGCTTCAGTATTCCAGTGAAGCATGGAATATGAACAAGAGTTTGTTTTGGTTGCGCTGGATGGTTAGATCTCTCCCCGTCTTTTGTGAATGCCTGGCATGCCGCAATTTAACTAAGGCTTATTTTATTTCAAGACAAAAGGTTTCAAAATTTTGCGACTACACATCTTGTAATGAAATATTGAAGTGGAGCTTTGATTTTTCTGGGACCTTTCAAATGGCACATACGAAGTTATAAAAGAACCGGCGCGATGGTGTAGTGGTTAGAGCGTCCGCCTCGTAGTCGGTAGACCTGGGGTTCATTCCCTAAGTCGAGTCATACCAAAAGACTTTAAAAAATGGTATTCACAGCTTCTCTGCTTGGCGCTCAGCATAAAAAGGGAATAGTGTGAAGAACAAGCCGGCAAGCTTCCTTGTTGTGTCCTTGGGCAAGGCACTTAACGGTACGCCTCCACCTTTATGTGGTAGACAGGTGGCCCTCCCGTACTTCACCGGGTTACAATTGTGAAGTTGCTAACCCAGCATGTAAGACGACCCTTGGGTACCCACCAGTGGCAGTCCGCCTTGTTGGTGATGGGGTTACCAGTCACTCAAGACTGGTTCGAAATGGGCTGCCATCTTTCCCCTAGCCTAATTCCAATTAGGTTGACGGCATGAATTCACGCCGTACCTCCATCCCGAGGAAGAGGAGGGGTAAACAAACAAACAAAAAAAACGTTATAAAAGACGCGATAGATTTATCGTTCTAAACAGATGTCGCGCATCAGTCATGGAATAGCTTTTTCAGTCGTTCTGTGAGTGAAAGGGCCTTTCAAGAGCCGTTTTTATAGAGCAGCGAGCTAGATCAAAAACTTGACTTGCCTTCACTAGGCACATTGAGTTGTATGAAAAAAGCCATTATTTATGTATTCTGTCAGTAGAGCGTTTATGAAAGGTTGAAAGTTTAAGCGTTGTGGACCGCAAAACTCGAGTTTTTCATCGTTAGGCTACCTCACAACAAAAGGTAAAACCTCGCCTGGCTTTTGCTTTTTCAAAATTTGTAACGTTTTCAATATTTTTGGTGCAATTCACCGGTGCTGGCTTTCACTTTTGCAACTTCAAATTATTGAAGTTGGCGGGTAACTTCAACGCTTAGTTTTTCCTAATTTAAAGACCACATATTTTCCGGGCAGTGTGTGGCTGCTGCTAATCGCTTAACACCTTACTTTGTCTCAGGACACTGTTCAGCAAATCAAGGTCAACAATGCGAAGTCGATTCAGCTTCAGGGTTTACTGCGCGCGTATGAAGCAAAGGATCGCAACGTGTTGGAGCGAAACTGGACACGCATCAACTTTTGGTCCGTATTCAACATCATCATCATGTTAGCTGTGTTTGGCATTCAAGTTTTTATGGTCAGGAATATGTTTTCTGACAACAGAAAAGTTCGTACATAAACTGTGGATAGGGGCTCAACCAGGGGGTCAATGGGGGCCGTTACCCCTCTATATAAATTATTAACTGTTTGATAGCACTTTTGTAGTTTACTCGAAATATACTAAACTGAAGGTTTATCCCCGTTAATAAAACCTTGGTTGCGTCCCTAACAGCAGGTTGGCGTAATCCATCCTGGATCACTTTGGCATGTGTGACATCATTAAAAACTAGGCCGTAATTGCAATTCATTTTGGGGATAGGACCCGTTGAAAAAATTGTGCAAAATGAAGCCTATCGAATGTCAAAAATGCAAATTTAAAAAAATGTTTTTTAAAACGATTTCAGCCGCGTTATATATACCGTATAAACTATTGCTGCGTTTTTGTTGTTTACTTTAAAACCCTGGCTTTTCTTTTGACTGTTGTGGTGGCATACAGTGATGACACAAATGACGCCTGACGTCGCAACTGCCTTATTCGCGCGCTATGTCACCAAATTGCCAATGAATATAGACTCCTACCCTTTGTTACCTTTTAAATTCGTATTTTAATGCAGTAAATTGCTGGAGATTTCACACCAAAATATTTTACGACAGTTGCACTGTTTTTATATGGTAATTGCTTGCAAATTGCATTCGATACACTGTCATACACAGAATTTTCTATTGTGATGTAGTTCATTCTTACACATTGATGATGCAATAAATTAATTTCAAAGTCTGTCATGAAACTTGTCGTAACTCGAAACATAGTGGCACTGACAAGGGTTGGCGCTCGACCGAGGAAAAACGAGAGCTTGTTTAACTCATAGAACAGATCTCTTCTGCACCAATCAACAGCCGCCTCAACGTGGTGGTGCGGTCCCCGACCCCGTTTGGGTCGAAATGGCTGTTGGCCTTCCCGAGGGTCCCAGTTACCCCGGGCACTCCCCTTCATTTTTTCGCCGTGCTGGCCCCTGAACGACCGCAGAAGGGCAGCACACAGCTTTTTTAAAATCGGTAGCCTGTCTTTTCCCTTCTTCTGCCTTTCTCTTGCTCGTCTTCGTCTCCTCATTCTTCTCCTACTCTTAATGAGCGGCATTGTTCATCCCAACCCTGTCCTCATCTTTCTCTGTTCAGTGTGCGCTGGAAATGTGACCTGGCGGGGTAGCTCAGTGCAATGCTGCACCTGCTCCAAAAGGGTCCATTTAAGGTGATCACTAGTATCTTTCTCTAAATTCAGAACTCTTGGCAGCTCTCACTCCTGGAGCTACCCCTCTGGTGCATCCCTGATTCTTCTGGAGTAACACTGCGACTTCCTCCTTGGACTCCTCCAGCTTGTATATTTCCACTGTTCAATCTGGTCCCCCCTCTGCTAATGCAGCACTTCCGCCCCACCCTCGCCTTCAAATCTCTTTTCCCCCTTCCGCCCATTTTGTAAATTCTTCCTATTCTCCCTCGCCACCGCTTTATGCTCTTGGCTGTCTCTCTACACCTCCTGCTTTCCCCCTGACTATCTCAGGGTTCTTCAATGGAATGCTGGCGGTCTCCGAGTCAGGAGCACTGAACTGCTACACTTTTGTTCGTATCATCCCATTAACCTTATTTGTATTCAGGAATCTAACCTTAATTCCTCTTTTCGGACCCCTGGATTCTCTGCTCTGCGATCTAATCGCACTTCCATTGCGATCACCCTTTTTGGGACTCAAAAGGTACTTCCGAACCCCGTGGGAAGAAAGTATTCAATTGGGTCATCTCCTCTGACCTCCTCCCCCTCAATAATTCTGACATTTCCTTTGCTCCCTCCTCTCTCGCCCTATCTTGCTCCTGGGAGGCGCTTCAAGATTTGGGCTCTGATTATCTACCAATTCTTCTAACTGTCCCTCTTTCTTTGGTCTTTCGCCCCAACGAGCGTCCCCCATCCTTCAATTTTCAGAAAGCTCGCTCGGATGACTTTGCTTCTTACTTTGACTCCCACTGTCCTTCTACACAGGAATACTCGTCTCTTTTCCTTTTCTCTGCTGACTCTTAGTGAACCCTTAGTGAAAGACGTAAGGCTTTCACTACCGCTCATAGAAGTGATGAAGATCGCCAGGCTTACATCTCCGTCCCCCGACACGCTTCGTCTGTCAATCGCCAAGGCCAAGGCTGAGGCATGGCAGACGACTTGCTCCTCTCTCTCGCCCAAATCTAACCCTAAATCTGTATACTCTCCATCGTTCTGTCGCTGGCTCTGTTTCCTCTTTTCCTAACTTCTCCAGCTGTTCCTCTCCCAGGGAGTCGGCTTAGGTCTTCGCCGATTACGTAAGATCCCACTTTTCTGTCTCCCAGCCAAAGGTCCAACCTAGCAGAGTCAGAGGCTACCTTTCCGAGTTCCGCCGAGCCAAGTGCGCTATGGAGTCTCACTCGTCCTTTTGCTTACCCTTCTCCCACGCTGAATTTTTTGCGGCTGCCACTGGCCCAGACAAAGTTGCCTATCTCATGACAAAGCACCTTCCTCGCTCTGGCATGGATTTTCTTCTTTACATTTTCAATCTCTCCTGGACTTCGCATTCCTTTCCTTCCATCTGGAAAACATCTATTATTCCCATCCATAACATGGAAAAGTCTCTCGACTCTCCTGCATTCTTCCGGCCTATCTCTCACCTCCTGCATATCAATGCTTTTTGAACGCATCATTTTATCCCGTCTTCTATTCTTTCTGGAATCTAATTTCATTCTCTCTCCCCGCCAGGCCAGTTTCCGCCCTGGACAGTCTACTCTAGATCAAACTGGGTATTTCCTCAGTCCATTTTGGTTGAATTTAACAATCCCAGGCCGGGCTCTCGGACGATCCTCTCTACTATTGATTTCTCCAAAGCTTTTGACTCTGTCTGGCACCCCGCCCTTTTCCAAAAACTTATTTCGGCTGGCCTCCCTCCTTGCTTTGCTCGTTGGACCCAATCTTTCCTTTCTGATAGGCATGCTTTATTACAATGACAAAAGTCGTTCCTTTTGAGTCTGTGGAGGTGTTCCGCAAGGATCCGTTCTTGATCCAGTACTTTTCTTTTCATCAATGATCTTCCTGCTTCTCTGCCTTCTTCCGTCAGCAGCTCTGTTTACGCTGACGATCTGGCCATTTGGCCCTCCTCCCCCTCGGTCCCCTCTGCGGTGGCGGCCACACAACGAGCTCTGTTTTGATTGGAGTGTTGGTCTGAGTACTGGTGTCTTCTTCTCAATCCGAGCAAATGTGAGGCCTCCTTCTTTTCAGTGGATCCTCACCAAACTAACCTCCTCTTGCTCAACTCCCGCCTCCGTTTCAACCCCACTCCAACTTTTCTCGGGGTCACCTTCGACCGCACTTTTTCCTTTTCTAAACATGTATCTTCGCTGAAGGCCAAGTTATTTCCACGTTTGAAGACCTTACACTGTATCTCTGCTTCTTCACGGGGCCCCTTTAAGGAGTCCCTCTCTGTTCTGTACAAATCTTTTTTGGCCCCTTCTCACATATGCTTCACCCGGATGGTTTCCTTTCTTAAGCGTTGCCAATATCACCAAATTGGAACGCCTCCACCGAGCGGCTAGTCGCGCCATCACCGGCTACCTCTCGTCCTCCCCTATCCCACTTCTTCTCAATAAGGCTTCTTTACCTCCCCTATGAGTCACCCTGACTCATTTCACTCTTTCATCTTATGAGTGGGATTTTCGTCTCCCAACCTTCTTTCCCATTTCAGGTTTGGCCAGACTTGGAGTGAAACCAAGACTCTGCCGATCGTCCTGGAGCGCTTTTGCGTACACTCACGCTTCCTTCTACTTCTCCTAGGAAGGCTCTCCTTTTCCTCCTTGAAACCTGCCTTCCTTCGCTGTAAAGTCCACCGTTTCCTCTTCATGCTCCCGCTCTGATCCCCCTCTTGCCAAGGTACGGTTCTCGCCCACCTTGACTCCCTTCCCCCTCACGATCTGGTGCTCTGTTCCATTTCGTTTTGGCAAGGGCAGCTCTGGCGTACTTGCCAACTGGTTCCTCTGTGGCACTGAGGTCACTCTTTCCTTTTCAGTAGGCTCAAGTTTCTCTGCTAAAGCCTGCATCATTCTGCACGCTCTTTGCTGGTCTCGGTTGGACCAACAAGTCTGCCACTTCCCATCTCTTCTCTCTGTCCTTCTAACTCAATCTCTCTGGGAGGAAATGTGTTCTCTCTCCTGTTCCATCCGGCTACAATGGGTGCCCGGACACTGGTTTCTCCCGGAGAACGACGCGGCTGATGAGCTGGCCAGACCGGGAGCACTACTCGTGCCCTTTGCAATTCCTTGTGGTCTTCTCTTCTCTCGGACTGGAGGCGTACTGTCTCATCGAAATTTTTTGACCCACTGGTTCCCTCGATTTCCACCGAGGAACTTGTGCTCTCTCGACTTCGCTGCAATGGACACTGCCAACTGTTATCTCTTCAGGATTGGCAGAATCGAGAATCCTTCCTGCAGCGCCTGTCATTCTGCACTGTCCAGCTACGGATTCTTTGCGCCGCTTGCTCTTTGGCGACTCTCTATCTCTACGACCTATGGTCCAGGCGCTGGAGAGTTGCCCGGCTTCTGGGGCTCCATGTCTTCCGCCATGCCCCCATCCTTAGGAAGGGGTCCGGTAAGAACAACAGATCTCTTTCGAGTACAAAGGATTTACAATGAAGTCGCCTACGCGAGCCTGCGAAATATAGCGGTTTTCGCAAGTCGAAGTTTGAACCAGACAAAGGAGAATCGAAGTACGCGACCGTTACACACTACCAACGCTGCATTGGCAGCGATGTAAGAAAAGTAGTTAGCGGCAAACAAAGTTTTAATCAATTTAAAAAGAATGCAGGCAGTTGAGGCACGGCAACACATTATTGCAAAGATTACGCGGTGGCTTGAACACAAGGTCGCAGGATCAAATCCACCGATCGCACGTCTCGCTTCTACGAAGCATGAAAGCAGCAGAATATCTGAAGAGGCAGCATTAAAAATTTGAAGCAATCTTCTTTATGATGTCACAGTGAAATAGCACGACCCGAACTCATCAAGAATCGTCCAAGTTAATAAGATCTTGTTCCAACTGAAAAACAAAAAAATGTCACATTCAGGCAGGAGTGGAGGATAGTAAATACTTTCAACATTAGATGATTGAGGATAAAAGCTCAATAAAATACAGTACTACGAGGGATGTTTCAAAAGTAGCGGGGTTGTGCAAATGATTATTTTATCTTAAATGCCACGTAAAAATCACAACTTGTCCCCATCGAAGTAATTTCCTTGAGCTTGGATGCACTTTTTTATCCTCCGCTGCCACACTTTCATGAACTCCTAGAAAGATTCTTCCGGGATTGCTCGGAGTTCCTTCGTCACGGCTGTTGTAATGACTGTCGAGTTTTGAAAACGAGTTTCTTTAATGACTCCTTTGACCTTAACAAACAGGAAAAAAATCACAGGGCGCCAGATCTGGAGAGTAGGGCGGTTGCTCCAGCACGGCAATGTTATTTTTTGCAAGAAATTGCGGGTGCTCAAGATGTTGTGAGCAGGAGCATTGTAATGATAAACCAGCCATGGCTTTGTGTCCCACAATTATCTTTTCCCGCACTGAACGCGCCAAACCTCGCATGATGTCTTTGTAAACGACTCGTCACCGGGAACAACTCTACTCAGCATATCTGGTTCAGTTTCAAGTTCTTTGAAGATGTCTCAACACACTTGCACACGACGTTCCTTTTGCCCATCATTCAGCAACCTTGGTCCATTTTTGTATAGACCCTCAGATCTCAGTGATGATCGTCCACAACCTCTCACTGTTTATGCTCAACTCATCTGCTATCATCTTAACAGGAAGGCGACGGTGACGGCGCAGTTTTTCTCTCCCACGCTCAACATTTTCTATCGTTCTGGTTGTTGTTCGCCTTCCGCTCTCAGGGTCACCTTCCACATCCTCTCTTCCCCCCTCTGAACCTCCAGTGCCACTCAAAAATCCTCATTGAGGCATCTCCGTAGAGTTCTTGGAGCAACTTAAATGTTTCGGTTGGAGTTCTTTTAAGCCGAACAAGAAACTTCCAGTTGATTCATTGTTTGATGCTTATTGTTTACAAAAGAAAAAACAGTAAAAATCTTAATTTATTAAATTATCCCAAAACGAACAACAGTAAAGTACCTTTAAAGAAAAGCCTGTAAAAAGCGTATGGTTGTCAAAGAAAGCTAAAACTGCAACTTTACAACCACAGAACATTGCGCTTGTTATGAAACAAAGTTTTTATCACTGTTATAAACGTTGCTAGTGTAAAGCATACAGTCCCGATACTTTTCAAACGCACCTTGTAGGTAGGGTGATTGCATTAATTGCTTGCCAAAACAGTACTTTGCGAAAGCAAGACATTAAACAACGTTAAGCAATGGGTAGGTAACACGCAAGGCTTCATAACAGCTTCACTGCAAAGACGAAACTTATTGGTTCAAATTTGTATCTCCCACATTGTAACTGTAGTCTTTTTCTACTAAGTATAATTGCTGCATAGTGACATCTTTACCGCGCTATATTTATTCACATTTCTAAGTGTAAGCGTGCGAAACCTAGGTGATCTATTCAGGAAATAACTGCAGTATTATTCACTATTGCAAATCTGTCCTTGTCGCAGCTGTGACGTTGAACCGCAACCAATGCAATCAATATGACGTTGAACTATAATCAATTGCAGGTCTCAAAGCTGAATAATCACAAGTGGAGGGGATTGAGTAGCGGCCTCTAGACCAGAAGTTAATGAACTTTTGGAGACGCACTCTCCTTGGCAATCCAAGCGAGAACCCGCCCCTACTCGTGCTTCGCCGGGTTTGAATAGTGAAGTGACTCAGCAAGTCTTTTGGGTACCCGCCAATGGCAGTCCGCCTTGTTGGTGGTGGAGCTACCAGTCAGTGATGTGCCATTCATGACTGGTTCGAAATGGGCCGCCACTTTTTCCTTAGCGTAATTTAATTTGGTTTGCGGCATAAACTTGCAAAATCATCTCATGCCGCATCTCCATCCCAAGGAAGAGAAAGGGTAACCACCACCACAACCCGCCAGCACTCCTTAATAAGTAAAAACTTTTTTTGAAATCAATTCATTTACAACGGTCATTTTCTCATATTTGCTTTGCAAAACAACGTGAAGGCCCTTTTTCGGAGATCAATCTTTCAAAGCGCTGATCTTGATTGGACCATAGCACCGTATTCTTGCTCCTCTGTTTAAGAACCCCTGCTTTAAACCATCATCACATTTACGTACATTCTAACTCGGAGCGGAAATACCAGAAAAGGGTGCTAGTTACGTCTCCAAATGCCTGTTGAGCCTCAATGCCTTGTGGGTGTCTTTCGATAATCCAACGCTAGGGAAAAAATCGTCATTACTCCGGCAATTGATACGACTCGGCAAAGGGAGATTAAATTTTTAATATTCGGTTTTGTCTCAGTTAACGCAGGAGGCAACATTCGCCTCACAATTCCAAACTCAGCGTTGCACCTCATGCCCTGCTGATGGCATCTTCCTTCCTAAGCCTTTATCTCTTCTCTTTCACTGGCTTTTTCCATGTCATCTTCGATCGCCCTCGTCTTCTTCCTACCACTTAAAATTAAGTAATGGCCTCTTCTATTATGCGCAGCGGGAAGATTTTTCAATAGACTGCATCTTGCCTTCCATAGAACCTAGTTCCAGCTGCACCCGCTACTACATAAAAACTCAAGGTCAACCTAAACAAAGAAGACCAATGACTAGTGACAGTCTTCTGATGTTGAAACAACATTACGATTTTAACTACGTAGTTTTGCAAAACTCAACTTTATAAAAATATTTCCTGCTAAGACATTTAGCGGCCAGTTGCAGTCAGCACCTTACCCTGCTGTCAATTTGCGGGCGTCCTTTCGTAGCTTCCTCAAGAACAGACATCCACACCAGCGCCATATCTGTCGAGTCGCAATGGAACCGATAAACTGTCGTCTCTTTGGGATCCCTCAATTGGAAATATTCCTGCTTATCAGGATCTGTGGAACGAAGGAGCGTCCATCCATATACCGACATCTTTTTACAAAATTGAGTTTTATACTAAAACAAAAAGAAGTTTTTATATATTTTTCAAGTCATGGAAAACTTTCGTAATGCATAAAAGTTACATTCTTCTCGCTCCGTTGTTATCAGTTGTGTTGCGACCTCAAACGTTACTCACAAGCAAAAACGTGTAATTACGACTCAGCAATTCAATGATAAACCACTACCTCAATTTCACCAGACAGCATTGGTTTTGCTATTGCGAACATAATACAGCTAGTGCAGAACATTTCTACCTCAACAAATACAACCAAGCAAGCGAAAACGCCGTATAGCAAAGGCTTGCGAAATAAAGTAGTATTTGACTATTTAGTCCCCGCCCACAGGTTGATTTAACAAAAAAAACGGTGATCACCACTCAGGGTAAAAACTGCGCCCGTTTGTGGTTGATCACCAAAAAAACTCTTTATTTTGCGACGTAAACTCTGGCCCGCGGTTTCATCCGATTGAGAAAAATTGACTCAATTTGGCCCGTCAGCAAAAAAGATTACATGCCTCTACTGCAGTGTTTATCCTTACCATACCACAACAAAAACTTATACAAGAACGAACATACAACGTCTCCACTTGCTCTACGTAACATCACCTTATCACAATGAGCAAGTGTCCATTGGGGAGCGATTTACCTGGACTCAGTAAAATCTTATTTACACTAAACACAAAAGGACAAAATTATGGTTTAATCTACTGTTCACAGCCAAATCAACCCTTTAGTGTTCACAATCTAATAGTAATGATTCAAAAAAATAATGTTTGACCTTTCTTTCTTAACGTCCAGGATCACACCAATAACCAAACCAAGATCAAGTTGGGAAAAGAGTTGTGCATTTTATCAATGCATTATGGTCATTACATCGCAAACAAGGGTGGCTGTCACCGACGAATGGTCACTAGTAGTTTCTGACAACAGTGGGTGAAGAGTTCAACATTCAACAGCGTGAAACAAAAAAATATTGCAGCTTTGTGTACAGCGTAGAGCCAACTTGACCACGAGCAAGTCTACCACCTGCGAGAAAAACACTTACATGTTGTCGCTCCGTAGCCCGGACAGCTTTTGCAGCATAAAAGACCAGTGTTGTATCATAAAGAGCCATCCAGTATCGAGTAAATGTTGACACCTGGAATGACAAATATATACAAAGTACGACTACTAACAGCCACACAAGGATTTGCAAAATTATTTATATAAGTCCGACACAAATACATGTAAACCAGTGTTCTCATAAACTCGGATCTAACCATTAACTTAGTGATACTAAAAATGCTGTTCAACATTGATATGAAGGAAAAACATAGATTAACAACGATAATGGGTCACTCTTCACAAAAAGAAACAACTCACTTTGCTAATGGTTGAAACATTATCGAACAAATTTATAAAATAAAATACCCCTAGGTATACACCAGTTGCAATGTGGCGCACAACCACTTACCGATGGTTTTTTTCCGTGTTTCAGAACGCATTTCCGCCGGACACATCCTTCAAATTTACTTAATGAACCGCTTCCTGATTCGGTGTGACTAAAACAATGTGTAAATAGTAAATTTCTTTCAAGAACCACAACCAAACTATGCTGCTAGTATGACAAAAGCACACCTAGAGTTAAAACCGCTTGCTCGTTTACTTGGGAGTAAAATCAAGGACCTACTATTTCTGTGCATTTTTTATGCAATGATTTATGATATTTTGGGTTGCAAACATGTAATAGAAAAATGGCATCTAAATTGACCACACAATTCTGTTGAATTTGATCGGGTACAATCTAAATATAGTCGTTTAACGCCGGTTCACACAAATGGGGTTAACAACCTCAAAAAATGGCTGAAAGTACAAGTTTGGCATGTCTAACATATGAAAACTAAACTGGGCACACAGAGATCGCAAAGCATTAGAGTGCATTCACAGATATATGTGTCTAGTGTAAAGTCGCTTCACCTACGAGTGACGATGGTAACTTGTAGGGGTGATTGTCTCGATACTGTGAGTCATAAAAAACTTGAACGATGTTAATGAGTATCGAATAAAGTCGAAATGAAACTTCAGTTAACTGGTCTGGGTGAACAGTCCATGATATTCTCATTATTCGACAAGTAATAAAATCCTGATAACGAACACCTCACCTTGCTGCTGCCTGCTCAATATTCGTTGAATCAAATGAACATTCTAATACTGGCTTTATTCCTCCTAAAGAACTAATAATGGAATGCATTGACTTGCTTCTTCTTCGAAACATTCGCGGGGACTTCAACACATGTCGCCATCCTTTCACCTGCTCGGTGACATGAACAGACAAACTACTCACAGACTTCAGTGCTCGCTGGCTGGCAGAGGTTTTCGCTCTATTCGGTAGAGGACGGTTGCAAATCAGTGCCGTCCGGTCATCATCCTCATCCGAGAACTTGCTCGGCGTCTTTACCACGTCACAGGTGTAACTTTCATTGGTGACGATCCTCGAGGCATCATGCAGTCCGTGTTCGCTGATGTAAGACTGGTAGACGGATCGCAGCGAAGAATTCTTCTCGAGCGGATAGGTTGAGCATTTTACTGACATCTTCTCTTGTATCGGTTTGAGTGAGAACTTTTCTCGACTGCCCTGATGAACTTTAACCCACTGAACTGACAGTTTGTTTCTATCTGACAATGAGATGCCCTTCTTTAATCTGTCAAATATCACGTCATAACGGCACTCAGCTAGAGATATAAAACAGAAATTTACTTTCAAAAACTACGAAAAAATAAAGTAGAACAAAAAACTTGTGCATTGTGCCTTTGCAGTAAATACTGTATATCGGGTGGGCAGAAGTGATAACCCTGTTTCATTAAGAATAACTCAAAAATTAAGCTTTGCATACAAATTTATTTTGGTAGGTGTCATAATCAGCTAGTTTTGGTCAAGTGGTGAAATTTTCAGCTAAAAATATTCGTAAACACAGGAATAATGAGAAAATATAGAATTCATATAGAAAATACATATGCAATGCCAGACGTCGACTTAAAATTTACTAACCACGGCTTTAATCGAGAAGATGGTCAATAACGCCTCCATCCTCGGAATCGTGCATACCGGCACAGCTGGTATCCTGCATTTATATCACAAGCACAGCAACCAAACTGGGTAATCCCAGTTAAGTGACTTTATCGAATGCAAAACATACCAGAGACCGCACGGGGAGCGAATTGATAACCTCGGGTTTGTAAGCCAGCGTCTAATCAAACTGAGCAACGCTGCCAGCTATTTAACAAGCGGCCACACCTTCCATTATTTCAATTCGCTTTTGACTTTGATTATTACATACATCCCATTGCTTTTTTACAATTTCGTAAAACGTATGAAGATCATCGTTATCATTATTACGACACAAATAGAAACAAAGAGCACTCACTGTTCCGACGTCCACGAGATGTCCTCCTGTTCACTGTGATCGGACGCGGAGTTGGACAAACTGCTCCGGATCGATCCGCTGCTGACCGGATGTAGCGCCATCTGACCTGATGACGTCGTTGCAATTATGCTGTCATCGAGTAATGACGTGGTCACCGATGGGAAAGTATTTCGAGGAAGACTACCGCTAGAAGAAACAACGAGAAAGAGTAAGATGTTTGGGCTGTTCCACCCTCTCCTTGGAAGCACGGTGTAGGATGCAACATCCACACCTACAACTGCAAACCCACTCAAGTAGAGTAATGCTGACCGGGATAGGTGGAACCAGCGATATATTTTAAAGCTGTTACAAATGCGGATCGCTAGTCCCACCTACGACATCGCAGACTGCCATTGGCGGGTACACAAAGTCACCTTTTACCGCAAGCAAAGCAGGTAGCTCACCATTCCAAACGAATAACGGACAGATTGCGTTTTTCCTGATCGCTTCATAGATATGATTTTTGGTAAACATGTAAACGGCAGCACCAAAGTACGATCATCAAAACATTTTATGTATTACTGTTTGGTACGTGGAATCAAGTAAATTAGTGATCAGCAAAAATGGAAAACCATGATGAGGTTTAAAGATGGAACTATGAGGAGTAGAAAGAACGGGGCATCACAATCATGATCGTGACACAGCAGGAAAAGATTCACGAGACGAATTGTTGAGCGCAAACCTCTTGTTTTGTGAATTCTCCGATTTCGGTTTCATGGCACTGCTAAAGTTGCCCTCCTTTCCTAGACTCCTGGTCTTTCTGTGTCCAGGAGAGAAGTTGCCACGAGAGGGAAGATTACAAACGTCGAGGCGATCATTCGGCTTTGAACTCATTCCGAGATCTGCAAAGGTGTTAGAAAAGTAGTTAACAGACATACCAGGTTGCTCTCGAAACATTTTGATTAGCACAACAGTCCGTTTCTCCGAAGCCTCATCAGTGCAATACATTCAAATAAAACTATTCAAGATGAATTAATATTGTGTTTTTCCTTTGACCGACGGTAAATTTTTGGTTATACACAAAAAGCTCGTGTTCAGATCTGCTTCAAAGCAACCAGTAATGCTGGAACACAGCATTTCTGCTATACACAGTAATCGTTTGTATAGAAAAGCTGGATTAACATTTTGCACACACGAGAATCAACAAGATACCCAGGAGTGCGTACACATTATTACCTGCCATCACTTCTGCTTTTATTTTCTGTTTCTTTTCTGGGGATGAATTTGGTTGGATCGGTTCAATTTTTAGGGAAAGTCTGAATATTACATTTGTAATTAAACTTGCTGTCAACATCTCTGCGGTGTATCGATGAATTGAAATTTTAACATCAATACCGTTAGAAAACCAACTGTGGTTCTAAGCGTAGGAGCCGCCCATGCTCGTTTCAAAGTTTTAAGATTTTCCGTACTGGCATTGGCATCACTTTGTATCAATTCACTAATTTAAAAAATTTTCCAAGCAGAGAAAGGAAATCATTGTTAACCACATTTCTCACAGGCATAACAGTACAGCCGTCATAAAATTTGAACACGCGATCATAGCCTCCTTTACAACGAACCTTCAACACACTAGACCGAGTTGCTCTCTACGACAGATTGCTGGCATTGCGGGTTCAGCGAAAGTTGAAAATATTTTACTGCGAAGTTAAACTCGAAGCTCAAAAGTTACCAGCAGTAGCAACTCACTTGTAATTGTCTTCTTCTAAAAACTTCTGCAGTTCTTCAATGTAGGTGACGCTTTTCAAGTAATCTCGGATCGGTCGGTTGATGCTGAACTGGTCTGAAAAAGACATGGTTAGTGAAGCAACTTGGTACATTGCCATGAAGCACAAAATCGAACAATACAGACGAAATAGTGATCAGTTTAGTAAACGTAAAATTGACTTTGTCGAAGAGACTACATCAATAAAAATTGATTTAAAGCATTTCAAATAGAATCAAAACAGGAAACTTTTTATAAGTCTTATTTCACTAAAGCAGCTGCAATGATGCATGAGGAAGAGCTTCTCTTATTGCAAAAAAAATTGCTTAAAACAGCGTTCGAACACCTTGGCGAGGCCAGCTTCTCTTGAAAAGTTGCTGTAACTAAGCCCTCCTCCATGGCGCTAGAACGATTAGATCAATCGATGTAACAGTGATTCTAAACGCGCTTCCGTCACAGACAACACAAACTCTCATCACACAACAATCATGATAATTCCTCCTCCTCCTCTTCTTCGACAGAGGCAAATTGTAAAATGAAACAAATCACAGACGCAACCAAGAAAATAAAACTATAATAATCGGATTCTACGCACCAAAATTGCGGACTGGCAGCACAATGGACGCTAGGATGCATTGGACGAGCACTGACCAGCTTTACAGCCAATGCTGGCATTTACAAAACTGAACCGGCGCAAGGCACGGTTCAATAGTTCATACAGCTGTCAACACGCAACCATGCCTGCCACGTCACCATCGCTTTATAAACATGAGGCTAATTGCGTCACAAATGCAACGCACATTCATTTACAATCACAATCGCAAAATGTCTACGATAGTAAATGTCATTATGTCGAGATGTTTTTCGCCGTAAAGCCGTGATAAGACTTCTACGAAATCTTTTTGCATACACTCAGAAATTTAGGTCCAAGGCCAATTTGCGAGGAGGATTGAAATCATCAAAAAAATCACTCTTTTTGTAAACGTGAACAAAGCTTATTTGTAAAGCACATCCAAACTGTTCGAAGGTAACTTCGCCAGGTCATGCACCTTTTGCTAAGTCAATTTGTTGGATTTGAACTTTAACATGTCGTTTATCCTAGTGTAAAATTTGCTTTTGAATACGACCAACTTGGGATCGAAGCAGAGTTGATGAGCGTTACACTTACTGTATGTTGATTGCTGGTAATCAGCCAAGATTCGAAGCACGTTATTCATTTTATTGGTCCGCTCGTGGCTTTCGATCCCTCCTTTGTAAGGATGCGCGGCATCGATGTATATTATATCAGTCAGATACATGCCTGGAAACAAAAAGAAAACAGTCACTTTCATGATCTTCATCAGAGGTCGGCGTGGTAAAGCGTGAATTCGCAATCGTAATAACGCGAGTTCGATGCCCGAGTGATTTCTGTTTTGATGCGTCTTAAGACTTTTGCCATTTTGCATTTTTCCAGATTGCTGAATGCGCTTCTTAAAAGCTGAACTTTTTATTTCCTAAAGGTCAGGGTACAAGATCGACAATAACCATGTACCTACAACTACTTCGTACTTGTCGTTACTAACAGCGAAGTGCAGTTCCAACACACAGAAAATCCCTTTAAGCGCTTTTGCCAAAGATACAGCATCGTCGTCATCGCGAGGTTTGAACACACAGCGATGCAACTACTGGTTCATCGAAACGGCGCTTTGACCCACTTGACCACGTTACCGGGTCAGGCCTGAACTCGCATTGTTCTGTGTATAACTAAGAAAGCTGCAAAAAAATTGAAAAACTTTAAACCCTCGCGCTTGATGAATGGGCAGCTACAATTAGTATTTTTTCAATTTACGTCAAGTGACTTTCAAAACAACCAAAAAAGGAGTAGAACTGAAAACTTCGAAACGAGACAACGATTCGGTGATGGCGATGTTTACAATGGAACACATCATCAAGGTTGAAAATAAATTGCTGACATGTTTGAGCTTCGATGGAATGAATGTTTATTCAATCTACGAGTAGAGACCGTTATCGAACAGACATGGAAGTCTGTAGCAATGCAACGCAAAGACCAGTAAACAGAATATGGTGCGCGAGCCACTTCCAGCTATTTGTTAGCCCATCATGCACAAGCAGAAACATAAGCAGATGTAATGTAAGGACAGAATCGAAGAAAGCAAGTTGAGGATAGCAGAGTGAGAAGTTATCCTCACGGAGAGCTTTGCCACGCGGAAAATCAAAGTACCATTTTATCCATCAAGCTTTGGTTTCCCTAATGCCTCATGTAATCCGTTCGCTTTACAGCACTAACCGCACCTTGCATTGTTTCGTTAGAACATTCAGGCGTGGCTGGAAGCAGTTTTGTTTTATTGTGTCGAATACGCGCTCAGTGTATATGCTTGTTTCGACATAATAAAAACAAAGAGTCCGATCATGCTCAAACATCGGGCTAATGCGCGTGGGTCTTCAAGGAAAAGAAGTGTTTGATATTATACTGCAACAAATTAAATCAATTTCTTGTCGTCGGTTTAGTTTAGTTCATCAGCATCAAGATGTCCGATGGTTGCATCAATCTTTTCTTTACGTCACTACTAGTTACGTCATCACTGGCTGTGTTCGATCCGGTCAGCGAAATCAAACCAATGGCAGTCGAGTATGGGCGTGACATCACCATCAAGATTAATGACGAAATAAAGAAAGCGAAAAGTTTGATGGTACACCGTGAAGCGAGTCACGTGATGGCAACGGGCAGAAAATCGGAAAGAGCCTCCAAAGGTGGGCGGATTAGTCGGGGGGAAGGGAGGCCGCAGTCAATTACTCGGCACATTTAATTACTCGTAGGGTTAAGGTTAAGGATAGATTTCAACGAATATTCTCGAGCATTTTCCCTGCATACATCAGAAGACTCAAAACAAGACATGTTTATGCCAGTTCTTCCCATCTGATCAATACTGTCACAAAAAATTAACACAAAAATAAATTTTTCAAAATATCTAAGCTCTCTTCCACCAAAACGCAAATTACTTTCAGTGTGCTGTGGAAAAACGTTGCCATTGTTTTGAGACTAATATAACTTGTGCTGGCAGGCGATGTAGAATGCGTGTGCACATTCATTGTGCCTAAACCATTCCAACAATGCACACAAGAGCAATCCAACCATCACGAATTGGACACCCTGCACGCTGGTGAGTTGTGACAAGCTGTTAGTGTCTTATACCAATCCGATGTTTATTCTTGTGACTATCATGAGAGTGACAGAAGTGCTAAACGTAAAATAAATTTCACAACTGCGTCGGAGTTTGCTTGTTTCAATCTCCCGCTCAAATTGCTTGATATTACTTCAGATAAATTTACAGCTCATTGGAATGTTGGAACCCACTAAAGTGCTCAATGAAAAGCACAACAACGCAGCTATCGAGAGATTTGAACACACGATCACTTGATTGTTGTCACCTTAAACGAAGCTGCAACCCACTTGAACGAGCCACAACCTTCTACCAACATTATCGCTAATCTAGTGAAGAAAGTGACAAGGAAAGTACGGAAGATGGAGAAGCGACTGTCCAGCATATCAAGCGTGGAAGAAACGGTGAGAGTTAAATCATAGATCTTTGTGTGGTGTCGCCATTCCTCGTATTCAAAAGAAGGTATTGTGAGTTAAATAAAGAACAGTGGATATATTTTGTGCACTATGTGTAAGGAAGCAACTAACACGATGACCAAAACGAGCAGAGAAAAGCAAAAATGAAAACAAGTAAAGTCTTTCTTGGGTGTCATTGTCAACGAGTCCCCGAAAAGGAGGCTCTCATAGAGAACGCCCATTTGTGAAGAGCCCCATGCTTCGATCGGTTGAATATATTAAAAAGATGGTGAGTATCCACTTTAACATTGTTACCTTAAAATAACTGATACTAGCATGTAGCCGATCAGGGCAAACTTGTTCTACTGCACCAAAGTAGAATAGTTAAGCTGCTCACACATGTCGCAAAAGCCGTTACTATTGACTACCGACCAGTATCAATCTGCCTTGTCGATAGAGGGACTACCAGTTTTCAAGACTAATTCCTATCTCCCCCTAGCCTGACCTCGATCGAGTTTGAAGCGTGAACCTGGATGACAGTTTCATGCCGAGCCTACATTCTGCAAGAGAAGAGTTAAGGAACAATAATCGTTGCGCTCGAACAAGATCCCGGTCACGTCGCAGTGTAAAATTTGTAAGTACGTCATGCAACACATGTGCTTTCACAGGTAACGAGTTTGGTAGAGCGTGCTTCGAACACCAGCGATGAAATGCGGCGGCTCAAAGAGGAATTTCACCAAAAAGTGAACAGCATTGAAATGATGGTGGAAATCATGAAGCAGATGATGCAATACAACGAGTTGCTGGTAAGTACGTCATCATGTGACGTAATGCGGGCGAAAGCGTCATCAAGCAAATAGCAGAATACGGTACATAGCCACTTCGCAACCACACAAAATAAAGAAAATTTGCAAATATAAGCCTGGAATAAAGAAGCTGCTTATCCAGCAGGTAGTAACAACCGACTTTTCGCTACATACTAGTGAGCTTTAGTTATCGACATTTATCGATAACTAAAGCTCTATTGAAATTTTGTACCACTTCTCATCTTTACATCAGTTAGAGTTCGCCTTAGTGATGGGGTTATCAATCTGAAATTTGTGCTCGTGACTAGTTAGGAATGGGAATGGCACTCTTCCCTAGCATAATCTTGGTCGAGTTTGCGCTGTGAACCTGTCATGCCTTCATCCCAAACTAGAGGGATAATATGCCTGCAATCTTTCAACAGTTACGCATAGATGTCACAGCAGTAGACCACACGATGGTTTGCATGCATTGAATGTGGACTCAATCCCGTCGATACTTTTGCGCAGGAAAAACACACCCGATTGCAGAAGGCCCACAATGTATTACGGAAACAAGTCGAAAGCCAATCAAAAATCTTGAGTGAGCTACGTCACCTACCCGGCAGGACCTCTCCCCAGGTGAGTGAGTGCGCTTACATGACTGAATTATTCGTATCTAACAAAATGATTTCAGAAGGAAGAAAAGCTACCGACACAGCCATCAAACTTGACCGAAGAAAGAAATGCCAGCTCAGGTTAGCCAATGCGTCAATCAAACTGCATTCAACAAAATACTGCTTTCTCGTCGCGGAAGTGGAAATTCCCACTCCATACGAAGAGTCGACTTTAACAGCACCACATCTAGGGCTTCTCCGACTATCGGCAACATCTTTTTCAACAAAATATGGAGACAGCCTTATTAATAACAAACTCTCGGCGGTTTATTTTTAGCTCCGTCTATGGCTTTATAAACCAGTATAATGTGACTGCACCCATTTTAAACTTACCACATTAACAGTTAAGCTGAGAAAAGATGATAGTGATCGATTGCCTCTAATATCCGTGAGGTAAATATAGAGGTTAATTAGTTTATCAGAACAAGATGGCCGCTAGGCTGTTACATAAAAATGCAATATTTGTCTTTAATGAACTATGGCCAAACGACTTGATCAACACATTGAACAACACTGATTGTTGGGTCGATTCATGGTTAAATAAAATTGTTTACCATCCTAAATTGAACATACGACTAATTTTTCTCGCCTACTGAATAGGCGCACGGCTAAGATTTATCAACACATGCACATGTCACCTGATCTCGAGTTTTTGGTAAAACGTAACTCAAACCAGTTCAGTGTACATTGCAGTGAGCGGGTTTTCTATACACAGGTCGATTTCGAGATTGCAGCCATGCTCAGGAGGCAGGATACAGACGCAGTGGGGTGGTTCCCATCTACATATCTGGATACGCAAGGAAGATTCTAGTCTGGTGCGACTTTAAACAGGTGGGCGGGTGTGTGTAGGGAAGATATACCTAGACACCTTAATTTATTGGTAAGTTTTTAAAAATCGAATCCAATTTGCACAGGAAACTTTTCTGTATTTTCAACTGCAAATTACACGCCACACTCTGGCTTTTCGCTCGAGGCAGTATTTAAACATTTCAGAAGCTAAAATTTAAGCTGTAACAACACCTCATACGAAAACATGTTGCAGCCAATACATCTTTTGCTCAACGCCACATGTTTTAATAGGATCCCGGCGGGTGGACGGTGATACAACGGCGCAGCAGGAAAATGAAGTTTAACAGGAACATGGCCGCGTATAAAAGAGGATTCGGAAATCCTCACAGCGATTATTGGTTAGGTGGGGTTTATGTCGAAACTATCAAACCACTCACACTTATAAACTAACAACTGTGTTTTCCTTAACCAGGTTTAGAAACAATCTACCTCTTAACCAATCAGCCAGGGTCCGGCTATAAACTTCATATTCAGCTAGAAGATTGGACAGGAGCGGAGAGGTTTGCGGAATACGGAAGCTTTAAAATTGGAGCGGAGATGAGTGGATACAAACTATACACTTCACATTACCGGTAAGATAAGATTAATTTTAAGTCGTTTAAAAAAATATTCCCACGTAATATTGTACGAAATGCAGTCACCACTACCAAGTAGCAAGACATGCAGCGACTCATTGGAACTGAGTTCGGTCCCCGGGTAAAGAGAACAGTCTGGAAAACTAGCCATATAAGTCAACACTATTAACACTGTAATAAAAACTTAGCTTAAGTCAAATTCAACCCACAATCCGCGCCAGCTACCCTAATAAGAATTGAGGAACTATACTTAATCAGGACAAACATTGCGCAACGTTGAAAATTATCTGCCTGCAAATGCAACCACTTATGCAGCAATGTTGTTCAGAGGAAACGCAGGTGATTCGCTGACGTGGCATAATAAGATGGCGTTTAGTAGCCCGGATGTTGACAACGACCACTCAAAGAGAAGCTGCGCTCAAGTGCACAAAGCTGGATGGTGGTTCAAGGATTGCGCGCGTTCAAGCTTAAATGGAATCTATCATAGGTAGGGATGACTTGGCAAAACTGTTTAGTGTTGTTCACCACGTTGGCTTAAAGCTGACTGGGACGCTGGAACTTGAGTTAAAGCGGGTTTACGGCTGCACCTCACGCTCTGCTTGACATCAATAAAACTGAGTCGCCCACGACGGGTAGGCTGCTCGATCCCACCACCATAATGCCATTCGAAGATGGAAGAATCCCATTAAGTGCTTTTGCCAATGGCACAACAAGGACCTGGAGTAACTTTTTCCACACTATCCTTTTCGCATTGAGCGCCAAGCTGTGAATACTATTCTTGAAACGTCTGCGGTAAGCCGAAAAGCAATGCTAATAATTAATAAAACCATGCCATGCCGATAGCATATGGAATGTAATAAAAAGGCTTCAGCTTCAAAACGGCCCACAAATTGGCAAGCCCAATGAAAATAAGCTGTAGATCAGAGATATATTTGGACTTTAATCTATTTCACAGGGGATACTCCCGGAGCACAAATCAAGATGGCATCTTCTGGGAAACTTGGAAAGGGTCAAACTATTCTCTGAAGAAAGTAATCATGAAAATAAGGCCGATCAAATGAGCTCATTGATCAGATGCAACTCACGTTGTCGTTGCAACATAACTTATTAGTTGGCAGTTCATTGGTTTGCATGTAATAGCTCTGCCTACGTAACATACGCAACCCTCTCATTTCAGCTGTCTTCAATTTTCTTCTATCTTTCACCCTCATCACCCAGTCCTTACCACCATAACTCAGAATGCTTCGCACATGGCTTTTGTTAAAGATTCCCTAGATCCTCAGTGACATGGCTTTCTTATATCACATACTGGAGACATCCCTGAGCTTTTTCCACGCAGATACTAACCTTAAGGTTAGTTTCATGTACTCCCACTTTGGTGCTGAGAATATCCAGAGATATAACTATTACTCTTTGTTGAATTATTGCAGGGTGTTCCATAAAGTGCGCCGAATTTGAAGTAGGTGAACAAAATTTAAAGGCATTTATCATTTTTGCAAGGTGTCTTCACTTCGATTAATTGTTTCATATCTTATTTTGCAGAATACTTTAGGTAAAAATTAATTTGTAGGATACCGATACATGTTTGGTAAATGTCGCTTACGACATCGTTTCATGGAGCGGTTTTCAACTGCGCAATGAGCTCTTGCTGTTAAGACACTTTACGAAAATGGAGAATGTGCGACGCAAAGAAAACTCCGAACCATCTTTGATAGAAATGAAGCTCCGTGCCAGCCTACTGTACGCAGACTAATGACAAAGTTTGAACCAGCTGGTTCGGTTTTAACGATAAAATCGCCTGCTCGGAAACGTTCTTGTCGAATTGAGGAATAGTTTGTTCTTGTGCAAGACAATGTCACTGTGAATCCAGGAAAGTCAATTCGGACGTTCGCAGCACTTGGATATCTCGACCACTTCATTGCATCGCATTTGCAAAAAAATCTCCATACATAAGCGTACAAACTTCATGCATGCGTACATCGTTGCGCAGTTGAAAACCGTTCTATGACAAAGTATCCTAAACAACAATTGCCAAACAAGTACTGGTGTTCTCCGAGTAATTCAATTTTACAAAAAGTATTCAGCAAAATGAAACAAAAAAATAATTAATCGGAGTGAAGACACCTTGCAAAAATGATAAAAGCATGCCCTTAAGCTTTAGTACACAAAACGTTAGCCCCATTCAAATTTGGCAAACTTTATGGATTCCCCTATACAATTCAGACTCATAAAAAATACTCTAAGTACACAGCCGCATCAATAAGAACCATCGTACACTGGGATGAAACAGGGCTTGTTTAAATCATTAACCTCTTTATACAATGATGGCTAATCACGTCCGGCTTTTCTTGAATGTTATTATTCAGAATTACAGTCACTACACATTTAGCACTTGTGCTCATATGCATAGCAACTAGCATGTTAGAGGGTACTCTCTTGAAATTATACTAAGTTTTGTTGCCTGTTTTGTAAAGTTTAAGATTGTATATCAGAAAGAAGTTTCCGTAAAATCACAAGCTTTGTTGATCAATTATGTTTAATAAAATACATTTGTTAACAAGGTTTCTTTCATTTTTTCTTTTTCATGAATTTTCTTTTCTTAGTTTTCTCTTTTTCTTTTTAGGTAAAGCAGAAAGATGCTCCTTACTTAATGAAATTATTTTTAATGCATCCATCAACAGAATAATTAAAACAGTATCTAAAAATAGTGGGATGGGTTTCGAATTGGCCTATACAGCCTTGCTAGTAATGAGTCATAAGTTGTGCTCGTACGTGTTTGTGTATCGGATAAATCTACAGGTAGATCCAATAATTGACTTGATTCAGTCATGTGTCACATGGATGAATTGTGATCACTTCAATAGACTAGGCAGTAGACATATCGCCAGATTGGCAAATTCAGAAACTGTGTTTATCACAGACCACTTCAGAATGTGTAATTGTGCAACACCTACCAACAGCCGCAATCTGTGTGCTAATATAGATTCCTTATCAGGATATTCGTGAGTGATCATTTCAATTATAACTATAGTAATGATCCGAAACTCTCTAATGATCCGAAACTAACCCTAATCTAAAAATTCAAGCAGTTTGAGAGCTCCAATTTTTGAAATGTGGTTTTGTTCGGCAGACGGTAACGGCAAAATTTACTTCATGTTTCTCGCATTCATAGAAACATCGTTTCGCCATTTTTAAACCAGTGGTACCCAAACTATATTTTACGAAGAATGCGAGGCAATTTAAACAAAAGTATCTGCCATATCGACCATAGGCGTAAAATTTTTCGTTTTGGCTCAAAACAAAGTTGAAGATCTTCTATTTTTTGGAGATCAAGTTTTACAAAAAGACTTTTTCGAGAATTTTGGCTCCGCTCAGAAGTGACGACTTTTTTAGTTCAATTTTTTTACAACAAAGCGATCGCGCTCTGAATCGCTACCAACAGCTCGGCCACGGATTTTAACAAGAAGAACTCTATTTATTCTCCAGATAACAAGGTGTTTCGGTTCCACACTGAACCACAATTAATAGCGTTCAAGCTACACATGAAAAATTTAGTTTTTTCATCTTTAATAAAGATTAGTTACACCTTTCATTATTAACATCTAGCTGCAGTAACTACTGACCTAGAAAAGGGATGCAAGGCAGTTTGATGTCTTGCATATGCGTGCGCAACTCACTCCGGTTCTCATCTTCTCGAACCAACACAAGTAGCCGGTCGAATTGACTTTTTTGATTCTTTGGAACAACCTGAAATGTTAACTTATGATCACACAATGCACACGACTGTCGATCATACCCAAGTGTAAAATCTTGGCAATCTGACCTCATGAATGTCGGTCTTACCATGACGATAATCAACTGGTCGTAAGTTCAAACCTCACCATGATAGCTCTATTGTACTTTTCAATGATTTTCCCTGCTTGACTAAGGGCACTTTACTGTCGCTATGTGCCAGTTTGGGATATAAAATGTTATAAAACAGTACTTAAACCATGCCCGCACACTAAAGGCTTTTAACATCCAAAAGCGAAGTGCTAAACAAACACAACAAAATGCTCTTTTTGTTACGCATGAAAAAATATACTCGAGATCGATCTTGCTACTGCTTTTATTGCTACTGTGCTACAGTGGATTATGAATTAGTGCGCAAAACAATACAACGCAAAGCACTTAGTGCTTTACGTTTCAGCAGATGCAACTTACCGTCCAAGTTTTTGATAATCTGATAACTGGAGTGCTGTTGAGTGATTGAATGACTGCCATCAGACTATGGAAGTTATTCACTTCAAATAATTTCTGAAACACATAAACGATTTTAAAAAACAGGCGTACACACAGGAAGACGCGTGCTACAAACTGCGCACCTTTGCAATTTTGATAAAATGAGTGATAATATCCACTCTATGCTTTAGCGAGGACGCGTTTAAAACTTCACGGATAACCCAGAAGCTTGTCTGCAATAAAACAAAAACATGAATTAGCCGGAGCAGTGTGAAGCGTCTGGTTGCTAGTTCGATGCCGGTTCATTATCGCATGTGTTCTGCATTTCGTGCCGTTGCGAAGGCACTTTTTGGCAAAATACGAGCTTGGCTTAGTGGCTGCGGGGGAAATGCATTGTACCAGCCGCGCAGGTTAACTGACAAGCAAGTTTGACTCAAGTTATTCCATCACTGCATGGTTTGTTCTGTGTACGTGGCTAAGATACATCCACCAAACGACAAAGATAATTTCAGCGCGAAATCTTTTTAATATCATGTATATCAGTGATTTTCAACCAAGGTTCCGCCAGAAGGTCACAAATTTTCATTTCATACAATTGAATTATTGCACAGAGGTTCCCCGAGTCACTGAAATGTTTTCTTGGGATTCCGCTCCAGCAAAAAAGTTGAAAACCACTGATGTATAGGATAAACATAGATTGCAATCTACTACACGGCCTAATAGAAACAGGGCGCTTACATTATTAAATCGCTGTGTCATGGTACACACATTGGGTGATTGCTTCCACTTCTCTTTCTTCACCCAACCACATGATGTGATCTCATCAGGGGCGATCGCTTTGAAGGCGTCCAAATCGAGAAGAGTTAGTTGTTTCTGGATAGAAATAATACGCTAGGACTGCTTGGATGGTCGAACGCTAGTATTGGCATGATTGTTCACATCCTGGTCTCTGTGGTGCAGTGTGGAATGAATGGCCACACATCGCAAAACCACTAAAGCAAGTCAGCTCGTGCTATTCGGAGTCCATTTCAAGATTACCCGTAGTCCATTTCAAACTGTTCGTAAATTAAGACCGGTAGTAGCCCAACCTCCAACAAGACGAACTGGCATTGACGAGAAGCCCAAAGTCCCTTTTGCATCTCGTTGGGCGAGCGACTTAACAATATTCCAACTCGGTAAAGCGCAGAAAGTTGGTCTAGTTACTCAAAAGGAAATAGAAAGAACTTAATGTTTTCAGCTTTCTTGCTTAAAAATTGAGCGGTAGAGACACATGTCGACGTTATAAGCAATTTGATGTTCAGCATGTGCGTAGTTCGCATTGAAAATTTAGTTACGGCACATCAGCTGCGAGAAACTCACCGCGAATTCGTCTGGAGTAACCTTTAAAACATCGAACTCGGTCAGTTCGCCCTGGACCATCAAATTTACTGGTTCGTCACGAGAAGAGGAAATCTGCATTTGGAAGTTATAAAATAGTGAAGTAGAAACAAATAGAGTAGGCTACATACAAGGTGTGTTTAAAAAATAACGAGACAGTGCGCATAAATTTTTTAATCCACATGCAAACCAGAAACTACAACGCGTCGCTTTCAAAGTAATCTCCTGGGGATCTCACGCACTTTGCCTTCTCTGCCATCCTCCAATGCCCTCATGGAAGAATTTTTCCAGGATCGCGGGGAGCTCCTTCGTCACAGCATTTCAATGGCTTCTACGACAGGAAAACGTGTTCCTTTCATAACTCCCTTGAGCTTAGGGAACAGAAAAAACCAAAGGATGACAGATCTGCGGAGTGTGGAGGTTACTGCAGCACAGCAAAGCTACTTTGGGCAAAAAATTTCCGGACATTCAAGGTATTGTATGCCGAAGCACTGTTCTGGTAATGCAGCCATGACTTTTCTCGCACTGACCGCATGAAATGTCACAGATCGCACCTACAAATGTGCTGCTTGATAGTCTGGCCAAGTGGCAAAACTTCTGCATGCACAATGCCTCTCAAATCAAAGAAAGTAATCAATATCACGTTGAGTTTCGACAGAGATATCCTGCCTTTCTTGAGTTCAGTGACGCGGGAAGCACTTCCACTCAAGGCTATGGCGCTTGGCGAGTGCATCGTACTCAAAAATCTATGACTCTTCACCAGTAATCACTCTCCCCAGCAAGCTCGATTTCATATCGAGTTGTTCCAGAATGTCGTGACACACCTGCACACGCCGCTTCTAGCGCTTTTCATTCAGTAACCTCGGAACCATTTTTACACATCTTCCACATCTCCAAATCTTTCGCAATGATTATTCACACCCTCTCGCAGTTCATGTTCAACTCATTTGTAATCATTTTAACAGGTAGGCGGCGATCACTGTGCACCTTCTGGTTGACACGCCCGACATTTTCCGCAGTCCTGCTAGGGGAGGCCTCCTATTCCTAAGGTCATCTTCCACACCCCTTCCTTTCCTCCTTAAACTTCCAGTGCCACTCGAAAACACGAATTCTCGACATTGTGTCATCCCCATGTGGTTCCAGCAGTAAGCCGAGTACTTTTGTAAGCGTTTTTCCAAGACGCACAAGAAATTTCAACTTTGTTCGTTGGTCGGTGTGCATATGCTGTTTCAGCAAAAATTAGGAACCTACATTTCTCACAACGGTCAACATTTAAGCGACTTTAAACAAAAGCCTGTGAAAGGGCGCGTGGTTAACACAGGAAGCTGAAACTGCGTTGTACTTTCATGAGATGATCTACATGGTAACGCAACGCGCTAATCCATTGCGTAAACATAACTCGCGCAGCACACACAGTCTCGTTACTTTTTAAACATACCTCGTACAAACAGCTTAGCACATGTGGATCAAGAAAAGTACAAGTTGCAGAGTGACCTGGCACAACTGGGAAATCAAAAAGCATTTTGGGAAGAGCCACATTACCACATACGCACACTAACAGGTGTGGCTTGCGTTCACCACAATCATAGGTTACAAAAATCGTACATCAGCAGCGCTGCCGTTAGCTTGTTCGTCGTAATTAGGACTGATATATTGATTTGCCATCATGAATGACATCGAGACAGGCCTCCAACCATCAGTCAGCGATGGCTTCGTCACTTTCTGAAAACAAAATAAATTCTCAACTTTCTAATACTACACATGATCAACGATTTTAAAACCAATATATTTTGGAAACAATGATATTACAATCATTAGTTTGTTTTTTTTATATAGAATCTACTTCAAATAAACATAACAATCATCAACAAAGCTGACTGGCTGCTTTAGTTTTTGATTTTATGCTTTTTAATTGCTTTATTGCTCGTACCTGGTAAAGTTTGTGCTTCTTTTGATATTCAAACGAGAGTGATGCTTGAAGTTCTGCAAAAAGTTTATGGATGTTCAGGAATATAATGCAGTCAAAATACATAGCATAAGCAGCTTGGGCACGACCAAACCTTGATCGTGTTAAGTTAGCAAAAAGAGCAGCATATTGTGCGTAAATTCGCAGCCAAACAATGATGGCGAGAGGCGAGATCAAACATTCACATTATCATTTACAGAATGTTACCTGACGGGATGAAAGTTGAAGAAGGCCGGTGGGTTCTAGGTGATCTGGGGGGAAGGTGGCCGATTGATGACAACTTTTCATGCGCAGTTTGGTCCACAGCAATGTCAAGTTCTCTGAAAATCCAATAGTTCGTGGAAGTATGGATAAAATATGGCTATTTTAAATAAGATCAAATTTTCAACTTCGCTTCTTCTTTTTAACAAGCGATATTGTAGTTACTACTACGTTTATGACAGCATAGAAGGCTGTTATGGCGTAATTATAAGCTACCATTATGAAAGCTGCCGCCTTTCCATTCCAATCTTAAAAACGGGAAAAGTTTTATCTCGAAATATTATCAAATACTTTCAGCTATTAATTCGGTTTGGCAAATGTTGAGATTATTTAACAATGAAGCTCCTAGGATGTTGCTAATTAGAGCATTTTCAATATTAAAAGTTTTTCAATTATTTACTGAAACGTTTATGCTACAAAAATTGTTCCATAACCAAAGAAGTGAAATATTGCTTTATCAGCTGAACAGAATATCAATATAGCAGGGAATCTAGCTCCTGATCAAATAGCAGAAAGGGCACATGAGCAGGGGATATCCTGGTATACAGAAAACCGAGATCAATTGTGGAAACTAACATTTCACTGGAGAATTAATTTGGGTTTTGCATACATTGTATCCCCGTCTAATGTATAGTGCACCCGCATGTATTATGTACGCAACTGACGAGTAAAACGATATAAAGATTGCCCTCTGTAAGGTCTGTCCATAATTTGCTTCATATCTATTTGCACATATTTAGTCACATGTACGTACATGGAGCTGTACGAAAGAAAAAACGATTCCGGTGGCAGCGGGTTCGAATTCCACCAGAAAAGTGTTAGCTTTCTGCGTCGCCCCGCCTTAAATTTAAGCAGTGTAATGGCAGCACCTTTACCATTCATACACTTTTTTTGGCCTGGAAACCGGTTTCAATACAGATTTAATAAAGGCTGTTTACCAAAATATATTCAGCACTTTTTTGGCTGACTAAGGCTTTAGGTTTTCTAGTACACCAGGGGTGGCCACACCTGCTTCACAACAAAGCCAAAATTGAAATAGAGGCAACGTAATTCTCGGTTGTAGCCCGTCGACATTTTCCACGCACATTGATGCGAAAACCTTTTTATTTTGGAGTTTGATACTTTCAAAGCCCCAACTGACACATACTCCATCCAGCAAGGGGGGGTGGGGATTTTTTTGGGCATTAATATTTTTGAGGGTGAATCAACATTCACCCAGCGTAGCAAATTTTCTCTTGCAGACTTCCACGGGCCTGGTGTACACACAAAGCTGTCAAAACGCTCACGCACTTTCTATCTTAGACACTATATTCCTACAAATTACATTCAATATGTGCGAAAAAAGATCTAAATATTATGAACAAACTTGTACGGGCTCTTTCTTCTCCCCACTGCTGGGCTTTTTCGTTGTGTTGTCGGACTAATGCTAAAAAATGACTTTGCTCGTTTTACTTCTTGTGGCAAGGAACCGTCGGTAAGCGTCTCTGCAATTACACACAGTTGAAACAAACGAGGTTGCGCAGACCGGTTTTTACTCACCTGATAGACTGAAGTAATCTCGACGGGACTTTGCTGGCTTTTCACAATCGGCGGAGTGATCATGTGAAGCCTGTACAGCAATGGTAGGTTAAAATTACCACGTAATTGCATGTTTTATCTTTATCTGTGTGTTACCCGGTAGTATACTTATCAACAAAGAAAAATTGCGGTAAAGCGTTTTCAAAAAAGCACAACAAGTAGAAACTAGGTGGGGACTGAACTAGCAAACCCACGACTGCAACTCAGTTTTTACCAGCGCACTTTACAAACGAAAGCTGAAGCATTAAGAACCCTTTATTTTTGTTGCAAGCATGCTTACTAAATCCTTTGCTTCAAAACACACTTACACCTAGCTGCACGCTACTACAGCTAGCCCCTGCAATGTTGGCCACTTGCTGCAAAATCAGGAGCTTTGATGATGCTACTCCATAAACATTAAGTTGGAGAAGCAGAGTCTGCCACGAACGCAGCTGATTGCAAAAAAAAGCCTCGTCAACCTATCTTGTAATATACTTTGTGTATTTACTATGTTTTCATGTTATAATTTAACTTCTGCTTGTGACAGTTGTGACGTCACACACATCACAATTGAAAATACTAATGACTTGTGTGACAAAACAAAAGCTAAGCCGTAAAGATGGCATCAAAACGCAGTAAATAACTCTGATCTTAATCAACCTTGCAATCATGTTATGGGGACTTACCAACGGACTTCTCTTGCAGGTTGGTGTAGCAGCAAGTTGGGTGTATAATTGATGGCCTGTAGCAATACTACCTTGATCTTTGCCTAATGGCGACGGCTCTGATGACCTCAATTGATCGTTAATCGAAGACTGGCGGTTTTCAACATTCCTATAATCACTCGAGTTCGATCGCACGTGATTGGTTTCTTTACTTTTCACAGTGACTTCAGAATCGGACGAGCAATTGTCCGATTTTCGACGCAAGACGTGAACAGGCCGATTCTCCACCGGCGCTCTACGTCGTACGCTAGTTCTGACTGGCTGGTCGTCAGGTGGCACTATGGTCGGGAGTGACACGTTCTTTGGGAGAGGATGGCTGTGAACGAATGATGTTGCAACTTCACTGCTCCTTCTCTCCCAGCAAGAAGGTGGAGGACTTCCGTATAGGGTGATGATCTCTTCCGAAAGACTCTGAAATTAAATTGATCAATGACCTGCGTTCTGAAGCGGTGAAACCCAGGGGATGGCCGAAGTGGCCCGACGCGCTGAGTCTAGCACACAAAAAATGCAACCTAAAAACTTCGCGTATGCTTGGTGAATAAGTGTAAACCATGGTGTAAACTTGAAAATTTAGACTTTTTGTGAGCTTTCTGCCTTTAATGTCAACATTGCTTCTGAATGGTGTGATTCAGGATAAGACCCAATGCAGAAATTTTTACGGTTTAGTGGCACGTTTTTGGAAGCAAGGCTCTAAACCACCGGTACTGGTAACTCTGAAGCAGGTCTGAGCACAAGCTTGATGCACAACTGTAAAGGTTTTCTGACAGCCTAAGGTTTTTCACCTGTTTATTCTTTCAAGCTGTTTACTCTTTCAAGCAACTAATTGTTAGGCACAAACATCAATGGCACACTTGTAACATTAGAAGTGAAAACACGCCAGCAAAAGCTGCACGAATGTTATTTTCATGATAATCGTACGGACACAATCCGTCATTGTTGTGTCCTAGGGTGAGAAATACGAGGGGCATTCAAAAAATACGCGGAATTTTTCAATTTTTTTATTGATTTCTATTTACAATGAATTTATTTTTCAACGTAACCTCCGTCACGGTAGATGCAGTTCCCCAGGCGGTGTTTTCATCCATTTACACCATTTTTGAAAAATTCTGCAGACTGATTTCTAAGCCATGTTTTGCTTCATTAGTGCTATTGAAACGAACTCCTTTCAGATGTTCTTTGAGTTTTGGAAATAGGAAAAAATCAGATGGGGCTAGATCTGGGCTATAAGGTGGATGTGGCAGCAATTCCCATCGAAATTCTCTCAAAATTTCCTTTGTCACCCTTGCGGAATGCGCTGGAGCATTGTCATGATGGAAAAGAATTCCTGAAAGGAGTCCGTTTCAATAGCACTGATGAAGCAAAACATGCAGCTAAAACATGGCTTAGAAATCAGTCTGCAGAATTTTTCAAAAATGGTGTTAATGGATGAAAACACCGCCTGGGGAACTGCATCTACGGTGACGGAGGTAATGTTGAAAAATAAATTCATTGTAAATAGAAATCAATAAAAAAATTGAAAAATTCCGCGTATTTTTTGAATGCCCCTCGTAGAGACGTTGTAATGCAATTTTGATCACAATTAGTATTACACCATGCAGATATTTTGCAAATAATAGTTAACAAAATCATCAACCAGAAATAAAACATGATCAAAATTAGTTTTGAAATCTATCAGCAAATTAAATGTACACAGTGATCGTTTCGAATTAACGAAATGCAAAATGGAGTGCTTTTTCTTTAATAAGACCCGTAGTAAAAAATATAAACATTTAATATGTAAAGGCAGAGTTCTGTGTGTACGTACGTATGCTTTAACTCCTCCAAACTACTGCGCGTACAAGCATTAACTTGGCACGATTGATCACCACCCCATCAGGAGTGTCGTAAGGGTGTATGTGACGTCATAATCAAACATAACTTTTTTAATTTGCATTTCCTGACAGACGAAAAGCGTTTTTAGCTCAAACGAAAGTGAGCTCCTAATTTATCAACTTGCGAAAAATTTCATCCTTTTGGTGTCTAAGGTGAGGTCACAGCCTACGCTTGATTGCACAATTTCTTCTCCGCATTTTTCAAAAACTACTTATAGTGGAAACGCGATCTTAAAAGCTTTTTTGGAAATGAAGATGCTTTCAATAAAAATAACTCACAATAATTAGAACTCAATTGATGATGCAACAACAGATTCTTTATTTAAACATTTTAAGCATTCTAAGCGTTTCTAAAACTCGCTCTCTGATGTCATAATGCTGTGTGGTACAATTAACACAGTCTTTCGCTACTAGAGATCATCATATTATGTTTTTCAAAAATAGCAACACTTTATTAGCATTAATTAGCAACAAATAGCAATGTCGCTATTTTTGAAAGTAAAGGTCTAGTCATTTCTCAACCAACTTTCAACATTTTTTTAACAAAGTACAGGTCATTTCAAAGCAATAATACAATCCGATAATACAAGGCACACACCTTAACTATTTGTTTTACACTAAAAACAATTGAACTTTACCACCTTTAGTGTACCTTTTTATCCCCCCAAAAAATGGTATGCAGAGTCAAAACAGGTTAGTTTAATATACAAAGATTGTGATAAGGTACAAACAATCAGAGTCGTTTAAAAGTTTAGGAAACGTGCACGTTTTTCAGAATTTTTCTTTGAGCACACTCAAAACATCAATTTTTCGCGTTCTTTCTCCAAGGGTACCTAATCCTATCATCTCCTCAGTCACAACACTGAAAATCCGAGGTTACGATTCGAATAAAAAAATACCACTTGTGCCAAATCGTTAATACCAGTGGACTCATCCGAGGCAATTGAGTAGCAAAAGTTTTTGCCTTGGCATATTGTGTGGAGATGCTAGATACATTGAGCGCTAATTCATGTTGCCGATCAGTGGTTGTTTGTCTGGAGAGATGCAGCTTTTTGTACTTGTTGACTTTGTCTATATCTAAACATGATACCACTTCAATAATTACACCATCTGCTATGATTTCAACAACACGTGACGTCTTGCCGAGATTGTACACTATTCTATATGTTGCTTGAGTAATGTTTGTCCCTTGCGTGTTGACATGTCTTAAGTACTTGTCGCTGCTGCTGATTTTCAAGTTTCCTTTTAAACGCTTCCTCACGAACCTCTCCTTTCAACAAAGCAAACTTATGACTTTTGTGAGTTGCGTAATGCTAAAGAGCAATATAATTTTCAACAGCTGTTGTCATAGAGTTGCAAATTAGGCATATCGCTTTCATTTAGCGCAATACCACAAAACAGCAGTCATTTAGTGCAATAACATAAAAATGAACGACTTAACAGCAAGAAATTGATAACAAATTTCACTCTTCCTCCCATCAATTCACATAAAATCAACTTATTGCTTGGTCAGAATCATACACTTTTGCCTGCTGCGTGCTTGCTTGCCACGCTGTACCTCATTAATTTGTGACATCACAAAGAAAACCAGCTAGAACTATTTATATTTCTTTTTGGAGGTGACTCACTAAAGACTATAATCATTGCCAACAGTTTTGCCTGAGACCATTCTTTATGTCAAAGACTAAATTAAAACCAACATCTAAAACAGAGGAAAGTGAGCAAAAGCAATACAATTAAGGCAAGTAAGCTTGCAATTGAGCAAATAGTCAAAAGGCCGCACAAACTTTTCGAAAACGCCGCATGCGGCTTGAGGCCACGCTTTTCCCATCCCCGCACTAAACTCCACAAGCTTAACCGTAGTAATTTGTAGTACTCCGTGCAAAATGCTAATTGAGCAGGTATAAGAAATGTATAACTTTTTCCAGTCTAAGTGCACGTTGCAAGCAAGTTTTATATTCCAGGTTTTGAAAGTCAAGAGAAAATAAAATATGCTTGGTCAATTATTTCCGAAAAAGGGTCTTTAACAGTTATTTGAAACTCAAATTTTCTTTATGGCTCTCGATTTTATTCCTAAAAACTTTTTCAGAAAATTTTTCTGTAAAAAAACAGAAGTGAACAAAAAAGGGATTACGTTTATCGTCGAGCCCAAACCCTCTTTGGTTCTACCAACACCCAAAACTTCAAGAAAGTATCCATCTAGAGTTACAACATTACCTGATCAGATTGACAAATTTAATGACTTTGATGAAATCTCAGATTTTTCAAGCATTGATGACAGTTTGTGTCCCTCTGTCTACCAGTTGCAAGTAGATGAAAACTAGAGCAGTTTTTTACAAAATAGAAAACTGCAGACCTTTGATATCCCATCGGCTACCCAAGCAATTGTAATTGATAATAATTTGCACGTTAAGCTTTTTTCATTAGGAACCTCGATATCGCTCCATCAGTGGTTTAGAAAAGAAAAAGACTGTCGACTAACAAAAAGTCTTTATCTCCAAAACTTTCCACCCAACATCAAACGCTTTTCTGACAACAGTCATGCTATCGCAATGGTGGAACTAATGGAAATTCGGTTCAAAAACCTGATGAAAGACAAAAATTCAGTGTTGAACTTCTGTAACCCGCCTTGATGTTGCTTTGGTGCCAGCATATCAGCTACTACTCAATCCTTTTCCCTTACCTTTGGTTAGTCAGGTAGGAGTGGAGCCTTCTATAGCAAAAAATTGTTACTGTGTGAGAAGAAAATTGGCCAAGATGTCAAACTCCTTATAGACGAAATATACTTGCAAAAAGAAGGGCAATTTTGAGAAGGAGAATAGGTTGGATGCGATAATAACGGTGAAATATTCAAAGGCATTATCACCTTATGCTTGTCGGAATGAAAAAGAATGTTTCCTTCGTGGTAAAAGCAATCCCTAGGAACAAAATTAAAGGAGAGTGGTTGTCGTCACAAATAGCTGAGAGCATACAAACCCTTCATGAAATCGGTTTTCATGTGTGAGCTGTGATATCCCATAGTCATCTTAGCAATGTGGCAGCCTTCAACAACCTGTACTCAAAACATGGTTGTGCTTCACATGGAAACTCAATTCTGGATGGTTCCATTTCAGATCGCTCCACTTGTATGTTTTTTGACTTTGTACATCGGCTTAAAAACATTCGTAACAACTTGTTGAATTCCAGACGACTTATTTTTCCTGAATTTTAATTTTCTGACTGTATTAGTCTTCCTGCCGGAGAGATTTCGTGGAAGTTGATTTATGATATGTTTGACCAGGATGAAAAGTTGCAGGCGAATTTAAGAAAAGCCACCAAGCTCACCCACTAAGTTTGACACCATAACAACCTATGTGTAGGGTGACACAAAAAAAACGGTCATCACCTAAAGTTGAATAACGTTTGAAATAATTAATCAATTCTTTCCATTTTTCAGATTTACCAATAAGTATTAATGTTATAAGAGTCTACCAAATTTGACCCTCGAGATGCCATGGACTACTGAGCAAAAGATATTTATAGTTGAGGCATATTTTCGGCAGAAGTCTATCCACGCAGCTCAATTGCAATTCAAAGAACAGTTTAGATGTCGTGAATTTCCTGTTCATTCAATGATCTACAGATGGGTCAACAAGTTCAGAACCCATGGGACTGTGCATAACCTCAATCGTAAAGACACTAGCAGACAATCATACTCTGGACGACCGAAATCATCAAGGACACCGCACAACGTTGCTGCAGTCAGAGACTCTGTTGTCCGCAGCCCAAGCAAGTCTGTGCGTCGGCGAAGTCAGGAGCTTGGAATCAACCGAGAGTCCGTGCGGAGAATTTTGATCGCAGATCTCAACCTGTATCCTTACAGGATACAGATTAAACAAAAGCTTACACTTGATGACATGAGGAAGCGCGTGATCATGTGCCAGTGGTTTTGCGACAAGATTGACGCTGTGACAGACTTTCTTGACAATGTCTGGTTTTCGGACGAGGCACATTTTCTGTTGTCGGGTCACGTGAACTCTAAAAACAACATCTTCTGGGGAAGCACATCCCCTGAGCACTGTCTGCAAAGGCCATTACACTCTCTGAAGTGCACTGCCTGGGTTGCCATCTCCAAAGATGGCATCATTGGACCATTCTGGTTCGAGGACGACAATGAGCAGTGTGTGACAATCAACACCGAGCGATATGTCCAGGTGCTTGGCAAGTTCTGGACAGCACTTGGTCGACGGAGAGAGGTCGTCAGGGTCCTCCAGTGGTTCCAGCAGGATGGTGCCACCCCCCACACCTCAAAAGAATCATTGGCATGGCTACAGCAGCGTTTTCCTGACCGACTGATCAGCCGCAGGTGTGACCCGCAGTGGTCGCCGTATTCACCGGACTTGAACCCCCCAGATTTTTATCTGAGGGGATGCCTTAAGGACCGGGTCTATGCCAACAACCCCCAAAGTATCCCTGACCTGAAGGCAGCAATCACAGCAGCAATAAGAGCGATTCCAAGGGAGGAATGCGGGAGGGTCATCGAGAATTTTGCCCACCGGATCCAAGTGTGCCTGCAGCGCCGGGGAGCTCATTTCGAGCACATTTTTTGAGCGCCAGTGAAACAAAGAGGTTTTGTAGTACAGACTTGAAATTTTTGAGTTGTCTGCTACACAGGACGTGACCTAATGTAGCTGAAATTTTGTGTCAATATAAATAAAATTTGGGAAGTTATTCGAATTTTGGTGATGACCGTTTTTTTTGTGTCACCCTCTTTTCCAATTGAAGAGTGGCGTGAAGATGGCTATGCTTTCGTCCTTAGCGAAAGATTTCAGGTCGATCCTCTTGAGTGTCACTTTTTAAACTAACGCCAGATGAGTGATGGACGCTTCTTCGTGGGATTGCTAAAGGTGAACACAAATGAGGGGATTTTAGCAATAAAGTCCCTCCCTAAAGTATCAGTTTCCTCATGGCAAGAAGATATTTACACTGTTAGTAGCCATGATCTTGCCTTGCTGCAATTGAATAGAGAGCTAAATGACATCTCTACTGAACTGGAAAAGTGTTCTTTTGGATCTAACGCAACAAAAGTTGTGTTTAGATCCAAAAATAGTTTTCCAGTTCGCTTCTGGATGTATCTCCAAAATAGTGATAGAGACAAAATTGTTAAACCGTAGAGCATTTTTAACCTCCTCAACAGACTCAGCTTTTGAAAACTTTTGACTGTCTTTTGAAACTGTCTCGTGGTGGTCAAACGCTACCTGCCGTTATCTAACACATCATGTTAGCAAATCCTTCGAAATGCTGGAATTATCTGAAAATATTTTCGGAAGAATGAAATCCTCGCAAGAACCGCTGCCGAGCACGTGCTGAGTTTAGATCATTTGGCGTCTTATTCGTTTTTGTGCGACGACCATTCCAAAACTATTAAACTTATCAATCGCGTAATTTGCACCATATTTCGAATGCACAAAAACTTTTATTACTAACCAAGTTGGAAAAGATGTAGTAGAACGTTTTAAACCAAGATAAAGAAAGCAGCGATGCACAACAGTTTCAATTGGCGGTCAATATGTAATTCGACTGGTCGCGAAACATTTATTGCGGATCCTTACGATTAGTGCTATCTACATTTCGCAACTTTGCATGCTTTGGAAAATGAAGTTGTTATTTTGCTTGGAAAATCAAATCTTGTATGAACTCTGATTTATTTCGAGTTGCATTTGGCTGAACTTGCATTATCGCAAAAAACGAAAAGTAAGCTTAGTTAATCTTCTAAAAGTGACTTTAATGCCCTAAATGACAGATTATGTTGGTGTGCGTTCGCTAAACTGCCTGCTTCTTACAGGCACGAAGAGAAAGCAAGTGCCACTCACGAAAACTTACCCTTCTAATTTTTACGTGAAAAGGCAAAATGTCTAGCCGTCTTCTTTATAAGTAGGCAATGTCCCGAAATTAAATGATTTATAAAGGCATTACGTAAAACTGTGCAAGTTTTTGGTTGACACTTCGTAAAATCGCTTTGACTTTTTCATTGATGATGCTTCAACGCATTGAAGGCTACGTTCGCAGAATTCAAAACTTGAAAAACAAGATTATTAAAGATATGCCCTATGCAAAGACAAAAAGTGAACAACGCTTTTGGTGATGACTTCACTTGAATTTTTTTTTTTTATTTGATGAAAGAAACTTTCAAAATGCAAAAAATCAAACATTCAAGTCATTCCAAAGCTTTTGATGGAGGCAATTCGCCCAGTGACCAAAGAGTTATTGGCAAGAGCATAATGGTTGAAGCAATCACGTTAGTTCTGAAAAAAAGGTTGAGTACTATCGTCAATTATTAAAAACAAAATGGATTTCTGGTATTTGCCCTAACAATAGGCTAGAAATATCACAATTATCCCTTGATTGAAACAAAAAATCGCTTTCGCTTTGCATTTGCTAGTTTGAAAACAATGGAACTCCGCGAAAACACTATAAGCTACATGAAAGTAATTTACCGGGTCACGTGACGGATTGTCATCTGAAAATAATTCTGAATCCCATTCTGTCGGACAAGGTGAGAAATTCAAACTTGGCTCGCTGGTAATAGAATCTGAACTCGATGCGCAGTAGAGCTGGATGCTAGGAACCGGATCCGATAGCGCCTTGCTTCTGAAACAGGGTTGCTGTCCAATTTCACTATCCTTGTTGACTGGCCGATTTTGTTGGTTACGTTCCTCCTTTAGTTTCTCAGACTGGCCGGCAGTTAATAACGAACTGAGAGAGATTTTCCTTGGAATCATTTTGCTAAACCTCGCTGCTGCCCTCCCCAATGAAGGGGATGAAAACCTACTGTTTCTGTTCATCGAACTACAACTGTGCGTTCGAGCTGGTGCTTGGTCTGTGCTTGGCAACTGAATATCATCAGAGAAAACATCCTCGTGCAACAGAGCAGCACCACGATTACGTAGTAACCGAGGGCTGAGTAATGCGTTGCTTAGCTTGTAACCACTTTTTCTTTCATTCATTGCTACCAAGTTAAAACAAAACAATCAACCACAAAGTAAAAGACAACGGTCATTCTGTGAAACGATAAATTTACACTATGACGTCTATCAATCAGTAAATACAAAACCTTCTTATATCAACTACAATGCTTGTCGGGAAGCGGACAAGCAATTGCCGGCTCAATGTTTACATACCAATCACCTTTACTGTATTGATCTTGTAACAATTTAAACATATTAAAAAAAAGCTCGCATCGCTGTCACGTGAAACGAAGCTTCTCGCATAATTGGCGTCATACTTTGCACTTATTTCCTCACATTTAATCTTATTATAACTGAGAAATAATAAAGCTGTCACATCACAAAATGGTCCTGCTTTCTCTTAAAAATTTCTATAAATCTTTCATTGAGTGGGAGTAGGTAACTCAAAAGGCACACACGGAAACGTACAGGCGTGTCATTGTTCTGTTTGTGTTATTTTATGACACCATGAAAACGACTTGAACTACGCTGAGCAATGTCACCGTATAAAAGCTACTCGACCAATTATACTCAACCAGTCTGTTACTGAATATAAACATTGCATCCACTATACTCGCAAAAACAGCACATCCACTGTTTAACGTCGGATCTAGGCCAAGGCCGATAAATAGATCATCAAATATTGATGAGCGCCTCTTATCGATAAGCGAGCCAAACACCTCAATGCTGAAGTATTTAAACAATGGAAGATTGCTACAACAAATAAACTGGCACTGGAAGCAACTCTCGATATGTTGTAGTTGGCTAAATGATCAGATCAGGGAAATTCACCGATAAGAACGACAATGTCAAATAAGGGTCTATTAGCGGTGGAGGTGAAGTAGTAAGTTTGCTACCCTTGAAAACTGCTTAAATATTTAAAACTTCAATAATCTTACTTTCCTACCAATATTTCCTTTTATCGAGTAAGTTACTTGTAATAATATTATTATGAACATCTGCGTCTGCACAATAATTTTTTCTTCTTTGAAAAACCACTTCACCTCAAAAATAATATTTAAACTCTATCGTAGTACCAACAGCCATTCTCTCTTGTAACCAATATATATCTCAACTGTAGTAATGAAGTGAACTCCTTGCTTTTGCTTCCACTTTGCAATGTCTATCACAACAACAAGGCAGTTAAAACGACAGAAAAATTTTCAACATGTTAAACGAAAATCTATCAAGAAGTGCAATAGAATCTTCAATTTCAATTAAGAAACTTCGATCAAGTGTTACTTAACGTCTTATCAAAGGAAAAAGCTGTGAATGCATGGTCAGTGCCTAGGGCGCTGCCAGATAAAGATAAAATAAGGTATGCAAATGCCAAGCCACCGAAGAGTTTAGGTTTAATTCGTTCGTCATCAAGGTTCATTTCATTAAAAGTACATGTAAATGCATGAATTCCTAGATTAGCAGTGAAAACGTAATTCGTGCATATCGAACTCAATACTGCGCGTACAAAAAGTAAACAAATTATTGAAATTTATAGAGCAATTTTTCCCTCAACAAGCTGCATGCAACGAACATTGAGATAATGGAGAAACTACGTTTGGAGCAAAGAATATTGCTACGAGGATATCGGTGATATAATTGTTATAGCTTGCTGATTAAAACTAAATGCACATGCTAGCTCACATGCGTAATACATCAACCACCAGAACAAATGTAATTGCAAGACCGCATGCAGATTACGTGTGACATCACAACTGATTGACAATCACTCACCTTTCCAAACACATTTTTCACCATCGAGCGTCCATTTGAATCGCCTCTGGAGGCGAAATCTTCGTCGTGCGTAACAAATGACAAGTTGACGGCCATTATAGTTGTAACAGCTATCCATCAACAGTTGGTCATTTTTAAATATTTCTGCATAAAAACGAAAGAGAAAATATCAAAAATACAGTAACAATAACCAGATGGAGTTATAGCTCATTATCTGTCTCTCAGCCTTTTCAGTAATTACTCTATTCAATCAGTGTTGCGATGGTGCTGCAAAGAGCACCGTGACCACCAGATCACAACACCGCTGCTCGTTATCCTTGCAATTTCAACGCTTACATCATGCACTAAAGCCTTCAACTTCTTTTCACGGTTCTGCTCATGTTAACTCACTCTCTCTGCAACAATTTACTCTTTTCCAATGACTGTCAAGCGATTTGGCTGTTGTCATTTGAAAGTTTATTAGTTTTAATTTCAAAATCGTCGTCCTGTAGTTCTGTTACTTTCCGTTGCTAAAGTATTTCTGGTGCCATTTCTTTCGTGATCAAGCCACGTCATAATTGTGGAAGGAGGGGTGAAGTCAAATCACATCTACGTTTTATTGGTTCTGCGTGATTATGTGAACCAAATAAAAATTTGTAGATCACATAAGTTGAAGTAAAAAGATGAATCAACGTGGTAGGTGAAACCTTTGACGATCTACATTTGAACGAAGTGACACAAGCTAACAAGTTGCGTTTTTGTACTGGCATCGGTTCCTTGCAACTCGATCAACAAATATAACCTGGTACAGCATGTCAATTTGAATGTTCTATTTGCCAGTCAATAGCAAACATGGCGCAACAACGCCTTCATCGCCGGCTGCATTATTTGCAGTTAACAGTAAAATTAATTACTAGCAGCGCCGGAAGTTTAAGCTTTGAACATTTGAAGAACCGAAATGAATGAAAGAATTGAGACCAATCCCTGACTTAATGATGTTAATAACGAAAAAAGCCGATTTCGTGAAGTAACATAAATCACAACCATGAAGCAATATCAGTACTAAATAACTTCGAGAAGAATTCGAATCCGAAATCCCATCCACTTACACAGGGTATAAACTCTGGCGTTAAATAACAAATATCACCTTAACCACTTTGCCACCAAACCGCACTCACAGTAAATTTCATCATTTTCAAAATCGTAATGACCTTCCAAACCTTCAAATACTGCATTGCTAATTATTCGGGTTGGGAGTGAAGGTGGCTCCTTTATCCAAGCAGCTGATTCAGGAAGTACAAGTCGATCAAAGAAGCAAAACCGAAACTCATCACCGTCATAGCTCTCACTCAAAACTGACAATTAAAGTTGATTTTACCTGGTGTCAAGAATGCCATGAGGCAACAAAAGCTTGGAAATCCATTAGCTTCCAGTTAAGAAACTTTGTACGTCAAGGCAAATATTTAAACTATTTGACAAGACAGCTTCAATATCAATCAGCATCAAAAATGATAATTACAATGAACTCGTTGAGCTACCTCACATTGGAAGATAATGACGAATGAGATGATTTTGTGCTGGTGCAAGCAAAACCTTGATATTCTTGTAAATGTTTTTCAGAATGATTTCACCCGCAAGAATAACAATTTAACAATTGTTTCATCCCGGAGTTTTACAGCAGGACGTGAAGTAAAAAGACTACTCGCATATTTCACACACGTTTGGGTGTTTATATTTCGATAGAGGGCAAGAACTGCGGTGAACTTGTTTACAACGCAAAGCGAGCTCAGAAAAATTTCAGAAAACCAATGCACACCAGATTCCAGATGACACTGGATTAACAAACGCATGAATCGTAATACCCCACGCTCGATTTCAACGCAAATGGCCTGATTGAGCTAATAATAACATGATTAATAATTGATAAAAAACGCTTGGAATATTATGCTTGTTCTGCAATTTAATTACTCACAGAAGCTGAAGAAGTATAGTCAGTGTAAAGCGCTTACAAAATGTAACAAACACTGGCAGCTTACAACATTACACCACTCGAGGTGTTTAATATTTACATAACGTAGTTTGTACGACAGCAATAGTAAACAAACAGGCTTTCATACTGAAACCTTAATATAACTTCTATCATATCAATTAATCCGAATACCTTTACAGAATAAACAGGAAGTAGACAAGCATAGCAACGAAACTGACAACTTTCCAACTAGGCCAGCGTCATTTCTTGCCGCTTGCGCTCTTCACAATTATTCGTTCAAGCTGTTTTGTTCGTTCTATTATTTCTAAAAGCGTTTTACCAAATCACGCGCTTTTTGGCAAAATTTAAGAAACATATTTCGACTTGCGTAAGAGAAAGATGGAGACAAGGAACAAATGTTTTTAAATCCGCGATTGACATGCGGACTGCGCTACTAGCTTACTTGAAACAAACTTCCCTCAAACCACATCCAAACTGTAAAACGCGTTTTGTCACTTCGTAGTAACAACAAATTAACACTTTTTGTAACTGGCTGGCAGTACACTTGATGGAAAGCTTTCAAGTCCTCAACAGATTACGTCATTATTGCAAGCTCGGACACCTAATCTGATCGCTGTCATACAGCTCATGCTAAATGTCACTCACTCCTCTTTCTTAAATCAATATAGCCACCACACCTCACATCACTTTCAGCCGCGCCCAAACTTGATCAATCAAATCGCGCAACCGACATAGGAGCGCATGCTTTATTACGATACAAACACAATGTTTACATTAATGCTATCCCGTAAGAGAAAAAAGCGTGCACTCAGAGCTAATTTGTGGTAGAGCTGCTGCACAATAGTAAGTCGACGTCAATTAACAAAAGACTTCATCCTAATTAAGTTACGTCAGGTAAGCAAACGGTTAATAAAGCAAAATCCTTCCTGAAACGCACATTTACAGCAGTAACGTATGGTTGAATGAAGCTGCTATACAGTACATGAGCTAGTGCGAATATTGCAGCATAAAAAGTTAATGAACCGTGACAAAATAATATCACCCTAATCTTGGCAATATATCATATCATATGCCGCCACAGTGCACATTACCTCATAAATCGCGATCAAAGATAGCCCTGTGCGCACATAACAAGGCATTACCGCACTAATTCATCAGTAGCAATGGCACAGCACATTCAAAATTATCAAAAACAAAAGAGTTAATGCCATTCGCAATCGCAGCCTCAGTAAAAGCAACTAAAATGCGCCTCAGCGCTGCAAGTGCATACCACGAACTACGTTTGTGAAAACACACCCAGTTTTTAACTGCATAAAATTAAAAGCCTAAAAAATCCAAAGTTCAAGCCTACTTTTTTAATGCATTTCCTGTCACTGCATTTTAGACCGATTTGCTACACAATGCTGTTTGTGGACTGTTTGTTAGCATTTGAAATTCTATTGCTGGATTTCCATTAGTTACACTAAAGTGTATGCTCCCTCAAAAAAAGTTTGCTGAAATTAATTCCCAATTGCTCATTTTGAGCTCAAGACGTTGATTGGGAATGAACCCGATAAATACCGCTAATACGTATCATCAAATATTTTGTAAGATACCAAATATCAATCTCATTAGCAAATTTTCAACATTAAAGATATACAGCTCGCCATTTGTATCAACGGAGTGATAACCCAGATGGATATTCGTCTTGAAGAAAATGCCCCCCCCTAGTCTCACCAGTGCCGTGGGCTGAGAAACCTGAGACCATTAACCTTCCCATTACCAAATTTTAGAATCATGAAAGAAACCATCTTTTTCATTTATTAAAATCATCAAACACAAAAGCAACAAGTTCATAAATTATAGATTGTCAAGGAAATATTCGTTGGACTATGGAAAAGCGAATACTTGATAATGTATACTCAAAGCAAACTGAATGCTCAAGCAAACATTGGCCTACTCAACATAAATTTTGTAACACTGACATCAGTTAACCTTTAACTTCTCAATATAGCTCTTCTGGTGTAATCGAAAGTTTAAATGATCTTTATTTAGATTTAAAATCTACACAAAATTCACAAAAAGTCAACGTTTCGAAAAACTAAAATCAGTTTTTCTTCGTCAGGAGTGACTAAAGTTTAAACTTTGAAAGTTGTGTAGATTTTAAATCTAAATAAAGATCATTTAAACTTTCGATTACACCAGAAGAGCTATATTGAGAAGTTAAAGGATGCCTGGTGACAAAAGCAAAATATCAGTTAACCTTCTTGAATAAAACTATTTCTGCATTGATACAAAAAATAGAACAAACTGAAAATCAACCTACCCGCTTATTCTCAAAACAATTACGAGACTAAATGTCGAATTTGCGGTCACACACAATATCAACAATCGTGTGTTATCGCTAAGTCCAGTGTTCACACCACCCACTCACACGCTGCATGGACTACAAAGCTCTTGACTGCGATTTATTTAGACGCAATCTTAAACACTTGATCAAGAGCAGACAATCAGTCTCTACTTCAACTTAAAACAATAGAACTCGCTTCTGGTCGTAACTTTCAAAGAAATTTTCCTTAATTAGCATAGATGTGCCTGTTGTTTCATTCCGCTAAAGCTGGCAGTCATTTTGATGAAACAATCTGGTTATAGAAGCTTAAAACGCAACGCAAATAACCGCCAACCTCATTAATTTACTCACAGAACCGCAAACAATTGGGACATTACTCTTCAACAGACTTTGGCATATCTTTCACAGGTTGGATAAGTTATTTCGTAGATCAAGAAAATTTTTATTTGATGCTCGTGAAGAATGAGAAATAAAACGATGTGGTACCGACGTAATAGGAAGTTGGAATATCTTGCTTGCAACTAACTCGACAACTTCTATCATATTTATCTTGACACTGACGCTGTTATAATCCTTCGGTGAAACTGTGTGCTCGGTCATTGTTCCTATTTCCACTACAACTAGAGAAAGTTGAACATCATACTGTGCTACAATCACACACATATAAAGCACTCACCCCAAAAAAGCTTCCGTCTTCAAACGAAGGACGACATAACTTCAATGATATAGATTCAATAAAACAAGTTATAATTTTACAAAATCTGCACAATTTAATAAACAACATAAAAAATCGCAAATATAAGACAATGATTACGACGTTAAATAGAGATCTGCACAGTTGACTATCATAGCCATCTAGTAAGTATGACAGCGATACATTGCACAGGATACAGCGCTCATAAATCCCTCAACGATATGACAGCGAATGGGCATTACGTAATAATGACGTCCTCGAGCAACAGGTGAATCAGTCTTCTCCGGCTGGTAGCGCGTCGGTGAGCTTTTTAATAAATTTCACCCGCAGCTCTGTTGTGTTGTCTCCTTTCAACACATCTCGGACAAATGATGCCTCCACCTCGATTTGCAGCATTTCCAGTCCGCCTCGAATAGCACCGCACAAAATGTTGGAATAATTCAAGTTCATATGATTGTCTGGTAATTCAACGAATTCTGTTAAAGGATTGCTATCCAGGATTAATGAAAAAGCGTCACTGCCTGCTGACCAGTTCGCTACAGTTGGAATAATATTTAAATACATCTTGAAAGCCATTTTAGATAGCACCTCAGCAGTTTCGCGAAAATCTTGACACTTTCCCATGTTGGAGCGAGCCATGAAATCCTCCACCAATCTGATACCAATATTGTAACCCATTTTGTCTAATTGTTTATTTATGTCATCATCATTATCGTAATCCTTCGTAAGTTGCGATACCAGCGCGCCGTAAGTAAGTGTGAAAAGCTCGCCAACCAATTTCTTATTTTCAAAACTTCGTACACTTTGCTTTGACATTATTATCTACTATCCAACAGAGTCTGAAAATCGATAAAAAAAAAGACGTTGGATCTGCATCACTTTAATACTGACAGAGTGCATTCAAGCGATGCAGACATAAATTGCATTCCTAGCTTTGCTGCTGCACTCGAAACACAACGATTGATGCCTACAAGAAGGCGCTCTCAACTAAAATACACAACATAAATCCAAGTTTGGTGGAAGTGTTTGAAATAGAAACGCGCTGCTACAGTAGTATTGACAACTCCTAAGTGAGATTCACTGAAGTTGTCACTGTTACGTGTGTAACAGCATTAGTTACCTTGCGGCCAGAAACTGATAAGATGTATAACTTCATCAAACACTGCTTTGCAGCGCCATCTAACGACTAAAAGAACTGACAAGCATCATACAATCACTTACCAAACGTTGGCAAGATGATTTATGATGTTACAATTACCTACATATGGCTGACACTCAAGAGAAACCGCATTGCACCAAACCCCAACAAATCACTGCTAAGCCAAGCGTTGTTTTTCCTAAACTTGACTAATAACACCAGAGTAAAAACAATTGCTTTTCCAAAAATTCATGATGAAACTTGATAGAAACCGACAGGCCTGTTTCGACAAACAAGATCTCTTCAGGACAACCACGTCACAAGAAAACTATAGACGTACGCTACATTCTATAATATCAAAAACATTTTGTCAAACTTGACGTTTCACTAGCCTTAGCAAATGTTGTAGCATCATCAAAATACGGAAAAACTAAAATAATAGGAAACTATTAAGCACAAAAATTTGCTGCAACCCAACTGATGTAATAAAATAAATAGCTTAAACACGAGAACTTACGTCGCAAAAACAATATTACAATATACATTTACAGGCTAGCACATGTATAAAGTGTTGTAAAAGGCATCAAGCATCATTTACAAAAAAAAAACTCGTCATAAACAAGACTACTTAGTGTATTATCCACAGTGTACTAGAATTTTCCATAAACACCCCAAGGTGAAGTAGAATTTTCTATGAGTGTATCTACCAACGTGATGGGATGTACAGGGGTATACCAGCTTTTAAACTGAATACCTTCTTTGCTTTTGGACAACAACCTTAAAAAAGTTAAGTCTTTCGTCCAAAGTCTAACCGATCTAGCAAAAAATATTTCATATTTATCAAAAAATGCTAGCAAATGTCATGTAATCTCGTCTGCAAATTACTCCAACCTACCATTATATTGCCTCACTCGTGCTTTCGTTTATTATTAGTCCTGATGAAGAACAGCTGTATAGCTATTCGAAACGTTGACGGATATTGAAGTTTTTTGCATGCTCGGTAAGAACTTGTATCAACTTGAATAAACGTTGTCATTACCAGAAGAGCAAAATAAAATGAATTTATCAAAAATACCTGGTAGCCAGAATAACAGTACACTACCATTAACACATTACATAAATTGTTGGGGGTTTCCGAGCTTACTGAGCATAGCTCAAGTTGCAAGCGAAGTGGTTTTAAAACAATACAGCACATTGTCGTCGTATTTCCAAACCTGAAAGATTTCGTTCAAGTTAAACAAAACGGAGGTTTGGTGTATAAAAATATTGCTAGGATTGCGATGCTGTGCATATTGATGAAATAGGGCGTATGTTAAAACCAAAAAACCCGAGCATCTTGATGCTGATATTAACCAATTTTAACATCAAAAAGTCAACACTGTATCAGCATGTTATGGATTTCAATCATACAATAGATTGAGATAGTTGTATTTATTTTCAAATCAACGTCAAATAGAAGAATACGATGTTTCGTGATTAACGATAATGAAATGATGGTAAAATGCTCCCTCGTTAACACAGTGTTTACAATGAGTGCATGATCTTTTTGATACCTTTTAAAAACTTACACTGGTTTTTGTGTATCCTAATTATTTTTTTCTTGTTTCATTACTGGCAATTACTGTTGGTTACATAGAAAATCACTTCTCGAATGTAGCAAAAGCAGTAATGATTCTTCAGTAACGGTATTTACGAAATAACAAACAAAACCCTATAAAATCAGTTGTGCAGTTTATTAAAAATGTAAAACTGATTTCGTTCTACAAAAAGATCCAAATTCATAAAAGTATGAGTAAAACTTAAGTCTTTAAAATCAGTAAAATATGTAAAGGATGCTATTTCAAACATATCGACGTCTGAATCTGCAACACTCAAACTAGATGTGAAACTGCCTAGTTTTTAAATATTGTATCAACGCCTAAATTCAAAATTTCGCTCACAGTTCTAATTTTGAAAATGACCGTATTAGTTGTCGTGCTATTGCTGATAATGCTCCCCAATTACTAAGTGCAAAGAAATTTCAACTACAATCGCAAATTTGTTGACGAACGTTTGCCTATACTGATAAGACCTTACTCTACAAACAAACAAACAATGAATTACAAAAATCAATAAGCATAATGTACAATTATTTCTAATTATTTAAAAATATAAAGATGACTTAATATAAAATTTACACGTAAAACCAACAAAGTGTTGGCCACTCAAACTACTGCAAACAGACATCACAAAATGATGCTAATTTAGTTGACAAGCAAAAAATACAAGGTGCAAAATCAATGCAGTGATACAGGTCACTAAAGTAATGACTCAAGCCAGGGTTATAAGAATAAACTGAAGTAATAAGATGCGGAGTTTGCTCAATGAACCGTGAAAGTCTTTAGCAAAATGATTTTCTAAATAATTTCAAACAAATATCACATGAGCTTGAGCTATAAATACGACATAATAAATAACTTTACTTTGCATTATAAAAAAACAAGTTTGAAAATGCTCAGAAATTTGATCCACACAACACATGACGATACCTCATTGTAGCACCTAATAGATCGCACACAATAGAAACCTTTCCCGCTTAAATTTGTGTCACAATAGATTCAATTCTCCTACTACAAAAAGAAAATTTAAAAAACACATGTGGCGTTCTGCCTTGAGCTTTTCACGGTTTCTGATTACTTATGCAGTATTTTTTAAGATTCTCCCTACTCCTAATATCTGTAAGTTACAGAACACAAAAATATTTGTAATGAAACAAGTGCGTTTTGCAATATTATTTTAAAAACTAAGCAAACTTATATAACACAAACAAACAGCAACTCAAGTAAGATTTTCACAATTATTTGAGCAGTATTCTAGATATTAGTTGACGAAAGTAACTCGCAAAAAGAATGTAACATTTTCAATCAAGAGAACACAAGTTTGTTGCTGCATCACCGTAGCACTCGATATGCATTGAAAACCAAGGGAAATTTTCATTTTCGGATAAAGCCTTGGAAAAAACACTTAATGAGAGCAGCACTATGTACAGAAAGGCAAGGAAATTCACACCACAACAAGAAATTACTGAATCACAAAAAACCGACAAATAAAAAAAAATAATCACCAAATCACAAAAATTTATAAAAGTTTAAAAAAATTAAAAACCAAAAATATAACCACCCAATTGAGCAAAATGAAATGATCATAAATTGAGCTAAACTGTACATCTTGGTGTTAAATCACTAAGTCTCAACAATACTGTTAAGTTTCGTATTTCAGCAATTTCTAAAATTTAGTTAAAATTTTTTGCCCATTCTTATAAGTTTCCATAATTCCAAAAATCTATTTTTCAGTGCTGGCCCTAAGTGTTACCTTTTCCTTAACACCTGATAGATCTTAGAAATTCCCAGTTGCAACCTAATTTCATCCATTCGTGGAACAAAAATTTACAGTACAAAGTACAAAAGATATCGTAAAGCATTATGTTTTTTAAACACTATTTAGTTGTTAAACAAAAGAAAAAAAGCACTCTAGAGCCCTGCAAATTATAAAATCAAATTACAGGGTCAAAATGTAAAAATCAACATTAATTGTTTTTGCTTTGCATCAAATTTTGGGACAAGAGTTTGATTTTGAAATAACTGTAGTTAACTGTAACCCTAACCTTAATGAAAAAAATTGATGGCAATATCTTGGCCAAAAAGATTTCAGTGGATTTCAGCTTTCTTTTTTAAGTTTTTGCCAAGGTGACATGTGTCCTAAAATCTTGGCTACAAGCTACATATAATGTGAGTTGAACTTTCAAATCTACTTTAATTTACCAAGAAAAAATGACCATCACTTTTGCTACAGCACTAAATTTATTTCTTTTGATAACAAGTGGATCAGAAAAGATTGCTATGTTACCACACTTAAAAGATACACCTCATATATCTTAAAAAAACTTGGTCTTGAAATGAAGTTGCCCAAAAAAGTTGGCATAAAAAATCTGTGGTGAATGCTACGTTATAAACAAAATGGGCCTCCTAACAGTAGCATTTAAACAATGTGAAATGCCCATAGTGTATTTGCATTAACTTTCTAATTAAAAAAGCATGCAAAAAATTGACAACCACATTATAGCAAAAATTATTGGAAGTGGTTATTTTGCCAACAACAGCATGTTACCCTTGGAGTCTATTTTGCTGTTGTATGCTTATGAGTCTGTACATAAGCACATGTGCTACAATACACCTAGTGATGGTGTGGTATAATAGATAGTGCAAGTGTCTTTAAATGCATTGATTACAGATTTGCATCTTTGCAGGCAGGGCACTCCGACTTAGGCAGTGCACACTGGGAAGGGATCCCAGTATGTAAATGTAATGGCAAGTGTACACTGGAGATAAATTTTTTTTTTGCGTCACATGTTCATGCCATAAAACTTCACCAATCACAAAATGGATTCCAAGGATTAAACACAGTTGACAGCAAAATATCCAATGACAATACTATTACTAATCTAATGAATGCTGAAGTGCTAAGTATTTGCATCTATTATCTGATAATGCAAAGTCATGCAAACTGCAATAAACTAATTTCTTTTTATTACTAAAAGCATTTGTGACATTCAAATTTACACAAAAAGCTTATGTATGGTACTTTTTAGAGCAATAGCCCAATGTTTTTAGAAAAAATCTATTACACAACATTTCAGGCAACACCCAACATCGGAAATATAGAATTATGGAAATTCTTATGGAAATAGAGAACCATACCAACAAAATTATGCAAATCACAAAAATAAGCTAATTTAAAGAAAAACTTTGTTTAATTTAACTTAATCATCTAATTTACCTTGTGAGGTAATTATATCTTTGGAAATGGCTATTTTAATGCCAACAGCATTATACTCTTGGAAACTATTTTGCCGTAATCATTGATGGGTGCTTCTATTGTCATAATTGCTACAATTCTGCAGTGATGCTGTGGCACATGGATAGTGTACCTGCCTTGAAATACAATGGCTACGAATTAGAATCTTGGCTGGCAGAGCACTAAGAGAAAAGCAGTGTACACTGGAGGAGGAGTCCTAGAATGTGAATGTGCTGGGTAGTGTACACTGGGAATGCAAATTTTTTAAAATCAATTATCAAAATTGACCAATCAGAAATGACCAAAAGTCACATGTTCAATACATCATTAAGATTGGCCACTCACACACAACTAACGACAAAATAGCCTCTAAGAGTAAAGGCAGTGGCTATTTTGCCATCGACAACATTTTACCCTTGGAGACTATTTTGCCGTAATCATTCACGTGTGTTTATATTGCCATATTTGCTACAGCTCAGCCAGTAACACTGTGGTGTAGTGGATAGTGTGCTAGTCTTGAGATACCATGGTTGTGGGTTCAAATCTCAGCTGGCAGGGCATTAAAAGAAAGGTAGTGTACACCAGAGGGGCAGGCCTGGTATGTAAATGTATGGGGCAGTGGACACTGGAAGGGAGTGTACACAGGGAGGGGGGTAGACACTGGGGGTGCAAAATTCTTTTATTTGGTTATTAAAATTGACCAATCAGAAACAACCAAAAGTCACATGTTTAGTACATCATTACGATTGACCAATCACAAATAACTCATGGCAAAATAGTCTCTGAGGGTAAAGTGCCATTGATGGCAAATAGCCACTGCCATTAGATTACATTTCTATATCAGATTATATGCCTAGCACCACAAAGCTACTTTTATTTTTGATTAAGATTGGGCAGGTTAACCATTTAAGGAATGGCAGTGGTTATTTCACAAGCAATGACATTTTATCCTTGAAGGCTATTTTGCTGTCAGACATTTGGGATTGGTCAATTTTAATGACATATGGTATTAATGTGATTTTTGGTCGTTTCTGATCGGTCAATTTCAAAGAAGTATAAAAAAAGTTTGCACCAGCAGCATACACTACCCCGTACATTCACATACCAGGTCTATCCCTCCAGTGTACACTGCCTTGGTGTAAGTAAACTGCCAGCAAAGATTCCAACCAATAACCATTGCATTTTAAGGCAGCTGCACCAAGCTATCCACTGCACTGCAGCATCACTGCCTAAACTGTTTCACATATGACTATTTCACCATACATGAACGGTTACACAAAAATAGCTTCCAAGGGTAAAATGCTGTCGACGGCAAAATAGCTGCTTCCTTTGGAACATCCAATAGCCTATGCAGATTGAACAGTTAACTGGTTAACTGGTTGTTAAAATTGAGATAGAGCTATAAAATAAGATAAAACGCTAGCATGATTTTATAGCAAATTTTTTGCACAAAAGTTACAGGCTTTGTAAATTGCTATACTTTTTACCAATATCTGTTTATTAGCGCTGAGTTTCACGAGTACTATTAAATCTATTGATCATTAAACCACTCTTTGAATAACTTCAATCAAACTGTTAGCTTGATAATTCCCATTAAGTAGGTCAATTTAAGGCAATCCATTAGTGCTGGACTAGATATACGTCTCATCTTCGATGTGGAGTACAATACATTTTCAAACCCGTATAGCTGTATCATATACCGTTCACGGCTACAGAGTACCAGCCGATCTAGATCACAATTCAACTACTACAAGAAGTTTTAGCAGAAACAAATAAATTTTCTGGTTCTCTACTGTCTACTGGCGGTGAAAAAATATGAAGTCATTCAAAAAATGTTTTGATTGCTAGAAAATTTAGAGTGGTGATAACAACCGTGCGGCGAAGTGTGCGCCTCTTCTTCAACCAATGCCAAATAGGCCTAGCAAACCAGAAGAAGAAAGTTTTCATTGGAGGAGATACTTTAGCTAACCATTTAGCCTAAACCGTTGAAGACAATAAACTTCAGTATCCATACAGTCAGTTCATCTTCACAACACCTATAGTTCATCTTCACAACTTCACAAATGTCTCCAACCTGTACAGAGCTGCACAGTCGATGATTCTCAAAATAAGTGGTCTTCACCGACCTTTGAATGTGGCAGCTAAGCCGTTAGATAGCCTAATTTTGAGGCTTTGAACCCGAATCCATCTGTTTTGAGAAGAGTCTTATGGCTATTACTGTAGGCTATCTGCACATAGAACTGCTCATAGAGGATGAAATTTCTTAAATTCTTGAAAATAAGAGCACGTTGTTACAACCGATAGTTTGAACACCTCTGCACGTGGTGTTACAAATCAATACAAGGCATACAACATTAGTAGCCTACAATAACGATAACAATAAATAAAGCAAAAAAGATCTGTTGCAGTTAGAACAATAGACACAGGTATCTATTCAACAGCAAACAAAAAATGTTTTGGTTGCAATGGTTGTGACAGACGATATCTTCGATCTTAAGACGTATCTGAATGATGTTTCTTAATCCGATGCTGCGCGTGTTTACCAAAATCAACCTGCGAAAGAGAGAACTTTTTACATTAATGAACAAAACGGCATTGCGTGTGGTCATGCAGATGCGACTGCGCCCTCGAGTACAAATATTGCTAAATCCACATTCACACTCCGCTATCGCCATGGAAAAAGTGCTGACGATTTTCAGAAACTCATTATACTCAACCACATTTGTACGAGTCTTTGCAGGTCGAAAAAGCAATGCTCTTGATATTGCACTAAGATCAAAAAAATGGGCAACGTCTCTTACTTCCTTGTTCCAGAGAAAACCTTTTTGTCTTGGGAGACAGGCCAAAACCTGGCGTCAAGAAATTTGCAATTTAGCAGCAACATCCCATGAAATCTTGCTTTGAGGTTGTGAATAACGGCTGCAATGAAGTGCTTGTGGAATTGGCACGTCAAATTACTTTGCAGTTTTACATCTTTAAAATGTCCCCTTGTGGTCATATCGTTCGCGGATTTCAATTTCAAAAAGTCTACAATTGCTTTTTTATTTTTCCAAAACAAGTAGCAAGTTTAATACGTCTTCTGATAAAGTCTATGAAATTGTCTGACACTTTTTGTATCTAAAACATCAAATAATCATGTTTTACAAAGTAATAAAAATTGAACAAATCATTTTTTGTTTTAAAAAAGAAAAAGCTAATATCCAAATCAAAGCAAGTGCAAATGTGAGCCACTTGACCGCTGACGTTACGAAGAGTCCGACGTGGCCACGGAGCAATGGGGGAAAGAAAGCAAAAAATTGATACAATCAACATGATTATTATTCATTAAGGATTGAAATTGATAACCATATAAGTCTGTTTGTGAACGTTATGTTAATTAAGCCACATATGTATTACAGACAGGAATTATTATTATCTTTGAACTAAGAGCTTTTAATTCAAAAAGACAATCACAAATGACAAACAGCTGCACCACAAATTCAACGGAAGCAATTCTATTTGCCATTTTCAGCTGTTTTGACTGTGGGGAAGAAAAGAACGTGTCAAGCGCTGCATTTTTCACAAGTTATCGACGGCACGGTATGATCAAAAGCACCATCTCACATTAAATATCTTTCCAACCTTGCGAACATTGCTACTGACCTCTGAAGCTACATGCTCTAGACCAGTTGTAGGCAACCTGTGGGCCTTTTAGCAACTTTTCGTGGGCCGCGGGCTATTCGGTTTTACACAGTCTTTGTGGGCCGCATGCTAGCCGTACGTACATAGTAGTTTTAAATGCGTAGTGCATCAAGTTCCAAACCTGTGTACGTAAGATGATAATCACTACAGTTTGATTTCGCAACACTACAATTTAGTATGTCATTTTAGACCAAGGGTGCACAACACAGGGTACGTGTGCGGCACGCCATAAGCTTGAACGTGGCACGCGAACGATTTGGTAAAAAATAATTCTTGTATTTGGAGTTAATCGTAATAAATCACGTTTATATCGAAATAAACTTAAATCACCATGTTTATTCGCACCTTGCTAGCTCGTGGCCTTGTTACCAGAAGGAAGTAGCTAAAAATGAGTAATTAGGCTAGCTGATCACTAATTTTTCTCACACCGCCCTACGGTAGCAAGCGGTTAGGTAGGTAAATCGTGACTTTTCTATTTGGCATAAATCACAATACAGCTCGTTTGTGTCGTAATAATTTGAATCACCAAGTTTATTCACACTTGCCTAGCTCCTGGTTCTATCAGAAACTAACAAGTCACTACTGCAGTGTTAGTGTTACTGTATGATTTGAAGACATTTATTACCCTTTTGCATTTTTCTGTTGCCAGGAAGGTTGGTGGGCTACCATTAGCTTTCTTAAGACTTAGTAGTTATACTAACACTGAAAAGTTTACATTCGCACTATTCGCCTGTTTTGGACATACCGTTTTTAGCTATAATCTTTTAGAGTTAGCCTACGCCAGACAGCAGGTTTAATTTAAATTGTTTTAAGACGAATAATATTTATTGTAAAAAAGAAAAGAGTAAGTCGAAAGTGGAATAAAGAATCGGAAAAGAAGTACTTCCACATTGAAGGAAAGGATGAGGATTCTCAATGTCTTATCTGCTATCAGACCGTATCTGAAAAGAAAGAAGGAAAACTGGAATGTCATTTTTCTAGCAAGCACAAGAATTATGCTGAAAAACATCCTTTGGGGTCACAGTCATGGACTGATAAGTTTAATCAGTGACAAAGAGGTTTGGCGCAGCAGCAGTCGGTATTCAAATTATAAAGAGGAAAAACAGAAGCTTTAAATGTAGCTTCAAATCAGAGCCGTAACTACCACCGGTGCAGGCGGTGCGGCGCACCGGGGCCCCGGAGTAAAGGGGCCCCGGAGTAAAGGGGCCCCTTACTGCAATAAAAATATTACGTTGAAAAAGTAAAACTTATTTTTTTCATCTATTTTTTTTATTTAAGTAAAACTTATTTTTTCATTTAATTTGCACGTGTAATTTTTTCGCCCAGTATTTGAGTTTATTGCGTCTTGCGTAATGCCATTAGTCGACTCGTTGCCTTCTTACGGGGCTCCTTGGAACGTTAGATTGTTTGCCATTACTGTAATACGTACTTTGTATTGTTTGCGATTAATACTTTGTGACGAAATAAACGATTCACAAGAATCAGTTGCAACACGCGTACGTTTTCATTTCGAGTTAGTACAGGTGGCAGAGTATAGACCAGCAAAGTGACGCTGAATGAATAAAGTTCATGAAGTTTCAAGACTTTACTAATTTATTGACTAAATTTCATTAAACTTTTTAGATTTTGAGTAACATAAAATACTGTATTAGAAAACTCTAGTTATGAAAAGAACTTACAAAAGTGGCGCACAAAAACAGCGTGATAAGAAGAAGAAATTAGCTGAGGCTGCCATAAGTTCTCGGAGCTTGAGCTCGTGGTTAGGACATCAGAGTCGCCGCATTCAATCAGAAACATCCGAAAAAGCTGCGCGTAATAGAGATAGTTCGACAACAGCGGAGGCCGATTGGGTTAGTTCGGCAACAGCAGAGGCCGAGCAGGTTAGTTCGGCAACAGCGGAGGCCGAGCCGGTTAATGAAGATGTAAGCACAACAGCAACGCAAAGCACAGAAACTGTTCCACAAAAAAGTTGTAATCCTGAAGCTTTAGTGAGTCTTAATGATAGTGACTTTCCCACCAGTATTACAAACCCGGAAATCAAAAGAGCGATAATTGCGGCAGGTCCGACGCAACCTGAAGGACCTTTCCCAAAAGATCCACCCCAAACCGGTCGTTCATTTTCTAATTCTTACTACAGCTTTATAACGCAATCCGGGGTAACATTACGGAGATTTTGGTTGTGTTATTCACGAAGCATCGACCGTGTTTATTGTCAGCCCTGTTGGTTATTTTCGTGTAAAAATGCCCCTCCAAGCCGTCCAGGGACTTCTTTTTCTCACTAAAACCCATGGGGCACAACGGGTTTGAATGACTGGGGTCATTTATCGCAGCGGATTCGAAGTCACGAAACCTCCGCAAGTCATGCGGAGGCATGTGTCGTATACGAGCAATGGCGAAACAACAAGACAATCGAAGAAACATTGCACGTGTCCTTACTAGAAAAAACAAATTTTTGGCAAAAGATTTTGGAAAGATTATTAAATGTTACTTTGATGCTGGCAATGTGTAATTTACCCTTTCGTGGGTCCACTGAAGAAGTGTCGAACGAAAACAAGGGCAACTTTCTCTCTATCATTCAGCTCATCGCCAAATATGACAGTGTATTAGACAAACTTTTACAACTTCCTAAAGGTTCTCCAAAATATCTAAGTCCGTCGATACAAAACGAACTAATCTCATTACTGGCTGGACAAGTCCTCCAGGATATTAAAATCGAACTCCAAAGCGCTCCGTTTTTTGCCATCATTCTTGATACCACGCAGGATGTCAGCAAAAAAGACCAATTAAGTGAAGTATTTCGTTACGTCAAGATCGCTTACCATGATGATGGAACGCCACGCGAATTGCAAGTTATTGAAGCGTTTACCGAAGTCGAAGATTCATCTGCGATCGGATTGCACAAACTAATAACTAATTCCATTCAGGAAAAAGGGCTTGATATAAAAAACTGCCGCGGACAAGGATATGACGGCGCTGCAGTGATGAGCGGGAAGTACTCCGGCTTGCAAAAGAAGATTCAAGATGTTGCTCCACATGCTTACTATGTGCATTGTGCTTCGCACAATTTAAATTTGGTGTTAAAAGATGCCATGGAAGGGGTGACTGAGACCCGTCAATTTTACGACACGATTGAGTCAGTATATACTTTTTTCGGACATAGCATTGTGCGGTGGCAAAAGCTTCAGAATATCCATGATCGTTCTTCCTCAAATCCTACATTGAAAGTCTTAAATCCAACTCGGTGGTCCGGTTGATATGATGCTTTCTATGCGTTGAAGGAAAGATTTTCTGACATTATGAAATGCTTGACTCACATAATACTTACCAGCACGAAACCTAAAGAAAGAGATGAAGCTATGGCAATAAAGAAGCAGATAGAAAACTTTGACTTAGTGTTTATGCTGGTTGTCCAGTGTAAGATTTTGGAGATCGTCAATATTCCTTCGAAAGCTATGCAATGTAAAACAATTGACTTAATTTCTGCGCATAAACTTTTGCAAAAAGCTGCTCAGAACATTGCTGAACTCAGAACGAGTTTTGACGCGGTAATGAACGAAGCTTCCAATATTTCGTCACAATGGGGTTTGCCAAGACAGTTTTCAAACAAGAGAACAAAGAAAACAAAAACATTTTTTGATGAACTATCCGAAGGGATAGCATTAAGTGATCCTGTGAAGCGATTTCGCGTAACTGTCTTTCTTCCATTGATGGACATAGTTTCTCGTCAACTTATTAATCGCTTTGAAGGAATGAATGCATTGGTAATGGCATATCAAGTTTTAGAGCCAAGTTTTCTATCAAGTGCTTCTCATTTTAATATTAAGGAGGAAGCAAAAAAGTTTTCTTACAAATTTACTGATAACGTCTCTCCTTTGTTTCCTAGCCAAATGCTTTCCATTAAAACGTCGTTTAAAGAAAAGATTGCACGTTTAAAATCTGCTAAGGAAATGGCTTCTTTTTTGATTATAGAGAATGCATCGCTTGCAACATCTTATCCTGACGTCTGTACAGCTTATATGATGTATCTGACAGTACCTGTAACAGTTGCTACAGCGGAGAGATCTTTTTCAAAACTGAAACTCATCAAGAACTTTCTTCGAAGCTCCATGTCACAAGAGCGACTTAGTGGTTTGTCTCTGTTATCGATAGAACACGAACGAGCTAAAACTTTGGATTTTAGAAAAGCCATCAAGCAGTTTGCTAGTGCAAAAGCGAGACGGAAGAATTTTTAGTCTGTATAACCACCGCGACTGCTGCTGCCAGTAAATTGCTCAATTTTCATCAAAGTGCTGTAGTTTTTATAATTTTATGTCTTACTCTTACGGGAAATTGTCAGGGCACTTTTTATTGAGCTAAACTTGACTGAAATATCGTTTATGCTTAGCAGCTTGCCCCAATAGGTTGCACATGCTTATTTGACTCGTCATTCATCGATCGTTACACATTTACGGTAACCTATCAGATTTTCACTGCTGAGTTTCGTTTTGTATAGGCATAAAGATTGCGTGCGACTTTGATTTCTATGCCACAGATTTACTTAGTAATTACTGTAACTCCTTGCTATGTTGCAAAATATCAAATGACTCGATTGAAATGTTTCTATAGCACGGAGTCGTCGAAAAACCCCAAAGAAACGCAATGATTCCTGTACTGCAAAAAGTAGCCCAGTAGAACGTTTTGTACTAAAAAATGGGGCCCTATAATGGATGTTTGCACCGGGGCCCCATAATGGATGTTTGCACCGGGGCCCCAAATGACGAAGTTACGGCACTGCTTCAAATATTGTGTCATGGCAGATTGTTAGACATATGAAGCCCTTTATAGATGGTGAATGAAGAGCGTATGATTAAAGTTGCCGCTCAGTTGTTTCCAGATAAGGCAGATATACAAAGAGCTTTTAAGGATATTCCACTTTCTGCAAGGACAATTGCACAGCGAGCTGATATGCTGTCAAGCAACATGATGTATCAAATTAATTTAATCAAATGGAAGCTAATTCTTTTCAAAAAACAGTTGCAAAATGGCGATCCCACTCATTTTTCAAGCTTTTTTCAAACTGATGAAAACGCACAGTTTTGTAAAGAAGAAATAAAGGTGTATGAAGAAATGGAACGTCGATTTTCTGAATTTAATGACCTTGATTTTTCTGAAAAACTCTTTCGCAATCCATTTGATACTGATACCAGCGACTTCAGTCTAAAAGAAGGTGACGTAAGAGCTAAACTTCAAACGGAATTACTAACTTCAATGCGACATGGATCTACAGAGCAAAGCCCCCAAAAAGGAAGTCAGTGGTAATTACAGTACATCAGTCTTGCAATTTTGGCAGGACATTGATCATGAACTATTTCCACTTTTGAAGAAAGACGCTAACCGAATTATATCTATGTTTAACACTACTTATATGTGCGAGCAGTCTTTTTCGGCAATGAAACATATAAAATCAGCTAGCAGAAACTGCTTGCTAAACGTAACCTTAAAGAACTTACTCGTTGCGACAACGACAAACTTTCTGCCTGATTTTGCTGCAAATGAATGCAAGCAATATCAAAAATCGCATTGATTGATTAAATCGCGTTGAATAATGCATGCATGATTGTTTGGTACAACAAAAGCCATTGACGTTTTTGTTCAACAGTTATTCGTTTTGTAGTCGTGGTTTCAAATGTAGTGGGCCTTCAATATCTATTGAAGGGTGATCTGGGCCGCGTTTAAAAAAGGTTGCCGACCACCTGTCCCGTAGCACTCCAACTTCGGGCCCCCCCCAAAGTAAGCGCAAGAGCCCCTGCGCACAGGTCATATCACTTTAGAGGTGTAAAATTGAAAAGCTGCATTAAGAAAATACACCACAATTTGTACATAAGTAAACAGGCTAATGTCAGAATAAAGCATGCCGATACCGAAGGTACAAGTCATAAAAAATTCGGCACCGATGCCAGAGTTCAGTAGGACATTTATGCAGACACTGCGAAACGAAAGCAATGACACTGAAAAACATAAAAAGTTATAAAAACACAGTATCATTTAAATAGTCTGGAGCGAACCTTTTTGTTGTTGTTGTTGTTGTTTACCCGACCCCTTCCGAGGGATGGGGGCATGGCGGAAGACCATGGAGCCCCAGAAGCCGGGCAACTCCCCAAGGTCTGGACCAGAGGTCATAAAGAGACAGAGAGCCGCCAAAGAGTGAGCGGCGCAAAGAGTCCGTAGCTGGACAGTGCAGAATGAGATGAGAGATGTCCTGGGACGAGTGTCCACAGGCGCTGCAAGAAGGATTCTCGATTCTGCCAATCCTGGAGAGATAGGAACCTAAAAGAAGGCTGTGTCCATTGCAGCGAAGACGAGAGAGGACACAGCGAGCATGACGAGGGAGCACAAGTTCCTCAGTGGAAATTGAGGAAATCTGTGTGTCGAAATACTTTGAAGAGACAGTACGCCTCCAGTCCGAGATAAGACGAGAGATAAGAGGAGAGAGACTACAAGGGATTACGGAGGGCGCAAGCAGCGCTCCCCGTCTGGCAAGCTCATTAGCTGTCTCGTTCCCCGGGAGAAACCAGTGTCCGGGGACCCATTGTAGCCTGATAGAACAGGAGGAGAAGAAGGACAGTTCCTGCCAGATCTGCCACAGAGTTTGAGATAACAGGAAAGGTGGAGGAGAGGACAGGGTGGCGAGGACAGAACGAGAGTCAGACAGGAGAAGAAGAGAAGAAAAATGGCAGACTTTATGGTGTTGCCGAGACCAGCAAAGAGCGTGCAGAATGGCGCAGACTTCAGCGGAAAAACTGGAACAAACTGGGCCTGCCGAAAAGGAAAGAGTGGCCTCAGTGCCACAACGAGAGCAGTTGGCAAGAACGCCGGAGCCGCCCTTGCCAAAAGGAAAAGGAACAGAGCCGTCTGTCCAGAGCACCAGATCATGAGGAGGAAGAAAGTCAAGGTGGGCGAGAGCCGCACCTTGGCGAGAGTGAGGGGGATCAGAGCGAGAGCATGGAGAGGAAAGGGTGGACTCGACCGTGAACGAGGGAAGATTCCAAGGAGGACAGGGAGGGCAAGCAACAAGAGCCTCCCTAGAACAAGTAGAAGGAAGCGTGAGCGGGTGAGTGGACGCAAAAGCTCTCCAGGACGAACTGCAGAGTCTTGGTTTCACTCCTAGTCTAGCCAAACCTGAGATGGGAAAGGAGTTTGGGAAACGAAGAGCCCGCTCATGAGAAAAAAGAGTGAAGTGAGTCAGAGTGACTCGTAGGGGAGGTAGAGAAGCCTCGGTGAGTAGTAGAGGGATAGGGGACGACGAGAGGCAGCCGGTGATGGCGCGACTGGCCGCTTGGTGGAGGCGTTCCAATTTGGTGATATTGGTAGCGCTTAGGAAAGGAAACCATCCGGGTGAAGCGTAAGTGAGAAGGGACCGAAGAAAAGATTTATACAGAACAGAGAGGGGCCCCAAGAGGAAGCAGAGATACAGCGTAAGGCCTTGAGACGTGGGAAAAACTTGGCCTTCAGCGAAGATACATGCCTAGAAAAGGAAAGAGTGCGGTCGAAGGTGACCCCAAGAAAAGTTGGAGTGGGATTAAAACGGAGGCGGGAGCCGAGTAGGAGGAGGTTGGGCTGGAGGTTAGCCTGGTGGGGATCCACTGAAAAGAATGAGGTCTCACATTTGCTCGGATTGAGAGGAAAACACCAGTACTCAGACCAGCGCTCCAATCGAAACAGAGCTCCTTGTGTGGCCTCCACCGCAGTGGGGACCGAGGGGGAGGAGGACCAAATGGCCAGATCGTCAGCGTAAAGAGAGCAACTGACGGAAGAAGGCAGAGAAGCCGGAAGATCATTGATGAAGAGGGAGAAAAGTACAGAGCCAAGAACGGATCCTTGCGGAACACCTCGACGGACTCGAAAGGAACGGCTTTTGTGATTTTGAAAAACCACAGAAGCGCGCCTGTCAGAAAGGAAAGATTGAGTCCAACGAGCAAAGCAAGGAGGGAGGCCAGCCGAAATAAGTTTGTGGAAAAGGGCGGGGTGCCAGACAGAGTCAAAAGCTTTGAAGAAATCGATAGTAGACAGGATCGTCCGAGAGCCCGGCCTGGGTTTGTTAAACCCATCCGAAATGGACTGAGAAAGGTACAGAATTTGATCAAGTGTAGACCGTCCAGGGCGGAAACCGGCCTGGCGGGGAGAGAGAATGGAATTAGATTCCAGAAAAAAGAGAAGACGGGATAGTATGATGCGTTCAAAAAGCTTTGATACGCAGGAGGTGAGAGAGATAGGTCGGAAGGAAGCAGGAAAGTCGAGAGGTTTTCCCATCTTATGTATGGGAATAATAGAAGATGTCTTCCAGATGGAAGGAAAGGAATGCGAAGACCAAGAAAGATTGAAGATGTGAAGAAGAAAATCCATGCCAGAGTGAGGAAGATGCTTTAGCATGGGATAGGCAACTTTGTCTGGGCCAGTGGCAGTGGATGAGGAGAGGTTGGAGGCAGCCGCAAGAAATTCAGCGGGAGAGAAGGGAGAGCAAAAGGACGAGTGAGACTCCACAGAGCACGTAGCTCGGCGGAGCTCAGTGAGGTAGCCTCTGGCTCTGCTGCGCAGGGCCTTTGGCTGAGACACGGAAAAGTGAGACCTCAGGTAAGCGGCATAGACCCAAGCCGATTCCCTGGGAGAGAAACAGTTAGGAAAGTTAGGAGAGGAAGAAGACGAGGAAGGAGAGCCAGCAATAGAGCGAAGAAGAGAGTGCACAGATTTAGGATTAGATTTAGGTGAAAGAGAAGTGCAGATCGTCTGCCATGCCTCAGCCTTGACCTTGGCAATGACCGACGAGGCACGTCGAGAGGCGGAGATGTAAGCCTGGCGATCTTCATCACTTCTGTGAGCAGTAGCGAAAGCCTTGCGTCTTTCACCAACCGCTTCTTCCACTTCAGCAGACCACCAGGCTTTAGGATGGAGTTTGATGCGGCCGAAAAGAATGGAAGATTTGGCCGCATTCATTGCCAGAGAGGTAAAGAGAGCAGCTGCAGAGGAAAGAGAAAGAGACGAGTATTCCTCTGCAGTAGGACAGTGAGAGTCAAAGTAGGAGGCAAAGTCATCCCAGCGAGCTTTCTGAAAATTGAAGGAAGGGGGGCGCTCGTTGGGGTGAAAGACCGGAGAAAGAGGGATAGATAGAAGAATTGGTAGGTGGTCAGAACCCAGGTCCTGAAGCACCTCCCAGGAGCAAGAAAAAGCAAGAGTAGAAGAAGCAAAGGAGATGTCAGGAGAGGAGCGACTGCCGGAGGAGCGATGGAGAAGGGTGGGTGTGTCAGGGTCATTGAGGGGGAGGAGGTCTGAGGAGATGACCCAGTCGAATACTTCCTCCCCACGGGGGTCGGAAGTACCTCTTGAGTCCCAAAGCGGGTGATGGCAATTGAAGTCCCCCAGAATGAAGAGATTTCTGGAGGAGGGAAGAATTGAGGGAGAGAAGGAATCGGTTCTGCCATCCGTTGGGGAGGAGCGAATAGGGGGGGCATACACATTAAGAAATGACACCGAGGAGGAGTTGTTAAGAGAGATGTTGACCCCTACATAATCAGAGTAGGGATCGAGCGAAGAAAGAGAGGTGGTAGAAAGTTCAGAAAAGGATAGGCCCTGTCTGACGAAAATGACAACGCCGCCACTGGCATGCGAGGCATCAGAAGAGAGAATGCCAGACCGAGAGTGAGTACGATCAGAACGCAGAACAGAGAATCCAGGAATCCGGAAAGAGGAAGAGGAGTTAAGATTGGATTCCTGAATGCAGATAAGGTCGACAGGATGGGATGAAAGAAAGTGAAGTAGTTCAGTGCTCCTGGCTCGAAGACCTCCAGCATTCCATTGAAGAACCCTGAGAGAGTCAGGGGGAGGAGAGGAGGCAGGAGGTGCAGAAGTATAGCCAGGAGCAAGGGACGGTGGTGGAAGGGCAGGGGAAGGAGATATAAGATGGGCAGATGGGAGATAAGAAGTTTGGAGACGAGGGTGGGGCAAGAGTGCAACGTTAGCAGAGGGGGGCCAGATTCCACAGTGGAGGTATACGTGCCGGAGGATTCCGAGGAGGGGGGAGTCACAGTGTTACGGCAGGGGGGCAGCTCCAAGAGTGAGAGCTGCCAAGAGCTCTGAAGTTAGATAAAGAAAGTTGTGAGCACCTTAGATGGACCCATTTGGAGCAAGCGCAGCATTGCACTGACTTGCCCCGCCAGGTCACATTTCCAGCGCACACAGAGCAAGGAAAGATGGGGCCAGGGTTAGGATGAACGTTACCGCTCATCAGGAGAAGAAGAAGAATGAGGAGACGAAGGAGGGCAAGAGTAGGGCAGGAGAGAAGAAAAAGTAAGAACAGGCGACCGATTTTAAAGATGCTGTGTGCTGCCCTTCTGCGGTCGTTCAGGGGGCAGCATAGCGAAAAAATGAATGGGGAGTGCCCGGGGTAACTGGGATCCTCGGGAAGGCCAACAGCCATTTCGACCCAACCCAAACGGGGCCGGGGACCCCACCACCACTTTGAGGCGGCTGTTGATTGGTGCAGAACCTTTTTGTTCGCAAATGCTGTTATGACATTGTCATAATCAAGAGATCGGGCGCAGTCATTTTCGATTGACAACATGGCTAATGAAGATAGTCTACTGTCTGTCATAGACGTTCTATTAAAAGTTTTGATCAGTTTCAATTTGCTGAAGCTTCTTTCAGCGCTGGCAACAGTCACGGGGCAAGTTAGTAAGATTCGAAGTGCGATGTACACATTCGGATACAATTCAAATAAATGAGTCTTTAGAAGATAGTTCAGAAAGTCTTGAGCCGTATTGAGATTGCGTTTTTTTTGTAAAATTAAAACAAACCGCTGTAGCTCAGCGCTCATTTCATCAGAATCAATGTCACCGAACTTTTTTTGGAACTCTTTACAGCAAGTAAGAAGAGCATTTTCTTGTTGCACAAGCAAAAGTTTGTCTCGTGTGAACAAAAACGAAAAGGCGGAAGAAACCTCACGTAACAAATTAAAGCGCTCCTTTATTGACATAATAGCCTGGTCTACTAATGGATAGAAAAAGTTGCTTTTAAATTTCAGTTCAGGAGTAGCTCGTTGTTCCTCTTCACCTTGGTAATCAAACAATCTTCTTTTCTTTCCACTTCTTGACGGAGGAAAAGAAGGATCAATATCCAATTCCTGTGCTATTTCAACAGCAGATGTTGCGGCACTGTCATAACCCGTTGTGCGATAGTTTTGCAAAAACTTTTCAGTTGCCTGGATTTCCGTTTCCATTGTATGAAGGGAGACTCCATACGATTGAAGAATCTTGCTTGCTTTATTGACTTGGAATAGGATATCATACCAAATAAACACCGACAAAAGAAAACTCCATTTTGATAAATGAGCTATCAACGATTTTGTTTCTGAGGCAGCTCTTCCATCTTTTCTTTCTATGGAAATGGCTTCCAAGTCTTTCAGTGCCAGCAACACCTCTTTTAAATTGTATCGAAGAGGTTTGATGCATTTAATTCTGCTTTCCCAACGAGTATCAGATTGTGACTTTATGGACAGCTCCACATGTTTCTTCAAAATTTCCCAACGCTGAGCAGAGGAAGAAAACAGCACATACAACCTTGTAAGTACTCCAAAAAATGTCAATGCTTCCGTCGATCAATTAGCACTGTCAACAACAACTAAGTTAAGGGTATGGTTTGCACAGGGCACGTAAACAGCTTTGGGATTGATGTCTAGCATTCTTGCTTGGACCCCAGAATGTTTTCCTTTCATGTTAGCACCATTATCATATGACTGACCTCGACAATCAGACAATTCGAGTTGCAGTTCGGTCGCTTTTTCTAAGAAAGCGTCCAACAAGCCTTTCCCAGTACTGTCACTTATTCTCAAGTAGCCAAAAAATGTTTCTTTAACAACAGCAGCTTCTTCATTACATAGTACATAACGGAGAATGACAGACATTTGTTCATGATGTCACATATCTGGAGTGCAGTCCAAAATTATAGAAAAATATTTTACCAATTTCAATTGCTGTAAATTTTCTTTTTCAACTTCTGTCGCTAGCAATTCAATTAGTTCATTTTGTATGGTAGGACTCAAATAGTGATCTTTAGTGTTTTTATTCTTGATTCTGTCTTGAAGCTCTTTTAGGATCGGATCTCTTCTTGCCAAAAGCTCAAATATACCCAGAAAATTTCCATTGTGAGGAGATCCTAAGACTTCTTCAGATCCTCTAAAAGCAAGATTCCTTTCCGATAGAAACAAGGCAATGTCGATAAGTCTCTCTAAAACATTTCTCCAAAAACGTCTTTCATTGAAAAAAATATTCATCTCGCGTTTGTCGATAGTGGATGAATTTCTTATCCCTTCAGCTAGCAACATCCATTGACTGCAGCATTCTTGGTGGGAAATGCCGTTTTCATGGTCTTTCAGTTTTTCGAAAAACCCTCCCATGTATTTATACCACTACAAAAGGGGCTTAGTGTTTTTCCAAATAGCTTACAACAAAAGCAAAAAACTTGATCTGATTCCCCAGAATAAACTAGCCACGACCGTGAAACACTTTCACCATTAGGTAACACACGTTTATAATGGTTGGAGAAAAAACGTCACCTTGGAGTTGTGTTATTATATGGAAAATTCATTATTAGTTGATGTGGTCCACGCTTTACTATATCACATCGTTGAGCATCAGAAATATTTTCAGGCCATTTACATGGGTCATCAGGGATAGGGGTAAATTGAGATTCAGTTATTTTTGATATTGAAGGTTGCGTATTGGCAGGTAAATCACAACTTACATTTTGAAAGTTATTAGGCGAAGAAATTGTATTAAGGAAATTGTAAACCTTGCAACTAATTGGCAAAGCAGCATACGGGCGTAAGGGGCATTAACAATTTATTAAAATGAATATGCCAGGAAACAATAATGAGTATACCACCCAACCAATTTAGACGAGACCATCCCTGGACGCGTTTCGTCCTTTTGGACTCATCAGCAGGGCCCGTCCCGTCACAAGCAAAAGTAACCCACTCATCAACGTTAACCTTAAAAAAAAGAAAAAACAAATCCAACACATGTAGAAGCACTGAGACTACAACGCCCGTATGCTGCTTTGCCAATTAGTTGCAAGGTTTACAATTTCCTTAATACAATTTCTTCGCCTAATAACTTTCAAATCTATAGTTTTTTTTCCCTACTTGAAAATAGTTGGCATGGATTTGCCCGTTTCACTGTAGGAGGCCCGGTTTACTGCGAAGTGAGATAGAGTGAAAATTCGTTGGCATGGATTTGCTCGACACGTCTATCAAAGGTCGCCCGGCTCCCACCTTGTGAATTGTCAACGCACTCGCCTCGAGCGTGATGGCATTGCAAAGACAAGGCGCTAGGCTATAAATGCAGCGTTTAATCTGCTTTTTCAGATCTGTGTGTAAACTGATCTCCCAATGGATATGCAACCAATCAACCAATTTGTCAACCTGCCCTGCTAAGCAAAGCAATAGTTTGTCGGTTGAAGTCTCAGTGCTTCTACATGTGTTGGATTTGTTTTTTCTTTTTTTTTTTTTCGTTTTTTCTTTTTTTTAAGGTTAACGTTGATGAGTGGGTTACTTTTGCTTGTGACGGGACGGGCCCTGCTGATGAGTCCAAAAGGACGAAACGCGTCCAGGGATGGTCTCGTCTAAATTGGTTGGGTGGTATACTCATTATTGTTTCCTGGCATATTCATTTTAATAAATTGTCAATGCCCCTTACGCCCGTATGCTGCTTTGCCAATTAGTTGCAAGGTTTACAATTTCCTTAACTTACATTTTCTGGAAATTCACAATCACTTTGATGCTGATCGTCATAGTCTTCTTTTTCTTGTACACTATAGTTTTCTTCATCCCTCTCGGTACTAGTACCAGGTCTACTCTGCTCAGTAATCTTGAAAAAATCTGTCATCTTGGGCAATTTCGCTAGAGCATCTCGAGCAGTGGCTGCTTCTTTTCTCTTTTGAGCACCACTTTTTGAACGTTTCATTCTATACAATGTCAATAAAATACTTTATCTGCACTCTGCAGTGTATATATATTGTCCCGGTATTTATAGCCAAACAGAATTCCAGACCATTCTATGATTGTTGCGTAACAACGGCATTGTTACGTCAATCAAATATTCAAGATTCTACCAGAAAATCAATCGAAATGTTCTAGATTCTGCGAGATAAAATGACGGAGCATTCACTTATGATGTCACAAGCCAATTTCTTCCTACAGTTTAAATCGGTTGTAAACAAGTCTGCTGAACTGAAAATAGTCACGTAGCCAAAAAGCAATTTCAGACTAACTTGGGCCCCCAAAGTTGGCCTGGGCCCCCCCCAATTGGGGGGTTTGGGGGGCGGCTGCTACGTCTTTGCCGACCACTGCTCTAGAGCACGTTGGTTTTTGGTGAGTTCGAAAATGTACAATATAGTTTGTCCAAAAAAGTACAAAAATGATTCATCTTTGCAATACTTTTCAACGCATCTTAATTAGTCAGTTCTAAGTGATGAGCCACACAGTGGAAAACAGGTAAGTGTGGGCAATCATTAAAGTTCACTAAACCTTCGAACAACCCCACCTCTACAGCCAATCATTAAGCAGGCACCATCACATCCTAGAGCTAATATCTTTTCTTCAAAGTTTGCAATCCAAGAAATGAAACAAACGAATTGTAAAGAGATTTTGCCATGTCACTGGCCATTGTCCCATTCAATTCGCATAGTTCCCAAAATACCTTTTCAACCTTATCATGTACAACCAAAGGAACGTAACAAATCAAAACTGTACGATTACTTACGGTAGTAGATTCATCAACAACAACTGAAAATTTAAAGCATTCAGGGCAAACTAAATAAGTAACTGATTCTTGCTTCACCTCCTTTGCTAAAATCTGAATTACGTGTGTTTTCACTAGCGTGATCAGAAAACAACATTGTGTCCATATCGATTTCATTTAAATCTTACAATTCACATAGTTTTTCGTTCTTTTTAAAACAACAGATTTTCTTTTGCAATTAGATAAGCACTTCGAAATATTTGGATTGTTTGTCAATGTAAGCTGCCTTACTTGTAAACGTTGTTGCTGCACGGATGAAATTATTTTTATTTCGATCGGGCTCTTCCAGTATCTTCGCAGCGACAGCATGAGATTTTGAACGTGAATATTGCAGAATTTTCTCGCTTTGATTTTACGTTCCTTTTCTTTTACATTACCTCCTTGCAACATCTTTGCAGAACGTGCAGAATAATCTGCCATCCTTGGTCATTAACCGAGGATGTTGCTTTTTCGACTTGTTGAATATACCAAAGTGCAATCCTGGCAGTTATGCCGTAAGCTCGTTTCTTTCTAAGCTTTCAAGTATTGTTTCATTCTCTTCTTCAGTTTTAAGCACTCTTTTTCGGAAGATGGATTTCTCTCTGTTTAGTTTTTATCGTCTTCCACACTGCTTGGCTGATTTTGATCCTCAATCACTTTCTGTTTCTTGGATTTACATGAACGGTCACCACCCAAATAGGAAAAAATCGTAGCCTGTCTCTTTATCTAGGGCTTTCTGCGATTAATTGGGTATCAATCTAAAGTGTTTAGTGTACAGCAGAAATGCGAACAACAGTATCGTATTTTTCGTATCTATAGACAAGCCTCTATGCAATCATAACTTCAGTCTTCAAGTATTAGTACCTCTACGTGCGTTAGACGTTACTTTTGCATAGGGCTATGGTTTGTGGCAGTGAAGAGTGTGCAAGCTGAGCGTTGATTAAAACAAGAAGCCAATTATAAATAACAATAATAAGTTTTTCTAGTGCCATGGGATTGGGGGCCAGTTACAACTTATAATTAGCAATAATAAGTTTTTCCAGTGCTGAGGGATTGAGGAGGGGTAATTTTATATACGCAAAAACTTAACTTTTCATCAATAAATTAATTTTTAGATGATTTTTCATGAAAAATAAGTCATTTCGCACAAATAACAATATTTCTTCATTGGCTGAGAATTCTGCCTCTTGACTCCCTGCTGCTTCACTAACATCAAGCTTTAGCCATAGGCCACTTCAAGCAGCCATTCTTTGCACCATCCATTATTATTCAGCGGCATTTATTTTTTAACGAGTAAATGATAATTGTTGTTATAAAAACATCAGTGTATTGTCATTAAGGCATGCTGTGCGACAAATTATCTAACAGATGTGATTTTTTACTAAATGCAAAATGAGTAAAGAAAAAAATGTGTTTTTATTTTCCAAGTGTACATGTAATGCCTTTTTGCTTGTATTAGCTTGAAAGATAAACTCAATGAACTGGTATTTTTATACTGTAATTCTCCTTGCATCTCCAGACACTGCCAACAATCAAAGACAAAAAAATTGTCCATAACTCTCAGATCATTTCATGTGGATTGGCATCGATTTCTTGAGAAACAACAGTTTAATATTGTATGTTAGGACTAGGGTGGAGTGTGTTGCCCGAGTTTTCGTTATTCGTCTTCACAGATCTTCAATTGAGTAGAGTAACCAATAAGATGCTGCCAATGAGTATAGTAGAATTACCTTCCTTCAACGGCTTGCCAAATCTCATTCCTGCAAAGAAAAATTCCATGACCAGAAGGAAAATTATTTAGTGTATTGAAGAGAAGAGCGTTGTACTTTTGATATCGATAATTTCTAAAATTTTTGTAACATTGCTTTCATTTCTTCTCTTGTGAGTTTTGACCTGCAACGCGTGAAAACGTAAAGACTCTGTAGGCTATACAATATTAATTAATACCTGCACATATGATTACTAGGTAAATTTGTATTGCTGTTTAAAAACTTTTGTAACATACAATCAAAATCTCTTGGCGCCAAAAAAAATGGCTGACCAAAAGCTATAATTTATGCTAGAATGGTATAGGGCAAACACCAACTTTTGGGGTTATTTTGAAAACTAATAAGAAATTAATTAAAAATTGGAATGAATTATCGTTAGTTGGATCCTCGGAAACAAATAAATTTAATCAAAAGCAAGTTGGTTGAGATTAAGTCTTTCAGTTAACTAGTCTAAGCTTAGTACTGCGTGCCAATTTTAAACAATGCTCCCAAGAGTAGTGCCATCTAAATACCATTTGCTCCTCAATTAAATATAACTTTATACCAATTAATAATTTAATTAATTGATGTTATGGCATATAGGCTAACTGCAATCAGTTGAATAAAATACCACTTCCACAACCGGTTTCGTTCCTATTAGAACCCTTTAGGTGGACTCAAGTATTGAACCGACGATCATATGAATTGCTTCATGAGGTTTATACCACTCCGCCATCGGTCTCAACTGATATTGTTAATTTTAAGCTTAGGGGAGATGTGGGACCTATCGGACATGGGGACCAATCGGACGGCTGCATATTTCTGCCAACACGTGGTTGTTGTTCTCTCGTATTTTTGTTTCGAGACTAAAATTTCATTCTTTACCAGATGCCATGTTTTAATCAGGATTGAGCATGAAGTGTAATTGTTGTGATAAAAAAAGTGTTTTTCTTGGTCCAAAGTAATAAAAGTCAGATAGAAACTTTATGAGTTTTTAGATAGGTTACAATTACCTTCATGAATGCTTTTATAGCAATGTGTTTGTTATGTGTCATGCTCAATAAAGGCATAAAGTTTAGATCTAAACAATGCTTTAACATACGAAAATTTTGCAATTATATTTAAAATGGCGGTCAGGGGACCATTCGGACATGCTATTAAGACAGTGTCCGAAAGGTCCCCACTTTTGTGAGATATTTTATGTAGGCATAGATTAGAGCTATACAGTATTTAGTTTGTAGAGATGCCAACGTTTAAAAAATCAAAAGGAAAAAAAGGCTTGTTTACCGAAGGTCCCCACCTTGTGGACGAAAGGTCCCTATGGGTGGGGACCATTCGGACGTTCTGGTGACATTTTTCTAATGTAAATAAAAATACTTTTAATAACCCGAATCTTATTTTAAGTGGCAATATAAGTTCCCCATAAACAAAAATATAAATAAAACTTGAAAGCATTCAATATCGTTCAACTAGTTTGGCGGAAAGTAGAGTTATGTAAATTTTGTCCGAATGGTCCCTTACTTCCCCTATATATCGTGCACGCTCACTACAGTGAGCTTGATGCGATATATGCTTGGAGCTTGATGCGATATATCGTGGAAGTGGTATTTTATTCAACTGATTGCAGTTAGCCTATATGCTTTAAGATCAATTAATTAAATTAATATCTTAACAGGCTAACACCAGCTCCTATAATTCGTATTATAACGTAATAAAGGCACTGGCTTGGCTGGGAATTAAAAGATATATCGCATCAAGCTCACTGTGGTGAGCGTGCACAATATATAAGCTTAAAATTAACTGCATCAGTTGAAAGACCGATGGCGGAGTGGTATAAACCGCATGAAGCAATTCATATGATCGTCGGTTCAACACCTAAGTCCACCTGAAGGGTTCTAATAGGAACGAAACCGGTTGTGGAAGTGGTATTTTATTCAACTGATTGCAGTTAGCCTATATGCCTTAACATCAATTACCGGTAATTTAATTAATATCTTAACAGGCTAACACCAGGTCCTATAATTCGTTCTATACCAATTAGATACTCGTCGGTACATTAGCAAAAACAACCATTATCTGATCATTACAACTGGCACCTTAAGATTGCTTGCTCTGTCCATGGGCAAGGCACTTAACGGGATGCCTCCATCTTTATGTGGCAAACACGTGGTGGGGCCAAGCGGTTTACCCGTCGTGGTGGCCTAGTCTGACGAGAAACATGCAAAGAGAGCATGAGATCATCCGCATGAATAAATGGATCGGTACCGGTACCGTAAGTTTTTAATTACCCTTGTTTCAGTAACCTAGGCAATAGCCAAAAAAATTGTTTAAGAAGTAGTTAAGGTCTCAAAATTACATCTGATATATCAATACGACTGGTCTGCAATCACTATTGACAAAAAATTTCAAAAATTAACTGATTTTGTCCATCAACATCTAATCGAACATATGACAAACGATACAGAAGTCTGCCCTGTGATTTAGGCTTCAGTATAATTTAAGTTTACAACTTTTCAGTATGCTTATGCAACTAACTACAGTATACTGTATAAGTTGCACATTACTATTAACTTAAACTTAGCATTCCCAAACACGCTGATTAATCAAATATGAAACCCTTACAGAAGCTGGCTACAAATACGCCTGCATGTTTAGCCCATAAAATTTGCCCAACTATTAGCAATTACAAGCAAACCTTAGCACCTCTTATCTACTTTGACTTCAGATTCATTCCTTTAACACCAGTAAAACAACACATTTAACGTTCAGCCACTTTTTTGGAAAGCGCATTTTGATGACGTTTGATCACGTGCGTGCAACCTTCCTATTGACAATGCAACGGAAGATTCTTTTTAAAGATCATTTTTTCGCTTTAAACGCCTCAAAATAACTTTGTGTCGTCATACTACTGTCAGGTACTATTAAAATGAAAACAGCAACAGCGCTTTTATGGGAGTTAGCAAAACGCATGACACGTATATACGAAACTATTTTAACCTGGAGTCCACCTACGGTTTAGTAGTTACAATTTTCGTGTTAGCAATTGGACTAAAAACAGCCGGTATGTTAGTACTGTAATATATCGCTCTCCTTTAAAAGGTAGTTTATCATCTTTCACTGTACAACTGTAAAGACTTGCTTTTGGAATGACAGTGCAGCTGTTGTCTGACAGTCTTTTCACTAAAATTTAATTAGTACTATGGCGTCACAAAAATAAAACAAATAAACATGCTTAAAATTAGAAAAAAGCTTCGAAAAAAATTGCTTTTTGCGTGGTCGAAAAAGCTCGAATTGAAGTCAAATTTTTTAGTCGGAATCATGCGGTTAATCACCCGATTAGGCTTTCAAACGGATTTCTACGGTCAGTACTTTTTTTTAGAAACGAGGAAAATACTGCAAGCAAGCGTCAATTAAGACGTAATCTAATTCCCTAGAGGGATACAGTTTTTTCATACTAAGAAGTAGGGTGCTGGGTTTTGTTTGAACTAAACATCAGTTTTTTCGATCTGGAGAAAAAGATTTTTCAAAATATTTTTTGAAGTATAATATCTTGGTGAAGTCACTGACTTTCTTATAACTGCTGCATTCATCCCGCGGCAGTGATCAGCCGCGACAAGTTTCATGTTTTTAGGCTCAGTTGTTTCGGAGGAGTAAAGACGTTACCCACGAACTGAAAGAACTCTTCTTTATAGTATAAATTTAGTATAATTTGCTCTGTGGTGCCAAATTTACTGGGCCATAAGTAGCCTACGGCATGTTATTTTTTTAACCAATCCAAAACGCATCGCACGAGTGTCGGGAGCCATTGCAGCCGAATAAAACAGAAAGAAAGAGAAGATAGTTCTTGCCACATCTGCCAAAGAGATTGAGGTAGAAGAAAAGATGGAGGAGAAGACAAGGTGGTGAGGATGGAACGAGAGTCAAATAAGAGGAGAAGTGGCAGACTTGTTGGTGCTGCCGAGACCAGATAAAGAGCTTGCAAAATGGCGCAGGCTTCAGCAGAATACCTTGAGCATACTGGGCCTATCGAAAAGGAGAGTGTAGCCTCAGTCCCACAACGAGAGCAGTTGGCAAGTACGCCAGAGCCGCCTTTGCCAAAAGGAAAAGGAACCGAGCCGTCTGTCCAGAGCACCAGATCGTGAGTGGGGAGAAAGGTGAAGGTGAGCGAGAGCCGCACATTGACGAGAGAGAGAGAGAATCGGAGCAGGAGCATGAAGACGAAACAATGGACTCCTCGGTGAAGGAAGTCGGTTCCAAGTAGGAGAGGGAGAGCAAGCAAGAAAAGCTTTCCTTGGAGAAGTAGAAGGAAGCGTGAGCGGGGGGGGGGGGGGGGACGCAAAAGCTCTCCACGACGATCTGCAGAGTCTTGGTTTCACTTCAAGTCTGGCCAAACCTGAAATGGGAAAGGAGGTTGGGAGACAAAGAACCCACTCATAGGACGAAAGAGCGAAATGAGTCAGAATGACTCGTAGGGGAGGTAAAGAAGCCTCGTAGAGGAGAAGTGGGATAGGGGAGGTCGAGAGGCAGCGGATGATGGCGCGACTAGACGCTCGGTGGAGGCGTTCCAATTTGGTGATATTGGAAACGTTTAAGAAAGGAAACCATCCGGGTGAAGCGTATGTGAGAAGGGGCCCAAGAAAAGCTTTATACAGAAGAAAGAGAGACTCCTTAGAGGGGCCCCATGAGGAAGCAGAGATACAGCGTAAGGCTTTGAGACAAGGGAAGAACTTGGCCTTCAGCGAAGATACATGTTTGGAAAAGGAAAGGGTGTGGTCGAAAGTGACCCCAAGAAAAGTTGGAGTGGGATTGAAACCGAGGCGGGATTTGAGTAAGAGGAGCTGGGGCTGGAAGTTAGCTTGGTGGGGGATCCGCTGAGAACAAAGAAGGAGGTCTCACATTTGCTCGGATTGAGAGGAAAACACCAGTACTCACACCAGCGCTCCAATTGAATCAGAGCTCTTTGTGTGGCCTCCACCGCAGTAGGGACCGAGGGTTAGGAGGACCAAATGACCAGATCGTCAGCGTAAACAGAGCTGCTGACGGAAGAAGGCAGAAAAGCAGGGAGATCGTTGATCAAAAGAGAGAAAAGTACAGGGCCAAGAACGGATCCTATCGGAACATCTCGACGGACTCCAAAGGAACGACTTTTGTGATTTTGATAAATCACGCAAGCACGCTTATCAGAAAGGAAAGATTGAGTCCAACGAGCGAAGCAAGAAGAGAGGCCAGCCGAAATTAGTTTATGGAAAAGGGCGGGATGCCAGACAGAGTCGAAAGCTTAAGAGAAATCGATAGTAGAGAAGATCGTCCGAGAGCCCGGCCTGGGTTTGTTAAACCCATCCGAAATGGACTGAGATAGATACAGAATTTAATTTAGAGTAGACCAGCCTGGCCGGAGAGAGAACGGAATTATACTCCAGGACAAAAGAGTAGACGGGATAGTCGATGCGCTCAAAAAGCTTTGATACGCAGGAGGTGTGAGAGAGAGATAGGCCGGAAGGAAGCAGGAGAGTCGAGAGGCTTTCCCATCTTGTGGATGGGAATAATGAAAGATATCTTCCAGATGGAGAAGAGGAATGCAAAGACCAGGAAAGATTGAAAATGTGAAGAAGAAAATCCATGTCGGAGCGAGGAAGGTGCTTTAGCATGGGACAGGCAACTTTGTCTGGGAAGCGGCAATGGACAAGGATAGGTTGGAGACAGTCGCAAGAAATTCATCGGGGAAGAAGGAGGAGCAGGAGGACAAGTGAGACTCCTCAAGACACGTGGCTTGGCAGAGCTCGGAAAGGTAGTCTCTGGCTCTGCTGCACAAGGCCTTTGGCTGAGAGAGAGAGAAAAGTGGGATCTCAGGTAATCGGCGATGACCGAAGCCGACTCCCTGGGAGAAGAACAGCTGGGAAAGTTAGGGGAGGAGAAAGATGAGAAAGAGAAGCCAGGAACAGAGCGATGGAGATAGTATACCGATTTAAGGTCAGATTTGGATTTGATTTGTGCGAGAAAGAAGAGCAAGTCGCCTGCCATGTCTCAGCCTTGGCCTTGGCGATGATTGACGAGGCGCGTCGGGATGCGGAGATGTAGGCCTGGTGATTTTCATCGCTTCTGTGAGCAGCAGCGAAAGCCTTGCGTCTTTCACTAACCGCATCTTCCTCTTCAGTGGACCACCAAGCATTAGGATGGAGTTTGGTGCGGCCTAAAAAAATGGAAATTTGGCCGCATTCAGTGTCAGAGAAGTAATGAGAGCAGCATTCAGTGTCAGAGGAAAGAGACGAGTATTCCTCTGCAGAAGGACAGTGAGATTCAAAGTAAGAAGCAAAGTCATCCCAACAAGCTTTCGGAAAGTTGAAGGGAGGGGGACGCTCGTTGGGGCAAAAGATAGAAGAGAGAGAGAGAGAGAGACAGATAGAAGAATTGGTAGGTAGGCAGAGCCCAAGTCCTGAAGCGCTTCCCAGGAGCAAGAAAGGGTGAGAGAGAAGGGAACAAAGAAGATGTCAGGGGAGGAGCGATGGAGAAGAGTAGGTATGTCAGGGTTGAATTTATTGAGGGGGAGAAGGTCAGAGGAGATGACCCAGTCGAATACTTCCTCCCCACGGGGTCGGAAGTACCACTTGAGTCCCATAGGGGGGTTGATGTCAATTGAAGTCCCGCAGAATGAAGAGATTTCTGGAGGAAAGAATGGAGGAAGAAAAGGAGTCTGTTCTGCCATCCGTCAGAGAAGAGCGAATAGGGGGAGCGTAAATATTAAGAAAAGAGAGAGAAGTTGTTTGGAGAGATGTTGACCTCCCACATAAACAGAGTAGGGATCAAGCGAAGAAAGAGAGTGGGTAGAAAGTTCAGAGAAGGATAAGCCCTGCCTGACGAAAATGATGACACCGCCGTTAGCGTGCGTGGCATCACGAGAGAAAATGCCAGACCGGGTGTGGGTGCGATCAGATCTGCTTCATTTTTTTCGTCCCATCTTGTTGAGCTTATCTGTATCCAGGAATCTATTGTTCGATTGCTTCTGAATTTTGTTAGATAATCTTTGTTTAGATTAACATTTTTGTTGTCTGTATTTTAGTTAAAATTTAACCTCGATTTTGTTGAAAAATCTTTTTTGACCGATAATTTGCAATTTCTGTTGAGCCAAATTTGACCTCAAATTTATTGGAGAAGTCATCTTTTTCGTGTAGGGGGGGGGGGGGGGAAGATGGACGATTTGTATCAGTTATACAATGGCAGCCGTTTTATTGCTTGATCGAGTGCAAAAACTGAGAGCTATGGTACCTGCGCTTCCCCTATGACCGCCGCCATTCTATGACGAAAAAAGAAGCGGCGCTCTTTACAATGTGCACAGATTAATTATGGGTGTTTGAGAGCACGCTTCTGCCCAAATCTGCTTTTGTAATTGCCGCAAAGAAATTTTTTTCTCTGCTAGGAACTCTTGCCCAGCAGATGGCGTCCGGTGACATGTTGCCGCCAGAAATTTTTGTACGATACGATATACCTTGACATGGTTACTATCAGTAGCGTACTTATGTGGGGATAAAGAGTGATACCTTACCCAAACGGTATAACAGAAGCTGTAATTGTGAAAAGAAAAAAAATGTTCGCGTTCGATTGGAGACCAAATTGGGTTAAAATTTTGGTTTCCTTGCGTTGATCTCCAAAAAGTTCTATTCAACTTTACAAAATGCCCAGCCGCGCCGAAATTTGCTGCTAAATATGTCACTGATTACTACTACTTATTTATACATTTATTTAAATGTGACAAAAATACGGAACTCGATAAAATGTACAATTAAACAAGATGCAGAGCGATTATAGAACACTTTCGATGACTGTCTACGTCGATGTTGTATTGCAAAAACCTTCTACACAGAATACTGCAGCTTTACAACAGCCTACGATTAACATTAGTCGAAAGAAAATCCAAAGCACAAAGCTGTGCACCAGGGGTGTCAAACTGGTGGCCCGCGTAAGAATTTTGTGGAGCAGTGCGAATGCCTGGCCTCCAAATTTCGTCTTCGAAAAATTCTTCTTCAAAAGAAAAAAATCTTTTACGTTGAAGTTAGGTGAAAGTAGCTATGAAGTAATGGTCGACAACTACTATAAGTCGCGGGTGGCATTACGGGTTACGGCGAGTGAGGTAATGACCTTTTTGGGAAGCATCACACGATTTCCAGAGATCGTTTCCCGGAGAAGTGGTGATCTTCAAATAATGCCGTGGCTGCTGTGCCGCGAAATTTGATCAACTGGCTTCCTGTGCCGGCAGACAATAAGTTTGGGAACCACTGATGTACAGTCTTGCCTGCGTAAATTTTTTTCAACAATGTCTGGCCCGTATAAAATCCAGGTATGTAAAAGTGGCCCACAAAATTCAATGAGTTTGACGCCCCTGCTGTACACCATAACAAAACATTCGATTCCACTTATTGTCTTTCCAGATAACCGCTAGTTGTCATTCTAGATAGCACTGCATGATATCACGGAATTACAAACAAATGGAAAAAAATTGCAAGGGTATTAGACTACAAACGGAAAAGACGCTCTCATAGAATTATACGATTTAATAATCACAAGTCATCACATAAAAATCCACTATTAAATTTTGAAATCATATGATGCACATCAAAACAATATGAAATAGCTTAGCCATTCAAAATCCGGTCAATTATTATAATACTGCTACTAAGGTAGCTTTCTCTGTATCATGTAAGTAACCGATCACTCCATTGCGACGAAATAAACAATTAATAGCATAATACTTTAACAGTATTTACAAAATTAATCGAAAAAATACGAAGTAAAATATGAACAAATCTCTTTCAACTTCTGCTGTCAACAACTCTGCAAAATAAAGTTTGTCAGTCAAACTTTTCGTTATCTGCACCGCCAAAACAGTTACAGTGAGCTTCCCAGGTGAAATGGGTCAATATAATTAATTTTCTAGATCATACTAGCTGAAGTGCAACATAATCGTACGGTATTAAAACAAAAGTTAATAAGATATCCCGCATCTTAACTTCACTTCACCATGATTGAGGTTAAGGTCAAATCAGTGGTATTTGGGACCGTGGCCTATTCGAAAAGTTTCAATTTAAGGTCTTGAATTACTTTCACAGATGCAATTTCATAAATATGAGGTTTGCTTGCATTTTAGTTTTATTCTACTAACAGAAACCGTAACATGCAGCGATGTAAAGGCAAATCATGCAGTGGACTGGATGAAAAAAAACTTTCACGAGAAATTCTGCACAACACTGACGTCGCCGTAGACAACTGATCAACCCTGATGATTCGAGACGATGGCCAGGCCTTGAAAAAGGCAAATGGAAAGGAATGAAGTCACCAGGCTTACGGTTAGCGGTCACTCACGCGTGTGATTGGACTGACACCCGAGACGTGGGCTTGAAAGCAAATCATTATGGGGTGCCGATTGTAAAGTATGAGGTAAAGTAAAATTTTGCAGTGCTACGACATATCGTACGGCAATGAAAACATTTTTCCTTCCCAAAGGCATATCTCACTGCGAAGAAAACGTTTTTCCTATTCAGAGACATACGAGGTGTGTCAAAAAAGTTCTAGGACTGTGTTCTCTGTTATAGTTAAGCTATAAGTTAAATGACAGACGATTTAATAACTTCTTGAGAGTATTTAACCGCAATTTCAGCTCACTGTAACATTTATTATGCATTTCAGGTGTAAAAGAAAATAGTTAACATATTTACTGTCTTCCAAATTTTATTATTTTGCTCGACGATTTAGTAGTGACAACAGAGCAACGAACTAACTTCAAATTCATAGTCTGTTTGGGAAAATTTTCTTCAGAAGCTCTCTGTATGCTTCAATAAGTCTACCAAGAGCAAACTTAGTCTCATTCAACAGTTTTTCTCTGGCACAAAAGATTGAAAGAAGGACGTGACGATGTTGAGGATGATCCCAGGGGTGGAAGGCCTTCCACCAGTAGAAATGAAACCAATGTCGAGCTTGTAAAAAAGATGGTACGTGGAGATAGTCGGTTAACTGTTCGACCGATCTCAGATGAACTCGGATTAAACCGAAATAGCGTTTGGAAAATAATCACAAAAGATCTGGGAATGCGCAAAGTTTGTGCAAAAATGGTGCCAAAACTCTTGAATGATGAACCAAAAGATGCGGCGCATGCAAGTGTGCCAAGACCCCTCGAGAATTTTGATTCAAATCCTGACTTCCTGAAGAAAGTTGTTACAGGTGATGAAACGTGGGTTTTCGAGTGTAACCCAGAGACCAAATGTCAGAGTCTCCATTGGAAGAGTCCTCAATCGCCACGGATCAAAAAAGCGAGGTAATCAAAGTCCAAAATCAAGCTGATGTTGATAGCATTTTTTGATGTCAGAGGCATGGTACATTATGAATTTTTGCCGCAGGGTCAGACTGTCAATCAGCATGTGTACGAAGAAATCCTGCAACGTTTGCTTCGCTCGGTAAAGGCAAAAGGTGAGATTTGTGGGAAAGCAACACATGGTTGCTTCATCACGATAATGCGCCCGCACACACTGCATTAAGCATTCGGAAGTTTCTGGCAGATAAAAACATTACAGTGTTGGAGCAAACCCCCCTATTCGCCAGATCTTGCTCCATGTAATTTTTTCCTTTTTCTCAAAGTGAAAAACATCATTAAAGGAAAACATTTTTCAAGCACGGATGCCATAAAAAAATGCCGCAACGAAGGAGCTTCGGGGAATCCCCCAAGAGTCTTGCCAGAAGTGCATCGTGCATGGAAAAGAACAATAGAAAAGCGCATTAAACTCAAGGGGGACTACTTTGAAGGGCACAATGTATAGTTCTTTGATTAAATTTAAAAAAATTATTGTGACCTCAGTCTTAGAACTTTTATGACACATTTCGTATGATACTGCAACAAAAACATTTTTCCTTATCGAAGACATATCATACAACAAAAACATTTTCCTCCCCAAGGACATGTCAGAGAGCAATGAAAACATTTTCCTCAACTAAAACGTGATCCCAGGACAAATCATACTGCATCGAAAACACAATGACGTACCGTTGGTAAATTTGCGCTGCTTGTAAAATAGTGCTATGTAGAAAACATGTTTGGAAACGTTCGTGGTTATTTGAAAGCGGCGATAAATGCAAAGCAAAGCCCAGGTCTACCCAAATGAAAACCGTATATATTAGAGTAAACGGAAACAGGCCGCTTTCGAATTACCACGAACGTTGTTTTACGCGTAACACTATTTTACAAACGCTACTTCAACGTGATTTCGCTCAACCTAATTTGTCTTTGGAAAGCAATTATGGTTTCGCTGCAGTACGATATGTCCTAAACACTGTAAAATTTTACTTTACTACGTACTTTACAATAAATACCCCATAAACAACTGGTCGTCAGGCTGCGTCATGCAATGTAACGGGCTGAACACAAGACCAGCACTACGAGCGAAACCATGCATGTGGTGACGTGGCACACAGAAATCTTCAATTAATTTGATCCTCAATTTATCGTGCATTGCCTACAATAAGTGGAAAATGAGTGGACTCGCCCAATACAACAGCGCAATCTTGGGTCAACATTGGGTTGTAGACGGTAACTTTTGACTGTCTCGTTCCAATCGGTGGGTAGTAACTCCACATATTACTTTCGTGGTGTCTTTATTAAGGGAAATGTTTCGTTAGATTATATTGCCTCTTTCCCTCTCGTACGCCTAGCCTTATAGTGAAGTTATTTACATGCTGTCTTTTGTGTAACAACTGCCCTGTTTTACGCTCTGACGAGTGAAGATATGAGCAAGCCATTCCAAATAAAGGCACTAATGCACAATTGTTGCGGCTACCATCCATACTTTCCTTTTCCAGAAATCTCTTCATTCTGGGAGACTTTAACTGCCATCACCCCCTCTGGGACTCAAAAGGTACTTCCGACCCGTGCGGGGAGGAAGTATTAGATTGGGTCATCTCCTCTGACCTTTTCCTCAATGACCCAGACATACCTACTTTTCTCCATCGCTGCTCTGACAGTCGCTCCTTCCCTGACATCTCCTTTGCTCTCTCCCCCCTCGCTTTCTCTTGACCCTGGGAGATGCTTCAGGGCCTAGGTTCTGATCATCTACCAATTCTACTAACCGTCCCTCTTTCTGTGGGCCTTTCGCCGCAACGATTGTCTCTCATCCTTAAATTTTCAGAAAGCTCGAGATGGCTTTGCTTCTTACTTCAAGTCTCACTGTACTTCTGCAGAGGAATACTCCTCTCTTTCTCTTTCCTCTGCTGCTGCTCTCTTTACTTCTCTCACACTGAATGTGGCCAAATCTTCCATTCCTTTCGGCTGCATCAAACGTCAATTTAAAGCTTGGCGTCCACTAAAGTGAAGATGCGGTTAGAGAAAGACGCAAGGCTTTCGCTGCCGCTCACAGAAGCGATGAAGACCGGCGCGATGGTGTAGTGGTGAGAGCGTCCGCATCGCTTCGTGGTGAGAGCGTCCGCATCAAAAGCGATGAAAACCGGCGCGATGGTGTAGTACTGAGAGCGTCCGCATCGAAAGCGATGAAAACCGGCGCGATGGTGTAGTACTGAGAGCGTCCGCATCGCAGTCGGTAGACCTGGGGTTCATTTCCTAAGTCGAGTCATACCAAAAGACTTTAAAATATGGTATTCACAGCTTCCCTGCTTGGCGCTCAGCATAAAAAAGGGCTAGTGTGGAAAACAAGCCGGCAAGCTTGCTTGTTGTGTCCTTGGGCAAGGCACTTAACGGGACGCCTCCGCCTTTATGTGGCAGACAGGTGGCCCACCCGTAATTCACCGGATTACAATTGTGAAGTTGCTAACCCAGCATGTAAGACGACTCTTGGGTACCCACCAGTGGCAGTCCGCCTTGTTGGTGATGGGGCTACCTGTCACTCAAGACTGGTTCGAAATGGGCTGCCATCTTTCGCCAAGCCTAATTTCAATTAGATTGACGGCATGAACCTGAATTGTCGTTCACGCTGTACCTCCATCCCGAGGAAGAGGAGGGGTAACCACAAACAAACAAACAAACAATGAAGATCACCAGGCTTAAATCTCCGCTTCCTAACGTACCTTCTTTGTCATCGCCGAGGCCAAGGGTGAGGCATTACAGGCGACTTGCTCTTCTCTCTCACCTAAATTTATCTTTAAATCGGTGTACTATCTCCATCGCTGTGTCACTGGCTCTTTTCCTCATCTTTTTCATCTCCTAACTTCCCCAACTGCACCTTTCCCAGGGAGTCGGCTTCGGTCATCGCCGATTACCTGAGATCCCACTTTTCTCTCTCTCAGCCAAAGGCCTTGTGCAGCAGAGCTAGAGACTACCTTTCCGAGCTCTGCCAAGCCACGTGCCTTGAGGAGTCTCACTTGTCCTCCTGCTCCTCCTTCTTCCCCGCTGAATTTCTTGCGACTGTCTCCAACCTATCCTTGTCCATTGCCGCTTCCCAGACAAAGTTGCCTGTCCCATGCTAAAGCACCTTCCTCGCTCCGACATGGATTTTCTTCTTCACATTTTCAATCTTCCTGTTTTTTTTTGCATTCCTCTTCTCCATCTGGAAGATATCTTTCATTATTCCCATCCACAAGATGGGAAAGCCTCTCGACTCTCCTGCTTCCTTCCGGCCTATCTCTCTCTCTCACCTCCTGCGTATCAAAGCTTTTTGAGCGCATCGATTATCCCGTCTACTCTTTTGTCCTGGAGTATAATTCAGTTCTCGCTCCCCGCCAGGCCGGTTTCCGCCCTGGATTCTGAACTAAATTCTGTTCCTTTTTTAGTCCATATCGAATAGAGGTATAGCAAACCCAGGCCGGGCTCTCATACAATTCGCGCTACTATCGATTTCTCTAAGCTTTCGACTCTGTCTGGCATCCTGCTTTTTTTACCTTATTTAGACTGGCCTCTCTTCTTGCTTCGCTCGTTGGACTCAATCTTTCCTTTCTGATAAGCGTGCTTGCGTGGTTTATCAAAATCACAAAAGTCGTTGCTTTCAAATTCGTCGAGATGTTCCACAAGGACCTGTTCTTGGCCCTGTACTTTTCTCTCGTTTGATCAACGATCTCCCTGCTTCTCTGCCTTCTTCCGTCAGCTATGCTCTTTATGCTGAAAAGCAGGTCATTTGGTCCTCTTAACCTTCGGTCCCTACTGCGGTGGAGGCTACACAAAGAGCTCTTATTCGACTGAAGTGCTGGTGTGAGTACTGGTGTTTTCCTCTCAATCCGAGCAAATGTGAGACCTCCTTCTTTGTTCTCAGCGGATCCCCACCAAGCTAACTTCCAGCCCCAGCTCCTCTTACTCAAATCCCGCCTCCGTTTCAATCCCACTCCAGCTTTTCTTGGGGTCACTTTCGACCACACTCTTTCCTTTTCCAAACATGTATCTTCACGGAAGGCCAAGTTTTTCCTCGGTCTCAAAGCCTTACGCTGTATCTCTGCTTCCTCATGGGGCCTCTCTCTCTTCGGTATAAAGCTTTTCTTGGGCCCCTTCTTACTTATGCTTCACCCGGATGGTTTCCTTTTTGGAGCGTTACCAATATCACCAAATTGGAACGCCTCCACCGAGCGTCTAGTCGCGCCATCATCCGCTGCCTCTCGACCTCCCCTATCCCACTTCTCCTCTGTGACACGTCTCTACCTCCCCTACAAGTTAGCCTGACTCATTTCGCTCTGTCATCTCATAAGCGGGCCCTTCGTTTCCCAACCTTCCTTCCTATTTCAGGTTTGGCCAGACTTGAAGTGAAACCAAGACTCTGCAGATCGTCCTGGAGAGCTTTTGCGTTCACGTTTCCTTCTACTTCTCCAAGGGAAGCTCTCCTTGCTTGTCCTCCCTCTCCTACTTGGAACCTGCCTTGCTTCACTGTGCAGTCCACCCTTTCCTCTCCATGCTCCCTCGCTCTGATTCCCTTCTCTCTTGCCAAGGTGCGGCTCTCGCTCACCTTCACCTTTCTCCCCACTCACGATCTGGTGCTCTGGACAGACGGCTCAGTTCCTTTTCCTTTTGGCAAAGGCGGCTCTGGCGTACTAGCCAACTGCTCTCGTTGTGGGACTGAGGCCACACTCTCCTTTTCGATAGGCCCAGTATGCTCAAGGTATTCTGCTGAAGCCTGCGCCATTTTGCAAGCTCTTTTTCTGGTCTCGGCAGCACCAACAAGTCTGCCATTTTTCTTCCCCTTCTTCTCCTCTCTGACTCCCGCTCTGTCCTTGCCACCTTGTCTTCTCCTCCATCTTTCCTTTTATCTCAATATCTCTGGAAGATATAGCAGGAATTGTGTTCTCTCTTCTCCTGTTCTATCAGGCTACAATGGATCCCCAGACACTCGTTTCTCCCAAGGAACGATGCGGCTGATGATCTGGCCAGACGGTGAGCGCTACTCGTACCCTCTGCAATCCCTTGTAGTCTCTCTCTTCCATCTCTCACATCCACCCTCTCTTTCTCGAATTGGAGGCGTATTTTTTTATCTAAATTCTTCGGCACACAGCGTGCCTCAATTTTCACTGAGGAGCTTGATTGTGCTCCCTCGTCACGCTCGCTGTGTTCTCCCTCGTCTTCGCTGCAACCGACACAGCCTAATGTTAAGCTGTTATCTCTTCAGGATTGGCAAAATCAAGAAACCTTGCAGCGCCTGTGGACACTCGTCCCAGGACACCTCTTATCTCATTCTGCACTGTCCAGCTATGGACTCTTTGCGCCACTCGCTCTTTGGCGACTCTCTGTCTCTTTACGACCTCTGGTCCAGGCCTTGGAGAGTTACCTGGCTTCTAGGGCTCCATGGTCTTCCGCTATGCCCCCATCCCCTGGAAGGGGTCGGGTAGCAACAACAACACCATCACGAGCCTATTTAAGGGGTGAGGTGGTAATAGTTTGCTATGACCGCTTTTTGACCCTGACCAAAAAAGTGACCCCTAAAAACGGTCATCCTAAATTTATACCAAAAACTCCCATTTTCAGCAATTATCCGAGTAACATTTAATCAAACTGTATCTAAATTTACCCCCTATCCCCCAAAATAAACCAATTTATGGCAAAACTTAGAGTGACCTCAAAGCAAGGTCTTCAGCAGCGGGTAAATAATTCCACTCCCCTTTCAAAAATCCCCACGAGACTAATGGCAGTTTGGCTGGTGGAACGACATACAGAGTTTATTTATTTATGTTAAGGCCTCATGAACAGCTTCAGTCAATACTGTTTAGTAATTGCATTCACGCGCAATGCAAACGGGTCACAAAGCAAACTCGTCATTGACTAAACATTGATGCTGACATAACAATGCGATTAGTGACATATTGAAAAGCCGTTAATGCTCATTGGTAGTTAATCAACAACGTGATGACGCTTCATCAACAACTATCATTACGAAACACAAAACCAAATAAAATGCTTTTTAACAAATTGGCACTCTTATGTTTTCCAATTGACGCGACACCTCTGACCAAAGCGTAGCAAAGAGTTTTTTCCAAACTAGGTTGAAGCAAATGAGGCAAGGGTTGTTAACACAAGTTGACTACCACGTTTAGCTTGCGTAATATGCTATTATCCAGATACCGTGCAGTGTACCTGCACCACCAACAAACGAAAATCATATTTTACGAATTATTGCTAAACAGAACCAAATATCCAAACTGCTGGTAATAACAAGAAACGTATCAGTTGACTAACTAAAAGCTCTCTTAATCTTGTTCAAAAGAAACGAATTATTCGAATACTTAGAACTGATCATTACGTGGGTATCAGCAACGCAGTCATCTTCGTTTGAACCTTCATGATCAGAAGGTTCAAACGAAGATGACTGCGTTGCTGATACGCACGTAATGTTTGAACAATCGGTCAAATCATAAACTACTCTAGTTGAGATTCAAGAAATAGCAACCATACAAACACTATACCATGATTTAACAGTGGGCTACTTGATTAAATTAAATTACGCTTATAGAGCCTAGTCTACAACGAGACTAAGTGCAGCTTCACTGTTTGTTTGTTATATTTTGGCTCAATCATAACCGGTGCGTGGCTAACGATTGAGCCAAAATAAAACATGCAGAGCTAAGTCGCACTAGGCCTCAGGGTAAACTAGGCTTTAGCTGAAAACCACACATTTCGTGTTACAAGTCGGATTTCTGCTTTCATAGCAAAACCACTCGATTGACATGCAGCCCACCTCATAATTAAGCAGTTTCATCGTCGAAGCGTTGATAAGGATTATTATCATTGCGGATCAAACCTGATCAACACCAAATCATGTAAGATCATGCAAATCTCTAATTACTGGCAAAAATTGCAATTACTGGAAACGCAACGTCACTGTTACAATCACTGTGACGCTGTCGCACCTTATGGAAATCAAACACCCTCACACCAATCACGACATGTGATCATAATGGCGCAGTTAATGATTTTACAATTTACTTTTAATCTTCGTTTTGAAACTGTTGATATTGTGAACCACTGGGCGATAAACCTAAAGGAATTCAATCAAATAAAATGTTTTTAAAACTTCAACCACAACCTTTCGTTAGATTTATAACATTGGATGATGAGAGTATTATCAAATGCAATACCAATTGCGCAGTGCATTTTTACTTCATAAGCATTGCAAATTTGCTTAGATGGTCATCAGTATACAGCAATAGCTCCCAACTTCAGTGCTGTATCACCTTCAATGATGACTAATCAATCTGTTAACCCTTCTCTGGGCAAAAAAATGGATGCGGATAAAATAAGATCTTGGCAACTTCACAAAAAAGCTGTAAGAGCCACAGCCCTACTAGGCATACTTGGGAAACAGATGAGGGAAAGCAGAGAGCCACATTACACAACCACTTACCATATTTCCTCCTGATGTCATCGTTTCGTCGTTGTCGTTCTTGTTTCCTGAAATATTTGACAAATTGTACGCCGGAATCTGATGGAAACCTAGCTTCAATATTTTTGCTTTTGCTAATAGCTTCACAATGAAATCTGAGAGCACCATCAGTGTCAATCTACTTTAAGACTTTGGCGTGTACAACATGACCAAAGTCCTAAACCAGACTTGTGTCGAGATCTAAAAGAAACTATTATTTCAAGATTTGATCAACCCACACGACTAAAAACATAACGATTCCAGTAACCGTCTTGAAATTCAAAAAACGTCAAAGCTTGTAGTCTCTTTTCCAGATCTACATCATGGAAAAATGCTTGAAATTAACGAACTTTGTCTTAATAACGCTCCAGAACTGGGGGAAGAAGGTCTTGGGCTTTTTATTTGTCCCATTTCCTTTAAGATGCAACTTTTTGATTGATCAAATCTTGTTTTTAATGTTGCGAATCTTATTTTTGATCAAATTTTAATATTGCAAAGAGTTTTGAAGGAGCAACAGTTGAAGCACTTTGACAATTTTACGCGAACATAACAAACTAAGTCAGCGTCCTACTTGTTGTTATTTTTCATCGATCGCGCTTGCCGTTCTTGTTCCAACCTCAACTCCTCAGCTCGGTATCTAAATTGAATTTTGGGTAAAAACAGTTTGATCTCACAGCCTAACCAACTCCGAAGCAGGTCAAAACAAAAGTTTTTCATTTAACTTAAAAATATTAATGTGAAAGGCAAATTTGAAATACAATTAACCGCTTAACAACAAGACTTCATCACAGTCCCAGACCCACGTATATATCTTCCGAGATATTGCTCTTAATTCATTTCACACACGGAAAACTATAAATTCAAACATTGAAACTATTATTTATTACGAACGTACTTGGCTTCATTTTTCTTGAAGCAACAACATCCACAGCATTTGCAAACGCAAAGAGTGATTCCTATGAAGAGCAATCCTCCAATGATGCTCACAGATATAATCAACGCTTCAAAGTTCACTGCAGATATGAAATGGAATCAAATACATTTCAGAAATCATATGCACAATATAATATAGTATACATGATATAATGTATATTGGGTTTGAAACAACTTAATTGGATTGTAATTTGGTGAAAAACTTTTAGAGAATTATTACAAAAATGAAAAAGCTTAACACAAAGCCTTCAATCGTTGTTGCGCTTTTCTAAAATAAGAGCAAATCAAGCCTCATACAGGTGAAGCTTCATTCCATCAGTCAACAAACAATATATCGAAGGATATCAAAACTTATTTTCGTTCTAAATTTGGTATCGTAAATGCTAAAAATGATTAACTCTTTTGCTCCCGCGTGAATAGCGAAAAAAAATGTCCGTAAGGTGGCAGTGCGAAAAACTGTCATAATTTGTCATCATAAAATACCCTAAGTTTGTTTGTAAATCATTACTCATCTGTTTACTTCTACATTAAGTGTGATATATCGTTGAAATCTACATTTCTTGAGAATTTCAAATATAATACAAACAAAAAAATTCTTTTTTTAATATGCAAATTTTATGCAAATTAACCCCCCAACTGGGGCTGAGTTGTCTTTGAAATTAAAGTAATACCCTCATCTCAAAGATCACTACAGATTTTATTTTCTACCAATTTCTTTAGAAATGGTCGCTAGATGATGCCAAGGAAATAAGCTTTCAAGGTACATCACTCAAAACTTACCTAAATGCCTAGGTTTTCTACAATTTGCTATTTTCTGAGACACATGACCTTTTTTTTAACCGGTACCGACCGGTACCAAATTTTGGTAAATTTAGTACCTAAAATATGATCAGTCATTATCTGCAACAGGTTAGCCTAAACCATGTAGCATTATGTATGTTTGAACAGGGAATTTCTTCAAGATTCAGAAAATATCAAGTTTAAATAGAATATGCTGTCACTAACAATGAAGCAGAAGCTTTTTGACACCTTTCCCATTTCTTGAGAAACAAGGGGGATACAGCAAGCTTTGATTTAGAGAAGCCAAACTTCTGCTAGCTTTTAAACTTGTATTTCAGTCTTTGTCTCCTTGGAAACTTGATGCAAAATGACAACTTTAGTGGTGAAATATTTGCAATTTATTTTATCTTTTTAAAGGGTGTAGTTATTCTAAAAATTATGATTTAGTGAAGGTAAGTCAAAAAATTTTGGGGGGGATTTGAACTGACATGATGTACAGTACTCATTTTTGATCAGTAAATATCATATACCACTTAGTCTAAACTATTTAAAGTTATATATTGCTGGAAAGCAAATTTCCTAAGCTTTCAAATGTAACTGGTATTTAGCAACATATCATATTTTTTACGCACTAAATATACTTTTATCTACTTATCATTCAAATTTGTTTGGGGGGGTTTTGAGACCCCTAAAAAATTTGGAAATTTAAAAAAGTAAAATTTATCATTATCGCTTGAAATTTTGTCAAATGATGCCCCAAAAGAGTAGTTTTCAGACTGTGTTAATGATAAAGGATTTGGTTTTGTGGTAAAGATGTAATCTCAATTTGATTTTAGCGTAGTTGGCTATTGCTGAGAATTTGGCAGATTTTGTCGTCTGCAACTGGGTTGTTGGTCTTTTTAACCCTTTTTAGGTATAAAAATCCAAGAATTAGGGCACGAATTATACATCTTTCGATGCGTGAGGAAATAAGCGTGATCTTTTGAAAATTTTATGAAAATCGGATGAAAAATAAAGTCACAAATCGATTTTTTATTACACTAATTTTGTAACTCAATTTAACAAAATTTGAGGGAAACACTGAAAGAACGAGATCATCAATCGATGATCGTGGGAGTGAAAGAGTTAAACTGTATTTGGTGAGCTTCTAAATCGAAGCTGTTGAGTAGTTGTGTGTGAAGTTTCACTTTTCAAAAATTAAGATCAGCACGAAATGCTGGACAGCCAAAGCACAAGTATTGCAATTGTGTACAGTATAATGAAGCTACTGAGCATAGAGGGCAAGTCAAAACCGAAAGGTTTAAGAGCGCCTTCAAATTTAAACCTTAACTTTTTTATATTTACACGTCGTGGTCAAAGCACAACAAGTACGATTGACTAGGAACGTAGATGGCTGAAAGATGTTAAAAAGTGCAAAAAACATCTAGAGCACAAGAAAGCATAACCGTGGCACTTGGGGTACTGTATTTTTACGTACCAAGAAAAGGTAAAACTAAAATAAAAAAACAATAAGAGCTTAACTACAATTATATAACTACAGCTGTTGTAAGGGCCATTTTAGGATAATGTGGTCTGCAGATTGCATCTTATCATCATTTCAGCAAGCTGCTCACACAGACAGACTCTATTTTTGCAGGAATAAGAGAAAACACTAAGTGAGATATTAGTACGAAAGAAATTGAGTTTTACTCAAGGTGTCTTGAGAAACCCCATTTGCAATGGCTTCGACAGTGTTTACTTTATTGGCTTAATCCCTTTTTACAATTACATTGTTATGAAAAATGATGAACAAGAACACAATCAGGTGCATGATTAAATCCAGCTAACACAACACAAATTGCACAAGACACTTTAGTCAGTAGACACCATTTTCAGTACCACTATCTTCAGCAGACACTATCTTCAGTACTACACACCATCTTATGTAGCCTCATGTGTTCCTTGTTTATAACCTTGCCCTCAAAGCTAGTTGAAAGCATCAAAACAGCTCTAAGCAGAGCAGAACTATAATACAAAGCCAAATCAATGACAATAGTTCCAAGGTACAAACACATTAGTCAGCAGAACTTATGCCAAATCCGGAGTCCTAAGCTTTCTCTTTAAATGCCTACAGCAATTCATTGGTACATTTCTCTCCTTGCGCAATTGACCAATTCAAATGGCAATAAATCAACTAATGCGCAACCAAGGATTCACTTTAGAATGTCTTCAGGTGCTGCTGCACTTCATGCATTTATGAGCAAGGCAATATTTCGTCAAGCTCAGAGCTAGTAAGCTATGGCAGATCTTCCTTAGTTTGTAGTTGGATTCCTAACTCATAAACTTTGCCTGTTCACATCCAGAAAAAAGCAAGAAACCATTCAATATCAAACTATTTATAGTATGATAAAACACTCCTGGTATCTTTCTAAAATCTCTGAAAATCTTCCCCGATAAATCAAATACATTAGTAATTTTAAAACAATCATACAACCAGCAGTCATCAATATAATGACTTTGTTTTGCTTGTTAGTCCAACATTGTGATAAATCCATAAAGGGATTTCTTTCTTATTAGTCAAAAAAACCAAGACTTACTCAAGAACATGACTCTTCTTGAGATTGCTTCTAATGAGTGCAAGCAAACTTTTTTTTATTAAATATAGAAACCTTAAGATGGTAATAGACTTTGCACATTTGTGAAACTTTGTGACAACGCGATTGTCAGGGTGCACAAAACGTCATTGCAAAAAAAAGGATGTTTTATGCATGTCAGGATTCAAATATTAAACACTTTTATTTCACATCATCATAGCAAAATCAAAAATACATTACATTAAATTTTCTAATCCATTAATTTGCTTTCCTGCTGAGCATTGACTGGCCTGTTGTGTACACCATTAAAGATGATAAAACTAAATGAAATTAGTCAAATTTTGAGACTTGCTGGCTATGCATGCTGCCACGTGATTAAACAGTGAAATTTTGAGTCTTGCCTACTTTTGCATTCTTTTTTGGATGCATTCATTGATCACGTTGTATCAAGGTGCGTTATGACAAAGTTTCACTTCACTTTGGAAAAACTAAACTGAAAATTTTCTACATCTTATTATTCACAACAACACACAGCAACCTACACCAACAAACTCCCCATCGTGCAGCTGAGAGAGGACAATCAGCAGACGTCGGCAGTACATGGTGGACTGGGTAGTCAATACATTTTTGTGGATTATTACACCATAAACATCCAACATTTTTGAGACATGACGCACAGGAATCATTGTTTGTTTCACAAACTGAAAAAATTTAAACATTAAAAATATTTCATTTTCTCTTTAGTTGGATTCACCAATTAGCTTAAATACATTTTTCAATGAAATGAAATCAAGAAAACCTGTTCAACTCATCAAACGTAAGATGAGCAGAAAGTTTGTAAGGCAGTAATATCACCCTGCCGTCTTGTGATAATTAGTAATTGCTACATGTCATTGAGGTCAAATCAACCCTTTGTTTTAAGTTGAAGCATGAGCTTGAAACCAAATAATGGTTCTACTTACTAGTGCCACCTGCAGAGAAATGCTAAAAAAAAGTTACTGCAATAATATTTTCAAAAAAATTACAGATGCATTGGACATATAAATTTACTTCAATTGACTACAGCTGTGCACATACAGCCAGATAGCTCAGGACACAGAGTTTTATTACAAGGCAAATGCTATTGCCAATCAACAACGATGACTTGTGACTCAAAAAACCACATTCAAGCCACCACATCACCTTCCAAATTCTTTGATTATCTTGTGGACTGTGAATTACATATTGAAAAATTATAATAATTTTTAGTTTACTTTCCAACTTCAACACCAGCATGTACAAACAAACTTCCATATCTTTTCCATGACTTAAGGTGTACCAATGATCTTGACAGAGCAGAAACGTAATTTGGTTAATTTATCAAAAAAAGACCATTACTTTTGCCAAAGAGCACAAGGTCAGACCATTGATAGTAGATGCATAAGAAAACGATCCTAAGTTGCAAAAAAAATTTATCTGTTTCAAAAGCATGAGCCAAAACATAATCTAAATAATTTACCACTAGATCAGGCAGTGAGAACACCATGGCAATGTTCTCAGTTAGAGCATTCAACTTTAAAAGCCTGGGTTCACATCCCAGGGCAGCTATACAGATCCTAGGTGAATGCCAATTCTAATTAAATTCCTTATTCTACTTGAATCTACTTCTTTTGAAACTCCCATTGATGATGATGTGGTGATCAGTCTTCATCAAGCCCAATATCATAACCAAGGGTTAGATATTGGTTCTGAATAGATGACCTTAAATTCATCTAATATAACCAATCATTACATTGACAGCCAAAAAAGTGAAAGTGTGCCTTAACAAATAGTCAATTTACCACAAAAATTGACCTAAAGCAGTACTAAGACATTGAAAACAAGACAGTATATTTTGATAAATCTGAAATATTTACCTGAAGGCACTGGGGTTGTGTTGGCATCACATACCTTCATGTTTGACACAGCAACCAAAAAACAAACCACACAAACAACATTAAATTGAATCATTTTGATAATAATATTTCACCATTAAGACTCAGCTACAGGAAAAATCTATTGTTAATGTTGCATATTGCTTGTAAAATTTCTCACTCTCACTGCAGCTTTAAGCTGAACTCTAAACATAGCACAAGATACCATATATCCAGGTACCAGTAACACATTGCACAACAACTTTATTCTGAAGTTAATCTAAGACAGCAGAGAACCAATTAGCTGTTAATATCTGCCAAATTACCTCAATCAGCTAGTGCAATAACCTGGTAATTAGTTTTGTAACTGAAGCAGAAAAAATTAAATCATCAAAAAATTGTAATTTTTGCATAGTTGCAGTGCTCTCTTGAAAAAAGCACTCTACCAAAATTTTTATTTCTTAGGTGCAATGTTGTGGTTAGATAGGCAATGCCAGTAGTACTGAAAACGGGATAGAATTCAAGTTGCTACATATCACTAAGGCCTGGTTTTCATAAGTAATAGCCACATAATGACATAAGCATAGCATAGCAAAGAGCATTCTATCCTGTTACTTTCATTACACAGTTATATGTATTTACAAGTAGCCTGTATTTCCCAAAGCAGTACTGGTTGATTTGCACAACATTTTAACTGTCAATAACTGAATTAAGATTGCTTCGTTTTACAAACGCTACCGTTTTTTCTTCAGCATCGCGCCCAGGCCTATAGCCTACAACCCTATGATACAACTTTCACCGCAAGTTAAATCAACTCTAAACTGCCGTCCTACACAGTGAGAAGAAAACTGTAGTCGGAATAACTGAATATGAACAAATGACGAAACGAACTTAACCACAACAAAAAACATAGCGCTGCTAACATGGGAATCTCGATCCAGTAATAAATATCCGGAACCATTTAAAAAATTAAATCAATCCAAACCAATGACATTGATTGAGCTATCAACCCAAACAAAACCCCAAAAAGAATTACATCACCAGGAGCTAAGGCACCTCAAAAACGCTAGCGCTGTCTCAAATTCTGCCAAATGTCCAGAGCCAGCAAGAGTGGAAATGCTGTTCGGTAGCCTATGGCATAGTACAATTTGTCCTGCCTAGCAGATTAATGCTGTAGTGGTAAGAGTCTGAACGTTTTTGTGTGGTCATAGAGAGCTCTTCAGTGAACCTCCGTCAACAATAATCGAGCTCAGAAACTAAGGCACTCATAACACGGTATCTGTTGTTGTTGTTGTTGTTGCCCAACCCCTTCCGAGGGATGGGGGCATGGCGGAAGACCATGGAGCCCAGAATCAGGGCAACTTCCCAAATCTTGGACCAAGAGTGTCACCAAAGAGCGAGTGGCGCAATTTGTCCGTACCTGGACAGTGCAGAATGAGTTGAGAGACGTCCTGGGACGAGTGTCCACAGGTGCTGCAAGGATTCTCGTTTCTGCCAATCCTAGAGAGATATGAGCTTAACATTAGGCTGTGTCTATTGCAGCGAAGACGAGAGAGGACACAGCGAGCGCAACGAGGGAGCAAAATCAAGCTTCTCGGTGAAAATCGAGGAAACCTGTGTGTCAAAGAATTTAGATGAGATAGTACGCCTCCAATCCGAGAAAAGACAAAAGTGGATTTGAGAGATGAGATGAGAGAGACTACAAGGGATTGCAGAGGGCCCAAGTAGCGCTCCCCGTCTGCCACCTCATCAGCCACGTCGTTTCCCGGGAGAAACGAGTGTCCGGAAACCCATTGTAGCCTGATAGAACAAGAAGGAGAGAAGACAATTCCCGTCAGATCTGACAGAGAGATTGAGAGATTGAGATAAAAGGAAAGACGGAGAAGATGGCAAGATGGTGAGGATAGAGCGAGAGTCAGAGAGCAGGAGAAGGGGAAGAAATATGGCAGACTTGTTGGTTCTACCGAGACCAGCAAAGGGCTTGCAGAATGGTACAGACTTCAGCAGAAAACTTGAACATACTGAGCCTGCTGAAAAAGACAGTGTGGCCTCAGTGCCACAACGTGAGCAGGTGGCAAGTACGCCAGACAGGGATTGCATTGTATTTTTTTGTATTGTGTTGTTCATATTTATCCTCCATTCACGAGAAAGCAAATTGTATTGCTATTTTTTGGACGGAACGTCCGTACTCGCTTGGGTGTTGCCATTTGCGATCTGTCTGGGCCACCTATCTTTCACATAAGGGTGGGGGTGTCCCGTTAGGTGCCTTGCCCAAGGACACAACAAGCAAAGTTGCCGGCTTGTTCTTAACAATCTCCCATAAATGCCGAGCGCCAAGCAGGGAAGCTGCGGATACCATTTTTTAAAGTCTTTTAGTACAACTCGACAAGGGGAATGAACCTCTAGTCTACCGACTGCGAAGCAGACGCTCTAACGACTACACCATCGCGCCGGTTGACATCTAAAGCTAGTTTCAGATATCTCTGACCCCAGAGCCGCTCTTGCCAAAAGGAAAAGGAACAGAGCCGTCTGTCCAGAGCAGGGTTTCCCAAACCAGGTTCCGCGATGGGTGCACAGGGGGTCCGCGACGTTATGACAGAAAGGGTCAAACATCAGTACGTCTATCCATTATTGTCACAGATAATTGCCGCCGTGTTTTAACTAAGATGAATTCGTATGTTTTTGCAATAGTAGATCATTGTTGTTTCACTTTAACAATTGTATCGCATTTAGCGTTTGTGACATAACATTAATTGTTGAATGATTTATTTCCAGTCGGGAATGTTAGCTTTTATTCCAGCAGTTCTTCACGTGCAAAAGTTAGTGAAGCAACGATAAACAAGTGTAGAGCTTGTTACGAGGAAGAGGCGTGAAACAAAGTGAAGTTTTCAGAGAATTTGATTACCTGATTGTGTTGAAGACTTGTTGAAAATTTAAATACAGTCAAACTTCGGTTTTCGAACACAATTTGTTCTGGAAGGTCGTTCGAAAACCGATTTGTTCGAAAGCCGAATCATATTTTCCCATTACAAATAATAAAAAAGAGATTAATTTGTTCTATACACCAAAAGAATAACTTATTTACCTGGTTACGCTATACCAGGGATGGGCAATTGTTTTGGCCTGCGGACCGCATCGCGGTCATGGAAGCTAGCTGAGGGCCGCACTGAGGATTGAAGAGTCGGTCGAGGGCCGCAACTATAAGTGGCCGAGGGTCAGTGCTCAGGATCTTGCAATAGCCTGCGTCAGCTTCATGTTATACGAGACCTCCTTACATTGACCTTATACCGTGCGTGGACATGGTGGTCTTCAAAAAAAAAGGTCATTACCCTCTAATTGGACAGAAAATGCGTCTGTACAAACTATCAAAGGCTCTTTTCAACATGGCATGCAATACCTTTTTCTTACCTCTGTAATACGGCAATTGTTTCTCCACTTATCATCGTAAATCAGCTTTACAAAAGTTTCAAAAGTGTTCGCGGGCCGCACAAAATGCTCTCGGGGGCCGCACTTTGCCCACCCCTGCACTATGCCCTGTACATTATAGTATAAAACCATTTTTTCAAAGAGTAAATAAAACACAAAAGTTTAAATATAACGAGTAATTTTATTGTAAATTTAAATAATACAGTACTGTATTGTACATATGTACACCTTTGTTGATGCAAAGTGATGGGAAGAAAGAGATGAGGTATTTCTTGAATGGGAATCCCCTTCCATAAAAACTTCTCATAACTCTAAGGAGGTTTTCTCCATTCTCTGTCTCTTTGGTTCAGGTAAATCTTTCTCTTGAGTTGTTTGAGAACCGAATTTTTGTTCGAGGACCGAGTGATTTTCATCTCGAATTTTCCGTTCGAAAACCGAATTGTTCGAACTGCGAGACGTTCGAAAACCGAGGTTTGACTGTAATTTAATAATATTTGTTGAATTAGTTCTGAGGTACCAGTACTGGTAGCTTAACCTTAAATTTTAGTGTTGTAGAGGTTGGCCTTGCCTAAAACCTATGGATAAATTTTTGGTACGAAAGAAAAAGGCGAAGGATTTAGAATGTGAAGCCCAGCATGTTTTTTCTAAAAAGGTGAAAAGACAAAAAGTACGAACATACGATGAGGAGTACATCAAGCTAGGCTTTATTGACTGTCCCTCTGATATTACTAAGCCTCAATGTATAGTATGTTACAAAGCATTGTCAAATGAAAGTATGAAACCAGCTAAGTTAAAGAGGCATTTGATGACTCAACACCCTGAGTTAACTGAAAAGCCCCCGAGTTTTTTCGAAAGAAAAAAGAAAGAATATTTGAAGCAGAAAAAAGCTTTTTCAAAATCTTTGGTGTCAAATGAAAAATGGATAAAAGCATTTTATTTAGTGGCGTTAAGAGTGGCCCGAGCCAAGAAACCTCACACAATTGCGGAAAATTTAATTCTTCCAGCAGCAATTGACATGTGCGAAGCAGTTTTGGATGGCAAATGCGCAACCAAGCTTAAAGAAATTCCTTTGTAGAACAACACGGTTTCTAGAAGAATAGATGAGATTTCAAATGACATAAAAGCGCAGTTGCTTGAGAGACTGAGACAAACTTATTTTGCAATTCAACTGGATGAAAGTACGGACATTGCCGGCCAAGCACAACTGTTGGTTTATGTACGGTATTGTTGGGGTGGAGAAATGATAGACGATTTCGTGTTTTGTTATGAAATGCAATGCAGAACAACCGGTTTAGATGTTTTCAACGTCCTTTGTGATTTTTTTCACAATCAGAACTGTCGTGGGATCGATGTGTGGGTATATGTACGGACGGTGCAACTTCAATGACTGGCAAGCACTCGGGGGCTGTAGCTTGTACAAGACAAAAAGTACAAAACATTATACAAACGCACTGCATGATTCATCGTGAAGTACTTCCTGCGAAACATTTGGGACAATCATTGTGTGACGTCTTGTCTTCATGTGTCAAAATTGTAAACTCCATCAATGCTCGCTCACTCCAGTCTCGAATGTTTTCGAAACTTTGCGATGAACTAGGTTCGAAACATTCAAGTCTTTTGCTTCACACAGAAGTTCGATGGCTGTCGCGAGGAAAAATTGTAGAACGTGTGTTTGAACTGCGAGAGGAGTTTTCAATTTTCCTCAAAGAACTCAATGCAGACTTAGCTTCAATAGTAGCTGATGAAATTCGGCTTGGGAAACTTGCCTACCTGGCAGACATGTTTAACCTTTTCAACCAACTAAACTTGTCACTTCAGGGAAGAGATTCCAACATTTTGCTTAGTCAAAACAAAATAACAGCATTCATCAAGAAGCTTAACAAATGGAAAGCTAGAGCAAGTGATAATGTGGTGGATATGTTCCCAGTTCTGTGTGACTGTATTGCTAACAAACCCTTAATTGATAACGAATTGATTTTCTCTGACATTCAACCACATTTGGAATTGCTTTCTGAACATTTTAAGAAGTACTTTTTAAAAGAGACATATGACAATTTTGATTGGATTCTAAACCCATTTGTTGTCGTAAAAACGAACCTTTCTGGGCGCGAAGAAGAAGATTTTGCCGAATTGTCGTCTGATCAAACTTTAATGATTAGTTTCCATCAAAAAGCTCTTGCATCTTTTTGGTTAGGTGATGTGGACGAATATCCATTGCTCTCACAAAAGGCAACAAAGATTTTATTGCCATTTGCCACCACCTACATCTGCGAGACAGCGTTTTCAGCTCTTACCAATATGAAGGCAAAATACAGGTCCAGACTTGCTGTAGAGTCTGATTTACGAGTTTGCTTGTCACAGATTGCTCCGAGAATTGACAAATTGTGCAGTCAAAAGCAACCTCATCCATCGCATTAATGACTCAGTGTTCGTAATAAACGTAATTTAGTGTTATTTATTTTTGATTTGTATTATCTTTCCTTCGTTGGTTACTCAGGAAAATTGATTGGACATAAGATTGGGGTCCGAGAAAAAAATATTTACAAATAGAGGTCCGTGTCCCAAAAAGTTTGGGAAACCCTGGTCCAGAGCACCAGATCGTTAGGGGGGAGAGAGTCAAGGTGAGCGAGAGAGAGAGAAGGATCAGAGCGAAAGCTTGAAGAGGAAAGAGTGGATTCCACAATGAGGGAACGCAGGTTCCTAGGAGATGAGGAGGGGCAAGCAAAGAGAGCTTACTTTGAAGAAGTAAAAGGAAACACGAGCGGGTGAGTGACCGCAAAAGCTCTCCAAGACGATCTGCAGAGTCTTGGATTCACTCCAAATTTGGCCAAACCTGAAATGGGAAAGAAGGTTGGGAAACGAAGAACCCACTTGTAAGATGACACAGCGAAATGAATCAGAGTGACTCGTAGGAAAGGAAGAAACGCCTCGGAGAGAAGAAGTGTGATAAGAAGGAACGAGAGGCAGCCGAAGATGGCGCGACTAGCCGCTCGGTGGAGGCGTTCCAATTTGGTGATATTGGTGACGCTTTGAAAAGGAAACCATCTGGGTAAAGCATAAGTGAGAAAAGGCCAAAGAAAAGCTTTGTACAGAAGAGAGAGGAACTCCTTATAAGGGTAAGGGTCCCCATGAGGAAGGATAGATACAGCGAAAGGCCTTAAAACGAAGAAAGAACTTGACCTTTAACGAAGATACATGTTTAGAAAAGGAAAGAGTGCGGTCGAAAGTGACCCCAGGAAAAGTTGGAGTGGGATTAAAACGGAGGCGGGAGTTGCGTAAGAAGAGGTGGGGCTGGAGGTTAGCTTGGTGGGGATCCACTGAGAACAAAGAAGGAGGTCTCACATTTGCTCGGATTGAGAGGAAAACACCAGTACTCACACCAGCACTTCAGTCGAATCAGTTATATTGATCTGTCAGATGTAAGTTTGTGACCTTAACTATTCCTTAAATAATTTTTTTGGCTATTGCCTGTACCAAGGGTACTTTAAAACTTATGGTGCCGGTAGTAATGATTTGATAATGGTCATCGGCATGTTTGGCCCATAATATATGTACGAGTATCTGATTGGCATAGAGTTTATTTTCAACTGAGGAGCAAATGGTATTTAGGTGGCACTTCTCTTAGGGCTGTTTCTTTGACGAATCGGCACACCGTACTAAGCTTAAACTAGCCAACTGAAAGGCTTAATCTCAACCAAATTGCTTTTGATTAATTTATTTGTTTGTGAGTAGCAAACAAGCGATACTTCATTCTAATTGTTGATTAATTTCTTGTTAGTTTTCAAACTAACCCCAAAAGTTAATGTTTGCCCTATACCTCTCCAGCATAAATTACAGCTTTTGCTCAGCCACTTTTTTTCGCGCGAAATATGTGACGTCCTATGCAATCTTCCTATTAAAATTGACAAAAAGTGACAAAAAAGTGATTGGACAAAAATGGAGCCTTTATCTTACACTTACACTTATGTCCACAAAACTGCCACCCCCTCCTTATTGTACGCTGCCTTTGCACCCTGCTGCAAAAATTCGAATTTCCAACCAATTTTTTGTAGTTGGCAGCACTATTCACTACACTAAAGCAATACTATGAGCACTGCAGCAAATAAGCCAATTTCGAAGACACACAAACGTTAAACGGCAAAATAGATTGCGAGGACAAAAGGCAGACCAAGGCAAAATAGCTACTTTTAGTTATCACTTTCAGACTTGTTAAGACCAAGGCTCCATTTTAAAATGCCACAAAATAGCCTAAAACTACACACAACATTTTTAAAAAAGGGCCCCTCAACTACTCCAAAAAGGGGGGGCGAGGCAGCTGCCTCGTTTGCCTATGCCATAGCCCACCACTGGGCATAACAAACGAAGGAATTACTTTTAATTTAAAATGTTTGAAATTTTGTGAAACTGTTGGAGAAATCGGCATAAAATAACCAAAAATATAGATATACAGGGTGTCCATAAAGTCTCTTTACAATTAAAAAAAAATTGTTACAAAGTAAATTGATGCGATATCGCAATAAGGGTTGTTTTGTTAATCAGTATTTTACAAAGTTTTTATTGGCACCAAAATTTATTGTTTCAGATAAAATTTCTACCTGTTTAATGATTTAGTTATATTGAACACCCATAAAATGACTACTCCTCAAGAAAAAGCGCAATGTGTATCCTGGCTCATCGAGACAAAATCAGATGTTCAGACCCAGCGAAACTACAGAACTAAGTATGAAACAGACCCACCATCACGTCCTTCAATTCGTTTATGGCATAAGAAATTTATGGAGACAGGGAAAGTGTTCGGTGCAGGGAGGAGTGGACGACCAAGAACACCTCAAGAAAACATCAAGCGTGTAAGGCAAGCCTTTTATCGTTCTCCTATGAAGTCCATCGGTACTGCTGCCAGACAATTGGCACTTCCACGTTCAACAGTGCACAAAGTCTTACACAAGAATTTAAGATTGTATGCTCACGAAGTACAAATGCTACAGGCACTTCAGCCAAACGACATGCCCAGACGAAAAGAATTTGCAGTGAACATGCTGCAACGACCAGTAAGAAACAGCCGTTCTTTTGTTCCCTTTTTCTCCCTTTTGGCTGGTCAGTGACGACACTTCTCTCTTGCTACGCGTCGACTCGCAATTGAAATGTGACTTAATAATCACTACTAATACAGTACGGGATAGGAATTCCCAGTTTATCTTTGTGTAGATCATTATTGATATTAATTAGTGTTAGTGTAATTTGTGATAGTGTTTTACTTTTGACGTTATGTGTAATCAAATTAAGATCACTAGAACTGGGATTGTTTAGCCTAAGTTAAGCAGCGATGGGTTTGACAATAGTTAAAAGTGACTATTTTCTTACCATTGTTTTCATAGCCTGTGCTTAGCTAGCGGTTTTTTGGGGAAAAGAAATAAAGAAAGGCAGGACAATGTTTTTACTTTGTTTTGCAGAGCACTATCTGCTAACTCGTAACGCCAGCAGTTTATGTTGAATACACTAGCGTACTGAGAGGGAAGGCCACTGTACCATGGGCCCCCCTCAGACCCTAAAAATAAAAAATGTAAAACCAAAACCAAACAGTTTTTTAAAAAAAGCTGGGTTTTCGCGAGTATTTGGGGTTCGCCCTGGATTTCGATTTTTCTGTGAAAAACCGCTCGTCGCTCAGATCACTTACTGGTAAAAATCTGGACTGGACTATCAGATTAAAGTAAAACAGTTATCAAAATTTGTTGTGCTTTTGAAAGTGAATTAAGAGTTGTAGAGGGCAGACAAAACCTTGTAGAGGAAAGACATATAGCCCCACAAACCACTATTTTAAAAGCGATATTTGATCAATTAACTCTGCTACTTATGCGAAATATCAGCTTTCTGCAGAGTCGTTAGTGGCAGCTACATTTTTAAAGAGAATCGTACCGGTACAATTTGTACGAGAATAGAGAGCTACCGGTATCACTAGGCATTATACATGAGCATTTCTAAAACAAACAAAAGAAATGCTCTGATTTGAAAGTATATTTTGGTTGTATTTTTAGCTGAAATATAGCAACTCATAAAACTGGGAGACAACTTGGGACGTATTCGAGCAATGAAACATTGCTGCAAATTTTCGCAACGTTGTCAGTTACAACGGCAACGGGCGAACGGTGATTTAGCGCCCTAAAGCGGATCAAAACGTACGAGCATGCAACAAAATTGGCTTAATGCATTGGCTCTTTTGCATATAAACAACGACATTAAACTTGATTACAGTCTAGTGATCGACCAATTTGCGAAAGGGAACCGTCGCGTCAGTTTAAAATAAACTGGCTTTGTTTTATGCGTGATTTTTGTTTTGCGATTTCATTCTGCTAATGAGTCTCGTAAAAGCATTACACTAAAACTTGCTTCTAGAATGCACGAAAATGCGTATTTTTAGGTGTAATTTTGCAAAATTTTCCCGGAGCATTCCCCCGGACCACCCTAGAATGGTCTTGCCTACGGCATTCCCTATAAAGTTGATTTGTGACGTTTCATGATTGTGACGAAACTTTGGCTCCCCCTTCTGAAACTTTCTGCGTATGCGTCTGGTTGTATAGTGTGTATATTGCTTTGCTGTTGGCTATTAAGAGCTGTTTTCTGTCTTCAGTTGAGTTGTGTTATCTAGTTGTTGTTTGCCAGTGGAGGATAGTCAAAGCTATAAGATCCGAGTACCCGGTTAATTCGAATAGGATCCTGAGCCGGCAGGCGTTGATCTGGCCAGTTCACTTCACGATTTACGTGTGTTACATCGGTATCAGGACAAATACCCACCGGACAAATACCCACCGGACATATACCCCCGGACAAATACCCACCGGACAATTACCCCCCTTGCCAAATACCCACCGGACAATTACCCACCAGTTTTTTTTGTTTTGTTTAAGGGTTAGGGTTAGGGTTAGGGTTAGGGTTAGGGTTAGGGTTAGGGTTAGGGTTAGGATTAGGGTTAGGGTTAGGGTTAGGGTTAGGGTTAGGGTTAAGGTTAGGGTTAGGGTTAGGGTTAGGATTAGGGTTAGGGTTAGGGTTAGGGTTTTTCCTCACATTTCATCTTGTGGTGGGTATATGTCCAGGGGGTATTTGTCCGGTGGGTATTTGGCAAGGGGGGTAATTGTCCGGTGGGTATTTGTCCGGGGGTATTTGTCCTAGAATCGTTACATCACCCGCAGTTGGCAATTCGAAAACCGGAAGCTACAAACATCTCAAGAGCGGTTGGATTTAATAAGCCTCAAGTACAGTATTTTCTTCAGCATATCAGAACCTTTTAACAAGCCACCAATATAGTCCCCATCGAATTTGGAATATGGACGAAACAGGGATATCTAACGTGAAAACTCCTTCTAAAATCGTTGCGAGAAAAGACGCCAAAGAAATTAAGAAAATGATCAGGGGGAAAAGGGGCAAATCTATAACTGTTACAAGCGCAACCAATGCGGCTGGAACACATATTCCACTAATGTTTTGTACCCGCGAAAGCGAATTCTAGACGCTCTCATGAAAAATGGATCGGCAGGAGTAATTGGTTATTTCACTTAAAGTAGTTGGAAAGAAGAAAATCCTTTCTGAAATAATTAATGCATTTCCTAAGCATCGTCAAGCCAAACTCTCAAGAAAAACAGCTAAGAATTTTTGACGGACATAACAGTCACAAAACTCTGGCAGCTGTGGAAAACGCCCCCGAGAACAGAATTGAGCTCCTCACTCTTCCTCCACATTGCACACACAAAATGCTACCTCTGGATCAAGCATTTTTTAACCTCTAAAATCTGCTTACAACTCATCGGCTAACTCCTCGATGATAGAAAAAAAGGCAAGGTAAAGGAATAAGTTTTTATGACATGACTGAAATATTTGCAACTGCATGAAATAGATCAGCTACTACAGGAAGGTTGCATAAAACATCACACATTTGGCGCGAAAAAGAGTGGCTGACCAAAAGCTGTAGTTTATGCTGGAAAAGTAAAGGGCGAATACCAACTTCCGCACCAATCAACAGCCGCCTCAACGTGGTGGTGCGGTCCCCGACCCCGTTTAGGTTGGACCGAAATGGCTGTTGGCCTTCCCGAGGGTCCCACTTACCGCGAACAATTCCCTTCATTTTTTCGCTAAGCTGCTTCCTGAACGAACGCAGAAGGGCAGCACACAGCTTCCTCAAAATCGGTCGCCTGTTTTCTCTCTTCTCTTGCCCATCTTCGTCTCTTCATCCTTCTCCTTTTGTTGATGAGCGGTAACGTTTAACCCAGCCCTGCCCCCATCTTTCCTTGTTCAGTGTGCGCTGGAAATGTGACCTGGCGGGGCAAGTCAGTGCAATGCTGTACCTACTCCAAATGGGTCTATCTAAGGCGCTCACAACTTTTCCTCTCCAAATTCAGAGCTCTTGGCACTTTCACTCTTGGAGCTGCCCCCCTGCTGTGTCCCCACTCGTAACACTGTGACTTCCTCCTCGGACTTCTCCGACATGTATACCTCCACTGTACAATCTAGCCCTTCGTCTGCTAATGCAACACTCCCGCCCCACCCTCATCTTCAAACGTCTTATCCCCCGTCTGCCCATTTTGTATCTTCTCTCTTTGCCCCCTCACCACTGTCCCTTGCTCCTGGCTGTCTTTTACGCCTCCTGCCTCCTCCTCCCTGACTCTCTCAAGGTTCTTCTATGGAATGCTGGAGGTTTTCGGGCCAGGAGCACTGAACTACTTCACTTTCTTTCGTCCCATCCTGTTGACCTTGTCTGTATCCAGGAATCCAATCTTAACTCATCTTCCTTTTTCTGGATTCCTGCATTCTGATCGCACCCACTCCTGGTTTGGCATTCTCTCTCCAGACGCCATGCACCCTAGCGGCGGCGTCGTCATCATTTTCGTCAGGCAGGGCCTATCTTTCTCTGAACTTTCTATCTCCTCACTTTCTTCGCTTGATCCCTATTCTAATTATGTAGGGGTCAACATCTCTCTTAACAACTCCTCCTCGCTCTCATTTCTTAATGGATACGCCCCTCGGTATTTGCTTTTCTCCGACGGATTGCAGAATGGACTCCTTTTTTCCCTTCATTCTTTCCTCTTCCAGAAATCTCTTCATTCTGGGGGACTTCAACTGCCATCACCCCTCTGGGACTCAAAAAGTGTTTCCGAACCCCGCAAGGAGGAAGTATGCAACTGGGTCATCTTTTTTGACCTCCTCCCACTTAATGACCCCGGCACACCCACCCTTCTTCATTGCTCCACTGGCAGTCTCTCCTTTCCTGACATTTCCTTCGCTTCCTCTTCTCTTGCCCTTTCTTGCTCCTGGGAGAAGCTTCAGGACCTGGGTTCTGACCAACTACCAATTCTCCTATCTGTCCCTCTCTCTTCGGTCTTTCGCTCCAACGAGCGTCTCCCTTCCTTCAACTTTCAGAAAGCTCGCCAGGATGGCTTTGCTTCTTACTTTGACTCACTGTCCCTCTGCAGAGGAATACTCGTCTCTTTCTCTTTCCTATGCTGCTGCTCTCTTTATCACTCTGGCACTGAATGCGGCCAAATCTTCCATTTCTTTTGGCCGCATCAAACTCCATCCTAATGCCTGGTCGTCTGCTTAGGTGGAAGGTGCGGTTAGTGAAGGACGCAAGGCTTTTGCTGTTGCTCACAGAAGTGATGAAGATCGCCAGGCTTACATCTCCGTTTCTCGACGCGCCTCGTCTGTCATCGCCAAGGCTCAGGCATGGCAGGCGACTTGCTCTTCTCTTTCACTCAAATCAAACCCAAAAATTGTATACTCTCTTCTTCGCTCCATCGCTGGCTTCTCTTCCTGATCTTCCTCCTCTCCTAATTTCCCAAACTGTTCTTTTCCCAGGGAATCGGTTTCGGTCTATGCCGATTACCTGAGATGCCACCTTTCCGTTTCTCAGCCAAAGACCCTGCGTAGCAGAGCCAGAAGCTACCTTACTGAGCTCCGCTATGCCACGTGCCTTGAGGAGTCTTACTAGTCCTTCTGCTCTCCTTTCTCCCCGATGAATTTCTTGCGATTGCCTCCAACCTGTCCTCGTCCACTGCCACTGGCCCAGACAAAGTTGCCTATCCCATGCTAAAGCACCTTCCTCGCTCTGGCATGGATTTTCTTCTTTACATCTCCAATCTCTCCTGGACTTTGCTTTCCTTTCCTTCCATTTGTAAAACATCTTATATTGTTCACATCCACAAGATTGGAAAGCCTCTCGACTCTCCTGCTTCCTTCAGGCCCATCTCTCTCACCTCCTGCGTATCAAAGCTTTTTGAACGCATCATTCTATCCCGTCTACTCTTTTTTCTGGAATCTAATTCCATTCTCTCTCCCCGCCAGGCCGGTTTCCGCCCTGGTCGGTCTACACTCGATCAAATTCTGTTCCTTTCTCAGTCTATTTCGGATGGATTTAACAAACCCAGGCCGGGCTCTCGGACGATTCTCTCTACTATTGATTTCTCTAAAGCTTTCGACTCTGTCTGGCACCCCGCCCTTTTGCACAAACTCATTTTGGTTGGTCTCCCTCCTTGTCTGGCTCGTTGGACTCAATCTTTCCTTTCTGATAAGCGCGCTTGCGTGGTTTATCAAAATCACCAAAGCCGTTCCTTTGGAGTCCGTCGAGGTGTTACGCAAGGATCCGTTCTTGGCCCTGTACTTTTCTCTCTTTTGATCAACGATCTCCCTGCTTCTCTGCCTTCATCCGTCAGCATCTCATTTTACTGACGATCTGGCCATTTGGTCCTCCTCCCCCTCGGTCCCTACTGCGGTGGAAGCCACACAAGGAGCTCTGATTCAACTGGAGCGCTGGTCTGCTTACTGGTGTTTTCCTCTCAATCCGAGCAAATGTGAGGCCTCCTCTTAACCTGTTAACGGTCGCCGCTCACTCGAGCGGCGCCATTCACAGTGTCACCAGTTTAGACTGTGTCGCTTCCAAGCGGTCACTACTCAACACTGATTGCACGTGCTTACAGCATTTGTTGTGAACATATTTACTTCAATATAACATGTAAATATATGTATTAGATATATATTGACATTACTAATGAAAAAAAAGTGCCAACATTATATGATGTCAATACCCCTTAACAGGTTAAATGGATTCCTACCAAGCTAACCTGCAGTCCAATTTTTTCTTACTCGGCTCCCGCCTTTGTTTCAACCCGACTCCAACCTTTCTTGGGCCACTTTTGACCAAACATGTATCTTCGCTGAAGGCCAAGTTTTTCCCATGTCTCAAGGCCTTACGCTGTATCTCTGCTTCCTCATGGGGCCCATCTAAGGAGTCCCTCTCTCTTCTGTATAAAGCTTTCTTCGGCATCTTCTCACTTATGCTTCACCTGGATGGTTTCCTTTCCTAAGCGTTACCAATATCACCAAATTGGAACGCCTCCAACGAGCGGCTAGTCGCGCCATCACCGACTGCCTCTTGTTCTCCCCTCTCCCACTTCTTCTCTCCAAGGCTTTTCTACCTCCCTTATGAGTCACTCTGACTCATTTCAACGGGCTCTTCGTTTCCCAACCTTCTTTCCTCATTCAGGTTTGGCCAGACTTGGAGTGAAACCAAGACTCTGCAGATCTTCCTGGAGAGCTTTTACGTCCACTCACCCGCTCATGCTTCCTTCTACTTCTCCTAAGGAGGCTCTCCTTGCTTGCTCTCCCTCGTCTCCTTGAAACCTGCCTTTGTTCACGGTGGAGTCCACCCTTTCCACTCCATGCTCTCGCTCTGATCCCCCCCTCTCTTGCCAAGGTGCGGCTCTCGCCCACATCATGATCTGGCGCTCTGTTCCTTTTCCTTTTGGCAAGGGCGGCTCCGGAGTTCTTGCCAACTGCTCTCTCTGTGGCACTGAGGCCACTCTTTCCTTTGCAGCAGGCCCAGTATGTTCAAGTTTTTCCGCTGAAGCCTGCGCCATTTTGCACGCCCTTTGCTGGTCTTGGCAGCATCTACAAATCTGCCATTTCTCTTCTCTTCTCCTCCTATCTGACTCTCGTTCCGTCCTCGCCATCTTGTCCTCTCCTCCATCTTTCCTCTTATCTCAATCTCTCTGGCAGAAACTGTCTTCTCTCTCCTCCTGTTCTATCAAGCTATAATGGGTCCTCGGACACTGGTTTTTCCCGGGGAACAATGCGGCTGATGAGCTGGCCAGACTGGGATGCTACTTGGGTCCTTTGTAGTTTCGTCTTGTCTCTCGTATCCACTCTTCTTTTTTATCGGACTGGAGGCGTACTATGTCATCTAAATTCTTTGACACACAGGTTCCCTCGATTTCCACTGAGGAACTTGTGCTCCCTCGTCATGTTCGCTGTGTCCTCTCTCGTCTACGCTGCAACGGACACATCCTACTGTTAAGTTCTTATCTCTCTAGGATTGGCAGAATTGAGAGTCCTTCCTGCAGTGCCTGCGGACACTTGTCCCAGGACATCTCTCATCTCGTTCTGCACTGTCCAGCGCCGCTGGCTCTTTGGCGACTTTTTGTCTCTTTACGACCCCTGATTCAGGCCCTGGGGTGTTGCCCGGCTTCTGGGGATCCACGGTCTTCTGCCATGTCCCCATCCCTCGGAAGGGGTCGGGTAGCAACACCAACAACAATACCAACTTTTGGGGTTATTTTGAAAACTAATAAAAACTTAATTAAAGATTGGAATGAATTATTGCTAGGTAGTTACTCGGAAACAAATAAATTTAATCGAAAGCAATTTGGCTGAGATTAGGCCTTTCAGTTGGCTAATCTAAACTTAGTACGGTTGGCCAAAAATCGGCTTAAGTTAAGTATTATCTGAATGTCGTTTATTCTTTTGTTAAGAAATAACTCTATGCCAACCAGACACCCGTACGTACATCAGCAAAATCAGCTATTATCAGATCGTTACTACAGTTACCGAAGTTTGTGATTATCCTTGGCCTGTTTTGTCCAGGTGCCTAGGCAATAGTCCTAAAAATGAAGGAAAAGCAAAGATCACAAAATTCTATTTGATAGATCAATGTAACTAGTCTGTAGGCTGTATTTTTTTTTTTTTTTATTTTCCATATTTATCCTCCATTCACGAGAAAGCGATGAATCGCTATGTTTTGGACGGTAAGTCCGCACTCGCTTGGGAGTTGCCATTTCCTGGTCACCTGTCTTCCACATAAAGGTGGGGCGTCCCATTAAGTGCCTTGCCCAAGGACACAACAAGCGAACTTGCCGGCTTGTTCTCCACAACCTCCCATAAATGCCAAGCAGGGGAGCTATAGATACCATTTTTTAAAGTCTTTTGGTATGACTCGACAGGGGGAATGGACCCCAGGTCTATCGACAGCGAAGCGGACGCTCTAACCACTATGCCATCGCATCGATTTTTTTGACAAAAACTTTCAAAGGACTGGTGATTATATCCATTATTGTCCAATCCAACACATGGCAAACAGTACAGAAGTCTGCCCTGCCGGCTACAGTATAGTTTAAGTTAGCAACTTTTCAGTATACGTATTCAACTAAATATGCAGTATAAGTTGCACATTACTATTAGCTTAAACTCAATTTTCCCAAATACGCTGATTGTTTGAATACGAAACCCTACCAGAAGCTGACTTCAAATAAGTCTGCATGTTTAGCCCATAAAACTAGGTTGACTAGTAGCAATAACAAATAAACCTTAACACTTCTTAGCTTACTTTGACTTCAGAATCATTCGGTAACCTCAGTAAAACAACATATTTCACGTTCATTTGACAACTGCCCAATTTATCTATTTAATTTGCAAAAAACGGTATCACACCCATTCAATTCAATGCAAAAACACTGAAAGTGGTCAGCCACTTTTTTCGAAAGCGCATTTTGATGATGTTTGTTCAGGCGCGTGCAACCTTCCTGTAGAAAAGTCAGTAAATGGGTTTGGAGCATGTGGACTACGGGAATCTAGTCACAAGATATTTTTGAATGACGATTTTGTTGCTTTAGCACTAATAGACAAACCAGAAGTACAAAAAGTGTTTTCGATACAAACAAAAGATGCTTCATTGCAGTAAAATCCAGATATGTCTTGCTGCAATCAAAAGCAAGTGGAAGAGGTAGATGAGCTGATACAAGATGATAACGAGTTCGATGTAGCAAATGTTAGATTAATTATAGTGCTGTTTTCGCGTAGTGGAGACGCACCAAGGCAAGATGTATCGCAAAAAAATCTGATATATTATTGTTTTCTTCAAACGACGAGTCAAGCTTTCAAGAGGATCAAGCAAATGTCGTTGTTGCTGTGATATATCTTAGTTTGTATATTTATTTAAGGCAACACTGCAATGTAAAGCATCCGTAGTTTTCTTATTCTTTGAGATCATTAAAAGGTATGTACATAGCAAGAGCTTAGAGTATTCTGTAAGATAAGGCAAAGTACAGGATATATAACAGTTGCCAGAAGATTGCTTTTTAACTTGTGGAGCCCGGTCAAGTCGGTACAGAAAAGAACACGTAAACGAAAAACTGAGAATTCAACTGTAGTGACTTCCTTACCTTGCAAAAAGCATTTTGAAGAAAAAAACTTGAAAAACAAAAACGCAATACGATAGTAAGAAAACATCAACAAAGGAAATGCTCAAAAAATTTACATCAAAATTCAAAATGAAGAAGAGAGGCCGTGCTTGATTTGTAGGGAAGCTTTTTACAACAGCAAACCTGGTGAGAAGTTGATACAATGTGGGACGTGTCAATTATGGGCCCATAAGCAATGCACTCCAGATGAATTGCTGTATGGTTGTCAAAAATTGAGACTCTGATGATGAAGATGAGTGAAATTTGGAGAAATTTTTTCAGCATAACCAAATATGCTTACCGGTAATCAATATTTTACATGCCAACTACCGTGTCTAAGTGGTGCAAATTTTAACTTGGGTAGTGGCTTTGTTTAAATAGAAAACTATTTGTTTCCTGATTAAACATATTCAACCACATAATAAAGTAAATTGATTAATTTGTGAGTATTACATGTAGTTGTGCCTTGTATGTGACGGTGCAAAACGCCTATAAGCCTAATTGTGATCAAAAATTTAAAGAAAATTTTAAAATCGTGTGTAAAAGATAAAGAGCTGCAACGGTTAGATATTGTGAACGAAACATTTAGGATTGCGTTAAAGTGGAAAAAACAGTTCGGTTCCGCCAATAAATACAGAAAATTTTCTTTAAGTGAAACTCCTTACCCCACTCTACCCTAGTGTAGCATCAAAAATTATGGCCATTAAAAGTAATCGTAATAACTTTTTTGAATTTGTTACTAAAACTGTAACTTAGTTGATTTTTCTCACGGTAACTGTAACTCACGTTAAAAAAGCTTCTTGCCCACCAATGTGCCTACACCTTTAGTTATTTTCAAAAATTATATTTTCGTTCCTCACACTTGAGATCAATCTCTCTCTTTCGTTCATTATTTACAATTCATTCAAAGAACTTAATTTGCACACTATATGTTGGACGGGATGTCCGCATTCGCTTGGATGTTGCAATTTCTGAGGTGTCTAGGGTACCTGTCTTCCACAAAGATGGGGGCTTCCCGTTAAGTGACTTGCCCAAGGACACAACAAGCGAACTTGCCGGCTTGTTCTCTACAACCTCCCCTATCTGCCGAGCGCCAAGTAGGGAAGCTGTGGATACCATTTTTTAAAGTCTTTTAGTATGACTCGACAAGGGGAATGAACACCAGGTCTACCGACTGCGCAGCAGACGCTCTAACCACTACACCATCGCGTCGCGAATTCATAATCATAAATGGTGATAGGAAGAAAAAAAACATTTCAAAGATTAAAGTTTTGCAAGCATAGACTGCTCTCGTTTCATGAAAGCTAAAGTTGTCGTATTATCGCACTTGCTTTACCAATAAAGTTCTTTGTTTTGCTTACTGTCACTCGAAAATGTGACTCAAAGATACTTAACCATGCTTAAACTTTATACCGGGTGGTTATAAATGTGAATAGTTCAAGCATAGTTGGAATATTACAAGCACAATAGGCACAGTAGGCATAGTACAGGCATGGTACTGGCATCGTAGGCATAGAGATGTAGTACAGGCCTAGTAGGTATAGTACAGGCATAGCTGGTTCGGACTTCAACCTGGCCCGCCACTGAACCGGCAGGTATATCTTTCAGTAGGCATAGTACAGGCAATCTGCCTATACTCTGCTTGTATCATGCCTATTGTGCCTTTTGTAAGATATACCAGCTGGTTCAGTGGCGGCTCAGGTCGAAGTTCGAACCAGCTCTTGCAATACCTTAGCCCTTTCAGTAACGCGCTGGGCATCTAGGGATCGATTCCAAAGTTCTTCCTGCGCCTCTGCCATGACCGATGCCGCTAAGCAAGAAATTAGGGGGAGCTCAGTATATATTGCAGATCCTTAAGTTATTACCAAAATTCTCAAGTTATTACAAAAATTTAAACGATGTAAACAACCAACTAAGTAGATTCAATGTCGACCAACAGCACGATCGGTTACTGAATATTTTGGGCCATACAGTTTTACGGATCTATTATTTCTACATTGCCATATTCGCCTACTTAAATATTAACAACTTCACCAATAGTCGTAGCAATTAGACTCTGCGAAAAAAAACTGTTTCAACTGTACCATAACATACTTAATTCCAACTAGATATCAAACTACTGCGGAGATCCTCGTGAGAAAAAAACACTTCCAGCGCAAAGGTAACAATTCTTAATTGCTATGCGATGAAAACTAGAGAACCACGTAACAATCATCAACAATTGAAATACGCTTAGGGTAATTTAGTGCTTGTGCGATATAATACAAGAGCGTGAGAATCAGCGTTGTCAAACAATAACTCAATGAAGCGCTGTCGGCCCGATTTCAACTCCAAATCGAGACAACGGAATGCAGCACACAAACAACAATATTTTTTTTGCCATATTTATCCTCCATTCTCGAGAAAGCGAATTGTATCGCTATATTTTGGACGGAACGTCCACACTCGCTTGGGTGTTGCCATTTGCGATCTGTCTGGGCCACCTGTCTTCCACATAAAGGCGGAGGCGTCCCGTTAAGCGCTTTACCCAAGGACACAACAAGCGAACTTGCCGGCTTGTTCTCCACAATCTTCCCAAAATGCCGAGCGCCAAGCAGGGAAGCGGTGGATACCATTTTAAAAGTCTTTTGGTATGACTCGAGAGGGGATTGAATCCCAGGTCTACCGAATTTACATCTACTATGCTTGTGTTATGCCTGTACTATGCCCGCTATGCTTGTACTATACCTACAGTCAACTTCGGATATAAGAGATCCGCCGGGACCAGCTTAATCAGTCTCTTATAACCGAATTCTCTGATAACCGACTTATTAGTTCATATTGAAAATCATTTGGAACCTTTTGCGTAGTCCCTTATAAGCGAAAATCCCTTATATCTGAATCTCTTATATCCGAAGTTGACTGTACTATGCCTGTACTATACCTATAACTACCGCTTCATACCTGCTATAAAGTTTTTCCCAAGACCCTTTCAGAAATCCTGAAAGACATTTTGTAGGTGGAACAGAACTTTAATATAGCTTTGAAAAAAGCTCAATTTTGCAAGATTATTTCTGAGGTCAGTCCAATCAACATCAGATGGTTGGGTTTTTCAACATCAAATATCATCAGATTTTTTCAATTGTTTTTTATACGTAATATCTACATGCTAAAATAAAAAAGTGATTGACGAAAGGAAAAAGAAGTGTAGTTGGTTTATTTAGGAAACTGAAAACACATATGTGGTAAAACAATATTTCTGGTCCTGCGTTAAAAATTCATTAGCCTACTTCCAAAATGAGGAAAGAAATTTTTGCTATTGGACCAGGCGTTAAAGGTTAAACGCGTCTATCCCTCGTTTTGCAAAATAATAAGTTACAAACTTTCAGTCTTTTGCTGTTTAAAATTTCAACCATCAAACCAAAAATTTAACTTAACTGACTCAACATCAGATTAGTAGCAAAAGCATCAGAGATCAGATTTTTCGTCCAAAGCATCAGATCTAATGTAAAGACATCAGAAGTGGCAACACTAAAATCCTGAGATGTGCTCGTCAGAAACAAACTTTGGTAATCACGTGACTGTGGCGTCACAAAAACAGCTTTGGTCCATGCAGCTTCTGAAGTGGTCCACCCAGTGATGGGATCCAAAATTTTAAGAACAGGTTCTCTTTTGTATCAAACTCAATAACAACAGGTTTCCTCATTTTAGAAAGCCCATTTGCTGTGGTCGTCTAAGGTCTATAACAAAAAACAAGAACGGGTTCGCTGATTATCATGACACTCCAAGAACGGGTTCGCACGAACCCGTGCGAACCCCCTGAATCCCATCACTGGGTCCACCCACTGATAGATCCTTTTAAGAAAACAAATTGTTTATCAAAAAATGCTTGTTGTGAAGATTCTACGTGAATGCTTCTGTCAATTTTCATCATTAGGCATTACTGCGTTTCTTTTTGTTTCCGTGCTGGTACTGTCGCATCATCAGTGATAGCTGTTATTTAGGCTCCGAGCTTATTAAATGGGGTACTTGTAATGGTTGTCAGAATCGATTATTCTAGAAGGGGAAGTGCCCAACAGTGCCCCACTTTTTCAAAATGGCATATTTTGACCAAAACTTGGGCAAACGTTTTTTAAATTTTTTTCAAGCATTTTATCTATTCTCAAGTAGTGGATAATACTAAAATACAGAAATCCAGATTTACAAAAAGATGGAAAAGCATTAACTAAATTACTGAAATCGCATAAATACGAAAATTCATATTAAGCACAAAATTACCGAAATATGAAAATTTTTTCTAAATAAAGGAATTACTGATAATAAAATACAGCTAACTAAAGAAGTAAATAAATTGCACAAGTATGGAAATTAACAAAGTCAATAAAAACTAAAAGTACAACCACCTAATTAGGTAAAAATAAGTAATTAAGTTGAGTTTAGGCAGTGGCTATTTTGCCGTTTACGGCAATTTACCCTCAGAGACTATTTTGCCGTGAGTTATTTGTGATTGGTCAATCTTAATGACGTACGAAACATGTGACTTTTGGTCGTCTCTCATTGGTCAATTTTAAAAACCAATTAAAAAAATTTTGCACCCCACGTCTCTATCCCCCACCCTGTACACTCCCTTGCAGTGTACACTGCCCCGTACATTTACATACCGGGCCTGCCCCTTCAGTGTACACTGCCTTTCTTTTAAAGCCCTGGCCAGCTGAGATTCAAACCCACAACCATGGTATCTCAAGACCAGCGCTCTATCCACTACACCACAGAGTCACTGGTGCGATTATAGCAAATTTAGCTATAAAAACACACGTGAATGAACACGGCAAAATAGATTCCAAGGGCAAATTGCCGTCGACGGCGAAATAGCCACTGCCTTGAGTTTAATTAAGCATTTTTTTTAATGTTCTTATTTTTGCAATTTTCTGCAGTTGGAGTTTTTTATAGTTTTGTAATTTTCTTTTTAACATTTTCCCAAGTGATTAAATGTAAAATGTACAATGTATAGGGTAGCTTATATTTTTTTCTGCAATGATGTAATGAAACATAAGAGTCAATTTGGGGCTCTCTTGGTCACAGTATCCCATGGAGCCCAATCATGATTTGAGCAGTATCCATATTCTTGTGTGATTTATAAAGAAAGTAGCTATTTTGACATCGACGGCATTTTACCCTTGGAGAATATTGTGCTGTAATCATTTATGTGTGTTTATATTGCCATAATTGCTATGATTCTGCTAGTGATGCTGTGGTGCATAGATAGTGTACCGATCTTGAAATGCCTTGATTGTGGGTTGGAATATTGGCTGGCAAGGCACCGGTAGTTATAAATAGGCATAGTAAGCATAGTAGGCATAGTACAGGCATAGTAGAGGCATAGTAGGCATAATACAGGCATAGTAGGCATGGTAGGCATAGCACAGGCATAGTAGGCATAGTACAGGCATAGTGCAGGCATAGTAATGATAAGGCAGTGGCTATTTTGCCGTCGATGGCAATTTACCCTCAGAGACTATTTTGCCGTGAGTTGTTTGTGATTGGTCAATCTTAATGACGTACGAAACATGTGACTTTTGGTCGTCTCTGATTGGTCAATTTTAAAAACCAAAAAAAAAAATTTTGCACCCCCAGGTCTCTATCCCCCACTCTGCACACTCCCTTGCAGTGTACACTGCCCGTACATTTACATACCGGGCCTGCCCCTTCAGTGTACACTGCCTTTCTTTTAAAGCCCTGGCCAGCTGAGATTCGAACCCGATACCTTGGCATCTCAAGACCAGCGCTCTATCCACTACACCACAGAGTCACTGATGCGATAATAGCAAATTTGGCTATATAAACACACGTGATTGATCATGGCAAAATAGATTCCAAGGGCAAATTGCCATCGACGGCGAAATAGCCACTGCCTAATGATAATTTGAGCTTTTAATGTGAAATCCCATTGCACCCCCTCAATGCTTAAATCTAAACTCATAAAATTAATTTTTTTTGAAAAGAAAGAGGTAAGGCTTCTTTATATTGGTGCGACTGGTTTTTGAATGCACACCTCCCCTGCTATCTTTGTACTGGTACTATGTCTACTATGCTTGTACTACAGTACTATGTCTCTACTATGGCTGTACTATGCCTGCTATTCCTGCACTATGCCTACTATTCCTGTACTATGCCTACTATTCCTGTACTATGCCTGTACTATACCTACTATGCCTGTACTATGTCTATACTATGCCTACTATGCCTATTTGTAACCACCTGCAAGGCACTTAGAGAAAGGCAGTGTACACTGGAGGGGGAGACACGGTAAATGTACTGGGTAGTGTTCATTTGAAGGGAGTGTAAAGGGTGTGGGGGAGTAGACATTTGGGGTGTAAAATTTTTTAATGTAGTCAATAAAATTGACCAATCAGAAACGACCAAAAAGAAACAGGTTCTATATGTCATTAAGATTGACCAAGCACAAGTAACTCACAGCAAAATAGCCTCTAAGGGTAAAATGTTGTTGACAACAAAATAGCTATTGCCAATTAGTAAGACCTTATTAAGCCTTAATAAATGGCAGTGGCTCTTTTGCTATCAATGGCATTTTACCCTTAGAAGCTATTTTGCCATGAGTTATTTGTAATTGGTCAGTCTTACTGACATATTTAACATGTGACTTTTTCTCTTCAACCTTTTTCTTTTTGACCTTATACTCAAACACACACACACAGATGGTGTTTCTAGGCAGTGTAGATTATCTTTTAATGGTCCATGAGTTCAAAAAGATGATAATCTCTGGCTTAGGTAGTGTACAGGGTGACCCAAAACATTGCAAATTTTTGAAGTGAGATAAATATTTATATATAAAAAATTTTTTACTATTTTTGTGCATACTTTTAGATTTTGCATCATTGATTAGTTCTTGTAACCAAAAGCTTATAATAAATGAAATCCAAACGAGATATTATCCTTCAATTACATCATGAAGGATTGACTGGCACACAAATTGTCAGGAAGCTGTTTTTCATCGCCAAACTATGTTATGGTTTGAGCAACAATGTCATGCACCTGGAAATCTCCATTGATATTTATTGAAAAGAATGTGAAGATAAACCCGTCTTATTACACCTCAAAAATTCTTTGTCCTTTAATAGAAGTGCATCTTCACATTTTCAAAAAAGAAAATGAACTTTTCAGCAGGATGGTGTCCCATCTCGCACTGCAAAAATCACTCAGAAATTTTGTGTGGAAAATTTACCATCTTTCATAACTAAAAATGAATGGCCACCCTGCTCCCCCGATTTAAATCCTATGGATTTTACAGTTTGAGGCTATCTCGAAAAAATGGCATGCAAGAAACCCCATAAAAATATTGAAGATTTGAAAAAATCTTTAAGAAAAGAATGAGAAAGAATCCCCCAGAAAGTTCTTCATGCCAGCGTAGAAGATGTTAATCAAAGATTGAAGGCTGCAATTTTTAAAAATGGATGCCATATTGAATAAATCACTTGGCTATTGAGTGCCCATTCATAAGCTAAACTTTAAATATATTTTGAATAAAAAAAATTTAAACTGATTAAAGTTACATTTGTCTAAAAATTTGCAATGTTTTTGGGTCACCCTGTACATACTAAAATGTTACAATCAGAAGTTTTCAAAATGTCTACTGACCTAATTATTGTAGTGATTAATATCGTATCTTTTCTTGTAGGACAATTAATGGTATTTTTTTGGAAAAACTTTAGGAAGTGGCTATTTTGCTGTCTCCATTCATGTGTGTTTAAATAGCTATATTTGCTATAATTCTGGCAGTGACACTGTCGTGTAGTGGATAGTGCATCTGCCTTCAAATTAAATGGTTATATTGGATTGGAACGAAAGTCTTGTCTGATAGAAAATAATATTTATTAACCTATAAAAACAACATATACATTGAGAAATATATGCAAAACATCGCTGTGAAGAAATGTTTAGTTTAAATGCATTATTAAATGCTTTGTTTAAATGTTTGTTTCAATAATTGTTTTAGATAGTAATCATTTCAAATTTGTTATCATTATATTCACGTGTGCATGTAGGGTTTTGTAAAAGATGTTGTCCAATAGCAGAAAAGGGGGTTTCAGCTTTAAAGCTTCTGATTGGCTTGCAAAAGTGGGCCATTGTGCTGTGGTCCTGAGAAATATGCTCCTGGAGAATGGTTTTGGGCACATGCTGCTTAATCCTCTGTTGTAGCCTTTGAGAAGTACGACCCACGTACCGACTATCGCAGTGGAACAAAAATTGGTAAACAATGTTGCTTTGATGAAAAGCAGGTAGTACATCCTTTTTGGCTACAGGCAGAAGTTGTCTGGTGGTGTAGACAATGCATGGTTCAACTGCAAAGTAACAGCGTTTGACGGCTGTTTTAATTTGCATTTCGTACCTCGGACGAATGATGTTTTGCTTACATTTCTCAATGTATATGTTGTTTTCATTAGTTAAATAAATATTATTTTCTATCAGGCAAGACTTTCGTTCCAATCCTATATGTTCAAATCTTTGCTTGGAGGGTACTTAGACAAAGGCCATGTATGTTGGAGGAAGAGCCTGGTATGGGAGAGTGTAGACTAGGTGAGAGTGGACACTGGGAGTACAAATTTTTTATGGCAGTGGCTATTTTGCCATCAACAGCATTTTACCCTTGTAAGCTATTTTGCTCTAAGTTATTTGTGATTGGTCAGTCTTAATGACGTATTGAACATGTGACTTTTGGTCATTCCTGGTTGGTCAATTTTAATAATCAGATAAAAAATTTGAGTACACCCCCTTCCAGTGTACACTACCCAGTATGTTCACATATCGGGCCTCCCCCTCCAGTGTACACTACCTTTCTCTAAGTGCTCTGCTGGCCAAAATTCCAACCTGGAATCATAGTATTTCAAAATCGGTTCACTATCTATGCACTACAGCATCACTAGCAGAATTATAGCAATTATGGCAAAATAGACTCCAAGGGTAAAATGCTGTCAACGTCAAAATATCCACTTCCTTTTTTAATTCATCTTTGAAATCACAAATGACATTTGTGATTGGTCAATGAATACAAAGAGTACATATGACATAAAGTTTTTATTTGACATCATTGTTTTTACCAAAAATGAGTATAAAAAATACACACATGATGTGAAAATTTTATTTACAATTCAGTATGTGCCCCAGCATTTGCCTGTAGCTTTTTAAGTCGCTCAGGAATCACATCTACTGATCTTCCCGGAACTCCTGTGGGATGGCTGAAATAACTACTTGTAGTTGTTCCGAGTTTTTCTAAAGTCTTTGGTGTCATAAAGTAAACATGTTCCTTGAACCTACCCCAAAGAAAAAAGTTGCATAGTGTTACATCAAGGCCTCTAACCAGCCTCTCATGCAGACTGCTAGCTGTGCATGCTCTCTTTGGGTTGAACATCTAAACCCTCTTTAGAGGGTTTCAAATTTTAAAACAAAATATTTGATCTGAAAAGAGAAGCAACAATAGAGATTTAAATATATATTAGGAATGTACATTCAAAAATTGCGAAAAGAGTAATGGCATATAATAAATAATACATGGTTTAACATAGGAAACTACTTTTTGATTGCCCTGTAGAATAAATAAAAATGTGCAGTCTTTCTAAATATTGGATCAATTACTTGAAACCAAAATTTTTTGATTTCACCCGTTTAAAGCAAAAAGTTTTTATAAGTGTTTTTGAGTTGATGTTTTGGGAGTTTTTAGTTATTTTGTTTGGTACCCACTGAAATATCTGTGCTCAGGCAACTACCATTGTAAAATCTCCCAGGATATCAGAAAGTTGTTTTTATTTGCTGATCTCTTGTTGTGTTGATGCATTCAAGTTTTGGTCAAAAAAGTGGAGGGTTGAATTGATTGTCCAGATTTGATTTTGGGGGTTGTACATTGTCATGGATATCTATTTGTGTCATTCAGTTTTAGTATTTAAAGCTTTTTAAGTAGTGGATGATAGCTAGATGTTTATGACTTGTTTTTAAGTGTGTATTACAGATTGAAGAGTAGTTTTTGTTTCTCTTCCCCTGCTGGCTATATAATGGTTGAGATGGAGAATGTATTTAACTGCAGTAAACAGTTTTTGAAGATAGAGTTTTAAACCAAATAATTGTATTTGGGCATTGTTAAAGTAAAATCCAGCGAATTGTTTTTAATGTTCTTGCTATTCAACTGTCAATGTCTTGCCTTTGGCCGAAGCTTAAGTGGCTAGCAAAGGTTTTGAATAAACAGTAGAATACCTGTGTAGGTTTGAGCATGTTCAAAAGTTTTGTAATCACACTAAGTTTAAATCTACTTTATTGATAATCCACAAACTTATTCAAATAAAATTACAAATAAACACAAAATACAAAAATCAGGTAGTAATTTAATATATTTGTAAGCTAGCTATATGGAATTTATAAGTCACCTCTGTCCCGCTTTCATACTGATTCAAACTGAATGTTAAACGTTGTTTGGCGAGACGTCAACTATTGCTGGAACCACGTATCAAAAATGTAGGAAATACGAAGTATGAGAAAAATATCATTAGGTTAAATTACATTGAAATTCATATGAACACTAGCATAAATCCATGGGAATATTGAACAACAGTGAGAATGAAACGCCACGCCTGTAAGCGAAAAACCTTTATTTTTTTACCTCCTTGAAAACTGTTTGATGAGGCAGTATGTTAGAAAAACTTGGGCAAAGAGGTTGCTTTTGAAACCACCACGTTCCAAAGTAAACAACAGGTAAAATGGTAAACATCATTATTGAAAATCTAAATGTTTCGGCTCTTCATTTTACACTCAGAAAAATTATTTTGCAGTAAGCGAATTCCATAGTTGAGGATTTTTTTGGACTCACATAGCAACTAGTAATATGTCCCAAAAATTGACAAAAATAAATGATGACAAAGTAGGCTAAACGAAGACACTAAAGAATAGAAATTAGGTCTGACGCAAATATATTGAAATAGTGACACATGGAACCTTAAGTTTATGCAATTAAACTAAAAAACACAGTGGAAGGAAAGTATAGCCGCTTGCATATAATTGAGAATTTAATCGAGGTTTCTGTTTTTTAATAAGTAGCGCTTTTTGAATTGTGGCTTCATAGTCTAATTATTTTAAAAGAATTAGCATAAATAACGCTTTTGTTATCCACCATTTCATCGTACTCTTTTAAAAAGAATAGGTGAAAACTCAATTAGCATAAAGTTTATTGGCTCTGCAGCATTAGCATGAACTGATGTACTGGGTTATTGCAGTTTTGTTGATGTTTGAATGAAGTGCTCCTGCGCTTTGGTGACCACGTGGTGGGAAGTATGATACGTCTGCATTATGCGAAGAAGAAAATTTGTACACCACGTTAGACACCAAAGCGGTAGATACGTACTTGACTTCAATGGAAAATATAATTTAGTTTTTAAAGTTCGATAAAATACAATTATGTCAACATTGAAATTGTTTTAAGTTAATTTAGCACATCACAACTGAATTTATGTGATGGTCTTTCAAAATAAGCTACACCTAATTTATATGAAAAATTTGAGTGTTTTATAGTTTGATGTGTTAGTACATAAATTTAAGGTTTTATGTATCTTTATGTAAATATATTTCCGTCAGCACCTTACCTTGTTATCATTTAGCCTACTTTGTCTCTATTTCTGTCAACTTTTGGTGAGGAATTGCAGTTGCTTTGTGGGTCAAATATGTCTTGACTTCGGAGTTCATATATTGTTTTTCATTTGTAAAATATCCTGATACAGTCACGATAAAAATAATTTCTCTTAAGAGAGCAGAATGAATTGCTGGAAACGTTTAAATCTTCAATAATGATGTTTGCTATTTTATCTGTGATTTGCTTTGAAGTAGTATATTGTTTTTGATACTATTATTTTTGTGTATTATGCATTCTTGACAATTGCTTTGGTCTTCGACATGCAATTCAGAGTGGATTTTTATCAAGAACGTAACAAAGATTGCAAGAGTTATTGTTGCTTTGCTTTTTTTAGTGTTTTAAACTAGTGTTTTTGTAAATAAAGTATGTTTTCATTGTTTTTCTACAGATATCTGTAGATTGAATGAGAATCGCTCAATTATTTGATACCGTATATTCTGACGTATAAGGCGACCTTTTAGCCTCCAAATTCACCCTCCAAAGTTGGGATCATCTTATAGGACAAGTACAATAGGCTAGTTGTATTTTATTTTTATACTATAAAAATAAGCCAAGTTTTGGGGGTTCGTCTTATCCGTAGATGGTCTTATGCGCCAAAATGTTTGGTAAAAAGAATGTTTAAGGTACGGTTTGTTCAAGTTGCGATATCGACTCATTTAGTGTGTAGTTTTATTTACCAAAATTTGCTTTTAATTTACCTTGATTGACAAATGTATTTTAACAGAAATTTTTCGTTTTAAAACTTAATTAAAAATAATGGAGAATAATTCCTGCACTTTGTTTCATGGCGATGTAGCACAATGTGAATCCATTATAGTTTTGAAGAGAATTACGGGAACACTGTCCCTCTTTGGTTGCTTATTTATGATTGCTTCCATCTGGTTATTTCGGAAGTATAATGTGATGGCACAGAGGCTAATTCTTTACTTGAGCATTGCCGCCTTGTGTGATGCACTTGGATATATGATCGGAGATATGAGTGTTGATGGCCCAACATGTGATTTCGAAGCTTGGTGGCTGACGTACTTTGATTGGACTGTACTTATGTGGGTTTCTTGCATTACATTTAATCTTTTTTTGAATGTGGTGAGGCATCAACGCACAAATAACCTTGAGAAATATTACCACGTTGTTTGTTGGATTTTACCTTCATTACTTTTCAGCTTGCTGCCATTAGCAGGAGATAACTACGGGCCAGCTGGAGCATGGTGTTGGATCAAGCATGACTCTCCATGGTGGAGATTTGTAATTTGGTACATTCCTTTGTTTATCATTATTGTAATTTTGTTTGCTGCCTACATATACATTATCGTTTACTTGCGCAAGCAAATGTCAAGGTGGCAAGGAAACTATAACCCTGATTCTGAAAGAAATCATACTTTAATTGAAGAAGACATCAAAGTGTTGAAAGCTTACCCATTCATATACTTACTTCTTTCCATTTTTCCTCTCATTCTTCGAATCCACAATGCATTCACCGAAGAAGGAGATGATATATATGCATTGTGGGTACTGACGGTGCTTTCTGCTCCTATGCAAGGAGCCATCAATGCGGTTGTTTTTGGACTTGATCCAGATACTCGAAAGAAGTTAACTTGGGCGCACATTCAGCTGGCATGGGCCAGTCATTTTCAGGGATCGGGAATTCGCGAATATCCAACACTGTCTGGTGACGATGCACGAGCAGTGAGCGATACAATGAGCCAGGATCATGACGTTACACAACAACAAATGTCGATCGACAGACAAAGTTACAGCTCATTACATTGAAATTGTGTTGACTTCGTTATGCAGCTGCTACTCGTTTTGTAAAGTTGTCAAGAAATCATAATTATTTGATGGTAAACTATGGCTTATTGTTTGTTTTATCGTATTTTGATGTGAGTTATATTTTTTCCTACTTCAATCAATTTGTTGTGGTAATAACATAAAGCCTAACTGCAAGGTACAGCTCATCAGTAGTGCAACTTTGGTTTGAGACATCCTTCAGTAATTTTGATTATTATTTCATGAGATTTGTGATCAAAAATAACTTAATGATATTGCTCTTGTAATAAATCTTCAGTATATCATCTTAATTGTGATTCTACATGTGTCTTATATTGTGTTTTGCTTTTTTGAGATCCCAATCAGTATTTCATTTTCTATTGTCAACACAGCGTGAACTAATTGATCTGGCCTTTTAACTCGTGTTGCAACGACATTAAGTGTCGGGTAAACACTCGACTTAGGTGTTTTGAATTATTTACTTACCTTTCCGTATGAATCTTTTTTTGTTATTGTGTTAAATTTGCATAAGACAATTGAGGGCGCGATTTTCAGTGAAAAGATTACGTTTGAATGCCTCTCGAGCGCATCATTTTTAATTCAAAGCATTGTTGATTGTCGTATTATTTTATACTGATCCTATAACTATATTTTATCTATACCACTGCTTATCATTCATTGCTGAATATTGGTTACACCAAAGCATTGTAGTGAGTATATTTTTGAAAACACTAAAGTTTTTTAGAATTATCATTTAATCTATTTACTCGGAGGTTTTCGCATATATTAATAATTAAGTTGTAGTAAACTCCATTTGAATCCTTCTTAGTTTTCACAAACATTTTGAAATTGTATTTTTATGCTTCGTGTTTTATTGGTTATGTTTATAGCATCTGTAAAGTTAGTTGGTTGATTTTTGTTGCACATTTTGACGTGATTTTACGTTAATATACCATATACCATATTATTGATGTGGGTTAGTGACTACCACGATTTTCCATTCTCGTTAGTTTAATATGGAGCTGTATTTCATTCATATTAAGTCAGTATGTTCTTGTGTATACTATATAGTCGACTGGATTTATTGATTTTGTTTTCTGTTAGCCTTTTGACATTACAGCTATTTCATTGAAAGCTCTACAAGTCACGGTCGATTACATGTTGTGTGTATTGAAATATTCTACCACAGAGCTCTGTAAACGGCGTAGCGTACAGCACGGTACTGCGAAGTAACTTCAATGTAAAACCTTTTTTTACTGACCTGAACTTTTTCACCTTTGCGCATTGGAACGTTGCTGCAGCTGGACTAGTAGTTCCCAATCTTTCAAAGTCTATACCACCCTACAAATGAGGCGACGCTTTATTGCACTTTTCAGAAACTCCATTACCAGTATTTCCAAAATAATGCGATAGACTAGCTCCATTTTCTTTAAGTCAGCGTTGACTTTATTTAATTTCTTGACACCGATTCCTTAAACACCTGAATGTGCTCCTGTAGTACTACGTATTACTTTATTGTTCCGTTTCCGTTTGCCTTGTTCCACTTGATTAGTTTTTATGCACCATTAATTTCCACGCATCACTTCTTACCGCAATTCTTAATTTGAATTTAATGCCGACGTGTCAATTTAAGCAAGTACACGTCGGCGTATAGGCGTGGGAGCGATCTTAGGTTTTGCGTTGTAGGATTTATTAATTTTGTATTTACTTTATGCGTTATTATTAATCTTTTGTTTTGTGTTCTATTTGAATGATTACTGAGATAAATTTGTTTAAATTTTACTAAAGTCGATATTTATATGAGTTGACGAATAAAACGTTACAGATCTCGTGAACCACCGACAAAATCAAAAAAGAAAAAAAAAAACTCTACCCACAAGAAACAGTGAGAACGCTGCCGTTGTGCTACACTTCACATATCTAAAATATCGTTTTTCTTTTTCAAGGTTTTTGGGTAGTTTTCTTGTTTGTCAAAATTGAAAATTTAATCAGATGGTCTGTTAACATGGTCCAGAAAATTGCTGCAAAGTTTCATTTTTGTCTCTAACGCGGTGCTGCTAAGCAGAGACGCGGGAAAGATTTGTGATCATAGGAGCGTAATCAAATCATAGTTTTTTTGCTTTACTGTATTTTCGCGGCGGTTTCACCTTTGCTAGATCGATGGTTTATTGTTAATGCACTCATTAGACGTCAACATAAAATTTTTTTGAAATTTATACTAAAACGATATCACAAAATATACGTTGCTGTAATGGTGAAGAATAATACGATAATATAGTACAGTGGTTCCCAAACTTTTTGCTTCACGGACCCTTTTTTTTCTAATCTGCTACTTCGTGGGCCCCTTTTAAAATACAAATGAGAATGGAGCTGTCCTCCAAAGAAAAGATCAACACCTGTATTGCTGCCGCGGTTGTGTCACGGACTGACCGGAACGAAGCCACCGACCCCAGTTTGGGAATCTCTGATGTAGTACATGCGTGCAAAAGGTCAGGAGACACTGAAATAACCCAAAGGTTTTCTAGCCAGTGCCTTCTGATTACAAAAAAATACCAGTAAATAAACAAAAACTTTATGGGAGACAGGAAGGAAAAAAAGGAGAGGAAGTTAAATCCAATATAGCCTAATAGCGCATAACGTGAAAGCTGCATATTACATGCCTCGACAATTTTTATGAAATAAGGTCCAATGTTTAATAAATGTAAAAAAACAAATCACAAACGCTATTTTAATTTGTCTTACAGAAGCACGGTTAATAATAAGGGCAGTGTTATACTTCTCAAAGCAAGATACTTGAAGAAAGTTTATTTACAGCAATATTTACAGATTAACGCTAACACTTTACTCGCGTTCAATATATGCACGCATCTACTACTGTTGTCTCGCAAGAATGTTGAATAACTGCCATTAAACCACTACAACGACATGCCGCTTTATGACGTAATAATGAACACTATGGCAACTCAATTGCTAATACACTACAGGCAGTGAAAAAGTAGCAAGGTGACAAAAACAATTACAAAATGCTTGTTCTCGCGCAGAGGATTCCCGGCGGCCATGTTGTATAAAACTAAAAAAGCTACCAGAAAAAATCCGGCAACCTTGGCGAAGCCAAATTGCTCCACGAGTTTGATTTCTTGCGGTACTCAACTACGAGTAACAATGATTGAAACCACACAATGTTGATCGGAAGGCAACAGAACATAATGTCATTCATTTTGACTCGACAAAAAGTTGAATTAATACATTGAAAGACGCAAACATTCCGAATTAAAAAAAAATAAGACTACAGAAAACCTCTTATATAACGGATAAGTCGGGACCAGCGATATTTGTCCGATATATACGAGGTTTACTGTACATATATTAGTTATTTTCAGTATCAAAGCCACAATAGTTACTTAAGTTTTATACGCTAGCGTGTTTTTTCTCACGTGACATTTTGGCACATCACTTTCAATGCTCAGAACACCAAAAGCATCCTTTTGTTCTCAATGGTTTCGATAAATTGTACTAGAGTGGGTATGTCGAATCTGTGCAAGACAGTTGAACGCACAAGCTTCAAAGCCAGGTGCGCCAATTTTTTTTGTGTCATATTCCTAAGCAACGTTTTTTATCTTTAGAGTGCTGAAAACAAACTTTCCGGAATGCTACCTACGCGGGAAAGCACAGAGCCCGAAAAATTTTTTCGGCTCCTTAATTAAGGTCCCAGAGTCAATGCAAACTTGGCAACCATTGATACAGAAGGGAAAGGATTGTTCCTCGTTGTAAAATTACTCAATAACGTTAGCTCCACCGTGGATTTTTCAATACCAGAAAAAAAACTTCACTTTGCTCATATCTTCACTTGAGAACTTGTGGTTTGCAGAATTAACAACAATGTTCTCTCTAGCAGTGGTCTCTGTTGTGGGCTGTTGGTTGAACCATTTATCTAGTTTGCTTGCTATAATCTGTTAAATCTAACGCTTCAAAAGATCGATGCATCTATTTCTTCTTGCAACGGCGGGCTTTCAGATACCATGAATTCACCCAAAATAGGATTTCTGTAAGGCCTGGGACGCGGCCACGGTTCAAGCACATTGTCTGAAACGTGTGCTACAACTGAGAAGAAGAATATTTCGAAAGTTTTGCCTCGAAATTTCTGAAGCCCTTGAATACATTGCAGCGTACCTCGAACAATTGAATCAATTTGTTGCAAACCTCGGGCTACAGTTTTACAGGTGTAAAAATGGCTTCACAGATCAACATACAATCGCAACTGCTTACTTTTTCTGTACAACCCACCCATTTGAGCTCTTGCTTCACCTTGAATGGAATTATCGTTTTCTAATTAGCTTTACGTTTCTACACAACTGGAGCACAAACCCACTAGCAAATTGAGCGTGGCCTTATTGGTAAGTTTTTGAGCAAGATCTTTTGTTTATGCGATTCTCCGATGACTTGTACCATGTCTTGATCAAAATCGAATGCTTCTGCTATCAGATTCACCTCTTTCTACTTTTTGCAGTACCAAGTCCTAAGCGTGATGGCAACAATGTACATCTAGCCGACAGTTTCGCTTGGCGTCCGTTTACACGGCCACAGATGTTTGATGCTTAGCCAAAGCAATAACCTTAAAGTTTTTCCAAAGATGAACTTAAGCATGTGAAAATATCTTTGAAACAAAAAGATAATGACTACGAGATCGAAATATACTTTCAACAAATTAAATTTCCCCTAGCCTAATTTCAATTAGGTTGACAGCTTGAACCTGAATTGCCGTTCGTGCGGTACCTCCATCCCGAGGAAGAGAAGAAGTAATCACAACAACAACAGGTCGAAATGCAAGCATTCAAGAAGTACGATTTGCGCAGCCAAATTACTATCAGCCAAGTGTAAACTGCAAGAAAACGGCTCACAACTCCTTGCGTCTGTTGTACTGTGTGCTTGAAGGCCAAAACAGCTAGATATGACGCGATGGCGTATGGCGACACGATGGCGTAGTGGTTAGAGCGTCCGCTTCGCAATCGGTAGACCTGAGGTCCATTCCCCCTGTCGAGTCATACCAAAAGACCTTTAAAAATGGTATCTATAGCTCCCCTGCTTGACGCTCAGCATTTATGTGAGGTTGTGGAGAACAAGCCGGCAAGTTCGCTTGTTGTGTCCTTGGGCAAGGCACTTAATGGGACGCCCCACCTTTACGTGGAAGACAGGTGACCCGGAAATGGCAACTCCCAAGCGAGTGCGGACTTACCGTCCAAAACATAGCGATTCATCGCTTTCTCGTGAATGGAGGATAAATATGGCAAATAAAGAAAAAAAGATACTTCTACTTCAGTTTGCTCTTTCCCTAGCTGCGCTTACGCCAGGACCAAGCATATTACGCGAAGTCAGAAACTTTAGCCCGTACAAATAGGCATACAATTACGAAAAAGTCGTAAGTAGTATGCCAAACGTTTAATAGTTTATTTGCTGAAAATACACAACAATCATTTTGGCGATCTCCAACAACTTTTCGATTATTATGAACATGAACTAATGTAAAACTTTGTGAATTTATTGGCGGTTTCAATAAAGAGCAAGTTCAGTACCTAAGCACGCCTATGCTAAAAAGAGGGCAAATAAGACGTTGCTAGGAACTTCAGAAACTTTGGGATAAATATGGCGGCTAAACGTAAACACCATCGTCTCTCCACTCGTTTGGCTTCAAAAAAAACGGTACCGGCACTTTTAATTTTGTATCGAGAATTGGCGATGTTAAAAAAAGTTGGTTTTAATTCCTGTTCTCACAACTACCGTTTGGGTTAAGCCGGAGCAGTCGCAAAAACTGATATTCTTTAACTTGATCTTACTGATGGGGGCCCTGCTATTGTAGTAATCTAACAAGCGCTTGACTTCATCCTAGTTTGTTCTTTTCCTGGGCTGCGTTTATGCCAGGAGCAAGCAACTCATGCGCATTCAGAGGCTTTAACTCTTACAAATAGGCCCACATTTAGGAAAAACTCGAAAGTAGTGGGCCCAATAATTAATGTCTTACTTTTGTAAATACTCATCTATCACCAAGGTGCCTTCCCACAACTTTGAATTTATAGTTCCGAGATGTTGCTAAATTGAACGAATAAAACTTTTTAAAATCTTGGGTAAAGCGTTTAATCAATATTCTTAAATTCCAGCGTTACAGATGGGGTTGCGAGCGAGGCCGGCAAATAAAGTCACAAAACCGGTTTGGGAGTCTACGATAGATCATTTTGACAGTAAAACGATAAACGTCGCATTAAATTCTGCTGCCAAGAGAAATTTGAAGTTTAGTTAAGAATGCCTCTTTCTAATCTGTGGGAGGCGAAACTGCTTTTATTAACATGCATGAAAGCTGCATGGTACAGCCTTCCAAAACTTTGCTAACACTCAAAAATGTCAAACAATTTCACCAACTAAAATTTAAAAAAAATGTTCTCAATCTCTAACCGGACAAATCTATTATCAAAAGACAGTCTGAGATGCGAGTTTGGAAGAAACAAACGGTTTCTAAGAGTCGATTTCGAAAAAAAGACCTTAACTCCAAATTGGGCAAATTCAGCAACATAAAGCAGCTTGAACCGATAGTTTTAGCAAGTTTAAAGCATAACTAGGGCGCACTAAGCATCCATAAATTTTCAAAGTGCTTCCCGAGAAAAAACTTTGGGAAACACTGTTGTGGTACAAACTTTATGTCACTCGTGCATTTTTATGACGTTTTGCTGGTCCAGATTACAATTTTTGGTGTCTCTTGATTAAAAAAGATGCTTTTATATTTTAGTTTAGAGGTATGCTACCGTTGAGTTCATAATATTGCCGCCAATGATATCACGTTGCAGAGCGCTGTTTCATCCTTTTATTGGATGATTTGTGAAGTCTGTCAACATTTTCTAGGAAAATATTGTTACCAAACAGGCAGACAACGACATCCATCTGCTCTAGTAACAGCTGTAAAAACTACCTAGGTTTTGTCAGCAAAAGTTGCTGGCTTCATCAGAGTGACAAATACTTGTGTTTAGATAAGTATGCTACTTTGCTGAAGTTAACAAATTTGTTTTGACTGGCAATGGCATACTTTCATCAACACACAAGCAATTGCAGTCGACATCACATGATCAGTGCATTTTGCCCTAACTTGTCTCGTTACAGCGGTTTATCAACAATACGGCGTCTTGGTGAAAATTTGTGTTATTGTAGGAGCATGTTAATTCAACGCTTTATATTTGCTGTTACGAGTATTATTTTGCAACGTTGGTTTACTGTAGTCAATGCTTGCTGCCTGGTGTAGGAATTCCTCAGCCAAGACATGCGATTAACCAGTGACTATGTCGGACAAGACTTCAGCTACTATGTCTGAAAACATTTTCGAAGTGAGCTGGACTGATTGGTCGGCAGGACAACTATTGTGCTCAATAGCATCAAAACTACTTTACTAGCTGACGGAAAGTCTTTTGAATCGTCCAGATTAAGACTAGTATGTGCACATATCGGGGCATGGTGAAAGTGAAATTCGATTTAAGGATTTGCTCGCTCGCAGTTCAACATACTGTAGTTATTCTATATGAACTATATGTATATGGTACAGTTAATATCTGGAGATGTTTTTCTTATGCCTAGTCACTGCTTGTAGGATCAGCTTTACATAAGAATATCAGTTTTAGCCCATAGTTGAGCGGCTAGCGGTACGTCAAAACGAACCTCGTTCAAAAGTAAACGACAGATAAGTCTTGTGCTTTGTGCTAGTTTGTTTTTATAAAAGACAACGTTAATCCTATTGGGGGGATCTCTTGGCAAGTCCTACTGATGAATCCAAAAGGACGAAACACGTCCAGGGATGGCTTTGTAAATTTGAAAACATCTCTCAATAGCATTGCTTCGTTCGGAAGCCTCGCGCCTTCAGCACTCTCTTTGTTGTTTTGTTTCTGGCTTATAAGACGCTCTCTATCGATCGTAACCACTTGCAGCTAGCAATATGTTGTCACAACTTCCTTGCAGCCACTGCGCGTAATGATCACGTCAGAAGAACTTTTGTTGTAGTCGCCCGATTAAGTTGTGAATATCAGTCGCTGATGACTTCATTAAGCAGAGGTTGTCACCTTTCAGACGGAAGTGTGCAACGTGCCCACTGCAATTTAGTGGCAACCGTTGGCCTCAACTTTCAACGTTGAAACCATCCAAAAACAAATTTCGCATTTCAGATAAACGAAATAAAAGGTTTTCATTGCAAAAAAGGCTGTCAATACAAGATGATCTCCAAACAAATACGATCAGTATCGTAAAAGAGCTTCGGTACGCGGTCCAATGAGGTTTGAGAGCAATTCAACTCGCAATGCTAACTTTCTATTTCTGCTTTAAAGCGTTAATTCCAAAACATAACGAGACGGGGCATCTTACAATACAACCCAGATCAAACTAATGAATCTTTATCGCTAAGTCGCGCAAAAACCTTTCTTGATACAATTTTGCGAAGCTAGCTCACAGCGTTTTAGCTAACTTTTATAGCAGCAATGTATGGCTCACATATATTTTAAGCACGGGTTTAATCTATCATTGGCTACCAGTTTGAAGTAAATAATTTGTAAGCAGTGGTAAATGAATAAAGCTTTTACTAACGAAGAGCATTTACTAAAAACGGTCAACAGTGGTTTAAAAACAACAAATAATTCAAGTTAAGTAAATGTAAATTTAAAATCATTAATTGTTAACGTCATTGAGAGGGTGCATTAGGATCACGATTTATCAAAACAAACAAACTTCCTTTGAAACGATAGATTTCTCTGAGTCGTCAATAAAACATAATAAAATGATGAATTGATCACCACACAAAGCCTAGACGCTTCTTAGCCACACCAGCATCACCGGGATTACTCTTTGACTTGATGCTGTTGGTAGAAGAACGTTGACATGTAGGCAGTTCAACTCCGTAACTGCGTAAAACATCAATTATCACACTTCATTGTTAACTGCAGCTTGCACAATATTTGGCAAAATGTAATGAACCGAGCCTCAAACTTGCAGCCAAAAAAAATGCGGGTATAGCACTTGTTAATAGATCACAACTGCCATTTACTTTCAAGGCAACCTTACGGGGTTCAAATCTAGGCTTGTGCCGACGGCAATTAGCTGGCTGATCATGGGTAAAGTCAGTTTGTAGTTAGCAAGGTTTATTCTCTCTTTGACACGAGTTAAAGAAAAGTGCGTTTTATTTTTTGCGACTAGAAAGTTGATCCAGTTATCTTCCGAAAATTTGACTACTTTTCCGCACAGGCATGGTTCTTTGGCACTATCTGTCTACATTTTCATAAACATTAGTTAATGAAATCTCTAAACGTCTATGAAATGTAGTCTACTGGTTAAAAACCGGTAACCAAAGTTGCAGGCACCAAAACCAAAGATCTTTGGCAATATCCATGAAAATATTCAAAAAGCTTTATCTAAAAATGAAATTTCTAAAAATTTAAATATGTAGCCAACTCCAAGCAAAGCACTTGGTGATACCCTAAAAAAAGACGAGGGGGAAAGATGGTCCTGCTTTATCTCCTGCAATAAAATGTTAGTGTCGAGCTACATATTATGAAAATGAAGCAATTTCCTTTGGAACTGCGTGGGGCTGGCGCGGCACGCTGATTTGATATTCTTAACCTTGACATTATTTATGGGGGCCCTACTATTGCAGCCACTTAACGGTGATTGCTTTATTTCTGGTTAGTTTGCTCTTTGCATGGCTGCGTTTATGTCAGAACCAAGCAATTTGCGCGCAGTCACAGGCGCAGTTAGCTCAAATGCGTCTATGGTTACTGGCTTGATAAAAACATCGTTGAGTTTTTTATTTGTCTTAAGCAACGCTGCGAGCTCATTTACTTCCTCACCCGACGCAGACTTGTCTATTTTCATTGACGAATCACATGACGAGAGCGCGGTTCAATGAAGCATTGAATTTAAGCTTTAAATACAAACCACCGGTAAGTAGTTTAGCGATATATTCTATTACGCAGAAGATCATAACTGGCAGGCTCATAAACCATTCAATTAAATCGTTCAACAAGATGACTTAGTTATCTAATTTTGTTTTTCCATAGGATATTATTATTCATACCATTAATTGATTTTAGCCAAATGCATTGGCTGCTACCACAAACTTGCGAATCACTTTGGGTTTTTGCTTGCTATAATAAAAATAATCATGTTTTATTTTTCAAGTTCAAAATCCAAAATCTTGATTAAATCAGGAGCAATTCGAAGCCAAACATGTGAGAAGGGTCTATAAATATTGTACTATTAACCATATTTAAAAAGTAACCAAAAGCTTTAACATCGCATTATGAAAAAACTGGACGCCGTTAAGTGCACACTTTTCAAATTATCCTCTTTAAGACTTTTCTCACCGAGCTTTGCCTCAGACAACAAAACAAGCATACCAGCACGCCGAAACGTAAATAATAAACTAAAATAACTTCCAAGCTTTATTGCAGCGATCACATCCAAAACAGGAGCACTGCTTTTGTTGGCTGAGCATGTTTTGTTTGAAAGTTATGACATATTCTTTCACACATAAGCTAAATAAAAAGTTATTGCGCCTTTTTTAAAGTGAATTTAAAAACTTGATCAAATTGCAAAATTTTTGTGTCTTATAATACTGTGTTGTAGACACAGCCAATTTGTGTTCCAAAATCAAAAGTATCGTTTTTGACAGGAAATCGATTCAGCCTTACAATAACTTTACAGGTGGTTGTGCCGACGATTTTTTCCAAAAACTTCTGGAATTCCTGGCTACATCGTAATTACTTTGTTTGGTAGGAACTGAACTTGCTCGCAACTGAAATATTTCAGAATGTTTTATTTATTTGTTTATTTTATGAAGTGCACAGAAGCATAATTTCATAGTTATGGGTAAGAGAGGCACCTTGAGCTACATATCATCTAAATGTTATAGCCGTTTTCTTTGCAATCGGGTGAAGCAGACGCAGCTGTCTGATTTGATATTCTTAACCTCAACGTTACTAATGGCTGGTATGGTAAAAAGTTAACATTTGTATTTTTAAGAGTAGCTGATTAAATACTAGGACCAGTATTAGCTGCTTTTTCGTAGCTGACTGCCTATTTGAACGATCTAAAGCCTCTGGGAACACGCATGTTGCTTGGTCCTGGCATAAAAGCAGCCAGCGAAAGAATAAACTAACTCGAAGTTATGTACCTACAGTTAAGTGATTACGATACCAGGCATTGGTAATATTGAGTGTAAAAATATGAAATCAGCCAGCTGCATCGGTTTCACCCAACTGGGAAGGAAATAGCTTCAACAAATATGGGATATGTAGGGGAGAATATGTAACTCTATAGTACTATTTCGTTGCAAAAGATAGGACAGGACCATTTTTATCTCGATGTTTTTGTAGTGAATTAATAGTAAATGTACTAATAGTAAATGTACATGTCATATATTATCAAAATTAGCTTGAAATACCCTTTCATTTTTTTAAAAAGTTTGGAAACCGGTTGAGAAATGAGGTCACAAATCAGTTTTTAAGTAAACTGATGTTGTAAAAATGTTGCAGTCTTTGAAAATTCATCAAATGATGATCCTTGGTTGCGTGTTAATCGTACCAGGCAGCATAATGACATCATAGAGTGAGTTGAAGCGTGTAGAAAATAAGCAAGAAGCATGGTTAGAAGGCTTAATATGCTTAAAAGGAAATCGCTAATTGCATTGCAAATTGAGCTTTAATTGTTGTAGTTTCTTTTAACGGAAGCACCTTGCTAAGATGTCCCAAAGAAGCGTTTAAACGCGTTTTTACAATCAGTATTTTTTGGAGTAAATAAAGCAAACAAATTCTATAATTAATGGTTAATTATGACGGCATATAATATTTCAAAGAAGCAAAATTTGGTGAAGTACGTAAGTCAAGTACGGGCTTCCGTTTAAGCTGAAAACTACTTTCCTCAGTCCAAAAATGCGATTTAAAAAATTCTTTGATGATGACGTCATGACGACGTCACAAACCCTCTTATGACACCCCCCGAGGAGGAAATCAGTCATGCTAAATTCGATGTGTGTACGCCTGGCAGTCGGAGGAGTTATGATATACACACAGAAACACAGACTCACCGACAGAATCGCATTATATTTTAAACTCGTAAGTACATAGTAATTTTTGGTGTGATCTGCAAGATTTTTCGCGAACAACTGATGAAACACGAAATTGGTAGAGTTGAGGCCATTCTGATAAGATTTTGGACCTATTCAAACGCACATATAAAAGCGCTGCAGTTGCACCAAACTTCTAATGCCAGCATAAAAATTCATGTTTATAGCTAAATATTTTCTATGGAAAAACGCAATACCTGCTCATACCTCATAACTTGGGCTAAATCATTATTAAATTACAAGTAATTGTGAAGTGATAATCATTCTTAAGACGTCACAATGGTTTGAATGACACAAACGAAAGCATTGTATTGTGCAATAACAGATGATTTATAGCTTCATGCTAACAATGACTTTACTGTTAATATTAAAAAGGACCAGATAAAAGAAAACTTCTTTCAGATTTGAACTTAGCTTATTTGATATAGCGAGAAACAACTAATTCTATTTACGAAACGTAGAAAAAACGTTTTTTTGTTGACCAATGCAATTATGCAGTTCTGGTTCTGCCAATACAAAACCAATTCATCATAACTTGCCAAAATTGTATTGAATTACTGTATACCGTATACATTCGAACAAAGGCCCCTGCCTGATTAAGGGCCTGTTTGAATAAAGGCCTGGTCGGAAAAGCTTTCCAAAAAAATAATAGCCCGTGTTTGAATAGTCGCCCGGTAAATATTTCAGCTCAGCCCACCCTGACGCCAACCGTTTGTTCGGCAATGTAGCGAGCGATAATATGCAACTTTGTCAAACAAGCGGTAACATACAGCAAATTTCTCACCATCACAAACCTTTTCATGTCCAATTTGAATAAATTACCGTATGTAATATTTTCATTGAAAAACTATAACCAATTGTTAATACTGACATAATTATCAAGGAAATATCCGTTTTTTGGCCAGAATCTTTGATTCAAAACAATCTGCTTCAATGCGGAAGTCTAACTATGACGTAACAGGAGGTCTAACTATGACCAAACATGGCTGTGACAAATCAGTATGAAAATAGTAAGAGAGATGATTTCAACCAATTGATCAGATAGCAAAAATTTTTTGACCATGGCAGATAACAAGAGAAAACGTGAAGCATCACCAGAGACTGACACAGCCAAAGGAAGAAAATTCCACTGCTACACATTAGAATTTAAGTTGGAAGCAGTTAAACATGTAAAAATGGGAAACTCTAAAGAAGCCACTGCCCGAAAATTTGGTGTAGCACCAAAGAGGATAAGGGAATGGTGTAAGCAGGAAGACAAGCTTCATTCACAGTCAGACCATTCTAGCCAGGGAAAAAGGAAAAGATTAGAGGGAGGTGGAAGAAGGCCACTGTCTGAAACTTTAGAAACGGAACTCTATGCCTGGATTGAGGTGCAGCGTTTTAAAAGACTGAGGGTGACTAGGAAAAAAGTAAAAAGAGAAGCTCTGAGTATTTTCAGTCAGAACAATGGCCATGCAGAAGATGCCAACAAAGACTTTGTTGCTAGCGATGGGTGGCTACGTAACTTTTTCCGCCGTCATCAAATCACTTTACGCCGCAAAACAACAGTGTCACAGAAGGTTCCTGATGTGCTTGCTCCAAAATTGCTGTCCTATTTCCTGTATGTCCGAAGTCTCAGACTAAAGAAACAGTATTCATTAGACCAGATCATTGCCATGGATGAAACACCTGTGTGGCTAGACATGCCAGGAGAGACAACAGTCGACTTTGTTGGCAACAAATCTATACCTCTTAAGAGCACAGGCCATGAGAAAATGAGAGTCACTGTTGTGCTGTCTGCAAAAGCCAATGGAACCAAGCTGCCACCATTCATTGTATTCAAAGGAAAGCGGTATAATAAGGAACTTGACAAGATTCCCGGGATAGTTTGTGCCTTCAGTGAAAATGGCTGGATGAACGAAAATCTCACACACACATGGCTTAATAAAGTTTATGGAACATTGTGTTTTTCTCGACGCCTGCTTGTTTGGGATGCATACAAGTGCCACATTCAAGATTCCACGAAACGTCTCCTGACCAAACTTAAAACTGATGTGGCTGTCATACCAGGTGGATGTACTGGACTTGTACAGGCCCCGGATGTATGCTGGAACAAGCCATTCAAATCGCACTATGCCCGCCTGTATGAAGACTGGATGTGTGAAGACCAGCACAGCTACACCAAGGGTGGCAACGTGAAACCAGCCACTAAATTTCAATTGGCTTCATGGGTGAAAGCAGCATGGGACCAGATACCCACTGAACTGATAAAAAATCTTTTATTGTATGTGGTATTTCAAATGCACTGGACAATTCCGAGGATGAAAGAATTAATGTTCTAAAGCCAGATGGTATCTTGCAGTCATCACGGGAAGATGTTTTGAACAAATTGAAGAAAGTGACCGAAGCCCAAGGAAACATGAACAACATTTCCAATCCTCCAACATCTGAGGAAGATGAGGATGCCAATTCTGAAAATGAACTTGCTGTTGAATATGATGATGATTTTGACGATGAAGATGATGTCCCTTTGTCTGAATGTTTGGTGTAGCTTGTTAAGTTTGATGTTGTATAATTGTAAATAAATTTGTTGAATAGAGAAGTTTTGTTTTCGGACGCCGTTTTGAAACAAGAAATTTCTTTAAAAAAAACGTTATCGCGATGTCCGTGTGGCACCGCATATTATTAAACGCCCTGTCCCATTTAGGCGCCTGTTTGTTTAAGCGCCTGGTTGAGACCCATTACTAAAAAAATAAGGGCCCGGGCCCCTTTTTGAGCATATATGGTACTGCAAAAAATACCTGCTCATGGTCTGTGCTACTGGGTGAAAGTAAAAAGCCTTAACACTATTAGACTTTGGGCTTACTTTACTACACTTTTCTGCGTAGACTACTAGTAATTTAAGCTGCTTTCTAGAAACATGAGATGAATCTGGCCACCTTCGTTAACGAAGACAAAACCGGATTTAAAATAGTAAATCTCTCTCTCTCACTCTGAGGATGACATTAACTTTCACATCCATTTAAAATCTATTTTAAGCTTACAATAAACTTTTGATGCATTCCCTGAGCGACTGCTGTTAATTTCAATTCAAAATTTCTATTGTCTCGTCTTCTTGCTTTACAATTCAACCGCTTAAAATATATATCACGATTAAATTTTCTCTGCATCCACTGTCGTACTTTTTTCGTAATAACAATTGAATCTAATCTAGAAGTGCTTTCGATAAACTACTGAATAGAACAGTAGTAAAAGTGTTTTTCGCAAGATAACATGAAACCGGCCATCTCCATTTGACGACAAAACCGAATTTTAAAACCAATCTCCGGCAAGGGCGTATCGCAGATGGGAAGGATTTGTTTGGATATCTTTATTTCTGAAATTGGCTCACAAGAAAAGGTTTACCCTTTCTAAATACCAGGCTTGGTTCTGAGGTGTTTTTACTGATGGCACAGTATATTGCCACCACAAGTATTGGAACCAAGCACGAGAAAATCGCACCAAGCAGCTGTTCTCACGGACATACAAGAATCGAACACTCAACAGTGAGATCAGTGACTTGTCGTCCTGAGGGAGGTCGGCATTAAATAAGAGAGGTGGGGGAGAAAAATGTTGCCCCAAACAAGTGATCAGACACCAGAAAGGCTTAAATTGATGAAAAATGTAACACTTCTACACATTTTGAAAACTGAAAGGAAACTGACAGCCCTTTCATGCTCCTCTAGCTTCAACCCTAAGCTATCAATAATAAGTTGATTCCACTCACCCGTCTGCTGTCAGGTAGCTCGGTCTGATTCCACCTTTGCCTTCAAATCTCGGACCTCTTCCGCCTCCGTCACCAACCTGGGCCGCTTTCACAAGTGGGTATGGATTGCGCCCCTGCGCTTTTGCTTCTGAAATCACCTGGCCAACGAGAAATTACCGTAACAGAATTTTACGGGAAGTAAAAGCGCAAAGAATCGGTGGTACAAGCTATCTGACATGAGGCAACCGATTTTTTATCATTACTCAGTGTCTGGCCGATTTAGCAAGTTTTCTCCTTAAAAAATGTGTGATGAATTGGAAGTTTCTGGGTTATGAAAAGCTATTGCAGTTCTACATAGAGCGAAATATAGACCTCAATTCATATACGAGCTGTCACACCTCTGCCACTGCCACTACCCACCTTGTTGGCGTACTGCTGAAACTGCTGCTCCTCTATTGCTAGAACGTCAACGAGCTTCTTGTCATGTTGGAAGGCCTCGTCACGTGCGTTCCGTTCAAGTTCAGCGCGTTCGTTGATTTGGGCGACGTGGAAATCTAGATTGAATGAATTTTTAAGTCAGAGTCATAATAGCAATGCAACCATTCAAAGCTTCGAGTGATGTCAAACCAAAAATTGGCATCACAAGGTGCATAACTCCTCAAATTTCTTTTAAAAATTGAATTTTACTTTATTCATAACTGTGTTCACAACACCACATATAAAAGCTTTCAGACAAATTCCAATTTTCCTTCTAACTTGATATTAAATCAACCATTAAACACCGACCAATCTTGTTGCAGATGAGAAGCAATTGTAAAATACACATCTTCGTCAACACCAAATGGTATCGGTTTAATTTTTAATCAACTAAATCTGGCACAGCGGTCAACCTACGGTAGGGTGAAGTTACTTATCAGTAGATGAGGTCACTTCCTAAGTCACCAGACGTAGCTGCCTAAGAGCCAGGTATGATCACTATGTTGAGATCACCTTGCAGTTGTTTGTAATTGTCCCGAATGTTCTGTTGTCGTTCCATCTGCTTCTCATTGAACAAGCGGTCAGCTTCCATTCTCATATCGAGAAGATCGAAAGCTTCTTGCTTCGCCTGTTTCTCGCGAAGTTCTTGTAATTTCAACTGCGACAAAATAACTGTCGTTTCTTATTCACAAAATATACTGCGCTGCCACCAGCAGTAAAAACTCGATAGTAATGCTCCAGTAGTAAAATATTTCTAACAAGAATTTCAAGAGCTGAATTACCATACACCAGTAACTAACAAGACAAAGTGTCCAAAATGCTTACTACAATAATTTTACCCTCGAAGCTGTGATGCACCAAGGCTAGAACGCGGCTCTCAAACACCAGTAGCTGATGAACCAGCAGCTTCGTGAACACGATTTAATGAGGCTCCCAAATAACATTTGTATGTTAAGTGCCGCCCGGAATGACAGGCCGCTAAAATTTGGATTTCTTTCCTTTTCGCGTTGCGGCGAGATTCCTAAAATCCTGTCTCAAAAGTTGTAAGCTTTATTTTCATTTCCGAAAAATGTCTTCGTATCTACAGATTCTTTAGACTTCAAATCACTCTTAAATAAAAAATTTAAAAACTTTATTCCAAAAATAACAGTCAAGCAACTTGTTAAAAACATACTGCGAACAATTCGGCTCTTAACTGTGGCCATTATCAACGTAAATAATGTACAACAAAAAGGTTGACTATCAACTACGCCATACTGACACTAAAAAATGAACACACGACAAGAAGCAATGGCCACGTGTTGAATAAGCGAAAAGGATTTGAAATCCAAATTTAAGCCAGGTTTCAATTGCTGAATGCAAAGAAATTCCAGAATGTGGAGTTAGGATTTGTCGAGGGAACTGGTAAGAACCTGTGCCTTGTTGAAGTCTACTGTATAGTTTGGACAATTTAGAAACTGTTTTAAAATTCAGATGATTTCATTTCACTGTTTGCAAAAAGTCTAAAAGTTTCCTGTTTAATCAAAGATTTTTGACTGAATTTCAATTTCAATAGCTTTGCCAAATCACGCATTGCTTATAGCTTTAACACCTCAAACGGAACGAGCTTGAATGAACTCGTTCCATGATCGGGCTAGTTTTAGATGTAGTAAAACTTCGTTATAACGCGACTTGATTTAACGCGAATTCGGATATAACGCGATCAATCGATGGACCCCAAGTTCGTTGGACACACAAAAAGTGGACCCATTTAAGATTCTCCAACTTTAGAGCATTTTAGATCTTGCAACAAGCCGGAAACATGTCTCTCTTAAACAGTGAAATATAGACACTTTTTTTAAATGGCAGTGAATGGTAATACGCGGTATTGTGTAAAACTGTGGTTTTCAAGTGATGCTAAAACTAAAAGTAGTTATGATTTAAATCCCGATACAACGCGACCCCGTTTTTACGCGATGACGTTTTATGGACTCCGATGATTGCGCTATAAAGTTTCACTGTATCTCGAAATGATCTTCTTCTATCTCGAAATGCAACAACGTTTTCACTCTAGCTTTTCCCATTTAACCTGATACACCGATTAGGGCGTCAATAAAAGCTTTCGCCAATACAACTGTTTTCCATTATACTGAGGTTTAGTTTCACCAGAAAATGATTCAATTTCGTTGAATGGTTTGATAAAACGCAACGAATTCGCTTCCTAGTTGAGCACGCACAGCATGACCGTCAGGCGTTAATAGTAATAATCGAACTCATGCTCACCTGTTCATTTCTGTGCGCGGCAATTCCAGCTAAGTCTCGTCGTAGCTTCTCCTCCTTCGCTTTGATCTCTGCTTGGAGCTTTGCGTCCTTTTCCGCTGTTGCCTAGGAATATTGAAGCAAGTTGAACAATAGTGAGAATGAAATTGAACAATAGAATTAAACAATATTGAACAACAGTGAGAATGAAACGCCACGCCTGTAAGCGAAAAACCTTTATTTTTTTACCTCCTTGAAAACTGTTTGATGAGGTGGTATGTTAGAAAAACTTGGACAAAGAGGTGTTTTTGAAACCACAGCGTTGCAAAGTAAACAACAGGTAAAATGGTAAACATCATTATTGAAAATCTAAATGTTTCGGCTCTTCATTTTACACTCAGAAAAATTATTTTGCAGTAAGCGAATTCCATAGTTGAGGTTTTTTTTTGACTCACATAGCAACTAGTAATATGTCCCAAAAATTGACAAAAATAAATGATGACAAAGTAGGCTAAACGAAGACACTAAAGAATAGAAATTAGGTCTGACGCAAATATATTGAAATAGTGACACATGGAACCTTAAGTTTATGCAATGAAACTAAAAAAACACAGTGGAAGGAAAGTATAGCCGCTTGCATATAATTGAGAATTTAATCGAGGTTTCTGTTTTTTAATAAGTAGCGCTTTTTGAATTGTGGCTTCATAGTCTAATTATTTTAAAAGAATTAGCATAAATAACGCTTTTGTTATCCACCATTTCATCGTACTCTTTTAAAAAGAATAGGTGAAAACTCAATTAGCATAAAGTTTATTGGCTCTGCAGCATTAGCATGAACTGATATACTGGGTTATTGCAGTTTTGTTGATGTTTGAATGAAGTGCTCCTGCGCTTTGGTGACCACGTGGTGGGAAGTATGATACGTCTGCATTATGCGAAGAAGAAAATTTGTACACCACGTTAGACACCAAAGCGGTAGATACGTACTTGACTTCAATGGAAAATATAATTTAGTTTTTAAAGTTCGATAAAATACAGTTATGTCAACATTGAACTTGTTTTAAATTAATTTAGCACATCACAACTGAATTTATGTGATGGTCTTTCAAAATAAGCTACACCTAATTTATATGAAAAATTTGAGTGTTTTATAGTTTTGATGCGTTAGTACATAAATTTAAGGTTTTATGTATCTTTATGCAAATATATTTCCGTCAGCACCTTACCTTGTTATCATTTAGCCTACTTTGTCTCTATTTCTGTCAACTTTTGGTGAGGAATTGCAGTTGCTTTGTGGGTCAAATATGTCTTGACTTCGGAGTTCATATATTGTTTTTCATTTGTAAAATATCCTGATACAGTCACGATAAAAATAATTTCTCTTAAGAGAGCAGAATGAATTGCTGGAAACGTTTAAATCTTCAATGATGATGTTTGCTATTTTATCTGTGATTTGCTTTGAAGTAGTATATTGTTTTTGATACTATTATTTTTGTGTATTATGCATTCTTGACAATTGCTTTGGTCTTCGACATGCAATTCAGAGTGAATTTTTATCAAGAACGTAACAAAGATTGCAAGTGTTATTGTTGCTTTGCTTTTTTTAGTGTTTTAGACTAGTGTTTTTTGTAAATAAAGTATGTTTTCATTGTTTTTCTACAGATATCTATAGATTGAATGAGAATCGCTCAATTATTTGATACCGTATATTCTGACGTATAAGGCGACCTTTTAGCCTCCAAATTCACCCTCCAAAATTGGGATCATCTTATAGGACAAGTACAATAGGCTAGTTGTATTTTATTTTTATACTATAAAAATAAGCCAAGTTTTGGGGGTTCGTCTTATCCGTAGATGGCCTTATGCGCCAAAATGTTTGGTAAAAAGAATGTTTAAGGTACGGTTTGTTCAAGTTGCGATATCGACTCATTTAGTGTATAGTTAATTTACCAAAATTTGTTTTTAATTTACCTTGATTGACAAATGTATTTTAACAGAAATTTTTCGTTTTAAAACTTAATTAAAAATAATGGAGAATAATTCCTGCACTTTGTTTCATGGCGATGTAGCACAATGTGAATCCATTATAGTTTTGAAGAGAATTACGGGAACACTGTCCCTCTTTGGTTGCTTATTTATGATTGCTTCCATCTGGTTATTTCGGAAGTATAATGTGATGGCACAGAGGCTAATTCTTTACTTGAGCATTGCCGCCTTGTGTAATGCACTTGGATATATGATCGGAGATATGAGTGTTGATGGCCCAACATGTGATTTCGAAGCTTGGTGGCTGACGTACTTTGATTGGACTGTACTTATGTGGGTTTCTTGCATTACATTTAATCTTTTTTTGAATGTGGTGAGGCATCAACGCACAAATAACCTTGAGAAATATTACCACGTTGTTTGTTGGATTTTACCTTCATTACTTTTCAGCTTGCTGCCATTAGCAGGAGATAACTACGGGCCAGCTGGAGCATGGTGTTGGATCAAGCATGACTCTCCATGGTGGAGATTTGTAATTTGGTACATTCCTTTGTTTATCATTATTGTAATTTTGTTTACTGCCTACATATACATTATCGTTTACTTGCGCAAGCAAATGTCAAGGTGGCAAGGAAACTATAACCCTGATTCTGAAAGAAATCATACTTTAATTGAAGAAGACATCAAAGTGTTGAAAGCTTACCCATTCATATACTTACTTCTTTCCATTTTTCCTCTCATTCTTCGAATCCACAATGCATTCACCGAAGAAGGAGATGATATATATGCATTGTGGATACTGACGGTGCTTTCTGCTCCTATGCAAGGAGCCATCAATGCGGTTGTTTTTGGACTTGATCCAGATACTCGAAAGAAGTTGACTTGGGCGCACATTTATCGGGCATGGGCCAGTCATTTTCAGAGATCGGGAACTCCAGAATATCCAACACTGTCTGGTGACGATGCACGAGCAGTGAGCGATACAATGAGCCAGGATCATGACGTTACACAACAACAAATGTCGATCGACAGACAAAGTTACAGCTCATTACATTGAAATTGTGTTGACTTCGTTATGCAGCTGCAGCTCGTTTTGTAAAGTTGTCAAGAAATCATAATTATTTGATGGTAAACTATGGCTTATTGTTTGTTTTATCGTATTTTGATGTGAGTTATATTTTTTCCTACTTCAATCAATTTGTTGTGGTAATAACATAATGCCTAACTGCAAGGTACAGCTCATCAGTAGTGCAACTTTGGTTTGAGACATCCTTCAGTAATTTTGATTATTATTTCATGAGATTTGTGATCAAAAATAACTTAATGATATTGCTCTTGTAATAAATCTTCAGTATATCATCTTAATTGTGATTCTACATGTGTCATATATTGTGTTTTGCTTTTTTGAGATCCCAATCAGTATTTCATTTTCTATTGTCAACACAGCGTGAACTAATTGATCTGGCCTTTTAACTCGTGTTGCAACGACATTAAGTGTCGGGTAAACACTCGACTTAGGTGTTTTGAATTATTTACTTACCTTTCCGTATGAATTTTTTTTTTGTTATTGTGTTAAATTTGCATAAGACAATTGAGGGCGCGATTTTCAGTGAAAAGATTACGTTTGAATGCCTCTCGAGCGCATCATTTTTAATTCAAAGCATTGTTGATTGTCGTATTATTTTATACTGATCCTATAACTATATTTTATCTATACCACTGCTTATCATTCATTGCTGAATATTGGTTACACCAAAGCATTGTAGTGAGTATATTTTTGAAAACACCAAAGTTTTTTAGAATTATCATTTAATCTATTTACTCGGAGGTTTTCACATATATTAATAATTAAGTTGTAGTAAACTCCATTTGAATCCTTCTTAGTTTTCACAAACATTTTGAAATTGTATTTTTATGCTTCGTGTTTTATTGGTTATGTTTATAGCATCTGTAAAGTTAGTTGGTTGATTTTTGTTGCACATTTTGACGTGATTTTACGTTAATATACAATACTAGCAGATTCACCCGTCGTTGATCGGGTAAAATGTAAAGACTGATTAAATTTTTACATTGAATAACCATATTTTAATATAGGTTGAATAAATATAGGCTCGTAGCCCCCCATAGACGATTCTGATCGAAATCAAAATACCGTACTTGGTTTCCCTGGAAAAAGTTATATAAGATTCATATGTTTGTTTGTATCTAAATGTCTCCAGTTTTATTTCTATAGCGGACATACAGACACACTTTGAGTTTTATATATATAGATTATTGATGTGGGTTAGTGACTACCACGATTCTCCATACTCTTTAGTTTAATATGGAGCTGTATTTCATTCATATTAAGTCAGTGTGTTCTTGTGTATACTATATAGTCGACTGGATTTATTGATTTTGTTTTCTGTTAGCCTTTTGACATTACAGCTATTTCATTGAAAGCTCTACAAGTCACGGTCGATTACATGTTGTGTATATTGAAATATTCTACCACAGAGCTCTGTAAACGGCGTAGCGTACAGCACGGTACTGCGAAGTAACTTCAATGTAAAACCTTTTTTTACTGACCTGAACTTTTTCACCTTTGCGCATTGGAACGTTGCTGCAGCTGGACTAGTAGTTCCCAATCTTTCAAAGTCTATACCACCCTACAAATGAGGCGACGCTTTGTTGCACTTTTCAGAAACTCCATTACCAGTATTTCCAAAATAATGCGATAGACTAGCTCCATTTTCTTTAAGTCAGCGTTGACTTTATTTAATTTCTTGACACCGATTCCTTAAACACCTAAATGTGCTCCTGTAGTACTACGTATTACTTTATTGTTCCGTTTCCGTTTGCCTTGTTCCACTTGATTAGTTTTTATGCACCATTAATTTCCACGCATCACTTCTTACCGCAATTCTTAATTTGAATTTAATGCCGACGTGTCAATTTAAGCAAGTACACGTCGGCGTATAGTCGTGGGAGCGATCTTAGGTTTTGCGTTGTAGGATTTATTAATTTTGTATTTACTTTATGCGTTATTATTAATCTTTTGTTTTGTGTTCTATTTGAATGATTACTGAGATAAATTTGTTTAAATTTTACTAAAGTCGATATTTATATGAGTTGACGAATAAAACGTTACAGATCTCGTGAACCACCGACAAAATCAAAAAAGAAAAAAAAAACTCTACCTACAAGAAACAGTGAGAACGCTGCCGTTGTGCTACACTTCACATATCTAAAATATCGTTTTTCTTTTTCAAGGTTTTTGGGTAGTTTTCTTGTTTGTCAAAATTGAAAATTTAATCAGATGGTCTGTTAAAATGGTGCAGAAAATTGCTGCAAAGTTTCATTTTTGTCTCTAACGCGGTGCTGCTAAGCAGAGACGCGGGAAAGATTTGTGATCATGGGAGCGTAATCAAATCATAGTTTTTTTGCTGTACTGTATTTTCGCGGCGGTTTCACCTTTGCTAGATCGATGGTTTATTGTTAATGCACTCATTAGACGTCAACATAAAATTTTTTTGAAATTTATACTAAAACGATATCACAAAATATACGTTGCTGTAATGGTGAAGAATAATACGATAATATAGTACAGTGCTTCCCAAACTTTTTGCTTAACGGACCCTTTTTTTTCTAATCTGCTACTTCGTGGGCCCCTTTTAAAATACAAATGAGAATGGAGCTGTCCTCCAAAGAAAAGATCAACACCTGTATTGCTGCCGCGGTTGTGTCACGGACTGACCGGAACGAAGCCACCGACCCCAGTTTGGGAATCTCTGATGTAGTACATGCGTGCAAAAGGTCAGGAGACACTGAAATAACCCAAAGGTTTTCTAGCCAGTGCCTTCTGATTACAAAAAAATACCAGTAAATAAACAAAAACTTTATGGGAGACAGGAAGGAAAAAAAGGAGAGGAAGTTAAATCCAATATAGCCTAATAGCGCATAACGTGAAAGCTGCATATTACTTGCCTCGACAATTTTTATGAAATAAGGTCCAATGTTTAATAAATGTACAAAAACAAATCACAAACGCTATTTTAATTTGTCTTACAGAAGCACGGTTAATAATAAGGGCAGTGTTATACTTCTCAAAGCAAGATACTTGAAGAAAGTTTATTTACAGCAATATTTACAGATTAACGCTAACACTTTACTCGCGTTCAATATATGCACGCATCTACTACTGTTGTCTCGCAAGAATGTTGAATAACTGCCATTAAACCACTACAACGACATGCCGCTTTATGACGTAATAATGAACACTATGGCAACTCAATTGCTAATACACTACAGGCAGTGAAAAAGCAAAAAGCAGCAAGGTGACAAAAACAATTACAAAATGCTTGTTCTCGCGCAGAGGATTCCCGGCGGCCATGTTGTATAAAACTAAAAAAGCTACCAGAAAAAATCCGGCAACCTTGGCGAAGCCAAATTGCTCCACGAGTTTGATTTCTTGCGGTACTCAACTACGAGTAACAATGATTGAAACCACACAATGTTGATCGGAAGGCAACAGAACATAATGTCATTCATTTTGACTCGACAAAAAGTTGAATTAATACATTGAAAGACGCAAACATTCCGAATTAAAAAAAAATAAGACTACAGAAAACCTCTTATATAACGGATAAGTCGGGACCAGCGATATTTGTCCGATATATACGAGGTTTACTGTACATATATTAGTTATTTTCAGTATCAAAGCCACAATAGTTACTTAAGTTTTATACGCTAGCGTGTTTTTTCTCACGTGACATTTTGGCACATCACTTTCAATGCTCAGAACACCAAAAGCATCCTTTTGTTCTCAATGGTTTCGATAAATTGTACTAGAGTGGGTATGTCGAATCTGTGCAAGACAGTTGAACGCACAAGCTTCAAAGCCAGGTGCGCCAATTTTTTTTTGTGTCATATTCCTAAGCAACGTTTTTTATCTTTAGAGTGCTGAAAACAAACTTTCCGGAATGCTACCTACGCGGGAAAGCACAGAGCCCGAAAAATTTTTTCGGCTCCTCAATTAAGGTCCCAGAGTCAATGCAAACTTGGCAACCATTGATACAGAAGGGAAAGGATTGTTCCTCGTTGTAAAATTACTCAATAACGTTAGCTCCACCGTGGATTTTTCAATACCAGAAAAAAAACTTCACTTTGCTCATATCTTCACTTGAGAACTTGTGGTTTGCAGAATTAACAACAATGTTCTCTCTAGCAGTGGTCTCTGTTGTGGGCTGTTGGTTGAACCATTTATCTAGTTTGCTTGCTATAATCTGTTAAATCTAACGCTTCAAAAAATCGATGCATCTATTTCTTCTTGCAACGGCGGGCTTTCAGATACCATGAATTCACCCAAAATAGGATTTCTGTAAGGCCTGGGACGCGGCCACGGTTCAAGCACATTGTCTGAAACGTGTGCTACAACTGAGAAGAAGAATATTTCGAAAGTTTTGCCTCGAAATTTCTGAAGCCCTTGAATACATTGCAGCGTACCTCGAACAATTGAATCAATTTGTTGCAAACCTCGGGCTACAGTTTTACAGGTGTAAAAATGGCTTCACAGATCAACATACAATCGCAACTGCTTACTTTTTCTGTACAACCCACCCATTTGAGCTCTTGCTTCACCTTGAATGGAATTATCGTTTTCTAATTAGCTTTACGTTTCTACACAACTGGAGCACAAACCCACCAGCAAATTGAGCGTGGCCTTATTGGTAAGTTTTTGAGCAAGATCTTTTGTTTATGCGATTCTCCGATGACTTGTACCATGTCTTGATCAAAATCGAATGCTTCTGCTATCAGATTCACCTCTTTCTACTTTTTGCAGTACCAAGTCCTAAGCGTGATGGCAACAATGTACATCTAGCCGACAGTTTCGCTTGGCGTCCGTTTACACGGCCACAGATGTTTGATGCTTAGCCAAAGCAATAACCTTAAAAGTTTTTCCAAAGATGAACTTAAGCATGTGAAAATATCTTTGAAACAAAAAGATAATGACTACGAGATCGAAATATACTTTCAACAAATTAAATTTCCCCTAGCCTAATTTCAATTAGGTTGACAGCTTGAACCTGAATTGCCGTTCGTGCGGTACCTCCATCCCGAGGAAGAGAAGAAGTAATCACAACAACAACAGGTCGAAATGCAAGCATTCAAGAAGTACGATTTGCGCAGCTAAATTACTATCAGCCAAGTGTAAACTGCAAGAAAACGGCTCACAACTCCTTGCGTCTGTTGTACTGTGTGCTTGAAGGCCAAAACAGCTAGATATGACGCGATGGCGTATGGCGACACGATGGCGTAGTGGTTAGAGCGTCCGCTTCGCAATCGGTAGACCTGAGGTCCATTCCCCCTGTCGAGTCATACCGAAAGACTGTAAAAAATGGTATCTATAGCTCCCCTGCTTGACGCTCAGCATTTATGGGAGGTTGTGGAGAACAAGCCGGCAAGTTCGCTTGTTGTGTCCTTGGACAAGGCACTTAATGGGACGCCCCACCTTTACGTGGAAGACAGGTGACCAGGAAATGGCAACTCCCAAGCGAGTGCGGACTTACCGTCCAAAACATAGCGATTCATCGCTTTCTCGTGAATGGAGGATAAATATGGCAAATAAAGAAAAAAAGATACTTCTACTTCAGTTTGCTCTTTCCCTAGCTGCGCTTACGCCAGGACCAAGCATATTACGCGAAGTCAGAAACTTTAGCTCGTACAAATAGGCATACAATTACGAAAAAGTCGTAAGTAATATGCCAAACGTTTAATAGTTTATTTGCTGAAAATACACAACAATCATTTTGGCGATCTCCTACAACTTTTCGATTATTATGAACAATTACAATGAACATGAACTAATGTAAAACTTTTTGAATTTATTGGCGGTTTCAATTAAGAGCAAGTCCAGTACCTAAGTACGCCTATGCTAAAAGGAGGGCAAATAAGACGTTGCTAGGAACTTCAGAAACTTTGGGATAAATATGGCGGCTAAACGTAAACACCATCGTCTCTCCACTCGTTTGGCTTCAAAAAAAACGGTACCGGTACTTTTAATTTTGTATCGAGAATTGGCGATGTTAAAAAAAGTTGGTTTTAATTCCTGTTCTCACAACTACCGTTTGGGTTAAGCCGGAGCAGTCGCAAAAACTGATATTCTTTAACTTGATCTTACTGATGGGGGCCCTGCTATTGTAATAATCTAACAAGCGCTTGACTTCACCGTAGTTTGTTCTTTTCCTGGGCTGCGTTTATGCCAGGAGCAAGCAACTCATGCGCATTCAGAGGCTTTAACTCTTACAAATAGGCCCACATTTAGGAAAAACTCGAAAGTAGTGGGCCCAATAATTAATGTCTTATTTCTGTAAATACTCATCTATCACCAAGGGGCCTTCCCACAACTTTGAATTTATAGTTCCGAGATGTTGCTAAATTGAACGAATAAAACTTTTTAAAATCTTGGGTAAAGCGTTTAATCAATATTCTTAAATTCCAGCGTTACAGATGGGGTTGCGAGCGAGGCCGGCAAATAAAGTCACAAAACCGGTTTGGGAGTCTACGATAGATCATTTTGACAGTAAAACGATAAACGTCGCATTGAATTCTGCTGCCAAGAGAAATTTGAAGTTTAGTTAAGAATGCCTATTTCTAATCTGTGGGAGGCGAAACTGCTTTTATTAACATGCATGAAGGCTGCATGGTACAGCCTTCCAAAACTTTGCTAACACTCAAAAATGTCAAACAATTTCACCAACTAAAATTAAAAAACATCAGTAATATTTGTTTGACTTTCAATTTTGTGAGAATAGCAAAAGAGCAATAAAGGTTCAAGAGATGCAATATGACAAACACAAGGAATGGTGTGCGTAAGAGTTTCTATATATGTTGTCACAACTTCCTCGCAACCACTGTGCGTAATGATCATGTCAGAAGAAGTTTCGTTGTAGGCGAGGGAGGGCAAAAATATTTTATGAAGGGCCCAAGCTCTCTACATACAACCGCTGCAGAGTCGACCCATTGCAAGGCACACTCACGTTGCAAACTGCAGAACTAGACAATACTCTTGTTCATCGCTTCCCAAAGTGGGCGCGGGGAGTTTTTGGCCTGGGTGTTCCATACTTAATCAGAAATAGTTGTATTTAGTTGACCAACAAAGCAAATGTTCTCAATCTCTAACCGGACAAATCTATTATCAAAAGACAGTCTGAGATGCGAGTTTGGAAGAAACAAACGGTTTCTAAGAGTCGATTTTCGAAAAAAAGACCTTAACTCCAAATTGGGCAAATTCAGCAACATAAAGCAGCTTGAACCGATAGTTTTAGCAAGTTTAAGGCATAACTAGGGCGCACTAAGCATCCATAAATTTTCAAAGTGCTTCCCGAGAAAAAACTTTGGGAAACACTGTTGTGGTACAAATTTTATGTCACTCGTGCATTTTTATGGCGTTTTGCTGGTCCAGATTACAATTTTTGGTGTCTCTTAATTAAAAAAGATGCTTTTATATTTTAGTTTAGAGGTATGCTACCGTTGAGTTCGTAATGTTGCCGCCAATGATATCACGTTGCAGAGCGCTGTTTCATCCTTTTATTGGATGATTTGTGAAGTCTGTCAACATTTTCTAGGAAAATATCGTTACCAAACTGGCAGACAACGACATCCATCTGCTCTAGTAACAGCTGTAAAAACTACCTAGGTTTTGTCAGCAAAAGTTGCTGGCTTCATCAGAGTGACAAATACTTGTGTTTAGATAAGTATGCTACTTTGCTGAAGTTAACAAATTTGTTTTGACTGGCAATGGCATACTTTCATCAACACACAAGCAATTGCAGTCGACATCACATGATCAGTGCATTTTGCCCTAACTTGTCTCGTTACAGCGGTTTATCAACAATATGGCGTTTTGGTGAAAATTTGTGTCATTGTAGGAGCATGTTAATTCAACGCTTTATATTTGCTGTGACGAGTATTATTTTGCAACGTTGGTTTACTGTAGTCAATGCTTGCTGCCTGGTGTAGGAATTCCTCAGCCAAGACATGCGATTAACCAGTGACTATGTCGGACAAGACTTCAGCTACTATGTCTGAAAACATTTTCGAAGTGAGCTGGACTGATTGGTCGGCAGGACAACTATTGTGCTCAATAGCATCAAAACTACTTTACTAGCTGACGGAAAGTCTTTTGAATCGTCCAGATTAAGACTAGTATGTGCACATATCGGGGCATGGTGAAAGTGAAACTCGATTTAAGGATTTGCTCGCTCGCAGTTCAACATACTGTAGTTATTCTATATGAACTATATGTATATGGTACAGCTAATATCTGGAGATGTTTTTCTTATGCCTAGTCACTGCTTGCGTGATCAGCTTTACATAAGAATATCAGTTTTAGCCCATAGTTGAGCGGCTAGCGGTACGTCAAAACGAACCTCGTTCAAAAGTAAACGACAGATAAGTCTTGTGCTTTGTGCTAGTTTGTTTTTATAAAAGACAACGTTAATCCTATTGGGGGGATCTCTTGGCAAGTCCTACTGATGAATCCAAAAGGACGAAACACGTCCAGGGATGGCTTTGTAAATTTGAAAACATCTCTCAATAGCATTGCTTCGTTCGGAAGCCTCGCGCCTTCAGCACTCTCTTTGTTGTTTTGTTTCTGGCTTATAAGACGCTCTCTATCGATCGTAACCACTTGTAGCTAGCAATATGTTGTCACAACTTCCTTGCAGCCACTGCGCGTAATGATCACGTCAGAAGAACTTTTGTTGTAGTCGCCCGATTAAGTTGTGAATATCAGTCGCTGATGACTTCATTAAGCAAAGAGGTTGTCACCTTTCAGACGGAAGTGTGCAACGTGCCCACTGCAATTTAGTGGCAACCGTTGGCCTCAGCTTTCGACGTTGAAACCATCCAAAAACAAATTTCGCATTTCAGATAAACGAAATAAAAGGTTTTCATTGCAAAAAAGGCTGTCAATACAAGATGATCTCCAAACAAATACGATCAGTATCGTAAAAGAGCTTCGGTACGCGGTCCAATGAGGTTTGAGAGCAATTCAACTTGCAATGCTAACTTTCTATTTCTGCTTTAAAGCGTTAATTCCAAAACATAACGAGACGAGGCATCTTACAATACAACCCAGATCAAACTAATGAATCTTTATCGCTAAGTCGCGCAAAAACCTTTCTTGATACAATTTTGCGAAGCTAGCTCACAGCGTTTTAGCTAACTTTTATAGCAGCAATGTATGGCTCACATATATTTTAAGCACGGGTTTAATCTATCATTGGCTACCAGTTTGAAGTAAATAATTTGTAAGCAGTGGTAAATGAATAAAGCTTTTACTAACGAAGAGCATTTACTAAAAACGGTCAACAGTGGTTTAAAAACAGCAAATAATTCAAGTTAAGTAAATGTAAATTTAAAATCATTAATTGTTTACGTCATTGAGAGGGTGCATTAGGATCACGATTTATCAAAACAAACAAACTTCCTTTGAAACGATAGATTTCTCTGAGTCGTCAATAAAACATAATAAAATGATGAATTGATCACCACACAAAGCCTAGACGCTTCTTGGCCACACCAGCATCACCGGGATTACTCTTTGACTTGATGCTGTTGGTAGAAGAACGTTGACATGTAGGCAGTTCAACTCCGTAACTGCGTAAAATATCAATTATCACACTTCATTGTTAACTGCAGCTTGCACAATATTTGGCAAAATGTAATGAACCGAGCCTCAAACTTGCAGCCAAAAAAAATGCGGGTATAGCACTTGTTAATAGATCACAACTGCCATTTACTTTCAAGGCAACCTTACGGGGTTCAAATCTAGGCTTGTGCCGACGGCAATTAGCTGGCTGATCATGGGTAAAGTCAGTTTGTAGTTAGCAAGGTTTATTCTCTCTTTGACAGGAGTTAAAGAAAAGTGCGTTTTATTTTTTGCGACTAGAAAGTTGATCCAGTTATCTTCCGAAAATTTGACTACTTTTCCGCACAGGCATGGTTCTTTGGCACTATCTGTCTACATTTTCATAAACATTAGTTAATGAAATCTCTAAACGTCTATGAAATGTAGTCTACTGGTTAAAAACCGGTAACCAAAGTTGCAGGCACCAAAACCAAAGATCTTTGGCAATATCCATGAAAATATTCAAAAAGCTATATCTAAAAATGAAATTTCTAAAAATTTAAATATGTAGCCAACTCCAAGCAAAGCACTTGGTGATACCCTAAAAAAAGACGAGGGGGAAAGATGGTCCTGCTTTATCTCCTGCAATAAAATGTTAGTGTCGAGCTACATATTATGAAAATGAAGCAATTTCCTTTGGAACTGCGTGAGGCTGGCGCGGTACGCTGATTTGATATTCTTAACCTTGACATTATTTATGGGGGCCCTACTATTGCAGCCACTTAACGGTGATTGCTTCATTTCTGCTTAGTTTGCTCTTTGTATGGCTGCGTTTATGTCAGAACCAAGCAATTTGCGCGCAGTCAGAGGCGCAGTTAGCTCAAATGCGTCTATGGTTACTGGCTTGATAAAAACATCGTTGAGTTTTTTATTTGTCTTAAGGAAGCAACGCTGCGAGCTCATTTACTTCCTCACCCGACGCAGACTTGTCTATTTTCATTGACGAATCACATGACGAGAGCGCGGTTCAATGAAGCATTGAATTTAAGCTTTAAATACAAACCACCGGTAAGTAGTTTAGCGATATATTCTATTACGCAGAAGATCATAACTGGCAGGCTCCTAAACCATTCAATTAAATCGTTCAACAAGATGACTTAGTTATCTAATTTTGTTTTTCCATAGGATATTATTATTCATACCATTAATTGATTTTAGCCAAATGCATTGGCTGCTACCACAAACTTGCGAATCACTTTGGGTTTTTGCTTGCTATAATAAAAATAATCATGTTTTATTTTTCAAGTACAAAATCCAAAATCTTGATTAAATCAGGAGCAATTCGAAGCCAAACATGTGAGAAGGGTCTATAAATATTGTACTATTAACCATATTTAAAAAGTAACCAAAAGCTTTAACATCGCATTATGAAAAAACTCGACGCCGTTAAGTGCACACTTTTCAAATTATCCTCTTTAAGACTTTTCTCACCCAGCTTTGCCTCAGACAACAAAACAAGCATACCAGCACGCCGAAACGTAAATAATAAACTAAAATAACTTCCAAGCTTTATTGCAGCGATCACATCCAAAACAGGAGCACTGCTTTTGTTGGCTGAGCATTTTTTGTTTGAAAGTTATGACATATTCTTTCACACATAAGCTAAATAAAAAGTTATTGCGCCTTTTTTAAAGTGAATTTAAAAACTTGATCAAATTGCAAAATCTTTGTGTCTTATAATACTGTGTTGTAGACACAGCCAATTTGCGTCCCAAAATCAAAAGTATCGTTTTTGACAGGAAATCGATTCAGCCTTACAATAACTTTACAGGTTGTTGTGCCGCCGATTTTTTCCAAAAACTTCTGGAATTCCTGGCTACATCGTAATTACTTTGTTTGGTAGGAACTGAACTTGCTCGCAACTGAAATATTTCAGAATGTTTATTTATTTGTTTATTTTATGAAGTGCACAGAAGCATAATTTCATAGTTACGGGTAAGAGAGGCACCTTGAGCTACATATCATCTAAATGTTATAGCCATTTTCTTTGCAATCGGGTGAAGCAGACGCAGCAGTCTGATTTGACATTCTTAACCTCGACGTTACTAATGGCTGGTATGGTAAAAAGTTAACATTTGTATTTTTAAGAGTAGCTGATTAAATACTAGGACCAGTATTAGCTGCTTTTTCGTAGCTGACTGCCTATTTGAACGATCTAAAGCCTCTGGGAGCACGCATGTTGCTTGGTCCTGGCATAAAAGCAGCCAGCGAAAGAATAAACTAACTCGAAGTTATGTACCTACAGTTAAGTGATTACGATACCAGGCATTGGTAATATTGAGTGTAAAAATATGAAATCAGCCAGCTGCATCGGTTTCACCCAACTGGGAAGGAAATGGCTTCAACAAATATTTGATATGTAGGGGAGAATATGTAGCTCTATAGTACTATTTTGTTGCAAAAGATAGGACAGGACCATTTTTATCTCGATGTTTTTGTAGTGAATTAATAGTAAATGTACTAATAGCAAATGTACATATTATATATTATCAAAATTTTCTTTAAATACCCTTTCATTTTTTTAAAAAGTTTGGAAAATCGGTTGAGAAATGATGCCACAAATCAGTTTTTAAGTAAACTGATGCTGTAAAAATGTTGCAATCTTTGAAAATTCATCAAATGATGATCCTTGGTTGCGTGTTAATCGCACCAGGCAGCATAATGACATCATAGAGTGAGTTGAAGCGTGTAGAAAATAAGCAAGAAGCATGGTTAGAAGGCTTAATATGCTTAAAAGGAAATCGCTTGTTGCATTGCCAATTGAGCTTTAATTGTTGTAGAGTTTCTTTTAACGGAAGCGCCTTGCTAAGATGTCCCAAAAAAGCGTTGAAACGCGTTTTTACGATCAGTATTTTTTGGAGTAAATAAAGGAAACAAATTTTATAATTAATGGTTAATTATGACGGCATATAATATTTCACAGAAGCAAAATTTGGTGAAGTAGGTAAGTCAAGTACGGGCTTCCGTTTAAGCTGAAAACTGCTTTCCTCAGTCCAAAAATGCAATTAAAAAAAAGAAATTCTTTAATTATGACGACGTCACAAACCCTCTCATGACACCCCCCGAGGAGAAAATCAGTCATGCTAAATTTGATGAGTGTACGCCTGGCAGTCGGAGGAGTTATGATATACACACAGAAACACAGACTCACCGACAAAATTGCATTTTATTTTAAACTTATCAGTACATAGTAATTTTTGGTGTGATCTGCAAGATTTTTCGCGAACAACTGAAACACGAAATTGGTAGAGTTGAGGCCATTCTGATAAGATTTTAGACCTATTCAAACGCACATAAAAAAGCGCTGCAGTTGCACCAAACTTCTAATGCCAGCATAAAAATTCGTGTTTATAGCTAAATATTTTCTATGGAAAAACGCAATGCCTGCTCATACCTCATAAGTTGGGCTAAATCATTATTAAATTACAAGTAATTGTGGAGGTATAATCATTCTTAAGACGTCACAATGGTTTGAATGACACAAACGAAAGCATTGTATTGTGCAATAACAGATGATTAGTAGCTTCATGCTAACAATGGCTTTACTGTTAATATTAAAAAGGCAAATAATAAAAAGGACCAGATAAACGAAAACTTCTTTCAGATTTGAACTTAGCTTATTTGATATAGCGAGAGACAACTAACTCTATTTACGAAACGTAGAAAAAACGTTTTTTTGTTGACCAATGCAATTATGCAGTTCTGGTTCTGCCAATACAAAACCAATTCATCATAACTTGCCGAAATTATATTGAATCACTGTATACTGCAAAAAATACCTGCTCATGGTCTGTGCTACTGGGTGAAAGTAAAAAGCCTTAACACTATTAGACTTTGGGCTTACTTTACTACACTTTTCTGCGTAGACTACTAGTAATTTAAGCTGCTTTCTAGAAACATGAGATGAATCTGGCCACCTTCGTTAACGAAGACAAAACCGGATTTAAAATAGTAAATCTCTCTCTCACTCTGAGGATGACATTAACTTTCATATCCATTTAAAATCTATTTCAAGCTTACAATAAACTTTTGATGCATTCCCTGAGCGACTGCTGTTAATTTCAATTCAAAATTTCTATTGTCTCGTCTTCTTGCTTTACAATTCAACCGCTTAAAATATATATCACGATTAAATTTTCTCTGCATCCACTGTCGTACTTTTTTCGTAATAACAATGGAATCTAATTTAGAAGTGCTTTCGATAAACTACTGAATAGAACAGTAGTAAAAGTGTTTTTCGCAAGATAACATGAAACCGGCCATCTCCATTTGACGACAAAACCGAATTTTAAAACCAATCTCCGGCAAGGGCGTATCGCAGATGGGAAGGATTTGTTTGGATATCTTTATTTCTTAAATTGGCTCACAAGAAAAGGTTTACCCTTTCTAAATACCAGGCTTGGTTCTGAGGTGTTTTTACTGATGGCACAGTATATTGCCACCACAAGTATTGGAACCAAGCACGAGAAAATCGCACCAAGCAGCTGTTCTCACGGACATACAAGAATCGAACACTCAACAGTGAGATCAGTGACTTGTCGTCCTGAGGGAGGTCGGCATTAAATAAGAGAGGTGGGGGAGAAAAATGTTGCCCCAAACAAGTGATCAGACACCAGAAAGGCTTAAATTGATGAAAAATGTAACACTTCTACACATTTTGAAAACTGAAAGGAAATTGACAGCCCTTTCATGCTCCTCTAGCTTCAACCCTAAGCTATCAATAATAAGTTGATTCCACTCACCCGTCTGCTGTCAGGTAGCTCGGTCTGATTCCACCTTTGCCTTCAAATCTCGGACCTCTTCCGCCTCCGTCACCAACCTGGGCCGCTTTCACAAGTGGGTATGGATTGCGCCCCTGCGCTTTTGCTTCTGAAATCACCTGGCCAACGAGAAATTACCGTAACAGAATTTTACGGGAAGTAAAAGCGCAAAGAATCGGTGGTACAAGCTATCTGACATGAGGCAACCGATTTTTTATCATTACTCAGTGTCTGGCCGATTTAGCAAGTTTTCTCCTTAAAAAATGTGTGATGAATTGGAAGTTTCTGGGTTATGAAAAGCTATTGCAGTTCTACATAGAGCGAAATATAGACCTCAATTCATATACGAGCTGTCACACCTCTGCCACTGCCACTACCCACCTTGTTGGCGTACTGCTGAAACTGCTGCTCCTCTATTGCTAGAACGTCAACGAGCTTCTTGTCATGTTGGAAGGCCTCGTCACGTGCGTTCCGTTCAAGTTCAGCGCGTTCGTTGATTTGGGCGACGTGGAAATCTAGATTAAATGAATTTTTAAGTCAGAGTCATGATAGCAATGCAACCATTCAAAGCTTCGAGTGATGTCAAATCAAAAATTGGCATCACAAGGTGCATAACTCCTCAAATTTCTTTTAAAAATTGAATTTTGCTTTATTCATAACTGTGTTCACAACACCACATATAAAAGCTTTCAGACAAATTCCAATTTTCCTTCTAACTTGATATTAAATCAACCATTAAACACCGACCAATCTTGTTGCAGATGAGAAGCAATTGTAAAATACACATCTTCGTCAACACCAAATGGTATCGGTTTAATTTTTAATCAACTACACTTGTAAAAATGGGAACAGCGGTCAACCTACGGTAGGGTGAAGTTACTTATCAGTAGATGAGGTCACTTCCTAAGTCACCAGACGTAGCTGCCTAAGAGCCAGGTATGATCACTATGTTGAGATCACCTTGCAGTTGTATGTAATTGTCCCGAATGTTCTGTTGTCGTTCCATCTGCTTCTCATTGAACAAGCGGTCAGCTTCCATTCTCATATCGAGAAGATCGAAAGCTTCTTGCTTCGCCTGTTTCTCGCGAAGTTCTTGTAATTTCAACTGCAACAAAATAACTGTCGTTTCTTATTCACAAAATATACTGCGCTGCCACCAGCAGTAAAAACTCGATAGTAATGCTCCAGTAGTAAAATATTTCTAACAAGAATTTCAAGAGCTGAATTACCATACACCAGTAACTAACAAGACAAAGTGTCCAAAATGCTTACTACAATAATTTTACCCTCGAAGCTGTGATGCACCAAGGCTAGAACGCGGCTCTCAAACACCAGTAGCTGATGAACCAGCAGCTTCGTGAACACGATTTAATGAGGCTCCCAAATAACATTTGTATGTTAAGTGCCGCCCGGAATGACAGGCCGCTAAAATTTGGATTTCTTTCCTTTTCGCGCTGCGGCGAGATTCCTAAAATCCTGTCTCAAAAGTTGTAAGCTTTATTTTCATTTCCAAAAAAAGTCTTCGTATCTACAGATTCTTTAGACTTCAAATCACTCTTAAATAAAAAATTTAAAAACTTTATTCCAAAAATAACAGTCAAGCAACTTGTTAAAAACATACTGCGAACAATTCGGCTCTCAACTGTGGCCATTATCAACGTAAGTAATGTACAACAAAAAAGTTGACTATCAACTACGCCATACTGACACTAAAAAATGAACACACGACAAGAAGCAATGGCCACGTGTTGAATAAGCGGAAAGGATTTGAAATCCAAATTTAAGCCAGGTTTCAATTGCTGAATGTAAAGAAATTCCAGAATGTGGAGTTAGGATTTGTCGAGGGAACTGGTAAGAACCTGTGCCTTGTTGAAGTCTACTGTATAGTTTGGACAATTTAGAAACTGTTCTAAAATTCAGATGATTTCATTTCACTGTTTGCAAAAAGTCTGAAAGTTTCCTGTTTAATCAAAGATTTTTGACTGAATTTCAATTTCAATAGCTTTGCCAAATCACGCATTGCTTATTGCTTTAACACCTCAAACGGAACGAGCTTGAATGAACTCGTTCCATGATCGGGCTAGTTTTAGATGTAGTAAAACTTCGTTATAACGCGACTTGATTTAACGCGAATTCGGATATAACGCGATCAATCGATGGACCCCAAGTTCGTTGGACACACAAAAAGTGGACCCATTTAAGATTCTCCAACTTTAGAGCATTTTAGATCTTGCAACAAGCCGGAAACATGCCTCTCTTAAACAGTGAAATATAGACACTTTTTTTAAATGGCAGTGAATGGTAATACGCGGTTTTGTGTAAAACTGTGGTTTTCAAGTGATGCTAAAACTAAAAGTGGTTATGATTTAAATCCCGATACAACGCGACCCCGTTTTTACGCGATGACGTTTTATGGACTCCGATGATTGCGCTATAAAGTTTCACTGTATCTCGAAATGATCTTCTTCTATCTCGAAATGCAACAACGTTTTCATTCTAGCTTCGTGCTTCACCGGTTATCAGAATAGTGAAGCTGTTTACCCAGCATGTCGTAAGAGGCGACTATTGGGTACCTACCAATTGCAGTCTAACTGTTAATGGTGGGGTTGCCAGCTTAATTGCTTGGTTGGACCACTCATGTCAAAAAACTGAGGTTGGGGGTAAGCAAGGGCATGCTCCCTGTAGAAGAATTTTGCTCCAGTAAATCCCCATGACCAGAAAAAATATACAAATGGCCCCCAGTCCCCGGCAGCTCTTAAATGGGCAGGGGGTGCGAAGAATCTCCGGGTTAAAATCTGAATGTCATGGGATAAGATTTGGAACATTAAATGTGGGAAGTCTTTGTGGAAGGAAAACGGAAGTGTGTGAAGAACTGAGAAAGAGAAAAGTTGATGTGTGTTGCATCCAGGAAGTAAGATGGAAAGGCCAAGGAGCTTGTTTTGTGGGTGCTTCGGGACGAAGGTATAAAATGTGGTGGTCAGGAAATGATGCAGGATTTGGAGGGTTGGAATTTTGGTGAAAGAGGAAATATCTGGAAACGTTGTGGAAGTTAGAAGAAAAAGTGACAGAGTAATCGTGATTGTGCTAACTCTAGGTAGGAAGGTGATGCGCGTAATATGTGCGTATGGGCCACAAAGTGGAAGACCAGATGCAGAGAAAGTTCGTTTTTATGATGAAATGGGGAGTGAGTGGGACTTGGGAAGTTGTAGTGAAATCATTCTTTCTTTGGGGGATTTCAATGGACATGTGGGGAAATGTGCTGAGGGTTTTGAAGGTGTTCACGGGGGGAATGGTGTTGGGAAAAGAAATGCAGAAGGAAGAAGATTGCTGGAGTTTTGTGATGAAAAAGAGCTGTGCGTGGCAAATACTTGGTTTAAAAAGACAGACAAAAGGAAAATTACTTATAGTGGCGGTGGGTGTGAAACAGAAATTGATTTTGTGCTTGTGGGGGAAAAATATAGAAAGTATATAAGGGATGTAAAAGTGATTCCATGGTAACTTCAGCACAGGCTGGTGGTCGTAGATCTAGATAAAAAGGTTCTAAAACAGGGTGTGAGAAAGGAACGAATCATAAGAAGAAAGATTTGGAAGTTGAATGAAAACCGAACAAGAGTGAGATTTGAAAAAAGAGTAAAAGAACTAGTGAATGCAGATGCACCTGATTCGTGGAAAACTTTTAAGGATGGTGTTCTAAAAGCTTGTGACGAAGTGTGTGGAAAGAAGAAGTCTAGGAGAGATCAAGGAGACATGTGGTGGTGGAATGAAGAGGTCAAGAATACCATTGCAAAAAAGAAGGCGGCATTTAAAGAGCTGTGCAGGTTCCCATCAGAAGAAAATAAGAATCAATACAAACGTATAAGAAATCAAACAAGGAAAATTGTTGCTAGAGCTATGAGAAAGGAAGCTAATCAGGAGTTGAATAATTTATATCATAATTCTAATAGTGTTTTCTACTTCCTTAGAAGAATGAAAAAGGAAGGGAAGGATGTAGAAGGAGGAAGGTGCTTGAGAGGAGGAAACGGACGATTGGGTTTTATTGAAGTAGACCGGGCAAAAATTTGGAAGGAACATATGGAAAAGATCATGAATGAAGAGAACGAATGGGACCACATGGTGGAAACTGATGTAGTAGAAGGACCAGTGGAAAAAGTGGCTCGTAATGAAATTGTGGAGGCAATGCAAAGTATGAAATCAGGAAAGGCAACCGGACCATCTGAAGTAAGTGTGGAGATGATAGTTGCAAGTGGCAAAATGGGGGTTAAAGTGATGATGGAACTGTGCCAGCGTGTATTGGATGGTAGAGGAATGCCTGATGAGTGGAAAACAAGTGTGATTGTACCTATCTTTAAAGGAAAGGGTGATGTGATGAGCTGTGGATCATACAGAGGAGTGAAACTGCTAGAACATGCCATGAAAATCGTTGAAAGAGTGCTAGAGAGGCGAATACGAACACTAGTCAATTTGAATGAAATGCAGTTTGGATTTATGCCAGGAAAAGGAACAGTGGATGCGATATTTATTGTGAGAAGAATGCAGGAGGAATATCAAAAGAAGGACAAGAAGTTGTATATGTGTTTTGTTGACATGGAAAAAGCTTTTGATAGAGTGCCAAGAAAAGTGATGGAATGGGCCATGAGAAAGAAGGGTCTATCAGAAGTAATAGTTCGGGCAGTTATGAGCCTGTATGATGGTGCAAAGACAAGAGTCAGGGTGGGATCTGCATATTCAGAGGAATTCGAAGTAAATGTTGGTGTACATCAAGGATCTGTGCTGTCGCCACTATTGTTTGCAATAGTGGTGGACGTTGTTACCGAAAATGCAAGAAGGGGTGTGGTTAACGAATTACTATATGCAGATGACCTTGTTATCATGAGTGAAGACATGGAAGACTTGAAGGAAAGGTTTTGGAATTGGAAGAATGCACTGGAAAGTAAAGGTTTAAAGGTCAACACCAGAAAAACAAAAATGATGGTAAGCGGGTCAGAAGGCGAACTATACAAAAGCAAGATAGATCCATGTGGAGTTTGTGGGAGGAGAGTCATGGCCAACTCTGTGTTGTGCACAAAATGTGAAAACTGGGTTCATGGCAAATGTGCAAAAATAAAGAGAGTTACCGCTAGGTTGGCAATGCATTTTGTTTGATTGAAACGTAAAGGAATAATGGAAGGGACGATGGACTCAATCGAGAAGTTGTGCGATGAAGTGGAGACAGTGAATGGATTTTGTTATTTGGGAGACAGATTAAATGCTAGTGGTGGTTGTGAAGCGGCAGTCACAGCAAGAGTAAGAATCGGTTGGGTAAGATTCAGGAAATGTGGAGAGTTGTTGCTTGGAAATAGGTTTCCTCTGAAGATGAAAGGTAAAGTTTATTGTTGTTGCGTAAGATCAGCAATACTGTATGGATATGAGACATGGTGTCTAAAAGAAAATGAAAAAGCAATTTTAAGGAGAACGGAGAGAGCTATGGTGAGAGCCATGTGCGGTCAGAAAATTGTAGACAGAAAGACGACTGAAGAACAGATGGATATGTTAGGGTTGAAGGAAACAATAGACCGGTTAGCAACAGCAAATGGAGTTAGATGGTATGGACATGTACTGAGGAGGGATGACGATAGTGTTTTGAGGGTTGCTCTGAATCTTGAAGTGACTGGCAAGAGAAAGCGAGGACGACCGAAGAAGACCTGGAAGAAGCAAGTGGAAGAGGAGACAGAGAAAGTTGGTTTGAAGAAGGAGGATGCTCTGAGACGAGATAAGTGGAGGGACGGAGTGCGAGAAATTGCAGAAGGAATGGGGTAAATCCGGCCATCTCTGCTAAAGGGAAAACACCGGATAAAAACTGAATAACTACTACTTTTCCCTTTTAACGTGATACACCGATTAGGGCGTCAATAAAAGCTTTCGCCAATATACCTGCTTTCCATTATACTAAGGTTTAGTTTCACCAGAAAATGATTCAATTTCGTTGAATGGTTTGATAAAACGCAACGAATTCGCTTCCTAGTTGAGCACGCACAGCATGACTGTCAGGCGTTAATAGTAATAATCGAACTCATGCTCACCTGTTCATTTCTGTGCGCGGCAATTCCAGCTAAGTCTCGTCGTAGCTTCTCCTCCTTCGCTTTGATCTCTGCTTGGAGTTTTGCGTCCTTCTCCGCTGTTGCCTTCGCGATCCTGGCATCCTCATCATCAACTTTCTGCTTCAATTGTGATGCTAAAAGGCTCGTCATTCGGTCCTTATGGTCCATCGCCTCTCTGCAAATTTTTAGTTATTATCGCCGTCATCACGATCGTGCGATTGCGAGTTCAAAGCTCGCTTCATTCCCCTCATAATCCCCACAACAGTTCAAATATGCATAATGCCCGCGCGCTCGGCGGAAAAACCCAAACCGGCGCGAAGGTGTAGTGGTTAGAACGTCCGCTTCGCAGTCCCTAAACCTGGGGTTTATTTCCCAAGTCGAGTCATACCAAAAGACTTTAAAAAATGGTATTCACAGCTTTCCTGCTTGGCGCTCGGCACATAAGGATATTGTGGAGAACAAGCCGGCAAGCTTGCTTGTTGTGTCCTCGGGCAAGACATTCAACGGGATACCTCCATCTTCATGCGGCAGAAAGATGGTGGGGCCAAGCAGTCTACCCGTCGTGGTGGCCCAGTCTAACTGAAGACTTGCAAACAGAGCATGAGCGCTCACGCAGTATATGTACATCTTCCTGCATAATGCTCAGAACGAACAGCTCAAACGACGAAAAGCTTAAATATTTCCGCTGTTCAATCGCAGGTTTGAGGTGGCAATGTACTGGCGGGTAACATTATAACTCCAACGCAGGTCTGAACCAAAGTTGTATTATCTGTTACTGTAAATGTTTTCCTTGGATTGGACTCATTCATCAGACGAGTGAGCGCAATAATGACTTCATGTGGTCCCAGTTGAATTAACAGATACATCAGAACATCATAAAAAATACAGATGATTCTTAAGGCTTAAGGCACCTCGATTACATTTCTGTTGACTACCTCGATTACATTTCTGTTACATTTCTCGATAAAGGCTTAAGGCACCTCGATTGCATAGAAAAAGGTAAATTTTTAAAAAACCTACTACACAGTCAGGTTATGGACGCGTCACTTGATAGTTTCATCTCGGACATAGTAGTCAAGAAAAGATGAAATGACTAACTACATGACGTTGCTTCTCACTATGAGATCGCTTTTCATTACAGCACAACAGCTCACTTGAATAGCTGAGCTTCTTTTTCCTTCCGCAGTTTCAACATTTTCTTCTTTGCCGCGGCAAACAATCTGATTTCGTCATCATCTTCTTCGTCGCGCTGTTTCTCGAGTGCTTCGATCGCTTCTCTGAGTCATAGTAAGTTGTTAAAGGATGATCTCAAAATCGAGTTTAGGATGAAAAATGAAGCAGGGGTTCAACTTCCTGCAGTCAGCCAATACAGGCTCAACACTTAAATTTTAGTGAAATTTCTGACTCAAAAAAATTGTCTTGTGAAAATCTCTTCCTTCCATTGATTCTTTCGGAAATTTTTCCTCAGACCCGCGCTTCACCGAATTAGAATAGTAAATCATCCAGGATGCCGTAAGAGGTGACTTTTGTCCACGCACGGATTTTAGTCCGCTTTATCGTAGGTTATGTCATCATTCTGCAGCTTACGCTCTCGACTGGTTTAGAACGCACAGCAGCTTTTTCCCAGCCTGAGTTCAATTTATTTGCGGTGTAAAGCTGCAAGTACTTTTCTCAATCCCATCCACTGTAATTCCAGACCACCAAAATTGAAGTAGAAAGTAATTCTCTCCCCGAAAAAGTGAGACAGTGAAATATGAAAGTGGGATTGGTATGACAGCTCGGTGGCCTTCACAAGACAGAAGCTTACTTGTTAGCTTGGTGTTCCTTGAGCGCTCTCTGGATGTTCTTCTTCTCCTCCCTTCTCACCTCCTCTAGCTGCTTCTGTTCCCACTCATGCAGTTTCACCAACTTCCTTATCTCCTCCCCCTCCCTGGTGTCCAGCTCTTTCTCTTTTACTCGAAGTTGTTTGTTCTGATTAATTCTGAAATAAAGAAGTGCATTAATGACGCAGCAACCTGATGGCAAACATTGTCAACTAATCGCACAAACGTGATTATGACCACATGGCGATGCTCACACACACACTCACTGCGTAAGTTGAAAATCTGCTATCTTCTTTCTTTCTTCATATCTATTTCTCGCTTTTTGTTGATCTTCAAGAATTCCGCGCTCGTACTGTTCTCTGTGTAATGTAGGAAAAAGAGTAATTTGATGCGCTTATCACGAATCTAAAAGCTCTACCGCCATTAGCAAGAACCAAGTATCGAGCATTCACAAAATTCTGCAAAAATCAACTTTTTGTGTTTGTTATTATTGTAGTTGGTATAGTGGTTAGAATTTCAATACCCTTGGATCTCCATGAAAACTCAAGTTTCGGCTATTAAACTTTGACAAAACATGCAACTATGTTTAAAAACAGCAAAAATCGCAATGTCTCAGTTTTTCCAAAATGTCGCTAGCCCAGTTTTGGCCGATGACGGGAAAGCTTGACAAAAAGAAAGTAGAACTGGATGGTGATTCAAAATGCACACTAACAAAGAAAGAATTAAGGTTTACAATAACACTATGAATGGGGTAAATTGCCCTACATACCAAGCGTTTCATTACACAGTGACTTAATTGGTGATCCATATTTACACAGAATCTCGTAGATTGTTTGATGCAATTTGAGATTGGCTAGATAAACTGTTTCGTAGTATTGGTAGTGGTTAAACCCACCCAGAAAGCCAGTATCACCTTGAGAAGCAGAACTTTAGTAGTACTAGGCATCTTTTTATCCACCACCGCGACTAGAATAGCTAATAATATATTTCATAAATATATGTAAGTCAAAATCAACGACGTTGACTCCTGGTTTTCTTTCTTAAACGTTACCAACATTACTAAATTGGAATGCCTTCATCGAGCGACTAGTCGCGCCATCACCGGGTGCCTCTCTTCTTTCTTAACCCACTTCTTCTCTCTAAGGCGTCTCTACCTCCCCTACAAGTCACCCTGACTCATTTCGCTCCGTCATATCACGAGCGGGCTCTTCGTCTCCCAACCTCCTTTTCCATTTCAGGTTTGGCGAGACTTGGAGTGAAACCAAGACTTTGCAGATTCTCCTGGTGAGCTTTTGCATCCAATCACCCGCTCACACTTCATTCTTCTGCTCCCATGGAGGCTCTCCGTGCTTTCCCTCCTTCTCTTCCTTGGAACCTGCCTTTCTTCACAGTGGAGTCCACCTTTTCCTCTCCATGCTCTCGTTCTGATCCCTCTCTCTCTCTCTCTCGCCAAGGTGCGGCTCTCGCTTACCTTGACTCTCCCCCACTTTACGATCTGGTACTTTGGACAAATGGCTCTGTTCCTTTTCCATTCCTTTTAAAAAAGGCGGCTCTGACGTACTTGCCAACTGCTCTCTATATGCCACTGAGGCCACTCTTTCATTTTCAGGAAAGTTTTTCCGCTGAAGCCTGCGCCATTCTGCAATCTCTTTGCTGGTCTTGGCAGCACCTACAAGTCTGCCATGCTCTCTTCTCCTCCTATCTGACTCTCGCTCTGTCCTCTCCTCCATTTTTCCTTTTACCTCAAACTCTCTGGCACATCTGGCAGGAACTGTCTTCTCTTTTTAGTTCTATCAGGCTACAATGGGTCCCCGGACACTCGTTTCTCCCGGGGAACGACGCAGCTGATGAGCTGGCCAGACGGGGAGCGCTACTCGTACCCTCTGCAATCCCTTGTAGTCTCTCTCCTCTCATCTCTCGTATCCACTCTCGTCTTTTCTTGGACTGGAGGCGTACTGTCTCCTCTACATTCTTCGACACACAGATTCCCTCGATTTCCACTAAGAAACTTGTGCTCCCTCGTCACGCTCGCTGTGTTCTCTCTCATCATCACTGCAACGGACACAGCCTACTGTTAAGCTCTTATCTCTCTAGGATTGGCAGAATCGAGAAACCTTCTGCAGCGCCTGCGAAACTCGTCCCAGGACACCTCTCAACTCATTCGGCATTGTCCAGCTACGGACTCTTTGCACCGCTCGCTCTCTGGCGACTCTCTGTCTCTGTACGACCTCTGGTCCATGCCCTGGGGAGTTGCCCGTCTTCTGGGGCCCCATGGTCTTTCGCCATGCCCCCATCCCTCGGGAGGGGTCGGGTAACAACAAGAACAACACGTTGACTTCTATTTCTGCAATAACGCGCACAAAAAATAAATTTTTGAGATACTTTTTGATATCTACATTGCTTTATTACGTCATCTAAAATGCATGCTAAACCTCCATTTAAAAATTGGTAACAAGTTTTTTGGGTACCCAGTCGAATATTGAGAACAAATTAATGAAGTTTTTGAACTTTCTACTATTGAGTCATGAATGTTAACGTGAAACGATAAACTAAATGATTTGAATAAGATCTCACTTACCTGTAGAACTTAAGCACCTCGGAATCTTTCCCGCTCATTGCAGCAGCTTTTTGTCGTTTCAGTTCAATTTGAGCATCTCGTTCTTTCAAAACTTCTGTGAGAAGAAGAGCACCCTGCAAAGAATAATATGATGACAAGTTGTTGCTTTGCAACACTCTGTCCAGTATCAAAATCAAAGCAAAGCAAGAACCTCAAACTTAGAAAAAATCAAATGTTATATCAGCAAAACAGAAAACATGTTGGCATATGAGATCGCATTCACGCTTCTTCTTTCTATTCACAACGACATTAAGAGAGCTGCGATAAGTACAGAACCAACCAATAACTTTTTGTCAACATAAATTTCAAAGTCATTATCATTACATGGAAAGATTTGATTCTGTCAGTTTGAAAATATTGCGCAGTCTTCGCTTTCTCGATCGCTTCTTTTCTCCTCTTTGCCTGGAACTTCGCCTCTTCAAGATCAATCTTCTTTCTCTCCTCCTCATCTTTCTCTTCTCGAAGCTTGCGAGCTTGCAGCTTTTTCTGTCGTTGACCCTGAAGCAAAATCAATTTATTAAATGGTAGAAATTGCTCATTTGAAAACAAGCAGTAGCCTAAGCAGCCATCATGTCACTACAAGAAGATGCCAAGATGCACATAAACATTGGTCGCAAAAGCTACAGCAGGTTCTATCACCATCATGCTGATTAGATCAGGGGATTTGACTAGTGAGTTTATATCTCGGACTCGGAAAAGCAGATTTTACCTTCAAGTCCAAGTTACCTACTTATGTTACGAACTGGGCGTATTTCCCATAAATCTAGTTTTCGAACTGCTTTTGAGGGAGCTGAAACCTGAGTTGGGGGAGGCTTCAGCCCCCATCTTCCAACGACCATGATTGTATTAATGCATGTTTCTTAATATTGTTACTGTGTTTTTTTTAAAGATGAGGGTGCTTTTTTGTTAATGGTAAGAGTGCATTTGTAAGATCATTGATTTGTGTTATAAATTCATGCTTAAACAATCACCGGTTTATGAGCAAAATTTTGTGCCGAACTTGAGCTTTTGCAGTGAAGTAGAACTTGCGTAAAGTGTCTGCAAGTCCAATACCCTGAATAAAACTATTGAGAGAGAGAGAGATCCACTTCTTTTTTAATCCGGTATTTCATAAAGTTAGCTGAGATATCCGGATTCACCTCATGCTTCTAGAAAGTTCATATACACCATTACGCCATTCTGTTCTGTCGGTGGCATCTTTTTTCAGTTCAATGTGATCAATGTATATTCTACTTGCCTTCTCCACGTCATCCTCAATCGCCCCCGCCCTCTTCTTCCCACCCCTTCAACATCCAACGCTTTTCTCAACTAACCATTACTGTCCCTTCTCAGAACATGACTATACCATCGCACTCTTCCCGCCCTGGCCAGTCCAACCAAAGTATCTTCCAAACCCAGAAATTTTGTAAGTTCTTGACTACTCCTTTTCCAAATTTAACAGCACACGTTGCTCCCATCATCGCTTTTTCAGTTCTTCTCAAAGCCGCCATCTCATTCTTCCTCAGGCACTATTTCTCGCTACTGTACAGTATTGTTGATTTTACACAACTCTGATAAGTCCTTTTCTTTTACCTTTAACAAAAACTTTCTTCCATGAAGCAACTCAACGTATCTGCTAAACTATATCCATTCATGTATAGTAATGCAAGAGGCTAGCGATGCACTTAGCCAAACTGCAGACAGTGACACTGTTTCGACCTATCAGGTCTCTTCAGTGCAGTTGGTGACCGACAAGAATCTATTCAATCCATTCAATTCTCGTTCTTGCTGTCACCACTGCTTCACATCTATCACTAGCATTCAACTTGTCCCCCAAGTAACAAAAACTCTTCACAAACTACACCTGGTCATAAAATGATATTTCTTTATATGATTCCACAATTCCTTTTATTGCCTCAAAACATCTTCACAAACAAAACTGTTTGCCAGAATTGAAGTCACTCTCTTCATTTTCGCGCACCTACCATGCATTCATTTACCACATCTTTTGCACACCACCGAATATTCCACTACCCTTTTGTTGCACTTGGCACATGATCAACTTTGCTCTTGAGTACCTTACCTTTCGAACCACTCCCTTTTACTTCCATCGTCTAGAGGCTAACCTTCATCCCCTTGCTCTCAAGCGTCTCTTTCCATATCAAAAACTTTTTCTCAAATTCTCTATACTTTCACTCATTAAAACCAAGTCATCTGCATGCAAAATTTCAATCATCAATTCTTCTCTTCCATTCTTGGTGATGCAGCCACTGCGATTGCAAAAAGCAGCGGTGACAACATAGATCCTTGATGTACGCCAACATGCGCCAAAAATTCTTCAAATAACTCATATCCCACTCTAACTTTCGTCTTTGCTCCACGGTAGAAGCTCATCATGTTTCTTGCAATTACGGCTGGCAACTCATTCTTTCTCATCGCCCACTTCATCACCTTTCTCCGAACTCTATTAAACGCCTTCCCAATATCCACCAAATATATATACAACTTTTTCTCTTTATCTTTATATTCTTCTTGCATTCTTACCACGACAAACAACGCATCTGTCGTTCCTATGCCAGGCGTTAAACCAAGTCGCATTGTAGCAACATTTACTAATTCTCGAATCCTTCTTTCCAGCACTTCTGCAACGATCTTCATAGCATGATCTAACTAACAGCTTTACTCCCCTGAACGCATTGCAACTACATACGTCTTTTTCCTAAAAAATTGGCGCTAGCACACAAGTCTACCATTCATCCGGCATCTCTTTTCCATGAAGCAGGCGTTGGCAAAGTTCCATCATCACACTAATCCCTACTTCTCCACTGGCAGATATCACCTTTGCACATACTTCACTGGGTCCAGCTGCCTTTCCTGGCTTCATTGCTTTTAATGCTATGGCCACTTTTCAGTAGGTAGTGTTTTTAATGGGCTCCACTAGCAGACAAGTTTCTGTTATGTGATCCCAGTTAGTCTCTCTGGGGGAGAAGATGAGCACCTTCACGTGGTCCCTCCTGTAAGTAGCTAAATTATGGAAGCAGCAATTCAAGCTGATTTATGAAGAAGCGAAACGAAGCTCATCAAGTCAGAGGAAATGATTCGGCTCTCGACGTACGAAAGTACAAACGGCCCTTTTTCGAGCCTGAGGCCACCCCAGCAGGGAAAATGGCCAAAAAGAAGAGAATTCGGCAAGGGTTGCCCTTACGAATACTCCAGCTAAAGGTGGAGGGGCTCACAACCAGTAAACTTGACATTTTTGAGCGACTGGCCTCTCAACATAACGTAACTATCATCCTTTTGCAGGAAACCCACTGCCAAACTGTGGGAAAGCTTGTTATTGATAACTATGAGCTGGCAGGATACACTATGAGCAGGAGACATGGCCTTGCCGCCTTTGTCAGAAACAACCTATCGTGGAAGCTACCAGCTTCTTCTGCAGAAGATTCAGATACAGAGTGGCAATGCATTAATGAGAGGGCTATAACATTATTTATAGCTATAAGCCCCCTTCTTGACAAATGACCCTGACATCACTGCCGGTTTTTGATACTCCATGCATTTATGCTGGTGATTTCAATTGTCAACATACTGACTGAGGGTACAATAACATCAGCTTTGATGGGGAGTGTTTAGCAGTATGGGCTGCAAACAACGACCTGACCCTTCTTCAAGACCCTAAGGGTAACTTTACTTTTCATTCGGGACGCTGGAAATCTGAGACTAATCCAGACCTAGCGTTTGCGAGAACCGAAACATCTTGCCAACTCCCTGACACACGACTACTTGGGAAGTTTCCACGGTCACAACACCAACCCTCCCCTGTAGCAGCCTCCCACCGCATAACAACTACAAGCAAATCGGTAAAGCGCTGGAACTTTTGCGAGACTAATTGAAAACGCTGCAGTATGATCACAGCATACCAAGCTTTCTGCAGTATGACCATCAATGCTGCAAAACAGTGTGTCCCTTATGGCAAGAGAAAGCTACATATACCATGCTGGGATAAAGAATGCGAAAATCTCTCCCAAACTACCCAAGACTCTACTGGTAATGCATAGATCTTGGTGCTAGCTCCCTGATCACAAAGCTTGATAATAACAGGCGTACACAATGGGAAGAGACTGTCTAAAACATAGACTTTACGCATTCGAGCCGTAAGGCGTGCAGAACAATAAATAAACTAACTGGCAGGTCCAGACCACCTCTTGGAGAATGCCCCATTACTGCCAATGTTATTGCATCACACCTCGTGAATAACGGGACTTACCCTGCGGGCAATAAAGACATAGCTCGTTACGAGTCTAGAGAAGTGTCTGAACTATGGAAGATTCCAACACCATCAGATCACAGCATCTCCGATGATTTTTCTGATAATGAGCTCACCTCAGCACTGAATCTCCTTAAGCCGGGAAAAACACCAGGCCCAGATCAGGTATGTTCGGAATTCATTCTCTATGGAGGCAAAGCACTGAAATCTTGGTTATATGAATTTCTATCTTCCTGCCTGCACCACCTCAAGATACCCAAGATCTGGAAACGAGCTGGTAAGGTTGCCATACCGAAACCCAATAAGCACCTGGATGACGCTGGGAGTTATCGTCCTATCTCACTCCTATGTGTTCCATACAAAATCCTTGAACGGCTCATCCATTCCCGTGTCGAGCCAATAATTAACCCTCACTTACCACCTGAACAAGCGGGTTTTCGACAGGTCGATCAACTCTAGAACAGGTCACTCACATGAGTCAAGATATTGAGAATTGCTTTGAAGACAAAAAAGAAAGCTGGTGCTGTCTTTATTGACCTCACAGCAGCATACGACACCGTATGGCATCGAGGCTTTGTCTACAAGCTCCTTCGACTCCTACTCGATAGGCACATGGTCAAGATGATGATGGAGCTTGTCTATAATCGCAGTTTTACCCTTACCAACAATCGTGGAGGGAAAAGCAGGCTGTGACGACTCAAAAATGGCGTACCTCAGGGTCCTGTTCTGACTCCACTCCTTTTTAACATTTACATCAATGACCACCAACCAACACTTCTTAGCTATATGCCTATGCCGATGATTTGGCCATAGTACATTTGGCTGCTGAATGGTCCTCATTGGAGAAGATTCCTAACCAGGACATGGCAACACTATCATCATACCTATAAAATTTGAGATTAAAACTCAGCAAAACCAAAACCGTGTCGACAGCTTTCCATTTAAACAACAGGGAAGCCAAGCGTGAGCTTAACATCGTAGTTGATGGAAATGGCCTGCCCTACAACCCTGCACCTATCTTGGGATTATCCTGGACAGGACCCTCACGTATCGACACCACTTGGAGACTCTATGCACGAAACTTACCTCATGCATCGTCCTGATCTGTCGATTGGTGGGTACTGGCTGAGGAACACGGGCAACAACTTCACGCATCGCCACTCTTGCCCTTGTTTACTCCACCGCCAAGTACTGCGCACCAGTGTGGAGTCGCAGTGCACATACACACCTGCTTGACAGAGATATTAATGATGCCTTGCGCATGGTGACAAAATGCCTAAAACCAACACTCATGGAGTATCTTCCAGTTCCCTCTGGCATTCCCCCTGCTGAGCTTCGTTGCAATGCTATCACACTCTCACTGGCATGGAAGTTCTTAGAACCAGGCCATACACTCCATAAATATTTCAACAGACCAATGACAAAGCGCCTTAAATTAAGAAAACCATTTGCCATTGAAGTGCAAGGCTTGCTAGCTCAAATCACCAATGCCCCAACATGGATCCACAATACCTGGAAAGAGAACTGGACAAAAGATATCTCATATCTTCACTCTTCACACTGACATGAATCGTCTTCACACTGACATCGGACGATTTGGATCTCTAATGTATAGATGGGGACCGACAACAACTGCAGTTTGTGATTGTGGTGCAGAACAACAAACTCCTAAACGTTTACTATATCAATGCCTCATTTACAATCTAGCCAGGGTATTGGTATTGGATGATAACACCATTGATTGGCTGCTTAATGTATGCCCAGATATTTAATCCTCTGCAGATGATCAAACAGCAACACCTCAAACGAAAGAAGAAGTTACTCTCTTTATTCATTATTTCCTCCAGGTGATTTTTTCCATCTTCTTTTCCTTTCTTTTTAACTGAAACCTAACTTTTCCTCTCGTGCATCTACCTCCTTCAATTAATTTTCCATCTTTTTTAAATAGCTTTATTTGTAAAAATATTACTTTGTTTTTCGGTTAAGTTAGCTGATTCTTTTTTAGCTGCTTTTCCCACAGCATCAGCAACCATTTTCTTTGTTCAATTCTTCGCATTGTTATATCTAGCCTTGCTTTTCTCTGATCAATTGACACATCTTTAACAATTTTTTTTATCTTTTATTCAAAGCAGGTAAATTTGATTAGAAAAGCATGTAACATTTGACAACCACGTAAAACACGGCTGCTATGTGGAGTGATAAGTGAAGGTGTCACAGCTTATTAAATAATCCAAATATATTTAAGACATAAGTATCATGTATCACCAGTTTTTCAAACTTTTGCTTAGCTCTAGGTAAAAGACACATTTGTAAACAATTACCGCAATAGTATTTGACCAATGCTTGACGATTTCTTTTGATTCAGCATGAAGCTGTTCACGTTCTTGCTTCAACTGCCGAGCTGCTTCAAGCTCACGTTCTTTTAGTGTCAGCGAGGATTGTATTCTCTCCCATTCACTTCTAGGAATTACTTTTATCTGAAAAAGACTTGTATAAGGAACAAATTGTCATAAAAAGAATTATAGCAAAACAAACACACCTTGGCCTGTTATTGTTGGTCAATGTCACAGAACAACTAGTGATCAGACATGTTTCAAACATGCCAATACTGCTACCACAGTGCATTCCTATGACTAACAGTCCATCAAGCACTGAAATTGTTAGGTAAGCTACTTTTAATAAACTTATACCATAGATTGAAGTCAGATATCTGCAAAGGCATTGTAGTAGCATCTTTATGCTGCATAAACTGCAGTTGAAAGGATCATTCATGTGGACGACAGAAATAGAGTAAAAAAACTGTGAAAATTCAGACAAGTACAACGGCCACTTTTTTACATCTGAGGTTTCTACGTTGAATGTAAACTGGCCGTTATATTAGTCTATCAAGCAACATTTAACCTGTCTCAAATCTGTTCCTTCAGCTGTCATCATTGATCCAATTCTTCCAACTTCTTGAGAAGGTCTTAAATTCGGGGCACTCGATGGTATGTCTAATAAAGAATAGTAGAACAATTCAGCCTTAAAGAAATATTTTTAACATCAAACCCAATAAGTGTCAAGTGCAACAAATCCCTGGCTGACCTCTACGTCTGTATCACAGCCACTATAACTCAATCCCAAATAAATGTACCTCCTAAAATGGATTTTATTTCGTCTCAACTTGACTATTCCACTAATGGTAACACAACCGTTTGACTGCAATCTTGCAGGTAGTCAACTTATCACGGTTTTACTGCACTTGAATATTTCAGATTTGAGTAGCCAGCTTAAAAATGGTAGTATTTGATTCCAACACCCAATTATTACCTATTAACAATGAAACTCGGATGCAAAATAAAAATAATGACACATAATAAATCAGAATGCGTTTATCTACCAGGTGACTCTATACACAAAGAAAATAACACTTGCTAACTTGAAACATATCTAAAACACTATATCTTGAAATCATGATAAACAACCAACAGTCATTTGGTTTGCTTTACAGAAATGCAATCGACACAATTAAGTGAGCAACGTGGTCATATGAGTTGGAGTATTGCTATTATGGTGTCAATAATTAAACTATGTTAAGTCAAACCTCACAATCACTGTATAGTTGGGCCATCGTTAGTATAAGCACTTTACAATTAATTTTTCCACTCAACAGATTAGAATAAGTGCTAAATTTATACAAAGCAATACAAAGTATTTCAAGCTAAATGTTGAAATTTGACAAAATTGGAATAGGTCTGCCCAACTTATTCTACAGTGGCTCTAATTAGTTTATGTCCACAATGTCTGCAATGTCCATGATTTTTGGCAATGCACATGATAAAGTGTTAGGATTATATTTAGAATTTAGGTCATCATTATGATAAGGATTAGCGTTTGAGTTAAGATTAGATTAGTTGACATAACATGCATCATAGAAATGTACTTTTTAGAAGAACCCATGGCGCTAAAGACACTGCCCCACAAGTCTAAAAATAAAGAAAAAAAAACAAAAAGTTGAACACTGGAAAAAAACAATTTTAGCATATTTCTTTTACCTCTTTTCATTTGTGAAAATCTATTTGTTCCAGCTCGTCTTCCATATTGAATAAAATTAGCATTCTGAACAGTTGCCATAATTTTTGTGACAAAATAAAATGCTTGTAACTAAAATCTAAATAAAAATATAAAAAAATAAACAATGTTGAGTTTTCTTAAGAATTGGCTGTAATGCTTAAACTAAACCTAACCCTAATCCTAACTAAATTTAACCCTAGTGTTGATCTTTGTTTCTTTAAAATTTTTACATTTTAATATTAATAAGACCAGTGCTCTAGGAGACCCCAAAGCACAACATCAAAAGCAGATGCTTATCACAGTGTGCTGCTTGTCACTACATATTGAAAAGCTTGATCTCAATATCAATACAGAGTAACATAACACAAGATCAAGTATTTATCTAAGTTTTGGTTAAATTAGGGTGTGCACTAACACTTCACCTATAGCTTCAAAACAAATGTGCCAAGAACAACTTTGCCATCCTAAATCTAGAATTCCTTTTTCTGGAAACTGAATTTGCTTGCTGATGTGACTTGTTGTCCATGTGATGTGTGTGTGTCCTTAAATGAGACCCTCATGATATAGATATTGCTGTATTATATTGTTTATGTATTGCATCTTTTTTTTGCACCCATTGGAAAATTTGTTCTTATTCAGCAATTTTATTATTGAGTGTTTTTCACACACCCCTGATGAGACCCAATAAGGTTAAAACTGATTGTGGGTTATTGACATAATGTAATAGAATGCTGTATGGTACCGTGTAATGTTGGTAACCATTTATGAGCAAAATTTTCTATTTTACTTTAGTGTGTCACTGGAGGAAGATACCTCTAAATAGAAGATTGCCTTGAAAATGGCTACCTAGCAACTAACAACCTCTATATTTTTTCTGGAATTAATATCAATGCTTTTTATCCCACATAAAACCAAAATGTCAAAGTGCAACTAAAGTTGTTCAAAAACATGTGACTTAAAGTGCAGTCGGCATAATTACTCTCAAATAAATGACTGCTTTCCTAAAAGAATTGTCCTGAGAAGAGTTTTCATAACTAAGCAATTACAATATAGTAGGCATTTAATGAAACTGTTCTTGAGTCTGAGCAAACTGTTTTCAGGTTTTAGTGTTTTTTTTTTAAACCAATCTATTAAAAACCTCTAAGCGGGTAATTTTACAAAGTACATCTTATAATTCTTCAAGTGTATTGGACAATGTATACCTGTGGGTCAATCTATCTTACTTTGACTGTGTCTAGCTGTTAAACTAAAAAAGTTTGTTTGACAATAATGAATTGCTGTTTCTGTAGCTGCAGTAGCTACGGCATACTGGGACCACAACCACTTCCTCTGTTGTAGTTGTTGTTAATGAAACACATTCCCAACTTTTTTCAATTGAGCCTACACTATGCAGCTGCCTGAAGATCATATACTTGTATATCAAAGCGTTTGCAACAGCCCCTTGCCATGCTCCCAGTATGTTCTTGCTGCTTGGTAGGTGCCACTTCTTGTGAGGACAATCATCAAAGTTTTTTGTCCAAGGGTAGAGAGCCTTATCCTGAGAATGAGACCAAATATTAATTATCTTCATATTGCTGCACTCTTCAATATTTGACAACATATGCAAATGCTTGTCTAGCTCCACGTAATATAAAGCTATTTGGTCATAACTGTCAATTGACACAAAGGTATTTCCAGTGACGAGCATTACAGAGATTGAGATATGCCTTGGTTTATGGTCAACTGTTGCAGTTGTTCAGAAGTATCGAAATGCAGAGCTGCAAAATTACGCATGTCATCAGCAGCGCTCATGAGCTAAGTGGAAACTTTAACAGCAGAATATATTCGTGGACTGACAAACATTTTCTTACAGTTCTACTACGGTATGCTAACGCAAAATCTCATCCAAGACCTGTGGTTGAGTAGCAAAGATATTGATGTTGCAAAGTCAGCTGCCATTTCCTCAAACTTACTTTTTTATCTTGCCTTGAAAACAAAACGCTAAAACGGCAGCGACCAGAAACAGCGCGAGTGCAGTGTTTGTGTTGTTATAGATACCTTAATTGATGCGTGTAAATAAGATTTCCATTTAAAAAAATAGTTATGTCGTTTTTAGTGCAGGGTTGGAGTAAGGAGAGACAAAGGAAGCTTAAGCCCAAAGCCCCGCAAAATTTAGGGACCCAGTGAAAGTTAGGGATCCTGCAAGTATAAAAATTTTAATACATTGTGATTAAAAGACCTGACTTTTTTTCAACCCTCAATTCAAAAAGCACATCCTTTAAAAACGATGTCATCTTGAATATAGTGGGCTCAATTAAGACCATTCTAAGTTGCCTAAGCTGTATCAGCTCGCCTTGTACCTCACGATGTTAATTGTTTGATCAGGATGTCTAGCGGTCAAAATTCCTATTTTGTAATACTGTACTATACTAATAATGACTAATTGTGATACCCAGGCGCGTAGCCAGGATTTTTGTAAGGAAGAGGCTAACTAAATTCGCATTAATATAATCACTAATCAGAAATTTTGCTGTTATGTATTCTGATTAGCTCGGGGGTTGGCGTAGTATAATTTAATGGTTAATGAGCCCACAAAAAATATACTAATTGCTGTTAGTATTTTCTTCGCTTAACTATCATCCGCTTTTAATACTTCTTCCTCTGTAATGTTGTTCTGGTAGTTTTTGGACCGCCGCTCATTTATAGCCTGTATAAGGCGGTGAGATTTTTTACTGATTCAGAGCAGTAGTGAGAGAGAGTAGAGGAGAAAGAAAGAAATGTGCTGCTCTGTGGTGATTTGTTGTGGATTATTAGCGCGACAAGAATCAAGCAATCAATTGATGGATTTAGTCTTTTTTGGTTTGGTTCTGATTGATATAATAAAGTGCATTAGTTTCTGTGATCGACGAGCGAAGGAATTTGAAGTCTCAGAGTATTTTGTGAATATATTTGTTCTGTTCTTGATTGAGAAGTGCGTGGTTCAAAGTACTTCAGTAGAAGCCAATCTTCTCCTAGTTGTTAAGTTGCAGCCAGACTTAATTATGCGAGCGATACTAGAAGTCGCGTCAATTTTAAGAAAAAAATCAAAGCTGAGATAGGACCCAAATTTTTATTGCAGCGACACCTGCATTGCACAGCCAGCATACATACAAAGAAAAAGTTTTCTATTTGTTTCTTTATTGCCATAGCTTCATCTCTTTCCTTTGGCTTCGTGCTGGTAAGTATTATGTGAGTCATCAGGCATCTTATAACGCCAGAAAATCTTTCCTTCAAAACGTAAACAGCATCATATCGACCAGACCACCAAGTTGAATTTAATGCTTGTAATGTAAGATTTGAGCAAGAACGATCATGGACATTCTGAAGCTATTGCCATCCCACAATACTATGTCCAAAAAATTATATACCGACTCAATGGTGTCGTAAAATTGACGAGTCTCAGTCACAGTTTCCATGGCATCCTTTAGCATCAAATTTAAATTGTGCAAAGCACAATGCACGTAGTAAACATACGGAGCCACATCTTGAATCTTCTTGTGCAAGCTGGAGTACTTCCAGCTTATCTCTGCAGCGCCATCATATCCTTGTCCTTGACAGTGTTATTACATCAAGCCCCTTCTATTGAATGGAATTTGTTATCAGTTTGTGCAATCCAATAGCAGATGAATTCTCAACTTCGATAAATGAGGTTAACGCTTCAACAACTTTCAGTTCTGATGGCTTTCTATCATCGTGGTAATCGATTTTGACGTAACGAAATACTTCACTTAGCTGTTCCATTTTGCTGATATCGTGAGTCATTTTAAGAATAATGGCAAAAAAGGAGCGCTTTGTAGTTCGCTTTTTATTTCAGGGAGAACTTCTTGAGCTAATACTGATGTTAGCTCATTTTGTATCAAAGGACTTAAATATTTTGGAGAACCTTTAGGCAGTTGTGAAAGTTTGTCTAAAACAGTGTCTTATTTGGCAAGAAGCTGTATGATAGAGAGAAAGTCGCCCTTGTTATCCTTCGAAAGTTCTTCACTGGATCCGCGAAAAAGTAAGTTGCACTTTGCTAGCATCAACGTAACATTCACTGGTTTTTCCAAAGCATTTTGCCAAAAGTTCGTTTTTCCAGCAAAGACTCGTGCAACGCTTCTTCTATTGTCCCCCTGTTTCTCCATTGCTCATATATGACACACGCCTCCGCATGATGTATGGAGTATTCATGGCTTCGAATTCGCTACGATAAATGCCTCCAGTCATTTGAACCTGCTGTTCCCCAAGGATTTTGAAGTGGGTAAGAAGTCCGTGGAGGGACATTTTTATGAAAAAATTCCCAGCAGGAATGGCAGTAAACACGGTCCATGCTTGATGAATAACATAATCAATATTTTTGTAGTTTTAGACCTGATTGTGTTGCAAAATGGTAATAATTTGTTGAAAATGAACGACCGCTTTGGAACGGATCTTTAGGAAAAGATCCTTCAGATTGTTTGGGACTTTCCTGAACTCTGAGTTTACACTATTGGTGGGAAAGTCGTTATTTTTGCTTGCATCTGATCTATCTTTAATAGTATTTGAATTTTCCGTCTCACGAATGCTGACGTCAGCAAGTTGGGGAGTATTTTCTGTCTCACAAATGCTGACGTCTTGCTCATCCGCTTTGGATGTTTCTTGTCGAGTTAGCCACAAACTCAGTAGCTGAAAGTTTCTAGCTGCCTCAGCTATTTTTCTTCTCTTAGCTTGTCTTTTTTTGTGCCCCGCATTGATAATTTCTTTTCCTATTAAATTGCAGTCAAATAGAGTTTTACAATGTTGTTATTCAAAACAATAAAATGTTTAATAAAATTTAGACAACGGTTAGTAAAGTTTAATGTAACAAACTTTCTTTGTTATTGTTTTTCCGGCTCACGAAATAGTACTACTGGGAGCGTAAGGACTACGTTATTTCTAACAAAAAAGTTTTAAATAGAAAGCTTAAATCTGACTTTTCATCACTCAAATCACAACTTCTTTCCATGAAAGAAGTTTATTAATAGGAATCACAAATCTGATTGACCAATGAAATGAATGACGTCTAGCACCCAGGTATTTAAACTAAACCTACGTGGCTTATTCAAATAGAATAATCATTGTTCTCGCAAACACAGGTGTTGGATTTCACTAACCCTTAAAACTCTAACTCCTGCCACACAGGCAAAAAAGTGGCACAAAAAGCGTTGATTTTCACCGCACAAATTACGAATTTACCTATTTATATAAAGCGGGAAAATTTACCAGAAAAATTTAGCAACTTCGAGAAAATATTATACCTATTTCGTAATTATTTTACAACGATATAAGCCAGCCAGACAGTAACTGTTACGTAGCAAAGCATCAAGTTAAAAATCTGGTGAACAAGTTATGTAACATGTGATACTATTGAGTTTATAGACTATGGTAGAAAATTTTAGAATTATCTCGAAGCCATGACGTATGACGACGTCATAAAGCAAACTTTATTAACAATTACAAGGTAAAAGAAAGCGGATAAATATAATGCTATATGATCATTATACCTTTAACTTATTTTACTATACAGACTTGAGTGGAAGTACCGTACGGATTACATCATGACTACGTCACAATTAAAATGAATGTGTCACAATCAAAACTTTAACTATAGTAAGAAATGCTTCATATATAAATTAAAATTATTGATGAAGTGTGATATTTAATAATAAGAAGTTTGCTTGAGCTTTTAACGAAAATATTTTACAATAAAATGTAGCAATGCAGGGCCCCCTCGTGATGGGGCCCCGGTGCATTGCACCGGCGGTAGTTACGGCCCTGTTCTGGAAGCAGTTTGTGGCGTCCTGCCCTACAAAATTTAAAGTTGTTGAATTACGAAGAGTAATTGTGACTGATGTACTATTAAATATTTAACTACCTCTTCGTTTGTATTCTGTTTCGACTCTAAACCTTAAGTTTTACATATGTAAAAAATAAAAAATATATATTTAGCTTAAATAAGATTTTTGTGTTATTTAATGTCGAAAATTCGCAATTGGAGCAAGAGCTAGGTCTCATTTGACTTCACAAAAGTTACTCGGAATAGTCGTGATGGTGCACAGTGTCTTCACTGCTCGGTCGTGATGTCAAATGCGTCATTACGACCCTCTAAGATAAAAAATTATTGCGATAAAAATTATCCCCAAAAAAAGGATGATGATATCAATGCGTAAGGCCTTCAGACGTGGGAAAAACTTGGCCTTCAGCGAAGACACATGTTTAGAAAAGGAACGAGTGCGGTCGAAGGTGACCCCAAGAAAAGTTGGAGTGGAATTGAAACGGAGGCGTGAGTTGAGTAAGAAGGGCTGGGGCTGGAGATGAGCTTGATGGGGATCCACTGAGAAGAAAGAGACCTCACATTTGCTCGGATTGAGAGGAAGACACCAGTACTCGGACGAGCGCTCCAATCGAAACAGAGCTACTTGTGTGGCCTCCACCGCAGTACCGACCGAGGGGGAAGAGGACCAAATCGCTAGATTGTCCGCATAAAAAGAGCAGCTGACAGAAGAAGGCAGAGAAGCCGGAAGATCACTGATGAAAAGACCGAAAAGTACAAGGCCAAGAACGGATCCTTGTGGAACACCTCGACGGACTTGAAAGAAACGACTTTTGTGATTTGGATAGACCACGCAAGCGCACTTATCAGAAAGGAAAGATCCAGTCCAACGAGCAAAGTAAGGAGGGAGGGCAGCCGAAATAAGTTTTTGGAAAAAGGCAGGTTGAAAGACAGAGTCAAAAGCTTTGGAGAAATCAATAGTAGACAGGATCGTCTGAGAACCCGGCTTGAGTTTGTTAAATCCATTCGAAATAGACTGAGAAAATAAAGAAATTGTTTTAGAGTAGACAGTCCAGGGCGGAAACCGGCCTGGCGGGGAGAGAGAATGGAATTTGGCTCCAGGAAGCAGAGTATACGGATTAGTATGATGCGTTCAAAAGCTTTAATACGCAGAAGGTGAGAGAGATAGTCTGGAAGAAAGTACGAAATTCGAGAGGTTTTCCCATGTTATGGATGGGAATATTGGAAGATGTCTTCCAGATGGAAGGAAAGGAATGCAAAGACCTAGAAAGATTGAAAATGTGAAGGAGAAAATCCATGCCAGAGCGAGGAAGATGCTTTAGCATGGGATGGGCAACTTTGTCTGGGCCAGTGGCAGTGAACAGGGAGAGGTCACAGGTAGCCGCAAGAAATTCATCGGGGGAGAAATGAGAGCAGATGGGCGAGTCAGACTCCTCAGGGCACGTGGCTCGGCGGAGCTCGGAAAGGTAGCCTCTGGCTGTGCTACGCAAGGCCTTTGGCTGGGAGACAGAAAAGTGAGTTTTCAAGTAATCGGCGATGACCGAAGCCGTTTCCCTGGGAGAGGAACAGTTAGGGAATTAGGAAAGAAGGAAGAAGAATCAGCGACAGATCGAAGAAGAGAGTATGCAGATTTAGGGTTAAATTTGAGCGAGAGAGAAGAGCAAGTCGCCTGCCATACCTTAGCCTTGACGATAACAGACAAGGCACGTCGGGAAGTGGAGAAGTAAGCCTGACGATCTTCATCGCTTCTGTGAGCGGTAGCGAAAGCCTTGCATCTTTCACTAAGCGTACCTTCCACTTCAGCTAACCACCAGGCTTTAGGATGGCGTTTGGCGCGACTGAATGTAATGAAAAATTTGACCGCATTTATTGTCAGAGAACTAAAGAGACCAGCAGCAGAGCAAAGAGAAACAGACGAGTATTCCTCTGCAGAAGAACAGTGCGCGTCAAATTCATCCCTGGTCAAAGTAAAAAGTAAAGTCATCCCAGTGAGCTTTCTGAAAATTGAAGGAAAGAGGACGTTCGTTGGGAAGAAAAACCGGACAAAGAGGGACAGATAGAAGAATTGGTAGGTGATCAGAACCCAGGTCCTGAAGCACCTCCTAGGAGAAAGATAAGGCGAGAGAGGAGAGAACACAGAAGATGTCAGGGGAGGAGCGACTGCCAGAGCAGCGATGAAGAAGAGTAGGTATGTCAGGAACCTTGAGGGGAGGAGGTCAGAAAAGATGGTCCAATCTAATACTTCCTGCCCGCGGGGGCCGGAAGTACTTTTTGAATCCTGTGTAATGGCAATTGAAGTCGCTCAGAATAAAGAGATTTCTGGAGGAAGGAATGATGGAGGGAGAAAAGGAGTCGGTTCTGCCATCAGTCTGACAAGAGCGAATGGAGGAACCATAAACATTAAGAAATGAGAACGAGGAGGAGTTGTTAAGAGAGATGTTGACCCCTACATAATTAGAGTAAGAGTTAAGCAAAAAAAGAAAGGAGGTAGAATGCTCAGAGAAGGACAAGTCCTGCCTGACAAAAATGATGATGCCGCCGCTAGCCTGCGTGGCATCACAAGAGAGAATGCCAGACCCGGCGTGGGTGCGATCAGATCGCAGAACAGAGGATCCAAGGATCTGGAAAGAGGAAGATGAATTAAGTTTAGATTCCTGGATACAAATAAGTTCAACGGGATGAGACGAAAGAAAGTGTAGAAATTCAGTGCTCCCGGCTCGGAGATCTCCAGCATTCCATTGAAGAACCCTGAGGGAGTCAGAGGAGAAAGAGGAAGCAGGAGATGTAGAGAGACAGCCAGGAACATTAGGCGGTGGTGAGGGTGCAGAGGAAGGAGAAACAAAATGGGCGAAATAGGGGTAAGAGGTTTGAAAACGAGGGTGGGGCATAAGTGCTGCATTAGCAGAGGGGTGGGCCAGATTGTACAGTGGAGGTATACAAGCTGGAGGAGTACGAGGAGGAAGTCACAGTGTTATCTCCAGAAAAAGCAGGGACGCAGCAGGACGGGCAGCTCCAGGAGTGAGAGCTACCAAGAGTTTTGAATTTAAAGAAGTAGTGTACTGAGCACCTTAAATGAACCCATTTGGAGCAGGTGTAGCATTGCATTGATCTATCCCGCCAGGTCACTTTTCCACCGCTCACTGAACAGGAAAAGATGGGAACCAGGGTTGGGATGAACGTTGCCGCTCATCAAGAGTAAGAGAAGAATGAGGAGACAAAGACGGGCAAGACAGGGGCGCGCTATGTGAATTTAAGAAATATGTACACTGGAAGCAAAATTTTTGTGAAGTCACACGTTAAATACGTTGGTTATAGCCGTTGACTAGTCACAAATGACCAAAAGTCATATTTATAATGCTTCATCAAAATTGGCGAATCACAAACAATCCACAACAAAATAGTTTCTAAAAGTGAGTTGCTGTTGATGCCAAAGTAGCGATTGCACAATCTTAACCTTAATCCCAACTTTGACCAACCATAAGCCCAACCCTACGTACTGATTTGTGACAAAATTACTGGACGAATTTTACCAGGTGACAAAATTGCTCAGAGGTGTCACAAGTAGTGCTATTGGAGACGTTAGTTTTTTGTATGTTTTTACTATGATTGTGTACTTTTTAAACTCACAAAAGCATGGAAAACTGCGTGGTTATAAATGGCATAGGATTGTAGTAGGCATAGTGGACAAAGTGCAAAGATAATAGGGAAGGTATGCGACTGAAAACCAGTCACACCAATATAAAGAAGCCTTATCTCTTTCCTTTCAAAAAAAGTTTTAACTTTAGATTTAAGCATTGAGTGGATACAATTAGATTTTACATTATAAACTCTTGTTACCATTACTGTGCCTGCTGTATGCCTGTACTACGCCTATTTTGCCTGTTTAGTACTATTGTGGAAAATCTAGCACTGGCTTTGCACAGTTTAAACTATTCTACATTACTGGTCCTTTAATTTGTCTAAAGACTAATTTCTATAAAAAGCATTTGGGCTAATGCGTAAATTATAAGCTTTGTAATGCATTTTATTTTTTGTGGTGCTTTTTGTAATTTATATGTGTTATAAACTACTAGTACTTATTTTACACTGGTGTAGCTTAAAGCAATATAGCACTGGTTGGTAGTTGTCAGATTGTGAGTTTGATTACCTCGTGAGTTTTTGATTGCTGTGTGCTTGGGAAAGCACTGCATGGTAATTTTTCCTGCTTGATTGCAGGCTTGTGGTGGAAATCCACTGTATTAAGCATTTGCAGATATTTTGTGGTTATGTGCTCCGACTATTAATTGAGCCCCATAGCTCCCTCTTTGGTATGACTGAGTAATCTGTGATAGTAAACAGGTTACTCCTCCTTGCAAAGTTACTTTCGATGTAACTCCTATTGCTTAGTGCCAAGCAGGAGATCATTGATTATCATTTTTAAAGTATTTGGTGTGACTCAACAAGGGAATTAAATTATACCCAAGTCTATCATTGTGAAGTATACACTTTAACCACTACACTATTGTGTTGGTATATCTTCTTAGCAGTACCGGTTACTCCAAACTTAATTGTAACATCAGTTCTATTCATTATGACAAAATTTTTTGCATTACTAAATGATAAGTCCATAATAATAACTACACTTTTTATTGCACTTCATGTTCATAATTGTTGGAATTGCATTTTATGGTGAATGTGTATATACTCAATTCATTTGTCTTTACAACATCTCACTTCATTAATTCCAAAGCTTTTGCCACAGCATTCTAAAAGTAAAGCATTTTTTTAAATTTTGTGCTATTCTTAAGCAGCTATGTTGTATTGAAACAAATTCTAAAGTGCATAGCATATGTATAATACTGAGTTAAACATCACTTTTATTTTTATTATTATCACCATCTTAGTATAACCACAAATCATTTTAATGAAAGATTTTTATTATTACATCATATTGGGTATTTTTCCATACATAAGTAGTGTGTCTTTTAAAAAGCACTTTTGCTGTGTGACATTCAGCATTGCAGTGGCAAAATGGTTAGTATTGCTGTAGGAGTTTGATTCTTCATGTCATTTTTTTGATTTTTTGACTTAGGTTGGGTTCTATTGGGTATGTATAGTGGTAAAGTTATCTATTTGTTTTGGATGACATAACAGTGGTGTACATCGAGTGGGTGGGTATCAGTTTGAATTGAATATTTGTTGAATGATGTGTTTAATGTGTCATAAAAATCTGCCAATTGCAAATGACTAGACGCTCATTTTTTTAAAATCTGGACAATTTGCCTAATCAGAAATTTTCAATAGCTAAATAAATTTGAAAGGCAAAATGGCATCAATGGCCAAATAACCACTGCCTTCTTATTAGCTACATACTCTTTTTTTTTTCTGAGATCAGTTATCAAATTAAATTCCACAATGTTTATTCACTATTGGTACTTGTAATGGCCACTAGGTATACATTTTACTGCTTGCACACTTAACAACGGAAAGATTAAAAATGTGATTGGCAAAATGCTGGTCAAATGGCAAAAACACAACAATGACGGTAATCTGTGCATGGAAAAGTAAGTTTAGCCATTTTGATGACATTGGTCATGGGTTCAAACCTCACAGTTATTTGGCTATATTGTTAGGCAGTGGCTATTTTGCTGTCGATGCACTAAAAAGCACTAAAAGTAGGTTCTCATACATTTACATACTGGGCCTGCCCCTTCAGTGTGCACAGCCTTTCTTTTAATGCCCTACCAGCTGAGATTCGAACCCGCAACCATGATATCTCAAGACCAGCGCACTATCCACTACACCACAGTGTCACTGGTTTAATTATAGCAAATACAACTATATAAACACACGTGAATGATTACAGCAAAATAGATTCCAAGGGCAAATTGCTGTCGACGGCGAAATAGCCACTGCCATATTGTTAAGCATTTGGGAATGGCATCATGACAGTTTTGTATGCTAGAGTGCCTCAGCATTTGATCTCCAAAGTGGGTCTAAACACAGCAGTCTTGCAGCATGGTGCACGCATTGTTTTTTCTGATGCTGAAAGGTAAAATCATGTTTGAAAGCAAAAACTAAAAAAGCAAAACAAGCCACTCCATTTTAATTATGTAGACTTACTACATGTATATTGGAAAACACAAATTTCAGTGATACACAGAACCATGGTGCAGTAGAGTGTTTTCATACTCTTTGTTTTGTGTTCAGTAGGTTCTCATCATATAGGAGTCACCAATATACTGTTCGACTGCAGTTTTGCTGTGGAGGTTGAGAAACTTGCAGCTTAAGAATTTTACTTCTATTTAGCCAAGACTGTTGTTAATTTGTAATACAGCTAATTTGTAAAAAGCAAAGGGTGACGTTAATAGTTCATGGAGATAGTAATTTAAACACTCAAGTGATTTGGGCTAGGGAGCCGGAGCTGGAGCTGGAGCTAGTGAGTGAGTACTTGATAGCTTCAAAGCTGGAGCCGGAGCTAGAGGTGGTGATGACTTGATAGCTTTGGAGCTGGGGCCGGAGCTAGTGCTGTTTTGCAGTGGCTCCCCAGCCCTGATCTTGGCTGTGCTAGAGAAAATTTGACAAATTTTTTCAAGAAATCATCCTTTGCCAAAGAGCAAGTTTTAGAGCTTTTGTGGAGTCATCTCAGATGCACAAAAGAATCTGTGTGGCTGCTGCTGTTTGAAAACAAGTGCCTTGATGAAAGTTTGGTGTAGTCGAGATCATAGCTTTTTTCAGTTTATTTTGTTTGGGAAATTGGGGATTTGTTTTGGCACGTAATAAGTTTATATGAAAGCATATATTTTCCAAACGACAGTAATGGGTTTTTAAACAAAATGACAGTATTTTCAACTATAACTGTTATCATGGCACTACCAGTAAGTTTCATACTTTAGCAAAAGTGTTGGTCTGTTTTTCGTTAATCTGCCCGATTTAAATGTTGAGTGAAGTTTGTCTTCAACTCATAGCCAAGAGTTTTGGAAACGTATTAAGTGTCAGATACCTAGAAGGGCACACTGATGGTCATCTGGATTTTTGTTTTGCATTTTTAATGTTGAACTTCAATGCTAAATTTTTCTGCTATTGTTTTGCAGTATACAATTAGTCCGGTTTAGTGTGACGTGTAGTATTTATATATATATATTATTTGTCACTATGTCAACACCAGCAAGGCGAAGACTCATGCGTGATTTTAAAAAGTAAGCTGAAATGTGTTTTCATCGTAATTCATTCAAAAATTCAATTTTTTGTTTCAAAATCTTGAAATTTGATTGCATGCGAAGAAAATGCAAGCTAACTGTGTAAGATTTGTTGTAGTTTTAGATTTGAATTATCTAAATCCTAAAGCAGAGTTGTGCAAACGACGGTCTGCGATGTGAAGTTGAGCAGCCAGAGGAAAGCTGTAACTCGTGGCCTGGCCTCCACCGATTGATCACTCGAAATAAAAAATGGTCTTCACTCTTCGGTTCAACCTTTTCACTACCAACTGGACAATACGTTCCAAAGATTTTTTTGAAGCTACCATTGGGATAAACAGCATTAGAAGTCAACGGCTTTGTATTCCAGTGGTATAATCACGCACAATGCTTCTTGCCATGTGATAAAATTTCACGCGATTGCATCATTCTTTGAATTATTGTCGTTTAGTCAGACCAACTCAAAAGTTGTTTTTGAGTTATTGAATTTAGTGAGATGTAGTTGAGGAAATGCATTTCGATATTTTTATGCCATACCATAACTAAACTCATTTACGGAGTTTTTGTGGATGTCTCTTGGTTGTGTTTTAGACTTGTTTGACTTTTTCGTTTGTTCATGTTGCATGATATTTGTACGTTGAATGCTATTGGGACATATAATCCCAACATAAAATACCATTGGGATTATATGTCCCAAAATATTTAGCGCCCCATTTCTTCTTTCGACCGTTGTGAAAAATAAAATTACACTTTTAATGCTTATTTGTCTATTCTGCAAGAAACCAAGAAAGTAAAAGAAAATAAATTTACTATCGAAAAATAAACTTTTGGTAGTGAAAGGGTTAATAATTCTAAAAAAAATCTCCAAAAAAGTTCTTAAGTTTGAAATCACTGTCTTTTTGTTGCTGGTCCTCAAAATAGTTGGCGCGTGATCTGCAGTATCTCATAGCTGAGTGAAATTGACCTACCTGAAAAAAAGACTTGTTTTTAATCTCTGCAATCGTGATTTTCATTTTTAGAAATAATGATGCATGCCGAGTAATCCATTCGCTGGAGCGCTGCTCGTAGTATTGAATTCATCAATTTGTATTTTGTGGTGCAGGATACAAGAAGACCCTCCAACCGGTGTGAGTGGTGCCCCATCGGAGCACAACATTATGGTGTGGAACGCGTTGATATTTGGTCCTGAGAACACGCCATTTGAAGACGGAACGTTCAAATTAAAAATTGAATTTACTGAGGAATATCCAAATAAACCACCTTCAGTAAAATTTGTTTCGGCCATGTTCCACCCTAACGGTAAGCAGTGAACTGAGTTAGATGTTGCAATTTGCGTATGGGTGTAAAACCGTACATGATTTAGCGTTTACCTATTTTTTATACGTTAGTAAGATTACTTCAGTGCATCTTGTTAGTCAATGAAGTTATTTCCTTTGACGGTGTTCAGTAACAATCAACAAAAGAAACTAACTTGTTAGTTACTTTGCTATTGTTATTTATCATTGCAGTGGCCAGACGTGCTTAGACGATGTTCATGTTTATAGTAACCCATTTTCACCAGTTGATATAGGTGGGTACACCGTTTTAAATAATGAAACAAATACTTTTGTCCTGGTTAAAAAACGGGGGGAGCAGTTTTCCTGCTTTGCGTTCTTTACATGCATAGATTATTATTATTAGCGTCATTGCCAACGCCAGTCGCCAGAAAGCTAATCTTTGAGATTTTAGAACTGGTTTAGATTTGTGGAATTTCACGCAATTTTGTCTATTTTGATATCATCCAATATATAATCAATGAATGTCTGCAAAAACATTACCGGTAATAAATTATTTTGTTTCAGTGTACGCTGATGGCGGGATCTGTTTGGATATTTTACAAAACAGATGGAGCCCAACCTATGACGTTGCATCTATTCTCACTTCAATTCAGGTAAATTATTTTATGAAACTGTGAGGAAGCAATTACTGCATAGTCGGTTCGATTGTTTAGGCTGGCCGACGTAGAGCTGCCGTGCTATGCATTTTGCACTTATTTGTAGTAACTCGTCAGAAACTGATCGAGTTTACTTTCAGCATGTTTCGTCGGAAGGAGACTCCTGAGAGACTGCTTTAAGCCTCAGGGTCTTCAAGTCAGCAGCCACTTAGTTGTCATTGAGGTTGGCGCAAGTCGCAGTAAAATCCGAAAGCGTCAATTTAAATGTAAACCAAAGTTTCGTTTGGCAACGCTGAAGCAAACTCCGAGCATTGAACACAGATGTGATGGTCAAGCTACTGCGCGCACTATTTAAAGGGTAGAGTCAACTTCATGAACTGTATGAATGTTTATCACCTATGCCCACTTTATATATTTATTGTGTATCTACCTTCCATACTCGCAGAGTAGCGACCGAGTGCTCAACATAAACGTTCGGCCTGCTTCGCAGTTTGCAAGTTACAACGTTCTGCTTGAATTGCTTGATCTTACTATTATTAAATTTACTGCTGTTTGTATTCGCCAAACTGTGAATTCATTGCTAAGTGATTTTTCCAAGGCTCAACAAGGAAGTCGTCATGAATTTTGAGCGCAGGATCATTCACTCATGTCTCCGTAAAGCTGTGCTGTACTGCTTAACCGTTCGTTCGCTATGCTGATACTTCTTGATTCGTGACATTTTCAAGAACTTTTTCTTCTCTGAGTTCACCTCTTGAATCCAAACTGTTAAATTGTTTTATGCTTTTGCCTGTCTTTTTTTCTTTGTATTTACAATTTGCCTCTGTCTATAAACTCCCAGGCCCTTTAGTTGTCATGACTACGATTCCATTTACCCAAACAAAAAGATTGATGGGCGAAGTATATTTGTGTGAGGGTAGTGCCCTGGGTAACTGGGACAATGGGGAAGGCCAACCCCGTTGGGTTGGGCCAACTATCATTTTGGCCCAACCCAACGGGGTCGAGGACCGCACCACCACGGTGAGGCGGCTGTTGGTTGGTGCAATTTTATTAGCTTTTGCGTCCACTCACCCGCTCATGCTTCCTGCTACTCCTTCCTTGGAACCTGATTTCCTTCACTGTGTACTCCACCCTTTCCTCTCCATGCTCCCGCTCTGATCACCATTTCTTCTGACAAAATGCGGCTCTCGCCCACCTCAACCCTCTCCCCCCTCACGATCTGGTGCTCTGAACAGAGTGTTCTGTTCTTTTTTCTTGTGGCGAAGGCGGCTCTGACGTACTTGCCAACTGCTCTCGCTGTGGCACTGAGGCCACTCTTTTCTTTTCAGCAGACCCAGTATGTTTAAGTTTTTCCGCTGAAGCTTGCGCCATTCTACAAGCCCTTTGCTGGTCTCGGCAGCACCAACAAGTCTGCCACTTCTTTTTGACTCTTGCTCTGTCCTCGCCCCGTGTCGTCTCCTCCATCTTTCCTTTTACCTCAAACTCTTTGGCACATCTGGCAGGAACTGTTTTCTCTCTTTTCTTGTTCTATCAGGCTTCAATGGGTCCCCGGACACTCGTTTCTCCCGGGGAACGACGTGGCTGATGAGTTGGCCAGACGGGGAGCATTACTCGTGCCCTCAGCTATCCCTTGCAGTCTCTCTTGTCTCATTTCTCGTATCTACTCTTCTCTGACTGGAGGCGTACTGCCTCATCGAAATTCTTCGACGCACAGGCTCCCTCGATCTCCATTGAGGAGCTTGTGCTACCTCGTCACGCTCGCTTTGTTCTCTCTCTTCGCTGCAACGGACACAGACTACCGTTAAGCTCTTGTCTCTAGGATTCGCAGAATCGAGAATCCTTCCTGCAGCGCCTGTGGACACTCGTCCCAGGACACCTCTTATCTCATTCTGCACTGTTGCACCGCTCGCTCTTTGGCAACTCTCTCTCTACGACCTCTGGTCCGGGTCCTGGGAAGTTGCCCGGCTTCTGGGGCTCCGTGGTCATCCGCCATGGCCCCATCCCTTGGAAGGGGTCGGGTAGCAACAACAGGTTTATTTATATAAGATTAAATGAAACCAGTTTAGCTCAGATAGGGCATATGAGGTATTGTGTAACGCCCCAACGTGGTCGTGTGGATTTAAAGTCCTGTTTATTGCGACGCGAGTGAACTGTCTAGCATTTAAACCAGACGATGAAGTAATTGTGCTTGTGATGGAGGTTATTGATGATGATTCTCTTTCCTCGTGGACCTTAACAAGCGTTAATGTTATTGAAAGCAATCGCGCGGAAGGTTGAAACTAGGTTACTCGGAAGCATGCATAGGCGATTGTCCTATGCTTTATCGTTGCTGTCCTGTGGTGCTGGAGGATGAAAATGCATTAGTATGAACACAAATAAAAAGCAAATGCACTTGTCTGTTGAAAGTGGATTATCAGTGCTGAAAAAAAATAAAAAAGTACAATTAATGAAAGAGCAACAACCGAATGACATTGTAATTTAAAACCAAACTTTACCAAATTAGCCAGCATTCAAGTAATGCACTTCAAATTCAACAGTGCCATTATCTAATTGCGCGCAATGATTGTTTTGTTTAGTCGCTTCTCGATGAACCGAATCCGAACAGTCCAGCTAACAATCAAGCTGCTCTGCTTTATACAGAAAATCGTAGAGAGTACGAAAAAAAGGTTTCCAAGATCGTCGAGGAAAGTTGGAAAAATGCGTATGCCGACACTTAATCGCAGCCGGAACTGGTTGTTTTGTTTTGAATGTTCACTTAACTTATCTCCGTGCTTGGTGGTAATTCTGCTTCATTTTGTATGGAAATTACAGAAAATTGTGTTTATCTAAACGTTTATAAAAAGACAGTGCTCCTTGTTAACAATATCTCGTTATTTTTTCAGTTCCATTTTTTGTAACTTTGATATTTACAAAGATATGATTTAATGTTCTTTAAAAGACAAGTCGCATAATATTAAGCCGATGTATCGATCTGCATTGAGGCCTCAACGCAGATGCCTGCTGGGCATTTTTCGGCGTGGTCTGGACGGGATAGCGTACGAAGTTTTCGTTTTACTTCAAGTTGCGTGCTCTTACTGCTTTTTCACTTGTATTTTTTAAAAATGTGTTTACAAATATGTCTGTTGGATTTATAATGAATACTGTGTGTCACAGAGATGACTTAGAAGCAGTCAACCGTTCACTTAGGTCATTTGCTTGCTTATTTTTAAAGCTCATTACAGATTATGCAGCCACATAGCAATGTACACTTAACGTGGCTTATTCTTCTTTTTTTTTTCCCCTTCCAAAAGAAGAACGTGGCTTATCCATCAGAACGAACAGGAATATACGTGGAAGATTTCACGTCTACGCTGCAACGCTCACTATGAGTGCTAACCAGTGAAATCGTCATGTATTTGCCAATATTGTTTAGTCATAGTTAATTAGGCGTGGTGGTGACGTAATTGAATAGGAAGTTGTTATTTCCGTCTTTGACGTAGTAGTTTAAATTGGCTGTCCACGTAATGTGATCATTCTGTGCAAAAGCAGCTCAGAAAGGCTTATAAGGAGTTTCGGAACTGATGAACTATTTTACAAACCAGTTAAGTGAACTTGCACTCTCGCACCTGGTGTAAACATTTTAAGCTCTTGTGTATATCCCTCTTCTTTTTTGGAATGGAGACACGGTGTAAAGCGATCATCACCGCAAACGTTATTACGTCATCGTACCACATTTAAGGGTTTGGTGGGAAAGCTAACATGGTTGCTCTGACGTAATAATTCAAGTAGGTAAGAAGATTTTTTCAGCCAATTTTTCGGGTTTTATAATTTTTCTATAAGTTTTTGCCATGACCGCATTTAAGAATTGATTTTCGGCTGGGTAAATCTGGTGTACCCGTTAAGTAAAGATGGTCCGCTGGATATCTGAAAAAAATTTTATTGCTAAATTCCTACGCAGTTCTTGCAGGAGGAGGTGTGAAAAAGATTGCTTTGCAAGCGTTGCTTCTATTGTAAACAAGTAAGTTTCGCGAGAAGCCCGAAAATAAATTCTTTGGTTTTTCTGCTTTCAAATTTTGTTAGACGACCATCTTTAGAATTCAGTTTTTGATACTTTATTACGCGGCTCACTCCAAAATGAAACTGCGTCGTCAGCAAAGCATTTGTGCCGGTTTCCAAGTCACCTGGAATTGTTGATGCATGTCATATAAACGTAGAGTTGTATTAACCTATGAGTAGCTAATGCCAATCGTCCAGTGAAGTAGTGAGGTAAGAGATGTTTCCCTAATTTTGAACTTTCGGTAAATGCAAAGATGTTGCGAACAATTAAACTTTTTTCGCCCTCATTAAATAACACAAAATGTTACAACTAAACATTTAAGTATAAAAGTCACCGAATAGGGTAAATCATCACTTTAAATGAACATTGGCATAGAGAGCGAGAAAGATCCTGTTTTGAAATCTGGTTTTGTCTGCGTTGATGTAGGTAACCGGAATCACCTCGTGCTTCTCGATAGTTCGTAAACACCATTACGTCACTTCGCTCTGTCAATGGCATTCTTTTTCAGTCCAATCTGATCGGTACGCTTCTCCACCGGTTTTTCCACGTTATAATCGGTCGTCTACGCCTTCTTCTTCCTGCCACTTCAAAATCTAACGCTCTTCTCAAAACATCACCATTATCCCTTTCCAAAACATGCCCATACCATCGTACTCCACTTGCCCTGCCTAGTCCATCCAAAGTATTCTTTAAACCCAGCAAACTCAAGATCTTGACTCCTTTTTTCAATCATCTTAACTCCACACACTGCTCTTATCATGGCTTTTTCAGTTCTTCAAATTGCCATCTCATTCTCCTTAGACACGATGTCTCGCTCCCATACAGCATTGCTAATCTTACGCAACTCTAATAAATCCTTCCTTTCATTTTTAACAAAAACTTTCTCCCATAAAAAAACTTTCCACATTCTCTAAATTTCATTCATCCAATTCTCATTCTTGCTGTTACCGCTGCTTCACTTCCACCACTGGCGTTCAACCTGTCCCCCAAATAACAAAAGCTCTTTACAAAGTCAACCTGGTCAAAAAATGATATTTCTTCACCTAGTTTAACAATTCCTTCCTTTGCATCAACACATAGTTTACAAACAAAACCTTTTGCCAGAGTTGAAGCCACTCTCTTCATTTTCGCGCATCGTCCATGAACTCATTTAAACCACACTTTGTACACAACACCAAATTTGCCATCACTCTCTTGCCGCACTTGGCACATGGATCAACTTTACTCTTTAGTACCTTACCTTTCAAACCGCTCACCATTACTTTGCTTTTCTTGAGACTCACCCTTAGTCCCTTGCTTTCAAACGCCTATTTCTATTTTAAAAACTTCTCTTTCAAATTCTCTATACTTTCACTGTCAATAATTTTGGTCGAGAGTTCGACGTTTCTCGTCGCGGTTTTTAATTTCTTCACAACGTGCCACATGAATCGGTAATTTAATGAAGTGCAGTAACACCGGATAAATTTTGTTGCACTGCGGAAATGAACTGCTCGCTCTGCTGTAACATTGATGACAATAGTGTTTTAAATTAGAAATGTCTTTTGCAAACCTACCAATTTCTTATTAGTTTGAAGTTTTCGCAAACCAGTCAGACTTTCTCGAGTAAACATTTTCACTCCGAATCGGAGGTAAATACTTTTTGAAGTTCAAGATTCCCAAACCCGACTTTAGGAATATCGCATTCCCAATCGGAGGACTAGACCTTTTTCTTTTCTCAGATCAGTGATTACAACAAAGTGTGAATTTACACCTAGCTTATCTGGGCCACCACATTTATGGTCGCGGGCCGCATTTTGTACACCCTCTCCTAAATTATAATCGGTATGTAAGTGGCAGAAAATCCAGCAGGTAAGCAATTAGCTTGTGCATACCTTTATCAGTGATAACGCTCTAGTTATGCAACAGGTTTGACTCCGAGTGAGGGTGTCGGACGTAACACATTCAATCTCCTTGATAATCTGCTGTTGCAACTCCCAAAAGAAAAAGTCATTTTTTCTGGCTATCGCAATTGCTACACCCTTCGCTAGGCTACATGTTTACAGAGAAGAAACCAAACGTTTGAAGCATTTGGCCTTAAAGTATTTGTGAGGAAATCGCTGGTTCTCGGTTTACGGCTTTTTCCTCAAAAAAACAAAAAAAATTTTCATAAATGCGGTTTTATGGCAAAGAAAATAACGCAAAAGAGAAACTGCATGTTTGAAGACCAGGTTATGAGAAAAGAAATTTTTGTTTTTACTTTTTCGCTTATTATATAAGTTTACTGATACTGGCAATAAAGCACTTACAAATCGAGGTGGTATTCTGCTAGCCATTTACTGCATCACCCAGCGTGTGAATGGAGGAAGAAGCTCTAGGTGCATGTGAGCCAAAGGTCGTGGTGAATTTCGGGCTATTGTAAGGAAACTGCAGCCAATTTTTTCTGAGGACGCTTGTTTGAGAAAGAAGCTTAAGCGATAAATACCGGTATGTATGGATGTTTATGATCCGGTCTCTAAGTTGTAATGTAGGCGCCCACGATTGCGGTGTATCATCCTCTGAAGCCACCCAAAAAATGCCCAATTTTCTTTCTTCTCAGCAGTTAACATAAATTCCAACACAATCTACAAAAATTAACTTTGAAGGTAAAGTTGTCTAATTAACAAGAAACAATGTAAATTTGGGTGAAGACGTATTTTTTGAAGTATACATCTGTAAGTAACCTAGCTGTAGACATCTACATTGTGACCTCAAAAAGAGGTAAAGGCCTTTTTGCAATTAGCTCTGGGTAACATTAAAATGCAGATTTAACAAAAAAATCACTGACTTACGGAAATAGCTACTAAACAAATTACCGGTTGGAAAATTGCACAAATACAAAAATTTAGAAAAACGATGTGAACACTTAAAAACTAAACACATTTAAATTGCCTATCCAGTAGAGACGGTAAACCGCTTCGCGAGGGTACCGCACAAATAACAAGAGTTAAATTATTTAACGCACAATCTGCTACAACTAATTTACAGTCGTCAACTCCATCATGTACGGTATTTCGATAAATCTTTTCCCAAGCAGGACATTTTGGGCGTGGTCTAGCCTAACTAAGAATGTTGAGTGTAAGCAACTAGCGAGCTCTTTTTGTAATGGCACAGTTTTTGTGATGAAAAGAATCGAGACTTCTCCCCTGCTTCACTCGCAACGTCGTGACCGCGATGTGTTCGCGTAATCGCTACATTTCAATTTAGCAAATGAATAGTTAATTCGAGCATAAAAATGGGATTTATTCACAATTCTTATTAACAAGAATAAAGCTAAAATGCAGTATCTGTACCTGTCCTGGATTATCTGTCCTATCTGTATACTGCAATGTAGTATCTATCTTAGCCTAGCTTACGTAACTATTTATTTAACTGATGATGTTTTTAGTGAAAAGTAGAAATATTTAATTAAAAGTTTACCAGCATTTTTGCTTTCTTCTTTTTGCAATGAATAGTTATTGTTGATGTTCCCAACGTACTGTAGTGGTAGACGACTGGTTTGCGTTAGTTCATATGTGAGACAAGTTTTTGAGCTTTATCGTGTAAATCATCATGCAGGTAGTAATCAGTGGAGTTGCCACTCTTGATTTTACGAATTACCAAGCTTTGAAGTTGTTAAACACCAAGATTTCCCGAGGTTTGTAAACACATGCACAAAATCTAGATTACCGTTTTATGAAAAACATTTAATTCTCGGCGTTGATTTTGATCTATTCTCTGACATTTGTAACCCAAATGAACACGAAGCTTTTTTCTGGAGATCAATGGTTTTCTTGCTCTACTGTTGACAAACGAGCACGCGTTGATCAACCAGCAACGCAAGATAATTATGTTTTAGAGATCGACACACAATGAAACCTGGCCTTCCACCTGTGGATTCTAACCACGCGTAAACTTAACTTGATTTTTTAATCAATTTCCCAAACCAAAGATAGGTAGCCTAGTAATTTCTCAGGATTCGACAATATTCCAAAAAATTTTCCCAAGATCCCGAAGTGGGCAGTAACTTTCCAAGATATTGGGGAATTCCCCAAAGAATTGCTTAAATTCAAACTAAATAGAGAAACAAAGAATTTTTAGCGCTACGCTTAGTGGAAACCAGCCTTTAGAAATAATTGAAAGCATATATACACACAGCATTATATTTGGCATTAGTCACAGATGTTTAAGTATATTTGAGAGACATTCTTATTTTAAACAATTTTGAGTATGATTAAAATAGAGCATTTCTGTCATAACTCAACTCGTGGCTTTGTTGTTGAGCAGCACACTGAAACACGCAACAACAACTTCTCAAAATTTTTGTGTACTGACCTTTTTTCCTTTGTGGCGCGCACACGCGCACAGCTAACAGGGAACAGTAGTAGGCAGTGACTGACTTAGAAATATATGCACGTGCACCCTATGGATACGAAAAAAGTAGACTGGCCTATAAAGCAAAAAGTTTCATGCAAAAGCCCAATCGTTCTCATAAAGCATGAAAAGATTAAACATCTTCATCTAGTGCAGGGGTTCTCAACCTTTATTTTCTCATTTACTCCTTGGCAAATTTCAAAAGTAAAATTTATCCCCCAAATTTTTTTTTATATTTTCACTTCTACAATTGCCAATTGCAGTAGGTAAAAGTATGAATGTTTTGTTGACAACATTTACCTCCAAGCAGGTCAAATATACCCCCGGTTAAGAACCCCTAATCTAGTGCCAGCAAATGCCACCATATTACACTTCAAATTACCACCTTTAAAAAGTTTTGGGTTGTAGTTGATTTTCTTTATTTGATTAGTGCCTGGTGGGAAAGTAAAGAGAAACAAGATTTGCGAATGTATTTTGTCTATGCGTTATGTGGGTGTTTTGAACAGTACTAAAACAAGAAAATCCAGATTTACAAAATGAATATTAAAACAATTACCGGCAATTCTAAATCACTAAAATTCCTGCTAAAACATCGAATTACAGAAATGAAAAAAGTTACTCCAGAATAAAGAATTAATGAATTACGAAAAAACGGAAATTGCACTTATATAAAATGTACGGAAATTGCAGACATATGGAATTTACAGAAGTGGGTGAAAACGAAAAAAATAGCCACCCAGTTGGTTGAAGTTGGTAGTGATGGGCATCGGCCACTTGCTTAAAATAGCAGCGACGCTGCTTATTTAATATTGTAGCGTCATATTGCTTCTTTAGAGAAAAGGTAGCGGATGTTACTCACTAATTTAAGTCCAAAGTTTGAAGTATTTAAAATATACACCATGATATTCCAATGGTCATTTTACTCGAAATAACCGCTTTATAATAAATGCGCTTGGCCTAAATATACGCTATGTTGTCCTCGCTTTCTCTCGCCGCTCACTTCAAGATCTAGAGCAATTCCCAAAATACTATCGTCATCCCGCCTAAGCACGTGCCTATATCATTTAACTTCAATTGCTGTTGCTAATCCATCTACAGTTTCCTTCAACCCCAGCGTGTCCATCTGTTCATCAGTCGTCTTTCTGCCTACAACTTTTCGACGGCACGTGGCTCTCTCCATAGCTCTCTCCGTTCTCCTTAAAATGGCTTTTTCATTTTCTTTTAAACACCATATCTCGCTTCCATACAGTATTGCTGATCTCACGCAACAATTAACGATAAATTTTCCTTTCCTCTTCAGAGGAAACCTATTTCCAAGTAACAGCTATCCACATTCCCTAAATCTCACCCTAACAGTTCTAACTCTTGTTGTGACTGCCGCTTCACAACCACCACTAGCATTCAGTCTGTCTCCCAAATAGCAAAATCTATTGCCTCTTTCCACTTCATCGCGCAACTTATCGATCGAATCCATTGTTACTTCCATTACTCTTCTGCATCTCGAACAAACAAAATGTGTTGCCAATCGAGCGGTGGCTCTCTTTATGTTTGCTCATCTGCCATGAACCCGGCTTTCACATTTCGTGCACAATACTGAATGGGCCATGACTCTCCTCCCACAAACTCCACTTGGATCTATCTTGCTTTTGAACAGTTCTCCTTCAGACCCGCTAATCATCACTTTGTTTTTTGTAATGTTAACCTTTGTACTCTTACTTTCCAGTGCACCCTTCCAATTCCAAAATCTTTCTTTTAAGTCTCCGTGGCATCGCTTAGGAAAACAAGGTCATTTGCATACAGTAATTCTTAAGCACAACCCTTCTTGCTTTTTCTATAATGAGGTCCACTACTATTGCAAAGAATAGTGGCGACAGCACAAATCCAATCTTCAATTTAAATTCCTCCATATGCTCATATTCCACACTCCCACTTGTGTTTATATCATCATATGAGCTCATAACCGCTCAAACCAGTACTTCTGATAAACCCTTCTTTCTCATAGCCGACTCCATTACTTTTCTTGGAACTCCATGAAAAGCCTTTACTATGTCAACACAACCCATATACGTCTTCTTGTCCTTCTTTTGATATTCCTCTTGCATTCTTCTCACAATGAATATCGCTTCCACTGTTCCCTTTGCTGGAACAAATCCAAACTGCATTTTATTAACATTGATTAGTGTTCGTATTCGCCTTTCTAGTACCCTTTCAACAATTTTCATAGCATGTTCTAGCAATTTTACTCCTCCAAATCATCCACAGCTCATCACATCACCCTTTCCTTTAAAAATAGGCAATATTACACCAAGTTTTCCACTCATCAGGCATTCCTTCACCGTCCAATACGCGCTGACACAGGTCCATCATCACTTTAACCTCAAGTTCGCCACTTGCAACTATCATCTCCACACTTACCATAGATAATCCACTTACCTTTCCCAACTTAATCTTTCGCATTGCTTCCACAATTTCATTCCGAGCCACTTTTTTCACTGGTCCTTCTACTACATCAGTTTCCATCATGCGGTCTCATTGGTTCTCTTCATTCATGATCTTTTCCAAGTGTTCCTTCTAAATTTTTCCCTATCTTCTTCAGTAAAACCCCACCGTTCATCTCTTTTTCTTAAACACCTTCATCCTTCCAGACCCTCCCCTTCCTTTTTTCATACTTCTAAGGAAGCAGAAAACCCTTTTGAAATTCTGTCATAAATTATTTAACTCTTGTTTGGGTTCCTTTGATTCTCACAGCTCTAGCAACACATTTCCGTGTTTGATTTCTTAAACGTTTGCATTATATCGTTTTATTTTCTTCTGATGGGAACCTGCACAGTTCTTTAAATGCTACCTGCTTTCTTGCTATGATATTTTTACCTCTTCATTCCACCACTACATGTCTCCTCGATCTCTTTTAGACTTCTTCTTTCCACACCCTTCATTACATGTCTTTAGACCATCATTCTTGAGATTTTTCCGAAAATCAGGCGCGTTTGTGCTAACTAGTTATTTCACTTTTTTTCAAACTCTTGTTTGGTACATTCAACTTCACATGTTTTTCATTCAACTTCACATGTTTTGCCAATGATCCGTTCTTTTCTCACAGTCTTTTTTAGAATCTTTTTATTTTTTTAAACACCATATCTCGCTGAAAGGTAGTAATCCCATCCGTGGTTCACCGGTTACAAAGAATAGCAAAGCTGTTTAGTCTGGATATCGTAAGAAGAAAGGTGGTAAAAAGTAATAATTACAAGTTTCACTATGGGGAGGTTAAAGGTCTTAGAAGGATTTTATAGTGGCCCGTGATATCAGAAGCCTTGCTTTGATCGAAAAAGGGGCTAAAATATTTCAATCATTCTTGTAGTCACTACCGTCAATTTTTAATTACGTTTTGACCGCAAGAGAGCTGAACAATAGAGTCGTAAAAGTTTACTGCTACGTACAGCTTGCTTTCCAGCAGACACTATTGCATTTTCACTTGTTGATAACCAAGTTATCGTTAATTAAGCTCTATAGCAGGTTAAAATAGAAATTGTTTTCCAGTATTCTGAACAATAAGATAATGTTTGCAGTAGCGTCAGCGACTTTACAAATTCTGCATAAGTAGCGGCGCTACCGCGAAAATCTGAAAGTAGTGACGCTACCGTTGCGGCTGCTTACAAAAGTATCGCGTTACTGCACACCTCTAAAAATTAGACACGTGAGTTGACTTTAACTTTGCATTTCTATATTTGTAATTCAGTTGGTGTCGTTTCCCAACTTTTCAAAACATTTTCCTAATTCCTCACATTGGTATTGCCTCTTTTTTCTTTGGATATAATGTACCTAGTTAAAATGTTTATCAAATTGAAATAGCCAATGTTGCCTCTGTTGATTTTACGAATTCCCATGTTTTGAAGTTGTAAAATTCCAAGATTACTCAAGATTTCCCAAGGTTCGCACGCACATGCAAAAAATCTAGATTGTCTTTTCAAGGAGGACGATTGCTTCTCGGCTCTAGTTTTGACCTATTTTCTGATAGTTGTTACCCAAATCAGCATGAAGACCTTTTATTTAGAGATCAATCGCTTTTTTGCCGTGTTGATGACGCACGAGCACACTTTCGTCTGCAGCAACGCGAAATAGCCTTCGTTTTTGAGATCGACCGCTTTTCGACAGACAATGAACATAAACCGTCTACCCATGGGTTCTCACGACCCACAAAGTTAAATTAATTTTTTTTAATATTTTTCCACATCCTAAGATAGGCAGTAACTTTCCAAGACGTTGGGAAATTTCCAAATGATAGGCAACGTTGGCACCGCAATTTCCTAAGATTCGTCAATTAAAAAAAAAATTTTTCAAGATCCCAAGGTGGACAGTAATTACCTAAGATTTTGGAAAATTCCCCGCTAGAAATTGCTTTTGTGAGTTAAACATAGAATTTTGTGGCTGGTGCTGAAACATTGCGATGTGAACAAGTAGTACGCTCTAGTCAAAATTTGTGATGAAGTAAACCATGCTGGCAGTTTTTCCACCTGCTTCATCTCTAGATTGTATTGGATGATAGAGATAGTTGGACTGAGAACCCTATGTGGCCATTTCCATCAGATCTGCAGCGTTTCAATCTTTTAAAGTCTCATTTAACATCCGTTTAGATTTTTGTATTAAATGACGCCGTAATTAAAAATGCTACTTTTAAAAGTCCTTCAGCAACTTTGGAAACAGTATGGTTGTGCTATGTTGCATTTAACCATTAGCCGGTTTTTTCTCTCAGACAAAACCAATTTGAGTGCAAGTTGAAACGATCAAGTTGAAACAACATACCTGTCACTATAAAGAGCAAAAACATTTTTTCGTGCAAAACCAAAAATCTGATCATATAGGGTTAAACTATGCATAGTTTTACTGGGTGTTCGGTAGACTCGATATTTAGCTCAGTAACTAATGTGGAGTAGTGTTGGATTGCGGATTTTGGAAGCCTGAGACAAGAATTCGCAGGGGCCCCCAACTGCTCCAATTCTAAATAAAAACAATAACCTATTTATTTTTTCAATAGACATCACCTTGTCCGAGATCTATTTTTGGAGGTCAAAGATTCTAACGGAAAGAATGACTTATGATTCTTCAGAAAAGAGAACCCAAGGCATCTGCTTTACTTGCCTAATCTTTAATCCACCACTGGTCACGGGGGTTAGATTCCTCCCAAATTTTTTTAACCCGATAAAGAAATAAAAATAATTTTAAACTTAATGACTTCTAAACTTCGATCTTCAAAAAATGATCATCTAACAAGATTGAAAAACTCAAAGAACGAAAAACATATTTTTGTTCAACCCCCTCTCCTCACAACAAGAAAAATTTGTCGCAGATTAGGCTTATGGTAAGCAAGTGGGTACAAAGATTTGCAATTCGAATTCTGTGAATCGGTTAGTATGTTTTCTGTGAATTCGCAATTTTATTAATCTGTTTTTTTTGCTGTTTTTTGACACCTGGATTTCAATCCCCAACGGATAACCTTATTTGGGAGACTGAAAATATTGTAGACTAATTTCATTATTGGACCAAGATGAATTTTGGTGACAAAAAATTCCTCAAGCGCTCCAGTCTAAGCTTTCTTGAGCTGTCCATAAAAACTCAAGATTGCTTTCGGTTGGCTCTTGGCATTGCTGTGAGAAAAAGTTAGGTAAGGAGCTTACACCAGGAGAACCCATCATTTTTGGCTGGCTCTTCATGTAGACTTGTGAGCTCGGCCGCAAAGTTCTTCGAAATTGCAGGGTCTTTTTTGGGAGCATAAACTCGTACATTCTTTCTCAAATCTTGTGTGCCAGTTCAGAAGGTTCAATCTTAACTATGGTTGTTCTGAAAGCTGTGTTGAACGGGTGTCAACGACTCTTTTTTACCATGGGTTTAATTTAAAACACGAAACGATTATTCCTTTCCAGCAAGCGGAACTGCCACGCCAGCAAATAATGGAATTAAAAGCTACAAATGACGTTTTTTCCGATGCTGAGAAACATTCATTTGTGACGAAGCAGGGGCTTATTAAGACCACAGTATTAAATACTAAAACGGATGATAGAGATGGCGGTGCTAGGTAGCAGAAAAAGAGGAAGGCCAAGGAGAAGGTGGATGGATTTGGCGAGAGAAGACTTGAAAAGCGTTGGAGCTAAGGAGGGAGACAAAATCGATCGGGTCAAATGGAGAATACTTTCGCGTTGTGGCGACCCCGAATAGGGAGAAACCGAAAGAAGAAGAAGAAGAAGTATCAAATACCAAAACATTTTACTTTTCAAAGCGACGCCGGTTTTACCTTGCTACCCTTTGTAGTTACTGAGATAATTTTGTGAAAGAGACAGACATACGGAAAACCGTACTCTAAATTCTGGTTCCGTTTTCCCGCGACCAAAAAATATTCACGGTACTGTATTCCGTATGTTTGTCACTTTTGTCGGTTGTTCTATAACTGAAACTCCTTTGTATTTGACTCGATCCGGAACTATTGGGTTAGTGGTGTAGCGACCGCAGCAACCAACCAAAAACCACAAGCAGAAAGTCAAAAGCTGGAGTCTCGGCCAAAATCTTTGCGACCGAGACTTGAACGGGGCCAGACCGAGACGAGACACGAGATTTTTGAAACCAAACGATTCCAAAATGTCGTGAATATTTTTAACACTAAATTTTGGACATTTCGATAAATTTCCGAACACGTTGCAATATGCCAGGCTAAAAGCTATTTCGTAAGGAACAAGCTATTCGATGAGGAACAAGCGCAAGTTTACTTCCTACCACCTTATCTTCACGTTCAGTTTATTTTGGTTATCATCAATTATGTTCAAAGTTATTTATACTAACGCACACTTTTTCCTTCATGTAAAAACCACTGCCTTTACCTGGAACGATCCAGAAATAAATTATTACGACGACACAGTTTTTTTGTCACAAAAATGTTTACAAGCTTAGTGCGCAGCCTAGTTCACTCACATGATTATCCAATATGACATCATAAACGAAACCTCGGTCAATGAATTTTACAAAAAACGCCAGCAAATTCCATTTAACTAGAAAGAATTAAGAAAAAATTCAAAACGAAGAGAATTAACGAAAACACATGCGTGAAAATAATTATACATCGTGACACACTTATTCACCATAACGCTACTGTATGCAAAGCTGCTTTTTTTTTCAGTATAAGCTCAGTTGATGTGGGATTTACTGTAAGGCAAAACTTTCGGAAATTTGGCTTAGTTTATTCAATTTTGAAACGAACCTTTAAATATGGCCGAGACAGGCCCATTTTCCGAGACTTTAAGGTGTCCAGACGAGACCGAGACTAGACGGAGACGAGACCGAGACTTTGAAAAATAGTGTCTCGAGACTAAGACATGTCTCGAGGCACTTCATTTCTGATATACAATCAAAGTTGATGGCACCAAGGACCCAAGTGATGCAGAAAACATTTCCTTAATTATTCGTTTTTTTAACGAGCATTCTTTGAATATAGCCAAACGTCTTTTGGTTTTACGAAGCACTGATTCGGGTGATGCGAAATCAATTACTATCGTAATTTTGGCCGAACTTACTAAAGCAAGACTAACTTTATCAGAGATACTTAGTCAAGTCAATGATGGCACATCTGTAATGGCCGGACACTGTGGAGGAGTTCAACGTCTATTACAGGAACGAGAAAAGAGAAAGATTCCTTGCACTGCCTGAACCACCAATTGCACCTTGTAGTGGTGCACGCAATGTTGGTTAAACAAGCGATCAATGATTCTTTTGCTCGTTTGTGGTAGTCTTTATAATTTTTTTGGCAACCCACAGTTGCACTTCACTATAATGGTGAAAAGTTGAAACGCCTGCTTGAGCAGAGGTGGACTGGTCATCTGGCTACAGTAACAACTGTTCTCAATTCTTTTCAACATATAACATCGCTTCTCCAAGAAATGAGCACTTCATGGGATACAAAGCAGAAACAAGTATGAAGGCTTCAGGACTGCTTCGAGAGACGCAAAAACAAAGTTTCTTGTTCATTGCAAAGGTGCTTTACTAAGCATGTATTGCTATATAATCATTCCTATTGTCTCAGTTTCAAATAATTTGTTCATGGTGACAATTAAATGGGTAAGCTTGTGCTGTGTTCGTCAGTCTTGTTATGCTGCTGGGCCACCATAAAGCGAGTAGACTGCTTGGCTCCCAGATTGTAATAGATGCAATTAAATTGCTTGCCTCAGATTTTATGGGAAGCTCATACCACAACCCATTTCAATGTTATGACCAGCGTGATGGCTTGTAATATTAAATAAATATAATATTTCGGGGCTATGAGTGGTTTCGGGACTATCTACTTTACAGACCTGAATTCACTTCCCCTGACGAGACTTGAAAAATGGCATTTACAGTTTCCCTGCTTGCCGCTTATTACGACAAAGGTAGTGTTGGAACAAGCCCGCAACTTCGATAAATATTGTTCGGCAAAGACATTTAACGTTATATCTGATGCCTCGGTATTTACAGTAGCAAACAGATGGTGAGGCCAAGCAGTCTATCTATTCTAATGTCCAGCCAAACAAAGGACTAGCAAACAACACTCAACAGTTCATATAGATGAGCCAAAAACAAAGCATCTGGCTCATACGATGAGATTAAAACATTTTTTTGTGCTTAAATTTAATTGGCATTTCGCGTTTCTTTACCAAATATTGTATAATGCAATATTTTACATGCAAATATTTTAAGCAAATTACCGTTTGTGTAATGCAAAAAATTATTATTTACAAGAATGTTTTCATAATGGTGTGTATAGTGCAAATTCATATCGCAAACAGGAAGTGTGGATTATCACAAAAAGTTTTTAAATTGCTCCATGCATCGCTTTGCTTTTAGTTGACCGTAGCCACAGATCGGGCACTCCAAGTGTTTGGGTATTTTCTGTAATTTTGCTGTTCTGCAATCACAGGTAATGTTTCTGTTTCAAAAATAGCATCAGCTCACCAGTTTGCTATGTTAGTAACAGGCAGTGAATGAATGTGGGTCGGCAAATGTGAATTACCCTTCGATGTTGTTTGGAAGCTGACTAATTAAACATTAATTTACTGGTTTATACCCTAACAAGGTGTTTGTGTTATTGTGTTTTTTAAGAGACCTAACGTATGTTAACTAGTGAGGCCAAGAAGTCCTACCAAAAGAATGCAAAATAGAACCACTAGGGGTATCCTGTTTTGAAACGGCTAATTTTTATAATGCATTTTCTAGGCTCTAAATTTGTTTGCTCCAGCCAACAATATTCTTAAGCTGAAAATACTGACTTATCAACTGGGATGACAATTATTACTGCATGTGTTGAAAATGTTTACAATCTATGAACAGAAGAGAAATTTTGTGATATTTGGGATGAGGTCGCTACTCTAATCGATGCTCATTCAAAACGAACAAGACGTAATAATAAATTGCTACAAGGCTATGTAGTCAAAGAAACAACCGGAAATAATGAAATGAATAAAGACGAAAAGCGGAGATTATTGTATAGCACATTGGATCAAGTCATCAATAAAATAGACCTGCGTTTTAGCCATAAAATACAAAAATATATGCTGCTGTCTCTGCTTTTCAACCAGGAAATAGCAACTTTTCGGACACAAAAGTGTTGCAGCTTCTTTTGAATTTGGTAGATCGCCGAAGTGTGGAAGCAGAATTTGATGTTTCTAAGACGTACGTTGCAAAATTTAACGATGATGAGAAGACAAAGCTGACAACAATCCAACTCTTTTTTGAATAATGTGAGGTACTTAAGGCAATGCCCACTGTAAATTTTGCACTGAAACTAGAAGTCACTCTCGGAGCCTCTACCGCAAAGTGTGAAAACTCTTTTTCTGCTCTGAAAACTATCATGCGAGATCGCAGGCAATCAATGAAGCACACTCGCAAAGCCCATCTTGTCCAACTTGAGTTTGAAAGCGACTGGACAAAAAAACTGATTGGAAAGAAAATGTCTGTCGACAGTTCAGTACCTCCAATCGCAGATTGCATTTATTTTAGTTGATTTACTTTATTTTAAACTTTTCGGTGTTCTTTGTTTCATAGTATCGATTCTCCACTTTGTGTTTTTTCTTTAAAAATTTGTTATTTTAGTATTCGACAATGCTCTTTTTTGCTTATTTAATCGTAATTCAGTGGTTACCAATAGTACAACAATTAGCACTTTGTTGCGTCATTTACTTCATTAATGTTAACTATATTAGCAGTATATTGAATTTTTTAATACTGGTAGTTCAGTGGTTTAGGTTTCAAACACCATTTCACGTCCCGAGTTTACACCATTATACCCATTAAGTGAGGCAAAAATCTCAAGTTACATTATATTATAAATTTATCTAATCATCAACACACGATCGGTCATATCTATTTTGTGATCATGAAGGTTCGCATCGCATATAATTCAAAAGATTCTATATCCCATAATGTCTTTTTTTAAAACAAAAATACAGAATTTTCAAAATTTCACAAGATTTGCAGCCGTAAAAAATCAGTTTTTAATATGCAAAATTCAGTTTATTTTAGTGCTCCCTCACTTTCGGCTTGTGCCCAACCACTTCGTTTGCTTTGGCGGCGGCACTGATGAGGGCGCAATAACGTCTCAAGACATTGTAAATTGTCCTGAACTGCTTCAGAGTTTCAAAATGTTACTTATATAGGCTACCCCTTTATAAAATAATTATTTTTGATGTTTAGCTAGGCTTTTTCTTTGTATTTTTGGTATTTAGTTCAATTTTCGGCAGGAAGCTATTCATTAATTTTGATATCCCCTCTGAAAACAAAAACGATTAAAACATCGTAGTTTTATTTTACCCCTTGTCAGGAAACTAGCAGTAAGGCTAGGATTCTCCTAAAATAATGTTGAGACTTTTAGGAGAAATCTGAAACCATTCAAAGCGTTTTCGTACTGGCCAGAAATAAACTAAGTAAATCATAACCTCAGTAAGTCATATCCACTAAAACCTACATAAAATGATGTTCATTTCCATCACTTTCAAAAAAAATTTACTTCTTTTTCCAGGTGACTTGTTTTATGAACTTACCTTTTATGGTGTTGTACACGCAAATTGAAAGTTTCACCATTATTTGAGCCTTTTTAGGAACCTATTATTAAGAGTCTGATATTCTGGCACCAAGAAGGATAACTAGCTTTTTATAAACTTCAGTTTTTTGGAGTCAAATTTTTGCCAAAACTAATTTCTTAAGATTGGGTTACTGCACGACTCTAACTGCTTTTAACTTTTAGCTGGCTAAATTTTTCTAGAGCTATTCTTACTGGAGCACAAGAACGCATTTTCCAAATATGGGCAATGTTTTTATTTTTTTATTTTGATCAACAGCATTTTCTAGCGAAGCCACGTTAACCTATCACTGTGGAAAGATCGAAGTCACACATACAAATTTGACTGAATATTTTACAATATGTTTCAATGCATAAAAGTGTTGCATCAATTTTTATTTATCAGTAGTAAAAGTTTTTCAGTTACCTAAAACAATTTTCACAAAACACTATGGCAACACTGGCAAACTAGAGCGGTTGCGTTCGAACGTCATGCCGATTCCAGCCAATGGCGTCGCTTGTGAGATATAGCGTGACGACATCCTCTAAAAGATTTCCTAATATGGACTAAGAAACACTAGTTAGATCGTTGAATGGGCTGATTGGCGCTGAGAGGAGTATTGGTTAAGCACACAGTGGTGCAGGCTGAGTAAGTATGAAGGAAATCAGGTATCGTTTATCGGTCTTTAGTTAATCATTTGTCAATTCGCAGCCATATTGTAAGTAACCAGGCATAGGCGTTTTACTTTCTGTGCGGTTGAAAGCGTTTTGTATTGTTACATGGTCGATTCAAACGATTTCCTAATTTAGTATGTACCACAGGCGCTGCACGAAACAAGTATTTAAACCAGGAAAAAGAACGCTGATTGGTTAAAACCAAAAAATTGAAAGCCATTTTTAGTTGAAATAGTGTGCAGTGAGAAGTAATTGGACAGGTTTTATGTGGCACTGTGGGTAATTCTGATTTTGATGATTTCTATACCGTAAACTGACAAAGTTTAATGTTTGTCAGGTTAAGACTAAGCGTAGGCCTCAAAAAAAATTACCGATTATGTTTGTTGGGTAAGAACATGCTGATGTACTAAATAAGGAAGACTATTCTCATTTGATCTGATCAAGCCTGGGCTTATAAAAAGGAGATAACTCAGTGACTTGATAAAAGTCAATGGCACAATGTGAAGGGGATGTGGATTAGATTAACAGTACAATCTGAAAAAAACTAGTGACGTTTTGCCTTTGAAATAAGTGAAATAATTTTGATATAAGAATGTGTAAAGCCAAGTAGCCTTAGTCTAGTGTGTTGTGTAGAGACAAGCAATCATGTATTTCTTCACTCATAAACGTTTGCATTAAGAAATTCTTATGAAGAATCAACTGTATTGCATGTTATGTTGATTTGAATGTTACCTAAATTAAATGTAATTGTGAATCAGTGTGAGGGTTAGTTAAATTTAGAACTGGGATTAGTTCCAACAATTCAGCTAATTTTTAGGTAAAAAACATTCTTGAAATTAGGCTTGAGCAATTTAGTGACATCACGCCAAAACTGCTAAAGATCAGATTCCAGATTTCTATTTAAAATTTTCAAAACTTGGTGCCCTAAGGTTCTGCCTGTAAAACAGGAAAGTGATTGTTCCCATCTTCAAAAACTACTTGTGACTCATTTCTTTTCAAATATTGTCATCATTTTGTGCTTATTAAAATTCCTGGCTTAATAGAAAATAAAAATTATCAAAGGATGAAACAATGCTATTGATATGAACAATCATTTTGTTGTAGAATCAGTGTGTGCTTCACCCAGTAAATCTGTTAAACCAGGTGAGTGAAATCTTTTGTTACTTACATTACCCACCAAGATAAAATTTTTTATTGCATTGGTGCAAAACCATCCAACCATAATTTATTACTTTGTAACTTTTTGCTAAGTGATCAGCAGGATAAAAAAAGTTAATCTTCCAGTTTTGTGATGTGATTCTGAAATGTTTTTCTTGAAAACAACACAAATCATCTCAGAAATAACCTTGAACTGAAGTTCATATTTTTATATATCAGTCAAATAACAGTGTATCGCAGATGGTTAATTAAAATGATGTAATTTGCCTACAGACAACTTAGTTTTAACTCCATGGCAGCTGCTTATTAGTTCATGTATTTAATTGTCTGTTATCCTTAATTTTTGCCTCTCCTATTTCAGCATTGGGAAAATCTCAAAAAAATTGCAAAAGTATAGACTGAGTTGCAAAAATGGGTGAAGGCTAAAATTTATTTAAATCAAAAAATTAAGGTTCAGTCAAACTTGTCTATTGAACTCTATTTAATGCAGTTACGTGGTTATATAGTTTTAGCTGTTGACTGCCATAGATTTTCGCATTTTGGTGATTTTCTACTGCAGTTGGTACCAAAAGTTTTTTGTATTTCCAAATTTCTTAGTCAAATTGTGATGATATATTTAATTAATCTCCTGTGTAGTGGTTCTCTATGACTCCGTGTTAGATAGGAAAACCACGAAAATAGTTGAAATGATTTATTTTTTAAACTCTTTACCAACTACAAACTTTAAAAACTCGAATCACAAAAACAGTCTTCAAGCTTAAAAGACTCAAATCTCCAATTGATTAAAAAATGCAAAACTAAACTACATCACTTACTAAGTTGCCAACGGGTGCACAAGAAACTACACTGTGATTAAAAAAGACAAAATAATCAACAAAGTAAATTAAAAATGAGGTGATGTTATGCAACTTTAAGGTAAAGTACAAAATTAAGGGCAAACACTGACCAAAAATTTTATTTTTTATAGATTTCTTGTTTTCAGTCTATCTTTAACGGAAATTTATCATAGATTTCACATCTGCTTTCAGTTTTAAAGCACCCTATTTCCTTTTCACTAAAAATCATATTTATTGTAACCCTCACTGAGAATTTTTTTTATTTTCAGAAAATATTAAACTACATTTTTAACATCTAATTTTCTTCCAATTAGTTCAAATTGTGTAAATAAATAGCACCAATTATTAGTTATTTTGGTCTAACTGTATTGAGAAACTAGTTTCCAACTGTAAATATTAAAATTATTGAGAACATATAGTCCACATGGGGCATTACATATCAAGTGAGCGTTAAGACTTGACACTGATTACTCAAGATTTTTAACTTTTTGTGTGTATGTTTACTCTGGTAAAAAACACGTGATGCACAAAATTTTAGGTCAATAGGTTGTTTGGGGCCCCTTTTATGCCCTCCTAGGTAGGGCTTAACTGCCCTGACCCTCACCCTTTTGTCCAATTTTCTTAATTTTTGGACCAAGTAGTTCAAAGAAGTGGCAGCATGGGGTGCCAATCGTAAAGTATGTGTTAGAGATTGGAATATATCATTAACATCATTCCTTTTTAAAGACCCATCATATTGCAACAATACTGCATCATGCAAAATGTCTGTGGTACCTAGAAAATGGGTTTTGATTTACTGTAATAGCTAGCTGTGGGCTTTACTTTGCAACAGGGATAGAATCAAAATTTGCACTGGTGCGACAAAAAAATTGCACCGACCACACTGGTGCGATGTGTGCAACTGCAAGCACACTGGTGCAATGGAAGGTGCATCATAGCAGAATTACTGTATATGGCATTATAATTATAATTGTATACTTTGTATTATAATTTTTCAATACTTTTATACTTTATACTGGTTGAAGTTGGCCTAATACTGTAAAAACTGTTTATATGCATGATGTGGTATGATTCAATTGGGTCTCTGAGTGCAATTTTTCAAAAAGTGAAGAAAATGTTACATTTGGATAAAAACATTACTTACAGCTGACGTAAAAGTGATTAATCATGTAATAGTATCACAACCTATGCAAAAAGTATTGGCATCCTAAAGCAAAATTTACCAATGAAAACCTATGTGGTGTAACTTGGTTGACAAGACCACAAACGATTTTGAGAAATGTTATGAAGAAATGTGTAGTCAATCTTTTGACTAGCAACATTTTGTTCCAGTAAAAGAGTGTCAGTGGTTATAAATAGGCATAGTACACAGGTACAGGCATAGTACAGAGATAGTAGACATAGCACAGGCATAGTAGGCATAGTACAAACATAGTGCAGGCATAGTAGACACATACGCACCTAAAAAATTGAACAAAAGTAATTTTATTGTACAAACAAATTATATGGTCTAGAGCAGGGGTCACCAACCTTTCTTGGACCACAGGCTACTTTTTGAATATTGATTGAAGTGGGAGCGCACTTATCCTAAAGTTTGCAACATTTTAAAACAAATAATTTTTATGCATTTATAAATATTAATAGCGCTTTTGAATCATGTGTACACATGCATATCGCACCAGTGCGGTGTGGTGCGAAAAAAATTTGCACTGACCGCATCGGTGTGGAAAAAATCGCACCAACCACACCAAGAGGGATAAAATGAAAATTTTCGCTGCACTGGTGCAATTTGCGCAACCGCACCATTGCGATTGGTGATTGCATCGGTGCAAATTCAAATCGCACTGGTGCATTGCAGTAATTTTGATTTAACCCCGTCTCTTACTTTGTAGTTATCTCACTGCTTCCAAATTATGCAAGCGTTTTCAAACAGCTTTTGCACAAAGCAATATGATGCAAGTACCGGCAGCACTTCACTGTCTTTTTGTTTACTTTTTCTTGATACCACAATGCGATTGATGTCATTATTAACATATTCTAGAATGTTGGTGCAATGCACCACAAGGAAATATTGAGCAACAAACTGGAACAATTAATCTTGACTTCAAAATATATCAGTTATGTTTTAAGCAAGAAGTCAGTGTTTTAATTACCTTTTAACAATAACTCTGCAGTTTATATAGTTCAACTGAACACGTTATTCAGTGGTGTTTGACAATGAACAATTTAGAGCATGAAATCTGGTAGAACTATGAGGGGGAAAAGATAGCAGCTTATTCAATGGTGGATTTCTTCCACCATTCAGTTACCTTAGAACTGTTAGCATGCAAATAGATGATAAAAAAAGTTGTAGTTGTAAAACAAAGTTCCAGCCAAACATTTAGGCAAACACTCAGGAGAGCAAACCTATTTGCTTCACTGCCAAAAGAACTTGGTGCATGTGCAAAGTCTAAAATGCACTGAAACTTTCAATGTTTCTCATGGCATTTTGTTGAAGTAGTTATTCAGTTTTTATCCGGTGTTTTCCCTTTAGCAGAGATGGCCGGATTTACCCCATTCCTTCTGCAATTTTACGCACTCCGTCCCTCCACTTATCTCGTCTCAGGGCATCTTCCTTCTTCAAACCAATCTTCTCTGTCTCCTCTTCCACTTGCTTCTTCCAGGTCTTCTTCGGTCGTCCTCGCTTTCTCTTGCCAGTCACTTCAAGATTCAGAGCAACCCTCAAAACACTATTATCATCCCTCCTCAGTACATGTCCATACCATCTAACTCCATTCGCTGTTGCTAACCGGTCTATTGTTTCCTTCAACCCTAACATATCCATCTGTTCTTCAGTCGTCTTTCTGTCTACCACTTTCTGACCGCACATGGCTCTCACCATAGCTCTCTCTGTTCTTCTCAAAATCGCTTTTTCATTTTCTTTGAGACACCATGTCTCACTTCCATACAGTATTGCTGATCTTACGCAACAACAATAAACTTTACCTTTCATCTTCAGAGGGAACCTATTTCCAAGCAACAACTCTCCACATTTCCTGAATCTTACCCAACCGATTCTTACTCTTGCTGTGACTGCCGCTTCACAACCACCACTAGCATTCAGTCTGTCTCCCAAATAACAAAATCCATTCACTGTCTCCACTTCATCGCACAACTTCTCGATCGAATCCATCGTCCCTTCCATTATTCCTTTACATTTCAAGCAAACAAAATGCATTGCCAACCTAGCGGTAACTCTCTTCATTTTTGCACATTTGCCATGAACCCAGTTTTCACATTTTGTGCACAACACTGAGTTAGCCATGACTCTCCTTCCACAAACTCCACATGGATCTATCTTGCTTTTGTATAGTTCGCCTTCTGACCCGCTTACCATCATTTTTGTTTTTCTGGTGTTGACCTTTAAACCTTTACTTTCCAGTGCATTCTTCCAATTCCAAAACCTTTCCTTCAAGTCTTCCATGTCTTCACTCATGATAACAAGGTCATCTGCATATAGTAATTCGTTAACCACACCCCTTCTTGCATTTTCAGTAACAACGTCCACCACTATTGCAAACAATAGTGGCGACAGCACAGATCCTTGATGTACACCAACATTTACTTCGAATTCCTCTGAATATGCAGATCCCACCCTCACTCTTGTCTTTGCACCATCATACAGGCTCATAACTGCCCGAACTATTACTTCTGATAGACCCTTCTTTCTCATGGCCCATTCCATCACTTTTCTCGGCACTCTATCAAAAGCTTTTTCCATGTCAACAAAACACATATGCAACTTCTTGTCCTTCTTTTGATATTCTTCCTGCATTCGTCTCACAATAAATACCGCATCCACTGTTCCTTTTCCTGGCATAAATCCAAACTGCATTTCATTCAAATCGACTAGTGTTCGTATTCGCCTCTCTAGCACTCTTTCAACAATTTTCATGGCATGTTCTAGCAGTTTCACTCCTCTGTATGATCCGCAGCTCATCACATCACCCTTTCCTTTAAAGATAGGTACAATCACACTTGTTTTCCACTCATCAGGCATTCCTCTACCATCCAATACACGCTAGCACAGTTCCATCATCACTTTAACCCCGATTTCGCCACTTGCAACTATCATCTCCACACTTACTTCAGATGGTCCGGTTGCCTTTCCTGATTTCATCCTTTGCATTGCCTCCACAATTTCATTACGAGCCACTTTTTCCACTGGTCCTTCTACTACATCAGTTTCCACCATGTGGTCCCATTCGTTTTCTTCATTCATGATCTTTTCCATATGTTCCTTCCAAATTTTTGCCCGGTCTTCTTCAATAAAACCCAATCGTCCGTCTCCTCCTCTCAAGCACCTTCCTCCTTCCACATCCTTCCCTTCCTTTTTTATTCTTCTAAGGAAGTAGAAAACACTATTAGAATTATGATATAAATTATTCAACTCCTGATTAGCTTCCTTTCTCATAGCTCTAGCAACAATTTTCCTTGTTTGATTTCTTATACGTTTGTATTGAGTTTTATTTTCTTCTGATGGGAACCTGCATAGCTCTTTAAATGCCGCCTTCTTTCTTGCAATGGTATCCTTGACCTCTTCATTCCACCACCACATGTCTCCTTGATCTCTCCTAGACTTCTTCTTTCTAGGAGAGATCAAGGAGACAAATTGTTGTGACATAGTGAAGTCAAGGCCAAATTGTTGTGACATAGTAAAACATCGCTGTCCATAACTTCTGTTTCAATAGTGATTGAGTGCATCTTCTGTTTCAAATTTAAGGCGAATTGTGCGTGACAAAATAGACCCAGATTAGTGTACATTTGACAGTAAATGCTTGGCCTATACCAGCAAAAAGCTCTTTAAATTATATAAGGTTTTGTTTATTTTTTCTGGTGCAGAATAATGAATTGAGTCTTGGACATGTCATGCAAAGACTGCAACTTGAGTACCCATAGTTTTACTTGGCATATGGCTTAGCCGAGGGGAACTAGCATTTGCATTTAAGTGTACAGTGCAGGTTAAAACTAGAGGTTATTTGGAGCAACTACGAAGGTCAGTCAATAAGTAATAGAGATTTTTTGTAATAACTCAAGTTTATGTTGACTGGCAATCAAAAAGATGCTTTTTATTTTTCCACATAGTCTCCCTCCCATGGAGCACACTTGTCCAATCTGATGCTGGATTGCGTGTTCCTTTTGGTGCAGAATTTTGCAGGCTTTGTATGGAGCCAGTTGCTCACAGCAGCCTTCAATTTTTTTCACCTGTTAAACGTCTTGGAAACCAAATTGCAGCTGACTTTTGAAAAATGCAACTCTCATGCACGACTGCACATACTGTGCCATGGAACATGTCCAATATAGTGAGAATTGCATTTAAAGTAGTCCTTCTATCAGATGTGATTCATTTCTTCAACTACTCTACTGATTTTGTGGTGAAGACATGCACGGGTCTCCCACTTATCGAGTCATCAGTTACGCTTTCATGTCCATTGAATGCTTTTATTCATTTGTAAAAGCTTGCCCTAGACACAGGAAGAACCATGTTGTTTTTTGATTCTGGAGAGTATCTCGCCTGGTTTTACATCCTCAGTCAGCAGAAATCTGAGTATTCCTCTTTGGTCCAAGCATGAGCTGTTTGCTAGCCTAGCGGTCATTTCAATTTCCGATCACACCTACAGTAAGCTAAAATAAGTGAGATTCTTTACTTTTCAATGATTCATAATCATCATTGAAAAGTAAAGTTTCATAGCTACAAAAGCACAAGCAATTAAGAAAGTGTCACTACTTAATCACTGACCCTCATAAATTTTTTAAAATATGGAAATTCACACTTGAAAAGCATAATTCATGCGGGGCCAGCTCCAGTCAAGTTTTTAAGGTTTTACTATTGTGGTCAAATGCAATATATTTTTAGCCATGGGTTTTACCAATAATATAACTATATGGTAAAGGAATATCCAAAAACAGTTATAAAATAGCAATGATTTTTAGATAAACACTCAGATCAGTGCACATAAAATTGAAATGCATCTGAAAAATCAGTAGAATTACAGTGCTACAGCTACATGTTTTCTATAATTGGATAGGAGCTGAAGCTGCCAGACATTTTGATGCTTCGGCTCCTTCAAAAAATCCCAGCTCTGGCTACCCAGGCCCTGTTTACAAGGCAACACTAAAATGTGGAAATATGAATAAAGCAAAAGCTATTGAAAAAATATTTGTCTTATTTTTGGAAATGCAGAAGCACAAAAAGTTGCTGGAATCAAAATGACCATTTTTTAACCAACTTGGTCACAGTCACTACAATACAGTTTAACTCAATTCAGTCATGTGATTTTATTCGATTGGGTTGTTCTGTATTTAGTTTTTTTATCAGCTTATGTTTTCTTGTTATTGTGATTTGGAGGGATGTATCACAAAGCTTTGGCCAAAGCCTGGGGCATTTTTTCTCAAAGCTTTGATTTTGATAAATTACTACACTGTATTTTTCATTAAGGCATTAGCTATTTTGCCGTCGATGGCATTTTACACTTGGGGGCTAATTTGCCGTCACCATTTATGTGTGTTTACACCCTTGTGCAAATTAATTGAAACAAACATCAAAAACACCAAAAATTTAGTTTTTTTTAAATATTTTATTCAATGAATGTTTCAGTTCACATATTAATACATAATATGACCACCGCGATTATTAAGAAGCATTTTGATGCGTTTGGGCATTGAGTCAACCAATTTTGAACAATCTTTTAAGATTTGGGGGTCCTTGTACCACACTTGAATTAGAGCCTGAATAAGCTTTTTCTTCGAGGTGCAGTCCATTGTACAAAGTCTTTGCTTGCAGATGGACCATAAATTTTTGATTGGATTTAAATCGGGAGAGTTTCCCGGCCACTCCAGCACTTTAATGTGGTTTTCATTCATAAAATTTTTGACTTGTTTCGATGTGTGACATGGGGCTAAATCTTGCTGAAACACACCAGATCCATCTGGAAACAATTGGTTCATCTCTGGAATGACTCTTCGTTGAACCACTTCAATATATTGCTGGGAGCGCATCATACCTTCAACTGGGTGCAAGCTACCAATGCCATAAAAACTGAAACATCCCCAAAGCATCTTTTTTTGAGGATGTTTTACGTGCTGGTCAATGTGGGCATTGCGAATCTTTTCGTTTTGTGATCTTCAAACATGCTGACTTCTTTGACCCTGGACAAACATGTGAGTTTCATCGCTGAAAATCACGCGCCTCCACTCTTCCTTTGTCCAGTTTTTGTATTTGAGTCCCCATTTGTAGCGTTTTGTCTTCATTGTTTTTGTAAGGAGCTGCTTTTTAACAGGGCGGTATGCTTTTGTCCCAACCTCCAGGAGGTGCCTACAAACTGTTGAGGAGCTTATTTTGATTCCTTTTTCCCCCAAAGTAGTTTTTATGGCATCACTTGTCTTTCTTGGATCTTTCACACTCTCCCGTATCAGATAGGCATCATCTCTGGGGGTAGTTTTCCTCTTGCGACCACATTTGCCTTTGCGTTTTGGGATAACAGACCCTGTTTCTTTCTTCATTTTCATAATACGACTTATTGTAGATATACTGACACCAACAATCTTTGATATCTCCTGGGAGGTCTTTTCTGTGTTTTCACGTAAAGTAAAGATACTAGCACGCTTTTCTAGGGCTAACATCCATCTTTTAAAACAACTATATAATATTCTAACTTCTAGTTACAAATTCTACCTAAACAAAAAAAGTTTTAAAACAATGATTGTGAACACATTAATGACGTCATAATAGGATTTATTAAGTCATTAAAATTTTATTTTAATAAAAAATAATCTAATAAACATTTTCTCTGAAAAAGTCAACATTTGTAATCAATTTACGCTTATTTCAGCTAAGAAATGAGGATATATAAAAGTTTGGATGTTTGTTTCAATTAATTTGCACAAGGGTATAAATAGCCATATTTGCTATAATTTTGGCAGCGATGCTGTGGTGTAGTGGATAGTGCCACTACCTTGAAATGCAGCAATTACAGGCTCAGAATTTTGCTGGCAAGTTATTTAGACATAGGCAGTGTACCGTTGGAGGAGGCTGTGAATGTATGGAAGAGTGAACATTGTGGTACCAGTTTTTTAATTTGTCGCTGAAGTTGAGCAATTGTAAACGACCAAAAGTCACGTGCTTAATACCATCATTAAAATCGACCAATTGCCTGACAGCAAAATAGCCTTCCGATGGTAAAATGCTGTGGATGGCACAACAGCCAATGCCTAGAAGTAATGATTTGGTTTTCATATTTTTAAACTTTGTACTCTCTGCTAACCTAGCAATTTCATTACTTGAAGGTTTATTAAAGACTAAATGGTTTTAAACGTTGAAAGTGAAAGTTCATTTCATATCATAATTTTGAATTGATGCACCCGTAATGAATAATCAAGCCAACGATTCTTTATTGTGGTGACGTTACCATGTAAGTGACTGTGTTGCGGAGATGGGGCCAGCACACTTCTTTCACGCTCTGGGTGTAAGAGAATATAATGAAACTAAAAATTAGCTTTATCCTTAATTCCGTTTCTTTTTGACTTTATCTTTCAATATTCAGATATTAGCTCTTTCAAAGAAATTAGAGTCTGTAGATATTACAAGTAACAACATCATTAATCTGACTCGTGATGTCGAAGCAAAGTGACAATTACATAAATAACCATTTCCCCTACTTAGGTGTAAAAGCTTCGACTTTGGCAAAGTTCTGCCTTCAATCCGTCTCGAGTGATTTGTGTGCTGTAGTTTTTACTCATTTCAAAAATTGAGTGTTATTTGAATTTCTGTAATTCTATATTTTAGTATTAAATATTCGTGTTTTGGGGATTTGGTAATTGCATATTTCTTCTGATTTTTGATATTTTAGTGTTGCTTGTTTCGCAGTTTTAACTCTCCTTTTTTTCTTGTGCTTGATGAGGTAAATAAAGTCTAATCATTATTAGATAGTTACCTCATGAAGCACAAGAGAAACTTGCAGTTGTTAGACGAAGTTAGTTCTTTGCATTGTGATAACTTTCCTCACAAGCACGGTTCTTTGGCATTATCGGTCTACACTGAGACAAAGTTAGTTCTTTGCATTGCGATAACTTTCCTCACAAGCACGGTTCTTTGGCATTATCGATCTGCACTTCCAAAACATTCATCAAAAAGCAAAGTCTTTACACGTTCATGAAATCTAGCCTTACCGGGAAAAACACTAAAAATTTTGGTGCCTTCACGTCACCAAACTGCAATTTCTGGAAAAGCCATGTTCTGTGGTACATTTTGCCTCTTGATTGCGTGGATCTTTGGCATTATCCTTCCAAGATATTTTGAAGGATAATGCAGAAAGTCTCAACATTTTAAACGATTGCCTACTACAAGCAAACAAATTGGTGATCCCTCTACAATAGAATGAAGGTAAAGATAATCGTGTTTAATCTTTTGTTGCAACAAAATATTGGTATCGAGCTACATATCATCTAAATATTGAAGTCATTTTATTTGAAATTGGGTAAGGCCAACGCAGCCAGCTGATTCAATATTTTCAACCTCGGCATGAGTATTGGGTCCCTGCTATTGCAATAATCTAAACTGTAAGTGCTTCATTTTGGGTTAGTATGCGTTTAGCATAGCTGCGTTTATGCCAGGACTAAGCAAGGTGCACGAAATCGGAGGCGTTAGCTCATACAAATTCGCCTGCCGTTACGAAAAAGTCGTAAATAGCCATCTTATTATTTTAATGGCTTAATCCTGAAAACACGTATGAATTACCTTGGAGCCCTCCCACAACTTTTGTATGCATTTAAGCACTTGTTGAATTTAACGTATAAGTCTGTTTAGTTGAGGAACACCAACGGTAAAAACAGGGCAAATAAGACGTTACCAGAGACTCGATAAACTAGGGAAACATGTAGTGGCTTTGCACACTCGCCCATAATCTTGTTTTTAGTCTATTGCTTTTAAAGAAACGTTAATTTTTGCTAAAAGTAATTCTATAACCTTTTAAGTTGTATCGAACTACAACAAGCGATTACTTATGTAAGTGTTGATCAAGCATGCTTTTTTTTTCTGTCTTGAATCCTTGTAAAACTCCGTGTACAGTCATAATCTTAAATGACATTGTAATGCTTACCCCTATGTAAGGAAAACAGCAGCTGGCAGAAAAATAATTAATAATCATATTGATAGCAAACAAATAGTAAAGGCCGTTACTAGTATTCGTAGTTAATAGGTTTTTTGTTTCATTACGAATCACTAATCTTCATTTAAAAGTAGAATGGTCTGGATTAGGGGCAAATTGAAATGTAATGAAATGCCAAGTTTAAGAAAAAATCAAAAAAAAACAATAATAGCATCGATTTGTAAAATAGGCTTTATAAATGAACGTTTTTTACTTGAGATCTTGAAGGGCGCATATTGGAATAGGTTATATGACTGGGGAAGGGCATAGCTTTTTTCACTCTATGGTCAAATTAAAGCAAACAGCGCAGCCAAAGAATTTAATGTCACAAATAGAAATATAGAAGGGGGCCTATCAAATCGTCAAATTTGCTTACCACTTAATAGTTGTCATAACGACTGTCATTTAAGCACCAACATCATTTTTGATTATGTTTCCCCACCCCCTAACACTTCAAAAAGTACAAAAGGTAGTTTGTAATTAACAATTGTAAAATTTGTTTCCCTTATTTACTCAAAGTATTGATCGTAGAAACGCGATTAAAAGTTTTGGCTACTATTATAATATCTTGACTGTGGTTGCATCACTTCGGGTTACTTTGTGTTCTTTCCAGCTGCTTATATGTCGAGGCCAAGCAGCATGTGCGCAGCCTGAGGCTTTGGGTTATAGAAATAAGCATTCACCTACAAAAAATTCGTTAAAACTGGTCTTAATATTTAATTGGGTATTCCCGAAAATACTTAAGTCAAATTACTTTAGCGCCTCTTTTACCCATAAATTTGAAATTTTGCTTCGATGTAATGGTTATTATTTAAGCAAAGAATTTAGTCTTGCATATACAGTATAATGCAAATATAAACATTTAAAACAAGAGGTAAATTTTTTGGGTTTCTCAATATGGAGCTTCCGAGCGTATCATAGCATTTATGTCAAAATGCAATTTGCACTTTTGATGTGATTGGAATTATGTAATGAGCCTACCAAATTATGACCTCTCTTTTCAAAGACCGTGTCCCTGAAAAGGAGCGTTTGATTTGATAGAGGTTGAGTTAATATTTTGTTGGCCATCTGTGACTTTTTTAATCATCAATTTACAACGTCGAGGTAGTGAATACTACAAATAGACTACAACAGGTAGTGAATCGACTATTTTTGTGAGCTGTTTCCGTGAAATCACTCGAAACCCTGCCGCAGTAACTTGTTGGACAATTTTCCTCTACGTTTTGGGTTTGTTTTTAGATATAAAGTAACTTAGTCGGTACTACAAATTTTCAATGGAATTTAAATGTGTAGATTAGGCGAGCCAATTCGTTCTTTCATGGGTTTTGAACTAGTGCTGCACTTTTTTAGTAGCATGGCGCATTGTCATCTTGAAAAAAATCCTGTTGTTAGAAAACAATGAACGTGCACTGGGCAGCATTTTCTTTTCCAGCACGTCAATGTACTTCAGCCGTCCATCATTGCAGAGATAAATTTAAGCTTACCAATATCGTTTGCTGCCATGCAACCCCATACCATAATGGGCTGAGGATGACGGTTGGTGAGATGCAATATTGTCGATACTCTTTCTCAGGTCTTCTTTTCACGCAATTACTGCGAGCATGAATGAATTTTCTCTAGTAAAAGTCGATTCATCACTGAACAACTTTTCTTCACTTTTCAACTGGCCGTTTAACGTAAGAACGTGCCCACTATAATTGACATTTCCTGTGTTGTTCTGGCGACAAGAGCTTCTTTATAGCCTTGCATCCTCAAATACCACTTTCTTGCAAGCTTCTCCTCACTGTTGAACCAGACAATTTAACACCAGTACTGCGCTTTAGCCCTGCTGCTATCTCGTTGGAGGTCAATTTCCTGTCTGCCAAAGAAGGTTTGACCAGAGTTCTATCAGATCTTTTTGAGGACTTCCGCTTTCTTCCAGATTGAGGCTGATACTTAGACTCTACTGACCCCCTTCACCACTTAACACGTTCACTACATATTGGTACATATATGTACAACGAGGTGCATTAATGATGGACGTAGTGGTACGCATGTGCACCAATGCATATTTTTTCTTTTAATTTTAAAAATCAATGTAGCACCTTTACATTTGAAGAAATAATTTTTCTATGTGCTGTGTATTGACAAAAGGTTGAAATATTGAAAAACAGGGTTATAGTTAGGGCCTTTATTCAGTAAAGAAGCGTGACTGTAAACCAAACATTACAATGAAAACATAGCCATTTGGCTGGATTATTCCCACCGTCTGTCAGGAAAAACCTCCACAAAGTAGCAACCGTAGTGAACGTGTTGACCCTTTCCACTCTTTTGTCGAGCACACCTTTGCGAGATGCCCCAGTTTTTTCTGCAATAAATCTCTTAAGATTATCACCTTGTTATTCCACAAAGCTGCTTGAAGCCCTTTATGACAAAATGGGCACAAAAATGTACAGCATCAAACAAAATCAAGAAAACTTAATGATTGTGACGTCAAAAAATCGGAATCGTGATTTTTACCAGTCTCGTTGATCACCTGAAGAATTGCCATCCCAAGCCTCTTGTGAGTGACGATTATTCAGGTGAGGAAATCTGGGGTGACAATTCTTCACGTGGGGACGTTTGTGGTGACGATTCCTTAGGTGGAGAAAGTTGGGGTAATGATTTTTCAGGTGGGAAAGTTTAGGTTGACAAACCTTTAGGTGGGAAAGTGTAGGGTGACAATTCTTCAGATGGAAACTCGGGACGATAATTCTTCAGGCGATCCGCCTCGTTCGCAGTTCATAATAATAAGGTTTTGCGTTGCTGTCAGTAATAAAGAAAATCGGTTTTATGCATGACGTCACGTTGGATGCATTTTGAGTTGGAGAGGAAATTTTTGAAAAAAATATGTCCGTGAAATGTAATATATATTCTTCTCAAAAATGTATAGCTTGTACTACTTCAAATAATGTATTACAAATAAAATAAGTTATACTCTGAAATCTCAAAATAAGCGTTTTCTAAAGGTAGCACTGTATACATGTATATAAAAGAGCTAGTCAGTTTAAGTAGTTTTTGCGTGTGTTAACCTTAAGTGGCTAAGTGACTACATCACATTCTTATTGTATGCTGTTCCGTTTTAAATGTCTTCATGATGTTGATACGATACTTTCACTGATGCGACGTTTAATGCGGTTTTTATTGAACTTTTACTTTTTACAGAAACTATTTGATTTGTGTTGTTATAGTTAGAAATTAAAATCTACAATGAGTGGCGTAAAATCTGGATTGAAAGTTAGTGCTGAGGCGTTGCAAACAAAAGAAAAGGTTTCAAAAAAAGAACTCTCGGCATGCAGGTTTATGCTTAATGACAAAAAAACAGAGGTCATACTCGAACCTGGTTCAGAAGTTCCAGGTGATTGCAAGCATCCATTCCGACAAGTCTGCAAAGGTTTTAAGAAAGATAACGTCAGGTAATGATTGCATTATTTTCTCTCAAGTATTTGTTTGTTCATCACATACGGTCTTATTAAAATGATAGCCTGTGTATAGCTGGTTACAAGCAAGTATGGAGCTAACATTGCCGAGTCCCCCGCTCCCCTCAAACATCAGTGCAAGACAAGAGCGATTTCTACCGACGTGCATAATTTATCGTGCAACAAACCTCAAGAGTTAAGACTGTTTGCTCGTCTCTTAAACTCTTCATTGTGTGCATGGCGACGTAGCCATATGGTTTGGAGCACACAACAATAATGCATTTACGCCTTCCAATGGATAAGTTTTTGTAACCTTTGAACGGCTTTTAGTGGAAATTTTCTCTGCTTGCATTGCACTACTTGTGGTAAAATTAAATTGTACCAGCTGTATAGATAGCTCTCAAACAGGTTTGAACACAACTAACATGATTTTTGAAAATTTTTTCCTAATTTGAAGAAAATTATTCAAAAGTCACACTTTTACTCTGCTCTTCACCTAATACTGTACTTATGTCACAGTTGTTGTTTTTTAAACGATTGCTGGTTAGGGCTTTTTAAGCGACTGATATCAGCACCGCGGAATGTGTATTAAAAATGTCTGTTTCATTCTGGATAAAACTTAGTAGCAACGAATATTTGTGTATTGCACCGTAGTAGTATTTTTTATTTATCTGGGGTCATTAACCAAAAACTTGCTTATTGGCTAAATTTGATGTTTGTATCTGGACAAATTTTCAGCTTGCAGCTAACATCAATACGCGAAAACGTTGAAATAATTTTTTCCCTATGTCCCAAAGTAAGAAGTTGGATAGGCCTGACAATGATGAGTTTTTTTTCGTCATTGATTCGAAATTCAAAAGGGATCTAAGCAAGCCATGTTTTCTATTTAGTAGTGATATGAAGCCTGGAAATGAATTGCGTCGTAAGGTAGCTCTCATTCAAACGTAAATTTAATTATTAAGCCAATTATTTTTAGCAAACTGCAGACAGTGACACTGTTTTGAACTATTAGGTCTCTTCCGTGCAGATCGTGTGCTTCTTGTATCACTTTAAAATCCGATCACTCACCATAAGATACATGTCCATCTCCACAAATGTGTGCTTTGTCTCTTGATTAAGCTCCAATTAAGGCCTTGTTTGAACATTATCGCTTTCTCCAATATTTTTTCCCCAATATTGATTACCGTTGTGAGTGGCTTTTTGCGCCTTCCGTGTTCCCTCGAAGGTGATATTAAATTGGGCTCGGTATATGCATTTCAAAAAAGGTTTCTAACATTTTGCTTTCTGGTGGCAAACTACGACACCCGCCGACACTGCTTTTTAAGCCGTCCTGCAGGGGTTGCATTTTTTGAAGAGCGCGTTTACTAAATTTTCTTGTGTGGTGAATTCACTCTTCAGGCTGCTGTTGCATTTAATTGTTAAAATGTAAAATGTGATTGTGTTTTTAACAATTTTCGATCAGCGAGTCCACCATATTTTTTTTCATTGCATTTGCAGTATGATTTTAATTTAAATGTAGTCCAACTGTGCAACTTCAATTTCATTTTAGTTGGAGTTCAATGCATCACTTAAAAAGAGTTCGTGAAAGATTAATTATGCTTACGTTGTTCGATAAAAAGTTGAAAGGGTTAGCGATTAGGAGAAGATGAAGAATGCTGGGGAAGAGATGGTATAAAACTAAACCTTTTTGTACTCTTGTAAAGTAGGTGAGTCTCCCCGATAATTTTTGTCGGAAAGGGCTGCCCCTCCAAATGCAGTAAAACTATGTGATGTTAAATGAAAAATGGACTTATTTTACAGTTACCAATAGCGTATGGAGGGGTCTTCTAAGTGCCCCCCCCCAGCAGAAAAACAAATGTCATTTTCACCGATTGTGCTTGTGTTGGTAACAAACAAGTCCCCTGATACAGCCCTGAGAATATTGATCTCCAAAAAAAGGTCTTTACCGCAACTGTCCCCTGAAATTTGCAAAAAGTCATTTTCACGTTCCCCCTCTACTAAGTTCTGCATACGCCCCTGCCTCTAAGGAAAGCCCTGTAATTTCTACTTGTAGTACAAATATTAGTTTTCAATTTTTCTACCAAAGTTAAAGGCTTCGTTTCCGATACTCGCCTAAATTCATGCCCGCAAATGTTTTTTTATTTTACTTTGATCAGTTTTTCTTATGCTTTTATTTTTACAAAGAATAAAATTCACCCGGCAAATATTTGTAACTTCATACGCTAGAAAAACGGTTAATTAAAGCTTAATAGAGCGAAAAAAATATTTTCGCTTGCTATGGTACTGCGGCTGTCTTCGAGGGTACGGTGAACAAGCTGAGGAAGTATCTCAAACTCTTTACCACCTGTATTTTCGTCACAATATCTAGCCAGATCATGACGTTTTACTATTTTTTTTTGTTTTTTTTCAAACGGGACAATACTTTTCTAAACATTTATTTTAGTGCTTGGTTTGTGAAATAGTTGGACAAAACTTTGAAATATTTGTCATCTTAATTCTATCAACTTGTGGTTTCGATCATTAGATACTTTCCCAGTTCTTTTAATAGATGGTTTGCTTGCCATCGCAAAACCGTGTTGTTGATTACGCACGGTAATGCAATTAGTTTTAAATTTTTTGCCATAATCAAACGGCAGTAAAGTTGGCAAGTAATATTTTATTTCCATGAACTATTAACCTGATATTCTAAAACGCGTGGGGATCGCCGTTCCAAACGTCGTAGAGTTTAAGTGACCAAAGTGTAACTTGGATAACTTCTTCGTGTGGGCAGATCTTTTCGGAAAAGCTTCTCATTTATGCGTGTGAGCTTCTCATTAGGCCTTTTTGGTAGTGTTTAGTAAGATTTGGTGCCTAGACTAGCGATGATGAATCGCTGGGCCATGGTCTACAACTGGGCCAGTACTTCGTTTAAATTTATTATTTTGTTTGGACTACATCCCTGCAATTATTTTAATAACTTTTTGAGGTCGCCACTGAAGTAGAGAAAATTCTCATCACCGCGCCTCATGTCTTTGTGAAATCTGAAAATTGCCTCGTGCCAAAAGCGATTTAAGAAGCACTAAACTAGACAAAAAATGACGTATAAAACAAAAATACGTCTTCGGAGTGACAAAAGTGTGCCGATATATGCGAACCAACTTTATTGGCAAAATTACTGTGCTTTGTTATTACAGTAGGCGCCGCTTATTATGACCGATTTGGTACGGTCCGTAATTTCTCCATTTAAAATTCTCCGTTTAATATGACCAAATTTCGGATAATATGACCAACATTTTCTCCATCTTGTTACAGTACAGTATTTTTTCCCGCCACACACCTAACTTCGCCTTTTCAACATATTGTTACGCACTGTACTAAATTTTACCGTCACTTGTAGTGTTACAGTACTGTACTTTGTTTTATTGCCAACGTCACACTGTTACTTCGGGTAAACGATGAATTTGACGGTATTTGGACTTCTTGTGGCTTACGGCGTCGATTCAAAAGCTGTTATAGAGGCTTCGGTTTTTATAACCATTCGGATATTATGATCAAAATGGTCTGGTCCCAAGGTGGTCATATTAAGCGGCGTCTACTGTACTGGCTAGTTGACTTGGCGAATGAAGCCGTTTGGCTGATTTTACTTCAAAAAAAGCGTTGAAACGGTGCGCGAGTAGATGTAAATCGTTATTGAGTCACCTTCATGTGATATTTACGGGAGACATTTAGCTACCGTAAAAATAAATTGCGGACGAAGGTACATGGATATATATTGGTTTAATGACATTAAATCTTTTGTTGGCTTAGCTTATACATTAAATAAATTGTTGTAGGCTACCAAAAATATGCTTTTTTTCATAACTTTAAAATGCTTTTTTTGGCTGATGTAATGCTTTGATCAATGTCCGCCAAAATTTGTTCGGTGGTTTTCGCATATTTGCTAGCAATTTTGCACTTGCTCCGGCGGTTACGCACTTAACTAGAACTACGTAAAATTGTTGTATAGTGTTACTCGCGGAGTAAGAGCACAATAAGATCGTTTCTTTCCGCTTTTTCTTTCAGTATGTTTAACTAAACAAAACACAGCGCTAAAGTTATTGTGACGTAATGTTAATGCGGATTAAAAAAGCACGAAAGAAATTTGCGTTGTAAAAATGATTGCTCATTGCATGGCTGCAATAGCTTCAATTGCTTTTAGTTTTGTTTTGCTTCACCTAAAAAACCTTGTTTTATGTTTCTCGTAGAACTTCTCGATCACCTCTGTAGGCACATCACTCGAAAATATTGAAAAACTATTTCAATAAGGAATCGTTTGTTGTGACGTTATCTTACCCTCGTGCAAGTCATTTATTGCCTCTCATTTGGGCTCGAATTCGCTTCCTTTGGGTGCAAGATGCAGATTTGAAATCATCTTTTGGAAGGTCACGGCATCGACTCTTATTGCACTCCGCAGAAAAGGGGACAGATCGTAATAAGCTTTTGTGAAAGTATTGACTGGAATTCCACTATAATAAGGAAGCGTTTAGTATGGATGTCTTCTCAACTTAGATAGCATTTTGAAATCAGCATTTTTTGTTTGACTTTGAAACAACTTGCTTCAGTTTACATATTTTCGAAGGTTTGGTATTGAAGTCACCGCTACTTCATTTTTCTTCTACGGTAAGAATTATTCTATCGCTCTTATCGTGCTGGGTTTGGAGAAACTTTGGGATAAGTGACTCACGACAAAGCTCCGTTGACTAGTTGGCCTGCTTAAAAGCCTTGGCAAACCCGATTGTGTCTTGCTCTGAATTTTTTCTTTCCTAGTATAGTCAGAAGTCAATTTGCGAAAAATTACTAAACTCTAGTTTTATTTTAGATTTGCACTTGTCAACACAGAGATTTTGGATGAAGATGAAGTTGGTGATAAGAAGTTTTGCCTTCTCTACTGGTCTTCAGACGAAGCCAAGTTGAAAGAGAAAATGACCGCCACTGCATCGGTGGAGGCAGTTAGAACCGCTTTTGGTCTTCAAAAGCATATAGAAATGCATGACAATGGAGATATAGAACCCGACACGTTTATAAAGAAGATATCAACAGTCGGAAAGAAGGTGTCCAAATTTGATGGTCGCAAACTGAAGGTTGATAAGAAAAAATGCTACGTCTATGATGGACATGCTACTAGCTCAGAGGATGAGGCATAATGTGCAAGATCAATATGTTGTGCTTAATACCTAGTGTTACTATAACCAGGATAATTGAAAGAATCTAGTTTATTGAACCTTCCATTTTGTACAAATATCCTGCACTCGCCCCGAGCAAACTGGCACTTGTGTCACGACTGCTACGAGTTTTGCAGAATATTGGTATTCAAACCATCCAGCTATGTACTTGGTGAAATCATAAAGTAATTACTACCGGTAGCCTCTTTTAATTAATGCATTTAGTATTTTGGCATGCTCATTATTACTGATATGTAAAATTATCATTAAAATTACTGTAAATCTAAATTTGCTTTATTTCAACCGTACAAGGCAGTCTAGCAGTTAGATCGGTGCGCACGATATTGCTCTTGTGCAGATCTGTTTTCGGCGAAAGCGCTTTTATTGATGCCAAGTAGCCCTGCTTTAGTGTTGGTAAAACACTGGCATTCGCACTGGCATTTTTGAAGCTGATGCATAATTTGATTGTGATGTGCTGCTGCAATTTACAGTTACCATATGCAATGGTTCTTTCTTCAATAAAGCTCTGACGTTACTATTAGTTGCGTTACCAAAGTCCGTTTGATGACCTGAAGTCACTAATTTTGACTTAATTGTTGCATAAACTAATCTCTTAATGTAGCGAGCTTTCTCCCGAATTCCGCTGGAAACTGGCCTCCAAATGCTGTGTCATAGCACGTTCATCGACACCAACAAAGGGAGATGCGATGACTCAAATCATGACCTTCAATTGTAACCTGTTACGCTTAGAATAATTTTTGTCAAATTACAAATGTGGCAACACCGCAATCTACCAACGGCAAGATGCGACGTCATTACACGCGTACCGGCAACAAAAAAGCCAGAGGTCACCAGACTCCTTTGAGAGATAAGGGCGCAAAAAGACTAAAAAGCCGACCAACTAAGGTAGCTAAAGAGAGAAGCGCTGAGTCCGTATCTGGCAGGAATGTAGGTTTTTAACAATCCAACCATTCTTGACTGTGAAATCATATCATTTGTTGCGTTAAGTTAGAGCGTATAACGCATCACCTATCAATCGTGTAGTCACTCCAGAAAGATAGCGGCTTTGCAATGAACTGTCTAACGGCATTAAAGTCTTGCTGCTTAATGTTGATGTAATAGGAGTGTAAATAGGCGATTTTTTTGAGGTGGCTTGAAAAAAACAATCTCTTTCTCAACGCAAGTCAAAATGTTATGGCTTTGAATAAAAATTAATCGTTGACAATAGTGTTTGGACAGGATATCCTTCAATTTCTCTTATCTTTTTAAATTTGAAGTTGCTTCATTTTAATCATTTTTCTTCCGTGGCTTCAGTAGAAAACAATCTGAAAAACAGGCCTCAAGCAACTGAGGGGAAGCTCTTTTTTCGATATCCAAATTTGGACTGCTAAAAAATTAAATTATAGTTTTGAGGCAATTCAAGATACCACCTTATTAAAGCACTTGATAAACTTCGGGAAGTGATTTGATATCTCTCAGTATTACAAATAGTTTGTTCCGTAATATCGGGCCTCTGTATTTCAGTGTTCTGTCAGTTTTATTCTGCACAATTTAGGATTTTGAATGTCTGAAAAAGTTAGAAAAAGAGATTTATTAAAATATTTATGTGTAAACTTGGCAACTAGAAGTTGTCCAGTTGTTGTTGTTAATTACCCGACCCCTTCCGGGTGATGAGGGCATGGTGGGAGCCCCAGAAGTCGGGTAACTCTCCAGAGGTCGTACAGAGATAAAAAATGTGCGGCGCAGAGTCCGCAGCTGGACAGTGCAGAATGAGATGAGAGGTGTCCGCAGGCGCTGCAGGAAGGATTCTCGACTCTGCTAATCCTAGAGAGATAAGAGCTTAACAGAAGGCTGTGTCCGTTGCAGCGTAGACGAGAGAACACAGCGAGCGTGACGAGGGAGCACAAGTTCCTCGGTGGAGATCGAGGGAACCTGTGTGTCAAAGAATTTCGATGAGACAGTACGCCTCAGTGCCACAGAGGAAGCAGTTGGCACGTAAGCCGGAGCCGTTTTTGCCAAAAGGAAAAGAAACAGAGCCGTCTGTCCACAGCACTTGATCATGAGGGAGGAGAGAGTCAAGGTGAGCGAGAGCCGCACCTTGACGAAAAAGAGGAGGATCAGAGTGAGAGCATGGAGAGGAAAGGGTGGACTACACAGTGAAGGAAGGCAGATTTTAAGGAGGAAAGGGAAGGCAAGCAAGGAGAGCCTCCCTAAGAGAAGTAGAAGGAAGCATGAGCGGGTGAGTGGACGCAAAAGCTTTCTAGGTGAAGGGTGATGATCTGCAGATTGAAAGGGTGAAATGAGTCAGGGTGACTCGTAGGAGAGGTAAAGAAGCCTCGTAGAGAAACAGTGGGATAGAGGAGAACAAGAGGCAGCCAGTGATGGCGCGACTGGCCGCTCAGTGGAGGCGTTCCAATTTAGTGATATTGGTAACGCTTAAGAAAGGAAACCATCCTGGGGAAGCATATGTGAGAAGGAGCAGAAGAAAAGATTCATACAGAACAGAGAGGAACTCCTTAGACGGGCCCCAAGATGAAGCAGAGATACAGCGTAAGACCTTGATGCGTGGGAAGAATTTGGCGTTCAGCGAAGATACATGATTAGAAAAGGAAAGAGTGCGGTCAAAGGTGATCCAAAGAAATGTTAGTTTGGGATTGAAACTGAGGCGGGAGTTGAGTAAGTCGAGGTGGGGCTGGAGATTAGCTTGGTGTGTATTCACTGAGAAGAAGGAGGCCTCACATTTGCTCGGATTGAGAGGAAAACACCAGTGCTCGGACCAGCGCTCCAATCGAAACAGAGGTCCTCGTGTGGCCTCTACCGCAGTGGGGACCGAGGGGAAGAGGACCAAATGGCCAGATTGTCAGCGTAAAGAGAGCTCCTGATGGAAGAAGGCAGAGAGGCCCGAAGATCGTCGATGAAGAAAGAGAAAAGCACAAGGCCAAGAACGGATCCTTGCGAAGCACCTCGACGGACTCGTAAGGAACGGCTTTTGTGATTTTGATAAACCACACAAGCGCGCCTGTCAGAAAGGAAAGATTGAGACTAACGAGCAAAGCAAGGAGGGAGGTTAGCCGAAATAAGTTCATGGAAAAGAGCAGGATGCCAGACAGAGTCAAACGCTTTGGAGAAATTAATAGTAGAGAGGATCGTCCGAGAGCCCGGCTTGGATTTGTTAAATCTAAGTTGTCCAGATTGTTGTTGTGTTTGCAAATTGTGCTCTTCAAAATGGTCAATGTTTTTCCGCTTCTTATCATTAATCAAATTAATTGCTTTGATTGAAACTTTTTGCAACTTTCGAATCAAGGCTGCGAGATATTACGCATCTGTTTCGATTGGAGCGCTGGTCTGAGTACTGGTGTCTTCCTCTCAATCCGAGCAAATGTGAGGCCTCCTTCTTTTCAGTGGATCCCCACCAGGCTAACCTCCAGCCCAACCTCCTCCTACTCGGCTCCCGCCTCCGTTTTAATCCCACTCCAACTTTTCTTGGGGTCACCTTCGACCGCACTCTTTCCTTTTCTAGGCATGTATCTTCGCTGAAGGCCAAATTTTTCCCACGTCTCAAGGCCTTACGCTGTATCTCTGCTTCCTCTTGGGGCCCCTCTAAGGAGTCCCTCTCTGTTCTGTATAAATCTTTTCTTCGGTCCCTTCTCACTTACGCTTCACCCGGATGGTTTCCTTTCCTAAGCGCTACCAATATCACCAAATTGGAACGCCTCCACCGAGCGGCCAGTCGCGCCATTACCGGCTGCCTCTCGTCGTCCCCTATCCCTCTACTACTCACCGAGGCTTCTCTACCTCCCCTACGAGTCACTCTGACTCACTTCACTCTTTTTTCTCATGAGCGGGCTCTTCGTCTCCCAACCTCCTTTCCCATCTCAGGTTTGGCCAGACTAGGAGTGAAACCAAGACTCTGCAGATCGTCCTGGAGAGCTTTTGCGTCCACTCACCCGCTCATGCTTCCTTCTACTTGTTCTAGGGAGGCTCTTGTTGCTTGCCCTCCCTGTCCTCCTTGGAATCTTCCCTCGTTCACGGTCGAGTCCACCCTTTCCACTCCATGCTCTCGCTCTGATCCCCCTCACTCTCGCCAAGGTGCGGCTCTTGCCCACCTTGACTCTCTTCCTCCTCATGATCTGGTACTCTGGACAGACGGCTCTGTTCCTTTTCCTTTTGGCAAGGGCGGCTCCGGCGTTCTTGCCAACTGCTCTCTCTGTGGCACTGAGGCCACTCTTTCCTTTTCGGCAGGCCCAGTTTGTTCCAGTTTTTCCGCTGAAGCCTGCGCCATTCTGCACGCTCTTTGCTGGTCTCGGCAACACCATAAAGTCTGCCGTTTTTCTTCTCTTCTTCTCCTGTCTGACTCTCGTTCTGTCCTCGCCACCCTGTCCTCTCCTCCACCTTTCCTGTTATCTCAAACTCTGTGGCAGATCTGGCAGGAACTGTCCTTCTTCTCCTCCTGTTCTATCAGGCTACAATGGGTCCCCGGACACTCGTTTCTCCCGGGGAACGACACAGCTGATGAGCTTGCCAGACGGGGAGCGCTGCTTGCGCCCTCCGCAATCCCTTGTAGTCTCTCTCCTCTTATCTCTCGTATCCACTCTCGTCTTATCTCGGACTGGAGGCGTACTGTCTCCTCAAAGTATTTTGACACACAGGTTCCCTCAATTTCCACTGAGGAACTTGTGCTCCCTCGTCATGCTCGCTGTGTCCTCTCTCGTCTTCGCTGCAATGGACACAGCCTTCTTTTAGGTTCCTATCTGTCCAGGATTGGCAGAATCGAGAATCCTTCTTGCAGCGCCTGTGGGCACTCGTCCCAGGACATCTCTCATCTCATTCTGCACTGTCCAGCTACGGACTCTTTGCGCCGCTCACTCTTTGGCGACTCTCTGTCTCTTTATGACCTCTGGTCCAGACCCTGGGGAGTTGCCCGGCTTCTGGGGCTCCATGGTCTTCCGCCATGCCCCCATCCCTCGGAAGGGGTCGGGTAAACAACAACAACAACAACAACAGATATTACGCAGCCTTGTACATAGCTGTTTGTAAGTGAATGATAAAAAGTTACAATAAACTTTTATCAAGATACTGTTTCACTTTATTGATTACTTTGGAGCTACATTGTCGCTGCAATAAAAATTTAGGTTCTATCGCAGCTTTAATTTTTTTCTCAAAATCGAGGCGACTTATAGTACCGGTATCGCTCGAATAATTAAGTCTGGCTGCAACTTAAAACGTTTTGGAGAAAACCCTCCAGATTCTCGTTTTACGCAGTTGACTTATAGGTTTCGCTGCCAAGCGGTTTATTAAAATTCTGATCAACTCGACCCTTGATTCAAACGCTCCAAGCAACCTTCACTCCTGGAAACAAATGGATTTAGTTACGCTATATATTATGTTGTGCTGTAAAAACCTTCAAGTTGTAGCAATGTTTCCGGACGTGACTTGGGACTACATCCCATTAAGGTTTCTCTGAAGTTATCTCGCCTATCATTTGTCCCTCCACTTATTTTGGGCTGGCACTGCCTTTGGAGGAGAGGAAGGCGCACCTAATGTACTTATTTAAAACAAGCACAGCGTTGCATTGACCTTCCCCTCCTTGTCACCGTGCCAGGGCAAGGATTTGGATAAGCGTTGCCACTCATCAAACGTAAAAGGGAGAAGCACGGGAGCAAAAGAACCAATTTTAAGAACCAGAACCAGAATTTTAAGAAAAGAACCAGTTAACCAATTTTAAAGAAAGAACGTGCTGCCCTTCTGCAGCCTTTTAGAGGGAAGTACTGCAAAGAATGTTTCTCGTGGAGAGAGCACGGGATATCTGGGATCTTTGGGAAGCAAATAACCATTCTGGCCCACTCCAACTGGGTCATAAATCGCACAACCATGTAAAGGCGGCTGTCGATCCGTGCAGAGAAAGTTAGCTCGACAATCTTGTTGCCATTGCCAGAGTTTTGTCCAGAAACATAGAAGTGCAGAAGATTTTCTCTCCTTCTAAGGCTGCCAAGCGCCGAGTAAGATGATAAAAGTATTCGGATAGTAGGTCCTGCACGGAGTGATCTGCACTGATGCGACATGCGTAACCACGTTAGATTCTAACAAAATTTTGATTCAACTCCGTAGATGAGTAGCGATTCATGTGATGCAAACATCATCGTCAGAGCCAAGGCCGAGGCTTAACAGGCGACATGCTCTTCTCTATCTCTCCTAATTCTGACCTTATGTATGTTAACTCTACCCTTCGTTCTGTTGCTGGCTCTTCTTCTTCATCTTTCTCCTCTCCCAACTTCCCCAGCTATTCCTCTCCCAGGGAGTCGGTTTTGGTCTTCGCCGTCTGCTTGAGATGCCACTTTTCTGTCTTCCAGCCAAAGTCCTTGCGTAGCAAAGCCAGAGGCAACCTTTCCGAGCTCCGACGAATCACGTGCTCCAAAAAGTCTCGTTCCTTTTTCTGCTTCCCCTTCTTTCAGGTTGAATTTCTTGCAGGTGTTGCAAACCTCTCCTCGTACTCTGCCACTGGCCCAGGCAAAGTTGCCTATCCCATGCTATAGCACCTTGCTTGCTCTGTCATGGATTTTCTTCTGCACATTTTTGACCTTTCCTGGTCTTTGCATTCTTTTCTTTCCATCTGGAAGACATCTTCTGTTATTTTCATCCATAAGGTGGAAAAGCCTCTCGACTCTCTTGCTTCCTTCCGGCTTATCTCTCTCACCTCCTCCGTCTCAAAGCTTTCTGAACGCATCATTCTATTACGTCTACTTTGCTTTTTGCAGTCTAACTTCATTTTTTTTCCCGCAAGGCTAGTTTCCGCCTTGGATGGTCAACTCTAGATCAAATTCTGTTCCTTTCTCAGTTTATTTCGAATGGGTTTAGCAAACCCAGGCCGGACTCTTGAACGATTCTTGCTACTATCGACTTCTCCGAGGCTTTCGACTTTGTCTGGCATCCCTCCCATTTCCATAAACTCATTTTGGCTCGCCTCCTTCCTTGCTTTGCTCGTTGGACTCTCTTCATCAAAAATCTCTCTGCTTCTTTGTCTTCTTCCGTCAGGTACTCTCTTTATGCTGACGATCAGGCCACATGGTCCTCCTCCCCCTCGGCCTCTGCTGCTGTGGAGGCCACACAAGGAGTTCTGATTCAACGGGAGCGCTGGTTTGAGTTCTGGTGTCTTCCTCTCAATGCGAGCAAATGTGAGGCCTCTTCCTTCTCAGTGGATTTCCGCTTAGCTTACCTCCATCTCTTCTTATGCAACTCCCGCCTCCGCTTCAATCCCAATCCAACTTTTCTTGGGGTAACTTTTTACAGCACTTTTTCCTTTTCTAAGCATGTATCTTCGCTGAATGCCAAGTTCTTCCCTCGTCTAAAGGTCTTACACTGTATCTCTGCTTCCTCATGGGGCTTCTCTAAGGAGTCCCTCTCTGTTCTGCAAAAGTTTTTCTTTGGTCCGTTCTCACTTATGCTTTAACCGGATGGTTTATTTTTCTTAGCATGATCAAATTTACCAAATTGGAACGCTTTACCAAGCGGCTAGTTGGCTGCCTCTCGTACTCCTCTATCCTACTTCTTTTCTCTGTGGTGTCCATTCCACCCCTACGAGCCACTCTAACTCATTTTGCCCTTTCATGTTATAGGTGAGCCCTTCGGCTCCCAACCTCTTTTCCCATTTCAGATTTGGTCAGACTTGGAGTGAAACCAAAACTCTGCAGGTTGTCTTGGAGAGCTTTTAAGTCCACTCACCCGCTTATGCGTTCTCCTAGGAAAGCTCTTTTTGTTTGCCATACCCCACTGCCCTGGAACCCGCCTTTCTTTACTGTGAAGTTTGCCCTTTTCTCCCGCTCTGATTTCATCCTCTCTCACCAAGGTGCGGCTCTCGCTTACCTTGGCTCTTTGCCACCTCACGTTCTGATGATCTGGACAGACAGCTCTGTTCCTTTTGGCAAAGGCGGTTCGGACGACCTTGCTGATCGCTCACTTTGTGGCACTGAGGCCACCATTTCCTTTTCGACTGGTCCTGTTTGCTCAAGTTTTTCCGCTGAAACTTGCGCCAATCTGCATCCAGGCAGCACCAACAAATCTGCCATTTCTATTTTCTCCTCCTCTCCGACTCTCGCTCTGTTCTCTTCTACGTCTTTTCTTTTTCCTCAAAGTCTCTGACAGACATGTCAGAAACTGTCTTTTCTTTCCACCTGTACTATTGGACTACAATGGGTCTCCAGACACTCGTTTGTCCTGGGGAATGATGCAGCTGATGAGCTGGCCAGGCCGTGAGCGCTACTCGTGCCCTCTGCGATTCTTTCCAGTCTCTCTTTTTTGACCTCCCGTATCCACTCTTGTCGTTTCTCGAACTAAATAGGTACCATCTCATCCAAACTTTTTGACACATAGATTTCCTTTGAGGAACTTTTGCTCGCTGTGTCCCCTCTTGTCTTCTTTGGCACAGACACTAGCATTCTGTTAGGCTTGGTCTCTCTAGCATTGGCAGAATCCTTCATGCACCGCTTGCGGTCATCGCAACTAGGGCAGCTCTTATCTTATTCTGCACTGTCCAGCTACGGACTCTTTGATCCGTTTACTGCCTGGATCTCCAAAATCTGTGATTCAGGCTATGGGGAGATGCCCGGGTTCCACCTTGCCCCTTCCTTCGAAAGAGGTATTGTAACACCAACAATACTACCAATAGGTCAAAACAATATTTGCAAATCCACTTGGCTCTCAAGCAACAAAAAAATGAAATTGAATTTCTCGACCATAATAAAAGTACCTCTCAGCTTCAAGCGATTTGTTGCTCGGAATCTGCACCAGTTATTGCTTACAGCAATCTTCAATTAACAAACAGCTATCGCTAACCTTGTCGAGCTAATGAACTTCATGAACGACACAAGTACAAATGTTTTCTCCTCATCCCAGTCTTTTTTACATGGCGTCAAGCAACTAGTGCGAACTATTACACCGCATCGCTGTCGGCAGGCATGGGGCTCATTCCCGAAGTCGAGTCATACCAAAAGACTTTAAAAAATGATATTTACAGCTTCCCTGCTTGGCGCTCAGCATAAAAAGGGATAGTGTGAAGAAAAAGCCGACAAGCTTGCTTGTTGTGTCCTTGGGCAAGGCACTTAACGGGACGCCCCCACCTTTTTGTGGCAGACAGGTGGCCAACACGTACTTCACAGGGTTACAATTGTGAAGTTGCTAACCCAGCATGTCGTAAAAAGGCGACTCTTGGGTACCCACCAGTGGCAGTTCGCCTTGTTGGCGGTGGGGCTACCAGTCACTCATGACTGGTTCGAAATGGGCTGTCATCTTTCCCCTAGCCTAATTTCAATGAGGTTGACGGCATGCCGTACCTCCATTCCGAGGAAGAGGAGGGGTAACCACAAACAAACAACTATTACTAAAGAGTACGATACATTTTTTTAAAGGCGCCTATCAACTCACTCTCCAAAATCAAATGAAGGTATCTTTAGAAAACCTTAAAAAATTGCATTAAAGTTGAGATAAAATTTTCATTTTTTGTATGAAACATCTCCTTACAAATATTCTAACGAAGCACATGATCAGACCAAATCAAACGCTGAACAGAACTTCAATGTATATTGCTAACATTGCGATCAGCATAAATTCTGTCAATGCAACGCCAAACTAATGAGTTGAAAAATAACTCCCAAGTTTATTCATGCGCAGTGGCTTTCTCCTCCGAGCTACGTCACATGACGCTGCCCAACACGTGACTTGGGACGTCACTACGCGCCTTCAATATCGTCGAAAACGCGCGCCATGGGCTACGTAGCAGAGCGACCATTTGAATGACGGTTCGACCGCATATCGACGTCTTTCGACGAGATGACGGGCGAGCGATCAGAGTCAAGATTCGTCGACTTCCGATGTTTTAATGACGTGGCATCCTTGACGATCGCAGAAGAGTTTTTCGCGCTGTTAGCAGCAAGACTCACGTCTAAAAAACATCACCCAAAGTTGTTTTCTGGTATGGCTAAATTGAGGAGATGACCATCCAATGAAAAGGACTCACACGTAAATAGTGTCTACTCAATTTGAAAGAGGTAATTCCATCTCTCTATGCGCGAACGGTATGGCGTTGTCGGCCACATTTTTTTGTCAACTTCACAGCATCATTTCTCTCAGTATAGATGTTTAGAATGAACTGCTTGCATATTTTCAGCACCAATACACTTCTGCTATCCAACTCACAGCAAAGCTTGGTGCGGTGAAATAATGGAGGCTCTTACAACAGCAGGGCTATTTATGTAATATATGGGTTTGGTCTTTAGGATAAGTACTTCACGACCATTTTCTCGATTAAGTTCTTCACTTTTGAATAATATTTGAGTGAAAGTGCAAGTGCGCCAGCAGCATTGGCAACTCCAAAGCATGTGAACACAAAATGTTTTCAAAAATCTTGTTGGTGGTACAGAATTTTAATATAGCTTTGAAAAAAGTTGTTTGAGCCATAAGCCTTTCGTGACGCTCTCATCAGTGGCGGTATCGCGTCAAAAAGGAAGAGCGAGAGAGTACGGTAAGTATTTAACTTAACACTTTGAGCACTAAGGACGAGTTATCTCGTCCTTTATTTTGCATTTTACGCTAAGACGAGATAACTTGTCCTTCAGGTAAGTTTATATTCGAGGATTTTAGCGCCGTGCAAATCAACATATTCTTTTGAACAGAGAGAAAAAATGAAGGTAAAGAGAATAGGTGATACTTAGAATGCTTTTTTTCTTCATATCTGCCGTATTACTCGAGCATATATTGAGTCAGTTTGTCAGATTTGAAAACTTTTAGATGTGAAGTTATAGCGCACAGCGAGAAAGACGGCCGCAGTTAATGTGTTAAATAAACAGATTTTACAAAGTTTTATGAATGAACATATTGGTTCTACTAGGAACGAAGGATGCTATAAAAACTAATCCACACCTGGATTTTGATCCGATTTCGTTATTCTCTGAGCGGAGTTCGGCTGAATAGCGGAGGCAGCTTCCGCACCAGCAGAGTTTTCTGAATTATACAAAGAAACCTCAGATAGCTGAAAAGAATTTTGAATTGAATATCACTCACCGGTGGCGGAGACTGATTGGTCGCTTCGTGGCGCGCTTTTCTGTAATTGTTCGATCAATGTAGCGAGACCTGTGACGTCAAATCAACAATATTACGAAGAATACTTTTACGTTTCTCTAAGAACAACTCCACAGGTTCCGTGGGACTGGAACCAACGTTAGCAAATAAGTGCAATTCTTGCTCAAAAAACATTGCGCAGCGGCTATTTGTGTGGAACAACCACAGTGCAATCGGAGAATCAGATGAAACCGAACCCATTTAAGATCTACAACAATAAAGAGCTCAAATACGTCACTGAAAGAACGTTTTTCACCTGTCACCTAGACTTTGGGCTCTAGTTTTTGACCTTATGAAACTGCACCCTCAAGCAGCAGTTGCATTCCTCACCTCCAGCACCGTCTGCCGAGCTCTGGCTGATCGCTGACACGAGTACTTTGATGTTGACCGACGACATAAACTTCAAGCTCTGCTCATCGATTGGAACATTCCAAGCCTTCGCCAGTTGCGCGAGGTTCATATCGGGATTGCTCTCGATCAACTTCATCAACGCGTTTTGTTCTGAAGCGCGGCTGCCAGCTGTTTGCGAAGGGACTGGGGGTTTCTGAAATTCATATTCTCCGATTGCATTATTTGCCAACACCGATTCGGATGCAGAGGTGTAATACAACAGTCCACACGAAAACATGATCAAGCACCAACCCATCGCTTTCCTTCAGTGAGCACTTAAGACATTCATCACAGAACTGCACCGTAATTGGCAATAATACATCGACAGCGATAAGCAGCAAAAAACGCGATAGGCCACACTGCCGACAACTTCTGAGCAAGTCTCAACTCAAGTCGTTCTATATCTAACTAGAAAAAGTTACTGGAAAAAGGTACCGAGAAAAAGTACTCCCATGCATCTTATAACTTCACAGGTGGCCCGCATTCTGTTGGAACTTCTCCTACTTATTGTTGCGTTAAAGTAGGAAAAAAATTATAATGAAAATTGTAACGCCGCCGTGGTGGGTTGATAATATCCCCCCGACTTCGGAGCAAAATACTTAAAATTCGAAACTCCATTAAAACAATATCAGAAGCATCAAAGTGGGTGGCATCCGGAATTTAAAGTGCTCTGTTATTCCAGCATAGTGTGAATCAAAAGTGAAGAGACAGATATACCACCAACAAGACAGATATATACTGAACCAGGATGTTTAAGCCAGCAAAACCAAGAAAAGTAAATGTAAAATAGCACAGCACCTCTTTAACAGATGAATGTTTACTTCTTGAACCACTGCTTTGTCTTCGCATGTCGACATCTTTCGATGGAACCTGTACAGAAACCACACACGACTTCAATTTTTTCTCTGCTAACGTGGCATGGAAGATGGCAGCTTGTATTGAACATGCGTCAAAAACCCTGCTTTTAAATCTTAAATCCGGTTGGGGATAATACTGGTCTTATCTGAAGCCAGTTGCTGCAAAGCAAAATTGATTCCTAAAATCACTTGCACGCAAGTGCAAATGGTACCGAATTCGTCCTATCCTGTTTGGCAGTCAAACTTCGGTATTGAAGCAACGACCAAATTTAGCCGGCGACGGTGAGGCACGTCACAGGCGAGAGCTGCCGCTTTTCTCGGCCGCGCAAGAAGCAACTTTGAATACTTTCCATGTCGTTTGCACAACTCGTTTTGCAGTTCTCGTGTCGACCCATCTCTCTACTTAGCTCCTATTTAAAGTTTTAAACAGCTGCGCTGGGGCACCATAGTTTGTCATTTCCCCTTTTCGAGGGAGGGATCAAATAACAACACACTCCGAAGATAAAGATAACATTCATATAATTTCTGTTGCAAAAATCATGGAGGCTAATATAATGCTCACCTTTCCCGCTTCTTTATCATGGGATTTCGCTTCAGCAGCACGACGCGCCTTTTCTCTTCTCTCCTTCTTCTGCTTCTTGCTCCACATTTCATGGCAATCTTGCCAGTGAGGAAATCTGAAAGAAAAATATAAGTTACAGCAAAATTACAATAACTTCTATATTTATATACATCTTGATTCACCATTGGCAGAAGATCCACTAACTATTTAAAAAATAACGGAATGTAAACATCCGCTTCGGCGATGCCGCCGGCACAGAGCATTGCCGTTACAAAGCTGCAACCAAGCAGGGAAGTTGCTGCAAAGCGTCTTAAGGCGCGTATGACATAAAGCCATCGGGACAAAGAACATAGGACATCTTCTTAGCGAGACTACTGGCGCAAAGCAACCGTCACTTAGTCACTGAAAGAGCAACATACTGAAACATTACAAACGTCCACTCACTCAGGCATAGACATCGTGCTGACGTCCATGTTGCGAAGCCAGGGACAGTTGAGCGCTTCCTCAGCTGTAAACCGTTTGCTCGGATCCAAAGTGAGCATCTGATCCAGCAAATCGATCGCCAAAGTGGGAAGACTACCAACAACACAACGAAGTTAGGCGCGCTGTCAAATGCCAAGTTTATTCAACTCATCAAACACGTGATACACTCAGTTTGAAAGACTGCGTCTAGTCATCGCTCACTCACACATTAACTGGCGGTGCCAGCCAAAATTTGAACCCGAAACGTGAGTTTGAAGACAACCAATAATCCCGCTCAGTCATGCTGCAGCGCCGCACGCAACGAGCATAATGCTCGATGTGCAGCCTTTTGATTAGAAATTTGACGTGGCCGCCCATCTGGTTTCTGGCTTTTGCTTAACTGCCCTGCTTTTTCTCCGACAGACTCGCAGAAGAACGACATCAAGCGTGTCCGGCCCTGACCCAAACTAGGCTACATCAAAGTAGTGAGCCCGTGAGAGGGAATGACAAAATGTTTCGAAAAGAAAGCAAACTCTCAAAACAGGATAACCACCATAGTCTACGAGGTAAATAAGTAGAAAATGTTTTCTTCTAAAGCACTCGACTTACAACGCGAATTCCTCTCGTAACCTCCTACGATACGTCCGTTTCGGTTTCATCGTGTGGAAGTGAGGAAGGCGGATGACGTCCGGCCACACCGCCGGACAGGGAGTGCCACAGATGCTGCTGATGCACTCGAGTTGAGCGATTTCGCGATCGGCTTGGAAGAGAGGTTTTTTGGTGAACAATTCGGCAAGAATGCAACTGCAACGAATCAGGACAAATAGATGTGGTGCTGACGTCACGCAGCAGCAGAGCGAAGGGTTTTCGTAGTGGCATTAAATGTTCAAAAATCTTATTACAGAAAAGGGGTATCAGAAGCGACAAAGTGTTCAAGTGAACAACCTACACGCACTCGGCAGTCGCCACGCGCTCATACTACAAGACGACTGCCGGCTGTTTTATACAAAAAAACAACAGAGGCTTCGACAAGCGAGCAAAGACATACGATCACCCATATACCTCCACTGTACAATCTGGCCCCCCTCTACTGATGCTGCACTCTCGCGTCACCCCCGTCTCCAAACCTCCTATCCCCCATCGGCCCATTCTATATCTCCTTCCTCTGCTCCTTTACTACCGTCCCTCGCTCCTGGCCATTTTTCTACGCCTCCTGCCTCCTCTCCCCCTGATTCTCTCAGGGTTCTTCAATGGAATGCTGGAGGTCTCCGAGCCAGGAGCACTGAACTACTTCATTTTCTATCGTCCCATCCAGTTGATCTTATCTGCATCCAGGAATCCAATCTAACTCATCTTTCTCTTTCCGGATTCCTGGATTCTCTGCTCTGCGTTCTGATCGTACTCACTCCCGGTCTGGCATTCTCTCTCCTGATGCCACGCACGCTAGCGGCAGCGTTGTCATTTTCGTCAGGCAGGGCCTATCTTTTTCTGAACTTTCTACCTCCTCTCTTACTTCGATTGATCCCTACTCTGATTATGTGGGGGTCAACATCTCTCTTAACAACTCCTTCTCGGTGTTATTTCTTAATGTGTACGCCCCCCTATTCGCTCCTCCCCAACGGATGGCAGAACCGATTCCTTTTATCCCTCCATTCTTCCCTCCTCCAGAAATCTCTTCATTCTGGGGGACTTCAATTGCCATCACCCCCTCTGGGACTCAAGAGGTACTTCCGACCCCCGCGGGGAGGAAGTATTTGACTGGGTCATCTCTTCTGACCTCCTCCCCCTCAATGACCCAGACACACCCACCCTTCTCCATCGCTCCTCTCCTGACATCTCCTTTGCTCCTTCTACTCTTGCCTTTTCTTGCTCCTGAGAGGTGCTTCAGAACCTGGGTTCTGACCACCTACCAATTCTTCTATCTATCCCTCTCTCTCTGGTCTTTCGCCCCAACGAGCGCCCCCCTTCCTTCAATTTTCAGAAAGCTCGCTGGGATGGCTTTGCCTCTTACTTTGACTCTCACTGTCCTTCAGCAGAGGAATACTCGTCTCTTCTCTTTCCTCTGCTGCTGCTCTCTTTACCTCTTTGACTTTGAATGCGGCCAAATCTTCCATTCCTCTCGGCCGCATCAAACGCCCCCCTAAAGCCTGGTGGTCTGCTGAGGTGGAACAAGCGGTTAGTGAAAGACGCAAGGCTTTTGCTGCCGCTCACAGAAGTGATGAAGATCGCCAGGCTTACATCTCTGTCTCTCGACGCGCCTCGTCAATCATTGCCAAGGCCAAGGCTGAGGCATGGCAGACGACTAGCTCTTCTCTTTCACCTAGGTCTAACCCTAAATCTGTACACTCTCTTCTTCGCTCTATCGCTGGCTCTCCTTCCTCGTCTTCCTCCTCTCCTAATTTTCCTAACTGTTCTTCTCCCAGGGAATCGGCTTCGGTTTATGCCGCTTACCTGAGATCTTACTTTTCCGTTTCTCAGCCAAAGACCCTGCGCAGCAGAGCCAGAGGCTACCTCACTGAGCTCCGCCGAGCCACGTGCTCTGTGGAGTCTCACTCTTCCTTTTGCTCTCCTTTCTCACTTGCGGAATTTCTTGCGGCTGCCTCCAATCTTACCCCCATCCACTGCCACTGGCCCAGACAAAGTTGCCTATCCCATGCTAAAGCACCTTCCTCGCTCTGGCATGGATTTACTTTTTTACATCTTCAATCTCTCCTGGTCTTCACATTCCTTTCCTTCCATCTGGAAGACATCTTCCATTATTCCCATACACAAGATGGGAAAGCCTCTCGACTCTCCTGCTTCCTTCCGGCCTATCTCTCTCACCTCCTGCGTATCAAAGCTGTTTGAACGCATCATTCTATCCCGTCTACTCTTCTTTCTGGAATCTAATTCCATTCTCTCTCCCCGTCAGGCCGGTTTCCGCCCTGGTCGGTCTACACTCGATCAAGTTCTGTACCTTTCTCAGTCCATTTCGAATGGGTTTAACAAACCCAGGCCGGGTTCTCGGACGATTCTCTCTACTATCGATTTTTCTACAGCTTTTGACTCTGTCTGGCATCCCGCTCTTTTCCACAAACTCCTTTTGGCTGGCCTTCCTCCTTGCTTTGCTCGTTGGACTCAATCTTTCCTTTCTGATAGGCGCGCTTGTGTGGTTTATCAAAATCACAAAAGCCGCTCCTTTCGAGTCCGTCGTGGTGTTCCGCAAGGATCCGCTCTTGGCCCTGTACTTTTCTCTCTCTTCATTAATGATCTTCCGGCCTCACTGCCTTCTTCCGTCAGCTGCTCTCTTTACGCTGATGATCTGGCCATTTGGTCCTCTTCCCCCTCGGTCCCCACAGCGGTGGAGGCCACACAAGGAGCTCTGTTTCGATTGGAGCGCTGGTCTGAGTACTGGTGTCTTCCTCTCAATCCGAGCAAATGTGAGGCATCCTTGTTCTCAGTGGATCCCCACCAAGCTAACCTCCAGCTCAACCTCCTCCTACTCGGCTCCCGCCTCCGTTTTAATCCCACTCCAGCTTTTCTCGGGGTCACCTTCGACCACACTCTTTCCTGTACTAATCATGTATCTTCGCTGAAGGCCAAGTTTTTCCCACGTCTCAAGGCCATATGCTGTATCTCTGCTTCTTCTTGGGGCCCCTCTAAGGAGTCCCTCTCTCTCCTGTACATAGCTTTTCTTCGGCCCCTTCTCACTTACGCTTCCCCAGGATGGTTTCCTTTCCTAAGCGCTACCAATATTACCAAATTGGAACGCCTCCACCGAGCGGCCAGTCGCACCATTACCGGCTGCCTCTCGTCCTCCCCTATCCCTCTACTACTTACCGAGGCTTCTTTACCTCCCCTACGAGTCACCCTGACTCACTTTACTCTTTTCTCTTATGAGCGGGCTCTTCGTCTCCCAACCTCTTTTCCTATTTCAGGTTTGGCCAGACTTGGAGTGAAACCAAGACTCAGCAGATCGTCCTGGAGAGCTTTTGCGTCCACTCACCCGCTCATGCTTCCTTCTACTTGTTCTAGAGAGGCTCTTCTTGCTTGCCCTCCCTGTCCTCCTTGGAATCTTACTTCGTTCACGGTTGAGTCCACCCTTCCCACTCCATGCTCTCGCTCTGATCCTCCTCTCTCTCGCCAAGGTGCGGCTCTCGCCCATCTTGACTCTCTACCCCCTCATGATCTGGTGCTCTGGGCAGACGGCTCTGTTCCTTTTCCTTTTGGCAAGGGTGCTCCGGCGTTCTTGCCAACTGCTCTCTCTGTGGCACTGAGGCCACTCTTTCCTTTTCGGCTGGCCCAGTATGCTCAAGTTTTTCCGCTGAAGCCTGCACCATTCTGCACGCTCTTTGCTGGTCTCGGCAGCACCAACAAGTCTGCCATTTCTCTTCTCTTCTACTACTATCTGACTCTCGTTCTGTTTTCTCCTCCACCTTTCCTGTTATCTCAAACTCTGTGACAGATCTGGCAGGAATTGTGTTCTCTCTCCTCCTGTTCTATCAGACTACAATGGGTCCCCGGACACTCGTTTCTCCCGGGGAACGACACGGCTGACGAGCTGACCAGACGGGAAGCACTACTTGCGCCCTCCGTAATCCCTTGCAGTCTCTCTCCTCTTATCTCTCGTATCCACTCTCGTCTTTTCTCGGACTGGAGGCGTACTGTCTCTTCCAAATATTTTGACACACAGGTTCCCTCGATTTCCACTGAGGAACTTGTGCTCCCTCGTCATGCTTGCTGTGTTCTCTCTTGTCTTCGCTGCAACGGACACAGCCTTCTTTTAGGTTCTTATCTCTCTAGGATTGGCAGAATTGAGAATCCTTCCTGCAGCGCCTGTGGACACCCGTCCCAGGACATCTCTCATCTCATTCTGCACTGTCCAGCTACGGACTCTTTGCGCCGCTCACTCTTTGGCGACTCTCTGTCTCTTTATGACCTCTGGTCCAGACCCTGTGGAGTTGCCCGGCTTCTGGGGCTCCATGGTCTCCCGCCATGCCCCCATCCCTCGGAAGGGGTCGGGTAATCAACAACAACAACAACATCACCCCTCTAGAATTGTATTAAACCTAATAAATGCCATCAGCTGAGCAGTTAACACCCTCCTTGCCGGTAGCCATCAACGATTTCTGATAACAATGAAGTAGCAAACTAATGCATTTCGTTCGACTTTATCCAGACTTCTTACTGTGACCCTCCGAAAAAGCTTTCATGCTTCAACACAGAGACGAAAAACAGCAGCTTGTAAAGCACGCCAGTGTTAGTGCATTGTGAATTCTTCTCTCCTACATAAATTCCTTCTCATGCAAAGTTTGCTTCCGTGTGTGTAAGACCAACGGCACATGACTCACCCGCAACTCCAGATATCGATTGCGGGACTGTACGTTTCTTCTCCTAGTAGGAGTTCTGGGGGGCGATACCACAGTGTTATAACACGGTTCGTGTAAGGACGCCTGTAAGAATACATGTTAGGCAAAAGCTTAACCTGGAAGTTTGGTAGAGGATTCAGTTTCGATTACTGTAACTACACATAACGCCTCTGTAATTCACCTAAGCACTTTTTGTTGCATTATTTAACTTGGCTTGGTACCTAAGTCAGACTTGTAATGAATTTAACACCGCACTCTAACGAAAATTTGAAAGTTCGTATCTCTCTATTATTTTACCACTCTAGAAAATAACTATAGCGGGACTCATTTTTTGAACAAATACATTCATCTCATAATCATGTGGTAAAAAGCTTTGTTACATGTTTCCATCATCTACTAACACTAATCCTTTAAAATGATTAATAAAATAACGCTACAGTAAATGGTTGTTCCCGATGCACAACTGGGCACTCCTCATGGAGTCTGTGACGCGATTGTTACGGCCAATTCCCACTAAACTAGAACATCTGTGCTATACCGGGTTGAAATAGTGACGCCGATCACCCGCCTGTAGTAAAAGGCGTCTTTTGGTGATTCACCAACAGCAGGCAGCCTTGTTGATAGTGGGACTACCAGTATGAACAATTTATGGGTGGTACAAAACTTCAGTAATGCTTTTGTAAACGACCATTTCATCACACTCTTTTGCAAACACTAACTCGAACGTTTTCGTCTAGCTCTCTTCAAGAGTTCCCGCTAGAATGGCAGCCTAACAATGTGGCGAAGAATTTATACTGTACATGGCGGTTTCTGATTGGATCATACAAAATGCGTCCGGATTGGTAGACCAAATCAGAAACTTCGAGTTTTTATTCGTAAAAGACTACCAGCAAGAAAATAACAACTTTAAAACAGATCGCTGCTTTCCTCCTGGCCTGATCTCAGGGTCCGAATCTAGAAAATTGTTTCAAGTCACACAGCCGTCGCAAAGAAATGAAGGGGTAGACACCAGCCAATCGAGACTAGGAACTACCTCACTTTCTAGTGATACCACTGGTAATACCTTGTAGTGATAGCAAAACGAACACCTATGACCACATCACGACGTCATAATCGTACTCACGGTTCATCTTGATGGTAGAACCTGGCCAGCCCGAAATCAGCGAGTTTGATTTCACCTTTGTTGTTGAGCAAAATGTTTGAGCATTTTATATCCCTGCGCAATAACAAAATCACAATAAGATTCTCCAGTCAGTTTCAGTTAGAACGGTGAAGCTGTTCATTCACCAACGCCAGTCCGTCCTGTAGTTGGTAGAGCTACCGGGCTGGTTCAACATAGGTAGTCGTTTCTCTTTAACCAAATCATCATGTTGCTAGTAGCCTGACGTAATAGTTACGGGGATGTTATTTAACATCATGCCGTCATTTTAACAAAGAGAGGCAAGCACCATCACTACATAGCGCGTGTGCCTTCAAAAACATGCTAGATAACCTCTACATAAATATTTAATGACAGTCTCGAAAAGAGTACCACGCATATACACAAGTAATGAGAGGGAGGCCAGGCCATAAATCTTGACACAAGCTGTCACATTGTACGCTAACCTGTGCAAGAATCCCTTTTTATGGCAGTGATTAAGACCATCAAGCAGCTGCCTCATGAACGACTTGATGTGCCCTTCATTGAAATGAACCATTCCAGATTCCAATAATCCCATCAAATCATGATCCATATATTCAAATACCAGATAGAAAGCACATTCTACAGCAAAGTAAAGCCAAATTATAAAATGATGGTACAACAAGATCTAACCTCATAATTCCCTCTACATTCTAGCAGAGATAGATGATATTACTGATTTTCCTGATGCAGTAAAATTTAAACTTCCACAAGAAAAGCTGTTTAGCAAAAGCCAAGAGTCGGCAAACTTTTACCAGCAGAGGCCAGTTGAGCCCGATTTTCACCAAAAAGAGAACAAGGAGAGCAGCAAAAGATTATATTCGGGGGAATATGTGTGACACAGCTTATCAATTCAAAGGGTATTCTCTACAAAAAAAGATCTTTTCCTTTAATTGGTTGCTAAGAAGTGAATTTCAAGACACTCCTACCTGGTTCACACCTTCTTAACACAAGTGTTCTTCAAGAACAAAAAAGGCAAATGAGCTGCAGTTGAAAAGCAAGAGTTTCCGGCCTCTGGCCAAAACCTCTCAGGGATGCAGGCGTTTGTACAAATGACGTATAGAGAAATTTAAAAATAAACTTATGTCGCAGGCAAAGTGGTAGCTTTCTGTATGACACCATATTACATGAACATTGAATAAATGTTCTTCCATTTGCATCTTTAAAAGCCCAATAGATTTTTATTCTTATGGATAGCTATTGGGTAACTCTGTACTTTTTTTAGCAACGTCACAGCATGTACTGTATAACCATAAGTATAACGCCAAAACTGGCGCAACAAGCGAAAATGGATTTGTAATATAAGAGAGTCAGCTAACAGACAGCACCGTTGAAAGCGAACAAATCCAACCTTTCTCTTTTCTGAAGTGGGTAGCATCTGATTTATCAGTGAGTACATCTTTCAATTTAACAATGTTCGGATGTTGGAGCTGGCGCAGAATTTTAATTTCACGCACAGCAGTGATCGGAAATCCTTCCCGTTCATTGTCCAGTCGCACCTGCGAATCAACCCGTGTGAAAATAAATGCTCGCAACAGAACGTCTGCTTTTCTCATGAACTGTAACTACTTTAAATTGAACTATTTACGAAAGTAAATGTAATTGGACAATACTCTTGTTATGTACACCATCAAAAAAACAGCAATGCCTTTCAGACTTTCACACCGAATTATACCAAACTACGGAACAATTTTGGCAAACTTTTACTCAAAGCTCCTATCATCATAGAGAAGCAAAACACGAAAAAACTACCTGGCCACAAAACTGTTGGAAGTCGTTTTAAGAGCTTTTAAATTTTTCAGCTTAAGATCGATCAACATGCAACAGAAAAAAGTATCAACTTGGACATATGCTGATGGTCTCCTTCGACTTAGCAGCTCTCACCACAGCACCTACATCACAATTTGATATCTTCTTCGCTGTTTCCGATAATCAAAAAGATAGTTTGTTTTCCAACGCAACCTTTCTAATGCAATTGGCGGGCAACGGCGTTTCACAGTTGCTGTTACCAATTACAACTTTTTTTCAAGACTATTTTACCTTCTTCAGAGCACAAATTGCTCCCGTTCGTTTTTCTTTGGCCTTATAAACCTGGCCAAAAGTTCCTTCTCCAGTAATTGAGAGAATGTCGTATTCATCTACACACATCGAACCCCAATCTGAGAACCGCTGAGTGAGCTCTCTCGTTCGGGGTCCACACAACCTGAATATTGCGTGGAATTAAAGGTCATGATTGCAACAAAGGGGCAAGCTTCATGCGTAAGTGATCAGATAACACAAAAGTTGATTTAGGCTACTGAGACTTTAAGATAGCCCACCGCGCACACACATACAACATACGCACACACACGCTTAAACTGTTTGACGTTAGATGAATATAATAGTACAACAGTGCTTTTCATTCAGTGAAACGGATCGCACAGATTGGTTTAAGGAAAGATGTGGTGCAGATCAATTGCACTTTATGTAGTGACAATACGAGCTAATCAATAAAACTTTCCAATTAAAACGTGTTGTTGTTGTTGTTGGTTACCCGACCCCTTCCAAGGGATGGGGGCATGGCGGGAGACCATGGAGCCCCAGAATCTTGGTAACTCCCCAAGGTCTGCACCAGAGGTTGTAGAGAGACAGAGAGTCGCCAAAGAGTGAGTGGTGCAGAGTCCGTAGCAGGACAGTGCAGAACAAGATGAGAAGTGTCCTGGGACAAATGTCCACAGGCACTGCAGGAAGGATTCTCGATTCTCCCAATCCTAGAGAGATAAGAACCTAAAAGAAGGCTGTGTCCGTTGCAGCGAAGACAAGAGAGAACACAGCAAGCATGACGAGGGAGCACAAGTTCCTTGGTGGAAATTGAGGGAACCTGTGTGTCAAAGAATTTTGATGAGACAGTACGCCTCCAGTCAGAGAAAAGACAAGAGTGGATATGAGAGATAAGAGGAGAGAGACTACAAGGGATTGCAGAGGGTGCAAGTAGTGCTTCTCGTCTGGCAAGCTCGTCAGCCGTGTCGTTCCAGGGACCCATTGTACTCTGATAGAACAGGAGGAGAGAGAAGACCGTTCCTGCCAGATCTGCCACAGAGTTTGAGATAACAGGAAAGATGGAGGAAAGGATAGGGTGGCGAGGACAGAACGAAAGTCAGATAGCAGAAGAGAAGAAAAATGGCAGACTTGTTGGTGTTGCTGAGACCAGCAAAGAGCATGCAGAATGGCATAGGCTTCAGCGGAAAAACTTGAACATACTGGGCCTGCCGAAAAGGAATGAGTGGCCTCAGTGCCACAAAGAGAGCAGTTGGCAAGAACGCCGGAGCGGTCTTTGCCCAAAGGAAAAGGAACAGAGCCGTCTGTCCAGAGCACCAGATCATGGGGGGGTAGAGAGTCAAGGTGGGCGAGAGCCGCACCTTGGCAAAAGAGGGCAAGACCAAAGTGAGAGCATGTCGAGGAAAGGATGGACTCGACCGTGAACGAAGTAAGATTCCAAGGAGGACAGGGAGGGCAAGCAAGAAGAGCCTCCCTAGAACAAGTAGAAGGAAGCATGAGCGGGTGAGTGGACGCAAAAGCTCTCCAGGACGATCTGCTGAGTCTTGGTTTCACTCCAAGTCTGGCCAAACCTGAAATAGGAAAGGAGGTTGGGAGACGAAGAGCCCGCTCATAAGATAAAAGAGTAAAATGAGTCAGAGTGACTCATTTCACTCTTTTATCTTATGAGCAGGGGAGGTAAAGAAGCCTCACAGAGAAGAAGTGGGATAGGGGAGGACGAGAGGCAGCCGGTAATGGTGCGACTGGCCGCTCGGTGGAGGCGTTCCAATTTGGTAAGATTGGTAGCGCTTAGGAAAGGAAACCATCCTGGGGAAGCGTAAGTGAGAAGGGGCCGAAGAAAAGCTATGTACAGGAGAGAGAGGGACTCCTTAGAGAGGCCCCAAGAAGAAACAGAGATACAGCATATGGCCTTGAGACGTGGGAAAAACTTGGCCTTCAGCGAAGATACATGATTAGAAAAGGAAAGAGTGCAGTCGAAGGTGACCCCGAGAAAAGCTGGAGTGAGATTAAAACGGAGGCGGGAGCCAAGTAGGAGGAGGTTAGCTTGGTGGGGATCCACTGAGAACAAGGAGGCCTCACATTTGCTCGGATTGAGAGGAAGACACCAGTACTCAGACCAGCGCTCCAATCGAAACAGAGCTCCTTGTGTGGCCTCCACCACAGTGAGAACCGAGGGGGAAGAGGACCAAATGGCCAGATCATCAGCGTAAAGAGAGCAGCTGACGGAAGAAGGCAGAGAGGCTGGAAGATCATTAATGAAGAGAGAGAAAAGTACAGGGCCAAGAGCGGATCCTTGCGGAACACCTCAACGGACTCGAAAGAAACGGCTTTTGTGATTTTGAAAAACCACACAAGTGCTCCTGTCAGAAAGGAAAGATTGAGTCCAACGTGCAAAGCAAGGAGGGAGGCCAGCCGAAAAAAGTTTGTGGAAAAGGGCGGGATGTCAGACAGAGTCCGATTGAAATCACACGCTGGTTATATCGTTCGTTTTGGAAATATTGTTAACATCAGTCGTTGCTAACCGACCCTCTTCATGGGATGGGGTCATGATGGAACACCATAAAACCGCAGTAGCCTGCTACTCTCCAAAGCCAGAACAAAAGGTCGCATACAGCCGCCAGGAGTCGCCAAAGAGCATTTAGCACAAAGAGAACAGGACAAAATGAGAAAGAAACTTTCTGAGTTGGATGGCTGCAAGTGCTGCATGGAGGATTCTCTTGCCAATTTTAGATAAAGCTTGAATGATATGAACTGTTTCAGGCCAATACCGACACGGGGATTTATTTAATTTATATATCGACAACCGATATATCAACTACGAAAATTTTGTTACCAATAAAATTATCAAACACAACAAAACAGTCCAAGAAAGCTTATGCTTAGCTATAATGGTAGAATCATTTTTATCACTGTTAATCTAAACCTTTACTCAAAAAGCAAGAGCAATCCCACTAAAACACCACACTAATCACAAAAAGCCATACTAATTATAAAATAAACAATTGGCGTTTGTTTTTAATGCATATATGACTGGATTCAAGCTTGCTTTTGCTGGCCAATGTATACCGGCAAAAGACAGCCGATACAATATAACAGCTGACCGATATATTCGTCGAGCTCTAATTCCAGAGATAAGAGTTTAACAGAGGACGGTGTCCATTGTAGCGAATGCGAGAGAGAAAACAGCGAGCGTGACAAGGAAGCACAAATGAGGGAAGCGCCTGGGGTAACTGGGACCCTCGGGAAGGCCAACAGCCATTTTGACCCATTCCAAACGGGGTTGGGAACCGCACCCCTACGTTAAGGCGGCTGTTGATTGGTGCAGAAACTGGCGTGCTTGCCAACTGCTCTCTCGGTGGCATTGAGGTCACTTTCTCCTTTTCGGCAGGCCCAATATGCTCAAGTTTTTTCCGCTGAAGCCTGCGCCATTCTGCAAGCTCTTTGCTGGTCTCGGCAACACCAACAAGCCTGTTACTTCTCTTCTCCTCCTATCTGACTCTCGTTCTGTCCTCACCACCCTGTCTTCTCCGCCTTTCCTTTTACCTCAATCTCTGTGGCAGATCTGGCAGGAATTGTCTTCTCTCTCCTCCTGTTCTATCAGGCTACAATGGGACCCTAGACACTCGTTTCTCCCGAGGAACAACACGGCTCATGAACTGGCCAGATGGGGAGCGCTACTCGTGCCCTCTGCAATCTCTTGTAATCTCTCTCCTCTCATCTCTCGTATCCACCCTTCTCTTTTCTCGGACTGGAGGCGTACTGTCTCATCAAAATTCTTTGACACACAGGTTTCCTCGTTCTGCACTGTCCAGCTATGAACTCTTTGCATTGCTCGCTCTTTGGTGGCTCTTTGTCTCTGTACGACCTCTGGTCCAGGCCCTGGGGAGTTGCCCAGCTTCTGAGGTCAGCTCTATGGTCTCCCGCCATGCCCCCATCCCTCAGAAGGGGTCGGGTAGCAACAACAACAACAATAACAACAGGAAGCACAAGTTCCTCAGTGGATGCTGAGGAAACTTCTGAGTTAAAGATAGTTGATAAGACAGTAGGTCTCCAGTCCGAGGGAGATGAGTAAATACCAGCAGTATAAGAAGAAAAACTTAAAAGCTGGGTGCCAGATAGAGTTAACTGGAAAATCTACAGTAGCAAGGATCGTGAGAGAGCTCAGCTTGGGTTTGTTAAACCTATTCAAAATGGACTGAGAAAAATAAAAAATTTGATTTGGCCGATCTGGGCGAAAACTGACCTGGCGGGAAGAGAGAATGGAGTTAGACTCCACAAAAAATAGACGGCATAGAATGACGCACTCAAGCAGCTTTGAGACAGAGGATATGAAAGATAGGCCGGATAGAAGCAGGTAAGTTGAAACATTTTCCCATTTTGTGAATGGGAATAAGAGAGGAAGACTTCCAGATGGAAAGGATGCAAACACCAGGAATGATAGAAGATGTGAAGAAGATCCACGCAAGAACCAGGGGAGTGCCTGGGGTAACTGGGACCCTCAGGAGGGCCAACAGCCATTTTGACCCAACCCAAATGAGGTCAGGGACGACACCACCACGTTGAGGCGGCTGTTGATTGTACTCTGCACAGACGGCTCTGTTCCTTTTCCTTTGGGCAAAGACGGCTCCGGCGTTCTTGCCAACTGCTCTCTCTGTGGCACTGAGGCCACTCTTTCCTTTTCGGCAGGCCCAGTATGTTCAAGTTTTTCCGCTGAAGCCTATGCCATTCTGCACGCTCTTTGCTGGTCTCAGCAACACCAATAAGTCTGCCATTTTTCTTCTCTTCTGCTATCTGACTTTCGTTCTGTCTTCGCCACCCTATCCTTTCCTCCATCTTTCCTGTTATCTCAAACTCTGTGGCAGATCTGGCAGGAACGGTCTTCTCTCTCCTCCTGTTCTATCAGAGTACAATGGGTCCCCAGACACTCATTTCTACCAGGGAACAACACGGCTGATGAGCTGACCAGACGGGAAGCACTACTTGTGCCCTCTGCAATCCCTTGTAGTCTCTCTCCTCTTATCTCTCGTATCCACTCTTGTCTTTTCTCAGACTGGAGGCGTACTGTCTCATCAAAATTCTTTGACACACAGGTTCCCTCAATTTCCACCAAGGAACTTGTGCTTCCTCATCACGCTCACTGTGTTCTCTCTTGTCTTCGCTGCAACGGACACAGCCTTCTTTTAGGTTCTTATCTCTCTAGGATTGGGAGAATCGAGAATCCTTCCTGCAGTGCCTGTGGACATTTGTCCCAGGACACTTCTCATCTTGTTCTGCACTGTCCTGCTATGGACTCTGCACCACTCACTCTTTGGCGACTCTCTGTCTCTCTACAACCTCTGGTGCAGACCTTGGGAAGTTACCCAGATTCTGGGGCTCTATGGTCTCCCGCCATGCCCCCATCCCTTGGAAGGGGTCGGGTAACCAACAACAACAATAACAAAACCAGGGAGGTGCTTCAGCATCAGGTAGGCAACTCTGTCTGGCCCTATGATGGTGGAAGAGAAGAGTTAGGTCGCGGTCACAAAAAATTTATAGAAAAAAGAAAAGCAGAAAGAGGAATGAGACTTCTCGGGGCAGAAAGCTTGGCAGAGCTCACAAAAGTAACTTCTGGCTTTGCCATGCAGAGCCTTAGGCTGGGACACAGTAAAGTGAGACCTCAGGTAGTTTGCGTGAAACGATGCCAACTGCTGGGGAGAAGAGCAGTAGGGAAAGCTAGAAGAGGAGGAAGAAGAAACAAAACCATCAAAAGACCAAAATAGAGAGCAGATTAATTTAGGATTAGATATACAGTAGAAAACAGAGAGAGGAGCACGTTCTATTCCATGTCTTAACCTTGACCTTGGCGATGACAGATGCCGAAAGACTAAGAGGTAAGCTGGTGCTTTTCGTTATCACGTGAGCAGAAACAAAAACCTTCCGTCTTTCTGCTACCGCTTCTTCCATTTTAATAAACTACTAAGGTTGAAGTTGGCATTTGACGAGGCCGAAAGGAATAGTTTTGGCCACATTAAGTGCCCAGAAGGTAAAGAGCACATCAGTAGAGAAAAGAGGCTGAGGAGTATTCCTATGCAGAAGAACAATGTAAATCGAAGTAAAGAGCTTATCATCCCAAAAAAAGCTTTTCGAAAATTGAAAACTCTAGTCGTTTATAGGAACGAAATTTTTGTGAAACAAAAAAATGCAAACCATCAATACAAACAGTTAAAGAGCACAAAGATAATTCTCTTTCTTGAAAGCCACATATTTATGAGCTAGAGTCAAACAATCCTCATTACAACCACGAAGGGTATCAAACCTCACACCTCTGACACCAAGCAAACTGCTCAAACCGATCAGGTCACACTAACCGAGGTCGCTTTCTCCTTGCTTGCTCTTTTTCAGCAGCCGATGGAGGCGTTTTCATCGGATGTTCTTCTTCAGGGAGAACGGGAGGTAGTGGGAGATCATGAAGTCCTTTCTTTGTTCGAGCACCTGGTTCTGACTTCACTCTGAAATGTAAATGAGAGTTTTCCAAAAAAACTCGCATTAAATAATCAAGAGACTTTTGAGAACAATTCCATGTGCATCACTGCATTAAAATAAAGCGGCCTACTCGGCAGCTTGTAAGAAGCAACTAAGTCCAATGTCACTGCCAGATGCGCATCCACCAATCCTAGTCTTGTTAGTAGTGGGGCAACTAATATATGCATTCATGACAGTATTAAAAGAGAAATGGTAAGTCATTCTACCTCTACATCAGTGGTTCTCAACTGGAGGGCCATGGCCCATTAATGGGCCACAGCATGAAGTCGGGTGGACCACTGCTTGGTATGTTAATGCATAAGTGGGCCACGGACCTCTGTGTTTTTTGAAAATGGGTTTGCATGCCGAATACGGTTGAGAAATACTGGTCGAAAGGAGCAGTCATATGGACCAGTACCAGTGAAGTGGAGAGGCCATCCTGAGAACTGGGGAGGCAATGACCTTTTTTTTTAGATCAACTTCACTGACAAGTTATGAACTGGCCATCCTGTGTTCTGGACAGGCACTACTGACCTTGTTTTTGTCTTTGGAGATCAACTACACTGCCATGTCATCTTATGCTTATCCGAATGACACTGTAATCATTACATTTAGAGTTCTTATTAACGTGGGCTGCAAAAATTTGTGGCCCTTTGAAGTGGGCCACAGCACGAAAAAGGTTGAGAAGCACCGCTCTAGATCTTTAAAAATATAACTCTTCATCTATTAAAAACAAGTCTGGAAGTGCTCAAACCCACATCCATATTAACTAGTCGAACAATGATTATTGGCTATAGTATAGAGGTGGGGCAAACAGCCTTTTTTGCAGGCGGGCCAATTTTAACGTACCAGAAATTTCTGCGGGCCATCAGAGTTCGTAATCCAAGCTGCTTGTATGCACAAATACGGTTCAAAGCACTGGCTGCTGGCATTTTCACCCAAAATAAAAGTAAAGACTTTTGTTTTATTGATTTTTTTTTAAAGACCAATACTATCCAAGCAAGCTTTTACGCCAAATTTGACATCGAACGACCTTTTTTTTCTTGGAGATCGGTTTTTCCGGAACTGAATTGATAGGTTTAACATCCAACTCAGCACCACAGAATTTCACGTCGTGGTCAGCAGGTTGCACGTTCCGGGTACAGAGCATGACTTAACCGCGGTCACCGATTATGTCTTGCGCTATAGCTCATAACTGGTTCAAAATAGGTTGCCTCTTTTTCCTAGTCTGAATTTGCCGGACTAGATTAGATCTAGACTGGATTTTCCAACCGAAACTGGAATCGTTTCCAGGCCCTCCAACCCAACAAAACGGTGAAGTAAACAACAACAACAGAATCAGAATTTCCAAATGGGTTCTTTTGAAATAGAATTATTGCAATCCAACAAATATACACAAATTGGTTAGTTTAGGGGGAAGCAAAACATATAGAGAACACCTGCCTCTTACAACGTGCTGAATGACCAAATAAAATATTTTAACTTCCACGCGTAGAAATCTATGTCAGTCAAGCTAACTTAAAAACCGACTTCATCTACTCACTGTGGCGGTGGTTTAATATCGGTCTTCTCTTTCACCAGAGCATCATCTGCTTCTTGCTTGATAGCTGCAATGCTTGGTGAGGTTTCCTGCTTCACTGTTATCAGATTGCCTGAAAAATAACTAGTTCATCAACTGTAAATACAGTTTATCAACTATACAGTTGGATTTGGCTTGTGGCGCAAAACACAGCCGCTTACTAAACAAAAACAAAAACACTACATGTGTAGACAAGACCTTTCATTGCTTGGGAAAGTGCTTAGTTTCATAAGTTTATTTGTCGATCACAAGAAAATCTTTGCAATGAAAGAAAAAAACTCGTGCTCATGCTGGCTCGGTGCATTTTTGTAACAAGCGCTGTAATCAAGTAGGAGGAAAACACAGTCACTAACCTTTACGAGAAAACAATCACGCAAAATACCCAAAAGCATTCAATTAAAACCTTTCGATTACAGTGTTTTACCGCAGTGAACAACGGATGTAGTTGCAAAAGGTTGCTTACGGTTGATTAATGGGGCCTGGCTTGGTTCTGTAGTGATTTCTGTATTTCCCTCTTGTGCAACAATGCGGTTTACTCGATAATCCACATCTTGCAGCTGGATAACGCCAGAGATCTGATTAATCAAGAATTGACTTAGCAAGCTTTATAACGTCACATCGTTGATAAACAAATGAACGAAACATCACATAAACATCCCGTTCGAATGCCAAGCAGCAACAAGGAATTTCGAGCATAGTGAGGCTGATCTTTGATTAGAGAGAAAGAGGGAAATTGCTTGTTTCACTTTTGCTGGCTTCAACAGACCAGCAACCAGGATTTTTGCATGGAAGAGACTAAAAACTATTTTGAGGCAAATATTAGTATTAAGTGAGAAAAAATTAGCACTAAAGGGAGCTTCAGGTCCCTTGGTAATTCCCTGGTTGAGCGCCGGACTTCAAACAATCATGAAAAATATACCAAGACATAAAAATACTTCTTAACACGTAAAAGCCACTAAGTATCAAAAATTGTTAAGTCATGAAATCACGATATCTCCAATCTCTAGCAGTCGTACAAAAAAAAACAACAAACAACTTAAGGTCCGTCTACGTCGCGCTCAATTTTTTAACCTTGACGTTTTAATATTTGTGAGTATGGTTTTTGAAGTATGCCAAAATGATTAGCAATGCAGAGGCCACTTGATATTGCCGAAACAGATAAAGCTAAACGCAGCAAGATCTTTGAGATTTACCATAAACAACGTAAGCAGTGGGGTGCAGTGAAGTGAAAGTCAGACTTGTAATTGAAACACTGAGAGCGTTACGTAGCACAGTCAAAAGTGACCATCATTTGTAATTAAACTAATATTTCGGGTTCAAACCATTGCTTACTCCGACAGCAACGAACTGTGTGGGTGACTACGGAATCAAGGGAACGTAAATTCGTTTCGCAGACCCCAAACTCTCCATCTTATGTTTGATGAATAATTTCTCACGGTTTCTAGTTCATATACTGAATCAAGACACTTAATAATCGGATTTACTTCACGATATTACAACTCCCAATCTATTAAAAACAAGGCTGGCTGTGGGATTCGAACCAACATTGATCCTAACCAGCCAAATAATGGTCGCTGGCTTAGATATAGAATGTAATGTAATCGTCAAATAATACTCCAATACATCAGTACCTGATCTGAAGCTGCATCATGAGTAGGCAGAGAGATCAAAGTGCTTTCGTCTGTACAAAATTAAGATAGTTACAGTATGTATTTCATGACATTAAACTAAGGGCCAAAATTGCATTTATTACCATATTCACGAAGCTTTTATCTGGAGTGCTTCACTGAAAATTGTCAGAAATAAAACAACAGAACCAAAGAGTGGTTACAGAACAAATGCATGACATAAATGGTTGAGGCACCACTGCTACCAAAGAGAATCCGGTTGAGTGGAGCAGTACAAAAGCTCTGCACGGCAAATGGAATCTCTGAGACAGTGCAAATTTGGGGTAATTTTTAATAAATGTAATTTCTGACAATTCCCCTTTAGAGCCAGTTTAAACTCCCAAAAAGTGAATGGAGTTTGGTATGCTACATTCTTACGTCAGCTCATTATGCATTACGAAATAATACAACAAAATGGCATATTTTGTTCACTATATGAAAGTGTAAACTGAGCACTAAGTGACTTACCGAGAGCTTCGAGAATATTCTCAACCACAAACCGTCTGATCAAAAACTAAAATATTCTTTTATAAAGATTAACAACGTTAAAGCCACTACCATTCATATAAGACAAGTAATCACAAACAGCTGTTCAACTGCTACCACGTTCGAAAGCAGAAATATTTCGCATATAAACTTGTAGCGAAGGGTAGGAAAACAAATACAAGTATTAGGCTAAACCAAAGTTGTTCTAAACGCTTTATTGACGATTTGAGATCAAATTATGTCATAAAAATTGTTATAAGGCACAAAGATAAAAAGCAAGGCTTTACCCTAAAACTATCTAATGCTCCTAGCACCATGCCCCGAAAAACTTTCTAAAAAAGAAATGTACAAGGTAAAAAAAAATTGTTGAGGCATGAATTAGGATAAAACCCCCATCTACTAGCCATGCATTGCATTTTTTTAAATATCTTTCAAAACTTCCTAAAAAAACAATACTTTTTTCAGGAGTTTGGGCTACCAGAGGGACCAGTACGTTAGGGTTGACTCCAGCACCAGGTTTTGAAGAGTTGGAAACGACTGGGATTTGATCTGTCATTCCCTCGCTTGGCATGCTTCCCTCCCCAGAAATTGTCTGCATAAAATAATTTTATAAGTTTTTGAAATAAAAATTTAAATTGAATGTTCTCTTTGATGAATAGCTGAACGACAGCAAAACTTGAACCCGTGAGATTATTTCATCAGGTCAGCAACACCAGTTCCACCTCAAAATGACTGTGTGGATTTACTCTTAGAGAAGGCATTTCACAGTGGTTTACATTGCTTGGATGATTATAACAAGCGATAACTCTACTGCATGTCATTTCCAGCAAAAAAACAGAACCAAAGCAGGCCCAGACACCTAGTTCTATGTTAATTGGTACAACAGCCACAGCGTTCTTTTGAATGCTTATTTCTCGAGAACGACCAAAATTAACAATCCTTCTTGCAGCACCTACGATTAATTTGAAGCTCAACCACACCATGGCCTCCAGACCCGAACCCAAAAAGATGATGTAACCAGTCAACAACAGCAAGTTTGTTTCCACTGCTAATATCTTGCAAACATGCAACACAACAACAACAACCTACTTTACTATCGTATTCATCGCTTCCAGATTGTGATTCCTTGTCTCTTCTCTTACTGTTTCCACGCTTCTTTCGCTCCTTATGACTCTTCTTTTCTTTTTTCTTTTTTGCTTTGTGTCTTTGATGTCTTTTATCATTTTCTTGATCTTCATCTGAACAACACAGCCCGATTAGCAACAAGATTTCTGCAGAAGTCTATCATGTTAGAGCAGGGGTTCCCAACCAGGGGTGCAAGGCAGTATCTTAGGGGGTGCAAAATGGTCATTCAGATTTTTGCGTTGACTTACTGCACAGTCATGTTCAGTTCATTCTGTGCTAATTGTTCTGCATAATCTATGTCTAATTGCAGCATGCCTGGTGCACAGTCTTCAATTCAGCCCGAGATGATGCTCATCTCCCCTCCAAAAAAGTCAGCACATGCAATTTCAGGTGTGACTTCAAACTTGGCCCTGGACATGTTATGAATTCGTTACGCATCAAAATATTTTGGGGGTGCAAAAACATATTAAAATATTTTAGGGGTGCAGGCCATTATAAAGGTTGGGAACCACTGTGTTAGAGCATAGTTAAGTTTAAGCTTTTCTCTGCGTCATTCCTTCACACACTGCAAGAAGTGCTAGTGGAATGAAGCAACAACATTTTGACAATAACATTAAGCCATTACGTAGAATGTCAAAATACTAAACCAGGATGAAAACTCATGCTTACGACTACTGTTTCTGTCATGCAAATTTCAAGGATAAAAATTGTTTTTTTATTAACAGTATAATCCGACCAATGACATCAGTACAGCATTCATCCACTGCAATCATCTTACCGACAGTGGATACAGCTTTCTCAGCAGCCAACTTCTTCCTTCTTTCGCTTAGTTGTGCAGCAAGATCTTTGACAGTCATTTTTCTAGGAGCATCTTTTACTTTCTGCATTATAGTTGCATAAATTTAGATATATTGCACAAGCAACAAACTCAAATTAAAATTCCCAAGCAGAAATTTAAATTTTACTGGAAAGCTCAATCTTCTTTGAAGAGACATCAACTATTAAGCAGCTAGTTCTTTTACGATACCTTGGCTTTCAAAATGTCATCTATATGAGCTTAATATTTCAACTTTTAGTTAAAAATCGGCTATTTTCAACATGTAATATCGCTTACAAAGTACTAAATGATAGATAAACAAACCTTTGATGATTCTTCAAGCTGTGAGCTGTCTTCGTCACTGCTTCTGCTGCTCACACTCTTGCTTGAAGACCTAATTGCAAAAACATTATATTCTTGCAGTGTCTGTGATCATCAGACTCAGAACATTTTTCATCTCATTCATCTTGTCCCGCAACAAATTTTTTCACAGCACCTTTTTGGCAGCAATACATCTATAACCTTTGATCAAAGCAGTAAGAGCTTTCAAGTCCTGGGGCTATATGGCCTCCTTTCATGCTCTAATCCTAAAAAGTGATCAGGTAACACAAAAGCAACACCACCATCACATAACAACTGCAAGAATATTATGTCACTTCACCAGCTTACCTTGACCTCCGAGATTTACGTTTGTAATGATGGTGCCGGGATGAACTTCTATAAAATATAACAAATATGAGCAGCATGTGCATATGATGTCAACCAACCCTAATTCTAGTTACCTTAACTCTTCTTCATTCATACAGCTGAACATGTCCTAATTAAAACAATCTGGCCCAATTCCTTTTGGCAATACTATCTTAAACACAATATTTAATTTTACCATCAAAAATTTGAAGCCTTTAATTTCAAAAATTAATTGCATGTCTGAAATGGACTATTTTCAGTTCAGATCATAACAAGATCTTAAAAATAAACACAGCAGCCAGCTTTTTTTCACATTTTGAAGTTAGCTGTACTGCATGCAGTGTGTTTCCATACCATAAACCAAGCTGGAACAAAAGCCTTTCTACAGGATGTATCAATGCAGGACATGAGGTTCAATGATCTATTATGCAATGCTACTTTTAATGCCAGTTCTAGAGCACCATGTAGTATGCACGTTTGTTTAAAATAGACTAAATTAATTTGAAAATGATAACCTTACTTTTTCTTATGCTTCTTGTGCCTGTGTTTGCTTCTGCTTCTTGACGAGCTGTGACCTCTCGTTCTTTTTTTTCGACCTTCATCTGAAACAAGTCCTTGTTTGTCACGTGAGAACAAAATAACAGCAAATGGTAAAAAAGCACTAGAGACATTGCAGCAACAATGAACATAACATGTCTTGCCAGTTGACAATACTTGCAACATAATTAATGCTAATCAATGGTGGTATGCATTAAAATGCTTGGAAAGAAAAGTTGCATGCTTGAAGAAATAAATGCTGGTTTAGTTCACACATTGGATGGATCAAGAAAAATACTTCATAGGTAGTTTCTTAAATATAATCAAAGTAAAACTAAGACGTAAAATACAGTAGTACAGTGCATAACTTGAACGTTGTTGGCACAGATAAATTAAATGGAAGAAAAAACGATGTTCAACTTTAGCTCCACAATAGTACAGCAGTTCTTAACCAAGTGGACAATTTTGCAAATTCGGATAAACAATGAGTTTTTGTCACTATCTTATGTTTTTGTGTATGCCAATGCAAAGTATATTTTTTTGGCACATACAACTAACTTTGCATAAGAAATCAATGTCACCAAGCAAATGCATATTAATGATGTTTTTAATTTGAAACAAGATTAAAAGTGCCATAGTTGAAAAAACAACGTTCTTGTGCACAATTCAATGCAACAATAGGTTTGCTGACTGGTGGATGAACAATATGTTCATTAGCTTTTTGAAATTAGCAGGCTAGCTACTTTCTAGCAGGGTACATTATTTAAGAAATCTTTAGTCTACCATGAGAATGTGCTATTAACTGGCAGATAAAGGTAAGCGGTAAAGTTGATTTGGTATTTATATTAGTTTCAATGGTAAGACAAGAGTGAAAATATTATACAAAAAATTGTTGCAAAGCTTTGCCTCGGGCAAACGTTTGACTAACAGCTAGCATTGTGCAGTTGACGTTTGTAATCAAAAATATAAATTTCACTTTTTTTGCAGCAATTTATGCTGCAAAAAATTATTTTTTCCAGGGCAAAAATCATATTGATATGAGCACTTTTTCATGGTGGCTATCACTTGATTGAGATCAATTTCAAAAAATTGATGAAAAGTTTGGTATATACTGATAGCCTATAAAAATCTACATTGAAAATAATGAAAACATAGCATGCTGCAATTGGGTTAAAATTAAATGAAACTAAAAAAATCATTAAAAACTTGCTGTTTAAGCAATGCTGACATTAATTACAAATAAATTAAGTAGTCGCTTATCTGGATTTTTTAATTGGCTGTAGAGGGTAGTGCATTAAAAGGTTAAGAACCACTGCACTAGTACATCAGCTACTTACAAAACATAGGTGCAAAGATACCTGATGAATATCTGGAAGTTGGTGGTCTATCACTGTGATTATAGTTATTGCTTTGTAGTACACGATCACCTTTCAAAGCAGGTGGAAGACCTCGTCTCATGTCAACATCACGACTTGAATAATGAGAACTAAACCAGAAAATATCACTTTCTACACATATAACAAGAAGAGTCTGCAGAATTAAAATTTATCCCTACATTTAACACTACTGCACTTCAAGTTCATCAGGAAACAATATTTTATTTTAAAAGCGATGAAAAACACAATATAAAATCAAAAAAACCTATTTGACTTATTGAACACAAGACAAATAAAGTTTGGGAAAGTTAAAAGTGTTTGAAACAGTATACAAGAATCAAAGTATGAGCTTGAAAGAAAACAACACTTGCACTAAGCCACTCAACAGGCATCATGATTCTCTGTGGGTTGAAGTTGTAGCCTTTAACTAACTGTCAATTCAAAGTTCTATTTATCATACAGAATCAACATACAATAAAACAAAGAAAACCAAATGAAAAATTATATTAGGTGCATAAAAGTTCAAAAAATAAAATTACATTATTGAGTAAACACTAACAGAATCAACATACAAAAATAAAATAATGCTTACCTTTGATTTCCTTGATATGACGCATGACTGTGCAATGGACTTCGAGAACGATCTCTATAAACTGCTTCCCCTTCATGACCAACATGAGTGTTTGTGTATAAGTCTCTTCTTGGAGAGTAATGATGAGGAGAATTAGGTGGAGTCAGAGATCGGCGTATTATTGGGATAGCAGGAAGAGGACGAGAATATCCTGGTGGATTATGAGGAGGTGAATAAGAGTGCTGAGGAGACCTGCCTCTATCATGTCTTCCAGCAGAAGAATGCCATTTCTCTCCTCGCATTCCATGAGATTGAGAGCCATGATTCACAAGCATATCATGAGGTGAATTTCGACGTCGTCGAATATCATAATCACTTGATGGTGCTGGCAAGCGTCTATCCATGCTGTCATTGGATTCAAAACTAGTGAGTGATGACAAACTACGAGATCTAGAACGATTTTTTGCAATTTTTTGAATGGATGATTTCACTCGGCGACTACTTTCCTTTTTCTTAATGTCTTTTTCAAGTTGCTTTGTTTTTTTGTTGCGAGATTTATTTGGACTTGGACTTTTATTTCTTGATTTGTTCTTCTTATGTGAATGACTTTTTGCTTTTTCAACTTTGCTTTTCTTGTGTCGATCCGAAGAGCTAGTTTTATAATTTGCTTTCTGAAGTGAATCAGCAGTAGAACTTTTTCTGGATTTCAATCTTTCTTCTTCAGAAGAACTGAAGTTGTCATAAGCAACCAATGGTTTGCCAAGCATTAAGTCAGATTGTTCATTTGAAGAAGCCCTTTTCTCCCACTTTGACTTTCTAATATTTTGAGAGGGTCTACTTTGGGACATTTTTTTTCTTCATACCACCCATTTGAGAACCATTTATAATCAGTAACCTGATATTTAGCAAAACATATATTTTGTCCTAATTCAAGGTCTAAAAATTGAGTATACGCTAATACATTCCTGGTATTTTCTGCTTATTGTTTACGTACATTTTTAAAGCTAATATTCTTAAAAGAATACGTTTTCATGAAAAAAATTTCAGGTTTCGCTGCGTGCTTATACTGATGATTGATTGACAAGACCAATTGCTGCTGACTAACATACAAGGGACCATCTGTCCACGGTTTTAGGTCATGCACTGGATTAATTTCAATAACTTACATCAAAGTTTAAGCTCCATACTGCAAAACAAGCCTAAGTTTACAAAAGAACAAAGTTTTCACTAATTGTTCACCTTTAGAAATCTCAATCTGGCAGTTTGTAGCAAAAAACTGAAAAGTACATCAAATTTGCTATTTTTTCGTCAAAGTTGCCATTGCTTTTTCACCAATCTTCCTTTCCGCTGGTGATAGGAACTACAAATTAGGAACTGCTAAATGGTAAATTTTTGTGAAAGGCCTAATTGTTTCCCTTCTTCAAAGAATAACCCCATTTTAAAGTGAGGAAATAGTGATTTCCATGTATCTTAATGCAAAAATGTCAAAAATAAATATTTTCTTTTAGCCACTAGGGTCACCTACGGCCGAATGATGATGGAAATAAAATGAAAATTTAATCAATTCATCAAACAAAAAGGAAGAAAAATTTTTGAAACTCCAAAATAGCCTTACGGTATTCGAGTCATCAGTCACCTGAAAATGTTGTTGCAGTCAGCGCAGAACATAGTTGGAACTAAAAACGTGAGCGTTTGTGAAAACAACGGTTCTACTCTGCCATGCAATATGCTACGTACTGGTAATGCTCTGAGCATTCGACCCGCAGTCTTTTGATGACAAGTCTACACTTAGGCGCTACGTTATGCTTACCGAGAAATAGACAAAGTATAGACGAAGGAGAATAATAGAAAATCATAATCTGCTGAGAATTTGGCTAATGAAGACAGATAAAATCGTTACGCGCGCGACATGTTGACGCTTTTAATGGTGTATGCAAAAATTTTAAATACTCTGCAAGTTTGAAAATGTGCGCAACATCCTAACAAAAGTTGAGATTGGAACAATTGTAGAGTTTCATATAGGTTATTCATTTTCAAAAGTAAAAAATAAAAACTGGCTTTGAAATTGCTCCACAAATTTTTAAGGCTTTGAAATATCTGCGAAATCTTTAATCTAATGTTAGAGGTTTTGTGTCTTTTTGCTAACATAGGCCTATCAAGCGATATCTGTGGCAATCAAAGAACAGGTAGGCCTAATCAAAATCGTCGAGGGATGGCTCGAGACGATACGCTACGCAACTGCTAGTCAGCAATTTTTTAGTGCACTTTGATAAAGTCAAAATAAATCTAAATGTGACTTTAAAACATATACATGTGGCTATGCATACCATTTTTAAACTCTTTAGATAAATTTTAAAACGGTACTATATGTGCTACTGAAACTATTACTTTCTGTTATGTTGCTAACTTGCTATTTGTTTAGTGTTATTTTGATACCATTATTGGCATGCAGTACCATTGCTTCTCATGCGACTGCAGAGCAATTAGGTTAATTTTATCATTTCCCAGTAGGTCCTCAACTGTTCTTCAACACTCACCATTATCATCATTGTTAGGCTATTATTTTCAAAGTTCCAAAGTGAAATTTTATTTCACCAATGTTAGACAGCAGAAAGAAGGAGGTTGGTCCCATAGCTGCTGCCAAGAGATCTCCTGTGACTTCCCAAATTTTTTAAACTCGATAAGTAATCAAAAGTTATTATATAAGGACTAGAAACACCAACCTCAAAAACATATCTTTTAACAATTTTGTGGTAGATTTTGACTAAATAGGGGATTGAAAGACATCAATCTCAAAAAATAAAACACCGAACAACATTATGGAATTCCAAGTCCAAACAATGTTGCCTATTTTTGTCTTCCCCTCCTAGATATGTTTCTATAGCTACGTTAATTGATGATCCATCAATCACTGTGAGATAACCTGCAGGAATGAATAGGAATTCCACGCCTTTCTGCACCAAGTTAAGAAATATGTCACCAAACGGAAAAAAGAGATAGGAGGCCCACAAATATAATTTTTTCATATTTTTATTCTCCTGTCACAGAAAAACCTTTTCACTTATGGATAGAACATCGCTGTGTTCCGACGCGCGTCGGAGTTGACAGTAAGCTACTGCTGCGACAAGTCATTTGCAACCACAAGCCTGCGATCAAGCAAAAGAAAGTGCTTGTCGCAATTGCACAACAACGAAAACTCGGTAGGGTAAGGAGCTCCCCATCTCATGATTACAAACTATTGCCTTATCGCATGGAGCTACTGGTACAAAAAATTATAGAGATGGTGCAACTGCAAGATCACTCCAGCAATCGACCGAGTGGAGCCAGCGTTTGCATTTCAAATTCACGTTTCAGTTTTCAAACAAAGGCTCGCTTCGATGGCACAACTCACATACAGAGGTGGTGAGCAACGAAGCTCTCCTTAAGTAAGCCAATTAAGTAGGTTTTTTAGTAACAGTTTACAGCTAACTTCCTTATATGAATAGTTTAATTTTTTTCTACTTCTATTTGAGTAAATTAAATGGGAAATCGAGCTACCTGAGTAGCGATAACTTTCACTTCGGTAGAAATAAGAACAAAATATCAGTTACATAGGCCAAAAAACAAGGAAGACGGCAGCTCCCTCAACTTGAAAATATTCAGGGAAAATCTTTATTTTCAGGGTAATTGTTGAAGGAAATTTGCTTCCGAAATGTCTGTTTTTTAGTATTTGAAAATATTGATCTCCAAAAATAGCTCACTACCCCAAAATTGGAATGCAAATGGATTAATTTTAGACTTCGAAAGCAGCAATCTCCAAAAAAGAGGTTTCCATCTTTGATTAGGAATGCAAATAAGGATCAATATCAGGGCAAAATATGTATGATGTTTACGTAGAGGAAAATGTTTTCTCCTCCAATGAAATGATCTCCTCTACACCTATAGTCTGTCAAATTGTTATAAACCTAAGTTACACTAGCATAAAAAAACAGCTTTAAATTTAAGTTTATATTTTTTGAAAATCCTCCATTAAAGCGGGCTAGTTTTTATTACAATTTTAAAAGGCCAAGTGGCATTAGGCCTACTATTCAGTGTTAGTTAGGTAAGTTGTAGTGGTCAGCGAGAAGCGTTCTCATAGTCTTTTGGTTTTAATAAGTTTTTAGTGCCATAACCCACTTTAAATATTTTAAAGTTTCAATTTTTTTTTCAGTGCATTTTATTCTCTCACGCATATTTCGTAGGTTTACCGGAGTCACCTAAGCAAAGAAACATTAAAATCTCCGTTTTTATCTTAATTATTAGGGACACACGACCAACCTCAACAAATATGTCTAAAATCTGCTTAATATCTATGAGTCCTATCAAAATTATGTGGGCTATTTGAAAGTACTGCAAATGGGTTGTCAGCGATAATTTAATTAACAGGAAAAATCTCAACCCAGTTTTTCCGCCCCTTCCTAAAAACGTTTTCTGTCTACGCCTACGGTTCTAGTCACTGTAAGATTATAAATATCGTCAAAATCTATGTTTTTTTTATCAGCAGAAGTAAAGAATTAGTAGCGTATTTAACGGACGGGATAAAGAGCAATGATCTCCCTTTTAAAGAGTAGGGGAATTCTCATATTCCTCATGCTTTCTTTGAAAAATGAAGTTCACAGATACCATTTAGAAGAAGTGTTTTGTACATCACATAGTCTTCCCTTTTATCAAGTTTTTCGCAAATGTTTAGTGTTTGATTGAAACTTATAGACTAACAAAAAATGTATTTTGAGAAGCTGTTTGAAAATATTTGGTGAGTTTTAAATTTAGATACAAGCAAAGAAAAGTTTGAACCATAAAAATGGGATTTATTCGCAATTCTTGCGTTGCGATGCTCCATCCAGGTTAATTTGTGGTTAAGTTTTTTGAATGATTAAGGTTTCTTTCATCCGTGGCTTTCTGCAGTTGTTACTGTGACAAAGTATTTCGGGAGAATCGAAATTAATCTTGTGGTTAGGATCGCGCACAAAATGCTTTGCAACATCTGATTCTTGATTTTGTTTTCCGTTTGGTACATGTTCTTGAATTCGTGTGGCTAGATTACGGTGAGTTTGGCCAATGTATGATTGTACAGACGAGCAATTTAGTTTATACACAACTCCTGCATTGTGCAATAGGGCTTGACGATCATTAATTTTGAAGCATTTGCCAATATAGTGAGTGTCGTGTACCAATCTGAATCGAAATTCAGTAGAAAGATTTTCAATTAAATACTGCCGAATTTCTTTTTCTGTTTGCAACGATATATTGCCAAGATAAGGTAATCGCAGAAAAAGTGAAATTTCTTTGCTTTCTGAAGTTTTCAGATTTTCACAGTTGTTACTTATATCATATTTTTGGATGATTGGTGGTTCATGTCGCTTGTTCAAGAATAAACGTATTTGTTTTTCAATGTACCGGAGAGGATAGCCATTTCGTTTCAATATAGAAGATATGCCTTGAAAGTCCTCATGGATTAAACTATGCGAATACATATGTTATATGCTCTGTGTAGCAGTGTTTTATTTGTTTGATACGCAGTAGTTATAGAAAGTATGTCTGCAGTGCGCTTCTTAAGCTAGCCTTGCCTTGCAAATTATATTAATGGCAGTTGTTTGTTTTATCAGTTTGTGATGTCATAATTATGATAACCTTACTAAATTTAGTTGTACAGCGGTTAGCTATCAATGCAGTATCTGTTTAGCCTAGCCTTAGGTGACCATTTATTTAACTGATGATGTTTTTAGTGTAAAAGCGAAACGTTTCAATGAAGTGTTTACGAGCCTTTTGGCTTTATTCTTTTTACCAAGAAAAGTTTGTTTTCGTGAAGTTATTTTAATTTTAGGCTGAAACTTTATCGTAGTTTTTACAAAACAAAAGGTGGAAGTTATTGGGGTCCAATTAGTAAATAATTTAAGAAAATTCTCGGGCACATTAAGTTAGGAGAAATGTTACATCATGTAACAAGTCGCATCGTTTCTGATGTGCAATTTGTTTTATGATTGAATCTTTGGTTTTCAAGTAAATTTTAATTATATAATCAGTGAATTGTTTTAAATATGGTCTGAGAACTTACAAATAAACAAATAATAATCTCGTTTCAAAAATATATACACAGCTGCAGAACTGGTTATGGAGCATTTAGATCTGGGGTTCCCAATCTTTTTGTTGCTGTGTAGCATTTATGGAGTTATTCTGTAGCTGCGCACCACCTAATTTGACAATTAGTTTTTGTCCATAAAAGAACTGTACAAAAAGGTTAACAGACACAATAACTTACAAATATAAGACAAGTAAACGAATCCACAATTAAAAAATATAAAAAACTAAACTTAACTGATTTGCACATGTACATAAACATAAACAAGCAAAATACTTAACTTATCAACCAATAAGTACTCGTATGTCAATGCGATGACTGCGCTTGCTTTTCTTCGACTAGTTTTGCAAGTCGAGGAGATATTTTGCTTACAGAACATCGGAAATTGTGCTCTGGGTTTACGAGACGATTTCTTGTCTTCGACTTGTTTGTAAGAAAAGTAAAAAATCCTTGTTCGCATTCCAATGTCGTTGGAAATGTGAGAAGCTGAGGAATTGCATTTTTCGCTACTGCCGGATAGGAGGGGACTTACATTTAACCAGAACTCGGCCAATTTATGAGTTTTAAACTTTTCTTGTGCACCTTCATCGCACTGCAAATCTATGAGTTCTTCTTGCTCATCAGTTCCCACTGGGAGATCGCCAGGCTTGACAGTAAATGGATTCCGAATGTAAGTGCATACTTGTGCATTACCATCATTGAAGAAGTACTGCTTGATTTCATCTTTCAACAGAAGAAGGTGATTGATGATCTCTTGACCAAACGCAATACTAGGCTGCCCTGCAAGTGACACCACATTTTCAAATATTCCGAATTGTTTGTTCTCAATGTTTTTTATCCGCAAATCAAGTTTTCGGGTAAATGCAGTCAATTTGATTGAGAAATCAATGATGCTGCTCTCAGGTCCCTGAAGAGAACAATTGAAGTGATTCATGACTCCAAAAATATCTGACAGGTAGGCAAGGTGAAGAATGAAGTTTTCGTCTTCAAGAATCTTCTGAAATTTATGATCTTTTGTTTGCAAAAACTGAAGCAGTTCCTTTCTGAGCACAAAAAGACGCATAGTGGTATTCCCTCAAGACAGCCACCTCATTTCCGTATGAAACAGCAATGACGTGCATTCTGATCCGACAGTCTCACAAATGACCTTGAAGAGACGACTATTTAAGGCAGATGTCTTAATGCAGTTTACCATCTCAACAACCAGGTTCAAGCTTGTCTTTTAATCGGGAGGTAAAAGTTTAGTAGCGAGAGCGAATTGGTGTAAGAACCAGTGAACGGAAGTGGCAGACGGAGACACTGCCTTTACCCGAGCTTGGAACCCAGATTTTCTGCCAAGCATAGCCGGAGCGCCATCAGTAGTACAACCGACTAGCTTAGTCCATTACAGACCATTTTTTTTGAAAAAGTTATCAACAAGCTCGAACAAGTGTTCTCCTTTTGTTGTAGTTCTCATTTCATTGATCAATAGTAATTCACTTCAAATTGCATCTTTAGTAGCATAACGCACATAGACCAGAAGCTGTGCGTAGTTTGGCACGTCGGTTGATTGGTCCAGTTGTATGGCAAATCCATATTTTGAGCCCTGTACTTCCGTAATGACTTGTTCTTTGATATCAGTAGACATTTCTGTAATACGCCGCTGTATGGTATTATTTGACACCAAAACACTGCTTAATTTTGACACTGCTTCATCGCCGATCACATGCTTCACCAGCACTTTTGCTGCAGGCATGATGAGTTCCTCAGCTATTGTGTGATGCTTTTTGTTCTTCGCCACAAGAAGTGAAACTTCGTAGGAGGCTGTCACTATCTCCACCGACTGCTGATATTGCTTCCCCATTTTGTCTAGTCGTTGTTTTTTCGCATTTTCCCAAGTCGCTTAAAATAATTAGGAGCGCGGTCCTTCTTGTCTGGATGATTAGTTTGGAGATGGCGTTGTAGAACACTATGCTTCATCGATGCATTTGATATTGTCTTCATACACTCCATACATTGTGGCACAGATTCTCCCCTATTCTTCAATTCAATGACACCAAAATTAGTATATTGATCGCCCTACTGTCGTTTGGGCATTTTGATTTGACACGATAACAATATGAAATAAAGCCAAATGTTGCTTTTTACAAATTAAATATATACAATAAGTTACATAATCGATAAAAATAATTTAGTAAGTTAATTGATTACAACACTGTAACTACTCAGACAGCAGAATGGTGTGTGTATGCGTTCCTGAGTCTATGCCGCCAACTTAGAAAAGGTTGTTGAAAGGCAGTTGGGAGCAGCACTTTCGATTATGCTTTCCTAGCTAGCTTGAAAAAGAAAGACAAAATTCACAGCAAGACTTGGGGTTCAATCTTCTATATTCAACTGACGTACAAAAATTAGGGTTGAGCACCTATCGCAGCTCCACGAGCATATATAACAGCCAGATTCTAACAGCAAAAAAAAATATAGTCTGGTAGAACAGCAGATAAAATATGGCTATTTCCCGCGCACCTCTTCAGGAAATTGTGGAATGTGATTGTCGGTTGCCATGGTTGTAACTGCGGCATGTATTTGTGGAACGTGATTGTCGGCTGCAATGATTGTTACTGCAGCAAGCATTTGTGGAACGTGATTGTCGGTTGCCTTGATTGTAACTGCAGCATGCATTCCATGGTCGTAGCTGCAGCATGCATTTGTGGAACGTGATTGTCGGCTTCCATGGTTGTAACCAGGGATGTGGGAGCGGAAGCGGAAGCTGGAAGTGGAAGCGGTCCTATTTCTGTGGAAGCGGAAGTGCGAAAATTCCACCGCTTCCGCTTCCACATAGGAGGGAAGAATCGAGGGAGAAAAAAAATTGGTTCTGCTATCCTTCGAAGAAGAGCGAATAGAGGGAGCGTACACATTAAGAAATGAGTGCGAGGAGGAGTCGTTTAGAAAGATGTTGACCACTACATAATCAGAGTAGGGGCCAAGCGAAGAAAGAGAGGTGATAGAAAGCTCAGAGAAGGATAAGCCTGCCTGACGATAATGATGACGGCGCCGCTAGCGTCTGTGACATTAGTAGAAAAAAATACCTGATCCGGAGTGGGTGCCATTGGATCGCAGAGCAGAGAATCCAGGGATCCGGAAAGAGGAAGAGAAATTAAGGTTAGATTCCTGGATACAAATGAGGTCAACGGGATGAGATGAAATAAAGTGTAGCAGTTCAGTGCTCCTGGCTTGTAGACCCCCAGTATTCCATTGAAGACCCCTTAGGGAGTTAGGGAGGTAAAGAGAAACATCCAGGAGCATGAGGAGGTGGTGAGGGTGCAGAGGGAGAAGATACAAAGTGGGCGGAAAGAGGATAAAAGGTTTGAAGGCGAGGGTGGGGTACGAGTGCTGCATTAGCAGAAGAGAGGCTACATGGGCCAGATTGAGCAATGGAGGTATACCAGCTGGAGGAGTCCGAGAAGGAAGTCACAGTGCTCGTAGGTGTGGAATCTCCAAAGAACAGGACGCAGCAGGGAGGGAAGCTCCAGGAGTGAGAGCTGCCAAGAGTTCTGAATCTAGAAAAGGAGAGTAGCGAGCACTTTAAATGAACCCAATTAGAGCATGTGCAGCATTGCACTGACTTACCCCGCCAGGTCACATTTCCAGCGCACACTGAACAGGCAAGGACGGGACAAGGGTTGGGATGAACGTTGCCGCCCATCAGGAAAAGGAGAAGAATGAATAGACGGGCAAGAGAAAGGCAGAAGAAGAGAGAAGACAGGCCTATTTTAAAGAGGCTGCTTGCTGCCCTTCTGCGGTTGTTCAGGGACTGCACGGCGAAAAAACGGTTTGTGTGAGGGGAGTGCCCGGGGTAACTGGGACCCTCGGGAAGACCAACAGCCATTTTAACCCAACCCAAACGGGGTTGGGGACCGCATCACCACGTTGAGGCGGCTGTTGATTGGTGCAATTCAATTTTGCTCGCTTTACATGTACATACTATATACACGACAGAAATTTCGGGCTTCACTATGCAAAAAAGATCGGAGATAATACGTGTTTTGGGGACAGACAGAAAGACCGTAATATTAGTTAGAGTTAAAGTTAACTCAAAGTCAGAGTTAGTTGAGGATAGAGAGGGGAAATCAACGCTATACGGTGTAATTTGTTGTTGTGACGACAGGTTATTGTCGAGAGCTGTAATATGTGGTCAAACGGTTTAGATCTGAGAATTATTAAGTTAACTGTTGTAAAAGTGGTTGTAAGTAGTGAAGGAACTTGTAATAACTGTTTATTTGTTGAAGTGTTTAATTATCTTTTGAATTGTAGTAACGAAATATTTGATTTTCTTGCACACTATTTGTGATTTCTAAATTTTTGTTAGTGGGGGTTCTGTGACAAACGCAAAAGTACATTTTGGGTTCCGCGATGACAAAAAGATTAAAAAGCATTGTTCTACATTCAACACGAGTTCCAATATCTAAGAAAAACAAACACAGAGTAATTCGGAACAATAAGCTTAAGCGAAGTAGGTAAAGTAATAGCAATAAATGAAGGTTTTTGTTTTCTCAAAATGATAAAGTGTGGAAGAAGGCAGGGTACAGACCCACAAAAGTTAAAAAAATTGTCAACGGTCGTTTTTTTGTTTTTTGTTAGTGTAAGCGAAATCGATGGAAGCGTAAGCGGAAGCGATGGGTGTGGAAGCGGAAGCGTTTGAAAAATAACCGCTTCCACATCCCTGGTTGTAACTGCAGCATGCGTTTGTGAAACGTGATTGTCGGCTGCCATGGTTGCAACTGCAGCATGCATTTGTGGAATGTGATTGTCGGTTGCCATGGTTGTAACTGCAGCATGCATTTGTTGAACGTGATTGTCGGTTTCCGTGATTGTAACAGCAGCATGCATTTGTGGAACGTGATTGTCAGCTGCCATGGTTGTAACTACAGCATGCATTCCATAATTGTGGCTGCAGCATGCATTTGTGGACGTGATTGTCGGTTGCCATGATTGTAAGTGCAGCATGCATTTGTGGAACGTGATTGTCGGTTGCCATGGTTGTAACTTGTAACTGCAGCATGCATTCCATGGTTGTAACTGCAGCATGCATTCCATGATTGTAGCTGCAGCATGCATTTGTGGACGTGATTGTCGGTTGCCATGGTTGCAACTGCAGCATGCATTTGTGGGACGTGATTGTCGGCTGCCATGATTGTAACTGCAGCATGCATTCCATGATTGTAACTGCATCATGCATTTGTGGAACGTGATTGTCGGTTGCCATGGTTGTAGCTGCAGCATGCATTTGCCCAAATTTAGCGCTGCGGACGGTCGGTCTCCAAACGATAAAAGGTCATCACCATTTATTTTGGCACAATTTAGAGAAAAAAGTCGACTCTGTCTAGTTCTGCACAATTTTGAGTACTGCGTTCATCGTTCGCCGGTCTCCAAATATAAATGTCTTTTTCCCCAAGTCAAGAAATTTCTACGTACGCCCGTGCAACTAGCCAACCGGAAAAAAACTGCTAAAATAATACAACTACTTTCTACTTTTGCTACCTAGGCTTTAGTTATTTCATTTTCGATTACTTTTTATTTAGCTTCTTCCTATACTCTAGTAAATGTATTTGCTTTTACTGGAGTGTTTTCGTCAGAATGTAGCACTTCTCTCACGGAAGTAGATTTTTCGGCTACTTTGACCATCTTTTCAGTCGTACAGGTTTACTATTGTACGCGTTAACAAAATACATTGACACTGCCAACGTTCGCGCGAACTGCTAAAAAAAGATGACGTCGTCCTCAGGGATCACCATCGACAGAGTCAAGCCCGCTATTTTTAGCATGATGTCACTCAATGAAGAGTCTGAGAATGTTTGATGAACTTGATGATACTTGTTCGCGAACACCATCTGAAAGACACGCAGAACATTATACACTACACCACAACCTACATAACCATAGCACAAAAAACAAACATACTGTACTTCCAAAGGGCGACTTATTCATGCACTAAACGCTTTAGAGATTTTGAGATGTTGTAACGCCGAGAGTTAAACTTTTGAAACTTGACCTTCGTTTGAATGCCAATTTTTTATAGAAAAGAAAACCTGTGGTGTATTTCGATTACCGATGACTTATGTATAATTTGTATTGTGCATCCGTCTCAGTCATTTATTTTGGCTTGGTCGTTTTGTCTGGTTAGATAGCAGGCACACAAAGTGACTGATTAGAGTGATAGTAAACTGGTAAAGCAAGGGTGCAACTTATTGACATATGTTCAGTTATTTTAGCTTTAGCTTTGGATTCCTATTTTAGCTTTGGTTACTGTGTTAAGTTGTTGCTTCAGTTATAGTTTTGAGTGTAATTTTGTGTGGGTTATTAGACGTACGAGTTGCTATATGTTCAGTTCGGCAGTGCCTTCTCTTGACATTCTTTCATTTTGTCTCGTTCTTTCCCTTCTCTAGCTTTTCCTCTTGCGCTGCTGGAACTTTTCACATTGCTAACTGGTATCGTTCGTATTTTCACATAGCATAATATGTTTTGCATTGTAGTTCTGTACATACGTTTGTGTTTGCTTTTGCATTAGGGGGGGAACATATGCAGCATTAGGTCAAAGACCTATGCTTAGGCTGGCCATTTTTTCGAAATGCAAAACCGGGACGCATATTGCAAACTGCCAACAAGACGCCACTAACGTTCTATATTATATATCTAGTATAACTGAATCACATTATGTAATGTACCATAGTCTATATATTCTTGGCAAATCACCAGTTGCAGCAGCCTAATGGTACTAAATACAACAAAAAGAACCGAATTAAGTTTATCAACAAATCCATGATATTTATTTGTGCCTAGCATCTTTTTCAGTAGCACAACGTTTGATTTTATGTTCCCATAAAATTCAGTACTTGTCAAATCAATATTACGTTTGCACACGAGGAAATCTTTGACATTTTGTCCGTGCATATTGCTTCCGTCCTCAGACCACATATTTTTCATAATTGAAAAAAATTTTTCGACCAGTGCTGATGTTTGAGGTAAATAAAATACAAACTCGCCAAGTTTTTGAAAGTTTGGAATGGAATATTTTTATCCACGAAAGCTTGAAACAATCGGGTCCACTTCTGCTCATAAGATATCAGTGTATTTTGCCATCTTTCTCTCATGTCGCTTGCAGAGTCGTAGTTCTTCACCAGAATGCGCTCATCAAAAAGGCGGTCGATATTAATTATTTGCTTCGCAAACATGCAGTTGATCTTTTCCGCAAATGCACATACAGGTGGCCAGGATAGGTCATCGCTTGAGTTCAGCCAAAGATGAGGTGTCACACCTTTGTGGGAATCTTGATGAACATTCAAGTATGATTCACATTTTTTGTAAAAACATATAGTTCCATTAAGAAAGAACCTTGCATCCACTTCTTCATCTTTCTCAAGCTTTTTCAATATACGCTTTGCTTGTTGAGTAACTAAGTTAAGAACTCTTTTTTCGTGTAGGTTCAACTTCAATTCTGTAAGAATAATCACCATATCCACAGCACTCGTCTTTTGTCTCTCCTAATTCAACATTGTTTCGTTAAAGTACTTCAGCTGTCCATGAACGAAAGAGATTGAGTTCTTGAGTTGGATTCTCAAAACATTGGCAAATGATAGTTGGGCAATGTTCTTGCAAATCAAAGTAGCTCTTCAACGCTTCAAACCTCTCAAGAACCCGCTCCAAAGCATGTAGCAACGACAAAAATCGGGTATTACCGTGCTGCAAAAGTTGTTGGTACTCAACATCAGCAAAATCGCAAAACTCTTCAAGTTTGGAAACCTGAACAGTGTAAATGTGAAAGAATTTATAAATCTTTATGACAAGGCTTTCTACGCATACCGTCAAAGTATCCACAGCATGCTGAAAACAGTTGCGTACGATGTGAATTGTACGTCTGAGGCCTACAAGGTCTTGTTTAACATTATCCTTAATGTTGTTCAAGGATAATTTTAAACAAGACCTTCTTATTTAGGATTATCCTTATAGAATACATTATTTTGTCCTCCCCTTTTGATATCGCCAAAGTTAGTTTTGCAATTGTCCGCACAAAATCCAATTAAGTTTTGTTTGGTCTAGAACTGAAAGCAGGTATTTGCTTAATATTTCAGCTGTTTCTCTGGGAACTGATTTAAATTGCAAAAGCTTTACCTCAATGCCACTTTCTGGTAAAAAGTAGCGAATCACAATCGGAACAACTTTCACTTCTTTCGTGTTCGAAGCATCAATTGTCACAGTGACAAAGTTAATTCGATCTAACTCTCGGTGAAGTTTATCAGTACACATCGGGGAAATGACGTTAACAACTATAGCTTCACATGTAGTTTTCCCTAACAAGAGTTTAGGTTCAAACAGTTTTGAGATCAACTTGGAAGTACAATCAGAACATCTGAAACTTTGCCCGTGAGTAGCAGTGTGATAAGCAAAAGTTGCTTCTTTGGCAGCTAAAGCTAGAACAGCATCAGAGCCAATATTTTTGAAAAAAAGTCACTTGAGATGAGGATCCTGCTGCTTCAACAGAGACTTCGTGCTTTTTATTTCCTATATGGTTATTAACGTCTGCACGTCCACCATCGGCTATTGAAAATACAGAACCACATCGATTGGACAGCACGTTACCATTTCCAGCGTCTTTCAGATAAGGAAATTCTCGCTTCAGCTCATCTATGAACTTACATTTTCTTTTGGGCATTATGTCTAATGGTAATCCTAAAAACTAAAAATTATTCTAGTTACTGTTTCTCTAACACTAACTGAAATTTCTCTTCAAAACATATGTAACGCGGTTACATCGACCTCTGCCAAGTCAAATATCGTGAATTCTAACGAACAGTAAATGAAAAAAGCAAGACCCAAAAATTAAACTAGAAAATGAAAATATCGACATTTTGTTAGCCACTTAGCATCTGACACTATCTCATAAAAGAAAGTTGATAGGATATATAACAACTTACTATTTATCGGAAGCTGGTTCGGCTACAGTGATTGCAAGGTGGTACCTTCTCGTTAAGTCTACGCTGTTTTTCTCAGTTTCTGCCAAACCTTACATTCCAACCATCGTGCAACTCCGGCGAAGAAATTCTAACCTCTCTGCAGATACTCAATCTGTGATGTCACAAAGCTAGGAATTTGTGCCTTCCAGGTTAATATAACAAATAGCTCGTTTGTTTAGTCGACATATTAACAAAAGCATACTTTGAAAAGTGGTAAACTGGGCGGGACACCGGGACCAAGGCCTAAAAACGGGACTGTCCCGGCGAAAACGGGACGTATGGCCACCCTACCTATGCTACTAATCGTGTCATTGTAAGCACCGGTATTGTGTCGTTACAGTAGACTGTATCACGCGATGTTCCAGCCAACATGTGACGAGAGAGAGGATAAGGGGGAGATCAAGAAGGTGCTAGAGAACTGTGACTGTTTTTAGACATTAAGTCATTTTGAATAGCAATAATTCTTTTTGGATAGATCTCAAGTCACTGTTGAATATTGTGTCGAACCCTTTTTAATTGTTAAATTTACTGTCCACTATCTGGGGCTAGGGAGGTGTTCATATTGTAATTTGTGGCGTGGTATGAATTAAGTTTCCCTCGCAGCGTAAGTGCGGTAGAATGTTTAAGATGTTAGAGAGCTGCCGTACCATATTCCAATAGTAATAATAGATTAACGTATTTAGGAACTCGGCAAAAACGTTTTTATTGTAATTCTCTGTATCTGTATGTATCTATGCTTTGATAGTGATTTGCTGGTTGACTAATAAAGCCTATTCAAGATAATAAAGGTCTCAGTTGTAGAGTCAAATAAAAACTCCCGGATTCCCCAAAACAGGTAGAATCACTCAAATATTGACATCATAAAAACGTTTATTTGAGTTTTGTTTGAATGCTGATAGGCTGAAGCCTTAAATAAAGTTGTATACTGAATATTGAATGCTGATAGGCTGAAGCCTGAAATAAAGTTGTATACTGAATATTGAATGCTGATAGGCTGAAGCCTGAAATAAAATTGTATGCTGAATAGTGAATTGATCTGTTGTTGAATATTGAATTTGTAAAACAGACTTTAACTTTGAATGTGAATTTGACTTGTTAATTGAATGTTGCATCAACAAGACATGACTGAGTCTGATAATGCTCCTGCTGTTGAAAATATTTGCAATGTTGTTGGTGACAATCACACAAATCTTGATGGTAATGATTGTAAAGCAGTTGAAATCCCTTCTGAGAGAGACCTAAGAGAACTCAATAGAAGTTACAATAAAATTGTAAATGTATTCTGTAATATTTCACATGATACAATTGAATTTGAAAAGTTAACTGAGGTCTTCACTCAATTAACCGAAAACTATCATTGTCTGTACACAGGTTTAGAACTATTTGTTAGCAGCATTAAATCAAATGTAGAGAAAGCTGATGAATATCGAGACAAAATTATCTCAATTGATACTCAATACAAATTAATGAAAAGGACCTTTGAGAATGCTAAGAGGGAGCATGATAGAGAATCACTTAAACTTATAAGCGATTTGCAAGTGACAGCTAAGAAAAACATTCGTTCTAAAAAATCCTCTAGGTGCAGCAGCAGTATTAGTACTAAGTTAACAAGTAAAAGCTCTATTTTGTCGTATAGAGGCCTTTCTCCTAAACAACGAGCAATGGTTGCAGAAAGTAAGCTTCGGATGATCGAAATTGAAAATGAGAGCAGGCTTCTAGCTGCCAAAAATGAAAATGAAGGCAAGCTACGAGCTGCTGAAATTGAAAATGAGGGCAAGCTACGATCTGCTGAAATTGAAAATGAGGGCAGGCTTCGAGCTGCCAAAATTGAAGCCACTTTAGCTAAAAAGCTAGCAGAGCCTGACAATTATTCATCGACTGAAGAGCCTGAAATTGTTGTTACCCATGGCTATTCAAACAAGAAACACAGCATGGGGAATCATATTGAATATGATGATGCTGTTATTAACGATGCAAGTGTACCTCATGAAGTGGTGCATGGGGGCAGCTCAAAACGTGGTGTAGATGTAGATCATAACACAGAAGGTGTCAATAGCACAGCCGTTGGAAAAGGGATTCAACCGTGTAGGCCTACTTCTTATCAGATGAATGATGTTGACTGTTGTCCTAAAAATACAGGATATGGTGTAATTGGTGATAGCTACCTTGCTGGCAAAGTCCTCATAGAAAGTGGGACAAAGGTACAATTTGATGGTAACCCTAAAAATTACATCACCTTTAGGCAGTGTATGGACAGGGTGCTGTCTATACATGGTTCACAGTATGGACTGGTGTATGATATATTGCAATCACGATGTACAGGAAAGGCTACTGAAGCTATCAGATTCTGTGATGGAATTCAAGATCCAGAACTTGCTGTAAATACAGCACTGGAAAGACTGAAGAAATATTTCGGAGATGAAACTGCTGTAGTAGAAGCTCATGTCGCCAGTGCTACAAAGGGTGAAGCTGTAAAATGGACAATTGACTCATTTCAATCATTTCTTAATGAACTAGAAGACATAAAATTGCTATTATGTGATGATTCTAAGAAATCCATTATGAACTCTCCTGGTGTAATTAAAGGTATAATTGCACGGTTGCCCAAACGCACCCGGGACAAATTGGTAAAAGTCCTATGCAAAAGCAATCAACATTTGCCTAAATTTCAATTTTTGCTAGAGTTTGTACAAGAGCAGCTGAAATTAGTTTCTCATCCACTGATGCAAGATAATACATTTGATGCTTACTCTAAAACTGTTAAGAGTAATAGAATGAAGTATGGGACCAAAAGAAGCACTAACAAGAGTAACCAAGTTGAAATAAATGCATACACTCAAAAGGTTGATTTATCTACATGTGTAGTGATAGGATGCAACAAAAAATGTGCTCATCAACTCTGGGCCTGTGACAAGTTTGCTTCCTTGACTCGAAGAGACAAATGGTCGATTGCAAAAAGAGAAAAATGCTGTTACAAATGTTTAGGCAATGACCACAAAAGAACAGAATGCAAAAGCAAATATTGCTGCAAGATATGTAAGAGTTGTGATCATCATTACTTACTTTGCCCAGATAATGTTGAGAAAGCTGTAGAAGAGAATCAAAGCAATCAACAAGCTTTTACTGTGAATTGCTGTACTACTGATGACAAGGGAAATAAGTCGTCCCTAATTAAATCTCCAAATGTTGTCTATGATGAAAATATGAAACTGTTACCTGTACTGCCTATAACGGTAAGCAATGTTGTGACTGGTAAGAATGTTGTTGTAAATTGCCTTCTAGATACTGGTTGTGATACCACTATGGTGACGACTAGGCTAGCTAACATGTTGAAAATTGAAATTGAATCCACCACTTGTGTGCAAATAGCCACTGCCAATACGATGCATAATGCTGCTAAGATTGATATTCATGTTGGTGGAGTGTCTAATGTTGACCGATACTTGTTAAAAGATGTAATTTGTGTTGATAATGTTGCTACTCACAAAAATCCTGTGAAATGTGATATGGTAAAACTCATAGATATTGCTCAGTTAGATGATGTGAATTTATCAGTTGTTGAAAACAAAAATATTGATGTGTTAATTGGCATAGACCATGATGAACTGCTAGATGTTACTGAAATTAGGCGTAGTTCTCATTACAAACTAGCCGCTAAACTGACAAAATTAGGATGGGTCCTAGTTGGCCACATGCAACCATGTGTTGAGCAGAACATTGAGAATAATCAAAGCATCACTTCAGTTGAATGTGCGTCTATTCATGCTAACTTCTGCTCTATTAGTGCCAGTGATGATATGTTTGATGTGCCTAGTTTGGTATGCAACGGAGATACCAACAGTTGTGAATTGCTTCATGCACAAATTAAACACTATTATTATGATGAATTTAATATTAATGCTGATGATGAAGATAATGCCCCATCTGTTGATGATATAAAATGCCTCAATATTTATGAGAGCTCGATTACTAAAGAGGAAGGACGGTATTATCTAAAGTTGCCATTTAAAAATGATGCTGTCAAATTGCCAAACAATAAAACCCAGGCTGAATCAAGGTTACTACAACAGAGAAAAATGATGAAAAAAGAATTTGTTTTAAAGGAATTCTATGTAGAAACCTTTCAGAAGCTGATTGCGACTAACAAAGTAGAAGCAGTAAATGTTGAAGACGAACAAAAGAGTAATCGCATTTTTTATATCCCTCATTTTGTCACTAGGCAAGCAAAAAAGAGACTTGTCTATGATGGATCTGCTCAATTTCAAAATGTGTCTTTGAATTCTGTTTTGTATAAAGGGTGTGATAACTTGCAAAGACTATGCGATGTTATTCTGAGATTTCGTCGGTTTAAAATTGCCTTTAGCTGTGACATAAAAGACATGTTCATGCAATGTGGCATAGTTAAGCGAGATAGAGACTCGTTACGCGTGTTGTGGTTTAAAGATAATGACATCGATAATGATATTGTTGAATATAGATTCAAGCGCCTCCCCTATGGCTTGAATTGTAGCATGTCAATGGCTGACTACTGCTTGAGAAAGACTGCTGATGATAATATTGTTGGAGTATCGGCTGCGGCCATTGAAGCCGTCAAGTCTAGTTTCTATGTTGACGATGGTTTGATATCTTGTAAAGACGCTGATAAAGGTCGAAAATGTGTTAATGAGATAATTGCTTTGCTGCAGTCAGGTGGGTTTGATTTAAGAAAATTTGTTTCTGAAAATACTGAAATATTATATGATATTGATGCTGACAGATTGCTAAACTGTAATAAACCAAAGGATGTGTCTAATGACCAACTGCACGAGTGTAAAGTGCTGGGCATGCAATGGAATCATCGTGAAAAGACCCTCTCTCCTAAGGTTAATTTGAAAATAAAATCAGAGACTAAACGGGGTTTGTGGGCTACAATTGCGCAAGTTTTCGATCCCATTTGAATTTGTGCACCGTATTTGTTACCCGGCAGAAAATTGCTTCAAGAAGTTTGTGCCGCAGTTAAAGAGTGGGATAGCCCAATATCTCCTGACCTCCTTAAGCGATGGCATAAGTGGGTTTCAGGATTGCCTTATTTAGAGCGTCTTGTGATACCAAGGTGCTATTGGGGCGTTAATGTTGACTGCTACGAATTACACACATTCTGCGATAGTTCGAATAGACGAACGGGTTGCGTTTCCTATCTGAGAATGACAAAAAACACTGTTGCTAAAGTTGCCTTCATAATGGGAAAGGCAAAGGTTGTTCCGATTGATACTACTTTGAGCATACCTAGACTCGAGTTAATTGCTGCGACCCTCGGTGCGAAGATGCATTGTCGCATAAAGAATTCTCTCCAGTTGCCTTTGCGGAACTGCTGTTTGTATACTGACTCCACAGTTGTTATCGACTGGCTGCACAACACTGATAACAGATTGAAAAAGTGGATAGCTCGAAGAATTGCTGAAATTCATCGTTATTGTGGGAGTGATAAATGGTTTTATATTCCTACAGCTCACAATGTCGCTGATGTATGCAGTCGGGGTATTAACCCGCGTAAAGCTGACCCAGATTGTGTATATCTTAAAGGGCCTAACTTTTTACAAGAGCCCAATTTACACGTTGCTTTCGCCGAAATTGGCGTTACTGACGCAACGATTCATAATGCTAGTACACATATTGTTCTTACTGATTGTGCTTGTGACTCGTCTTCTATCGGTAATGATAACCTTCATACCAACACTAAAACTGTGCGTCCTATTGATAATGATGAGTTGTTTGTTACTAACGACAATCAAATTGTTACTGGTGATATCAACATTGATGAGGATAGTAGTTTGCCTAAATCTATCACCCAAATTGCTAAATGTAGCTCTAATTATCTCAAATGTCTTAAAACTATTGCATACCGATATCGTTTTGTTGTATTTAAATTGCACGCAAAAGGTTTAAAAAATACTGTGCCGCTTGAAAGAGGCAGTATCAAATCATCGGAGTTGAAACGTTCCATGATTGACGTAGTGCGACTAGCCCAAGAAGCGTATTTCGGCAAGAAAAACATTGCCAACATTGCTTTACGCAATTTTGCTTATGCCTTGAAGCATTGCGAGAAAAAATATTGCTCTAGATTGAACGAGTTGAAAAATTTACTGCCCTTTTACGATAGCTGTGATAAAGTGTTGAGAGTGGGTGGCAGAATCGTCAAGTCAACACTGCCATTAGAAACAATCCATCAATTAATATTGCCCAAGTCGCATTTTGTTACTGCATTGATTGTAAAATATGAGCATGAATTGTCAAACCATTTCGGTGTTAATTATGTTCTTTCACAAATAATGCGTAAGTTTTGGTTGTGTGGTGGTGTGTCGACTATCCGCAAGTATATATCTGATTGTCTTTATTGCAAGATTAGACGTGCTAAATGTGTAAACCAGGTTATGGGTGACTTACCTGCATGCCGTGTAACTGTTCCTAAATTTCCCTTTGAACATACTGGTGTCGATTTATTTGGTCCATATTCAATTAAAATTGGTCGTAGTGTCGTTAAAAGATGGAGTGTTCTGTTTATTTGTATGGCTATAAGAGCATGTCACATTGAAGTTGTACCTGATTTGTCTACTAGCTCATTTATTCAATGTTTCTGGCGATTTACCTCACGTAGAGGAATGTACTGTAGATGCTTGTATTCTGACCAGGGTTCGAACTTCAAAGGTTGCGAATCCGAATTTAAAGAGCTAATGAAACGTTGTAAAATGAATGGCTCATTACCTGAAACTGTTACAAGTTTGCGAGATCTTGATCGTAATTATATATCACAATGTATGCTGCGCAAAAATGTTGACGTTTGTTGGAATTTCAATGTACCAAAAAATCCTGATGCTGGAGGAGGCTGGGAACGCGCTATAAAAAGCGTCAAGTATGTTCTAGCCGCAATATTGCATAATGGCTTGGCAGGATTGCCAGCTCCAAAAACTCGTTCTCCCACTGACTATGAGTTTATCACAATTATGTGTGAAGTTGAGGGAGTTCTAAACTGCCGACCGATCACTAAACTTAACAATTGCATTGAAGATTGGCGAGCCTTAACGCCTATATCGTTGCTTACTGGCAACCTATGTCCAGATTCTCCTGTGAGAGAATTCAACAAGAGCGAAATGTATCGCAGTAATTATAAATATGTTGTTGCTGTATCCGAGCAATTTTGGTCTCGGTGGATTGCTATGTATGTACCTTGGTTGCAAATTCGACATCGTTGGCATGAAGTGCAACCAAACATTAATGTTGGAGATTTGGTGCTGCTTTTGGAGTCACAGAATGAAGGTAGACGCGACTATCCAAAAGCACTAGTTATTGAAACTTATCCCGACGCGCGGGATTCTGTCCGCAGCTTAAAAATAAGAATGAGTGATGGACGCACGTTTACACGAGATGTGCGTAGTGTTGTACATTTGGAAGGATTTAAAAATGAAAGTTGATATTCGTCATTGTGATATTGATTATTGCTATTCATGTAAAGTTGACCCAATATTTGTGATATTACGTAAATTTTCTCCTCACCAGTTTACGGATTCGTCGTAAATTTAGGGGGCAGTGTTGAATATTGTGTCGAACCCTTTTTAATTGTTAAATTTACTGTCCACTATCTGGGGCTAGGGAGGTGTTCATATTGTAATTTGTGGCGTGGTATGAATTAAGTTTCCCTCGCAGCGTAAGTGCGGTAGAATGTTTAAGATGTTAGAGAGCTGCCGTACCATATTCCAATAGTAATACAGTAGAATTTGCCTAATTCGTCACCTCAAGGGGATTAGAAAAAAGTGACGAATTATGCGAACTGACTAATTATGCAAACAGGTAAAAACTCTATAATGACTTGTATACAAGGGGCTTGTTTTGTTGTTGAAGCAGTTTGTTACGTTTATTATGGAATACAATGCCCTTACACGGAACACAAATCATGCAGTACATAGAAAATAATACACAAAGTCAGTGTAACCAAAATTGCTAACTCGCAAAAAATGTGTGATTTTGGTTTGCTTTGCTCTATTAAAGGCTTCCTTTGCCAATATGTCCTGCCGCATTTTGGACACGTTGCATTGTAGCACATCGTTCTTTGTGTTGCTGCAGCGAGATTTCCCCGTAGACTACTGTATTAAACCAATAGGGACGCTTTTCTGTACTGAGATCTAATCCGATAAAGACTGTTTGTTTGTTTGAGATTTAACGCGCGTTGAAATAACCACTGAGACCGCGTGAATTCATCTATCCTGCAGTAACCAACAAAGCTGTAAATACCGCTTAAACATTGAATCGAATCTGAAAATGACGAATAAGACGAACAAAAGATTTTTCGGGGATATAAATAGGTGACGAATTCGGCGAAGTGACGAATTAGACGATGGCGAATTAGACGAATTGGAATGCACGTAAAAGATAAGAATTCTGCCGGGACTGACAAAAATGTGACGAATTAAGCAAACTGACGAATTAAACAAAGACGAATTAGACAAATTCTACTGTAATAGATTAACGTATTTAGGAACTCGGCAAAAACGTTTTTATTGTAATTCTCTGTATCTGTATGTATCTATGCTTTGATAGTGATTTGCTGGTTGACTAATAAAGCCTATTCAAGATAATAAAGGTCTCAGTTGTAGAGTCAAATAAAAACTCCCGGATTCCCCAAAACAGGTAGAATCACTCAAATATTGACAGTCACTTCATTGTGAAGAAACAATTCGGCCGCCACTTGACGGGTGAGAGAAACTTTTATACTGTGCATGTAGCGCGAATGCTTCTCTGGTAATTTTGATTTCTGACCAGAAGCAAAAGGTAATCAAAAGACCCAACCAATCCACCACACAATCCCTTTTTCGAGTCATGCCAAAATACTTCAAAAAATGGTATCCACAGCTTCCCCTCTCGGCGCTCAGCATTTAGAGAAGGTTGCGGAGAACAAGCGGCAAGCTCACTTGTTGTGTCCTTGGGCAAGACACTTAACGGTACGCCTACACTTTTACGTGGGAGACAGGTGGTCCAGACACCTCGGAAATGGCAACTCTCAAGCGATTGCGGACCTCCTGTCCAAAATATAGCAATACAATTCGCTTTCTCGTTAATGGAGGATACATATGGCAAGTAAAATATAAAAAATGATTGCCGATCCTTGCTCTTGAAGAACAGCTGGATGCAGTTTAGTGCATGTAGTAGTAGGCATTCTTCTTTCAATCTTTTCATTTGTGGCTCTGTAATTTATTGACTATTATGTTTGAAAATTTTCCGTAAAACCCCTTATAAACGACCCTTGTGCTACTAAACTCCTTTCTCTGTATAGGGTCTTGGAGGAAGACCCTGAGCCTGCAGCCCCATGATCCAGGCAATACCCCACTGTCTGAACCAGAGATTGTAAATAGAAGAAGAATCTGTGGCACAGCAAGAGTAACAATCAATTGAGTGAGATTCAGAGAATGTAGAGAGTTGTTACTTGAAATTAGGTTTCCGCTGACAGTGAAAGGGAAAGTTTATCTTTATTGCATAAGTTCAGCAATTTTGTATGGAAGCAAGACATAGTGTTTAAAAGAAAATGAAAATGCAATTTTAAGGAGAACTAGGAGCTATGGTGAGAGCCACATGTGGTCGAAAAGTTGCAGACAGAAAGACAACTGAAGAACAAATAGACTTGTTGGGGCTGAAGGAAATTCGATGGGTTGTCAACAGTGAATGGAGTAAGATAGTATCAAAATATGCTGAGGAGGAATAATGATAGTGTTTTTAGAGTTACTCTAGATCTTAAAGTGAGTGGCAAGAGAAAGCAAGGACGACCAAAAAAGACGTGGAAGAAGCAAATGGAAAAGGAGATAGAGAAGATTGGTTTAAAGATGAAGCATGCCTAAACCCAGTGATGTGGCGAGATGAAGTGCTAAGAATTGTGAAAGGAATGGGGTAAATGTGGTCAATTCCATGAAGGGAACAATACTGGATAAAAACTGAATTACCACTATTGAGCCAAAGGACCACAAGTGCAACATGAAGAATTCCCAGTTTTTGAGAAAAAGTAGTCCAAAATGGGTGGTTATAAATAGACATAGTACAAGCATAGTACAAACTAATCCTCACCCTACTATGCCTGCCCTAACTCTAAATCTGTGCCATGCCTTCTATGTTTGTGCTATACCTGTATTATGTCTATAGTGTGCCTGTACTGTGCTTACCTTAACCCTGTACTATGCCTGTTTAGTACTACCGGTCAAAAATAGGTTGTGTCAGTTGCCACAAAGGTGAGAGAGAAAACATCAGAATGAGGAGGAAACATAAGTTCTTCAGTGAAAACAAAGAGAGGGCTTTGTGTGACAAAAACGTGGCAGTGGCTATTTGCCATCAACGGCATTTTACCCTCAGAGACTATTTTGCCGTGAGTTATTTGTGATTGGTCAATCTTAATGATGTACTAAACATGTGACTTTTGGTCGTTTCTGATTGGTCAATTTTAAAAACCAATTAAAAAAATTTTGCATCCCCAGTGCACACTCCCCCACCCTGTACACTCTCTTCCAGTGTACACTGCCCTGTACATTTACATACCGGGCCTGCTACTCTGCCAGCTGAGATTTGAACCCACATCCATGGTATCCCAAGACCAGCACACTAACAACTACACCACAGTGTCACTGGCTGAAATGTAGCAAATATGGCAATATACAGATATAAGCACATGTGAATGATTACGGCAAAATACTCTTCAAGGGTAAAATGCCATCGACGGCAAAATAGCCACTACCAAAACTTTTCATGAGACATTATGGCTCCAATTCAGAACAAGACGTGAATAAATATGAGAGATAGAGGAGAGAAGCTAAAGGACACTGTGGATGGCTAAAGCAGTGCACTGTATCTTACTAGTTCATCAGTAATGACATCTGAAAGAAATAAGTGTCCAGGGACCCATAGCAATCTGGTAATAGAAGAAAAGAATAGGAGGTGGAGTCTTCCAAATATGAGAGTGTGAGGAAGAGAAGATGGAGTAGAGGAAGATAAGAAGGGTATAGGAACTTGGGCACTTTCCTACCTCTGTTGTTTAATGCACCAATACACTGCCTATAAGTATAAAGTGAATTTTTTGATTTGCCTCAATATTGAAGGGTTCGGGTGGCTTGTGCAAGTACTTATTAGCAGGTTGCAAGCTCCTGTATTTTCAATCTTGTGGATTTCCATACTTTATCTTTTTTTTCTGCTCTGTGTATGTATTTAATTGGTAACTTAACCGTGATTGGTTTTTAGTTATGTATGTAACATACTCTATAAGTCAATATATGTGTTTTATAAAATACCTTTAATTGACAATACTAGATCTTGAAAAACTTGGTAGAAATTTTAAATTGTGAACTTTATTGGATTATACATCTGATTTGGACTTGTTAGCTTATACATATTGTAAAAAGGCTATAAGCAATCATGTCAAAACGAATAAGTCCTACCAGTATGAAAAGAAGTGATGAATTTGATCTTGATGATTTAAGCCAAGGTTAGTGTTAAATATATAGCTGTATTTGGTTGCATTATCGAACTATACTAATTTATCTGGTTAGCATAAAAGTGTTAGGCTGTCTTTAGTCTTCACTTCAATGAATTTTTTTGTTGCAAACTTTTTTTAGTTCCACTCTCATAAAATATTGATGTTTTTGCAATTACAGTTCATTCTTGCTGCACTGCTTCTGCAATGGTTACTGATATATGTCTACTTATTAAGTAAACCTCACTGTTAATATTTATGTTGTCACTTTTATATTTTATTTATTTGTTATTTTACAAACTGCTGTCAAATAACCATTTACCAAACGGTTCAGAGTTTATTATTGTTTGTGTTGTCAATAACAAGGTGAACTTATCCTCAAATGATATTTTGGTTTAGTGTTTGGAGTGTTGTGTTGCGTGTGGCATGTCTGAGCAGAAATATTATTTGCTTTCAAGCTATTTCATACTATCAAACTATGGATAGCCTCTTGACCTGTAAAATATTTCTGGTTGTGTTAATGTGATTATAATACAGTGGTGTTCAAGCTAGAACAAATTTTCTTTCCAATCAATGATGATTGAATTGTGAATGCTGGTGGTTCTTTTGTAAAATTGTTTCATTTCGAAAAAGCTGTTCTTTTTTTATATTTTTTACATAACTGAATTAGGTGTATATAAATAAGATTAATAAATAATTTATGAAGTTGCAACACTATTAGATGCATTTTCAAGAAGAATGATTGGTAGTTAAATATGCATTAGCTATTTATTTTTAGTGTTGAGCAATTGTGTAAAACCAACGTAGTTTTCAATTGGTAGTTTGCAAAGTTTTAAAAAAATTGAAAAAGTGGATTATTTTAATGGAGAACTCTGTAGGCTAGCATGTTGTCAAAACCTAGCAACTTGAATGAGTTTTGTGGTTGTAGCATACTGTATAGATGAGTAGTAGGCTATTGCCACTTTGTCACGAAATCATTTTTTCATTGTCATATCTGTGATTTGTATCAATTGCAATGGCATCGAATTTATTCTGTGCTTGATAAGTTGAAGTCATTCACTGCTGTCTTTACAACCTTGTTAGACAGATAAATTTCAAAAAATCCAGCAACATCTAGTTTAGTCAAAGCTGTGAGTGAGTTCTTATTGAAATGTAGAGTAAGTGTTTGAATGGTACGTTTACTGCTCAGCAGCACCAATCAGCGAACTAATGTGGTCAAAGTGGTTAAAGAAGTGATTAAGTTGCGCTCTTTAGGTGCAAAGCCATGGTCATTGGTCGACTGGACAACACAGATGTCAGTTGAATCTCATGGTTAGCATTGTTTTTGACATGTTGCAAATTGCAAAATCTAAAGATGGATCTAATTTTAAATGCGTTTGATACTGTAATATGGATAAAAATTGTGATCACTTGTATATGACTAGGCCAGTGGTAACAAAACTGGGGTAAAGCCCCGAATTGAGTGAGAAAAATTTTGGGATAAAATGAAAAGCAAAATTTTTAGTTATTTCATTCTTTGTGTATTAGCTCTGTTCACAATGGCATTCTTGGTAGTATTTGGTCAAATATAAGTTATTATGAACCTTGAAAAAATCAATAGCTTTCTTGAAACATAATTTTTTTTAATATACCATTATTTTTCTGACTATTCATATTGGATATAATCTGTTTCAGCGCTTGAATAATTGTGGAGTAATTTCGTTTTTCTAAAAACAAGTTTTGGGTAATATTGAAAAAAGTTCTTTGACCCATGATCTAGGTATATTGCTAGACAGCCTGATTCAGCAACTGTGTGTAGCACATGCTATAGAAAGTTTTACCATTAAGTAAAATAATGGTTTTTCTTATCAACATGCCATCAATTATCATTGTGCACTCTGTATGTTGCTTTCATGTTTGCCTACTAAGTCGAATTTTTTTTGTTCAGGTCGCTAGACAAAACAGTTCTTTATTTTTTAACTTAAACTTAAATTATTGGTTTTAAGTCAACTTGTCTAATTATATTCACAATTTTAATGTCTGGAGGTACATCAAAAAATTTTTGTAGTTTTAGTTTTCAGTAATCTTTTAAAGTATAGTTGAGTGTGAATTAAATTATTTTTTGTTTATTTATTCTTATCTATTAACTCTTTGGTCACAGAAACACTTCTAATGGTTGTTTTGGAATTTTTTTGACGTCAATATTATTATGTATATTGGAATTTCTTTATATATTTTAGGTAGTATCCACATGGCCGTAATAACTTTTTATCAATATCTAATCGACTCAAAATCACATTTTCAGTGTGAATGAAATCTTATATTTCATAAATAAGTACTGTTTGATTTAAGGTGGGATTTTGCATTATATATAGAATAGATTGTATTGAGACCCGTTGTGGAGTTGCTGTTCTGCCATTTTTTATTACCAGTGCTGTAACAAAGCAGGAAATCTATAACTTTTGATTTTTTTCAGGTGGTCATCGACCTGGAAGCGCAGACTCCCGTACTGCGTGGGACAATGATGCTTATATACATGGTCCTGACATCCACACTGTTTCCACTGGCATATTTGGTAAGTTGATATTTTATCTTAGCTTAATTGGCCTCTTTGATTTGAAATCGGCACAAGAAATTTTATAATTTTATGTATGGTAATATTTCTTTGGCTAGGCAAAAACTGGTACATGTACCATAAACCGTAATGTATTGTAAGTTTTCTTGGTTAGTTGATATTGATTGATTTAGTTCATATTCTTTTGATTAAGCTAGCGTCAGTGTATACAGTAGAAGTATCGCAGTTATGTAGATAAATCTGCTGTTCCTATTATTGGATACTAACAATACTGTCAGTTTTGTCCGTAACTAGTTTGCATTAGCTTTTTGCATTTTTTATCACGTTTTGTTGTTCGCATTAGTTTTTTACTTTCCAGCGAAAGCTTTTATCGCGAGCAATTTTTATTACTGTTAAGGTTTTCATGAAGCAATTAGATAGTCCCTGATTGTCAAGATTAATCTCGCAATAACGTTCAGGATTTTAAAATGCGTAAAGCGTGGTGGACAAACTGCTTCCTTATGAATTCAAAGAGTTCATCGGTTGGCGTTTGTTGTCATCCTAAAATAATTTAGATTATGATGATCAAATGAAGATGTCGCGGAATTCATATCGAGGATCTTCAACACCGTCTCCATCGCAATTCCATCACGGTGTTGGTTATGTGAGTGGTTGGGATAAAATCAAGAAGAAGCTCAGAGGTGTGAGCTCCTTCTCATATATTTGGTGTCTATTAAACAATCTGACGTTAAATCCAAGGATCGTTTCAACAGCACATAACAATACAGTGTTGTAGCTGCGTCTTTACTCAGTTGTTGAGACTGAATAGCATTTTTTTGTTTCAGAAATTTAATTTGCTGAGATATTTTGGCTTCAGTGCTAGTTGTTCTTGTTTTATGTGCTTGATAATTCCGTAACTTATTATTATCTAAATGATTGAAGTTAATAGCTAGTGTTGTTAGATGGTAATTATAATATGAAAAATCGCCAGTATTGTATCCGTTCCACCACGCAGCTGTACTTTAACACTTTCATTGTTACATCACTGTTACATGAAACCATCCTCAGAAACATGATACATGCTGTATGAAATATTTCACACATTAACTGTGGCTAGGCACAGGTCTCCTTCTGATACTTTCACATGGTTCTAGTGGAAACCATAAATATTATTGATTTTACACAAATTCCTTTTGTTTGTCGATTTCTATCGCTAAATAAACAATCGCTATTGTGACGTAGTCAAACGTCATGCTTATCAGAGAGCCTGGGGCGATTGAATGTAAAGAATCAGCGGTGAATGTGTGCTTTTACACACACATAGGCGATACTTAGTCACTTACCAGAGATCTACTTGTTTTGTTACAAATTTGCCATCGGCTAGCGTGAAGGGCGTAATGGCTGGTTAAAATCTTGTAAAGAATGTTCAATGTTAAATAGTAAATCACGTATCAACTTAATGAGTTGGCTTATGCTGGTTCATAGCATTCTGAAGTTGATTTCCAGATAACTTTGGTGAATTCTGTAATAACTTTGCGCATACTTACAACCCTATTTCACATTTATTTTTTGATCCTGCAATGTAACAACTTCACTTGTTTTGCCAGCTTGTGCCGAAAAACACTATGAAACAGGCTATTGCTAATTTATAAAAAACGATTTGAAATCAAAGTTGACAACATTGATGCACGAGTGTCGTATGCTTTTTAAATTCTCGGTTTAGCCTGTTGCAGTGCTTTCCAATTTTTTTTCATCTTGCAGCGCAATTTTGATCACAGAATGCCTTTCCTATTGTTTTGTTTCTTTCGCAACTTGAAAATGTTTATTTTTTTTGATAAACTTTATAAAATCGATTTTGCTTCGCTGCCCGCTGGTTGGAAAGCGATGGTCTGTTGCATGGACATCACCATTGCCGAGATGTTCGTGCTGTGGGACTGTTTTTCATTATTTCAAAGGAAATTTCTACTAATACGATTTATGGTCATCGTGGCAACCAACTAAGCTAGAACATTAAGTAGCGTGGTCAATACGTTCTTTCAATTTAGGTTTGTGGGGCACTCGACAGACAGAGGACTTGCATGCAGATCGTGAACTGTACATCCGCACCACTTTGAGAGAGCTCATCATGTATACCTTCTTCCTCATCACTCTCTGCATATGTGAGTTTTAATCATAATGTATTAACACTCCCTTCACGTAAAATTTCAATTCCACACCTCTGCGCCAAATTGCTTCAGAAGAAAAAGGATATGCTGATAAATCAAACTAAGGAATATCTACAAATCGGTTCAATTAACATAATCGAACTTGCAAGAAACACTATTGGAAAAATCAGTGTTGCATTGCAATCGAAGCCAGGTCCAGGCTGGCACTTAATAACGGTGATACCATATCGCCGAAGAGACGGTTAGCAATATCAATTCTCCAACTTCAAACATACCAAACTTAAGTCAAAAATAGAAATACGAATTCAAAGTTTGCCGATTTTGTCTCATTGAGACATCATTTGTCTTATTCGAGTAGCATCAAATAAATTCATCTTTAATAACATTACCGAAAAGCAACTGGTGATGTCTTAATGAAATAAAATCGATTTTATTAATAAATTCATGCGACATCGTATTTAATGGCCGCCATGTGCGGCAGATTTTGAAATTCGTAGTCTACTTATTTTTTAATACTTGGTTGTTTTCCAAAATGTCACAAATTTATTGGATCAGATATCGATTCTCAAATAAAAATGAAAACAAACTTAGTCAGTTATATATGTGTGATGTCTGGTCACAAAAAAAAAAACTTTACAGCCGCACCTGAAATGACTTGTGCTCAAGTTTGCTTCAGAATTACCAGTAATGCATACGCTGGCAAAGTGTATTTCTTTCGCATGCACTGCAACCAAGTTGGGATATAGTCTTTTCTAACGATTGTGGCAACGAAGACATTGCCTCTAACTTTTGAATAAATTTTTAATTTTCGATTTACGGTAACAACTTTTGTTATGACGTCATTATAATACTGATAAAGTAGATTCCATTAAATTTTGATGCTTTCATTTGAACAATTCTAAAATATTAATACCGTATTGATCAATTTAGCTATTAGGTGCATAGAATATTAATAGAGAGCAACAGCTAGCAAATTGAAGTGCTTTGTTGTGAAACTTGTTTTCTTCAAGCACCACTTTTAACGTCTTCTACTATTTTGTTTCAAATTTTAAAGTAATTCTTTGTTGAGCACATATCGTAGAGTACTCACCACTTGTCAATGATCTTTGCGTTATTTCTGCTTCACTTACAACAGAATCATAACTAAAAACATAATTATGAAATCATAAAGCCCAACTCCACAATCATATTGGGCGAAAGTCCCGATTTCACAATTGCAGACAGTTGTTTAGACCTTAATGTACTTCGTTTACAGGAAAGCCTTTTGTCGATTATTTGTTGATTGTTGCTTCAGTTCCGCTTTGGAGCGTCCAGTACCGCTGGTACAGCAGTGTATTTCTACTAGAAACGCAGCAACCGAGTAAAATAGTTCCATGAGCCAGTAGGGGATACTGTTTATTGACGAGGGAAGTTATCTTTTTCAAAGGATAACCAGAGCGATATCCCTGCGGGCGTGAAACTACCATTATCGAGGTTGCCAGCATGCATTTTATCACGCCAAGCCTTGGATGAGACATTTGATTTTCCATGCCATGGCTTACTATCGCTATATTATTATGCTACCGCGTTTAGCGTGGTCATCAGTATGATTTTACTGACTTTTTCACGCTTTATTCTAACTGACTTTACTTTAAGTGACTTTTGGAATGACCAGCTCCACCCATTTCTACTATACAAACGCAATGCAGGAGTTGTTCGTTGATACTCAGTTTCCAGATACGAAAAACACATTCAGAGGAATGTCAACGATGCAGGATTTCTGGAGGGTGAGATGGAATCTAGTTACTTGATCAGGCACTTCGTGAATAGCTATTAAATCCAATTTCGTCGTCCCTACCAAGACATCTCCCATTTCCGTTTGTTACAACAAACAGACGGACACGTCATGCGAGTGGGATGGTTGTCTTTCCTGCTGGAATATCCCTTGCATTCAGGTTTGAATTACATCGAGCCTACATTTTTGTTGTAATGATGTACTAGTATGATATCACAACTGTGTTTAAGCTAGAGCTGAACCATGAAGTAAACAATGGAAACCAATGATTTGACGTTCCAATTGTTTTAGTAATTCTTTCTCGTTTGCAGCCATCACATTATATTTTTTTTTTCAGTTTGCAGAAGGTCCACTTATGGATGGGTTATTCTGGGAATCGTGGTACAATAATGAAAACCTGACGCAAGATCAACTAGGATATATTTTCTATGAGAATAAACTGCTTGGTATTGCTAGGATGAGACAGCTTAAGGTAATGTCGTAATGATGTGTGCTGCATAGTTTGTTTCCAAAAAACTTTTTTTGTTGTATCTTTCTGCACATTCTCAACAAGTTATAGGTCAAGTTACCATTGATAAAGGCACGTACCAGATCAGTTAATAAAATCATTGAACCAATAGGTGCGAAACGGATCCTGTGAAGTCCATCCAGATTTTCAAGACGAGATTACGTCATGCTATGACTCCTATTCTTCTGATAAAGAGGATACGGATTCTTTTGGACCTGGAAATGGAACTGCGTAAGTTATGCTTGAAGTCGATAGCATTGTAAATTGGAGGCTGTATTAAGAATTGATTTTATGGTAAGACGTGCTTTATATACGGGCGGCAATAAAAATGCTGTTCACCCCGCAAGTTGTAGGAAGTGATTAGTGATTGTTGCCCCCTCAATGCCAGTCTTTGGTAGTGGAGCAATCAGTCAATATTAAGAGATAGTTCGAACTGGTTGTCATTTTCCCTCAACCCTATACAAAGTTGACGGTGAAGTCTAGAATGGATGTACCGTTACTCACCATGCCTTCATCTCAAGGAGGAGTAGGATGAGTAGGAGCAACCATCATCAGTAGGGGTGAGAGTCCATTGGAATAGGTTATGTAAAGAAGTAGGGTAGAAGTGTTGAGTCGGTAAGTAATGGTTTCATGCAGGAAGCACAGATTCACAATTACTGAATTATGAGGACTTACTTTTGGGACGAATGAGCCAAACAGTAATTGCAAAGAAAAGTTTATTAAACATTATTAAAACAACAGCTATAACAATAAAGAAACACCAAAAATTTTCGTTTTCTGACGAGGATTTCATTAAGGGGAAGGTACAACTTAAACACAAAAGTACTGAAAATAATTTATTTCATTTACCATTGTACAATAAGATTAACTTGATAGATTGTTAGGCTTATTTGCAATCACTGTTTGGCTCATCAAAAACTGAAAAAAATATTTACCTTCATTCCGTAATCTCCTTTGGATATATAATACAGTAAACCTCGTATATAACGGACAAGTCGGGACCAGCGATATTTGTCCGTTACATGCGAAATCCGTTATATATGAAATTGATTCGATGCTCACTGTACAAGCTCATTATGCTCCAGTTCAGATGTATTACGTTTTGTGCTCTTGAGTTATTTGCAAAACCCACTCAACACAGAGCCAATGTATTTGGTCGTTGTATTATTCAGTACAGAAAGGCTATACACAAACTTGACGGTACGCTGTTCATGTGTCGTTGAGACGGAAATATTTCGTGATTATAGCTTGCTTAGCTCTCGATCCTTTTTCTTTCATTACTTTTTGTTCGCTATTGTTCTATCACAACTTTACAACAAGTAATTTTCTTTGATGAAGAATGAACCCGTTATAGGCGAGGTAGTTTACGTTGTTTTATCTCAACGGGACTGAAACATTAGTTCGTTATAAACAATAACGGATCCGTTGTAGACGAAGTTGAAATGCACTAAAATCAATAGGAGACCATCCGGACTTGAAATTTCGTCCGTTATGTACAATTATTCGTTATATTCGGGTCCGTCATATACGAGGTTTACGGTAATTAGTCTAGCCCAAGGATAACCGACGCGATGGTGTAGTGATTAGAGCGTCCGCTTCGCAGTCGGTAGACTTAGGGTTCATTCCCCTTGTCGAGTCATGCCAAAAGACTTTAAAAAATGGTATTCACAGCTTTCCTGCTTGGCGCTCAGCATTTAGTGGAGGTTGTGGAGAACAAGCCGGAAAGTTCGCTTGTTGTGTCCTTGGGCAAGACACTTAACGGGACGCTCCCACCTTTATGTGGAAGACATGTGGCCCAGTTTTCCCTCTGAAGAGAGGGTTGGTGGCCGGAAGGGCATCCGACCGTAGAACAAATGCCATGCCATAAAAATGCAGATATCTGCTGTGGCGACCCCTAATCGGGAATAAGCCGAAAGAAAAAGAAGTCTAGCCCAAGGATGCCCAAAGTTTTAACCGTTCGGGCTGCCTTTTACTAATTTGAAGTCTTTGCGGGCCGCATATAAGTGATTTGTTTTGGAGTTCAACTAGTCTTTAGTCAATGTTAATTTACCGTTGCCATGGTGATGATCTTTTTGTTTTGTTAAGACATATGTTTTGAAAGCATATGTGACTGTTCAGATGAAGACCTTTTTTGTGGGATGATTACTTTCTGATTTCGAAATTTGTTGCTGACAATTTTATGAGACTAGTCGCTGGCCGCAAAAATTTCTTGTGCGTCACATCTTTGGCCCGCAAACCGCACTTTGGGCTCCTTTGGTGTAGTCGATGATTTTTGCTCGTTAGATTGATATTGTTGCGTCTGTTCATACTTTTTTTCAGTTCTTGGACCGGGAAGAGATCTAATTTATATAATTTCGCTTTGCTATTTGTAGTTTAATGTTTTCATAGAAACAGTGCAATATTGAACTGAGAGTAGGGTTAACTTCCGTGCTTGTACATCTTTTTCATGACCGTGCAATAATGTCCCACGTCGATAGATGTTATTTCACTTACTTAAATTATTTTAGTGTAATTTTAAAACGAAATGAGGTGTGTGTTTTTTCTTGTCTTAATGTTTTCTGCTGATAAGTTCACTGTTAAAATTTTCTTTTACATTTGTCTTTCCTTGCTTTTTCCTTGCTTTCCTTACTGTTAAAATTTTCTTTTACATTTGTCTTTCCTTGCTAGCAACCACCATAATGCCCAATCAATAGGAGACCATCCGGACTTGAAATTTCGTCCGTTATGTACAATTATTCGTTATATTCGGGTCCGTCATATACGAGGTTTACGGTAATTAGTCTAGCCCAAAGATAACCGACGCGATGGTGTAGTGATTAGAGCGTCCGCTTCGCAGTCGGTAGACTTAGGGTTCATTCCCCTTGTCGAGTCATACCAAAAGACTTTAAAAAATGGTATTCACAGCTTTCCTGCTTGGCGCTCAGCATTTAGTGGAGGTTGTGGAGAACAAGCCGGAAAGTTCGCCTGTTGTGTCCTTGGGCAAGACACTTAACGGGACGCTCCCACCTTTATGTGGAAGACATGTGGCCCAGTTTTCCCTCTGAAGAGAGGGTTGGTGGCCGGAAGGGCATCCGACCGTAGAACAAATGCCATGCCATAAAAATGCAGATATCTGCTGTGGCGACCCCTAATCGGGAATAAGCCGAAAGAAAAAGAAGTTTAGCCCAAGGATGCTCAAAGTTTTAACCGTTCGGGCTGCCTTTCACTAATTTGAAGTCTTTGCGGGCCGCATATAAGTGATTTGTTTTGGAGTTCAACTAGTCTTTAGTCAATGTTAATTTACCGTTGCCATGGTGATGATCTTTTTGTTTTGTTAAGACATATGTTTTGAAAGCATATGTGACTGTTCAGATGAAGACCTTTTTTGTGGGATGATTACTTTCTGATTTCGAAATTTGTTGCTGACAATTTTATGAGACTAGTCGCTGGCCGCAAAAATTTCTTGTGCGTCACACCTTTGGCCTGCAAACCGCACTTTGCGCTCCTTTGGTGTAGTCGATGATTTTTGCTCGTTAGATTGATATTGTTGCGTCTGTTCATACGTTTTTTCAGTTCTTGGACCGGGAAGAGATCTAATTTATATAATTTCGCTTTGCTATTTGTAGTTTAATGTTTTCATAGAAACAGTGCAATATTGAACTGAGAGTAGGGTTAACTTCCGTGCTTGTACATCTTTTTCATGACCGTGCAATAATGTCCCACGTCGATAGATGTTATTTCACTTACTTAAATTATTTTAGTGTAATTTTAAAACGAAATGAGGTGTGTGTTTTTTCTTGTCTTAATGTTTTCTGCTGATAAGTTCACTGTTAAAATTTTCTTTTACATTTGTCTTTCCTTGCTTGGAACAGATGGGTTTATCACACTGAAGAAGAACTGGATGGCTCCAATCATTGGGGTTTACTTGATTTCACCTACAAAGGGGGTGGCTATTACCAGGTACATGAACGGGTGTGACCTGCAGTGTGTCGCGCAACAAGATGATGAAATCGCCGTCATGGACGATTTCATCAAATTTTTCACGATGCACTGCTGATATCTTTCATGATGCAGTATGCTGTTGAATTAATGCATGCATGTAATGTGTTGTTTGAATAGTTGGAATTACATTTTATACGGTGGTCAACCTCATACTGGTCATATTGGTTCATATTCAAGTCACGGTTATATACAGGTACCGGGATGGAGTGGTAGTTGACAATCTGATTTTGATCATGATTTAATTTTCTATTTTTGTTACTGGTGCAACTACATACGATGCAAAAATCAAGTGTTGCTGAGCCTTATCCAGCTGCATTACCAGTGGCATGTTATTGCAATCAGTCAGTACACTAATCATTTTATTCAATGCAGTTGTATCACTAACAAATAATTACATTTAAATAATTGATTTCGAATTATTTCAATTAACTGTTGACGAATCACATCGGTTTGATTGCCTGAAGTAATCAGTATTAGTAGCTGATAATGATGGTAAAATTATCTCTTGACTTCCCTAGTGAACTGCTTTCATGTTGATCGCGGTGTAGTTGATAAATCGCATGGATTGTGTACAGTTTGATGTGGTTGGTGTTGATCGTTAGTAGTTTGTTAAAGTGGGTTCATCTCTTGCTTGGTATCTTGAATAGATAGTTTGTAATGATTTCCCTGCTCGATGGTTCATGGTAACAATTCTTTGAAGCCGGGTTCAATTCTTCCACCAGACCTACCACAGCAAAACTTTGCTCATTCTTCAATTTGATCATCACTTTTCGACATGCGTCATATTTTCTTCAGGATCTGTCCGACACAAAAGCAAGATCCCTTGCACTAATTCAGAACTTGAAGGAAAACCTGTGGTTGGATCGTGGTACCCGTGTGGTGTTTGTTGATTTCACTGTCTACAATGCGAACATCAATCTGTTCTGCGTCGTTAGGTAATGGTCTCAACACGTCGTATTGCACAACTGCCTACCCGACAAAATCGTATAGTACTAGCAGCGTTGCATGTTGTCGTGCAATGGTAGGTGATCTTCACTGTAAACTTTGTCGTATGCAGTCGTACGATAGTATTGAAGTTGCTCATATTTGTAGTGTGGTGATGAATATCGTAAGTTGTCAGCATGGTCATATGCTGGTGTGCAATTAGCGTCGTGTGTGCAGTTGTGCAATATGGTCTGAATTACACTTACTGCAGTTGAACAATGTGTTGTACATACCGTAGTTGAAAAATGTGTTTTACAATTTTCATCGCATTTAAACTGCAGTCGATTTCAGATTGGTTGTTGAGTTTCCTGCCACTGGAGGTGCTGTTCCTTCCTGGCAGTTCCGCACCGTCAAACTGCTTCGTTACGTTACCAATTACGATTACTTCTTGCTGGCTTGCGAGGTGAGTTGATGACGTAAGATAGGCTATCCTCACCATCATAATGTTGCATGTGTCTTCACTTGCTGTCATCATTTAGTGCCTCTACTTACTCTTCATCGTTTACTACATCATTGAAGAAGCACTCGAGATCAAGAAACATAAATGCAAATATTTCAAAAGTGTTTGGAATTGTTTGGACGTTCTCATTATAGTGGTAAGATATATTGTATATCGGAAGCATTCAACATATGGTTCGCGACATCGATTTGTGTCCCGTACAAAGTTTTCATTCGCTTTCGCAAAACAATACTTTAAAGAAAGAATCTGCAAAAACCTCAAAATAATGTGGTGTTCGAAAGAATGGCCTCCGCGTGGAGAAAGTGCGAAAGAAAAATAATCTTTGTCCTGAAAAGGCTTTAATTTAGATGTCGAGAAGTATTTGCAACTCACAGTACTTTTTTCCGTGGAAACTGGGTCAGATTAGCTCATAGGGTAGAAAAGGCTGCCGACAAAAACTCGTGTCTGGACCTGCTTCATAGTTATCGTTGCATTCTTATGATAAACACGACAACCAAGGAGGGGAAATTATTTTTTCTAATGGCATAGCAGCAATCCGCCTATAGAGGCATTGTAAATTTAATCGTGAAACCAGTGACTTACCCCTGGTCTGTGCAAGCAAAATGAGTATGTAACATTGCAGCTCTCTATCGTCGCCCTCTCGTTTAACATCTACCGCACCGTCACAGTCAGCAATCTCCTTGAATCGCTCCTGCAGTCTCCGCTGTCGTATCCCGACTTTGAATTCCTTGGTTTCTGGCAGATGCAGTACAATAACATGGTGGCGGTTGTAGTTTTCTTCGCTTGGATTAAGATCTTCAAGTATATAAGGTAAGATACGATGTAAATCTTGGTTCGGTTCGCTTGGGGACCATTTTCGGTGTTGTGATACTTTCTTCGGCACAGAGAAAGCTTTGCTATCACTCACAGAACAACCGGCGTTGAGATCTACTCCAGAGTAGCCTGTACTATTGTCAGAGTGCATTCTTAACCGGCGTGTTGATGTGGTGGTTAAAGAATCTTCTTCACAGTCAATAGACCTGAGTTTAATTGCCTTGTCCAATCATACCAAAGACTAAAAAAAGGGTGTTTACAGCCTCCCTACTTGGAGCTCAGCGCAAAAACGGTAGTATTGAGAAAAAATCAGCAAGTTTCTTGTCGTGTTTTTGGGTAAGGCACTAACGGGATACCACTATCTTTACTTGACCGACAAGTAGTGGAACCCAATAGTTTACCCATCGTAGTGGCCCAGTCTGACTAAAGACATGCCAATATGTGTCAGTGGATGAGCCCATATGCGTGAGGTGACGATGGATGAGCCCATATGCATGAAGTGACGATGGATGAGCCCATATGCATGAGATGACGATGGATGAGCCCATATGCATGAAGTGACGATGGATGAGCCCATATGCATGAGGTGACGATGGATGAGCCCATATGCATGAGGTGACGATGGATGAGCCCATATGCATGAAGTGACGATGAATGAGCCCATATGCATGAGGTGACGATGGATGAGCCCATATGCATGAAGTGACGATGGATGAGTCCATATGCATGAAGTGACGATGAATGAGCCCATATGCATGAAGTGACGATGGATGAGTCCATATGCATGAGGTGACGATGGATGAGCCCATATGCATGAGGTGACGATGGATGAGCCCATATGCATGAAGTGACGATGGATGAGTCCATATGCATGAAGTGACGATGAATGAGCCCATATGCATGAAGTGACGATGGATGAGCCCATATGGGTGAGGTGGCAGTGGATGAGCCCATATGCATGAAGCGACGTCTCTGCCACTAAAATTTTAACCGTGTTAGCAATTTGCAGTCAAGTGTGTTTTTTCAACGACGCAACAAGGTAGAAGGGCATTGAACGATATTTTGATGCAGAGTAATGGCCTTCGCGCTCAGTTTTCGAAAAATGCTTTGACTTTTGAGTTCCAATCTGAAATTACTTTATTTTGTTTCTAGTATATTTTCCAATCTGGAATCAAAACTTTCATTAGTATATTTTCAATCTGAAATTAGAGCTATATATGTGACGTAGCGTTGACGTTTGTTCAGTTTCAATCGCACGATGACGCAACTGCAATCTACTCTATCTCGATGTTCGAAGGATATCGCCGGGTTCGCCGTGATGTTCTTCATAATTTTCCTCGCATATGCCCAACTCGGCTACCTCGTATTTGGAACACAAGTAGAAGACTTTAGTACCTTTCACGAGAGCATGTGAGTTCGGTTCCTGAATGTCCGTGTTCTTTTGTTGGGCATAGTGAAGATATTTACTCGACATGTTGTAAGGAGTTACTATTCCCATCTTCCAATGTCAGTACGCTTGGTGATGAGATTGCTAACCTGCAGTAATAACGGTGCACAATCCCTTGATATCAGCGGTTGGCAGTGTCACGTCTTCTATTCACACCGTCTTACCTAATCTTCCATTCCGTGAAAGAGCAGTGACAACCGATTTATATGATTAGATGGTCAGCTGTTCACTTTTGGAAACAATATTTCGGCAACAAGACGCTTAGGAGTCATGCTTTGAACAGCCAGCCTTGGAACCCTACTTTCCTTACGACAGTTCACAACGTTATCTTGTAACACTTCATCCTGACATTGCATATAAATCTCTACAGTTATGCACAAAACAGTTTTGTCTGTTCTGCTGGCGCTATGCATTTCTGCCATGATATCAACACTAAGCAGGGAAATAGCCGTAAAGCTTCTTACCAAGCTCGAATGACGCGGAATTCATGCAGTTGTTCGACTCGCACTCTGTCTGTTCAAGACCTTTTATCTCGTCGAGCTATCTATGAAAGCCTTGCATATATATGCACTGCATCAAATTGCGATGATTTTTTTCAGATTCACTCTCTTCCGGATTGTTCTCGGCGATTTCGACTTTCATGAACTGGAGGAGGCGAATCGGGTCATTGGTCCCATTTTTTTTCTCACTTACGTCTTTTTCGTCTTCTTCGTTTTGCTGGTACGAGAGTTTCGGCTGGTCATTTTCACAGAGAAGTTTATAAGACTGAGAATTATTTGAAATTGCATTTTCATTTTCCTGACTGAAAGTGCAGCAGCGATAGAGGCGCTCTACATAGAACGAGTTGTCTAGACCTGTTTCTGAGTCATCGGGCCATTTGCAGTCCTGTACGTCTAGATCAGCATAGGTCCGACACGTATAGGTCAAGTTTTTGAACGTAGTGGGGATAGCTGATAGAATATTTTTGCTAAATATCAATTAGAGTGTACCACTGTTGATAGAAAAATTAACATCATCTTTTGAGCATACGTGGACTTTTTTAAAGCGCTGTGCTCCAAAGTCTTTGAAACCTAAGGATGTAGGTAGATCGTGGTTGGTGAGTTAGATTAATTTACTGCTTGTTGGAAGGGAAAATCATTGCAGTGATATGTCCTCCTATGGCAAATTCAGAATCCGTAATGCTTGGATGCAAAATCCTTTAACGAGGTCTCCATGACTCTCCAGCCCGATTGACCGCCTTGCTGATGCTGTTTACGTTGATACGATTTACTGACCGAACCGTATGCGAATGCTTGTTTCAACCTTTCGTACGTTTTGGTCAAGGTTTGATCAGTATAAGCATATCAGTCGGTTTTACGTCATTTTTACCCATGTTTCTCTGGGTTAGACGTGCTGATTCAATGTAGGTCCATCACAACGCACTCGCTTTCGAACCAGACTTTGCTGGAGCATCGTAGCCCCCGGATGTCCTTCCTGGCGAATACCCATGGCGCTTTTTATAGAATTTGAACTCCAGACCTTTTGATCCGAAGCTCGCAACAATTACCACTACACCACGACGGCTACCTCGTCTACAGCTTACACTGCCGAATATTTTTCAGTTGTGGTGTATAACCTTTACTGTGTTTTCAGAACATGTTCCTCGCAATCATAAACGACACCTACTCTGAAGTCAAGGCAGAAATCTCGCTGCGAAAGAGTGAATTTGAGATATCGGATTATTTGAAGAAGGTGGTTGGATAATTTGGAGGATTATTCTATACATCAACCATAGTAGGCTAGACTAAACCTTAACTCTTTTGCTCCCGCGTGAAAAGCGAAAACAAATGTCCGTAAGGTGGCAGCGCGAAAAACTGTCATAATCAATCATAATTATGTACCTCAAGTTTGTTTGTAAATCATTACTCAGCTGTTTACTTCTACATTAAGTGTGATATATCGTTGAAATCTACATTTCTTGAGGATTTCAAATGGAAAAAAAAATTTTTTTTTGAATATGCAAATTTTATGCAAATGAACCCCCCCAACTGGGGGGTAGTTGTCTTCAAAATTAAAGAGGTACCCTCACCTCAAAGATCACTACAGATTTTATTTTCAACCAATATTTTTAGAAATGGTCGCAAAATGATGCTAAGGAAATAGGCTTTCAAGGCACATCACTCAAAACTTACCTAAATGCCTAGGTTTTCTACAATTTGCAATTTTCTGAGGCAAATGACCTTTTTTTTGGACCGGTACCGACCGGTACCAAATTTTGGTACTTAAATTCAGTACCTAAAATATGATCAGTCATTATCTGCTAGAGGTTAGCCTAAACCATGTAACATTATGTATTTTTGAACAGGGAATTTCTTCAAGATTCAGAAAATATCAAGTTTAAATAGAATATGCTATCACTGACAATGAAACAGCAGCTTGTTTACACCCTTCCCATTTCTTGAGAAACAAGGGGGATACAGCAAACTTTGATTTAGAGAAGGCAAATTTCTGCTAGCTTTTAAACTTGTATTTCGCTTTTTGTCTCCTTGGAAATTTGATAAAAAATGACAACTTTAGTAGTGAAACATTTGCAATTTATTTTATCTTTTTAAAGGGTGTAGTTTTTCTAAAAATTATAGTTTAGTAAAGGTAAGTCAAAAAACTTTTGGGGGTTTTGAACTGACATGATGTACAGTACTCATTTTTGATCAGTGAATATCATATACCACTTAGTCTAAACTATTTGAAGTTATATATTGCTGGAAAGAAAATTTCCTAAGCTTTCAAATGAGACCGGTATTTAACAACATATCATATTTTTTATGCACTAAATTTACTTTTATCTACTTATCACTTAAATTTGTTTGGGGGGGTTTTGAGACCCCTAAAAAATTTGGAAATTCAAAAACGTAAAATTTATTATTATCGCTTAAAATTTTGTGAAATGATGCCCCAAAAGAGTAGTTTTCAGACTGTGTTAATGATAAAGGGTTTGGTTATGTGGTAAAGATGTAATCTTAATTTGATCTTAGCGTAGTTTGCACGTGCTGAGAATTTGGCCGATTTTGTCGTCTGCAACTGGGTTGTTGGTCTTTTTAACCCATTTTGGGTATAAAAATCCCAGAATTAGGGCACAAATTATACATTTTCCGATGCGTGAGGAAATAAGCGTGATGTTTTGAAAATTTTATGAAAATCGGATGAAAAATAAAGTCACAAATCGATTTTTTATTAAACTAACTTTGTAACTCAATTTAAAAAATTTGAGGGAAACACTGAAAACACGAGATCATCAATCGATGATCGCGGGAGCGAAAGAGTTAAGCTACGATGGCGTTCTGAAAAATAAGAGCTTGCTCTATTTTACACCAGAAAAACATCACCTTACTTTGCAAGGCGATTTAATTTGATGTTTGGTCATGAGTCTTCCTACTCTTCGAGATTGGTACTCTGTGTGTACTGGCGCCGAAAACGAAAACACGATCAAGAAAGTGGAAGACACACTGACGTGCATACTCATTGACCACACATTTATACCATATGTACTAAATATCTTTGCCGTTTCTGTTCTAACTCATGTTTGTTTTAGGGTTACAACAAAGTACTTGAGAAGCTGTCGTTGAAGAAAGATCGGATTCGAAACATTCAAGACGCAATGCAGTCTGCTGACATGAACCAACATCGGCAACTCGATTGGCAGGAATGGCGACTCGATCTAAAGATGTGAGTACAACGGCAGTAGGAACATTTTTTGTGAGAAATTGACAACTTGGTGAAGGCCAACTAAAATAGTTCGAGATAATGTGTGTTATACAGTATGTTAAAATAAGTTGAGAATAATTGCATGTCAGCCAATTATTCTTAGCCTCATATGTTAATTCACCGATCAGCATCGTGTTAAAATATCCATACGAAAAATGTAACTAACTTGTTGTTTAAGTTAGGGTGTGTTGTCCGAAGAAGACGTGAGAAGGCAGTTAAAAAAGTTTGGTATGATCGGTGTGTCTCAGCACATATGTCTGTTGGTCACGGCTTGTTATTTCAATTTTAACTGAAAAAGATAACACCATTGGCATTGGAAAAGATATAATGTAACTGGGCTATCTCTATCTCGGACATATCTCGGTTTAGTTTGAAAATAGGTCACATGTCCAAACAGACTGAGAAGCACTGGTTTAAAAGAGCTGGAGTAGTCAACCCAACCTGGCACAGTGGCAAAACAGAGTGGATATGGTTGAGAAAAAAAATGAAGTAGATCCTGACATTTCCGTGTGTAGAGTGGTGTTTGGTTTTTACGAAATCGTTCTCTTTTTCTGCTTTGCCCTAGTTTTACATCAGCACTCGCTTTGTTGTTTTGTTTCTCGCTTATAAGACGCTCTTTTTCAATCGTAACCACTTGGAACTAGCAATATAAAATGATTACATGTTGATTAATAGGAGAGGAATTCCCGATGCTGAGATTGAAGCTGTGTTTGCGAAGTACGATCAAGATGGCGATATGATTCTTAGTGAGGATGAACAGAAGAAGCTGCATGAAGATCTTGAGAAGCAGAAAGTGAATTGGATGTTTTACTGACATAACCTAAGTTCTCATTTATTCAAGCCTCACAATACTTAAGTGGCGTTTGTCCCATTCATCAATTGGAAACCAGCTTTCAGCAATGCACCTTCGTAGTAGTGGTGGTGGGGGGCCAGCATAAACAACATTGTGTCAGTTGTTCCTTTTCGGTTGTCATCAGGTATGCTCCATTTGCGAGTCTTACCAAACTGGGCCACCGTGACGGGTTGACTGCTTGACGTCACCACCTGTTTGCCACATAAAGACAAGGTGTCCGGTAGGTGTCCCAGGAGGCAAGCAAAGTTGCCATCTTTTTTGCTTTCTATTTCTTTTGTGCGGAATGTCAAGCAAGAAAGCTGTCAATGCCGTCTTTTTATATCTCCGGTATGACTCGATAAAGGAATCGAACCCAGAACTACTGACCGCGAATCAACGCTCTAATCACTACCCCACCGCGCTACTGATCCTTGCACTTGCTCTAGCAAAATCGTTATTCAAAAGTAGAAACTAAAGCTATTAATAATTAACGTTGCTATTTTGCAAATTCAGTAAAAATGAGAACAGTTCAACAAATTTATTGTTTTTCATGTCATTATGACATAGTGCTGATGTCACACGCCATTACTGATGGCATCGCAACAAAAAAATTAAAAATTAATTCCTACAACAATGATAGCATTTTGAATTAACTCTATCGGCTTGCTGACGTAGCTATTGATGAATAAAAACTGTTGAAAAGCAGCAATTACATGAAGCGATCATGTTGCACGCAGACTGATCTCACCAATGAGCTTGAGGAAATGGAACTAAACAAATCGAACGCCGAAGGGCGCCCTTCATCGGCCCTTTCGAAGGGAGCTCTGTCGCATGTCAGCCATGGATCGATGACGGAGAGCGAGGATGACGATGACGATGATTTCGAAGACCGCCCCGCTAGCTTAAAGAATTTTGTGGCGAGAGACGACTTCGACATGTACGTCATAATGCAGGGTTGTCACTTGTTTGCTCGCATCAATTTACTTATGACACAACACTTGTTAGATTGTCACGTCGTGTTGACCGCATGGAACACAGCATCGGTTCGATTGTGAGTAAAATCGATGCGGTTATTGTGAAGCTGGAAGCGATGGAACGAGCCAAGTTAAAGCGGAGAGAGACCATGGGCCGACTGCTTGATAACATCACAGAGGTCGGTGTTGCATCGTATTGACTCTGTTGCGGTTGTTGTGCGCTAATTAAATCATTTCATACTCGCGTTATTTGGCCAGTTAAAATGCATTGTTGCGTGACGAGCTCTGATGTCATTTATTATTTTTGTGACAATACTGCGTATGCATTATTATGTCACATGTAATTTCATGAAGCATTAGTTCGTCACGATGGGTATTTCTTGCATTATTAACTTGCAAATTATATTCAGGATGAACGAACTGGAAAGTCAGATGAGGAGGCTCATCGTGATCAAATGGAACGGTTAGTGCGGGAGGAGTTGGCACGGTGGGATTCCTCCTCCTCCATAGGATCCTCGAATAGGAACAGACCTCTATCAGGTTATTTTTTTTATCAAATGCGAGTGGAGTTATGCTACGAAGCGACGTGCATTGGATGACGCAAGGCACGCAGTGTTGAATCATTCACCGGAATGAATGACACAGTGTTGCTATAAAACCGTTTCGAACAAATGTACAAAGCGTGGTGGGTAGATGTTTTGGTATTTTTATGACACCATTTTCTTCAGGTCGTTCAATGACGTCATCGACGAGTCCTTCCACTGCGAGCAAAGTAGACTCGGCCAGCAGCAGCGTGTGATGACGTGATTATGATGTTGTAACAAGTGTTGTATTGGATGTTACTACCTGTCAGAGTCGCTCTCGATTGTGGCATAGCTATCGCACACAATCGCAATTGTGACGTAACTGTTTTTGATAGCAACTTCACAATTGCAGTTGCGACGTCACGTTTGTGCACAATTTCGACCTTCTTATTTTCTCGCTGTATTGATGCTTATTCGTTGTTCAAAGACTGTATCGCCTCTGCACTTTACCGATCTTCGTGCTCCTAATTTATTACGTCACAACGCACAGCATTGTTGAATCATGGTTCGAATGGTAGAGTTACCTATTTTTTTTTATTCCAAATCTTTTAATGTGAGTGTATTTGCCAAATATAGCGCCATTGTGTGATCATTGAAATGAACCACCAAGATGGGAACGCGGATATTGGAAGTAGGATCATGTAAATATCGGTTTTGACCAAGATCTGCATTATTTCAGATGAAGTTGTATTATACAGTTGCTTCCTGTTTTTTAATTTGCAATATTTTTGTTCCATTTCCCACCAACTTTCATCCATGTGACGTGTTCACTGATGCATTGTTGCGAAGCAACCTCCCCTGTGTTTATTGCGTGGTTGTACAAGTGGTGCTTAGAAGTGCTATGCTACATGTACTTACATTTTGTTTGGTGAAGTAAATTCCTTGTAGTGAGTGGCTGAAGTAAAATTATTTTTATGAGTAATAGAGTCGGGACTGTGACATCATAAGAGTGAGTCCACCATGGCTAGCACTAGTTTAGGGGCCGTCACAAACATAGTCCTGTCCAATTGGTGGTTGATTGATCATTATTAAACTTTGATTTTTTGATTTCATCTTGGCTGCTACTAGCTCTGGCCTCCACTAATTCAGTCTAATGGCGATCATACTAGGCCAGGTTTTTAACCCTTTAAGGACCATAAGATTCTAATTCATATAATTTGAGACAATTCCTTTATTGTTTGGTTACAACAAAATTACAATGAATTTCAGAAAAATGGTTATTACGTCATAATGATATAACAGTTAACAATCATGTAACATATGTGTTACATTATCCCTCAAAGGGTGAAGCCACTCTTCTGTGCGATCTTTAAAGCCTCCTCTTTTTCCTTCTCGAGAAATCTCTTTATTCTGGGGGACTTCAACTGCCATCACTCCCTCTCGGACTCAAAAGGTACTTCCGGCCCCTGTAGAAAGGAGGCATTCAATTGGGTCATCTCTGACCTTTCCCTCAATGATCCTGACATACCTACTCTTCTCCATCGCTCCTTCCCTGACATCTCCTTTGCTCTTTCCTTTCTTGCTCCTGGAAGGTGCTTCAAAAGTTTGGTTCAGATCACCTACCAATTCTACTAACCGTCCCTCTTTCTCCAGTCTTCCGCCGTTCTCCTTCAATTTTCAGAAAGCTCGTTGGAATGACTTTGCTTCTTACTTCGACTCTCCCTGTCCTTCTGCAGAAGAATACTCCTCTCTTTCTCTTTGCTCTCTACTTCTCTGACATTGAATGCGACCAAATCTTTCCTCACTAATCAATAGCCGCCTCAACGTGGTGGTGCGGTCCCCAATCCCGTTTGGGTTGGGTCAAAATGGATGTTGGACTTCCCGAGGGTCCCAGTTACACCGGGCACTCCCCTTCATATTTTCGCTATGCTGCCCCCAGAAGGGCAGCACACAGCTTTCTTGAAATCGGTGGCCCGTTTTCTCTTATTCTCCTACCTTTCTCTTGCCCGTCTTCGTCTCCTTATTCTTCTCTTGATGAGCGGTAACGTTCATCCCAACCCTGGCCTCTTCTTTCCCTGCTCTGTGTGCGCTGGAAAGGTGACCTGGCGGGGTAAGTCAGTGCAATGCTGCAAATGGGTCCATATGAGGTACTCACAACTTTCCCTCTCCAAATTCAGAACTCTTGACAGCTTTCACTCTTGGAGATGCCCCCCCCCCTGCTGTGTCTTCACTCGTAACACTGTGACTCTCTCCTCCGACACGTATACCTCCACTGTACAATCTAGCCCTTCGTCTGCTAATGCTGCACTCCCGCCCAATCCTCGTCTTCAAACATCTTATCCTCCTTCTGCCCATTTTATATCTTCTCCCTCTGCCCCCTCACCACCGCCCCTATGCCTGGCTGTCCTTCTACGCCTCCTCTCCCCGCCCCTGATTCCCTCAGGATTCTCCAATGGAATGCTGGAGGTCTTCGAGCCAGGAGCACTGAACTACTTCACTTTCTTTCGTCCCATCCTGTTGACCTTATCTGTATCCAGGAATCCAATCTTAACTCATCTTCCTTTTTCCGGTTTCCTGGATTCTCTGCTCTGCATTCTGATCGCACCCACTCCCGGTCTGGCATTCCCTCTCATGGCCACACACGCTAGCGGCGGCGACATCATTTTCGTCAGGCAGGGCTTATCCTTCTCCGAACTTTTTATCTTCTCTGTTTCTGCTCTCGATCCCTACTCTGATTATGTGGGGGTCAACATCTCTCTTAACAACTCCTTCTCGGTGTCATTTCTTAATGTGTACGCTCCTCTCCGACGGATGGCAGAACCGACTCCTTTTCTCCCTCCAATCTTCCCTCCTCCAGAAATTTCTTCATTCTGGGGGAATTTAATTGCCATCACCCCCTCTGGGATTCAAAAGGTACTTCCGACCCCTGTGGGGAGGAAGTATGCGATTGGATCATTTCTTCTGACCTCCTTCCCATCAATAACCCTGACACACCCACCCTTTCACATCGCTCCTCTCCTGACATCTCCTTTGCTCTCTCCTCCCTTGCCCTTTCTTGCTCCGGGGAGGTGCTTCAGAACCTGGGTTTTGATCACCTACCACTTCTTCTATCTGTCCCTCTCTCCCCGGTCTTCCGCCCCAACGAACATCCCCCTTGCTTCAATTTTCAGAAAGCTCGTTGGGATGACTTTGTCTCCTACTTTGACTTTCACTGTCCTTCAGCAGAGGAATACCAAGGCCACCTAGAACTGTTCTAGGTGGCCTTGGGAATACTCGTCTCTTTCCTCTGTTGCTGCTCTCTTTACCTCTCTGGCACTGAATGCGGCCAAATCTTCCATTCCTTTCGGCCGCATCAAACGCCATCCTAAAGCCTGGTGGTCTGCTGAGGTGGAACAAGCGATTAGTGAAAGACGCAAGGTTTTCGCTGCCGCTCACAGAAGTGATGAAGATCGCCAGGCTTACTTCTCCGCTTCTCGACGCGCCTCGTCAGCCAAGAACAAGGCTGAGGCATGGCAGACGACTTGCTTTTCTCTTTCAACCAAATCAAACTTGAAAACTGTATAGGCTACTCTCCTCTCCGCTCTATCGCTGGCTCTCCTTCCTCGTCTTCCTCCTCTCCTAATTTCCCAAACTGTTCTTCTCTCAGGGAATCGGCTTCGGTCTACACCGCTTATCTGAGATCTTACTTTTCCGTTTCTCTGCCAAAGACCCTGCGTAGCAGAGCCAAAGTCAACCTCTTTGAGCTCCGCCGTGCCACGTTCAAGGAGGGGTCTCACTCGCCCTTTTGCTCTCCTTTCTCCCCCACTGAACTTCTTGCGGCTGCCTCCAATCTTTCTCCCTCCACTGCCACTGGCCCAGACAAAGTTGCCTATCCCATGCTAAAGCACCTTCCTCGCTCTGGCATGGATTTACTTCTTCACATTTTCAATCTCTCTTGGACTTCGCATTTCTTTCCTTCCATCTGGAACACATCTTCTGTTATTCCCATCCACAAGATGGGAAAGCCTCTCGACTCTCCTGCTTCCTGGCGGCGTATCTCTCTCACCTCCTGCGTCTCAAAGCTGTTTGAACGCATCATTCTATTCCGTCTACTCTTCTTTCTGGAATCTAATTTTATTCTCTCTCCCCGCCAGGCCGGTTTCCGCCCTGGACGGTCTACACTCGATCAAATTGTGTTCCTTTCTCAGTCCATTTTGGATGTGTTTAACAAACCCAGGCCGGGCTCTCGAACGATTCTCGCTACAATCGATTTCTCTACAGCTTTTGACTCTGTCTGGCATCCCGCTCTTTTCCACAATCGGCTGGCCTTCCTCCTTACTTTGCTTGTTGGGCTTTTCTTTCTAGCAAGCGTGCTTACGTGGTTTATCAAAATCACAAAAGTCGTTCCTTTCGAGTCCGTCGAGGTGTTCCGCAAGGATTCGTTCTTGGCCCTGTACTTTTCTCTCTCTTCATCAATGATTTCTTTGTCTTCTTTCGTCAGCTGCTCTCTTTAAGCTGACGATCTGGCCATTTGGTCCTCGGTACCCACTGCGGTGGAGGCCACATAAGGAGCTCTGTTTCGATCAGAGTATTGGAGGCTTCCTCTCAATCCAAGCAAATGTGAGGCCTCCTTCTTCTCAATGGATGCCAACCAAGCTAATTTCCGTCTCCTCCTATTCAACTCCCGCCTCCGTTTCAATCCAACTCCTAACTTTTTTTGAGGTCACTTTCGACCGCACTCTTTCATTTTCTAAACATGTATCTTCGCTAAAAACCAAGTTCTTCCCTAGTCCCAAATCCTTACACTGTATCTGTGCTTCCACGTGGGGTCTCTCTCTTCTGTATAAAGCTTTTCTTCGGCCCCTTCTCACTTACGCTTCACCCGGGTGATTTCCTTTCCTAAGCGTTACCAATATCTCCAAATTGGAACGCTTCCACCGAGCGCTTAGTCGGCTTCCTCTCGTGCTCCCCTATCCCATTTCTTCTCTCCGAGGCCTCTTTACCTCTCCTCCGAGTCACCCTGACTTATTTTGCTCTGTCATCTTATGAGCGGGCTCTTCGTCTCCCAACCTCCTTTCCCATTTCAGGTTTGGCCAGACGTTTCAGAAGTGAAACCAAGACTCTGCAGATCGTCCTGGAGAGCTTTTGCTTCCACTCACCCGCTCATGCTTCCTTCTGCTTCTCTTAGGGAGGCTCTTCTTGCTTGCCCTCCCTGTTCTCCTTGGAATCTACCTTCGTTCACGGTGGAGTCCACCCTTTCCTCTCCATGCTCCCGCTCTGATCCCTCTCTCTCGCCAAGGTGCGGCTCTCGTCCTCCTTGACTCCCTCTCCCCTCATGATCTGGTACTCTGGACAGACGGCTCTGTTCCTTTTCCTTTTGGCAAGAGCGGCTCTGGCGTACTTGCCAACTGCTCTCTCTGTGGCACTGAGACCACTCTTTCCTTTTTGGCAGGCCCAGTATGTTCAAGTTTTTCGCTGAAGTCTGCACCATTTTGCACGCTCTTTGCTGGTCTCGGCAACACCAACAAGTCTACCGCTTCTCTTCTCCTACTATCTGACTCTCGTTCTGTCCTCGCCACCCTGTCCTCTCCTCCGTCTTTCCTTTCACCTGAAACTCTGTGACAGATCTGGCAGGAACTGTCCTCTCTCCTCCTGTTCTATCAGGCTACAATGGGTCCCCGGACACTTGTTTCTCTCGGAGAACGACGCGGCTCATGAGCTGGCCAGACGGGGAGCGCTACTCACGCCCTCGCTCTGCAATCCCTTGCAGTCTCTCCCCTCTTATCTCTCGTATCCACTCTTGTCTTTTCTCGGACTGGAGGCGTACTGTCTCATCAAAATTCTTTGACACACAGGTTCCCTCAATTTCCACCAAGGAACTTGTGTTCCCCCGTCACGCTTGCTGTGCTCTCTTGTCTTCGCTGCAACGGACACAGCCTTCTTTTAGGTTCTTATCTCTCTAGGATTGACAGAATCGAGAATCCTTCCTGCAGCACCTGTGGACACTCGTCCCAGGACACCTCTAATCTCGTTCTGCACTGTCCAACTACGGGCTCTTTGCGCCGTACGCTCTTTGGGGACTCTCTGTCTCTCTACGACCTCTGGTCCAGACCATGGGGAGTTGCCCGGCTTCTGGGGATCCATGGTGTTCCGCCATGCCCCCATCCCTCGGAAGGGGTCGGGTAGCAACAACAACAACAACAATATAACATCTTTAAAGCTGCAGAATATCACAGCACACTGTTTCGCAGCAAGGTACTTGGACTTGCGAAATTTGAATGGAAGCTAAATTATCACACCGCATTTTTAGGTCGGATTTGTCAGAACTCTGGTCTTCTTTACCACTTTTTGCGGCGGACTGATAAGGCTTGATGTTGAAACATCAGCGATAACCACCGACATAAAGATTCTAAGGAAACCAGTTCCCTGACCACAAGGTTAAAGGAAATTTTGTTATTTATACGCACTGCTACTAACTTTTTCCTGTAGTCAAGTAACAGACATTGTTGCCAATTAAGCTACTGTGTTTTGAAGGTCATTGCCTGAAAAGGTGTTGAGTTTACTGTGCTCTGCGGTTTTTTCACATCTCACTAATTGCTTTCAATCACATTAAACTATTGATGCTAAGGAATCGTAAAACGTAGTTCAGAGGAGTAATGATAAATTAATAGGGCAAATCATTTCTTCTAAGTAAACGTTTTTGCGTCGTCTGATATATGTATATGACTCGTTTCTTGTAAATCGCATTGAGACGATTTTGCTGACTGATACATTTTTTATCTTTCTCGTTTTGATTAGGGCCTTGTGGCTGTTTAAGCCGGCGCTGGTATTAGCAGACATTAGCGAGCAGTGTTTGATGTATACGCGTAGTGAATGTGGACAATAGTGCGAGTGGCAAGTTGACACGCTGTTCTACCAGCGCTGGTTCTTGTCGGCAGCATAACAGGTAAGCAATGCATAGCTTGTGCATTTGGTAGGTCTATTGTCAGTTATGCTGCCAGCCTTGATGTGGTATAATTTGATAATGTACCCTCAGTGGTGTGTATTTATTAAAATTATTGTGGGGATAAAAGAAATTGGGTAAATAACTGAAGACTTCCCATAAATTTTTCTCATGCACCGCCGTCGGCAAAAATTTGACTCACTCGTAAATCGAGGCATTAGGTTTTGAGCGCTACATTCAAGTCGCGTTGGACGTTAGTTCACAGAAGCCTATGAACTTCCGTATTGCGTGTACATGCCAAACATAAATTGATTATTGCTCTTTTCCAAAAATATCTTTGGTACCATCTGCCATAATAGCAAATATTTCACTTTGACTGGTGCTCTGGCTAATTATCTCAATCATTCATTTTTGCTTCGGCGTGATCTAAAATTTGTTGATCTGTGCAAAAAATTACACAGTTCCTTTTCACGTTCAGCTAGCAATTTCAAGAGTTGAAGAAAATTTTCCGATGCTTATTCGTGACCTCGAAGAGCCAAACCTTGTAAATAAATTTCAATGACGAAAATATTCTCAGAAGCAAATGCCCAGCACGTGCTAGGCTTTTTTTCTTGACTTCATCCAGTGGGCTACAGCGCATACAGAAGTCGACCTCGATGCTTCTAGTTATAAAACAACAGTCCCATTAGTTTCGTAAAATTAATGGCCTTACAATTAGCACAGGAGGTCGACGGAAAACGTGGTGGTGAAACCAGGAAGTCCAGGAGAAACTGAAGGATAAGAGAAAAGCTAAAAAGGTTTGGGATACCATCAGAAATGATTGAAGCAAGTTGGCCTATAAAACTACAAAAAGACAAGCAAAGAGAGAGGTGGCAAAGATAAGAAAAAAGGCATACGAGGAACTGCACAAAAACCTGGAAACAAAGTAAGGGGAAAAGGATTTGTTCAAGATAGCAAAGCAGAGAAACAGACAAAACAAGGATGTACAACAAATGAGAGTAATCGAGAGAAAAATTGGAGAGATGCTGATGGAAGAAGAGAAAGTGAAACCAGATGGAAGGAGTATTTTGACAACTTACTCAACCAGGAAAACCCTGCAGAAAGAAGAGAAAAGAGAACAGATGACATATCAGTGGAAGCATGGATCGCTCTAAGGAATAAAGTTGTGGAGTTTCTAGTGAGCTTCTTCAATAGAGTCCTACAAGGGGAGAAGATGCCAAATCAATGGAGGAGGAGCATGCTTGTATCTTTGCGCAAAGGTAAAGAAGACATCAAGAAATGAGGAAATTACCGGGGGATCAAGCTGATGAGCCACACTATGAAACTGTGGGAGAGGGTAATAGAAGCAAGGATAAGGAAGGAGGTGACGATCGCTGAACAACAATTTGAGTTCATGCCAGGAAAGAGTACCACCGACGCAATCTTCTGTTTGAGGATGCTGTTGGAAAAGTGGACTAAAGGGCAGAAGGCAGTGCACTGTGCCTTCATTGACTTGGAGAAGGCATACGACAGGGTACCCAGAGAGGAACTGTGGGAATGCTTGCAGTTAGCTGAAATATCAGAATGCTACATAAGGATTATTAAGGATATGTGTGACGGAGCGACAACAACTGTGAGAAGTGCAGCAGGGTTGACTGAGGAATTCGAGGTAGGTGTTGGACTTCACCAAGGCCCAGCACTCAGCCTATTCCTTTTTGCCATCATCAAGGGCAAACTGACGGGGGACATCAGGAAGGGCTCACCATGGGATATGCTGTTTGCAGGTGACATAGTGCTGTCTAGGCAAAATCACAGGGAGCTAGAGGATGATCTGGAGACGTGGATAAATGCACTGGAGAGAAGAGACCTGAAAGTGAGCCGGAGCAAGACTGAGTGTTTGAAGGCTGAGGATGTGGATGATGGAGAAGAGTTGAAGCTGCAAGGAGAAAAGCTAAAGAGAGCGAAAAACTTCAAAAATCTGGGCTCGACAGTTAGTAGCGATGGAAGATGTGAAGAAGAAGTGAGAAGAAGGATCCAAGCAGGGTGGATGAGTTGAAGTGTGACAGGAAGTTCTGTGCGAGAGGAAGTTATCAGCAAGGGTTAAGGGTAAAATGTACAAGAGTGTTGTTAGACCAGCCATGCTTTATGGAATGGAAACGGTGGCAGTGACGGAAAGACAGGTGGGAAAAATGGAAGTTGCAGAGTTGAAAATGGTGAGATGGGCAGTGGGAGTGACAAGAATGGACAAGATAAGAAACGAATATGTGAGAGGGACTGCGAAAAGTGCAAAGCTAGGAGACAGACTTTGGAATGCAAGGCTACGCTCGTATGAACACGTGAAAAAGAGAGAAGGCTACATAGGAAAAAGGATGATGGAGATGGCGGTGCCAGGTAGAAGGAAAAGAAGAAGGCCAAGGAGAAGGTGGATGGATTTGGCAAGAGGAGACATGGACAGGGTTGAAGCTAAGGAGGGAAACGAAGTCGACCCCGAATAGGAAGAAGCCGAAAGAAGAAGAAAAAGACAATGTCTATAACACTTTCTTCAATTTCTAAAACCTTTTGACGAAAATGCAGGGTCGTACTTCGAATTGCTGTAAAGTAATCCCATTTCATCTGCTTTCATGCAAGTACAACATACAACGCTTTGCAAAATAGGATTGTAATGGATTTATAGGCATGCATCACAGCCGTTTGAAATCAACCGTTTGATTTTTTTCATTCTTGTCTAGTTAAGCTTATAGAAACGATGGAAAGTGCCAAGCGCACCATCAATGAAGCGGTGCCAGCAATCCAACAACTTGACTTCGGAGAAGACGTTTGCAGCATTAACCGTTACATTAAAAAACGAATGTAAAACAATGACATTTTTTAAATAATGATCATGGCAAGACCAGACATTTCACCGACTACAGTTTACCTAAATATTCTTAGCCCACAACTGCTTCTACAGAAAAAGTTTTTCCGTGCTGCGAAAATTGTTAGCCAAGGACCGACATTTTAAGGTCGAAAATGTAAAAGAGCTCATGATTGTACCAAGGGCGTAGCCAGAAAAAAATTGAGAGGGGGCCAAAGTTTGCAACTTTTAATGTGACGTCATTTACTTATAACGGCATTTTGCTATTCGTGAACTACGCTCGTCTCTACTATAAAAATTTCTGTATAAAACTGCGAAAGTGCGAATGCGATTTCACTGATCAAATGTAGTTTTATCAAGAACGGCTTTAATAGTTCAACTTCAATTGTGATGTATAACACACTATTTAAGGAATTTCAAGGAAACCACTCCCACTGGTAGGTTGAACGTTCTGATAAAAGAAGCGACGTCTTTATGGTAGTCCGCATCGCAATAAAACAAGAAAGCGCTCAGCGAGACCCTTATTTCTTGCAATTACCATAACTTGAAATATCAATTCATCACTCGACTGCGACATAGAAGAGAAACTTCGGCGATATTTAGTGTGTAAAACGTACACATCTTGTTTGATAACATTTAAAAGTTAAAAAACTTAAAAAGTCACGCCCGATCCACCCCCTTGCTAGAAGTCAACAATAAATCCTAATGTTCCTGCAGAGGCGCAAAAAATTTATGTTTTTGATACTGTTTTGTAATTTGACTTAAAATTCAGGGGGGCCATGGCCCCTTTGGCCCCCCTGGCTACGCCTATGGATTGCACACTGCAATTCTTGCACCTGGTAATTGCAGAGTTGGATGCTTATATTAGGCGTGCGTTTTGCGAGTATTGTTGAGGATTTATGTTTTCGTTAATTACAGTATTCACTTCAACATAAAAATTCAAAAACCATTAATTTAATTCAGTCAAATTTTGTTAGGTCAATAAAGTAAAATTTTTTTAGTTTTGAAGTAAATTTTTTTAGTTTTGAAGTAAATTTTTTTAGTTCTAAGTTTAATAAAAACGTGCCCTATTTATTACATTTTCAGCTTGTTTCAAACATACCGTGATGTTTTACAGAACAGAAGATACATTTAGAAAAGTTCTTTCGGTAATGACTATGAGATCACATTTAGTTGTTACCTTTTCAACAATAAAGTACCCACGTTTTGACATTTCGGATTTCGCATTCAATAATAAAGCAATAACTGTTTTGAAATCTTGGCCAAAAAAACATTTTGCATTGTCGGCTGTTTCATATGCACTGTTTACCTCTTTCAAATATTGCGTTGAAGCACCCGCTTAAAAATCCAGCTCGCTAACCCTTCGGTCAAGTCTGTTCAAATAAATTGATGTAGTCAGCTTGAAATCAATCCGAAACTATGGGTGATAATTACATTGACATCCCCCCTTAGAAGTATTGAAGAAATGTACCCCTCCAGAGATGTACGCCTATGTGTATGCTTGCTTTGCAGTAATCTTCTTTGTTTTGCTTTTCATTTTTAGGTGATCTACCTTGTAAGATCTCCTAAAAATGAAATGCAAAACAAAGAAAAGATTACTGCAGAGCAACTAGATGTAGATACGCTTAGCCTGTTGTTGTTTAATGCATGCGCTACAGCTAAGTTGCAAATTACATTTCTCTCTCCTGCTCAAAATAGACTTTGTGTCCTGGAAGTTAGTGTGTGCTCGTGTATTGAAGACCTCTAGTGAGCAAAGTAATGGAGAGACAGGATCTCGCAAATAGAAGTGGTGGTGAGTCAGCCGGTATAGCGGTTCCTAACTGCACCGTAGTCAAAGGCTTTTGAAAGTGACCTGTAAACTAAAGAGTCGCATTATGCAAAATGATGGTCTAGATTCGGCCGGCTTCGGAGTAAAATCTCCTGCGGTGGCTGGGCGTTGCTTTTCCGGACAAGTGAATTTGGTAAAAATTAACCCCAAGATGTATTCGTTGCACGGGCGACTTGTCAACACAAGGTTGACTGAGTTGGGCTTGCAGCACATTTCACGGGAAGAAGAATTAAAGGCACAGGGTGCTGAGCAAGATTTGAGAAAGCTGGAAGTGGAGCAGATTGCTCTGAAGGCCGAAAAGAAAGTAGCCGAAGCCAACGTGACTGCGAATGCGGCCTCAATATGTAATTAATAACTGGATGACTTAGCTCCTCCTTTGAAAGTTGAAAAGAAGGTTGATGTTTTTCTGTGAATTTTACCCCTTCCAAATCAGATTGATGGATCCAACGACGCTAATCATCAACAGTTGGTGCCATCCAAGAATTTGCGCAAAGTGGAGTTAACATATGTTGCAAAGGCCAAGCCCAGGTGTACCCTCTCGCCAGTGGTAGGAAACGATGTTGAACCAGTTTCCATACTTCTTCAAAATCTTGACATCCACCTGATTTTCCCCTCCAACTTGCTGACCTGTTACTTAGTTTCGCCTTTGTTTGGAGTTGATGCAATCTATCCAGTAAGGTTTGCGCTGGATCCTGTTTCCAGTAGGATGTTTTATGGGCCGGGTGTTGTCCCCGAAAATCTGATTGCAATGAATCATTCAATCAGTAAACTATTCAAAATCATTCAATCATTTATTGTTAATGTGCTTTCAGTCAAGCGGCCAGACTTACAATGTCGATGTAAGACAATCCTTTAAGGCAAAGTAAAGATCTCACGAGAGGTTCAATACTGATTTTAGATAGTCTGGTGAGTCGGTTCATTCTTTAGGTGTTATTGCTAAGATGCTTGGGAAATGGATTACATACTCACCCCAGATTTTGTTTGCAAACGAGTATATTAAGTTCTTGCTAGTTTTTAATCACTTTTCTAACTACCGGTGTGTAACAATAGTGGTGGGTTTGGGACGAAGCACCCCCCAGGCTCTCTTTTTAGGGCCTTCCTTCCAGACAAGTTCAATAAACTGCTTTTTGGCCTTGAAAAAGAGTAGTGGTCTTCAAAGAAAAGATAAAAGTATTCATTTGTATCTGGTATCTTTTGGGCCAAAACCCTAATTTTGAACAAGTCATATATTTCAAGCCAACATAAAAGAAATGTTCTCCAAAACAAAAAAGGACATCACTTGTGATTGTAGGGCCGAAACCCAAGTTTGCAACAAGCTACCCTAATCCAGACCTTCAAAATGATCTCCAAATGAAAAACAAAGGTCTTCAATGAGTACTTGGCCAATAGGAGCCTCTCGTAAAATCTTATTTCATACCCCTAAAATCCCGAATCCAACCCTACGTAAAGAGTTATGTCGTCAATGATGTTCATGAAGGGGGTGATGCATTGTTAAGCTTAAAAAACAGAAATATTCAACAACAGTTTTTGCTTAAAGAAAAATATATAGCCTACTTGTAGACTTCTTGAATGATATCCAGCTGTCTTCGTCTTCAGTTAAAATCTTACGGGACTTTTTTTCTCACTTGGTATAATCATTGTCGCTAGATAGGGGTCACATGCTACGTCACCTAATCAATCCGTTTTTTACCGCGAGGTACACGGCGGAATTCTTTTGCTTCTTTAGATGATGTGCATACTTATTACATCATAAATGACGTGACCACTTGACAACATTTCTCAAGGCAGCTCTTTGCACTAGCAAACCCATCTATTTGCTCTTGCACGATTAACTAGATTAAAACATATACAGTATATTCTGTTTTTATTTTACCTTGCTGAAAGGAGCCAAAGTAGAGTCCAGTATCGCCTAGCATACATGCCTTGAGAACAGGTTTGCGGAGCGTTGCTCACTTGTGTTAGTAAGATCAGGGCATGGTAGGAGATGAAATAGCAGACAGAACAAAAATAATGGTGCGGAAATAGAAAACTATCAGATTAAGAGTGTGAAATGCTGTATATATGGCAGTAGTGACGCATTAAAAAAAAAATTTTGCGGAGAGGAGAAGGGCAGCTTGTGAGATTGAAAGCTTTGTGAACTGAGAATTTGGAGATCAACTTTGTGAAACCGAGAGTTTGGAGATCAATTAGAGATCAACTTTGTGAAACCGAGAATTTCACCCAATTTGGCATCCTGACAAACATTAAAACCTTTCTCTTCACATTTTTTTCAATCGTAGGCCTACTGTTTGTTGGGCCATCGCCCTCTTCTTTACATATACACCGTGTGGAAGGTTTATAGGATATAATGAAGAGATACTTTATCTTCCATATTGTCTCCATTTTTGTGTTTGCTGGCTCAATATATTAAAAAAGATTTATTTCTTCCTACTTTAATCTAGAACTTAATGAAATTCAAGTCTAGGTCCTTTTCATATTTTAAAGCAATCGTTTATTGAACAATTTGAACGTTGTTTTTTTGGTTCTAACAATTCTGAAAACATTGAATAAATACTCTCATTTTTTGTTTCAATGTTTACTTTGCCGGTATAGCTATCAAAACGTTAGTCACACCAATCAAAAGTTTAAATAACATGCGATTGCAGAATTTGAAGGAATCAGAATTACTTGTTGCGGCTAGCATTGCAGTACTGGCTACTTGCTAAGAATATAGTTGAATCGGGTGGGATGCTGCAGATCAGCCGTACCCCAACTATGGGTCGCGAATCACTGGTGGGTCGTGGACAAAATTTCAGTGGGTCGCAAAGGTTATTCAAAATTTACATTAATGCATGCATTGCCAGAAATAATTCGCTATTTTTTTGAGTGCTACGGTAGGCGTCAGCAAACGGATTTGACAAAATCAGCTCGGATTATCTCTACACGCACCTCTCCCTCAGTAAATCGAAATTTTTTGAAAAACTACACACTTGGAAAATATAAAATAAATTCCTAACATTCCACCACTAAAACCATTATCTTATAACATATTTGTTTTGTTTTTTGACTGCACTTTTTTTCCAATTACTTCAAAGTACGAGAAAAAGTTATATCGGGTTTGAAAATTTATGTTTTGAAAAGTGGGTCGTGATTTAAAAATTTAGGAACAACTGCTGTAGATCATAAAGTGGCGTATCTATTTAGAAAATTGAGCCATGGGTTTATGAGATATCCACCTAGACCTAGACCTAGTAAAATTTAGGTAGAGAAGATTTTAAATGTGAAATGTATGAAGGATTTTTAATAGGGAATGAAATGGTGTAAAAACTTTTAACGGTATGGAGTATGAAATAAACCGTTCCATTCCGTACTATGCCCTCCTGAGTAAGACTTTTAGCAAAAATATTTAGGCTATTAGTCTGTTTAGGTTATCAGCAATTTGTAAATAAATACGCATTTGTTTACCGTAAAAAATTTTTGTTAATCAGTTTGTTTTTTAATTTTACACTTTTGCGTAGCGTTTACGCTTTATTTATGACCTCTATTCGATTTGCTGATTTTATTGATACATTCGTCTGCAGCAACTCCTCTATATTCCTGTTTATATCAGAGCTGTAAGTGTTGCAGTACGTTTCAGCTGCACACCTTCAGTGTTTGCCAGCGACCAGGTGCTTGTGTCTGGTACCTACCTGTGCGCAAGGTATTCGAACTTCCTTCGAGGATAGACGCTTTTTGATGTTTTAAAGCAAAAGATTTGATAGCCAATTCATTTGACAAGTTGTCGTAGTTTTCATTTACTTCTTAGAAATTGTTTTAAAGATTCCGTTTTCCATTTCCCTTTCCACTATCCACAACACCGTCGATAGCCTTCGCCAGAGACGTAGCAGCCGCTCCCCAAACCCCCCAATTGGGGGGGGCCCAGGCCAACTTTGGGGGCCCAAGTTAGTCTGAAAATGCTTTTTGGCTACGTGACTATTTTCAGTTCAGCAGACTTGTTTACAACCAATTTAAACTGTAGGAAAAAATTGGCTTGTGACATCATAAGTGAATGCAACGTCATTTTATCTCGCAGAATCTAGAATATTTCGATTGATTTTCTGGTAGAATCTTGAATATTCGATTGACGTAACAATGCCGTTGTTACGCAACAATCATAGAATGGTCTGGAATTCTGTTTGGCTATAAATACCGGGACAATATATATACACTGCAGAGTGCAGATAAAGTATTTTATTGACATTGTATAGAATGAAACGTTCAAAAAGTGGTGCTCAAAAGAGAAAAGAAACAGCCACTGCTCGAGATGCTGTAGCGAAATTGCCCAAGATGACAGATTTTTTCAAGATTACTGAGCAGAGTAGACCTGGCACTAGTACCGAGAGGGATGAAGAAAACTATAGTGTACAAGAAAAAGAAGACTATGACGATCAGCATCAAAGTGATTGTGAATTTCCAGAAAATGTAAGTTGTGATTTACCTGCCAATACGCAACCTTCAATATCAAAAATAACTGAATCTCAATTTACCCCTATCCCTGATGACCCATGTAAATGGCCTGAAAGTATTTCTGATGCTCAACGATGTGATATAGTAAAGCGTGGACCACATCAACTAATAATGAATTTTCCATATAATAACACAACTCCAAGGCGACGTTTTTCCTCCAACCATTATAAACGTGTGTTACCTAATGGTGAAAGTGTTTCACGGTCGTGGCTAGTTTATTCTGGGGAATCAGATCAAGTTTTTTGCTTTTGTTGTAAGCTATTTGGAAAAACACTAAGCCCCTTTTGTAGTGGTATAAATACATGGGAGGGTTTTTCGAAAAAACTGAAAGACCATGAAAACGGCATTTCCCACCAACAATGCTGCAGTCAATGGATGTTGCTAGCTGAAGGGATAAGAAATTCATCCACTATCGACAAACGCGAGATGAATATTTTTTTCAATGAAAGACGTTTTTGGAGAAATGTTTTAGAGAGACGTATCGACATTGCCTTGTTTCTATCGGAAAGGAATCTTGTTTTTAGAGGATCTGAAGAAGTCTTAGGATCTCCTCACAATGGAAATTTTCTGGGTATATTTGAGCTTTTGGCAAGAAGAGATCCGATCCTAAAAGAGCTTCAAGACAGAATCAAGAATAAAAACACTAAAGATCACTATTTGAGTCCTACCATACAAAATGAACTAATTGAATTGCTAGCGACAGAAGTTGAAAAAGAAAATTTACAGCAATTGAAATTGACAAAATATTTTTCTATAATTTTGGACTGCACTCCAGATATGTCACATCATGAACAAATGTCTGTCATTCTCCGTTATGTACTATGTAATGAAGAAGCTGCTGTTGTTAAAGAAACATTTTTTGGCTACTTGAGAATAAGTGACAGTACTGGGAAAGGCTTGTTGGACGCTTTCTTAGAAAAAGCGACCAAACTGCAACTCGAATTGTCTGATTGTCGAGGTCAGTCATATGATAATGGTGCTAACATGAAAGGAAAACATTCTGGGGTCCAAGCAAGAATGCTAGACATCAATCCCAAAGCTGTTTACGTGCCCTGTGCAAACCATACCCTTAACTTAGTTGTTGTTGACAGTGCTAATTCATCGACGGAAGCATTGACATTTTTTGGAGTACTTACAAGGTTGTATGTGCTGTTTTCTTCCTCTGCTCAGCGTTGGGAAATTTTGAAGAAACATGTGGAGCTGTCCATAAAGTCACAATCTGATACTCGTTGGGAAAGCAGAATTAAATGCATCAAACCTCTTCGATACAATTTAAAAGAGGTGTTGCTGGCACTGAAAGACTTGGAAGCCATTTCCATAGAAAGAAAAGATGGAAGAACTGCCTCAGAAACAAAATCGTTGATAGCTCATTTATCAAAATGGAGTTTTCTTTTGTCGGTGTTTATTTGATATGATATCCTATTCCAAGTCAATAAAGCAAGCAAGATTCTTCAATCGTATGGAGTTTCCCTTCATGCAATGGAAACGGAAATCCAGGCAACTGAAAAGTTTTTGCAAAACTATCGCACAACGGGTTATGACAGTGCCGCAACATCTGCTGTTGAAATAGCACAGGAATTGGATATTGATCCTTCTTTTCCTCCGTCAAGAAGTGGAAAGAAAAGAAGATTGTTTGATTACCAAGGTGAAGAGGAACAACGAGCTACTCCTGAACTGAAATTTAAAAGCAACTTTTTCTATCCATTAGTAGACCAGGCTATTAATGTCAATAAAGGAGCGCTTTAATTTGTTACGTGAGGTTTCTTCCGCCTTTTCGTTTTTGTACACACGAGACAAACTTTTGCTTGTGCAACAAGAAAATGCTCTTCTTACTTGCTGTAAAGAGTTCCAAAAAAAGTTCGGTGACATTGATTCTGATGAAATGAGCGCTGAGCTACAGCGGTTTGTTTTAATTTTACAAAAAAAACGCAATCTCGATACGGCTCAAGACTTTCTGAACTATCTTCTAAAGACTCATTTATTTGAATTGTATCCGAATGTGTACATCGCACTTCGAATCTTACTAACTTGCCCCGTGACTGTTGCCAGCGCTGAAAGAAGCTTCAGCAAATTGAAACTGATCAAAACTTTTAATAGAACGTCTATGACAGACAGTAGACTATCTTCATTAGCCATGTTGTCAATCGAAAATGACTGCGCCCGATCTCTTGATTATGACAATGTCATAACAGCATTTGCGAACAAAAAGGTTCGCTCCAGACTATTTAAATGATACTGTGTTTTTATAACTTTTTCATGTTTTTCAGTGTCATTGCTTTCGTTTCGCAGTGTCTGCATAAATGTCCTACTGAACTCTGGCATCGGTGCCGAATTTTTTATGACTTGCACCTTCGGTATCGGCATGCTTTATTCTGACATTAGCCTGTTTACTTATGTACAAATTGTGGTGTATTTTCTTAATGCAGCTTTTCAATTTTACACCTCTAAAGTGATATGACCTGTGCGCAGGGGCTCTTGCGCTTACTTTGGGGGGGGGGGCCCGAAGTTGGAGTGCTACGGGACTGGCCTTCGCTAGGCCACAAAGCATTTTCGTATCAGTTTTTTTATTTGCCATATTTATCCTCCATTCACGAGAAAGCGAATCGTGACGCTATATTTTGGACGGGACGTCTGAATTCGCTTGAGAGTTGCCATTTCCGAAGTGTCTGGGCCACCTGTCTTCCACATAAAGGTGAGGGTGCCCCGTTAAGTGTCTTGTCCAAGGACACAACAAGCGAACTTGCCGGCTGATACAGTGACAGTCAAGCGTTTCATTTGACCGTTTGATGTTGCTATTTTCGCCTGTGACATGACGTAGAATCAGCAGTTGCTTGCTTGCTATGAAATGCAATAAAGAGGTTGGATAAATCAGTCCCGGGTTTTGTAACAAAATTGAAACTGTGGCATCAAACATTTTGTCTCGGGGTGTTTTCTGAGAAATCTTCAATCACAATAGAGAAACGCAGCTTCAACAGCGAAACCCATGCGCCGTGCAAAACTGGATTGGAAGAGACTGATTTTGAACAACTTCTGGGAATATCAGCTCGATTTGAAGTGTAAAGTCACTTTTTCTTTGTTTTTGTCTTTGTCTGGGAAGATAAACGTATTCCCCAGAAACTAACTTTTTTTCAGGGATCACCTAACAATCGGTACGCAATTGTGGTTGACTTTTGTCAATAGAAGCGTACCCCCGGGATGGACCTTGTCTTTATCAGGGCCTAAACTTGCGGCAGTTACCTTTAGCCTACACATAAAGTAAGATCAGATCCAGCTTCGCTGCTGGAGAATGAGATATGTAAACAAAGGTCCATGCCAAGGCTGTGCGAACTGTGACCCGCGAGGTGAAATTGTGCGGCTTGAGGAAGGATGTGACTTGAGACTGGCGTCTACAAACTGATTACACAAAAGAAAAACAGAATTTCTGTTTAAAAATTTTTCTATCCGAGTTATGACACGAAACAATAAAGGTTTTGCGTTTTGAAAAAATTTGCGTTTGGAGATCCATCTTGAAAAATAAGTCTTTAGTTGAAAAACTGCCACATTTCAAGGTTGCCATCAATAAAGCGTAGTTCTGAACCTCCTGTATCATTTCGTTCAGTGAAATTGGATCCTAAAACAAAGTTTGAGCAGCTCTGGAAAAAGATCACACGTTTTACAGTATCAGCTGTTTTGCCCGAAAGCTCATCAGATGTGTTTAAAATATAATTCAAAATAGAAGATTCCATTTGAATAAGATTTTATACATCCCTGGTGAGCCTCAAGGTGAAATAGCAATCAGAGAAAGTCAACATGGCTACGGGACCTTCAATTTCCTCTTGCTACTTATACTCTGAGATGTCACAGCAGCTCCAATGTTGCTCACTTGCAATGTCACAGATGTTCAATTGTATTGCGGATGATTTCCTTCGACTTTATAAGACCAACAGGTAGTGGGCTCGAGTGGTCTGACAAAAACTACCAAATGCTCAAAGCTTAAACGCAAGAATGAATTGTTGCGTGCTATTTAATAGGCCTCCTGAAATAAAATAATATTCATTTTAAAATTTTTACTGGAGAACAGACCTTTGTCCACGACCAATATTTTGCAACATTTGGTGCTACCCGCAGGTAATTACCTCGATAGGTATTTGCAAGAAAGTCACTGAAGTGATCTTTTTTAAAATATTGTCATATTGCTTCTAAAACTGCCCCAATTTATTCTCAGCGCCCCCAACTGCCCAATTTGTAGCCAGCGCACCCCTTGGATGCCTCTCCACACGAAGAAGAAGACTGAATTACCGAACTACAGAAAAACTACCTAATGAGTAGTAAAAAGATTGCTGAAAAGCGGAAATTTACGGAAGTTCATAAAAATTAATAACGAAATCACCCATTTCGCTAAACTTAGACAATTCCATTGAGTTAGATTTTTTAAATTTTTGTATTTCTGCAATATTCGTATTCCGTAATTTGCTTTGTCGTTTTCCTATTTCCAGAAAAATTTTTGTAATAGAGTATTTTGGTGTTGCCCCCGAAACGCGAAATTGTGGATCGGCGTGTCAAGGTTTGATTTGAGATAGACATGTAACAATTGGTGTTAGTTACAGTATTGCCACTTTTGATGTTTTTAACCTACATGAGAACTGATGTATTGGACGAAAAATTTGATGTTTTAGCGACTAATCTGATATTGAGTCGGTTAAATTAAATTTTTGGTTTGATCCTTGAATTTTAAAAAGGCAGTGGCTATTTTACCATCGACGGCAATTTTCCCTCAAAGACTATTTTGCCGTGAGTTATTTGTGATTGGTCAATCTAAATGACGGACTAAACATGTGACTTTTGGTCGTTTCTGATTGGTCAATTTTAAAAACCAATTAAAAAAATTTTGCACCCCCCAGGTCTCTATCCCCCACCCTGTACACTCCCTTCCAGTGTACACTGCCCTGTACATTTACATACCGGGCCTGCCCCTTCAGTGTACACTGCCTTTCTTTTTGTGCCCTGCCAGCTGAGATTCAAACCCGCAACCATGGAATCTCAAAACCAGCACACTATCCATTACACCACAGTGTCACTGGTGTAATTGTAGCAAATATAGCTATATAAACACACGTGAATGATTACAGCAAAATAGATTCCAAGGGCAAATTGCCGTCGACGGCAATTTACCCTCAGAGACTATTTTGCCATGAGTTGTTTGTGATTGGTCAATCTTAATGACATACTAAACATGTGACTTTTGGTCGTCTCTGATTGGTCAATTTAAAAAACCAAAAAAAAAATTTTGCACCCCCAGGTCTCTATCTCCCACCCTGCACACTCCCTTGCAGTGTACACTGCCCCGTACATTTACATACCGGGCCTGCCCCTTCAATGTACACTGCCTTTCTTTTTGTGCCCTGCCAGCTGAGATTCAAACCCGCAACCATGGAATCTCAAAACCAGCACACTATCCATTACACCACAGTGTCACTGGTGTAATTGTAGCAAATATAGCTATATAAACACACGTGAATGATTACAGCAAAATAGATTCCAAGGGCAAATTGCCGTCGACGGCAATTTACCCTCAGAGACTATTTTGCCATGAGTTGTTTGTGATTGGTCAATCTTAATGACGTACTAAACATGTGACTTTTGGTCGTCTCTGATTGGTCAATTTAAAAAACCAAAAAAAAAATTTTGCACCCCCAGGTCTCTATCCCCCACCCTGCACACTCCCTTGCAGTGTACACTGCCCCGTACATTTACATACCGGGCCTGCCCCTTCAGTGTACACTGCCTTTCTTTTTGTGCCCTGCCAGCTGAGATTCAAACCCGCAACCATGGAATCTCAAAACCAGCACACTATCCATTACACCACAGTGTCACTGGTGTAATTGTAGCAAATATAGCTATATAAACACACGTGAATGATTACAGCAAAATAGATTCCAAGGGCAAATTGCCGTCGACGGCAATTTACCCTCAGAGACTATTTTGCCATGAGTTGTTTGTGATTGGTCAATCTTAATGACGTACTAAACATGTGACTTTTGGTCGTCTCTGATTGGTCAATTTAAAAAACCAAAAAAAAAATTTTGCACCCCCAGGTCTCTATCCCCCACCCTGCACACTCCCTTGCAGTGTACACTGCCCCGTACATTTACATACCGGGCCTGCCCCTTCAATGTACACTGCCTTTCTTTTGAAGCCCTGGCCAGCTGAGATTCGAACCCGATACCTTGGCATCTCAAGACCAGCGCTCTATCCACTACACCACAGAGTCACTGATGCGATAATAGCAAATTTGGCTATATAAACACACGTGAATGATCACGGCAAAATAGATTCCAAGGGCAAATTGCCGTCGATGGCGAAATAGCCACTGCCTTTTAAAAAAGCAGAACAAAAGTTATATAGCAAAACTGCAGACAGTGACACTGTTTCGACCTATCAGGTCTCTTCAGTGCAGTTGGTGACCGACAATCAGTGCAGCAGTGCAGTTGTCGGTCACCAACTGCACTGAAGAGACCTGATAGGTCGAAACAGTGTCACTGTCTGCAGTTTTGCTATGTGCATCGCTAGCCTCTTGCATTACTATAAAAGTTATATAATTTACTGCATTATTTTGTGAACATGAGATAGACATGTTCAATGCCTGTTCCAATAGCAAAAATTTCTTTTCTTACGTTGGAAACTAAATTTTTGATTCTGGACCAGAGTTCATTGTCTCAGGTAGGGGGAGGCAAAACTATTTTGCCGTCACCATTCATGTGTGTTTAAATAGCCAGAATTGTTACAATTCTGGAAGTGATGCTGTGGTGAGTGGATAGTGCAACTGCCTTGAAATGCAATGGTGATTGGTTAGAATCTTCTAAAGGCAGGGCACTTAGACAAAGTACTTACTTGCATTAGTCATGTGTTGCATTTTGGAAGTTATTATTGCAGAAAAAAATAAGGAAGTGGCCATTTTGTTCTTGACGGCATTTTATCCTTGGAGAATATTTTATCGTAATCATTCACTTGTGTTTATATTGCCATAATTGCTACAATTCTGCAAGTGACGATGTGTCAAGTGGTTAGTGCACTAGTCTTGAATTGCTATGGTTGCAGGTTTGAATCTCAGCTGGCATGGCACTAATAGAAAGGCAGTGTACAGTGGAGGGGCAGGCCCGGTATGTGAATGAACAAGGTAGTGTACAAGATGGGGGAGTAGACACTGGCGGTGCAAAATTTTTTAATTGGTTATTAAAATTAACCAATCAGAAACGACCAAAAGTCACATGTTTAATTATGTCATTAAGATTGACTGATCACAAATAATTCACTGCAAAATAGCTTCTTAGAGTAAGAGGATAAAATGCCATTGACAGCAAAATAGCCACTGCCAAAGAATAATGAATCATTATCAAACTATCTTTTATACGATAGCCGAGTTGGATTTTTACTAGATAGATCTACATGCACTCAACTGCTTGGCAGCTTTGAATAAATGGTGCAATAGCTATGACTCAGGTATCAACATTCATATTGCATGTACTGACGTTTCAAAGGCATTTGATACTGTATCACATACAACAGTGGTTCTCAAACTTTTTGCGATGTGATGCATTTAAAAATGCTTACGAGACTTTGTGATGCACCAAACAGCATCCTAAGATTTAGTTTGCTGTACTGCAAAATAAATGTGACCCGTAATCCACACAAATAAGTGTTCTTATGCTCCCGAGATTTTGGATGGTCTATCATCTTCAATCGTAAAATTACGCTCTTCTAAGTGTGTAACTCATCGTTCCTGTTTTCGTTCAACATACAACTGAATGCTTTATTTTTCATACATTTTTCGTCATTTAAGTTAAACTTCTGCAATTTTATTCATGAATCACAAGTCAACAATTGCAACAGTGTATTAAAAACACTATTGTGAAAATATAATTGATTATGAATGTCAGAAGAAAGTAAAAATGGAATCTATGATCAGAGTTCTTTTGACGCAACAAAACCTAGATTTAATGACACAAAACCAAATTATCCCGCGACGCCCTTGGAAAACTGAAACGACGCACCAGGGCGTCGCGACGCACAGTTTGAGAACCACTGACATACAAAATTACTTTCTGTCTTGAAATCATATAGAATTGCAAATAATACTTTTAACTGGATAACATGCTTTCATCACAGTCAGAGGCCAATGTGTTTGTATTAATAATGCATTATTATCTTTTCTACTTGTCAGTAGTGGTGATCCACAAGGCAGTGTGCTTGAACCTCTTTTGTTTTTAATCTTTATTAATAATTTGACTGTGTCTTGCCATCCTAAACATGCAGTTAGTGATATGTTTCTCTATGCTCACAACGCCAAACTCTTTAGCACAAACAGTAATGATCTGCAACAGAGTGCAAGTAGTGTCAATTCTTTGATGGAATCTTATCAATTATCACTTGCCCCAGCAAAATGTTAGCATCTAACAATTATTTGCCACCCTGATGCTGATAATACCAGTAATCAATATTATATTGGAAATTAAATGGTTTCTAATTTGCTGTGTGTGATCTGGATATTATTTCTAGTAACCTTGAATGGTGCCAACATGTTTGTAGCATTGTCTCTAAAGCTTTAATTTGTTCACACCAAATTTTACACTGTTTCAGTACCAACAATGCTTGGATTTTGCTCAATGCATATATCAGGGTTCCCACAGTCGTGGAAAATCATGGAAAAAAACTTTCCTGGAAAGTCATGAAAAATTTGTTTAAAACTGAAAGTCATGAAATTTTGCTGAGAGCTGAAAAAAAATTTTTTTAAGTTATTAGTAATACCAGTTGCAGTAACTTAGCAAATACAATTTGGTGAACAAATTTCATCCTCTGTGGCTATTCCTGAACAAACCAGTGATGTGTCACCAGTGCCGGTAACATTGCCAAGCACATTTTTGATCATATCAGAGGAAGTGTTGCATACAGAAGTTCTTGGGTTATTAAAGTAATAACCAGTCACTACTAATTTAGTTCCTGCCTAGTTATTAGCTGTTTATTTTCTAAAATGTTTCCCAATAGATTGTACAGTCATTTTCATGTGGAGCTACAAAGTGTGCTTATTTAGTGAGTTTTGGCATTTATCCTTATTTTCATGAGCTGCTTATAGAGAAAATTTGTGCAGTCAATTATTATACTTTATCGTTTGATGAAATCTTGAATTAAATCAACCAGAAAAAGCTAATGGATATGATAGTTAGATTCTGGGACAGCAAAAGCAATAAAGTAGCAGAAAGATACTTTATTGTAAACCTTGCAACTAATTGGCAAAGCAGCATACGGGCGTAAGGGGCATTACAATTTATTAAAATGAAATTTTATTTAAATTTCCTGGCATTTCATTTTAATAAATTGTAATGCCCCTTACGCCCGTATGCTGCTTTGCCAATTAGTTGCAAGGTTTACAATTTCCCTCTTCGCTTAATAACTTTCAAATCTAAAGATACTTTAATTCAGAGTTTTTGGGTCATGCTACAACATCAGATATGTTGACTCATTTTAAGAATGGAATGGCTTTACTTAACCCCAGCAGTTTGGTGCAAATATCTATGGATGGTCCCAAAGTAAACTAAAAGTTCTATCACAATCTTTTTCAAGAACGCAAAGGTGAAGAACTCCTTGACTTGCTAAATATTGGAAGGTGTAGTTTGCATGTTGTCCATGGAAGTTGTAAAAAAAGGTGCAAAAGAATCTGGATGGAATCTTGGCAATACTCTGCATTCTCTGTGGCAAATTTTTTATGATACTCCTGCCAGAAGGGAAGATTTTATTCAAATTACAGGCTGCAATTTGTTTCTCTTTTGCTTTTGTCAGCATAAATGGGTAAAAGATATCAAGGTTGCTGAACAAGCTTTGAAAATTTGGCCTCATGTCAACAAATATGTCAAAACTGTGAAGAGTGAAAGAAGAACTGCAGCTTCTGCTTTTTTTGTTTTTGTCCCATCTGCATGCAACAATACCCTTATTGAAGCTAAGCTGGAATTTTTTGGTGCTGTGGCAAAACCGCTGCAAGAATTTTTGCTGAAGTTACAAACCAAAGCTCCAATGACTCCTTTCTTGGCTTTGTCTTTGAAAGATTTGTTACTGACTATCATGGGTCACTTTTTTTAAAAAGAAGTTTTAGAAAAAGTCAATACTTTCAAGAAGTTATTTACTATTGAACCTGCTGACAAAAAGAACCAAAAAACCCAAAGCATATTGACATTGGGTTTGCTGCTCAAGGTACCGTTACTTTAAAAAAGTAACAGAAAAAAATCTGCAAGTGAACTACGTATCTTATCTTTCAAAAATGATTGCATTAAGTTTTTGTTTGCTATTGTAATCAAACTGTTGGAAAGATGTCCTGTAAAGTATTTTTGGTTCAGAGTTTGGTGAGTATCATACCACAGAAGTTGGTATCCCATTCTGTGGAAACACAGATTAAGTTTGAGTGACTTCTGCAGATTTTTGCTCGATGGAAAGTGGTGTTCAGCAGAAGCTTGTGACAAAATTCTTATTCAGTTCAAAGGCTTTGTATTGAAAATGAAACAAAACCATCTTGCTGAGTTTTTGAGTGTCATCATGAATACAGACAGATTGGATGAATTCTATTGGAATTACATGAAAGATGCAAAACATGCAAAGGTGTGGGAAGTTTTTAGAGTTATCTTCACACTCATAGTCAAGCTGCAGTTGAGAGAGGGTTTTCAGTCAGCAGCGAACCTTTGGTTGAAAACTTGCAAGAGAAAACATTAGTTGGGAGTCATTTTGTGTACAGTAGTGGCAACAGTGATGCTAATCATTTCAGTGAGCTTTTTTTACCCCCAGACTGAAACAAAATGTTCGGGCAGCAAGAATGCAATATCAGGTGTATTAAGAAGAGCAAAGGAAACTTTGTGCTAAAAGTGATAAAGCTGAAACGAGGAAAGCTGTAGAAGATGAAATTTGCGAAGTCAAATGCAATAGAAAGTTATTGAATAAAAGCATTCAAGCTATGAGCCTAGAAGCAGACAAATTAGCTACAGAGGTAGAAGTGAAGCACAATTTTACTTTGCTTCAAAGTAAAATGCTTTCACACTAAAGATTGGTGAAAGTGAAGAAAATGAGAAAACGTTTTTTGACCAAGTATGTGTTTTGAAAAATAAAGTTGAAGTTTATGGAAAATTTTACCATTCTGAAAAGTCTTATTATATACCAATATAAGTGGCACTGTGATAGTTGATACGTAGGGTGAACACCTCAATGGCTGCAAGATCGCACTAAGCAACATGTTCAGCAATGATTAAGACAACAAGTGACCCATCAATGCTGATCTCAACCACACAGATTGTGCAAACGAAACAACACCAAACCAGATTGTGACTCTGCCAGATCATCAATTAATGATCATGGGAGCGAAAGAGATATAATACAAGTTTTGTCAAAGTACACATTTTTAGCTTATGTTTTTAGCTTTTTAGCTTATGTAAAAAGTTATTTCACCACAAAAGTTGCAGAAGTTGTCCACTTTATTTATGCAGCTATGAGACATTTCAGAAAAAAAAGCAGCAAAAACTTAACAAATTACTTGGCAGTTTTATCGAGCTGTTTGATCCATAAGCTTTTTGTGATGCTCTCATCAGTGGCAATTTTGAGGTGGGCCATAGTGATCGGCAATTTTTTTTAAAATCCCATAAAGTCATAGGTAAATTTTACTGCATTACAAATTGCCTTTCGAGCAATTAAAATACAGGGTGGGCCAGAAGTTAGGGGCCAATACCGAAAACGTAAGCTTACATATTTATTTATTCAGTTTACTTAAGGTATTGTACATGTTCACAATAATGTAATGAATATTAAGTGATACTTGTATTTATAAATACTCAAACTGTCTAACATTTGCTTCGATGCACTTCAAAAATCTGTTCTCCATTGATGAACACACTTTGTGGCAAAGCTCTAGAGTAATTGAATGAAAAGCGTTGGTTATTCTTTCTTTCAATTCTTCCAATGAACGTGGTTTGTTACTGTACACAGTTTTCTTAATAACTCCCCAGAGGAAGAAGTCAGACGTAGTAAGGTTGGGAGATCTTGGGGGTCACTCAAGATCTTGGTTAACCAACAATTACCATAGTGTCAGACAAACACAAGCCACGTTTGCATAATGCACTGGGGTGCCATCATGCTGAAACCATCTTCCTTGAATATCAGGCCAATCTTCTACGTACAGCATGTTATGTGGAAGTTGTCTGCCGCTAGCAAGTTACATGGTAAGCATGAAAATCAGTGAAAATTTCCCACAAAGTAGCAAAATTTCCTGGGAATCTCATTCCCGGATTTCCCATTTTTTCCCAGCCTGGTTGCAGCTATTTTATCAAACATACAGCACTCACAAGTCAAAACAAAAAATATCCACTACTAAACTGCAGCTTTTCTAGCAAAAAAAAACAGCTTGATAAGTCAAAACTGAAAAATGTGTATACCATACTTAAAAGAATCAAAACCATTCACAAACTGCACACTCTTTTTATCAAATAAACTGCCTTCATATTAAAGTCAAAACTAAAAACTTTCTCATCACTCCCTGCTTTCAAAAATTCATTATTACATAAATTGCAGATAACTGTTTTGGCATCAGTAGCTTTAACATTAAGAAATTTTCCTACAATGCTTTTATTAGAAGTGATTTCTACTAACCATTGCTTCTGAAGTTAAAAGAGAAACTGAAATTTATAGAATACTTTTAACATGTATATTTATATGAACACAATATTGAGTGTTACACGGTATTTGGGTCCTGTTTGGAAGACTGCCCTTTCACTGGTCATTATTAGTGATGTACCAATACCACATTTTCAGCTGATACTGATACTACTACTGATACCATTATTTAGAGCCGATACCGATACTGCCAATACCACCAATACTTTTTCATCTATTAAGCACCATCAATAAAAGCTTTTGTAAGCAGTACTAAAGAATGTATTTAGTAAATCTTGCTTTTGGCAGTGGCTATTTTGCTGTCAACAGCATTTTACCCTCAGACTATTTTGCTGTGAGTTATTTGTGATTGGTCAATCTTAATGACGTACTTAACATGTGACTTTTGGTCGTCTCTGATCGGTCAATTTTAAAAACCAATTTTTTGCACCCCCAGTGTTTACCCCCCACCCTATACACTCCCAGTGTATACTGCCCCATGCCCTGTACTACACCACAGTGTCACTGGCTGAAATGTAGCAAATAGGGTGATATAAACACACGTGAATGATTACAGCAAAATAGTCTCCAAGGGTAATATGCCGTTGATGGCAAAATAGCCACTACCCAAGCTTTTTATTGCATTTTTAATTTTTTTTTAGGTAATTATTTATCATTATTCATTACAATATTATTCCAAATCTGCAAAAGAAAGTTGAGCAAATCAAGCAGTATTTTTTTATAGCAGAATTCTATACTAATGGATTGAATACTAAAAGAAAATCGGCTTACCTCACAAACACAAAAGATCAAAAAAATAAAATAAAATAAGAAAGTAATAATGCTGTAACTGAAGAAAAAAACAAACTTGACAACGTAATGAAAACACCTCGGCAAGTGAAAATTAAAACGTATTAACCCTTAAATGCCTGAATTTTCATTTTAGCAGCTAAAAATTTTTTTAGCATTTTTATTGGCTTAAATAGAGTGTTTTTATGAATTAGTTATATTTATGTGTGCTTACCCAATTTGGTGGGTGAATTTGGGGTTTGTTAACTGAAAGCAACATTTGTCTTCAAAGACCCTCAAACTTCAAAAATTACTAGATTAGTTTTCAAGTTTTATTGTGTGTGAAACTTCAGAAAACAATTAGATTTTGGGGTGAAACACAAATTGAGTTTACACTTTGAGCAAAACACTTCAGTAATGCCTTTGCAGCTTGGCATCTTGCACCTGCCTTTGTTTTGCACAAACTCTGGAAAATAGGCAACTTGATCTTTTCGTACAGATTCTCCAGGTATTGGTTTGGCAGGCCCCCTCTTGCGTTTTGCTTCAAAATCCTGCTCAACAGTTCAGGATGGCCTGACCTTTCTTTTCCGTGCTGTTTCTCCTTGCTTGAAAAATGCCCCTGCAATTTCGGTTTTGAAGTTTAGCAGACTTATGCCAGCAGCAGCAGCAAAGCATCCCAGTTTGCTGTATCTTCACGATATTCTCTCCAAGCCGTGGCACACATCATGTCGACAAAATGAAGGAAAATTTTGTGATAAAACTTTCGTGAACGGATGCAACTTCGGTAAAGGGCAATCATGTGGTCTAGTCTGTCTACACCTCCCATGTGAGAGTTGTAGATGTCGACAATTGCAGGGACTTGGATGGGAATCTTCTTTCTTTCTTTGCTGTCATATTTTTGTTTCTCTACTGAAGGCAAAACAGAAGCATAAGTTGTGAGAAAAATCACACAACGTTTGTCAAAATACTTGACAGCCCACATTCTCTGCCCATATACCAAAGTTGAGGGTTCTTCAACACAACCTCTTCCTTTCTTTTTCATTTGTTTTTCATAAGACAAGCTGATGTTAGGAATTCGGTTTGACCGCACTGTTCCCAAGGATTGTACTGTCAACTTCGGATATAAGGGATTTTCGATTATACGGGATGGTTTTAAATGGTCCCAATCATTTTCAATTCGAAATAATACAAAAATTATTCGCTTATAAGGGATGCGAATATAAGAAATTTTCGCTTATAAGGGACAAATTTCAAAGTTCCAATCATAATTTTCTATAGTAATTTCAGTCGATTATAAGGGATAACCTATTCTGCCAAGGGATTTCTGTCTGCGGGATGTCAATTTCAGTTTTATAGGCTAATCGTACTTCTGTAGCTGCCTTTCGGCTTTCAACTACGGTAGCAGTCTAATGCCCATTGTGACGTTTGTATGCGGGGAATGTATGAAAAGCTTCAATAAGGGTGTTTAGGGCATTTAAAACTTGTGATCTTACGGTATCGGATCAAAGTGTGTACATTCGATTATAAAGGAATATCCGGATACAAGGGACTGACTGAGCTGGTCCCGACGTGTCTCTTATATTCAGAGTTGACAGTATTCCAACCTTTTGCAACTCACACACTAAACCAACACTTGTGAACCAGTTATCAAAAAATAGTTTGCAATTTTTCATTGGAGGCACAATGCTGGCCAATTTCAGAACTATGTTACCACTTGCACCAATATCTGGAAATCCTTCAACAGGATGGATTTTGCCACAATATAAGACTTATGTCAAAGTTGTAAACAATTCCTTTGTCGTCAGTGAGAACAAAGATTTTGTAGTCCCATTTTTTGGGCTTTTTTGGAATATATTGCTTGCAGTGGTGATTATAATAATATAATTTGCAGGGTGATAACATGCAAATGAATTATCAAAAAAACAATGCAATAATGCATCTCATAGCCTAATGTTGCCTTCAGTTAACATTTGAAAAAGTGAGTCTCATTTCACACATGGACATGGTACTTTTCTCAAAAATCGACAGAAGACGAATTAGTCCCCAACTAATTTACAAATAATTTACAAAAAGTGAAAACTAACAGCAAATGTCTTTTATCATGCCAAACCACCATGGATTTTCAAAAGTTGGCACATGTACTTGTTCATCAATTACTCTGACCATAAATTCTAAGAGCAAGCAAATTTTTTCGAATCAAATGCCATAAATCGTATCGTAGGTATGTGGATTCTAGTTAAAAACCGGCATTTGGGCGCGAAAATTAATTGCGTGTGATTTAGAGCGTAAAATGCTGTAAGTTGCCTGAAGTTAACATCTGACGTTTAAGGGTTAATAAAAAAGTATTGGCCAGTTGCAGCTATTATCAAACAAACAGCACTCTTAAGTCAAACTAAAAAGTATATACTATTAAACTGCAGCTTTTCCAGCAAAAAATCTGCTTGGCAAGTCAACACAATGGCGTAGTGGTTAGAGCGTCCGCTTTGCAGTCGGTAGACTTAGGGTTCATTCCCCTTCTCGAGTCATATCAAAAGACTTTAAAAAATGGTATCTATAGCTTTCCTGCTTGGCGCTCGGCATTTATGCGAGGTTGTGGAAAACAAGCCAGCAAGTTTGCTTATTGCTGCATCCTTGGGCAAGGCACTTAACGAGATGCCCCACCTTTATGTGGAAGACAGGTGACCTGGAAATAGCAATCCCAAGTGAGTGCAGACTTGCAGTCCAAAACATAGTGATACATCGCTTTCTCGTGAATGGAGGATAAATATGGCAAATAAAAAAATAAAAATAAAAAATGTGTATACCATACTTAAGAGAATCAAAAACATTTACTAACATCACACTCTTTTTATCGAACAAACTGCCCTCATATTGTCAAAATCTAAAAACTAAAACAGTTGACAAAAAAGAATTATCCAATTGCAGCTTTTTCAGCTGAAACAGCCTGATAAGTCTAAACCAAAAGTGTACCGTATTTTCGTGACCATAAGGCGCACCGGAGTATAAGGCACATTATCAAAAAACTGCTGCAAATGCATTTTTTTCTTACATAAGACGCACCGGACTATAAGGTGCAATAAATCAAACAAAATCCTAATTTGTTTTTTGCATGTTTTAAATTTAAAAGAAACGATTAAACGAACGAATAAGCAAACAAACGATTAACAGACATGAAAACAATAGATTATTTGAACAAATAAACGAACGAGTGAACAAACAATCGAAAGAATAAACAAAGAGTGTTCAAACGAAACAAGCAAGAAATGCTAATGCGAAAAAATACCGCTATTTGTAACATTAAAATGGTTTGCAGTTTTCTTATAAAGCATAATTTTATCCACACATAAGACGCACTGGACGATAAGGCGCATGTTCAATTTCTGAGAAAATTTTTGGCTTTTAGGTGTGCCTTATAGTCACAAAAATACGGTACATAAATATACAAAAAGCACCGCCCTCATAAGTCAAAACCGAAAATGATGATAAAAATGCAGCTTTTTTAGCAAAAACACCTTGGCAAGTCAAAAAAACTACGTGTGTACATAAAAACAATAAAAAAGCATAGCCCTCATAATTCAAAACTGAAAAAATGTAGACAAAAAGTATTAGCAAATTGCAGCGTTTCCAGCAAAAAGACTTTGGTAAGTCAAAACGAAATTAAGAGTGTAAAATACGCTCCATAGCAAAAAAATAAAAGTGTAGTACCTGTACATGAAGAAAGGTCTTTCAAAATATTATGCAAGAGATTTAATTGTACTTCAAGTCAAATAATCTGATGTTATAGTTAGGAACATCAGCTGTTCCTCTGTTTGTAGAAGCAATCGATTTCTGTGTGGCATGAAAATGTTTCCACCAGTACTAAAAAGCCTTTCGCTTTCTATTGAAGATGGTGGAGCACATAAGAATTTATTGGCGAGACCACTTAATAAAGGATAAGAAACCAGATGCTGTTGCCGCCATTCCAGAGGATTTTTGTTATTGGAAATCAATGGTTCCAAAATATACTTCTGAAATTCAGAATCAATAAGAGACTCTTTTGACTTTGAGGCACAGTGATCACTGGGCACTTTTTGCATTTCAGCAAAGCATTGCTCAAAGTCAAATAGATCTAAATCACTGCTATCGTTTAATAGGGTACTTGTATTATTAACAATGGCCACACCTTCCTCTGTTTGTGTGTTACTGCCACTAGTTGATGTCACATTTTCGTCTTTTAGGGTTTCTTAAGTCTGATGCACAAGATGTTGCAAATGTTCATGTGTATATACTCCAACTGAAGTGGACCGAATTGTATTCATGAAAAATCGGTCCTTGTACCTTGGATCCAAAAACGTTGCCAAAATTATGTCACGGTTGTCACAGTATTTGCCACACCTTTGAATAATTGAAGCTTGCAATTTAAACAAATTGGTACCAATAACATGTGCAGCAGTTGGATTTTTCTGGACTTTCAAAATAAAAGCCTCCAAGAAAGTGATTTGTGGTATGATTTCAGAAATCAAGGATTGTCTTCTGCTCAGTGATACTGTGACTTCATGAAACTTTCTTAAAACAGAAACTAATTTGCTCAACAAGTTCCATTTGTTTCCATCCAAAGATGGGAAGTTTTGAGTATCAGATACATATGAGACGATTGCCTTTTTTTGTTCAACCATTCATTGCAACATTAAAAATGTGCTGTTCCATCGTGTGGTAACATCCTGGACTAATGAATACTCAGGAATTTTGTGTTCCTGAAGTTCATTCAATTTCGCACATGCCAAGGATGAATTACTGAAATGGGATACAATGCTTCTACATTGAGCTATAGCATCATTGATAATTCTTTGCTCATGCAAGGAATCTTTAATCACCAACTGAAGTGTGTGTAAAAAAAAGGCAAACTTCGACAACCAGCAATGTGTATTCCTTTGGTCATATTTGCAGCATTGTCAGAAACAATAATGTGAACTTTGTGCTTTGCAATATTATAATCACTCAGCACACCTTGCAACAAGATTGATATGTTTGCAGCAGTATGTGATTCATCAAACGGTACTACCCTGAGAACTACAGTGCTAGATATAAAGTTTTCATCTAAGCAGTGCCCAGTAACACTCAAGAATGAATGATTACTTACATTTGTCCATATATCAGTAGTGAAACTGATGTTGTATGCATTGTCGACAAGAGTTTGCTCTTTGTGTAGCACAGACTTATGAATTGTTGGAATCATTTTTTCCTTGAAGAATTTTCTTCTGGGCAGTTCGTAGTTTGGCTTTAGACATTTCGTAAGCTTGTTGAACCCTACGTCTTCAACTATGAAAAATGACTGACAATCAGCAATTATCATTGCAGCTACTGAATTGTGGATTGAAATTGACTGTGAACTGTTGATGTCCCAAATCTTTTTCAATGATAGAGTTTCTTCTAAAGTAAGTTGAGTAGACCTGGTGTCTTCTAAGCTATTAGAGCAGGGGTCTCCAACTCAAAGTTAGCCATGGGCCACTTTTTAAAATTTCTAGGTGCCGCGGGCCACAATCCAATACACATAGTACAAAGATAATACATAAATATGCAACAGAAATTTATTTATGTTTCATAAAAATGTGCTTCAATGATGCACAAAACAAGTCGAATACGTTTATTTGCTTGTACTGGATGTTTGGCAACGTTTTGTAGAGACGAGTGACTCGATGTTGGGCCTTATTTTACGCTGGTTTGCTAGTCTTAACACAGCATGCAAATGTTTGTCTGTCAGTCGTGTGTGGAGGGCGGTTTTATTGATTTTCATTGTTGAAAAAAACTGTTCACAAACATATGTGCTGCCAAACATCGCAAGTATACGACGGGCGTGTGAGAGCAACTTTGGGAACCTTTCCTCTGAAACATACTGGTAAAACTCTGGAACATTGACTTCTGCGTATTTTTCTTTCATCAATGTGTCACATTGAATATCCAGCAACTCCATCTGAAACTCCGCTGACACTGATTGAACATTCACAGACATAGGCGTAGAAAACAGAGTGAATTCCTTTTCGAGCGCAAAAAAGTCTTGAAATCAACAGTCAAATTCCTCATGTAACGTCATAATTTTATCTGCATATTGCTTCATATCGTAATTATCAATGTTTTTCAGAGATGACAGAGTTGGAAAATGGGCAAAATTTCTAATTTCTAATTGGATTGCCCATAACAACAACTTGCACTTGAACGATTTGATGGCATCAAACATGGCTGTTACCACCTTAGTGCGACCTTGCAAGGTGGTGTTCAGATCATTCATATGCGAAGTAAGATCACATAGAAATGCTAAGTCAGAATTAAACTTTGATTCACCTAGTTGCGGAATTTCGGCGTTTTTTAAAGCCATGAAAAGACCAATCTCTTCCTTCAAAGCGAAAAATCGTTTCAGTGCATTACCACGGCTGAGCCAGCGGACATCAGTGTGGTATAGGAGTTCACCATACTCACTTTCCATAGCTTCGAGGAAAGACTTGAATTGCCGATGGTTAAGTGCCCGTGATCTAATAAAATTCACAGTTTTTACCACGACGATCATGACATTGTTCATATCCAAGCGCTTTCCACAGAGAGCCTCTTGGTGAATAATGCAGTGTATTGCTTGGATAGACACGCCAAGTGTCTGCATTTTATCACGGAGAAGACCAACCAAACCCACTCTTTCTGATCGCATTGCAGGTGCCCCATCTGTTGCCACCGATACCAACTTATGCCAATCAAAATCTGCTCGTTGGACACAATTTTCCAACTCACGAAATATATCTACACCAGTTGTTGTTCCTTTCATTGGAATTAAATCTAATAATTCTTCCGTGATATTCAAATTTTTGTCCACGCCACGAACAAACACTGCGCACATAGCAGTATCGGAGATGTCCATACTCTCGTCCAGTGCCAGCGAAAAGGCTTCAAATTTTTTTCCAATCGACGAAAGTTGTTGGTACGAATCAGCTGCTAACTCTGTTACACGTCTGGCCACCGTGTTAGCGGGAAGACTGATGTCCTCAAAGCACCTGGACTTTTCTGGACATAGAATTTCACAGGCTTTCAACATACACTGCTTAATAAACTTTCCTTCGACAAAAGGACGTGAAGATTTTGCAATCATCTCGCTTATTGCAAAACTTGCCTTCACAGAGGCTTCGCTGGCTTTGTTTATATTCGTAAAATAACTTTTCTGTTTCACAAGTGAGAATTTTAATTCTGACATCTTTTCTTGACGCATTTTTCCTTTATAGACATGATACTTTTTTTGTGTAATGACTCGTAATGGCGTCGTATATTGTATTCCTTATGAACAGCAATAATTGCGCAACATATCAGACACTGAACCTTCTCATTTGAATTGCAAACAAAATACAGCTCCTCCCACTTCTCCTGAAATTTTCTGTGCTCTTCTGAACATTTTCGTTTCTTGGACATTACTTATCTTATATTATAAAATTTAGCTGATTTGATTTTCCGCAGTTCTGCCGTAACTGTAACAACAAATTCACAAAAATTAACGCTGCTTCGTGCACTTGTGCAAATTTCTGATTATGAACTGACTGAAACTGGTTTATTAGATCACAATGAAGATTTGATAATTACAAATGAAAACAGTAGGGTAGAGGCTTATGCTTAATATTTCAATGTTGCAAATCGTTGATGCGATAAATAAAATAATGTGTTTTTATTTTTTAACCACGGCGCGGGCCGCATGAAATAGTCTCGCGGGCCGCGTGTTGGAGATCCCTGTATTAGAGCAACTACTGCCAGCTTTTGACATCTTAGAAAATTTTATCATTGTTATGTCAACTCCTTTTCACTTTAGCCACGATTTTTCCACTGCTTCTGTTGTGGCTTTTATTTCCTTTTCCAATTCATCTTTGTGTTTGTATTGTAAATGTTTTCTTAAATTGCTGGTGTTACATGTTTTCTCATCACTCCCTCCTCTCAAAAATTCATTGCTACATAAATTGCAGATAACTTTTTTGGCATTAGTAGCTTTAACATTAAAAAATTTCCACTCAATGCTTTTATTAGAAGTCATTTCTATTAAGCACTGCCTCTGAAGCTAAAAGAGAAGCTGAAATTTACACAATATTTTTAATATGTATATTTATAAAAAACACAATATTAAGTGCTGCACGATGTTTGGGTCCTTTAATCTTTGATCCTTCCAGTGCCTTGATGAACCAAAGTGATGCTATCTGAATAAGTCTGGATATGAATTTTAACTTCACTTTCTCGTCTCCTGGTGATCATTGGCCCAACAATAAGTAGGCAATTCTTATTTATCGAAGATTTGAAATATAAACACAGGTTTTGTGGGCCATAAGAACAATTAGAAGGAAGTGTTAAGCGCAAGATGGTTATTATAGTGTTAAATTCGGGTTGTCTTACTTCTACAAATACAAAGAATCATATTACTATTTCTATATCTACACATTCGTACAGAGCAGCATTCAATAAAAGTATGGTACTTAATGCTTTATTAAAGCTGATATGTACTGCAGCATGGCTTTGTAACCTTTCTTTAATCTGCCACAGTAGAACTCGGGTTCGTTATTTATAATGATCTTGGGGTAATTTCTCCGAATAGGAGAAAGTGGCATGAATAATTTGTTTTCTGAGTACAAACCGGCAGTAGTCATAGAAGAAAGCAGTATCCATAACTTGTTTTCCAGTTAAACAATTTGATTTTGGTCATAATAAATAAACTAGAAGTGATATCAACCCCCTTCCATTGTGTTAAGTTGTTTTTCATTAGAACTGTGGACTCACCAAAATGACTTATAACATTACGGCCACATAAACACACGAATATCTATTAGGCATATAGATCTATGTCAGTTATAAATGAATTGTAAACTGGCCTTATTCGCTTGCTAATGATTTAGGAATTTCTCCTTTCTATGGTGTTGTTTGTCAGTTCACTTAACAGGTCCTGTTTTTTTTCTTTTTATACTATGAAAAAAAAGAACAAAAAAATTCTATTTTTATTTTGTGCTTAAAAAGTATCGGTAGGTATTGGCTATATTTAACCGATACTGATACTACTAGCCGATACCATAAAGATAGGCCAATACTACCAATACTGATACTTAAGTATCGGTACATCTCTAGTCATTATTGATACACTACAAATCATTGATTATGTTACAAATCCAATCCAGTTCCAGAGGGGAAACAAAAATTTTTTATATTCTATGAAAAAATATAACAAAAAATTTTTATATTTATTTTGTGCTCAATAAGTATTGGTAGGCATCGGCTATATTTAACTGATACCGATACCACTGCCCAATACCATAAAAATAGACTGATACCACCAATACCAATACTGATACTAAAGTATTGGTACATCACTAATTGTGTCACAGCTGTGCAATGTTTACGTGATACGTTGTGTTCGGTTCAAACTTGGATTCGTTTTCACTGTTTTCCACGTTTTTAACAGTTGATTGAAGATTTTGCTGGCAAAAATTTATACAAACAGAATAAGTTACCAAAAACTGCCAGACGTTTTTTTACACACTGTTGTTTTTTAACTGCAAATCCGCCGAACATAATTTTGCAAATTTGCACTTTTTCACGTTTAAAGGGAACACTGGGTAAAACCAGCTGACACTGGCTGCAGGGACCCCACATTTATGCCGGGGTTAAAAATACTGATTCACCCGGCTGAGCTGGCTTCTCCCAATGGTAGTTTTTGTTGATGTAGGCAATTCTCATTCCAAAGTCAAAGCACCATTATTGAACTCAAAGTTGTGAAAGAAAGCCAAAGTGATTAAATTGTATTTCCACGAATAAGCTAGTAAGTATTACCCACTACTAGTGACTTTTTCATAACTATAGACCTATTTGTATGACTTAAAGCCTGTGGCTGCATATGTGTTGCTTAGTCCTGGCATAATAGCAGCCACATAAAAAACAAATTAATTCAAAGTTAAGCACTTAGCGATAAGATTAAGTTATTACAATAGCAAAGCCCACACTCGTAATTTCAAGGTGAAGAATATTGGTTCAGTCAGTTTCATTGTCTTCACTCAATTGGTTTTTGTGAGAATAGTAGTATACATGCAATCTTTTTGATGTAGACAATTCTCGTTACAAAAAACTATTTTTAAAGGGAATCGAGTAGAAAACATTATGAGGTATTGCACGTAGCTGCTATATTTTTGCAAAAGTTTTTGCGAAGTCCCTAGCATCATGTTGTTAGCGCTGTTTCCAGCATAGGCTTACTTTGAAAGTGGACTTACTCACAATTAAAAAAGCCAATTATATCACAAACTTTTATTGTTCATTTCACCAATTGCATGAAGTATAAATTAAAATTTGTGGGCGGGCGTCGAAGTGATTGTTGTGTATTTAGCAATAAGCTATCAATAATTATCAGGCCTACTACTTGTGACTTTTCATAATTTTAGGCCTGTTGGTGTGACTTAAAAGCTCTGGCTGCGTGTATGTTGCTTGGCTTTGACATAAGTGCAGTCGGGAAAAGAGCCAACTAACCCAAAGCCAAGCACTTGTAATTAAGTTACTGCATTAGGTTAGGTTATGTTTTGAAAGTATAAACAATGGACCAGGTTTTTGGCAGATAATTGTTATGATTCCTGCAAAATCTTCAAGATTAATTGCCAGTTTATTCAACTTTCTTACACTGGATCAATGTTTGTCAAAGGTTAAGATTAGTCAAGTTTGCAACTAGACTGTACAAAACTATTCCAACTTGCCATTACACTACTAAGAAAATAGATTTTATGCCTGCCGGTATGTTAATATTGAAATGCATCATTGTTCTTTAACAGACAGCATTTTAGTTGTTTGCTTTTGCAATGACAGTATTAAACAACTTCAAGCACAGCTATTTTCACTATAATGGTAGCAGACAGCATTATTACATCACAGAGCTAGTTCGAAGCGTTCAAGAAAAAAGAAAAAAGCAAAAGTAATTAGAACAAACAAATAACGCCCAAGCTTTTTGTCTTTTCACAGGGACCTCATCACAACAAACTAGCTTCAACACAATAATCGAATAGAAATTTTGCTCTTAATTGCACAGCAAGGTCGAACTGATAGATTGTATCGTTTTTATGCCGCTCGCATTAATGAACAACCTGCTGAAGCGGCTTCTGTGCATTTTTGATCGTTTAATTTACTAAAAGCTGAAAGTAAAGTTTTTCCTTTCGCAAAATTAGTTATAAACAAGCTATTAAACACATCAATACTACAGTTGATCCAAAACATGCTCTGATTAATTTACACTTGAAAATCAAGGTTAGGTAATTAGCAGGTGATAAAGGTGTGGGCGGTGAAAGTAGGCTGTCTTAATTATGAATTATTATTTTTGAGATTGAATCAAAATTCTATTGCTTGACAGTTTGCAACTTTGTGTTTTTCTTGTGAATGTTGTGCTAAACACGCAGAAACAGTTTTTATTGTAATAAGCACAAATATCTTATTGAAAATATTAATAACTGATAAATTGTTTTACATTTTAGTTATATTTTTTGATGAGTTGTGCTGCCGAAATGTTGAGGTTTACAAAGCGTACCATGAGTGAAAAAGGCTGAGGAGCACTGTCTTTAGTATAGATTACTAGTGTGAAATGTCGAGCTGGGATGGTCAAAAGTGGTTGAGGTTGTAACCAAGGCTGTGGTGTCGACAAACTTTTTGCTGACACCGACACCTTTTTTAGTTGTTCAAGCTACGGTACTGGTACCGACGCCCTCTTAAAATGCCGACACCGACCCACACCACAGCTTTTGCTAGCAACTTTGGTGAAATCATGCTCTGTTCTTATAAATCAACCCCATAGTTGGACTGGTTGGTATGGAGCTGTAAGATTTACGAGGTAGATCCAATTATTATTTCCCATGACACAGTAACATGTGTTATTGTGATCAATTCTACATGATTAAGCATATCTCTAGATAAGCTGACACAATAACTGCTAGTTAGTCGTTACTTGGCAAACAAAGAAACTTCAAAAATAAGTCAGTGGTGCTAATGAGATCACTGAGATAAGCACCACTAACTTGTTTTTGAAGTTTATGTGTTTGTCAAGTAACGATACAATTGCTGGTTGTATAAGTCAGTGGTGCTGGTGAGATCGCTTAGGTAATACATGGAAATATATGATAAGAACGACTCAGCATAGTTCCTTGTAGATCAGCCAATTGGCAATTTATTTGAGCACAGGTTGTCAAAGAAAACCAGACCCACTTTGCTTTGACATTATTCGATTTAACTTGGACTAAATGCTCTATAATTTGCATTTTGCCTAAAGTAGTGACCGTATTTTAGAAAATTTATTGAATTAAAAAGTCGGTTGCCCTTAATTTTTAGGTTATAACAAAGATTTTTGGGTCAACATAAAAGTATCATTTTAAGTGCAATCACTGATGAGAACTTATTTTACTCATGGATTGACCTTGAGATGTAACAGGAAATTTGGATCGAAACCTGCATACCAACCAGCCTAAGCAATAGTTTAGGGTTAAAGTTGTTACTTCAAAAAAAACGAGCAAATGTTCAGTCGGATGGTTCTATTTAGCCATGCCTTATACAACAGTGTAAGGCAATTTGACTTATAGACCTTGAGTCTTTGACTGTAAGTTTTGAGTCAAGTCAGACCTTGTTGTTGACAATAAATTTTGTACTACTCTGACAGAAAGATGTTAATTTTTATGTTAAAACGTCATATATATTGTCATGAAATACTGTTTGTTGTTTTTAATATTTTTTTTTTTACAACAACTCTCTTAATAGCATGTTAATTATTATTCATAGTGAGTTTAAAGATGATACTTTGCCTGAGATTGTATCGAGCTAATTTTGCAAAAAAATGGAGTGGTATTGCTTTTGTCAATCGCCACGGTTATAAAAGGACTTCTTCAATTTTTGAATCTTTATACATCTCCAATGCCCATTTCTTTTCTACCATATTTAAACTGAAGCGTGAATCAGAATTCAAAGCAAAGCATCCAATTGATGCTTCTATTGAACCTTACCAATCATATGGTCGCCTGCGGCCAGTCAGGTTGATTTTAACTGATGATAAACCAATTAATCGAAACTGTGCGTTCAATAAAGCTGAATTTCTTGCTGAAATAAAAAGTAATGTGGTGAGCTGCTCAACTGATATTAATGATCGCATTCTTGCTCTTAAAAGTGATTCCCTTGTTAACATTGCAGATGACATTGATTTGAGTTATTCAAATCAATTTGACTTCGATTTTGAAAAATTTGATGTGAAAGAAGAAAGTATAGATAGTTGTAGTGGCTCCGCTGTTGAAGCTGAAAGCGATGAAGTTAATGAGCTCAACCAATCCCCAAAATGGACAAAAACTAATTTTGTTATTGCAGATAAAAAAAAAAGCTTGCTAGAATGGGAAGAATGTTTTGCTGATCTTTCTATGTTGTTAAGTGGATACACCCGTTCAACTATTTTTAAGTCATTGATGGATTTCTTTAATAATATTGCAGTATTAAAGTATGAAGCTGACGTCACTCGACAGTGGCATACATCACCTCTTGTAAAATCATATTTAATTTATTTAATCAAAGATCAAAGCAATCTAACTCTCGCTCAACCCACAATGACTACGTATTTAAAGTACTGCAATCACGTAAAAGATTATGATGCAGTCGTATATGTATACAATATGTTGCAATCAAAAATAACCGTGTATAGTTATGGACTTTTGCTGGAGTTAATTACAGGGTTAAGTTTAGGTGGCCGTTTACAGGACGCAGCAGAATTGCTGAAAATATATGGATTGTACAAGAAAAACAATTTAACTAAATCGAATACAGTGTTAGTAGTTTATGGTCATGGCTGCTTTTTAAATAAAAAACCAGAAACCGGAATCGAAATTATGAAACAGCAGATGATGGCAAACTTAAGAACAACACCACTGCTTCAGCCATTTTTGGAACATTTTCGATTTGTTGATGATCGTGAAAAGTGGAAAGAGAACTTCGAAGTTGTGATGTCCTTCTTTAATTGGATTTTTGTGAATAATATTTTCATTTCTAAAAACGAAGCAAAGTCGATCGCTGATTGGTTTACATCAATTAAAAATGAAAGGTGGAAATGCTTTACGTATGAAAACCGTCATTTACAAAGAGGCAGGTGCCCAGTTACTAACCACCCAATGAACCTTTGTAAGTTAAATCCAGAAGAATACATGTGTTTGAAAAATAGCATTTCAGAATTTTTATTGGACAGTTCAGTCGACGACGTCAGTTTAAAATACATAAAAGATATTCCAAAATCTGCATCCTCACAGTTGTTTCACCATTCATCACTTAAAGATCTTAAGAAGTATTTGGAATATCTGCATGAAAACGGACCATTCGATCTAATCATTGACGGTATGAATTTCGCCCACCTACTGCTCAGTAGAAAAAAAAGTTTTTTCGGAAAGCATAAGCACAAGACTTCATTGAAAGAACTTGGGAATGTCCTCTATAATTACCGTAAGAAACCAATCAATGCAAACAAAAAAATTTGTTTAATAATCCGCAAGCATATGTACGATCATGTGAGAGTGGATGGCCAATTTTTTTATGATTTGTGTGATATTTATTTTGCTCCCAACAATCTTTCGGACGATGTTTTGCTTATCTACGGGGCGATATCAAGTGGACCACAATGTTTTTTTGCTAGCCATGATTTGTTTCGTGACTATCGTGCAAAAATTGCTCAGCAGTGTGATCTCCGGCTTGTTCGTTTGTTTGACAGATATCAACGCTCGAGACAGCTATTTTATCAACGTATTAATAATACGCAACACTTGCCGCACACTCCTGCCTTCGAGGCAGAAATTCAGAAAACCGAGGACTCCTGGTATTTTCCGTACTTTCCTGAACCAGCACTTGGCAATACTCCAACTGCGTGGCTGTGTGCGACGAAGAAAACGGATGTAACAAACTTTAAGTCGAGTCCAATTTAACATTGATATTACCGATTGTTTCAGTGGGGCTTCTGTAATCTTGCTATATTTCCATGTATAGTTGTAATCTTCTGTACTTTATACAAATATTATTCCCTCGCTTATTTACTAGCAAATCGATTATTGGTGTTTTATTTACGTATGTTATGCAATGGCAATCTACAACCATTACTGGGTGTATTGCAATTTGCTGCTGTGTGTTCTGCGAGTTGTGTCTAATATCGTCTTATGTTCAATGACACTACAAAGGTTATTGTACGCGAAGCAAACATATCGGTTTTGCCAACTGTAATATCTTTCATTACATGTTGTTGCTGGGTCTTGTTGGCATTTCATTCTGCTAAGTGATTATTTGCTGTGACAACACGAGCGTCAATGTTTTTTTTATAATAATCAATGTTTTGTAATAAATTTCAGAAACTTTGAAAATAATTAGAGCCAATCTTGAAAATGTCCTCACCGAAGTCTGGCGTTGAGTTGAAAGCGGGACATCCCCCTGCAGGTGAGTGAAGTCGATGCTCAGTAAAATTTTGCGAGATGGTGCAGCGTCTCTTATTAATATATGTAGCAGTTTATTTCCATCTCACTTCTAGCATGAAATCACTCAATAGTCTTTTAAATATCTTTTTCTTCACCAGTACCGCGTCTTGGCCTTATTTCAATACTTAGAGTTTGCAAAGAATTCTTACCGTGTTAAAACTTTTTTACTCAACTTTTATAAACATGCGCATAGTTCGATCAAAGTAGAAAGATCAAGAAACATTAAAATGCGCTTAAAGTAAGCACGGCAATTGCTCTCAGTTGTGTAGCATCTAAATGCGTCATACTTAGTAGAAGAACAAAAAATAGCGCACAACCATTAACTCGTTACAGTCAGAATATATGCTGACAAATGGACAGCATGTGCTGTAGTTAAAACTTGTTTTTTCAATAATTTTTCATGTAAACAAATTGTAGATTTTATCAATTTTTAAATAGGATTCAAAATTCTGGAAATATTTGGAGTTATTCTAGAATATGCAAGTATTAAATGAACATCCCTAATCAGAGAACAATGATCGTTAAGAGATGGTTTTATGCCGTCTTGAAGGAAACTTTTCGGCAGGTTTGGTTTTAGAAAGTTGTTTTAAATTTAACAGTAAAAGCTGGTGGAATGCGAATAAAAGGAGCTAGAGTACATGGAGAAAAAATTAACAAGGATGATTACGAATCTCCGTGGGAGGGAACGGCTATTAAGGAGTGAGTCAAATTATTTTCTCTGTTCGTATATTTTCTCTGTTTAGAGTTGCCAGTACTGAGGATGCAGTGTTTTTCTACCACAAGCACTGCAACCATACAGGGAAGTTACTGTAAAGTATCTCTTTACTGCACAACAACGTAGTGAGGGTGGAACTCTTGATCATTGTCACCGTAAACTTCGTACCAAATCGCTCCTTGGCGGACAAACTCCTTCATGAAATGCTTGCATTTGTTTTGCTAGTAAAGAGCCGGCTGTGGTGGTGTCTGGCGTTGTTGCGAATTGTCAACGAGATTTTCCAGCATCAGCAGTAAAGGTTGCACATGAGAAGCCGCATCCTACAGCAGTGAAACCGATTGTTAACAAGCAGATTAACCGGGCCATCCATCAACCGCGATAAACGAGGATTCGGTTGACTGATTACCAATTGCAGACTATGTACATACAAGCAACACGATATCTTGGTTTAAGTTTCTTCTGTAGCCAGACGGAATTATTTTGCATTGCTGTTATCAAATTTTGGTAATTGTCGAGAATAGTACAAGCACACACACTCTCCGGGTTGTAGTAGAGTTAATGGTGGGTGTTAACGGGCAGAGGAAAAGGATTTTATGTCTTGAGTTTTATCTTGATGCTGCTGTTGCGAATATGGTGTTCTTTATTGTAATGTTCCACATTATTATATTTGTGCAATTATGTTCCCCTCTTCAATCTGTTTGGAATTCCGTGTGTATTGAACTGTTGAATTTTTGCTATGCTGCCACTTTGTTGCAACTTGTCGAGGCAATGTGAACTATTTTGTCGGCCGCGCTGAGGCGCCTAAATAATGTGTTGACCTCAACCCAGGGTTGTGAAGAAAAAAGCTCCCTATACCAGAAAAAATGAGAAAAAAATTTTCCCCAGAAAAATGATGAAGCGTCAGTAATGTCCCCGATGTAAGATTGCTAGCTATTTATTTTGGAGCGTAGAAAAATGTTAGAACTTTATTCGTTTTGAATCGGTCTTCCTCTAATGCCTGGTCTACACTGAGGCAAGCGCGACTTAACTCTTGGTTTGTTTTGTTTTGGTTCAGTCGCAAGTCGCGCGCACAAATGGGTCGAAACAAACTATAGAGTTTAGCCGCGTTTGCCTTTGTAGATCAGGCTTAAGTATTTGCCTTAACGCTGAGGCTGCCTCTGTACCGGATGTAAAACCTTGCCTCAACCACTTCTATTGCCGACAGGCTTTCTGTTGAATCTCTTCGTTTGTAATTACATTTTTGCCATGTGGTTCGACTACAAACAAATCTGTTTCGTTGCCGTGTTCAGATTCTTCATTCAAATATACTTCGTTATTCATCAGTGCGCTGGTGGTATATTAGGGGCGATGTGAGCTGTTTATGTGGTAGCATAATTAAGCTTGTTATTGAAGAAAATTGTGAGCGAGAAAGCGATTGATTTGTTGTCGCGATTTGCGCTGATACGCAATCTTGAAGTGACTAATTCAATGATAGCATGTCATTTGCCACACCCAAAGTTTGCCGCGAGGGGATATCTCAAGGAAAAGGTTTTTGTCAACAAGCCCCAATCTTGAAGAGAGCTAAAGGAAAATATCACTAGAGAAATAAGGCCAGAAACTTTGGAAAAAGGTATGGCAGAGATAATCAAAAGAGCTCAAACTTGTGAAGCAGAAAATGGAAGACATATGCAGGATGTTTTTTTTCACATTAACCAATACAAGTTTTTCAAGCTTACTAAGGTAAATTTGTGATAGAAAATAAATTTTATCGCTTTTGTTTATGATACTATAATTTCATGCATATAACTGTTAAAATAAAAAAGTTATTTAAAATTCAAATGGGTCAGTGATTTTTGGCCCATCCTGTATATTTAAAAAGTTGTTTTTATTTTTTTTCATGATATCGTTATGAAGTGGACTGGCGAGCATCACACATTATTGCTGAAACATTTTTCAAAAGCAACGAATCGGTAACTGCAACGCAAAGAGCATTCCGTTTTCACTTTAGGATCAAAGGGCATGATCCTTTACCTACCCGTAACACACGTGTAGATAGATAGAGTATTACGTGTAGGTAGAGGATCATGAATGCTACGTGTAGGTAAAGGATCATGTATTTTGATCCCAAAGTGCAAACAATATGTTCTTTGCGTTGCAGTTACGGATTAGTTGTTTTGTGAAAAATATTTCAACAATGAATGCATGATGCTCGGCAAGCCTGTTCATGAGAATGTTCTAAAAATAAAATTTTTTTAAATATCAAAATTCATTTTGGTGTATATAAAATAAAATAGCGTTATATGCGCATTCGGACAGTATAAAGTTTTATAATTTATTTATGTTTGCCTTTTATTAAGCCTCCAAATGTGTCAGATCATTTTAGTCTTCCCTGTATAAGGCAGCACTTGACCAGATTCCTCATCTTGTACCACAGGCTGAGATGGGCAACCAATAGTAGCGAATTTGGCTTGTCTGGTTTTGTTTTCAACTGCTACTGATTTGACTTTTGTGATTAGCTGATCAACATCTCAATAGTGAGATTTGACTTTGACAGCACAGTTGTACAATAAATGTACCACACATATCACAAAAAACAGCTTAGAATACAGAGATTTTAGACGGTATTTCACCTGCAACCACCTTATATTTTGCAGCATCAGACAATGAAAGACAGCGTTTCTGTTTATTCCAAGTGATCTAAAAACATCGTCAACTGCTTGAGCAATGCTGCTGCTATATGGCGCACATGGTGGAAGTTGACAATCATACAAATAACTGATATGAGGTATTTTTAGGCTTCCAAATAGAATATTTAAATATTGTATGCGAGATAGATTGCTCTCACCAACAACCAGAATAATTTGTTTGTCATGTACAACATTTTTTGTCCGTTGTTTCCTTTTTCACAAAATCCGTCTTGCTGCTCCTAAAAAACGTTTGGGAAATGTGAGGGATTAGTAGTCCAGATCGGCTGCCTAACGCTTCATGGTCTTCGGAGGTATTTCGATGACTTTCAACAAGAAAGTGTTTGTTGCAAGAAACTGTACCACTGTTCAAATAGCAATGTCATTCGTTGTTGGGACTTTTCATAAATTCTTCAAGGAAATCTCAAGTACGGATTGAATTTTAGAGTTTTGGTAGCATTACTTTTGGCATTATTTAAAAACCTAAATCACTAACTAAAGAAAATCTGAATAAATACGTCACCTCACCCTTTTGACAGTTGATTCCACAGTAGAATAGTAAAACACCATCAGTTAGTGAGCTTGCACACAGCATGAATAAACTATTTACTCTTTCTTTATTTGCGTAGATCAAAGATTTAAGCTTAAATAATGAAAAGATGGTCTTAGGTAGCATTGTAGATGACTCTTCGCTATATTGTAAACGATTTTACCAAACAAATATACAGTGCTGCACCTCCTAATTGTCGGAACTATTCGATTGCTACACAGTCGCCCATAATTTTTTCGGACATTAATTATTGCACCACAATCGTTTAATTGTGACAGCAAGTAGAAATTTTTACTATCGTACAAAAAATTGGCAAGCATTAGCCTACGAGTTTAAACAAAAAAGTCGAGTAAGTTTCATCACAGTTATCTGTATTTCTCACCAACACAAAAGAAACCTTTTGACCAACAGTATTAATTATAAAAGATTTGCTTTGCTACCCCAAAAAATTGACCTAACGGTAAAAATTGGCTTTTCATGGGCCTATCATAGTAAGAATATGAACTTACTCTTTGTGTTCAGTACTCTACCAAAAAATCACGCAGCACAAGCTTACTACCAAAAAATTAAGTTCATTTAAAAACTTGCCCTTGTCATGATTAATAAAAACGCTTAATGTTGTTTATGGATGATAAAAAAAATTTAGTCAAAGTGCAGGAATACTGCCTAGCATCCATGTCCCAGATATCAGTTCAGCCGGTGTGTAGTTTGACCCGCGCTGTGGACGTTAAGGACGAGGAATAAGAAATTACCATTCAATGATAAAGCTGCAGCATTGTCTACTCAACATCTTTATCAAGATTTGATAGAGGTCTAAAATGCGTTTAAAGTTTGTAACAACTTCAAAATGAAATACTGATGCTCCTTGCCATAGTTTGAAAGAGCTTATAGATTTAATAGAGGGAAGGATTTAAAATCAACTTCTTCCTGATAAGGGGAGTGAAGCTTTACGAAATGCAATGAATGATATATATATATATATATATATATATATATATTGCTAGCTCCAAGTGGTTACGATCGATAGAGAGCGTCTTATAAGGGAGAAACAAAACAACAAAGCGAGTGCTGAAGACGCGAGGCTTCCGGAGGAAGCAATGCTATAGGAAGGTTGCACGCACGTGATCAAACGTCATCAAAATGCGCTTTCGAAAAATCTGGCTGACCAGATTCAGAGATTTTGCATTGAATAGAATAGGGGTGATATCGTTTCTTGCAAATTAAATGAAGAAACGTGAAAGTTGTTAAATGAACGTTAAATATGTTGTTTTATTGATGTTAAAGAATGAATCTAAGGTCAAAGTAAGATAAGAGGTGCCAAGGTTTGCTTGTTATTGCTAATAGTTGGGCTAATTTTATGGGCTAAACATGCAGGCTTATTTGTAGCCAGCTTTTGTGAGGGTTTCATATTCGATTAATCAGCGTGTTTGGGAATGCTGAGTTTAAGTTAATTGTAATGTGTAATTTATAGAGTATATTTAGTGGCATAAGCATTCTGAAAAGTTGAAAACTTAAGTTATACTGTAGCCTAAATGATATGGCAAACTTCTGTACCGTTTGTCATATGCTGGATTAGTTATTGTTGGATAAAACCAGTATGTTTTGAAATTTTTTGTCAATAGTGATTGCAGGCTAGTCATATTGATATGTCAGATGTAATTTTGTGATCTTAACCACTCCTTAAACAATTGTTTGGGCTATTACCTAGGCTGCTGGCCAAGGGTAATGTAAAAATTACGGTACCGATTTATTTATTCATGCGTATGAGCTCATGCTCTGTTTGCATGTCTTTCGTCACACTGGGTCACCACGACGGGTAAACTGCTTGGCCCCACCACCTGTTTGCCACATAAAGATGGAGGCATACCGTTAAATGCCTTGCTCATGGACACAACGAGTAAGTTTGCCGGCAAGCTTACCGCACCGGTAGTAATGATCAAATAATGGTTGCTTTTGCTAAAGTACCGACTGGTATCTAATTGGTATAGTTTATTTTTAAGTGAGGAGCAAATGGTAGTTAGATGGCACTTCTCTTAGGGGCAATTTTTAAAAATTAGCACACTGTGCTAAGCTTATACTAGCCAACTGAAAGACCAAATCTCAACCAAATTGCTTTTCGTCAAATTTATTTGCTTACGAGAATCCAACTAGTAATAATTCCTTTCAAATTTTAATTAAATTTTCATTAGTTTTCAAAATAACCCCAAAAGTTGGTGTTCGCCCTATACCTTTCCAGCATAAATTAGAGCTTTTGGTCAGCCAGTTTTTTTGGCGCGAAATGTGTGACGTCATATGCAACCTTCCTATTGAGAGGTATTTTCAAATTCACAAAGCCATCCCTGGACGCGTTAATATGAATGATAATAAAGTGCAATTCTGTCTGTGCGTACGTACGCTTTAACACCACCGAAGCCACCGGACGTAGAAACATCAAATTTGGCACAATTGCTTAGGCTACCACCTCGGGCTCGAGTTACTGTCATAGAAGTATTACCGACGTCATCATGACGTCATGATCAAAGAACTTTTTTTGATTTATATTTCTTGGCTGAGCAAAATCGTTTTCGACTTAAACTAAAGCTAGCATCCAGCCTATCACTTTACAAAATGTTTCTTTCCTTTGCGGTATAAGATGACGTCACAATCAACGCTTGATTGCGTAATTTGTTAGTTGCATTTCCTCAAAAACTACTGGCTGTAAAAAGACGATTAAACGCATTTTCAGAACGCATTAATAACGTGCTTTCGATAAAAACAACTCTAAAACAATGAATAACAGGCTTTCGATAAAATGAACTCTACAACAATTTAAGCTCATTTGACAATGCAACTAGTAATTCTTTATTTAAGCATTTTAAGCCTTCTAAGCATGCTTCTTCGCTCTTTCTCTCGCACGCCTACAACTCGCTCTATAATGCCATAATGCCGTCAGGCACAATAAACGCAGTCTTGCGCTAACGTAGATCATAATATGATGATTTTTTCAAAAATTAAATATTTTTGCAAATTACTTTAATCAAAAACTGCTTTGCAGCCTCATTTCTCAGCCAACTTTCAAACATTTTTCACTAGATTAAAAGGTATTTCAACACAATTTCGATAGTAATCATTATATTTTTTTAGTATTAGTTTTTTTTACTAAACAACGTAACATTATCAAGGGTAGTGTAACTTTCTACCACTCCCTAAAAGTGGTAAGCCGAGTAAAAACAATTAGTTTAATCAGTAAAAGTCATGATAAGGCACTAACAGTTAGTGTCCTTTGAAAGCATTGGAAGTGTGCTTTCAAGCAATATGTGACTTTTATAAGTTAGAGCTAAGGATTACTTTACAATGGCTGATCAAAAATTGGTTGCCATACCATATGCTCTATTTTTGGTTAAACAATTTTTCTACTTCACATAACAAACTTCCAATTGTTTAACAACGTCAGTTGCTTGGTACATTTTGACTACTTTTCCTCACTAGCATGGTTCTTCGCCATTATTTGTTTCCGTTTTCAAAAACATTCAACAAAAAATGAAGTCTCTAAGCGTTTACAAAATGTAGACTACCGGTTAAAACCACACAAAGTTATGGTGTCTGCATTTCATAAAATTGAGATTTCTACAAAAAGTAAGTCCTTTAGTACATTTCATCTGTACTTTCTTGATTGCATGAATCTTTGGCAATATCCATCAAAATATTCAAAGAGATTCATCAAAAAATGAAGTGTTTGACCATTTTAAAATGTAGCCAACTACAAGCACAACATTTGGTGATATCCAAAGAAAAAAGGAGGACAACAAAGACAATCCTTAGTAAAAAGAACAAAGCCAATTTTTGTTGCAAAGACGAAACATGACCAATCTAAAGAGCATAAACATGAGATTTATTTGCAATTCTGAATAAAAAATAAAGCCAAAATGCTGGCAAACATTCTACTAGAACGCTTCGTTTTTACTCTAAATGCATCATCAGTTGAATAAATTGTAACTTCAGTAAAACGTTTTAATAAAATGTTTACCAGCGAAAATGCTGATGATGAGCGGCAACGTTCATCCTAACCCTGTCTCGTCTTTCCCTCTTCAGTGTGCGCTGGAAATGTGACCTGACGGGGTAGGTCAGTGAAATGCTGCACATGCTCTAATTTGGTTCATTTAAAGTGCTCACTACTCTCCTTTTCTAGATTCAGAACTCTTGGCAGCTCTCACTCCTGGAACTTCCCTCCCTGCTGCGTTCCTGCTTTTTTTGGGGATCCTACACCTACGAGCACTGTGACTTTCTCTTCGGACTCCTCCAGCTGGTATACCTCCACTGCTCAATCTGGCTCATCTGGCCCCCTTCTGCTAATGCAGCACTCGCACCCCACCCTAGCCTTTAAACCTCCTATCCTTTTTCCGCCCACTTTGTATCTTCTCCCTCTGCACCCTCACCACCGCCTCATGCTCCAGGCTGTCTCTCTTTACCTCCTGCTTCCTCTTTCCCTCTATAACTCCCTCAGGGTTCCTCAATGGAATGCTAGGAGTCTCCAAGCCAGGAGCGCTGAAGTGCTACACTTTATTTCGTCTTATCCCGTTGACCTTATTTGTATCCAGGAATCTAACCTTACTTCATCTCCCTCTTTCCGGATCCCTGGATTCTCTGCTCTGCGATCCGATGGCACCCACTCCGGATCAGGTATTTTTTCTACTGATGTCACAGACGCTAGCGGCGGCGTCATCATTATCGTCAGGCAGGGCTTATTCTTCTCTGAGCCTTCTATTTCCTCTCTTTCTTTGCTTAACCCCTCTTCTTTTTTCACGCGTATGAGCTCATGCTTAGTTTGCATGTCTTTCGTCAGACTCAGCATGTTGTAAAAGACGACTTTTGGATACCTATCAGTGGCAGTCCTCCTTGTTGGTGGTGGGGATACCAGTCAGTCAAGACTCGTTCGAAATGGGCTGCCATCTTCCCCCTAGCCTAACCCCTACTCTGATTATGTAGAGGTCAACATCTTTCTAAACGACTCCTCTTCGCTCTCATTCCTTGATGCTTATGCTTCCCCTATTCGCTTTTCTCCGAAGAATAGCAGAATCAATTCCTTTTCTTCCTCCATTCTTCCCTCCTACGTGGAGGCGGAAGCGGTAGAATTTTCGCGCTTCCGCTTCCACAGAAAAAGGACCGCTTCCACATCCCTGATTGTGACAGCATGCATGTGGGTTAGCTTAATACAATAAAACTGGCAGATTGGTTACAAAAGATTTTGCTATGTGAACCGACAATAACAACATAGAAAGAAAAAAATCATTAAATTATGAGCGAAGTGAATAGAGGCAGTTTACCATTCACTTATGATTGACAGAGATTAAAACGCTCTTTTTTGGCATTTGTGTTTTTGCAATGGCATTTTGCAATATCAAAATAGGTAAAAAAACTTTCAACTTAAAAAGACATCTAGAACGAAATCATCCAGAAGTTTACAAGGAAGTGGATGGCCCAGACAGACAAAATAACAGTGCAGGGTCAAAAAATCAGTATGAAACAAATGATAGAAACTCAAGAGAAACGATTGCAAAGCTTTTTTCAAATGAAAAATTTACAATATCAATAACCAAGGATAAATTTAAACAGCATGTCATTGCAATGGTAATAGGAAATGGGATTCCATTAACAATTTTTCCTTAAAAAGATTTTTAGGATTGAATGGAGAACTGGCAGGAAAACTAAGACTGTCCTTGGATAGGCATGAAATTAGAAATATGGTTATAATACAGCAGCGACAACGAAAAGATGAAATGAAAGAAGAGCTTAGTGACAAATTTGTCTTTCTCAAAATAATGGCTGCACAAGACACAGGGTTAATTATCTTGCCATAAATGTGCAGTTCATCAATTCCAAAAACATGCTAGACATCAAAACACTAGCAGTACGTGATACTCAAGCACAACATAGCAGTGAATTTCTGCGGCACACACTTGAAACAGTTCTCAAAAATATCGATCTAAAAAACAACAGGTTTTGGCAATTGTCACCGACAATTTTTCCAACATGGCAAGATCAGTGGAAAAATTTAACGAAATGGATGATTTACCATAAGTTGAAGCTAACGAGGACGGCAGTGGTTTGGATGAAGTTTTTGATAGTGCTTTGTCAGGAATGGTGGATTTTTCGACAACGACTCATATGCGATGTGGGGTGCTACACTGCAGTTAGCTATTCGTGATGGCCTCAAGGGAAAACATGTGGATAGATTTGTCAGTAAAGTTTGCCACGTTGCTATAACTGCGAGAACACCACAGATGGATGCCATTTTGAAGCAGAAATTTAAAAAAGGTGAAATCATTCACCAAGCAACAAGATGGGGTAGTACCTACTGTACCTTATAATCCAGCAATTATTGGAATCAAAGGACGCTTTACTGGATTTGGCACACTCTGACCTCACGCCGACAGATTATCAATGAAATGAAGTCAAACAACTAGAAGAATTGCTGTGGCACCCTTTTCTCACAACAAAACAAATGCAAACTGCACATTTAACACCAGGTTCTTTCTACAAAGAGTGGAAGACACTAATTTTCAAGCTTTTGCATATTGGTGGCAAGTTGGCTGATGCAATCAGAGCATGTATGCAACACAGAGAGGCAAAGTTTATGAACAATGATGTGCTTTTGTCGGCTATATATGTTGATTCTAAATACAGAATAACCTTAAACAAAGAACAACTAGAAAGAATCAGACGTACATTGGTTAATATATTCATTGATATGCAGAATTTCTCTAAAATAAATGAAACGTGTAAAAACACCCCATCTCTATTATCTCTAAGTGAGACATTATCGACAGCTTCTTTCTCTGATAATAATTTGGATTTCAAAAAGCAACTGGATATGCAAGCTAAGAGGCAGTGGCTTAAAAAAGAAATTTCAGATGAACCAAATTTTGATGCTACTTTTAGAGAAAGTTTTGAAAAGGCATTAGTCAAAATAGAAAAGATTGACCGATCATCTAAACTGACTGTTCTCCAAGCCATAGAGCATTATCCATAAATTGTTCAGAAGGTTGCTTACACTGTTACTGCTCCGCCACTTACCCAAGTTAGTGTGGAACGGTTGTTTTCCGCTCTGCATCTTATTAGATCTGACCTACGATCATCAATGAAGGAGGATTCGATTAAAACGAATTTGTTTGTGAGATCAAATTATTTGCTTTGAACTTCTTTTATTTTGTGATTTTACTACAGCAACACATTACATTTCAAAAAATATTTCTTGTTTTATTTGTTCTGGTTCAAATTGTTTTACATTTTTGAATTGGTGATTTGTGATTATTTATTATTGTTCTTTGTCCGAGAATAAAAGCATAAAAAAAAGTCAGCAAGAATATGGCTTCAATTGTTTTTTGTTTATCTTATAGAAAACTTCTAAAGGGTGACGATAGTAGTTTATGAAGATAGTGATTTAAACACTTAAGTGACTTGGGCTGGGGAACCGGAGCCGGAGCTAATGGGTGAGTTCCTGATAGCTCCGGAGCTAGTGGTGATTACTTGATAGCTCCGGAGCTAGTGCTCTTTTACAGCGGCTCCCCAGCCTTGGCTGCCATCTCTTTTTTCTTCTGCTGCTGTTTCGTTTTGTTTCTTATTATGCTGTTCTAGACAAAAATAAAAAATTTCTACTATCCCACTGCTACTTGACGCACAAGTTGGCTAATTACCTCGAGTCCCTGCTGCGAAGAAGGTCGGCGAAATAAACAAAAAACAGCTTGGAAGCAAGAAACGCTCAAGTATTTGTGTTGGCGACCTGAAGGAAAAATTTAACTTGAGGAATTGCAGATAAAAATGGTAGAAGCAGGTTTTGTTGGGAAGATGCGGAGAACGTATTTACAATGCTGTAGCAATACAAAAACCTCGCAAGACATTGAAGCAAGAAATAATGAGTATTGAAGAAAAAGATGCTTCGAGGAAAAGAAACTGCGGTCAAAGGCGACTCCAAAGACGATAAGAATAAAAGGAAGAGAAGAAATTAGTTGAGAGACAAGCTGAGGAATTAAAGATTGAAGCTCAGATGAATTGTTTGGGGAGGTCATAACAGTTCAAATCATTTCTTTTTTCTTTCTACACCACCAGATCAATGCACATTATGTACATCAAACATATATGTAGTGATAATCGCAGCACAAGAAAATCAAAAGAAAAAATGCGGCAAAACAAAAAGATGTTGAGATGGGCGAAAAATGGGTATTTATGGAGAAAGAGATCACTATATGTTGGCACGACCGTTCACCTGATTTTTTCGTGTAAAATTATGTAATAATAAAAGTAATTTCGATGACTCCGAGTAATGCTTTATGTTAGCCGAAGTTGAGAGGAAGACACCAATGTTTCAGTCATATCATTCCGTTTTATGTCATATCTATAAGAGTTTTGACTGAAGGGAAAGAGATTTAGGGGTTCTGATGATCGAGTCATCACTGGCACGTTGCCGATTTTATCTGTACTTTGGTTTTGGCAACTCTGTTTTTCATGCATGGTTTGCGCGTTCTTGGTGACAACTAATAAGCTTGGAATATTAACGGACCGGAACGCACGACAATACAAATCAAACAGCGGTGTCTTTAAAAGCGTAGTTAGCTACCTTTCGAAACAATGTTTCTAGTTTAAACAAGTCTTCCTTTTGTTATTGAATTGTGTATACAGAAGCAGATAGCAGGTTTTAAATTTAACGGATAAATTGTTATTGGTGGACTTAAATCATTGATTGATGACTAATGACAATCAGGAAATTAAGATATCATTACACCAAGCTATAAATATCCAACACATGTTTAGCTGTTTAGAGCTAGTTGCACGCACACGTAGTGTATGGTAGTCAAGTGAAAGTTAGGTGCTGTATAGTCTTTTAAAATTTAATGGTTAGCCGTGAAATTACAGAGATAACATTACGTAGCTGAGTTATGCAGTATTTGGGTAAATTTGTTGACAAAATGTGTAGCTAGCCATCAGTGATTCAGTTCGGAAAATGGCACCAAATGCAGTAAAACCCCGCTTTAACGTGACAAACATTTTACTGCCTATTATAGTGTTTAGTGTTTTGTTTCAACGTGACGTTTCTCAGCTATCATACACTTGATTGCAGTTTTCAAGTCTTGTAAGTGGTTGACTTGTTGAAATTCCACTGTAGTTGTTGGTCAGTTATTTTGATTTATTCTTGGGATTTTAAGTTAAATTACTTTTATGCGTTACCTAGACAATCTGCTTGCACAATACATTTGCTTAGTTTCAGTTCGGTTGTGCAGAGTGTAATGATAGATTTTTCTGATTTAAACCAGTGCAACCAACATGTCTACATTAGTTTTCAGAACGTATACAATGTAGAATCTTGTAATGTAACAGTTGTAGTGTTTGTATTATTTTATCTGTTTAAGATGAAACGCAACATGAGCCGACCTCGAGAAAGCAAATCTGATGAAGCTTTTCCAACGCCAGCATCACGGAAGCAAATGTCTAGCAGTAGAATCCCTTCACCAACTAGAACTCCTGCTTCATACAATCGACGAGGAAGCCAGGCATCTACTCCACAAAGGTTGCTTATTTTTAGTTTATTTAAAGATCTTGTAATCTTTGTAACAAAAAACCTTCATGGCTACTTTCCAGTAATAGAAATTTGATTTCCATTTACAAATTTTCGGTAGTGCAGAATGTTATAGGTAATTCCAATAACACAGCAGTAAAAAACATTGTAATGCAATACAAAGAAATATGCATAACTCATGACCAATTAATATTATGCTGCAAGCACAATTTTGCAATCAAAAAGTTGCCTACAAGCCATCAAAATTGCTAGAAGTTTAAAATATTTGAGAATCCAAATTAATTATCAAATTGTCAGGTACACAACTTTTGGCTTAAAGAGATCTAAGTTATGCAATAATAAAATTGCAATATTCAATACAGTGACAAATTTTATTCAGGAAAGTTATACACAGAACGACTTTTGCTTAGACCCATTGCAAAGTTGCAGGTACAACTTGCTTTGAGCATTTCTGTGGTAGGCTTTGCAACGTAGCATGAAGGATCCTTGACAAAAAAGCCTGTTTGTAAACATGCTGGTAATGTGTTGACATTGAACTTGCAAACTCTCGATTCCAAGTTTATTTTTACCATTGTTGGAAAGAATGTCGTTATCTTTTATTTGTGGTGTAGCTTGAACTAGAATTAGATTACCAGAAGTTCCTGGGATTATGCAATTTTTGAATATTTCTAAACCTTTTTGATCGGCACTCTTTATGCAAAACATGTCAAGAGCAGTTTTACTATTTTCTATAACTGATTTTTCATTTTCTTGCCTTGCGTCTTATTAATATTGTCTTTATTAGAACAGTCAAATTATCTCAATCAAAGATTATTTAGAAACATAGGGACTAGAGTTAAAATGTAAGGAAGCTGTTTCACTTTTACCTTCAAAAAATAAGATATCGGATTCTTTCCAGAAATTTTGAGGCCTAAAGTAGCCCCTGCTCACTCAAAATAAAAAAGCTTACTTTAGATTTTCTGTCTTTTTAGTTGTGGAGTGTCTTTCTAAGTCTATATATAAAAATAATCCCCTTATATTGGTTGAACTACTGCCCACAGTAGATGCTTGCTTTTTGTGTAGTTGTTCATGGTAAATATTCAGCTTGAAAATTTACTGCATGTGCATGTAGGTGTCAACTCCTGATCTCATCATTTTTTTCTACCATCCAGGTCCAGGTCTTCCAGCCGATCACCACTTCGTACTGGGGCTGTCAGTCCGACCTACTCCTCCAAAAGTTTAGAAAATTTGAGTCCAATACATCCGATTGATTCACGAGTCTCCCGTTCACATGAGAATCATCCAGGTAACTGAGATTTTTAAATTTTTGATATAGCCTTTGCTTTAAGTTTAACGACTCAATTTTTTTAAATTACCAAGCTAATATTGTTTTGAACAGGTTAGTTAACAAGAGACATTTCGGTTGGTTTCGTGTATGCACCATCCATTTGCAATCATGTGCTAATTAAACTTTAAAAAATTCTATTTAAATTAGGTTGAAAATGGTTGGTTTGCATTTACCTAAACGTCCCCTGCGTAATTATGGAACTTTAAATAATATTGGTCCTAGAACTGTATTTGTAATTAGAAGTTTTAGACGGTGCTATTTTTTAGCGCCGAGATTCAACTTAAAATTAACTCTTTGGATTGAAAGTTTAAACTGCTTTAGCTTTGTAACATGATGTTAAAGTTTCTGACGGGTTTTGTCACCACCTAAGTTTGTACCACTGCAGTAATTACTTATCAGTTCATAATTACTAGACACGCTGGTTTGATGGTGGATTATGTTGGCGTCAATTTTAATTTTATTGTTGAATGAATTTTGTGATTGCAGGTAGTACTGGATCAGGTAGGAACTTAGTTCGTTATATCACGCCTGAACTGATCAAGAGACTGGCCAAGGAAGAACAGCTGGAACATGTCAAAACTTTAACTTTCTCACTCAGTGGAGAGAAGAAAATTCGAGTATGTTTACAACGTTTATCATGAGACTTTTGTCACACAAAGTGAAATTCTACTTCTATATTTTGGATGAACTAAACAAAAGTTGCGCATATTTCATCTTTTTGCCTCGGTTAAGCCTTTATGGTTACATGAGAAAATATAATTTTTGCCGTTATATATAGAATTTGTGTTGAGTCCTGCTTTAAAACTGCCGTCGCTTTTTCCGTTGGAATTGTTGCGAAACATTTCTTTTCAAAAGCACGATAGTAGCGAGATCATGAGAACAGTGTGGTTTGTGCTGTCACTGTCCTTTGCCATTTGGATGTCATTGTCCATACCCCATTTGGAAAATGAAACTTTAAATAGACTTGATGAGGCATAGTTTTACAGCGAGGAGTTTGTTTTTTTAATACCTTTATTTAAAAAGAAAAAACAAGAATATAAATCGCAGATGGGGGTGGGGGGGAGTAGAGGAGATTGACGTGCAGTGTCAAGCGTATCGTTACGCATCATTGCAATCTATGGTAATGTGCTTTGGCGTACATTGAATGCATTCGTTGAGGATTTTTGGTTTATTGAACGAGCGATTATAGAAGCGCCCAGCTCATGAAGGGTTTGAAATATAATATTTTTTGCAGTACATCGAAAATTTGGAAGGGCTCAAGAATTTGAATTCATTGAATTTGAGCGGGAATGTTGTTCAACGCATGGAGAAAATTGACCATCTAATCAACCTACGTCAGCTCAATTTATCAAACAATAAAATTGAGTAAGCTGTTATTAACATCTAACAGCAACGACGTTGATATGGGCATTAGCGTTAATTAATAGCAGTTCAGGACGTTATCTCGCAAGCAGTGGACTGACCGACACGTGGAACTGCCCGTCAATGAAGATGCATTCATGCTCTTCAATTTTTTGAGTTCGTTTGTAACGAATTGCTCGTCAAGTCTGATTGACAATATTTTTGACCTCTACCCAAACCCTAACTTACTTGCACACGATATAAATCACTTATGAGAAGATCTATTCTCTTCCATTACCAGAAGCTACATTTATCGAAAACTGATCCAAATTTATGCCGCAAAAGCAATTCGTTCACATTCGACAACGCATATATTGCGGTAGTCCACTGCAATGTTTCCCAGCCTTTGTTGAGCTGCGGTACATGTTTTGCATCAACAAAATACAGGGCACACCACCGCACACCGCATAATCGTGTGACAAAACCTATAAATAATTAAATAAAATGAAAATCTGGTCTCAAATTAACGACTTGATATGAAATGTGAGCCAGTTCAGTGCTACACAAAGCCGATATTCTTGCAGGATTTAAGGAGAGACGCACATACCAACATTGACTTCAACTTAATGCTCCTACTTTTTTTGGTTTTTATCACAGTTATGGTTGAAAAGCCCAGCTTACGTAGGCAAGTTGTGGAGAAAGGTAGCAGAGCAAAAATATCTCCATTTTTGAGAATGGAAAGTTATTTTCAACAAACAACGATAAACTAGCGCGTTGACGTAGTAGTTGGAGCGTCCGCTTTGCAGTCACTAGTCCATTGTTCAATTCTCTTGTCGAATCAAATCAAAAAACTTAGAAACAAAGGTGTTTACAGTTTTTCTGCTTGACGATTAGCACGAAAGGGATGGTGTGGAGAAAAGCTCTACGAGTTCGCTTGTTGTGTCTTTAAATGAGGCCCTTAACTGGATTCCCCCATCTCTATGTGGTAGATAGGTGGTGGAACCAATGAGTCTGGCCTTCGTGGTGGTCTAGTCTGATTAAAGACATGCAAACATAGCATGAGCTTATACGCATGAATCAATGAGACAAAAACTGTGCAAAGCTAGATCGTCTAGGCTAAGCTTTAGACCAAAATATTTTATGTCTATAATTGCTTTGTTGTGAAATCGAAATGTTCATCGGTGCAACATTTAACGCAATGTTCTTTCGGCAGAGTAATTGAAGGAATTGAATCGTTGGTCAATTTGCAAGTGTTGAATTTGGAAGGAAATTCCATTAAACGAATCCCACTGTGGTTGGTGAAGAAGCTCAGATGTCTTCGTTCTGTAAAACTCGCTCGCAATAACATATCATCTGTGAGTACTTTCTTTCAGCAACTTTGCGATCGCAAAGATACTTATTTTATTAAAAATCTTCTGAAATTAAAACTTAACTTCAATTATTCCCGTGAGTAACCGTAACATTACTTTTCAGCTAACCGATGTCGTGAGGCTTCGCGGTTTGCACGACCTCCACCTCCTGACAGTAGCCAGCAACCCCTTATGCGACCTCCCACACCATCGCTCTTACATCATCTTTCATTTGCGCGTGCTCAACCAGCTCGATGACGTCACTGTGACGTCATCGGAACGCAGCGAGGCGACGTCGCGATTTTCTCAAGGTTGGTGCTGGTAGTTGTACGCGTCAGGGCGTTTTGCGTAGTTTGTTAACTGTTATTTTTAGTATTTCCAGAGAGTTGTGATAATTGAAGCGTAATTGAAATGAGTTGGTCAGGATGCGGACCAAGTCAAGCGCTGTGGTTTCAGACCGAAAAGACATATTTGTGAAAAATTGAAATTTTGTATCTTGAATCATTAGTGGGGGGGCGTTCAAATTGAATCAACTTAAAGCAATAAGATTCTGATTTACAGTTTTAAAGTTGTGAATTTAAAGACTGTGTGAGCTGTCCGCTGACGTTATCATGCAAACGAAATGATGTCAACTTACTGAACTTATCAAACATAATTTGCTCGGATAGTTTTAGCAACCTTGCGATCTTCCTAGCCAACAACCACCCATACAGATTGTTATGCATATAGCTGTCGTAGCAAGCTATCGGTTATCTGAGCCCAAAGTATGAGCTTGAAAGCATACAACTATCACGCTAGGTAATGCCACGCCCTACTGACAGCCTTTTGACTTCAAGTTGGACGCTCAGCCCGCCGCCCCACACCGCTGGCCACAATTAGCCTGAAAGTTGTATCTTTATGATCCATGCAACTCCTAGCTTCTTTTTACAGAGGAGTATGATCGTTTGACGCGGGAACTGCAAAACACCAGCAATCAGTTGCAACAATCGCAAGAAATTCAAAATAAATCAATGGAGGAGCTGGACATGATGGCGGCGCAGTTGAGGGAGTATGAAGAGAGAGAGGGGAGAGGGATAGAGAGCAGGGATGAGATGGAAAGGGAGCTCGATGCCAAAGATGAGCTTGTAAGTAATTGTCATATTCTGTTACTGCTCGCAATTTCACTAACACGCAAGTTGCAGAAATTGTTTGAAAAATAACCAAGCTTGTTGATATTTGCTAAAGTTTTGCATTTCACCTCTTTTTTTTGTGAAACAGTGGCGTTTTGCTGCAGAAAGCATTACAAGGTCTTTATTAACCTCACGATTTCCTGCTACATCTGCTAACTCAAGTAATTAGATATCAATCCTTGACTGAACTTAGCTCATTCGTCTAGTTCTTGATCGACTCTGTAATCTTTTCGTTGCACGTGCGTTTTCGGCACTTAAGTGAGGCTCATCACTGCTGTATCTTACCCAGCAACCTCTTATTTTTGCTTCTGTTTAGTTGAAACGAAAAGCTAAGGAATTACAACGAGCACAAGCCAAGCAATATCAACTCGAACAAGAACTTGCTTTTTTCAAACTTGATGCAAAATTTCAACCCCTCGATGTAAGTTGCGTTGAATATTGTCTACATTTGCTGGTACTAAGTGTCCCTTTCGTTAACAGATTGGAATAATTAATTTACTTGCCCAGCTGATGTAAAAGACAGATATTAGCTACCAGCCAATCCCAGTATGCCTTGTTGGGGTTGGCAATAAGAAGCTAATCGAGAATCTCTTTTGTAATGACGACTTCGTCGTCCAGTTTCTCCCAAATTTAAACTCACCTGACAAAAGTGGAATGTGGACTGTTGTATGTGTTGTATGAATGTGATAATTATACGATTCGAACCGATCCGAAAAAATAGTGACGTCATTCAAACCCGAACTTGATCCTAAAAACTTTTAAAATTTTAAACCGTATTCTTATCCTGTTTAAACCTGTTGTAACTTGCAATGTTTAGAAATGTACGTTATACGTAATTTTCAAAAATAAAATACTATGCTAAACTTGTCCATATTTGTGTATCTACAATGTGTCAATTTTTTCTAGCAAAGCATTGTTTTGTCTGGTTTCGTCACTTTTTAATGGAGCATCTTACACAAAAGAAAAATTAAAAAATGGGTCCATTTAAGGGGCTCACTGCTCTCCTTTTCTAGATTCAAAACTCTGGGCAGCTCTCACTCCTGGAGCTGTCCTCCCTGCCACGTTCCTGCTTCTTCTGGAGATCCCACACCTACCAACTCTGTTTCTTTCTCTTTGGATTCCTCCAGCTTGTATACCTCCACTCCTTGACCTGGCCCATCTAGCCCCCCTCTGCTAATGCATCACTTCCGCCACACCCTCGCCTTTAAACCTCCTACCCTTCTTCCGCCCGTCTCGTATCTTCTCCCTCTGTTGCCTCCTCACCCCCTAATGTTCTTGGCTGTTTTCCTATTTCTCCTGCTTTCTCATCCTCCCTGACTCGCTTAGGGTTCTTCAATGGAATGCTATGGTCTCCTAGCCAGGAGCACTGAAATTTTACACTTTATTTCGTCTCATCCTTTTGACTTTATCTGTATCCAGCAATTCAACCTTGACTCATCTTACTCTTTCCGGATCCCTGGATTCTCTGCTCTGCGATCTGATCGCATTGACTCCCGGTCTGGCATTCTTTCTCCTGTTGTCCCACACGCTAGCGACAGCGGCGGCGTCATCATTTTTGTCAGACGGCTTATTTTTCTCCGAACATTTTACCTCCCCTCTTTCTTCGCTTTACCCATACTCTGATCATGTAGGGGTCAACATCTTTCTAAACAACTCCTCCTCGCTCTCTTTTCTTAATGTTTATGCTCCCCCTATTCGCTCTTCTTCGACGGTTAGCAGAACCGACTTTTTTCTCTCCCATTTCCATATTCTTTCCTCCTCCAGAAACTTCTTCACTGTGGGGGATTTCAATTTCTATCACCCACTCTGGGACTCAAAAGGTACTTCCGTCTACCATGGGGAAGACGGATTCGATTGGGTCATCTCCTCTGACCTCTTTCCTCTCAATTGCCTTGACATATTTATTCTTCTTCATCGATCCTCTGTCAGTCGCTCCTCTCCTGACATCTCCTTTGCACTTTCTTGCTCGTGGAAGGTGCCTCCCAATCCTTCTAACTGTCCCTATTTCTCCGGTCTTTCGCCCCGACGAACGACCATCTTTCTTCAATTTTTAGAAAGCTCGTTGGGATGACTTTGCTTTTTACTTCGACTTCCACTATTCTTCTACAGACGAATCCTCCTCTCTTTCTCTTTCTTATGCAGTTGCTCTCTTCACTTCTCTGACACTGAATGCGGCCAAATTTTCCATTCCTTTCGGCAGCGTCAAACGCCATCCTTGAGCGTGGTGGTCCGCTGAAGTGGAAGAAGCGGTTAGTGAAAAAAGTAAGGCTTTTGCTGCCGCTCATAGAAGTGATGAAGATCGTCAGGCTTGTTACTCTGCTTCCCGACATGCCTCGTCTGTTATTACCAAGGCTGAGGCATGACAAGCGACTTGCTCTTCTTTTTCACCTAAATCTAACCCTAAATTTGTATACTCTCTCCTTCGCTTTTCCTCATCTTTCTCTTTCCCTAACTTCCCCAGTTGTTCCTCTCTCTGGAAGTCGTTTCGGTCTTCGCCGACTGCCTGAGATCTCACTTTTCTTTCTCCCAGACAAAGACCTTGCGTAGCAGAGCCAGAGCTACCTTTCCGAGCTCCGTCCAATCACGTGACCCGAGGAGACTCATTTGTGCTTTGCTCCCCCTTCTCCCCCATTGGATTTCTGGCGGCGGCCACAAATCTCTCCTCGCCCACTGCCACTGGCCCAGACAAAGTTGCCCATCCCATGCTAAAGCATCTTCCTCGCTTTGGTATGGATTTTCTCCTTCACATTTTCAATCCTCCCTGGTCTCTGCATTCCTTTCCTTTCATCTGGAAAACGTTTTCTGTTATTCCTATCCATAAAATTGAAAAGCCTCTCAATTTTCCTGCTTCCTTCCGGCTTATCTTTCTCACTTCCTGCGTTTCAAAGCTTTTTGAACACATTATTCTATCCTGTCCACTCTTCTTTCTGGAGTCTAACTTCATTCTCTCTCCCCCCAGGCCGGTTTCCACCCTGGATTGTCTATTGTAGATCAAACTCTTTGTCTCTCTCAGTCCAGTTCGGGTGGGTTTAACAAACCCAAGCCCGGCTCTCGGACTATCCTTGCTACGATCGACTTTTCTCAGGTTTTGGCTCCGTCTGGCACCCCGCCGTTTTTCATAAACTTATTTTGGCTGGGCTCCTTCCTTGCTTTGCTCGTTGACTCAGTCTTTCCTTTTTGATAGATGCGCTTGCGTGGTTTATCAAAATCACAAAAGACGCTTCTTTTGAGCCCATCAAGGTGTTCCGCAAAGATCTGTTCTTGGCCCCGCCTTTTTCTCTTTTTCTACCAATAATCTTCCTGCTCCTTTGTCTTCTTCCGTCAGCTGTTCTCTTTATGCTGACGATCTGGCCATTTGGTTTTCCTTCCCTTCGGTTGCTGCTGCTGTAGCGGCTACACAAGGAGCTCTGATTCGACTGGAGCGCTGGTCGGAGTACTGGTGTCTTCCTCTCAATCCGAGCAAATGTGAGGCCTTCTTCTTCTCAGTGGATTCCCATCAAGCTAACCTCCAGCCCCACCTCCTTCTATTCAACTCCCGCTTCCGTTTCAATCCCACTCCAACTTTTCTTGGGGTCACCTTCGATCGCACTCTTTCCTTTTCTAAACATGTATCTTTGCTGAAGGCCAAATTTTTCCCTCATCTCAAGACCTTATGTTGTATCTCTGCTTCCTCATGGGGCCCCTCTAAGGAGTCCCTATTTGTTCTGTATAAAGCTTTTCGTCGGCCCCTTCTCACATATGCTTTACCAAGATGGTTTTCTTTTCTAAGCGTTACCATCTTAACCAAATTGGAACGCCTTTACCGAGTGGCTAGTCGCGCCATCTCCAGTTGCCTCTCGTCCTTCTCTATCCAACTTCTTCTCTCTGAGGCGTCTATTTCTTCCCTACGAGTTGCCCGGACTCATTTCTCTCTGTCATCGTATGAGCGGCCCCTTTGTCTCCGAACCGCTTATGCTTTCTCTATTTTTTCCTAAGGAGATTTTCCCTGCTTGTCCCTCACTCCCCTCCTTATAACTGGCCTTCCTTCACGGTGGAGTCCACTTTTTCCTCCCCATGCTCCGCTTTGGTCCCCCCTCAAGGTGCGGCCTTCGCGCATTTTGACTCTCTTCCGCCTCGGGACCTGGTGATCTAAACAGACGGTTTTTTTCTTTTTCCCCTAGGAAAAAGCGACTCTGGCGTTCTTGCCAACTGTTCACTTTGTGGCACTGAGGCCTTCATTTCCTTTTCGGCATACCCAGTATGTTCTAGTTTTTCCGCTAAAGCCTGAGTCATTCTGTGAGCTCTCCGCTTGTCTCGGCAGCACCAACAAGTCTGCCACTTCTCTTCTCTTCTCCTTCTCTCTGACTCTCGCTCTCTCCTCCGTCTTTCCTTTCATCTCAAACTCTCTGGCAGATCTGGCAGGAACTGTCTTCAATATCAATCCTCCGCTTCAATCCCTATCCAACTTTTTTAGGGGTCACTTTCGACCGCACTTTTTCCTTTTCTAAACATGTATCTTCGCTGAATGCCAAGTTTTTTCCTCGTCTGAAGGTCTTACACTGTATCTCTGCTTCCTCATGGGATGGTTTTTTTTCTTAGCGTGATCAAATTTACCAAATTGAAACGCCTTGACTGAGCGGCTATTCGCGCCGTCTCCGGCTGTCTTCGTCCTCGCCTATCCTACTTCTTTTCTCTGAGGTGTCTATTCCACTCCTACGAGCCACTCTAACTGATTTTGCTCGGCCATCTTATAAGTGAGCCCTTCGGCCCCCAACCTCCTTTCCCATTTCAGGTTCGGTCAGACTTGGAATGAAATTAAAACTCTGCAGATCGTCCTGGAGAGCTTTTAAGTCCAATCACCTGCTTATACTTTCTCCTATGAAAGCTCTATTTGATTTCCCTCCCCCACTGCCCTGGAACCCGCCTTTGCTGTGGAGTTCGCCCTTTCATTCCCACGCTCCCGCTCTGATCCCTCTCTTTCTCACCAAGGTGCGGTTCTCGCTTACCTTGGCTCTCTGCCACCTCACGTTCTGATGAACTGAACTGACGGCTCTGTTCCGTTTGGCAAAGGCAGCTCTGACGTCCTTGCCGACTGCTGACTTTGTGGCACTGAGGCCATCATTTCCTTTTCGGCATACCCAGTATGTTCTAGTTTTTCCGCTAAAGCCTGCACCATTCTGTGAGCTCTCCGCTTGTCTCGGCAGCACCAACAAGTCTGCCACTTCTCTTCTCTTCTCCTTCTCTTTGACTCTCGCTCTGTCTTCGCCATTCTGTTCTCTCCTCCGTCTTTCCTTTCATATCAAACTCTCTGGCAGATCTGTAAGAAACTGTCTTCTCTCTCTTCCTGTACTATCAGGTTACAATGGGTGTCCGGACACTGGTTTCTCCCGGGGAACGACGCGGCTGATGAGCTGGCCTGACGGGGAGCGCTACTAGTGCCCTCTACAATCCCTTGTAGTCTCTCTTTTATCTCTCGTATCCACCTTTCCCTCTTTTCGGACTGGAAGCGTACTGTCTCATATAAATTCTTTGACACACAGGTTATCTCGGTTTCCACCGAGGAACTTGTGCTCCCTCGTCATGCTCTGTGTTCTTTTGCGTCTTAGCTGCAACAGACACAGCCTACTGTTAAACTCTTATCTCTTTAAGAATTGGCAGAATCAAGAATCCTTTATGCAGCGCCTGCGGACATCCTTCCCAGGACACCTCTCATCTCATTCTGCACTGTCCAGCTATGGACTCTTTGCGCCGCTCAATCTTTGGCGACTCTTTGTCTCTTTACGACCTCTGGTTCAGGCCCTGGGGAGTTTCCCGGCTTCTGGGGCTCCATGGTGTTCCGCCATGCCCCCATCCCTCGAAAGTGTTTGTGTGACAACAACAAAAAAATCGAACCCTGGCAAGAACTAAAATGCAATTCCAGTTCTTGTACCACACTGACTATGACTGGCTTAACCATCGTTTACTTTGGACGCAGAGGAATTTCGGAAAGAGTAGATGGGGAAAAATCCCATGTGTTCACCACATCAAAATTTGCACAACTATTATGTCCGGGTTTGGTGAACCTCAGCTATTGCACAACTTAGAGTGAACGAGTTTCCACAGAATTCCAAAAAAATCAGGCTTGGAAGGTGTTGGCTAATTTTCCGCTATGGCCTGAGAAAACAATTGTACTGGCGTGCGTAAAAATTCCATCCAGCTACTGCTAAACACGATGATGATTTCACCAGCTCTTTCTCGACATGGAATCACGCTTTGAAAATATCCTGGTTCACACTAGATTCCTACCAAGCAGAAATAATGGTTATCAGTTTTGAAAAAATGGGGCTCTTCATTTCAAGCCAGCCCTGCATGCAGACTGGTAGCCTCAACCCCAACAAGGCAGACTCCCATTAATACGCGGCATTTAGTCTCTTCTTACTTTGCTGGGCGAGCAGCTTCACTGATTTATTCAGACAAAAAACACGTTTGATTCGTAATTCGCGCGGATTTTGAAACTAATATTTCTACGTTTTTTGTTTAGTTTCCTCATGAAGCCGGTGATAACGCAGACAGTCCATATTTGGGAAAGTCCCAATTTAAACGGAATCAATATGCATATGAAGGGAATTTTCCTGGAAGCAAACACCAAGTATGTTGCCCAGGAGTACCATGGTCGCTGTTGCATTTATGAGGAATCATTAAAGCTTGAAAAACAAGTTTACAGCGAAGCCACTCACTTGTCAGTGAATGCGGTTTTATGAAATTTCTGAACATCTCCGTAAATGCGCATTATGTGACACCATCAGTGGATGATATCAGGCACTTACGTGCGCCGCTTTTGCTCAAACCTAAACTGACGTCATTTATTCGTGTGTAGATGGATGACGACACGAGGAGGGGATTGGATGATCAACTTGCAGAGAAGCAGAGACAGCTTAATGAAGGTAGGGGACAAGGTGATGCCGCCTGCGTTGTTGCACTCATCAGAATTGGCACAGTTTTGAACCTGCTTTGTTAATTCTTGTTGAATGGCTCAACACCGTTCATTTTAAAATAAGAAACAAGTATTTGCGCTTGATGTCTTTCATAGCGCATTTATTGTTGGTGCAAGGTCTACCGCCGCTTGCACTTCATCGGGTTGTTCACCTTGCGTGTCGTAAGATGCTCACCCTAAATGTCATAAGTTACTCACTTTGCGTGTCGTAAGGTGCTTACCCAGCGTGTCGTAAGATACTCACTTTGCATGTCGTAAGGTGCTTACCCAGTGTGTCGTAAGGTGCTTACCCTGTGTGTCGTAAGGTGCTTACCCAGTGTGTCGTAAGGTGCTTACCCAGTTTGTCGTAAGATGCGCACCCTGCGTGTCGTAAGAGGCGACTTTCGCCACTTACCAATGTCAGTCCGCCTTGTTGATTATGGATCTACCAGTCTGCAATTTGTGACTAGTTTGAAACGACTGAGCTTTATCTAAACGCGTCCATTAACGTGATATTGTGATACCACTTGTGATGAATCATTATCAATGGTCCTGCTTCATCAATAAATATCAATTCGATCTCACAGCGGCCGAGCGGTTGGCAGCTCTTCAACGTGAACTCCGCGAAACACAGAAACAAGTTGACGAGGCTTCGCGTGAACTCAATAAACTGGAGGAAGCTGCAACAGCAAGAAAACTCACTGAAGCGGAGAAACAGAAAATACGTCAAAAACTGGCGGCGAAAATTCAACAAATCAACCAGGTGATTATTAATCATAAGTTCAATTACGCTAGATATTTTCCCTCTAGCCGCAGGAAAGAACTTGCCGTTTTACGAGAGACCTTAATTACACACAAAGCAACTTGTTTTGAGACCAGCGTCAGAGTTTCCAGGGATGCTAACGTTGCGTGTTTTAACTACAAGCTCTGCAACCAAGAGGAAAAGTCCTGCAAGGTGCTCATCGTGAGAGCTTGACGGCGCTAGACTCAACCGGGCGTTGAAGCTGCAACTCATGGTTGAGTGTCAGCGCTAATGGCGCTAAATGATGTTTTTATGCAGATGTATAGATTGCATTGATAATTGTAACTAGTTTGTTGAGGTCTGCTTGACTGCACGCGCGTTTCAATCAGAGTTGTGTTTAGATGAGAGAAGAAGCGGAGAGGTTAGACGCCAACCTCGGTAGGCTTCGATCTCAGCTCCCAAACATCAGGTTGCTTCAAGATGAACTCCGAGCCAGACTCGCACAACTCGACCCGGATAGTCCGGAATATGTAGGTGGTGTTCTTACTTGATTCATTTCCAGGGATAGGGACATGGTGAAACACCATGAGATCATAGAAGTCGGGCAACTCCAAATGGCTCCGAAGAAATATTCATCAGTGTTTTGTCAGCGACAGATTTCTGAATCGCGGCCTTTTAACCTCAAAGTAAAATATTTAATTGTTTTCTATTCATGCTTTTGTTGACGCCTTTCTAGAAAATGAGGTGTGGTGGAACGTCATGTAGCCCTAGGTTGTTCAAAAAGCTTTGTTCCTGAACAATGTGATAGGTCTGGAGTTTCTGAGACCCTTGGGAGCTGCGACCTATATTTCAATCTATCTTTCGCGGCCACCTACATTGTAACAGACGAAGCTGAATTTTAAACACGAATTTTTCTTTCAAGTTTGCGGGTAGCAAACCAACCATCACTGGCTGTTGTTTACTGTGGGTCTTTTGTATTTTCGTAGAAAAAGTTAAAATTTTCGCTATCGTGTTAAGTTGAAGGTTATCGTGTTGATCTATCATCATGTAGATCAATCGCTGTTTGTTTTAAATTTTTGAAGAATACAATCTGCAGATTGCATGCGAGCTTTTCCTTAAAATATCATGCATCGCTTTAACGGTTTGCCGAAAACATTTTAAATTGTGGTTGAGTCAATTCGCACAGTTTCATGTTTTCTTTTCCGATCAAGAGCCGCATGAACGTAGTGGCATGGAATTTGACATCAGTGGATTAGATCTGCTAGCTGTTAGCCACACCCCCTGAATGTTTTTGCTTTCACCAGGATTCCCCAAGATAACAGGGCATGTTGCAATCAAGCTAAGTAAACTTGATTTCATATTTTATTTTCTGCATTACTCTTCTTGCCGAGCGACGAGCTATAGACCGGTGAATACCGCGTTTGAGCCTGTTACATATCATTGCAAGGGAATTTAACCAAAATGATCCGACCACGAAGTCGATGCTCTACCCGCTACACCACCACATGGACTTAGCATCGAGTGCTTTTCCATCTTCTTGATTATCGTTGCAGGCTCACGTACAAAACGAGATGGCTAGCAAGGAAGCGCAAGCACTCGAGCTGAGCGAGCAAATCCGACAGAATGAAGCCATCCTTGATCATCTACTGAAAAACATTGCAGTGGATACAGATGCGATTAAGAAATTCGAAGAACAACTGGAAAGAGGTAAGATGTAGTGGGCAATGGTTACTTCAATGTTGGAGGTTCCATTTGATTGTAGCTCCATACTTTTACAATTTTTTGTTATATCTGACTGTGTAGCGTGTAAGTGTGATGCAGGTAGTCGCCTGCTCCAACTTTAAACACTTTGGTAAAATGCAACCTCAAACCGAAACCAAGCTCAATAAGACGTTGTTCGGGAAATCCGAAGATCAAGGGCTCAAAGCCCCCATGGCCACTTTGTTGTTGTTTTTTGTATGATGTATTTTAAGGTAATTGATTTCTGTTACTGCATTTGTAGTTAGAATACACTGTACCAGAAGTACCAGTAGCTCTGAAGCTGGTTTGAACTTGAACTCTGAAGCTGATTTGAACTTGATCTCTGAAGTTGTTCTATGTGTAACTTCACAGATTTCCAGTAATCGGAAAATGAAAATATAACTCTTGCAGGAACGAGCGTGTCTGATGATGAACTCCGGAGGGAGTTGGAGGAGATCGTGAGAGGATTACAGGATTATCTCATCAACGTCAGACAGAAAGCCGATGCTCAGAGAGCCGAGTTTGATTCCTTGCTTCGAGATAAGGAGAAGTTAGTCAGGAAACTGGCAGCGTTGGAACAGGAGAAGAGTCTCCTATTGGCGGATGCGGATGACTATACCCAGCTTCAGCAGCAGGTGGGGTGGTGAAGAGTGTAGCGTACTGTCAATTTCCATTGTCACCATACTCCTCTGGGCTTTGCAAATTTTTCCGAAATGTTAGTCATAATTACCGGCGTGCTTGCATCATATTTATTTTTGTAATTTCGTTTTTTTACTTAGTTATGTTGGCACACCCCGCCTAAGAATAACCCCTCAATCTTCTCTTGGGTAGGTTTCTGTTCTTGGTGAGTTGAACGAACTCCTGCAAGCCACGCAGGACCTCAACGAATCGATTTTAAATCGCCGATCTTTCCGTAAACTACAAACGGAGCGTGAGATCCTGTCCCCTGCTCTCCGTGAAGCCATACACGCCGGCACGGCTACGGCGGCGCAAATCGAAGAAGCTACACGGCTTACAGTAACTAGCGTAATCGCTCTATCAGCACGCTGCTACGTAATACGCACTCTGAGCTGTGATTGGCTCAAAGCACTGATGACGTAGAAGGCACCCGGACGTCATGTATGTGAGCACCAGCATTTTTTTGGATTTTTGAATGTAATGTGTGTTGATAACGAGCAGTTTGCCAGAAAAATCTGGAGTTTATCAACTTTGTAAAATTGAGTACTAACAACACGAACTTGCGCAGCTTTTGTGTTCTGCCTCCTTCATGGATCAACAGTAAGTAGAGATGATCGTTGTAGCGATTACACACAGATGTTGGCGCAGCACATCTATATGCTTTAGTCGTTTTAGAATCATTAACTTTGGATTTGAACCACAACTGTGCCCTTGGCTCTTCGATCAAAGGTACCGTACGTGTTCTTGTTACCTTTCTCTGATTGGGAGGTGATGAGGGTCTATGCGGCTAGGTACCGCGAAAACCATTAATGTTACAGCTTGACGAATCTTCATCTATCGTCGCGTGCGTAGTCAATTAAGTCCAGGCTTGACTTTCAGTTGGAAGGAATCGAGGAAAGGCGTGCACCCGGGGGCTGCTTGTATGTGGTGTTAGAAATAAAGATATTGAGCTTGTTTACTAATGGACAGTGATTAGAAACTTCAAAGTGTTGCGAGTGTTTTTGGCCAACAGTTTGAGCTTGAACTTGATTCCAGTCAGTGTGGGAAAAGTCACGTGATAAGTTGAAACAGTTTTAAATTTTGGCATCAAAAAACGATTTACGCGGATACAATCCTTATCAATCGCTGTGCTTACTGTACTTTTGAAACTTTGTTTCAAAACTACTTTTTTGCTCACTTTTTGCTCGATGCTAATGACGTCGTCATTGTGACATCACAATGACGTCAGCATGATGTATGTACACTTGCATGCGGGGTGTTGTATTTGTTACGTCCTTGTGTTGTTTTACAAAAATGCTTTGTAAAGTTTTACTCTTATTGGAATTACCAAGCACTGAACCGTATGCGGCATGTGAGCTACACGGCTACGTAAAGTTACAAATGCTGAAGCTGTACTTGGCTTTTTATTATTTCTTACGCTATTGTTATGATGCTGTACACCCTAGTCATGCTGCGCTGCTTTATGATGAGGATGGTAATTCGATGTCCTTCATGTGATGGAAGCATGATGTGAAACATTCGCATTAGAAATCCAATGTCAAACGAGTGGAAACATGATGATCAGGTCATAGAAGATGGAGATACTTTTTTTCGAACCAGTCATGAATGTAGATAGGTAATCCTACCACCAACAAGGCAGACTGGCATTGGTAAGATTTGCCAATAGTGAGCTCTTAAGACATGATGAGTGAGCAGCTCCATTATCCTGACATGGTGATGCCCCCAATGATCCAAAGGCTTTTCGTTTTTTTGAATTAGCTGTCTCGTTTCGCAGCTTGATGCATTGAATAAATCAATGAATGAGATGCAGGAGTTGAACAATACGCTACAAGATGAAGCCGTGCAGCTCACCAAACATGACGAGGAGCTACAAACCCAGCTACATGAAGCACAAAAAAGAATTCAAAGGTAAGTAGCATTGCCGTTTTGGGCTCATTGTACTCGCTTAGAACGCAGTTGTCTACTATTAACAACGAGATGAATAGAGAACTTGATGGTTTTGAAAGATGTCGCTCTACAGTATAATAGTTTTCTGTTTCTTTATGGCGTAGTGAGGTTTTATTTATTTCTTGCTAGATCTGCTCTTGGAAGATGCTGTACAGTTTCACCTCGTTAACACGGACCCTGTTAAGCGGATATCGATTAACTCGGACAATGACCGAGAAAAAAAATGGAAAAACATTCCAAGATTGAGAAAAAAAATGCTTGAAAATTTTAAAAATGTTTGGTCCAAAAATCGGCCGTTTTCTTCAATGCGAATCGTAGCAGCAGTTTTCAGAAAATAACCTTGGTAATAGCCGATAATAACAGTCGATATCGGTACAGGTTTGTTTGCTAGGCTAGGCTAGCCCAACGTTGCCTTCGTCAGGTGATTTACTTGAATAAACAAAAATAAATGAATATATATTGCTAGCTCCAAGTGGTTACGATCGATAGAGAGCGTCTTATAAGCGAGAAACAAAACAACAAAGCGAGTGCTGAAGGCGCGAGGCTTCCAAAGGAAGCAATGCTATTGAGAGATATATTCAAATTTACAAAGCCATCCCTGGACGCGTTTCGACCTTTTGGACTCATTAGCAGGGTTTGCCAAGGGCCAAGAGATCCCCTCCAATAGCATTAACGTTGACTTTTATAAAACAAACTAACACGAAGCACAAGACTTACGTGATGTTTACTTTTGAACGAGGTTCGTTTTGACGTACTGCTAGCCGCTCGACTATAGACTAAGACTGACATCCTTATGTAAAGTTGATCACACGCGCAGTGATTAGGCGTAAAAAGGTCTTTCAAAAGTTACAAACTAAACGCGGTGCTTTAAGGCGTGACTGGCAGCACGTGGTGCATGGCAGCAAAACTCGGCGTGCGAGGAGGCCAGCTCCAAGGACGCGGGCTCGAATCCCACAGACGCGTCGTATTAACGCTGACGTTTAAGGATTATAATGTACGCATAACGTTGAAAGGGTGCTTAACTGATTTTGGTGGGTCCCAAATGACTGCACCATAGCTTATATAATGCACGGCCGCCAAGAGGTAAGCCACTTCTCCTATTCCACTCCGAGCATAGCTACCGATTCCGACAACTAGCCACCGCACGGGTAATAACTAGTGTGTTACATAGCGCGACCCGATCAGCGACTGCCGAATACCACTTAACAATCACACGCGGAGATTCCTCCACACAGTTCTTCGGCACGGATGAATAAATAAATCTGCTTTTTTACATGTTATGAAGGTAAATGTAGTAAAACAAAATAGCCTATATAATAACGGCATTTTTAACTAAACTAGTGAGTAAAAAAACAAAGTAATACCCGTATTGCTGTCGAAGAAAACTGCTTCTACAATCCGCATTGAAGACAACGGCTGATTTTATTTTATTATACAATAATTCTGCTTTTTTACATGTCATGAAGGTAAATGTAGTAAAACAAAATAGCCTATACTAGCAGATTTCCCCGTCGTTGATCGGGTAAAATGTAAAGACTGATTAAATTTTTACATTGAATAACCATATTTTAATATAGGTTGAATAAGTATAGGCTCGTAGCCCCCCATAGACGATTCTGATCGAAATCAAAATACCGTACTTGGCTTCCCTGGAAAAAGTTATATAAGATTCATATGTTTGTTTGTATCTAAATGTCTCCAGTTTTATTTCTATAGCGGACAGACAAACAAACTTTGAGTTTTATATATATAGATAATAACGGAATTTTTAACTAAACTTCGTTACCCTAGGCATGTTTATAAGGTATGGCCTATAGACCGTCGGTTAAGTCGGACAATCGGCTAACACGGACACCCTTCCCCCAGTTGTCCGAGTTAATAAGGTGAAACTGTACTATAATTTCTACGGCTAGATCGCAGTACTTGTAGTAAAAATGTACTGCGCCAGCAGTACTGGCAACTTCGAGGCAGATTCGAACACGGGTTTTACAAACAACTGTAATGGTTTCCGGAAAATAAATATATGTAGGTCAATTTCTTTCTCCACTCTTTCGCTCCAATGAGCTTATTTCTCCCTTCAATTTCCAGAAAGCTCATTGTAATGACTTTGCTTATTGCATGGATTCTCACTATCCTTCTGCAGAGGGTAGTTGCTACTCTTCCACTTTTTTGGCACTGAATGCGACCAAATCTTCCATTGCTTTCGGCCATTTCCAACGCCTATCTTTATCCTGGAGGTTTTCTGAAGTAGAAGAAACCGTCAGAGAAAGACGCAAGGCTTTTGCTTCCGCTCACAGAAATAATGAAAAGCGTCAAGCTTACATCTCAGTCTCTCAGCACACATTGTCCGTCATTGCCAAAGCTGAGGCACGACACGACACATACTTGCCTCTTTCTCCTAAATCAAATCCTAAATCAGTCTGTGCTATCATTCGCTCCGTTGGTGGTCTCTCCCAAAATTAACTCTCCCAATTGCTCTTCTCCCTGAGAGAGACAGCATCGGTTTATGCCAACTACCTGAGAGTTAAAACCGGCGCAATGGTGCAGTGGTTAGAGCGTCCACATTGTAGTCGGTAGACATGGGGTTCATTCTTAAGTCGAGTCATACCAAAAGACTTTAAAAAATGGTATTCACAGCTTCCCTGCTTGGCGCTCAGCATAAAAAGGGATAGTGTGGAAAACAAGCCGGCAAGCTTGCTTGTTGTGTACTTGGGCAAGGCACTTAACGGAACGCCTCCACCTTTACGTGGCAGACAAGTGGCCCTCCCGTACTTCACCGGATTATAATTGTGAAGTTGCTAACTCAGCAGGTCAGACGACTCTTGGGTCCCCACCAGTGGCAGTCCGCTCTGTTGGTGGTGGGGCTACCAGTCACTCAAGACTGGTTCGAAATGGGCTGCTATCTTTCCCCTGGCCTAATATCAATTAGGTTGACGGCATGAACCTGAATTACCGTTCATGCCGTACCTCCATCCCTAGGAAGAGGAGGGGTAAACACAAACAAACAAACCTGAGAGTTTACTTTTCTGTTTCTCAGACAAAGGCTTGGGGCTGCAGGGCCAGAGGCTACGTTGCTCTACTCCTTCCCTGAGATGCTCACTCCTGCTTCTATTCTCCATTCATCTCCAATGAATTTCTTGAGGGTATCGCTAACCTCTTATCTTCAACCGCTACCTACCCAGACTGGGTCGCATACCCGATGCGTTAGCACCTCCCTCGATTTGGAATGGATCTTCTTCATATCTTTGATCTCTTCTGATCTTTGTATTCTATTCTTCCATCTGGAAATATACCTCTATTATTCCCATCCAAAAGATGGAAAAACCTCTCGACTCTTCTGGTTTCCTCCGACTTATCTTTCTCACTTCCTGCGTCTCAAAGCTGTTTGAGTGCATCGGTCTATCCCGATCACTTTTCTTTATGTAGTCTAATTTTATTCCCTTTCCCTACAGGCCGGTTTCTGGCCTGTCGGTCCACTGTAGATCCAATTTTTTTGTCTTTCGCAGTACATTTGGAATCGGCTAAACAAACTAAAGCGGGGCTCTCAGATGATCCTTGCTACTGTTGGTTTCCTAAAGCTTTTAGGAAACCAACGGTTTCCGAGGGAGCACAAGTTCCTCAGTGGCAATCGAGAGAATCTGTGAGTCAAAATACTTCGATGAGACAGTACGCCTCGAGCCCGAGAAAAGACAAGAGTGGATACGAGAGATAAGAGGAGAGAAACTAGAAGGGATTGTGGTGGGTGCAGGTAGCGCTCCTCGTCTGGCCAGCTCATCAGCCCTGTCGTTCCCCGGGAGAAACGAGTGTCCGGGGACCCATTGTAGCCTGATAGAACAGGAGGAGAGAGAAGACAGTTCCTGCCAGATCTGCCACAGAGTTTGAGATAAAAGAAAAGATGGAGGAGAGGACAGGGTAGCGAGGACAGAACGAGAGTCAGATCGAAGGAGAAGAAAGCGGCAGACTTGTTGGTTTGTGGGACCAGCAAAGAGCGTGCAGAATGGCGCAGGCTTCAGCGGAAAAACTTGAGCATACTGGGCAAGCTGAAAAGGAAAGAGTGGCCTCAGTGCCATAGAGAGAGCAGTTAGCAAGAACGCCGGAACCGCTCTTGCCAAAAGGAAAAGGAACAGAGCCGTCAGTCCAGAGCACCAGATCATGAGGGGGTAGAGAGTCAAGGTGGGCGAGAGTCGCATCTTGCCGATAGAGAGGAGGACATGAGCGAGATCATGAAGAGGAAAGATTGGACTCCACCGTGAATGAAGGAAGATTCCAAATAGGAAAGAGAGGGCAAGCAAGAAAAGCCTCCCTAGGAGAAGTAGAAGGAAGCATGAGCGGGTGAGTGGACGCAAAAGCTCTCCAGGACGATCTGCAGAGTCTTGGTTTCACTCCTAGTCTGGCCAAACCTGAAACAGGAAAGGAAGTTGGGAGACGAAGAACCCGTTCATCAGATGAAAGAGTGAAATGAGTGAGGGTGACTCGTAGGGGAGGTAAAGAAGCCTCGGAGAGAAGAAGTGGGATAGGGGAGAACGAGAGGCAGCCGGTGATGGCGCGACTGGCCGCTCGGTGGATGCGTTCCAATTTGGTGATATTGGTAACGCTTAGAAAAGGAAACCATCCGGGTGAGAAGCATATGTGAGAAGGGACCGAAGAAAAGATTTATACAGAAGAGAGAGGGACTCCTTAGAGAGACCCCATGAGGAAGCAGAGATACAGCGTATGGCCTTAGGTCTTGGAAAAAATTTGGCCTTCAGCGAAGATACATGTTTAGAAAAGGAAAGAGTGTGGTCGAAGGTGACCCCAAGAAAAGTTGGATTGGGATTGAAACGGAGGCGGGAGCCGAGTAAGAGAAGAGTTGGGCTGGAGGTTAGCTCGGTGGGGATCCACTGAGAAGAAGGAGGCCTCACCTTTGCTCGGATTGAGAGGAAGACACCAGTACTCAGACCAGCGCTCCAATCGAAACAGAGCTCCTTGTGTAGCTTCCACCGCTGTGGGGACCGACGGGGAGGAGGACCAAATGGCCAGATCGTCAGCGTAAAGAGAGCAACTGACAGAAGAAGGCAGAGAAGCAGAAAGATGAAGAGAGAGAAAAGTACAGAGCCAAGAACGGATCCTTACGGAACACCTCGACGGACTCGAAAGGAGCGACTTTATGACCACGCAAACGCGCCTATCAGAAAAGAAAGATAGAGTCCAACGAGCAAAGCAAGGAGAGAGGCCAGCCGAAATGAGTTTGTGGAAAAGAGCGGGATGCCAGACAGAGTCGAAAGCTGTAGAGAAATCAGTAGTAGAGAGAATCGTCCGAGAGCCCGGCCTGGGTTTGTTAAACCCATCCGAAATGGACTGAGAAAGGTACAGAATTTGATCAAGTGTAGACCGTCCAGGGCAGAAACCAGCCTGGCGAGGAGAGAGAATGAAATTAGATTCTAGGAAGAAGGGTAGACGGGATAGAATGATGCGTTCAGAAAGCTTTGAGACGCAGGACATGAGAGAGATAGGTCGGAAGGAAGCAGGAGAGTCGAGAGGTTTTCCCATTTTGTGGATGGAAATAATAGAAGATGTCTTCCAGATGGAAGGAAAGGATGCGAAGACCAAGAGAGATTGAAGATGTGAAGAAGAAAATCCATGCCAGAGCGAGGAAGATGCTTTAACATGGGATAGGCAACTTTGTCTGGGCCAGTGGCAGTGCAGGGGGAAAGGTTGGAGGCAGCCGCAAGAAGTTCAACAGGAGAGACAGCAGAAAGGAGAGAAAAGAGAAAGGAGAGCAAAAGGATGAGTGAGGCTCCTCCGGGCACGTGGCACGGCGGAGCTCAGAAAAGTAGCTCTGGCTCGTCAGGGCCTTTGGCTGAGAAACTGAAATCTCCGCTAAGCGGCGTAGATCGTAGCCGATTCCCTGGGAGAAGAACAGTTAGGGAAGTTGGAAAAAGGTGAAGAAGAGCCAGCATAGAGCGGAGAAGAGAGTATACAGTTTTCGGGTTTGATTTGGGTGAAAAAAGAAGAGCTAGTCGTCTGCCATGCCTCAGCCTTGGCCTTGAAAATGACTGACGAGGCGCGTCGAGAAGCGGTAATGTAAGCCTTGCGATCTTCATCACTTCTGTGAGCGGCAGCGAAAGCCTTGTGTCTTTCAGTAATCACACCTTCCACCTCAGGAGACCACCAGGCTTAAGGATGGCGTTTGATGCGGCCGAAAGGAATGGAAGATTTGGCCGCATTCAGTGCCAGAGAGGTAAAGAGAGCAGCAACAGAGGAAAGAGAAAGTGACGAGTATTGCTCTGCAGAAGGACAGTGAAAGTCAAAGTAGGGGACAGATTCATCCCGACGAGCTTTCTGAAAGTTGAAGGAAGGGGGACGTTCGTTGGCGTGAAAGACCGGAGAGAGAGGACAGGTAGAAGAATTGGTAGGTGGTCAGAACCCAGGCCATGAAGCACCTTCAAGGAACAGGAGAGGGCAACAGAGGAGGGAACAAAGGAGATATCAGGAGAGGAGCGACTGCCAGTGGAGCGATGTAAAAGGGTGGGTATGTCAGGGTCATTGAGGGGGAGGAGGTTAAAATGAGATGGACCAATCGAATACTTCCTCCCTACGGGGGTTGGAAGTACCTTTTAAGTCCCAGAGGGGGTAATGGCAATTGAAGTCGCCCAGAATGAAGAGATATCTGGAGGAGGAAAGAATGGAGGGAGAAAACGAGTCGGTTCTGCCATCCGTTGGAGAAGAGCAAATGAGGGGAGCGTACACATTAAGAAATGACACCGAGGAGGATTTGTTTAGAGAGATGTTGACCCCTACATAATCAGAGTAGGGGTCAAGCGATGAAAGAGAGGAGGTAGAAAGTTCAGGGGAAGATAAGCCCTGCCTGACGAAAATGACAACGCTGCCGCTAGCGTGCGTGGCATCAGGAGAGAGAATGCCAGACCGGGAGTGGGTGCGATCAGAGCGCAGAGCAGAGAATCCAGGAATCCGGAAAAAGGAAGATGAGTTAAGATTGGATTTTTGGATACAGACAAGATCAACCTGATGGGATGACAGTAAGTGTAGCAGTTCAGTGCTTCTGGCTCGAAAACCTCCAGCATTTCATTGGAGAACCCAGAGGGAATCAGGGGGAGCGGAAGCAGGGAGCGTAGAAGGACAGCCAGGAGCAAGGGACGGTTGTGAGGGGGCAGAGGGAGAAGATACAGAATGGGCCGACGGGGGATGAAGACGAGGGTGGGCGGAAGTGCAGTGCAGCATTAGCAGAGCGGGGTCAGATTGTACAGTGGAGGTATACAAACCAGGGGACTCCGAGGAGGGAGTCACAGTGTTACAAGTTGAGACACAGCAGGGGGGAAGCTCCAAGAATGAGAGCTTCCAAGAGTTCTGAATTTGGAGAGGGAAAGTTGTGAGCATCTTAGATGGACCCATTTGGACCAGCTGCAGCATTGCACTGACTTGCCCCGCCGGGTCACATTTCCAGCGCAGGGAAAGATGAGGCCAGTGTTGGGATGAACGTTACCGCTCATCAAGAGAAGGAGAAGAATGAGGAGACGAAGACGGGCTAGAGAAAGGCAGGAGAAAAGAGAAAGAGAAAAATGAAGGGGTTAAAAAAGTTGCTGGAGACAAATGAAGGGGAGTGCTCGGCGTAAATGGGACCCTCGGGAAGGCCAACAGTCATCTCGATTCAACCCAAACGGGGTCAGGGACCAAACCACCACATTGAGGCGGCTGTTGATTGGTGCAGACAGCAATTGTTCGCTTTGTATGATTGTATGATTTTTGTTTCAGTCTGCACAAGTCTAAGGAGGAATCAGATCGAAGGAACAAATCGGATCAGGAGAGATTGAACAAGCAGATGGAGGATATGGCAAAGTTGCAGAACGCGGTGGGGGATCGAGAATCGGAGGCGGCTGCTCTGAAGAAGGAGATTGGAAAGTTGCGAGTGAGTAACGAGGAGAATTGATGTGTGGAGGATAGCCTTTATGATCTGTGAAAGTTTCGAAAAAAGGTCAATAAATTTGTTGTGTAATGGCTTTATTGTCCATTCAACGTTGAGATCTTGTCTGTTGACCCATAGCAGCCTGTAGTTGACCAATGAGGGTTTATGCATAGATGATTGACGTCGGTATATACAGTATGGCAACAGCAGTAGCGCAGACGATATAAATTGGCGTACGTTTCGTTTGCCATATGAGAACATAACTGTTGCTAAAAGCTACGAAACTCACGCCATGCGTTGATAATAACTTTGGCCCAAGCGGGCCTGATATACTTATATTTCTATTCGAACTGATCTCAATTCAATTTAAACTTGCGGCCCTCAAACTCAATCAAAAACTTAAAAATACAATTTCAACCCAAAGCATTTTGGTGGCAGCTTGGATGTCTGCACGCCCTGAACATTTACTAGTTAGTATTGCCACCGTAGTGGTTACGACACTGTTACTGATGATAATGTTGCTACCGTTCACTGAAAGTGAAGTTATTATGATGTTACGATGTCACGGACCAGTTAGCTGGTTGCTCGAAACATTGTAACGTTACACATTCACACTATGAAGTCATTAGTTAACACTGACGACGGTATAAAGTATAAACAGAAACTTACTCTACTTCGAATATGCTTTGTTAAGGGTGCCGTTTTATTAATAGATACTACGCAGCCATTAAGCCAAAGCTGCCACCCAGATTTAAATATAGCAAAGAACAGACCAGAGCAGGGGTGGGGAAACTTTTGTAAGTCGAAGGCCGCTTTTCAAATCACAGGCAATCAGTTAGGCCGCAACTTAAAACAACAGTACACATAGACAAACTTGTCATGCATAAAAAATAATAAACAATTAAAAAATACACAAAGCAATTTTACAGCATTTAATGACTACAGTTAGGCTGTTTGTCACAAGCTAATGATGCGATTTTTGGTTCCAACATCGTTGATTTTAGGATTAGTTGGTTTTCCAAGTGAACATCTGTTATCTGAGATCTTAAGCGATTCTTGATTTGTGTCATGTATGAGAATACTGATTCACAGCGGTAGGCTGTACCAAAGCATGATAACATTTGTCGAGCGTGCTGACGCAGGCGTGGGTATTCTACAGCATTTTTCCATATTTCAATCGGATCCTTCTTGGCGTTGAATAAAGATTTCAGAATGCTATCTTGTTGATAGCTCTATTAACTCCATTTGGAAACGATCAGGCACTAGGTTGACATCCACCAGATGTGATTTATATGCCAGTTGCATGCTGAGATTGTGCTTTTCAAAATCTTTAAATCTGTCATTGTACTCTTCAATCAGCGAGTCTAGGACCACTGTGTATTCCTTCACGTTGCACGATCTACCTGCTACTTTTGCCAGTTGAGGAAAGTGCTCAGCTGAAATTTGCAGTGGGCTGAGGACAGATTTTAATAAAGTCAGTTTCTTTCGAAATGCCTGGATTTTTTACCACATGTCATAGATTTCGTTTTACCTTGCAGAGAAACATTGAGCTGATTTTGCTTCGACATTACATCGCACAAAAAAGCAGCATTTCTGCAAAAATTTTGTTCTGACAATTCGCAAGATATATTTTTATCTTTGAAAAAATTGATAATTTGTTTTTGCAAAGATAAAACTTTTTCAAACACTTGTCCCTGTGACAACCAGCGCACCTTTGAATGGTACGGTAAATCTACACTGAATATCTCGTCATCATAATGAAGCATTTGACGAAATTGCCGATGCCTCATTGCATTCGCTCGGATGTAATTCACGATACCTATCACTCCATTCAAGGTATCACTCAGCAAAGCAGATTTGGCACACAAATTTTGCTGATGCAAAATACAATGGAAGGACATCAACGTGTCTGGATTTGGCAGTTCTCTTCGTAATAATACCACAAATCCTTCATGCTTGTCTTTCATAGAAGGTGCACCATCTGTGCACACGCTTACTAAATTACTTAAATTTAGGCTTATTTTACAGAATTTTTCTTTAAACAAATTCAAAACGTCGATTCCACGTGTTCTCTCTGTAAGAGTGCTCAAACCCAGCAGCTCCTCATAGCATTGAAAATCCGAAGTTATAAGACGAATGAAAAATAGCACTTGTGCCGAATCATTTGTATCAGTCGCTTCATCCAAAGCAATCGAATAACACATCTTCGTTTTGACATAATGCGTAAAGTTGCTCAGATACACTGAGCGCCGACTCATGTTGCCGATCAGTTATGGCCCTTCTAGAGAGCGGCAATTTTTGTATTTGTCACCTTTGTCGGAATCTAAACACAATACCGCTTCAATTATGCAATCTTTTATGAGTTCAGCATCACTATATGGCTAGCCTTTCTCGCCGAGAATGTACGCTATTCTGTAAGTTGCTTCAGTAATGTTTGTCCCTTGCCTTGATACTGACTGAAACACTTTCCGCTGTTGCTGATTATGAAGCTTCATCTTCTATAGTGCTTCCTTACGGGCCTCACCTTCCAATGTAACATATTTATGATTTTTGTGAGTTGTGTAATGCTGATTGGCATTGTACTTTTTAACAGTTGTAATCATAAAGTTGCCAAGTAAGCACATCATTTTATCCTTTACAGCAACTACATAACAGTGCAACTCTCATTCCTCATTGAATATTCTTCTTTCTTCTTGCAGTGTTCTTTTTCTAATTTTAGGCTTTGACATGGTCTTTTTACAGAAAATAAAAGTAGTATTGTTACTTAGATATATCGACTACTATTCTTAGTTTTCTCACATCAGGCTGCAAAAAAAACTTGCTGGTTTGTGAATCATCTTACAATTTTGCTTGCTGCGTACCTAGTTTTTTGTCAGCAAATTCTAACGTTAAGAAAACGCAAGAAGTAGTTTACACTTCGGCGCACAAGTGCAGCACATTGCTGTACAACTAAAATACCTGCTGTATAAATGCAGGTTGTTGCTGCATTACTAAAACTTAACTCTTTCTACCACGCACAAGTGTGTCAACTTGCTGAGTTGCTTTGTCACGTACGAATATTGTCAGGCAAAGTTCACTGAACGTTAAAGTTAGTACCATCGCACACACCGCATGGCGGATTCAAGTAGAAGGTGAACCACCGTTGGGCCGATTGCGCTAATTAAAGAAACAAAGCCATTGTTACGTTATCTCGTTTTTCAATTATTACGATATAAACAATGTTACCTACCACACTCACGGGATGCTGATGAGAATGTTTCAGAAGAGTGTTTGATATTACTGCACACAATGATTTAAAGATTTTGATTTTCAGGAACAGGTTTTATATAGAACTTGTAAGAAGAACTCTGTGTTGTTTCAACTGAACTTATTTGAGGGTACGACTTACATACACGAGCAAAACCTAATTTAAAAAATATGGTAAAGTGAGCAAACAGTTGGAAGGCCGCACACACTCTTAGAAAAGGCCGCACTTTCCTCACCCCATGCTCTAGCACTTCACTGCAAGTTTAGTCTCAACTTTGTCGTGAGCGTTGCTTAAATTAATTCGATTTCTTCCATATCAGGTTGGTGCAATATTGCTCGCATAAGCGCTTGAGTTTTTAGTCGGGTAACATGTCAAAGACACTAGTAATTAAACTTTAAAATGCTTTCTTTAAGAAAACTCAGACAAGACGGCAACTTTTTTCGTACTCGTTTTATTAGGTACCACAAACGAAAATTATTTTATTCCTAATATAAACCGTTTGTGCGCTGCGTTGTCAGCTTTGCGCAGAGGCGATATCGTAGTCAATGAGGTTTATCCGAGACGCGATTATTGCTAGTTGAAAACTATACCCAATACCCCGCCCTGACGACGTGAAAAACCGTCGGCTGAGGCAATTTCTGAAGAGTTCTACGGAACTCTAAATATCTTCAGTATAATCTTGGATTTCATTGCATTGTCAAGACTGACTCTGTGTGACAATGATTTGCGAAATAAAGGTAACAAATCATCTCAACGAACGTCTATGACAGCGTTTTGTCTCCCCAACAGTGTAAGCTTCAGATGCCAAGCTTCCACCATGCATTCAATCTTCTTTAGAAACAGCATTTTTACAATGATTCATTTTCTTTAAGAATGTCGCTTTTTAGAGTTTTGGAAAAGACGTTAGAGAGCTTCTTAATTCACGGCCTACTTTTTTGACATTTTTTGTAGAAGATCACTTTAACCTCATGCAGTAGAACTGATTCTACTTATTGACCAATGGTTGACTTAATGCTTCACACAGATTAATTCATCATATTGCAATGACAATGTTTGTATTTAAAAAAGTTATGGTTAAAAACGCTTGGCTACCCCCTTGTTTCAGGATGTTCTCTGTTTATAGGTTATAAAGTGCTTGCAACTGCTAGTACTACTGTCCTCATACATATCGGCCATGGAAAATAGCTCTATATGATATAATTTTTGCTCGAATCTACTTTGGAGTTCATAGTTTTGCTTGAACTGTACATTCTGTCACAAACACTGCACCCACCCGAGCAGGAGACGTTAGCGTCAAGTGCCATATGGTAATTGTAAATGGTCGTTCGATAACTTTTAACCCATTACACTAAACCGCTGTTGTATAGCCTTGATTCTTCACTGCTTTCCTTGCTCGGTAGTTCATTGCCTCTATGAGATTCGAACTCCGGTCCACTGATTTGTATTGTTTGCAGAATCACAATCACGATCTTTCGAAAGAGCTCGACTCGCGATCGAAGAATCACCAGCGACTTATGAGCGGTCTGCTGCAACCAGAGCTTGTCGCGCAACGTCTGACGCAACTCGGAGACGCGTTACGTCACGGCGACCGCGACGTCATCCGGCGATCACGTGACAACGGCCCGTTTCAGCGCGCTTTGTGTGGCCTTGGAGATCTCGTTTTTGATATTGTTGGTAGGTGAAAGATGGAATACTAGTCACGTGATTGCGGAGTCTTAATTAGCTACAGTTCAAGCTCAAGCATTTGAGTGAAGCTCACGTGTGGGGTTCAAACCCGTGACTTGTGCCGAGCGCGATAACATTTGTGGGCGACTCCTGATTCGGAGACCGTAAAGTCATTTCGCCGTCTTCCAAACCTTCCTTTCCTCTTGGGTTTGATTATCTGAGTAAGTTTTGATCATCAGTTTCCTGCCCACGTCATCACACAGAGTTTGGTGCTAGTTCTGGAGTAATCGCGCTATTGTGACGTCACTAATTTCGGCGTTGAGTCGTTAGAGACCAAGAATCGAGCGTGTGTGGTAGAAGGAACGCTGAAGTAGATGCAGAACGCGGGACAACTCCGTAATAAATTCGAAGGGTAGTTGGTGCAGTGATACACTGCCACATGGCAGCTTGTGCTAAAATTGGTCTCAGAATAAGATTCGAGCCACGTCCACCGACCTGCTGTGGGAAGTCAGGCTGGTGGTAACGTTTTGCCCGAGAATGCCTCCTTGGCTCTTCATGCTGCACTTCTTTAGCTTCAGAAGACTGAGTCCACCTACTACGGGATGTTCTTCTTAGCTGTTACAGCGGTATTTCACTTTATTGTTTGTTAGAATTTTATTGTGAGTCGGTTTCGTGTTTAGATAAAGAAAACGAGGACAAAGAAAAGGCGAAAAAAGCATTGGAAGCCTTGGAGAGGCATGTTGCCAACCTAAAAAAGAAATTACAAGAGGTACGATGAAAATGATCACAAGGCTGTTCAAGTTGGTAGCCCACTTAAGTGATCGAGTCGTGACTGACTTAAACCTGCTGTCTTTCTGTCTTAAATTACAACAACTTTACCAAATGATCAACGTGATCCGCATGATTCATCGCAGGCACAGCTTGAATACAAATCAACGATGGAAGCTGCCACTGCAGCAAAGATCGAAGCAGAGAAACGGAAACATGAAAACGCGCTTCGTGGCCTGGACAACGACATGAAAGAGATGAGAGAGCGACTCAGACAGGTAGAGAGCAATGCTGATTAATTGATTGGTTTTTCTTAATGACACAGCTTAAACCTTTCCCTGGCTTTTAACCCTTTGAGGACCATAAGAATTTAATTCATAAAATTTGAAACAATGCCGCAATTGCTTGGTAACAACGGAAATATAATAGATTTTAGATAATTGGTTATCATGTCATAATGATATAACAATCAACAATTATGGCACATATGTGTATTTGTTAAGTGCTTGGTATTTGTGATTGTTTCTTGAACGTCCAGTGACGTCAAAATGAGCACCGCATTCATTGTCACATCACCACAAATTGTTTGTGACGTAACAGGCGGAGGATGATGCTGCACTCGTGCGAGCTCTTGCTAATAAAGAAAAAGAGGAGATAGAAGATGAGATGAGGGCGAGGGAGGAGCGGGCCAGAAGATATGATGCGCAGTGAGTAGTTGGGGATGCAGGTTCGGTTCGCCCATGGTTTGCTTTTCTGCTTGTTAATGAACCATGACTGAGAGTTGCAACGTGAAGACAAATTCAAATAATCTGAACATTGATTGGAGAGTGGAGATATTTCCTTCATATTTTGCTTTAAAGATCATTGAAAGTCCTTTGTTATACCGTGCATCTTTGATGTCCGTGTCGTCCCCTAAATGATTTTTGTCTTACATATAACATAAATTAGGAAAAGTGGGGTATTTATTCGATTACTTACGATTTCAAATGATTACTAGTGGTATAGCTCGAAAGAAATTTTTCCAATAGTTTTTGTGTGGTTTCCAATAAATTTTTAATTGCGCTGCCAATTGCTCGCTATTAAAGTTGCGCTGTTATGGTCTTGTGAATGATATTTCGCAGTCATTTCCAATGCTTGGTTGCAGCACTAGTCGTGAAAATGCACTAGTAAGTCCAAAGCAGGTCCGGATCCAACCTTGTTTTATGTGAGACTCTTTGGCTCTTTCCATAACCCGATGATAAATTTTTATGTGAACTACAACATAAAATACATAATAACAACTGTTATGCAACACATATCCACCCAAATCAACTCTATTGTTAGTCACTGGCCCAATAACTGCGAGCAAGAGCATTCAGATATACGTGCTTTTTGTGTTTATGATTTCCTAGCGACCGATGATGATTTAAAATTTACGAGTCTCAACGTATCTAAACATCAACCATGTTGTTTCAATATTGACATTCAAGCTTGTATTATCATGGATGCGCCACTATAACCTACTTCTATTATGTGACAATGTTTATGGTGACGCGATAATCAGCTCTGTCTAGTTATGTTCAACACATTTTAGATCACAAGCGACGATACGAGATTTAGAAAGAGAATTGGGATCCACTAGAAAGGGACTTCGTGAAAAGGAAGCGGCAACGAATAAAGAACTGAACCAGAATCGAGCAAAGATTGAAGCGCTGCATAGAAAGCTGCAGAGATTAGAAGTGAGCTGGCTTTTGTTTGATTACAATACTCTATTGTTAGCTTTGGAATCTCACTGTCAAAGTTCTAGACTTGCCTGGAAAAATTAAATCTCACTTCCAACTGTTTGCTGTGGTGCACCGAGAGGCATTTCGTTGCAGGATTTGAACTCACTATCGTTTGATTGAATGTATTTGCCATAGCGTTCAGTCGTTCTGTGCTATTTCGCTCAAGTACGCGTAAGTAGCCTTTCCATTGTACCGGCGCGATTATAATAATGGTTCGTTTATTTGCCAACAATGTTTCAATTGTTAGAAAGCTTCTGATCGAGAAATAACTCGTTTAAAACGTTGGCATTTCAGTAACCACTTTCTGGTTGAATAGTGAGATTAGAATGTTGGTGGATGATCGGGTAATGCAAAGCAGTTTGTTGGTTTGAAGGTAAGGGAATCTATGTATGTTTCATGGCTAGCAGACCAATGGCGATCACGTGTGGAGTGAAGAGACTATGTACTAGCCAGTGTATAGCGAAGAACCTCGAGAGTAATTTATATGCTAATGTAAATTCATGCCACCAACATAAACAGTGTAAATTGTTGCTTGAAAGTTTTAGTATTTTAATAGAATTCTGCAAAGTATGCTTAAAATATAAAACGATTAGTTGTTAAACCTAGGCTGCAATAAAGAAGAGAATCAGCTTGGATAAGAGTTAGAGTGATAAATTTCTCACAAGGTTGCAAGCTCGATACTCGCATGGTTTCTTCGCGGTTGTGCCTTTGGGAAAGGCTATTAGCAGCACTTACTATGAGCATCGAGTGAAATCCAATTTATTTTTTAAATCCGGTTTTGTCTCCGTTAACGGAAGTGACTGGGTTTACTCATGTTCCCCGAAATTTCATAAACATTATTCAGTCACTTCATTCTGTCGATAGTATCTCTATTTTTTAATCTAATATCTTCCACCTGCCCTCTTTATGTGATATTTGTCCCCCCAACCACCCCAAACCCAAAGTTCTTCTCAACAATCGTTTGTTTTAAATCAGTTGGAATCACTTTGATATAAAACGTTTTGGAAAATAAAGTTTTAGAAACAAACTACTACAGTGTAGAAAAGTTTGGAAGGGCAATGAAAACTAAGCTGAGCGGCTATGAATGATTAGAACGTTTTTGACAAGACGACTGGAGAGTTTGGAAGGTTGTCCTCGCGGTTTTCAAGTCAGCAGCCACTTTTACATGTAATGCTGTCGTCTCAACCAACTTTGCGCAGTGGACTAAACGTCTGGTTTGTAATCGAAAGGCTATAAGTTGGGCTCTCAGAGTGTTCTTTCTGTGGCGAGGCCAAGTGAAAGCGTTGTGTGCATGAAGCTCACGTTTCCGGTTTAAATCATGGCTCATGCCCACCACAAGGACAGGTGCGGGTAACTGTTGATTCGGCAACCATATACTCCCTTCGCAGTCTCCCGAACTCTCAGTTCATATGTTCGGTTAGTTTGAATCATTTTAAGACGATGTTTGAACCCAAACCGTGAGCTTGAAAGCAAACAGCGGTTCCATTCGGCCGTGTCGCATGCGCGGTAATGCTCTGAACAATTGACTCATTGTCTTTCCACGACAGGAATCCTACAGGTTTTTATAGACTTTCTAGTCGAGTTAAACAGGAGACTCAAAAGCCAGGTGCACTTAGCAGCCTGCAATGATTCATAGTTCAAGACCAGCATTCTTTAAAAATACTTAGCACTTCACGCTGAAACTGAAACAAAACAAATTCCATAAAACCCCTATTTTATTATTTTGATGACAAGTTAATCTTTGACCCAACAAACTGCGTAAGTGCAGAAGTGAGTGTGAAAACATTTATCGGCGGAGGCGGTCACGTAAATAATGAGAAGTCACATAAATGTGGATTTCATAGAGGGTTTTATGTTTGCTGGGTTGTGGTAATAATCGTATTTTGTGGCGTCATACAGGACGAAAGGGATAATGAGCTCTTGAATACAATGGATGCAGAAGACGCCGCTACCAAGGCGATGGATGATCTCGCGAATGCGGAGGAGGAGATTAGAGCACTGGAGGAGCTACTGCGCGCTCACGAAAGAGAGCTGGGGGTCAGTGTGACTTCATAATTCATTGTTGCGCTTGTTTCAAATGTGACGTCATTGCACAGGGCACACGTGGCCGAAGCGCAATGCGGCGATTGCGCGATTCGTTGTCATCACGTCACAATGAGGTGGAGAGATTGAGAAGAGCGCTGAGAGGGAGGAAACTCACCAATGAACAGGTGAGGGAGGAGATGGTTGTGTGTGGTGCGGGATGTGGCTTATGGATTTATTTTTCTTTAAGTGTCGGCGATGGCGCCATTCTTTACCGCGCATACTGCTAGATGCTACAGCGGTTGTGCATTAAATAAATGTTGTATTGACTGACAATGACGTCACAATTCAGGTGGACCATCTTCTCGACGACATCAGCGCACTACGTGACGCACTATCATCTAATCACAAGCATATCCGCACACTATGGCCCGGTTACTATTACTACATACCAGATGGTGGGAAGTGGGTGAGGTCGCATCCGGATGGCCCCCCGCCCCATGGAATTCCCCTTCAGGGTAATTTTTTGTTTATAATCTGCTTGTTGCGTTTGCATTTCCTTGTCGTTTGGGTATAGGTGCGACATGTGACTTATGTCGAATTCACGAGCAAGATCAAGTTAAAGGAAAGCGGCGTTCAATATCAAACCAGTCACCGATGCAGATTGGTAGCCGCTCCACCAACAAGTTGGACTGGCATTGGTGAATGGGCAATAGTTACCTCTCCCAACACGCTAGGCTAGTTTCCTGTTGAAGTTAGGCAATCTACTTTTCAAAATCAAGGAATTACAGTTTTTCGATCTGTTTGCCTTAAATGGTGTTTCGTTTCTCCTCGTTCCATGACAAGCAGTTCGAAGTAAAATTTAGTTTTTATCGGACAGCGTGTGGTGGTGTTGATGGTGGTGCTGTTATCAGTTAGTGCCGTTGACAGTGGTGCTGTTATCAGTTAGTGCCGTTGACAGTGGTGCTGTTATGAGTTGGTGGTGTGGTGGTGTTAACAGTGGTGCTGTTTTAAGTTGGGCTCAACAAAAATTTTCTATCAGGAGTACCTATCGATGCCTCACAGTCGGTTATCGAACCCGGCACTCCTGGTATGATTGCAGTAGCGGAGGACGGATCACTCGTCCTGGTTCCTTTCGAAGGTTTGTATTGCAATGTTCCAGAACATCACGACCTTGAAGATGAGGTGGCTGCTTTGCAGGTGAGATGTTGATGGATTGTTGTTGTGATTATCCCTCCTCTTCCTCGGGATGTAGGTACTGCACGAACGGCAATTCAGGTTTATGCCGTCAACCTAATTGCAAATAGGTTAGGGGAAATGTTGATGGCTCAGCTCAGTTATTTTGTCATTGATGACGTGATGGTTGTGATTGGTTGGTTAAAATGAGATAATTATTTTTACGAATAATTGATGCAACTTTTTGGAAAATTTCTAAAAACAACATAGTTCTATGATGCATTATTTCATGACATATTTGTTTGTGATTGGTCAGGAAGCTCTGGCGCGATGCAAGGAAAAGCGGAAAGCGAGCAAAATGGAGTTAGAAGAGACCATTAAGCTTGTAGGACCCCTAGAAGAAGGGGAAGACCGGTTGGGACAGCTGAAGGATTCGATTCAATCTCATGAGGCGATCTTGAAGAAGTTAAAAGAAGATGAGGATCGGATGGCTCAGGAAAAAGCCGAAACAGCTAAAGAGCTTGCAGATTTGAAGGATACTCTCTCAAATAAACTGCAAAGAAAGTAAGACCAAGTGATAGAAAGAGGCAATGTGATTGGTTATTGATGCGTTGTGCTTGAGCAGACATCAACTCGAAGAGCGGGTCGAGCATTTACTCGGAGAACTCCGGACGGAAGAGGCGCTGCTCGAACGGGATGAGATGCAAGAGGAGCTGGAAGCCTTGGAACGCACGCTTGGGAAAAGGAGGATAGAGCTCAGAGAGGCGGAGCGGATGCTGAAAGAAGCAAGAGAAGAAGCGGATGTGGCCGAAGAGAAGGTTAGAGGATGTGTTGATCGATAGAAACCACAAATAGAAAAAAATTTTCAATCTTGAATCGGATGTTGTTGTTAAAGGAGGTGGACTATAGAGACCAAATAAAAGGGTATAGTGGGATTGCCCATTGTAAGTTGACCATCATTAATGCTGCCTCTAATATTTTTATAAAGGTTGAAACGCACGGTTGTTTATTTTGGTATCCCGACCATCCTACAAAAAATGCCACGTGACTGTGCTCCCATGCATGGCCTGCTTGTTTTGATTCCACGGTAGGGTACATGAAGAGTCAAGTTGTTTCAAAATTTTCTTTGCAAAGACAGAATCGTCTGTATTTCTGCGTCAATATTTTCGATCTACGCTTAGTTCCTGGATGATGTCATTCAAGCATTCACGCGTATAAACTCACGTTCTGTTTGCAAGTCTTTAGTTAAACTGGACCCCTGCAACGAGCCGACTGCTTGGCCCCACCAATCGTCTGCCACCTTAAGATTGAGGAATCCCGTTATTGTGTATCCCAAGGGCATATCTAAAGAAGTTGCCTTTTTTTTTACCCTATTCGTTTCGTGCTGATTGTCAAGCAGATAAGGTGTGAATCTTATTTTAAGAAGTCTTCGTTATGACCCAGAGGAAGTTTGAACCAGCAACCTACTAATTTGGAGGCGATTGCTCCAACCACCGGTGTTTTTTTTATAACATGATGACAACCCATCAAACTCAAGATGAACAGAAAGTTTTGGCGATTGCGGAATGACCTCACGATCTCGCTGTGGCTGCATTTCCCGTTCTTGGAATGGATACACTGCATGAAACAGCTTTCCGCATTCATATCGTAACCCAATCAAATTAGGTTAGGGGAAAGCGGCAGTTTATTTAGGAGAGTAGCCCCACCACCAACAAGGCGGATTGCCATTAGTGAATGCGCTACTGTCACTTCTTACGACATAGTGGGTGAGTCCTGAGCAGCTTCACAACTTTAACACGGTGAGGCACGTGGTGACGCATGCATGCCGTTGTGGTCGGCATCGACATCTTTGAGAGACTGTTGGTGTGGAGGAACAGAAACAATAATTTGTATGATTATTTGTGACGTCACTATGCTTGTATTGAAATAGGCCGAAATCATGACGGAGCGGTGCGAAAAAGCACGAGGCGGATTAAACGAAGCGGAACAAGATGCGGAAGAGTTAGAGCGGCAGGCGGCGGATACGGGAGCGAAGTTGGTTCGCGCACGGAGCGAGTTGAGACAATTGCAGGAGCAAGTTAAAGAATCGGAAGGAAGGAGGATACAACTCGATGATCAATGCCGTCAACTCGCCAGGGTAAAGTTGTAGAGGGAACTTGGGAGGAGTTGGTTGGCAAGAGAACGTTGGGGAAGCGCTACATGCGGATAGTGATGGGGCGTAATTGTAAGCAAATTTATATTTAGAAGTTGATTTGGGGAGGGTAGGGCAGTAAAGACGTAATTTTCCTGATTTTGATTAGAGTGTTTTATGTTAATTTTTTTCCTCGTTACAGCTGGTGACCAACAAAGAGGCGGAACTGAACGCGCTTGAGCAGAAAACCGATCACATGACTGGTGGTTTGGAGCGGTTGCAGTCGGAGCTGATCGTGGCCGAAGAGAAAGAAGCGGAGAGGTTATCCGCTTTGAGGGAGAGTGAGAAGGTGAGAGGAAGGGCGAATAATGGGCCGCTGGAGCGATTGGCCGCCGTAGAATGTGGGATATTGATTCGCCTATCGGGTTCTACTTTGATGTTGTTGATTGTTGATAAAAGAGGTTGTTGATTGTGACCTCACACTCATGGTTTTAGGTGCTGTCGGAACGGCGGGAGGAGCTTGGCAAGATGAAAGATCAAGTGATGAGTCAGAAAGATGAGGTAGAAGGGCTTGATCGGATGCTGGGGAAGAAGAAGACAGAGCTACAGCTCTTACAGGTAAGGATGGTGATATGACCGGTGGTTTGCTGAGGTGTTTCAGAAGTTTTCAGCTGTGATTGTATGTGGCAATTTCATTCAGGGTAAGACGATTTCTTCTTGTTGGTTGGCTTTGGTATAGTACAGTCCATCCCTTGTACTCGAGGGTATCTGGTCAAGTGATGTTGTTGGTAATTAGGTGACCTGATTTCTTTGCTAAAGTCTAAGAAGCAACTTCTTCCAGAGAATCACCTCTACATTTCCATCTTGCTGACACCGTTGTAATGTTCTGTTATGTTTTCCCTACATCAAGAATCCTTCCCAGCGTTCAACTCGCAGTAATCTAGAAATTTTGAACCGTCTTGCTTTGATAGAAGTGACTTTCTTACATCATAACAATGCTATATGACGTCACAGGAAAACATTGAGCAACATCAGAGTGAATTGTCGAATGTTTTGAAAGAAGGAAAAGCTGATGTTCAAGAAAAGCAAAAACAAATAAAACAATTGCGCCACGATGTGGACGAATTAAGTTCCACCAAATCGGACTTGGAAGCACAGGTGGGAAATTCCCGACACTGGGATTGATTCTTCGGGTCACGTAATGTTACAATTATTCTTCCTCTTCCCTGAGATGACCGCATGATCTGGAGGTCGCATTAAGGCCTCACATGGCCAGTCTATTCAAGGTCAGATTAGAGGGAACCGATGGTTCACTTCGTGCCAGTCATAAGTATAAATTGCAGATTGGCGGCTTCACTACCCACAAGGTGAAATTATGCTTTATACCTGTAAATCAAGAACCATGTTTTGAGTGGTTGTGGTATAAAGATGGTTGCATGGTTGGTATGGTTCAAACCTCTCCCGTATTTGTTTTGACGAGGTTTAGAGTTATAACATCTAGAGAGTGATCCAATTACTATTTCTATAGTAATAATACTAATGACGATGATAATCGCAAAGGTGTGCTAGCATTGACGGGTTACGAAACGTCATTTCCGACAAAACACTGATTGCTGAGTGAGTCGCTTTAGCATTTTGATCCGATGAAGCGTGGGAAATGTATTTGTTGTTTATTTAGATTTCTCGTCGAAGAAGCGAGCTGGTTTCAGTGAGAGAGAGTGCGGAGAAGACTTCAGAGGAATTGCAGAACAAGATATCCGAAGTGAATAAGTGAGTGTTCTGTCACTACGTCACGTGCTGGTTAATTTAAAGGTATAAAAGACGAGCAGATCACTGGCTTTAAACGAACGTAAAACCACATTTTTCATTTTTAAATATGACATCAGTTTGATAACCTGGATGTTTAATTTTGACGTGTAACAATATTAATTTTAAACTAAAATTAAAGTGAACGAATATGGATTGTACTTGGGGGATTTCGAAATAATTTTGGTCTTGCCACTCAGTACTTTGATAAAAGTTATTTGAGATTTGAGCCTTCCATCGATTCACCGTTTACTTATTTTTTGATGATACATCGATCATCAGTTTACCGCCCGCCGCTTCCTCTCTTCGCAGGCAAAAGTCGGAGTTGAAGCACGTACTAGAGATGCTGGGCTTGGAGCAGCTGGAGCTTGACAGCTTGAAACGACAGCATGAGTCCAAGTCCGCTGAGCTGGCGGATACCCAGCACCGACTCCTGGAGGAAAGAGCGGAGATGGATAGAATTCTGAGCGATGTTCAGCGGAAGGAAACTGAACTGAGCAAAGTGAAACAAGTTAGTGACGCAGCTTACTTGCGGTCGAGTGACATCATTTTTAGCGTCCTGGGAATATTCTGTATTTATGGTAAAGTAGTACGAAGTTAAAATTTCTATCATTATTCTGCCTGAAGCTCGCCATTTACAAAATATGTCGTTTATTACGTCATAATGACAGCGTTGCAACTTGTCATGCATGGCTATGTTATGTGGTTGATTCAGCAATGGATTGACAGACTGCCAGCGAGTAGTCAACAAAAATGTGTTCTCTTTCAGATTGTTGAAAAGTTGCGATCTGACGTCGATTGTTTGACGTCACAGAGATCAACGCTCGAAGACACAGTTACGTCACTAACGAAAGAGAAGGATTTGTTATCGAATAGTATCGCTACTATGGAAGATAAGATTCAAAATGGGAAGAAGGTTGGTGGGCGGGTGGTATCCGGGGGAGTCTTTTTGATTACCTTATCATGCGATATCAAATATGCAACGAGATTTTCGTATTCGGTACAGAAATTAGCAAGACCAATTCTATAAAGGTTTACATTTTTTGGTTCATACACTGATTTATTGATTATGGAGCAGCACGAAAAGCTAAAAATGGTTCTGTGGAATTCGAACCCACGGCGTTCTTATTACTAATCACGTGCTTTACCAGTTGAACCACGCGATACCAATTGTCTGTCCACCAGAACCGCTTTGGCCTTTTTGCGCTGTTCGATGGCAAGTGGAACTGAACCCAGTATTCCTTATTGGCATTAATTTGGCTGAAACGCGTAATGCAGACATGAATCTCAAAATAACTCTATTGAAGTCTTCTTTCCAGCTTGTAATAAGTGCAGTTACAGCATGTGAAAGTTGCTTACTTAATTCTAATTTTATGCAAATCAATTTTATCATATTCATCTGACAGCCTTGGGATTGGAGAGTGCTGGAGTTCATGACTTGTAAGGCACTGCGATGTTATTATTGCTTGGTCCACAGGATCAATGACCTTCCGCAAAATTGGATAATTTTTAGAATGCAATAATATGTAATGTGGATAATTATGATCACGTCTGTTTACCAAGCGTATCGTTAGATGGAATGATTTGGTAACAACCTGCAGTATAAATTACAGCATCTTGTTCTGTGCTCTATCTGATTTCACTATTTGTTGATAAAACAGTGTAGCATTGTTAAAATCTGCTTTGATTGTTGGTGACGACATTTCGTTTTTAGAACCTGTATGAGATTCGAACCGGGATTGATAAATCCACTGCTACGTTGGATGAGCTCGACCAAGAACTCAGTTTGCTTCGCAATGAAGTTTTTCAATCCAACCAACAGAAGAGCTTGCTTAGTAAAGAAGTAGGCGCTTTGATAATATATTGAAGTTTCTTCTTCGTTGCTTTACGATTCTGTGTGAAATGGAACATTGTGAACTGCACGGCAATTGCAATCAAGATAAAGCAAACGTGGTGATGATGCCAGCGGCAGTTTACTTTAAACTAGTATCACGATTGCTGGTTGGCAGTTGCTCTACCAACAAGACGGACTAGCATTGCTGATAGGGGCATGCGACCTGTCACGACGTGCATCGCGAAAAGTTTCTTTTGATTTGCGTTGAAGTATGTCATGATCCGAAGCGAATTTGTAGCCGCACATTGGTGCAGCTTTAGCGAGGTCTTTTAAAAGGTATTGCTTGCATCAAGGCAAGCAGTGTAGAGCGGGGTTCGATTCCTCCCACTGCCGACATGTGGCAGCGACGCTGCGAAAGTGCTTCTTGTTGAAAGCTTGTACATCACGTCATCTCACTTTTTTTGTGGTCACAGATTGTTTCTATGACTACAGCATCAAAGGATCTTCAATCAGAGTTAAGCGGATACAAAGCGGAACTGCAGGATACGCAGGAGCAACTTCGGGTCCTGGATCAGGTAAGTCTAATTTTTTTGAGGTATCAGAGTGGAAGCAACTTGAAGTTTCTTACTCGTGGTCAATTCTTGACCGATGACCTTTCACTTACAATTCGAGTTTGTTGGTGACCCCTCATTTGTGACGTCAGGATCTTCGATCGGCTACCAAACAACGCGATGACGTCACCATGGAAGTAATTTCCCTGCGCGAAGAGATTAAGTCACGTGATCACGAACTGGAACTTCTCGGGCAGCAAGTGAAGCGGAAGAAGGAGGAGGCGGGAAGAGTGGAGGAAGAAACGAGGAGCAGGAAGGAGGAACTACTGGGAAAAGAGAGGGTGAGTGTGCGATGACGTTGTTGTTACCAGACTACGATGACCACTATGATGATCCTACCTTGGAAATAGGAGTCATAGGAGGTCCTAGTCCTATTCCTGCGGTCCGGATGTAACACCGTATTTAGAGGTACCGAAAAGATAACAATAACGCTTGCGTTGACGCTGATTGTGTGACAGGAAATAGAACGTCTATCACGTGACATCGAACGCCACGAGGAGAAACTGTCACGCACTGTAGCCGATCTCAATCAGGATGTCCAGAGACTGCAAAGGGAAATGGAGCAGCAAAGGGACGAACTGGAAACCACCATCATCAAACGAGATTCCGTCAAGCGTGACATGGAGAGGTAAGGATCCGATCCCAATATCTATTGCTGCGGATGCTGACGGATGTCATTGCAGGCTTGGTCGGTTGGACGAGAAGTTTGCGGAGACCGAGGCTCAGATCAGCGTTCTCGAGGAAAGAATCATGGAAAGGGAGAAGGAGCTTCTTCTGGTTCAGCGCGAGAGGTCTGAGCTGAAAGGAGCGCTGGCGAGTACTGAGGGGGAGCTGAAAGCGACCAAAGTAGAGGCCGGTCATGAAACAAAGCGATTGGAGGAGAAGGTAGGTTGGGAATGCTAGGGAGTGACTGGGGAAAAGGAAGAAACTATGAATTTGGAATCAAAGAAATGATCTGTTGAGAGCAAAACTTGACGGTGGGTGATTGAATGAGGAGTTTGTTTTTTCTGCTTAAATTCCTCCTACAAGTTAACGTCAATCTTATGACGTCATTTCTGACGATTTTCCTTTTACGTCATTCCTCAGGTGGAAGCAACGAAGCTGGAACTGAGCCGAGTTCGCGACCGCGGTGAGGAAGAGATCGCCGGTATGGAAAAGATGGCGCAAGAGCATTGCAGCCGCGCTACACGGCTGGCAGGGGAGGTCAACCATCTGCGAGGGGAGATGCTCAGGTTAAAGAAGGAAATACGGTGGGTAAAGTGGTAGGGGGTGTCTACCTTTTAAGATAAAGTTGAGCTTTAAAATTTGGGTTTCTTTTCATCGATGGTGTTTATCCTGAAGTAAACACAATCAATGGGAAAGAAGCCGAACTTGCAGAATCTCCTTCATGTTGGCTAAACTCGCAGGATCTGAAACAACTAGGGGCAGTCGTTACAGAAAAGCCAATGACATTTTGTGATCGATTTTGCCAGCTACTAGACGAGCTTCGTCAAAAAAATGAATCGCAATGTAAATGCTTTCTTTTATGAGACACACTTTGCTGTAATTCCAAGTTGTTACCGAATCAGCCCATCAAGTGCGATGCCATGTCATATTGAAGTGATCACAACTTTTAACACGTTACTGCATCAAGACATTCAATACAATAATTTGATCGACTTCATAGAAACACTATAAAACAAAAGCTGGTTGTGGTCTGAAGTTAGAGTTTTGATTATTCGCTCCAAACCAGCAAAGTCCTGTGGAGATGGTTTCAGCTTGAAGCCGCGTTGAACTTTAAAGTTGGCAACTTCTCTTCGCGCTGTTTCAGAGGATGAAGGAGATTCGAGTTTTCTTTGTTGCCATCAAATTAGCGCGGAACGAAGGCGTAGCGGTTTCCAAGTAAGGATAGAACCAGCAATGTTTTGATTTGTGCCGTGATTTAGGTTTCTTGAGGAGGAGAGGGAGAAGGATCGAATAGAGATGCAGCAATCCGCACGACGTCTTCGTAATGAGATTGATGCTAAAGTGGAGGAAGGAGTGCAGGAGCTCGACTCTTCCCATCATGAAGCTGTGGAGGGAATGATGGAGCTGTACAAAGAGAGAGAAGACGCCAGGATCAAGATGGTCGCGCTCAAGGAGGTGAGTGGATGAGAGAAAGCATGGTTTCACAAAAAGGGTTGTTGAAATCATAATTTTAGATCCAGAGAAGCAAATCCCCTCCGCGATCTTTTGCCACGAGGAAGGAGGAGCGAATGATGCAGACACTGCAGGAGGATCTCCGAGCGAAGCAGGAAGAGATTACTTCACAGATTAGGAAACAGGTGTGTGGTTGTGATGGGGCAATGCTGGGGAGGCATCATTGGCCGGTGCCCCAATTACGACTTCGTTGGGGGAGCCAAAGCAGAGTTGCAAGTGACGTTTATTCCATTCCGGAATGTCTTATTTAAGATGGTTGCTGTGATGCAGCAGGGAAAGGACTTTTCTCTAATTTGAAAGGGATAAAGGGTGCTTCACCACTCAGTTTGAACTTTAATGATCAAGGCACTACGAGATGGTCCCATGTTGGTTTTCAAAACCAACTTTTTATTACATTGACAGTTCATGTTTAACTGACAGATGACTCGTCATCGAGAGCAATGGCAGGCAAGAAAAAAACAATCTGAAGGAAAACTGCGTTCGCTCAAGAAGAAAGTGGACACACTTGATGAACTGGTAATTGTAGCAGGGGGCTGTGAAGATAGGGGTGCCGAGCTCAGTTGGAAATTTTGCCATTTATATTTTACACAGTCATTGCTCATTATTCTACCGAGATTAGGGATAGGGATGTCCATTTCAGAATAAAGAATCCTTTAGAACCAGTTCCAAATTTGAATCGGATCCAAATTTTAGAACAATAGGAACTTATCGAATGTTTGCTATGTGTACATACTAATTTTAACTGATATTAAATTTCTACCGAATCTGTAAGAATTGTCGCATGAATTATATTACATGTTTCTATTTGGCAATTATCGTTTTACCGCCAAGGCACCGATTCGGGTGTCTGGTAGAAGATATAAAAAAAGGATAATAATTACTGACGTTTTTTTCTACAGAATCATTATATCGTAACGTTTTCAATAAAAATTTGTTTTTTGAATAAGATTCGATATTCTGGAAAGATTCTAGAATCTTTAAAAAAGATTCGAAATTATTCTAGAATATGCAAGTATTCTAAAATAAACATCCCTAATTAGGACAAACACCTCTTTATAATGGTATTGTTTGTAGGTCAGCAATACTTCTATGGACTCTCTATCGCACTCCAGAGGAAGGGATATCTCACCGTCTCGTATCCTTCCCATTTTAGAAGAAAGAGAAAATGTAATTCCCGAAAGAGAACTTTCCAGATATTGACCGCAAAGGGGGTCTCACCCCATAGGGTGGTTTGACCACTACGTAGATCACATGATATTCCGTCCTTTCACATCAAGAAAATTCACTCGGAGAGGGTCGTGGTGGCGGATTATTTATTTTATTTAAATATTTTTATGCAGCACCCGCGACCTGGGCAGTAATGACGTACTTGATATCGCGATGTTTTTATTCAATAAAAATTTATGTTGTTTGCTGATAATCAAGTTGTGATTAATCCATCCGTTAATCAAACCAGTAATAACTGCGCTCGATCTAATTGACCTGGAATCTAATGAAGAGAAAATTGTATCAACGAAGTTTCTCGGGAGGTAGTCCTTTTCAGAGTGGTGGCTTTACTGAGCGATTGGTCATGGTCTTACTGGCCAACACACCAAACTTGCCATAAACTCGATATTGTCGAGAAGGATAGGCTACCTAACAGAGTTGGTTTTAACAATTTACAAGTTGAAATTCATGAGAAATTTCCCGTGTTCGCTATTCATTACCCACAGGTTGTTTAAACTATATCTTACAGATTACTTATTTCACCCAGCGTAGTCAGTGAATGTGTGCCAGCAGCCTGTCCACAATGGTTAACTAAAAAGCATGAGGTATATCTAGAAATCACTTAAAAAGTTTCTCAAGCCTTGATTTTTAACTTGCTTATTACCTACTACTCTTTATTTTTGAGACACAATTTATGAATAACTATTTTGAGCAATAGATCATATTCAATTCGTCTGACCTTGGCGGCAACGGTATTATCCCAAATGGATCGTAGTCTATGACTGATCAGGATGACTACAGTGTTGAGCATTTAGGACAGGCATTTTACATACTTGTTCTACTTTCTTGCTGTGCTGCAGCATTTGCCGAACTAAGGTGTGGACTAGCCACTCATCTTTTGCTTATCCCTACGACTGTATGTCATGCTTTCCAAATCTACAACAGTTTCCATTTCAGATTCTATTTACGTTTTTACAATACTTAGCCTACTTTTTGCACATCTCACTATCTTTTTTTTCAGCTGAATTTCCTTTTTCTTATATTGCTTTGTTGTTGTTTACCCGACCCCTTCCGAGGGATGGGGGCATGGCGGAAGACCATGGAGCCCCAGAAGCCGAGCAACTCCCCAGGGTCTGGACCAGAGTATATTGCTTTGTCGTTGGCTATTTTATTAATTTGCATTGATTTCGCAGGAAGAAACTTAAATTGAAATAAAATGAACTCACTGGCTCTAGAATCCTCCTCAAAACCTGATGTATTGGAAGCAGCTAATTTCCATGCACTATGCGTATGCTGGTTGTATCTGTTCTAAACAGATTGACCATAGGATTCGCGCTCTCGGAAATACCAACAGTAACGTAGCCCACCATTAATGGCGCCCAGCTTGATAAAATTTAGATCGAAAATTACTTTGTGGCCACAATGGCTACCCTTGCATTTTTACGAAATCGACAAGCAGAGAGCGGCAACATTTAAAGATGCAAGTAGCCTATTAACGACAAAACGGAAAAGCAATCCAAATGGTTGTTTTGTTTATTTTGCCATGACTGACGTGTTTTAGAGAACGGTAAACTGCAGGTTATTTTGTGGTTAACAAATAACCATGTTTCAAACCATCCATGATTCTAACGTCACAACCCATTTCTATTACGCATAAATAAGCAAACACACCAACACCAGCAGCAGGGAGTCGGAATCAACTAACATTGCACATAATTAGACAAAAGTGGGGAGACAACCCAATTACGAAATAGACCTTTTACAACCATAACGTCATCGAGCAGCAAATAAAGGCGATTTACAAACATATTTCCTATGATCGCCGATTATTTCTGTATTGCAACGCATCACGTGATTTATCCGATGATAGAACACGTCTGTTAGACGACAACACGGCGCAAATCTGGCGCACGGCTATATACACTACACTTGCAGCATCATTATCGCATTCCAACGTTAGGATAACCTCTTCTGCCTCTACCTCTGCCTCTTCCTCGGCTTGTGGATGAAGGTTGGGAAAACAAATTGGGACCACCCCCGAATTGTGCAGGGTTGTAGAACGTGGCCAATGGTGGCGCAGCTGAGCCACCATTGCTGGCAGGTGGGTTCTGAAACAAAACATACCAGCTAGAAGTCAGAGTTCGATGCCCGAGCCGTTTCAAGGTCATTGTGCCTTCCTCCAGGGAAATTTTCCGTGGCCGGTAAGTGCTTGCGTGCACTGAAGCAGTAGCACTGATAACATCGAAGCAGGTCCAAACACTGTGGAGTTTCTCTGTGACTGAAGGATATAAACGGATACAACAGAGTGATGTGGAGCAAGTGTAGCATGCATCGGCTTTATTTCTCAAATAACGCATTTTTGTGATACTTCCTACTTTCCTCTTACAACGAAAAACCTCGACTCACCTGAACATTTTGTTGGGGAGGCTGAAAAGTTTGGGGGGCTTGTTGACCCTGTTGCATTTGCGCCTCCATGGGCTGAAAAGATGGGGGTCCTTGTTGGGGCTAAAAAGTTATAATTACTAGAGCAGGTCCAGCATATATCAGAACAGGTAGGACTGATGATGTCATGGTGGATGCTTACTGCCTGATTCGACCGACCACGAACCACCAAGCTTTGATAGACGAAGCATACTAACCAACTCCAACAATACCCACCGCCATGATAATCAGGCAATTAATCATCCCAGAGATCGGACCCATATTATGATGTTAGCTTTGATGAAAAGCAGACAAGTCAATACGTCACCACTTAATTCTGGCAATGGCAGGAGCTAAGATCCTGCAATTGACCGCGCTGTCTCCGAGGCGTCCATCTGGGCTAACATGTATAGATCAGGGGCAGCCTAGAGAAATTCCCCCTCACTTTGCTGACCGAGCCCAGAGGACCACGAGGTGCGCCCGGCGTTAACTTGGGTTGTATGCAGAAGCAGGGAGGAAAACTTTTCCCGGTGCGGCATGGTCTTCTAGTTGTGGTTTACCGCAGAGGTTTGCCTTCTTGGCCTTTTCCTTTTCTGAGTACTTTTCTGGTCTTGGGTTTGACGCAAAACTGCATCTAGCTCCTGTTAAGGCCCTAACTGTACGTTAGATAAATTGATAGTAGACTGTTGACACTATGGCAATGAATACCGGCGCGTGGTGGTTAGAGCGTCCGCTTCGCAGGCGGTAGACCTGGGGTTCATTCCCTCAGTCGAATCATACCAAAAGATTTTTAAAAATGGTATTCACAGCTTCCCTGCTCGGCGCTCAGCATAAAAAAGGAATAGTATGGAGAACAAGCCGGCAAGTTTGCTTGTTGTGTCCTTGGGCAAGGCACTTAACGGGACGCCTCCACCTTTATGTGGCAAACAGGTGGCCTACCCGCACTTCACCGGGATACAATTGTGAAGTTGCTAACCCAGCAGGTCGTAAAAGACGACTCTTGGATACCCACCAGTGGCAGTCAGCTCTGTTGGTGGTGGGGCTACCAGTCACTCATGACTGGTTCGAAATGGGCTGCCATCTTTCCCCTAGCCTAATTTCAATTAGATTGACGGCATGAACCTGAACTGCCGTTCGTGCCGTACCTCTATCCCAAGGAAGAGGGGTAATCACAACAACAACATGGCAATGAATAAATGAAGTGCTAACTTACCTGGACGTTTTGCTGAGGTTGAAAAGTTTGAGGAGCTAGCTCACCTTGTTGCATCGGTGCCCTCATGGGCTGGATGGAAAGGGGTGGTTGTTGGGGCTAAAAAATAGTGACGAAGCTTTAGAACTATTTTCAGAATGTACCGCTGTGGTGTAGGGGTTCGCAACGAAAGATCTGGAGTTTGAAATTCTATAAAAGCACCATTGGTATTCACCAGGGAGGGCATCCGGAATTTAAAGAGCTACAATGCTTCGGCAATGTCTGGTTCACAAGCGAGTGTGTAGTAGTACAGGCACACTGAATTAACAGGTCTAAGCCTGTGAAACGAGGGGAAAAAGGACGCTTAATCAACAATACTATCACAAAGAACAACTTCCAACCGAGACCGCTATTTTCTAATTGATCTTGCTAGAAGTGATACGCTACTTACCAACAAGCGAACTGCGTTTTGAGAAAAAACAATTACCTGAAAGTTTTGCGGTAGTTGGTATGCTTGTGAAACTTGGTCACCTTGTGGCAATGAAGGCTCCAACGGTTGGAAGGGAGCAGGTGGTTGTTGGGCCTGAAAGATAAGTCCAGGCAAATTTTAGCTCATAAAAGCTAGCAGAGAGATGGTCGGGGGTTGCTGTGGTAAAGTGAGGTTAACATGGATCGAACTTAAATTATCGACCTCACTACATTTCCAAATTGTACAGGGTCTGCAGATTGGAAGGTAGGTTGGGAAACGTAAACGCAGTTTGAAAATTGACCAACGGCAAATCATGCTCACATTGACAATTGGTTACGCTAATAATGGTTGTGTTCAGCCTCAGAGGCCCATTGCATCCTCAGAGGTACCTTTATCTATAGTTCGCGTCTTTGCAAGATTCTCACACAGGATGTAACTGATCTGATTTGAGTGAACGTGCTCCTACAATTAAATTTGCAATCCTACAATTAAAATTGCAGACGATTCACCTACAGAACCAACATTATGCAAGAGAATATGACTTTGGAATCAAATCACAAGGTTGCGCTTACCTGCAAATTCTGCTGAGGGGGTATAAACGTCTGAGGGGCTTGCTGTCCCTGCTGTGCCCCCATCGGCTGAAAGTGATCGAGCGTCGGCTGGTTCTGTGAAGGAATTATTCAAAAATGGCGAATACTAGAATCATGCAAACAACTTACTGCCTGTTGTGCGACAGGTTGGTGCATCGAAACCGGTTGAGGTTGTGGCTCCGCCGTTTCCGCGCTCGGTTGGGGCTGATTAGGAAGGTCCCCTGCAGCCCCATCTTGATTTGAAACTGAAACAATGTCACGTTAAATGTATAAGCTGAAGAACGAATTGCTGCACCTTACCAGGAGCGGGCACAAACATGGCAGGGGGGGTGGGTCCAAGGGAGCCAGACGTAGGTAAAACGGAGGGAGCTAGAACATTGTTGCTGGAAGGGCTGATCGCAGAACTAAAAGCGTTCTTATACATCGAAGGTTTATCTGCAAAAATAAGGATTTCACGTGAGTAGGAACCGAGACAAACGTTTAACAATTCACGTCACAATCAACATAAACCTTTGCCAGCCACACTCTTCGGAGCGCACTGCTTAAACAGCTTCTTTCGTCATGAAAACCAATGTTCTCACTAATCAGAATTCCAGTGACCCATGCGTTTGTGACAAACAGCGCGGCTATGGAAATACCTTGCAACTCTGAATTCAGTGCTGAGTTCCACCAATGACAGAGCAAACTGTTTAGTAATCTTATAATCAAATCTGGTAAAGATCGTCAATTTTACTGCGACCGTGATAAAGTGAAACACTCCCAGCTACAGCGGTTCGAATCTGGTCAGCCACCATAATGCAAGAGCGACTGCTGGCATCTACCACGTCAATCCATCTTATTAGTGGTAGGGCTACTAGTTTCTATGGTTCAGCGACGATTCAAAGTCAGAAGTTTACCTAACCCTAACCCTAACGCGACTTTGAATTGTCGGAACACCAGTTTTTATTCACGATTGATTCGAAATGAACGGCCACTATCTTATAGCTCAATACAAGGTTCGCAGAGCGAGCCTGATATTTGCTCAATCCAATAGCTCAGTTCAAACAAAGACCATCGGTCCACAACAACAACAACATTTTATATTTTCCAGTAACGCCATTGGTTCGGCAACTCACTTAAATTTTTGAGTGAAAACTTGTTTCGTGTCAACGTCGAACTCCCATTTGTGCCTGGAAAAACAGCGCATTTTAATAAGCATTGTTGCAAAATGACAAAACAGCCACGCTTTCGCGGCGCCTACATTAGCAGCCACCCCCATAACATACAGGCGTGAAGGAGCAGTGGTTGCAACGCCAACTCAACCGCCCGTTTATGTAGGTCCAGCTGGTGAACCACACCTCAGAATTTTAGAATGGTTTTCACAATCATCTCAGCTCTCGGCAATAGAAGAATGTGGAGAGCATAAAATAACGTAAAGCAGATATTATCCTGATGACAATACGTGTCAAACTGAAAACGTACGCTTTTATCAGCATGACATTCGAGTGTGGTAGAGAGTATGCTGTACGCACAGTTTAATTATGAAGCCACCACCTACCTGGTGGGGCTTGGGGTGCACCAGGAGTGGGCTCAGAAGTTGGTATATCCATGGGAGGGGGTTCTGGAGGCTTCAGTTCTTCTTCAGTGGCATTAACATCGACCCACCGGTTCAGTTTTGGGTCCCATGTAATCTACAAATATGAAGTAATGTAAAAATGAATCGTGTATTTAAATTTAGTGCCGACTCTCGGAAAAGTAAAGAATTTGTTTTTCTAATCCATGTAAAAATCCAACTACATCACAATGCCATGCTATTTTCATTAATGGTTACAAAAAATGATCACCTTTCTCAAACCTTCAGTTTCATTTTATGGTTTTTATACTAATGCTAGCATGGCGAACGCATTTTCAGCTGTTTTGAAAATAGACGACGACTTTACTGAATGAACAATGAACAGTTTTAAAGCCCACTAAAAATTACCTGGGATGTAAAAACGCTTTTTCGGGAAATGTTTTTTGTATTTTCAACATCCCCAAGCATTTAATTTTTATACAGTAAACTGTTGCGATCGAAAATTGTTTAAAACACACAGGCGTTGAAGTAAGCTGCTACACTAGTGCCCGAATCGGCTAGTATTCGAATCAGCCAGTATTTGAACCAGCTAGTATTGAATCTACATCATAAGGCATAGCATGCTGCTTCCAGGACTTCGTTTTATTGACTGACGTTTCATGAACAGTTTATTTAAACGTAAATATCATTTCAATTTATTCACGTTACCAGTGAATCCCGTCAGCAACGTAACATCGATTCGTCTTTCAAAAGAATTCTCTTCCTCGGCTTAGTTTGTGCAAAACACCTCGAGTCAGTTAAAATATGAAAACATACATCTTATAAAAATAAACACATTTTTTTAGAAATCGCAGCGCATTTTTTTTACAAAATACAGTATGTGTCAAAAACCCAACCTAATCTTTACAACCCACTATTCACCGATTAACCTGACTATATTTACAACGTGAAGGTAAGGACAGCCTGTTGAAATCGTAACAATTTTCAACAATCTCTTTAGTGCAGATGATCCACCAACCAAAAGCATGTAACTTAGCGGCAAGAACTTGTAGCTACTCAAGCGATCACCTTAACAGGTCACTTACATCTTTCTTATTATCATCAGGGAGATGGACTTGATGGACCTTCTTTTTCGGATCCTTTGGTCCAAACCATCCAAAAAACCATCCCTAATTTATAAACAACGATTAACCATACCTCCCAACAGTAAGGTTGGGAGTTGAAAACCATCAAAGATAAAGAAATTTTAAATTAGAAAAATGAGTTTTTCCATATTTTTCACAAAATCGCTTCCGCGTTAGCACTAACAAAGACAAAAACAGGCTGCATCCACAAAGTGGAAAACATTTTTTACAAGTTTCTAACAAGTTGAATTATAACCGGCCATGCATTGAATTTTAAAGACGGGAAGCTTTATGCTACGACCGAGGCGATGGCGGAATAAAGGAAATGACAGTCCACTAGCATTCATTACTGACAACGGCTTACTTTGCTTTTCTTTTCCGCTTTCTTTGCTTTCTCGCTCTCCACGCTCGTGTTGCGTGACCGACTCTGTTTCGATCTTTCAGAGGTTGTCCTGGTCCGACGTTCGAAGGACTTCCGTGAGACTCGGGATTGTCGCGACCCAACCGAGGTTTGGGATTCGGTCCTTACCCTGGAGCCCATTTGTAATTCAGCAGGCTGTGAAATACGATCTCAAACGTGAATATACTGAACAATTAGTCGTACAACATTTTGTTGTCGCATCTTGCAGAACAGTGACAGCCGCTAATCGCATCACAGTTGTCCGGACCTGCTCCGGAGCAACTAAGTTTCATTAATCCGCTTAAATTCCGTCTCATTTCGGTGAATAAATTTACTGCTCGATATAAATCTTCAAGCCTAACAAATCATCACGAAGTTTCTTTTCCATGAACGCAACGACGCGCTATTGCAGGGATTGAACGCACGACCACTCAATCACAGTCGCCATAAAATAGCGACTGATCCCGTTCGACCAAGTGGCGGTCAATGTCTCCTCCATGTTGCTATCAACAACTACTATATTGATGTGAAACTGATAAAATTAACCCAGCGTGTGATTCGTACCCGCAAACTGAACGCTGAGAGGCTGGCTTTTTTTGAGTGAAATCAACAACTGCTCAGTAACAATGACCTTTGTTTTGTAATAAATAAACTTGATCAACTTACTATGGAGGACAAATGGTCGTAGATGTCAGGTTTCTTTTCATTCGGGGGGGATACAAAGTTACTTTGCATCGGGGGGACCATGGAGGTGTTTGGAGTTGATGAAAATTGCCCCTGCGGTCGAAACATATGCGGGGGTTGATTGGGGTTGTAAAATCCGGGCATAGAAGGTAGGCTGGCTTGTGATAGTTCCTGATTAACCTGGGTATATTAGAAGCAAGTTGGAGAGAGAATTACACACATTTTGCATATAATCAACTCAGCACTTAAAAATTTCGTAGCGACAGCTTTTCCTGACCCACTCATCTTTTTCTAGAGCAATTTGAACACCTCTTCAAGATACGTAACCTCAGATCAGAAACACAGACATCAACACAACGGGGTTTGGTATGGGTCAATGCTGTCACTGGTCTCATCATAAATACATAACTTCTAATGAAACACCAAGACCAGGTGTCTAAGAATGACCGATAACAACATAATACTCACCGGTACGAGTGGAACAGCAGAAGGAGGAGGACGAGGAGCAACTTGTAAATTTTGATCTGATTTGACAACAGGAATTTGATGGACAGGTTCTTCATAAAGAGGAGCTTAGTAAAATATAATATTATTCATAATGCAGCAGGATTAGCGGTTTGAAACTAAAGTAACATTCTAATTTAAAGTAAATTGTTGATAAATTGAGCTACTGGCGGTTGAAAACACAACAAAGTGATTCACCACGAGCACATGTTTATATTTCAAGCACGAAAAACTTATTCATGTAACAGCTTATGATCAGACTTGCTAACAATTGGCATTACCGCTGAAAGAGCACAATTCTGTGACAAAAAGTGCAGCCTAGCATGGAGAATTGCCATTTTAAGTAATTTTTATAAAAGTACTTCTTAGGACATGGAACAAAGTTTTTCAAAGTCGATGTGAACGGCGTTTGGTGTCCCCACACTTACTGTGTTGCTGTGCTCTCAAGAAATGTACTTACGATGATTTTCCTTACTTGACGGAATCCACAAAGTAATGAATTTATTATTACGATAATCGCAATTTCTAAACCTGGTAAACTCGTAGTGTGGATGGACAACTGTCCAAGGTTTAGCGCAATCAACAAAGACCTGAGAGTTCAAGAGATACAAACGGAAAACGATAAACACATCCATCAAAACCTGATTGGCATATCACTATATCTGTAAAGCACATTCTATGCTCACCTTGTGGCTGGACTCCAGTCGGTAAAGATTGACCGTAATCACGATCGTACTTTGATAGCTGTTCCACATCAGTGCCTTCATCCTCGTCATCTGACTGCTGAAGAGCGAATAAACAAATGCTTTAAGAAATAATAACATCATAACTTCTGCTGTTGGTTGAGGTAAAGTGATGCCGCAGCCCACAAATAGTCAAAATTCGCTAGTAATTAAGATGTAGGGTACCCCAAGGCGATAAGGTGCTAGTTCGTAATCAAGAGGTTAAGAGCTCAATACCCTGCTTTGTGCAGCACTTTTCTCGGATTAGTTTCGGTGTACTTTTGCTCTTCTAAAAAGTACCAAGTATCAATACCTGTAATAAGCCAGTAGTGGCTAACTATGAAACCGGTCTAAACACCAGTCGTTTCATGCATAACTGTAAACGATTCTTGTGACCAGAGGGAAAAGCTACAAATCAAATCACTATCACAATCTTTCAGCGTAGAAAGTTCAACAGTTGCTTAAAGAGGACGATTACATTTTACAAACGTTAAGCTTACTTCGCCGTCGTGTGAATCCAACTCGGACGATGAAATGACGTCGGACGAAATACTGGTGCGGGCGTACGACAAACTAGACGGCACGATCGATCCGACCTGGTAACATAAGATTGCCGTCACCGTTCTTTGCAACGTAATATCAGACAATTTCAATCACAATGCACTCATCCCACTATTTCAAGGTCAATATATATACATTTAATGGGTGTTCACTGCAAGTAGGGTGGGTACTATGTTTACGTTTTAGGTCCTTCGACTGCGGGGTGGGTTAATATTAAAGTCATTTTCTACATACTACGAAGTGGTCATATTGGTTGGCAAAGTGACTTCCCAGCGAGCTAGCGTAGTGGTTCGATCGCACGCTTCGCAACTGGTAGATTTAGGTTCGGTGCCTTTGTGGAGTCATACAGAAGACATTAAAAAGGTATTTACTGCTTCCCTGCTTGAAGCTCAAAACCAGCAAGCTACTTAACGAGATATCTCCATCTTTAGATGGCAGACAGGTGGCAAGGTCAAGCAGTACGTTTTCCCAAGGTCATGAACCAGACCAACTAAACACCAGCAAACAAAGTATCAGTTCGTATGCAGAAGCCACAAAAAAAGATCAAATGGAGAACACAATTTGACCTTACATGCAATAAACTACGCTATTGGATACAGCTAGTTTAAAAAATATTTTTACCTTGTTTAACATTATGATCTGAGGAAAATTTTTACAAAAACACACACGCGCGCACTGGATACCTGCATTTTTTGTTTAATTGTGTCGAGTGCGTGTGTCCATTGTAGATCGGATTCCTGCAGTGTTCCAACTTGTGCTCGAGTATCATGATGGATAAGTCGTTCAATCATGACGCTCAGCTGATCAACTAACGTCATGGAATAAGCGGTTGGTGATTGGATGACCATCTTGGCAATAACTTCAAAGTAATGGAAAGCCTGCAAAGTAAGCGCGGGACTACTTGTTTGAAGAGCCTGGTGTAGGAAACGCATGGGAAAAACCGTGGTTCTCGTAAACCGACATCGGAGCTTCTAGTAGAGCTGGCATAATGAATTTCCACCACAAGCGCAGCAACTAAGTTGGGAGATTGCCGTAATTATCTTTCGCTTTATGGCACGACAAAGAAATCGCAGTGATAACAATGAACCTTTGGATAATAATGAACCAACAAGCTCTGGACCGAGAGCCACAGCCACAGCCACACAGCAAACATTGGCAGCCCAAGTGCTCCAAAAGCGATACGTTTTACATTATCGAAGCCCACGTTATCATTTGTAAAAGCATTTATCAACTTCCATCAAGAAAACAAAAGCATTTATCAACTCCCATCGGCTCCTCTCCCGACAACCTTTCACCCGTCATGCAGCGCTATTACATGGTACTCCACAGTTCAACATCATGGAATCCTGGATGAACATCTGGAGCTCTGCGCGTTCCCGCCTTGTCGAATTTGGTTTGTCACCTGCAAACAAGCTCCCCCCAGGGTCAGATCTCTCCCGCAAGGAGTGGTCTTCTTCCGTCAGCTGTTCTCTTTACGCTGACGATCTGGCCATTTGGTCCTCCTCCCCCTCGGTCCCCACTGCGGTGGAGGCCACACAAGGAGCTCTGTTTCGATTGGAGCGCTGGTCTGAGTACTGGTGTCTTCCTCTCAATCCGAGCAAATGTGAGGCCTCCTTCTTTTCAGTGGATCCCCACCAGGCTAACCTCCAGCCCAACCTCCTCCTACTCGGCTCCCGCCTCCGTTTTAATCCCACTCCAACTTTTCTTGGGGTCACCTTCGACCGCACTCTTTCCTTTTCTAGGCATGTATCTTCGCTGAAGGCCAAATTCTTCCCACGTCTCAAGGCCTTACGCTGTATCTCTGCTTCCTCTTGGGGCCCCTCTAAGGAGTCCCTCTCTGTTCTGTATAAATCTTTTCTTCGGTCCCTTCTCACTTACGCTTCACCCGGATGGTTTCCTTTCCTAAGCGCTACCAATATCACCAAATTGGAACGCCTTCACCGAGCGGCCAGTCGCGCCATCACCGGCTGCCTCTCGTCGTCCCCTATCCCTCTACTACTCACCGAGGCTTCTCTACCTCCCCTACGAGTCACTCTGACTCACTTCACTCTTTTTTCTCATGAGCGGGCTCTTCGTCTCCCAACCTCCTTTCCCATCTCAGGTTTGGCCAGACTAGGAGTGAAACCAAGACTCTGCAGATCGTCCTGGAGAGCTTTTGCGTCCACTCACCCGCTCATGCTTCCTTCTACTTGTTCTAGGGAGGCTCTTGTTGCTTGCCCTCCCTGTCCTCCTTGGAATCTTCCCTCGTTCACGGTGGAGTCCACCCTTTCCATTCCATGCTCTCGCTCTGATCCCCCTCCCTCTCGCCAAGGTGCGGCTCTCGCCCACCTTGACTCTCTTCCTCCTCATGATCTGGTGCTCTGGACGGACGGCTCTGTTCCTTTTCCTTTTGGCGGGGGCGGCTCCGGCGTTCTTGCCAACTGCTCTCTCTGTGGCACTGGGGCCACTCTTTCCTTTTCGGCGGGCCCGGTTTGTTCCAGTTTTTCCGCTGGGGCCTGCGCCATTCTGCGCGCTCTTTGCTGGTCTCGGCGACACCGTGAAGTCAGCCGTTTTTCTTCTCTTCTTCTCCTGTCTGGCTCTTGTTCTGTCCTCGCCGCCCTGTCCTCTCCTCCACCTTTCCTGTTATCTCAAACTCTGTGGCAGATCTGGCAGGAACTGTCCTTCTTCTCCTCCTGTTCTATCAGGCTACAATGGGTCCCCGGACACTCGTTTCTCCCGGGGAACGACACAGCTGATGAGCTTGCCAGACGGGGAGCGCTGCTTGCGCCCTCCGCAATCCCTTGTAGTCTCTCTCCTCTTATCTCTCGTATCCACTCTCGTCTTATCTCGGACTGGAGGCGTACTGTCACCTCAAAGTATTTTGACACACAGGTTCCCTCAATTTCCACTGAGGAACTTGTGCTCCGTCGTCATGCTCGCTGTGTCCTCTCTCGTCTTCGCTGCAATGGACACAGCCTTCTTTTAGGTTCCTATCTCTCCAGGATTGGCAGAATCGAGAATTCTTCTTGCAGCGCCTGTGGACACTCGTCCCAGGACATCTCTCATCTCATTCTGCACTGTCCAGCTACGGACTCTTTGCGCCGCTCACTCTTTGGCGACTCTCTGTCTCTTTATGACCTCTGGTCCAGACCCTGGGTAGTTGCCCGGCTTCTGGGGCTCCATGGTCTTCCGCCATGCCCCCATCCCTCGGAAGGGGTCGGGTAAACAACAACAACAACAGGAGTGGTCTACCCTGAATCGTCTTCGAACAGGAGTCGGACGTTTCAACTACTGCTTATCTAAGTGGGGTTTAAGATCATCATCTAGTTGCAGCTGTGGTCCAATTGATCAAACTGCGGACCACGTCATAGTCTGTCCCTTAAACCCAGCTCCAAGTGGCAAAAGGGGCCTCATGCAATTAGATGAACCAACCCGAAGATGGCTGAAAGAACTCCCTTCGTTTTAAGTCTTCATACGAACGACGACGACCAAACTCCCATCACGAAAACAATGCAATTTGATCGATAGTATTCGAGAAGTTGGTAGATTGAAAAGACTTTAAATCGGTATTAAACTATAAAAATGCCTCGTCGGCAGCAGTAATTTCTTAACTTCAGATTATCAAATATTCATAATTTCAGCACTTTCTTAACTGCAATATCGCCAATGACGAGAGCGTCACAAAAAGATTTCGGCAAAACACCTTTTTTAAAGCTATATCAGAGCCTAAAAGTTAGGGCGATAATGCTGTAACTATTAATCAACTGACAACATCCAATGCAGGCTCGCTCATTTACTGAAAGCAGTTGACTAAAAGTGGATTCACGGAGTGTACACTTACAAATACATTACAGCGAGGAAGTTATGACATGACAATTGTTATTGAGACGCATACCTGTGTTACCAGTCCGTACTCGAGCAATCGACAAGCATAGATAAACTTAAATATTTGAAAAGCAGGAAAGTGGGTGCGAGAGCGCACGTCATGTCGCGATGACGACACAAGATCAGCGGCATACTCGTAAGTTTCCGTTCGTTGAATTGCTTTAGTGATAGCAAACTCTTTGAAAGGCCGCCTGCAAGAAGAACAAGTGATTTAAAGCTTTTTGTCGTCTTTCCTTTGCACGGAGTACAATAAAACAGCGTGTCCGCAGCTAAAATCGTAATCATTTAGAAACACGTCGACTAGCCAGGAGAGAGGCAAACTATTCGCATCAGATCGACGGCTCGCAAAAGTTGACTGGCGTTCATGGGGGGCCAGTAGTAGACTTTCAAATGCTGGCTGAGCAACTTTATCAAACACTACGGCCACTGGTGGCCAGGTAAATCTATGCTCCACGACAAGACTGTACATTTTTCTCATTATAGGAGTAACCGAGCCATTTTAATTTATTAGGGCATTGGGATTTAAAAGTTTTGAAGCATCTTTCAAAATAAATTCAAATCAAATTTTTGAAGACGAAATAACACAGGTTTAGCATAATTACGTCTATTGGATTCTTTCATCTATATATATAAAACTCAAAGTTTGTCTGTCTGTATGTCCGCTATAGAAATAAAACTGGAGACATTTAGATACAAACAAACATATGAATCTTATATAACTATTTCCAGGGAAGCCAAGTACGGTATTTTGATTTCGATCAGAATCGTCTATGGGGGGCTACCAGGCTATATTTATTCAACCTATATTAAAATACTAGAGTTGTCTAAAGTTTTTGTTAGGTACCACAAACAGAAAAAAATTTGTGACAAATAAAAATCCAAATTGTAGGGTCACGAGTAAGACTGCACTTTTAGGGAACCTACTCGTCGTTGATTAAGAGGTAAAGCAGAAGACAAGTTTATGCCCATAGGCATGCCATATCCAGGCAGCGGGAATCTCAAGAACATACAAAACATTGAGATGCCTCCTAAGAAGACACTTAAATTTGGAAAATCTGCAGATGCACGAAGAAAACATGTAGCAAGAACAGAGGCAAAGCAGAAGACAAGTTGATGCCCATAGGCATGCTATATCCAGGCAGCGGGAATCTCAAGAACAACAACAAACCAGAAGACAGATTGATGCTGAGAGACATGCTATATCTCGACAGCAGGAATCACAAGAAAACCGTCAAATAAGACTTTTGAGAAGTAGGAGCAGGCAACGTGAATTGAGGTTTCAACCATTTACTACAAGGCAATGGAAACAAGGTGCATTTCATTATGATCCAAAACATGATTATGCAGCTGAAGAAGTAATCACTATTGGTTCTATGTCTAAGGTCTGCAATTATTGCAGAGCTAAAAATGGGATAATGAACCTCCTGGTGTGTGCTGTTCTAACGGTAAAGTTCAATTGGCAACGTTTCAAGAACCACCACAACCTTTAAAAAATCTTCTTACCGGCTCCACTTCTGACTCAAAACATTTTCTTCAGCATATTCAAAAGTATAACTCAGCATTTCAAATGACATCTTTTGGAGCTAAATTTGTTACACATCGGAGATTTATGCCAACTTTCAAAGTTCAAGGTCAAGTTTATCATAGAATTGGAAGTCTTTTACCAGAAGAGAATGAAAACTGGCAATTCTTACAAATCTATTTTATGGGGAATCAAGAAAACCAAGCTCAGTTTTGACGCTACAATCAGTTTTGATTACGTATATACAATCCCTGCTCCCTCACAAGTATTAATTGTCATAATTTGTGGCAAGATTCTTTGTGAGCATTGCCAGTCATGATTAAAAGAATATGATAATCACAATTCCGTGTACAAGAATTGTGAAAGTGCATAGAATTCATTAACTTTTCGCTACTGCTCACACAACAGCTGGATGGGTGAAGCCGGCTTGGCCGGTTGAATCGAAATACTAAACCTGGACATTACTGATGGAGGGCCTCTGACGGGCGACGCCGGCTATAAATCTATATATATAAAACTCAAAGTTTGTCTGTCTGTCTGTCCGCTATAGAAATAAAACTGGAGACATTTAGATACAAACAAACATATGAATCTTATATAACTTTTTCCAGGGAAGCCAAGTACGGTATTTTGATTTCGATCAAAATCGACTATGGGGGGCTACGAGCCTATACTTATTCAACCTATATTAAAATATGGTTATTCAATGTAAAAATTTAATCAGTCTTTACATTTTACCCGATCAACAACGGGGAAATCTGCTAGTGCTTCCTAAACGTTGATAGGTAAACTAATAACCGCAAATTATAACTCAATAAAAACAACACATTACGATAATATACTTGGTGTAGAAATGGTTCAATTATTAAATTCTTGAGAAACAACACTTCACTTACATATGATTTGAACCGATCAACACAATCTTGCTCATTTTTCTCTCGAAGAAACCCATCGGAACGGAAGCCATGAGATAACAGAAATGGGAGGCAGATACCAGACCTCTTGTGCCCAACGTGTTACCCATTGTCAGCAACAATTTGGTGTCAAATGATGGTTTATCCGTGATGTTCGACAAGATCATGGCCAAATGGGGCCGCCAATCTCCCCATCCTTCATCAGCTATGCACTGAAAAGTAGTAGAATTAAATAGCACGTATGAAAGAAATTTATAATTCCAAAGAATGGGTGAAACGTAAAATTTTCAATCGACTTGTTGCTTATTCGGCATGTTTCTAGACTATGGGGCACAAATATGCAGACATACAGCGCGCGTTCAATTAAGATCAGGCAAAGTTGAACCATATGCCAAATGCAGCAAGAAGGTGATGGCAAATTCGGTGATGTGCACAGAGTATTGTAAATGGGTGCATGGTAGATGCGCGAAAATGAAGAGGGTAGCTTCAGCTTTGGCAAAAGTTTTGTTTGTAAACTATGTGTTGATGCAAAGGAAGGAATTGTTAAACCAGGTGAAGAAATATCATTTTTTGACCAGGTTGACTTTGTGAAGAGCTGTTGTTATTTGGGGGACAGGTTGAACGCCAGTGGTGGAAGTGAAGCAGCGGTAACAGCAAGAACGAGAATTGGATGGATGAAATTTAGAGAATGTGGGAAGTTTCTTTATGGGAGAAAGTTTTTGTTAAAAATGAAAGGAAGGATTTATCAGAGTTGGGCAATATCAGCAATGCTGCATCGGAGCGAGACGTGGTGTCTAAGGGAGAATAGATGGCAATTTTGAGAACTGAAAAAGCAATCATGAGAGCAATGTGCGGAGTTAAGATGATTGAGAAAAGAAGCCAAGAACTTATGAGTCTATTGGGTTTAAAGGACACTTTGGATGGACTAGCCAGGGCGAGTGGAGTACGATGGTATGGGCATGTTTTGAGAAGAGCGTTGGATTTTTAAGTGGCGGAAAGAAGAGGGCATGGGCGACCAAATCATACCGATCAGATTGGACTGAAAAAGGAGAATGCCATTGACAGAGCGAAATCGCGTGATAGTGTGTACGAACTATCGAGAAACATGAGGTGAATCTGGCCACCTGCGTTAACGCAGACAAAATCGGATTTAAAAAAGTGGATTTCCCTCTCTCAAACAAAAAATGGCAATTCACTTCGAGCCAGCCAGAATATAAATAGGTAGCCCGACCGCCACTGACAAATGAACGGTCTCCAACGATATACTAGGTGTGTACTGAGCAGGCTCACCACATTAACCCAATGAAGCACCAACAAATGGCTCCAACATCACTAATGAAACAATCTTGACAATATTCGAATATATCCAACTGATTCGGTAATCTGGTCACCTCAATAAAACATAATAAACAGTAGATCATGTATTCCCGATTACTCTAGTACAAAACAGTTAAAGAAATGCACTAAGCAACCAGTACTAAGTTGTTTTGCAAATAACTAAGGTTCTTATAAGCGAAAAATGAAATACATATCTTTACACGAGATAGTTTTCATTACGAAGCAACACACCGTAGTAGATGCAGGCTGTCTGCCAGACATAAGCTGGTATAAGGTTTGCAATGGGTCGTTTATAGGTAGGGAGTTGGCGAACCGTATCATGACTGTTGCGTGTGTTCGTGCGTCCGTCTTACTCGCCAGCAGCAGAGCATGACCCCATAAATTGGAATCCATCGCCCAGTCCAATGCGTCCTAAAGAAATAAATCAAAATGTGCAAACTAGATCAGCACAACTGTAAGACACCTTTTCACACAGAGCTAAATGAAGTCCGATGTTTAATTCGAGCAGTCGGTCCAGTTCGCCTCAGACAAGTTTGTTTCACAAACCTCTACTCCCAACCTTACACTACCACGAATACAACCCGCATATTTACAAGCATTTATGTCTTTCTTCCAACTTGACCCCTTCCTCACTGCGCATCTGCAGATCCCGATTTGAAGTCGAGTTTGTGCAGTTTTGAATGAAATAACAACGTGATTAAAAAAATTACAACTTTGTTAAGGTCTGCTAGCGATGCAGCGTGGTTTAAATGGCACGAGCAGTGGTTATTAATAATGACATCAGTTGGTCCGAAGTAATGAAGCAACGCCTTCTGATTAAGCAACCGGACGACTGGAGCCAGTTACAGCAACTGTACTCAACCACCGACAATGTGCAATTGAAGACATTTGACGGGAAATGATTATTATTACTATCATTATAAGTGCTTGCTCTTATCGAATGTCAACGAGCACAATCCAAGAATAAATACGGTTATGCGTTACATGTTTGAACTTACTTTCTTCCTTCCATAAAGCAGGAGTTCTCTAAACCGTACTGAAGGGCAGACGTGGCCAGAACCACTGTGACTGTGCTCGGATGCTTCCTCATGAGCGGAGTCGACGTTTTCTGAACCTGTACAGAGAAGAAATCAAAAGCTTGATGTTGTCACGGGCGGCACAACTTGTTTCGTGAACAAAAATTTTCCCCTGGTTGGTGGTTCTTGCAATCAGTTCTGGATGAAAGTTGTACTCCCATGTTCCGAGTTTAATGCTTACATCTGTGTTGTAAAGCTCCTGGCAAAAGCTCTTCCAGCAATTTTATCTCCTTACTTCCAGTGTTTGTGTTGAAATGCGCTGTGCACGAACAATTCAATAATTCCTACGAAAGTTTAAAAAAAATTTCTTTCATGTAACACTGTGGACTTTTCCGTGTCCATATAAAACCACATTTCTGATAGTGACAGTAAAACTTAGATTAGAACACGTCCACGACACTAGCTCCACTTCTACCTTGTACTTCCGATTTTTGATCTTGCGTTTCATTGGGTGAAGCCAAGAAACCGAAATCGCCAGAATGTCCTCGCATCAACAGCTCGGCGATATCGGTGCCCAACACTGCCTGCAACATATCGCTGATACGTTAACAATTACTGAATATCGTTTAAGTTGAATACAAAGTAAAACTACAGCTGTTATATTGTACTATGAAGAAATCACAGCTGGGTGGATACTAAATGTAATTGTAACCAAGATGATTTGATTCAGTGTCTTGACTCTTATCTTATTTTCTATTTATGCAACTTCTACGGAGTTTTAGAGCTTCTGAAATGTCAAACGCAATCTTTGAAATATGCTTGTTGATGAACGTTGAAATCTTACATCATAGCTGCCGAATGCTTTATGAATAACTCACCCCATTCTGACGGACCATAAGCTCGAGAAAGTCCCATAACAACTTGGAAGACTGCCGGTCTACCAGCGACGTATCAGCCGCACAAAGCCGCGATTGTGACGTAACAAACTGAACTACGTCATTCTTGTGGGTTTCCCCTCTGTATAATCAACCTTATAAATTTATGCACAACTTTTTCAACTCATCTACCATAGAAAAAAAGAGCATTAAGAGAGCGTCAAGCAACTGTGCCGTCTCATCAAAGGTAACAATCAACCACACATGACGTCGCAGTCGCACAAGCCTTAATCTGAACCAGAGACGTGACCCTAAAAGCAAACGCCGGTCCCGCCCAGCCTCGCTGCAGGCACCAGGGTAGATATTGCCTGGTTCAAGTGTTGGTGCAATACACAAGCCTGTTTTGAAAGCGACAACGATGGTGCACTGCACCAATCAACAGCCGCCTCAACGTGGTGGTGTGGTCCCCGACCCCGTTTGGGTTGGGTCGAAATGGCTTGGACTTCCCGAGGGTCCCAGTTACACCGTGAACCCCCTTCATTTTCTCGCTATGCTGCCCCCTGAACAACCGCAGTAGGGCAGCACACAGCTTCTTTAAAATCGGTCGCCTGCTTTCTCTTTCTCTTTTCTCTTGCCCTTCTTCGTCTCCTTATTCTTCTCCTTCTCTTGATGAGCGGTAACGTTCATCCCAACCCTGGAACCATCTTTCCTTGCTCTGTGTGCGCTGAAAATGTGACCTGGCGGGGCAAGTCAGTGCAATGCTGCACTTGTACCAAATGGGTCCATCTAACGTGCTCACAACTTTCCCTCTCCAAATTCAGAACTCTTGGCAGCTCTCACTCTTGGAGTTGCACCCCTCTGCCTCCTCACCTCCGTTTATTGCTCCTGGCTGTCCTTTTACGCCTCCTGCCCCCTCCCCCTGGTTCCATTAGGGTTTTTCAATGTAATGCTGGAGGTCTTTGAGCCAGGAGCACTGAACTACTTCACTTTTTTTCGTCCCATCTTGTCGACCTTATCTGCATCCAGGAATCCAATCTTAACTCATCTTCCTCTTTCTGGATTCCTGGATTCTCTGCTCTGTGTTCTGATCACACCCACTCCTTGTCTGGCATTCTCTCTCCTGATGTCACGCACGCTAGCGGCGGCGTCATCATTTTTATCAGGCAGGGCTTATCTTTCTCTGAACTTTCTACCTCTTCTCTTTTTTCGCTTGATCCCTACTCTAATTATGTAGGGATCAACATTTCTCTTAGCAACTCCTCTTTGCTCTCATTTCTTAATGTGTATGCCTCCCCTATTTGCTCCTCCCTGACGGATGGCAGAACGGACTCCTTTCCTCCCTCCATTCTTTCCTTCCTCCAGAAATCTCTTCATTCTTGGGGACTTCAATTGCCATCACCCCCTCTGGGACTCAAGAGGCACTTCCGGCCCCTGCAGGGAGGAAGTATTCGACTGGATCATTTCTTCTGACCTCCTCCCCTCAATGACGCTGACAACCTACCCTTCTCCATCGCTCCTCCCCTGACATCTCCTTCGCTCCCTCTTCTCTTGCCCTTTCTTGCTCCTGGGAGGTGCTTCAGGACCTTGCTCTAACCACTTACCAATTTTTCTATCTGTCCCTCTCTCTCCGGTCTTTTACCCCAACGAGCGTCCCATTGCTTCAACTTTCAGAAAGCTCGCTGGGATGACTTTGCCTCCCACTGTCCCTCTGCAGAGGAATACTCGTCTCTTTCTCTTTCCTCTGCTGCTACTCTCTTCACGTCTCTGGCAATGAATGCGGCCAAATCTTCCATTCCTTTCGGCCGCATCAAACGCCCTCCTAAAGCCTGGTGGTCTGCTGAGGTGGAACAAGCGGTTAGTGAAAGACGCAAGGCTTTCGCTGCCGTTCACAGAAGTGATGAAAATCGCCAGGCTTACATCTCCACTTCTCGACGCGCCTCGTCAGTCATCGCCAAGGCTAAGGTTGAGGCATGGCAGACGACTTGCTCTTCTCTTTTACCCAAATCAAACCCAAAAACTGTATACTCTCTTCTTCGCTCTGTCGCTCGCTCTCCTTCCTCGTCTCCTAACTTTCCTAACTGTTCTTCTCCCAGGGAGTCGGCTTCGGTCTATGCCGCTTACCTGAGATCTCACTTTTCTATCTTCTCTTTCCTCCTGTTCTATCAGGCTACAATGGGTCCCTGGACACTCGTTTCTCCCGGGGAACGACGCGGCTGATGAGCTGGCCACACAGGGAGCGCTGCTTGCGCCTTCCGCAATCCCTTGTAGTCTCTCTCCTCTTATCTCTGTATCCACTCTTGTCTTTTCTCGGACTGGAGGCGTACTGTTTCATTGAAATTCTTTGACACACAGGTTCCCTCAATTTCCACCGAGGAACTTGTGCTCCCTCGTCATGCTCGCTGTGTTCTCTCTCGTCTACGCTGAAACGAATACAACCTTCTGTTAGGTTCTTATCTCTCTAGGATTGGCAAAATCGAGAATTCTTCCTTCCTGCAGCGCCTGCGGACACTCGTCCCAGGACACCTCTCATCTCATTCTGCACTGTCCAGCTACGGACTCTTTGCGCCGCTCACTCTTTGGCGACTCTCTGTCTCTCTACGACCTCTGGTCCAGACCCTGGGGAGTTGCCCGGCTTCTAGGGCTCCATGGTCTTCCACCATGCCCCCATTTCTCGTAAAGGGTCAGGTAATCAACAGAAACAACAACGATGGAATCAGTAATACATCAAATATGCAGCGGCATCGAGAACAAGTTATCAGCGGTTAGGTCTGTGGAACGTTCATACGTCATGCACATTCTTACTTGGATAGCGGACCAGCAAAGCGACGCAATTCTTCAGCTTCTTTTGTATTTCGCAAAAGTGTCTGAAAATGTGATACATTACATGTGCTTGTTGTGGCAAGTTTATAACCATCTGGTTAGCGCAAGAACTAAAGATTTCTCAAACTTCATCAAGCACTAAGTACTCTTGAAATAATTACAATGCTCTGATAGGCACTAATTCATTAATTAATCAACAAAATAACTCATCTCAAATCCTATTTAACACTATGCAAGTTCGTTGAACCTCATAATGCAAACGTAATCATCAACACTCGGATTAACAGCAAAGTACACACAAAGAGATATTCTTCTAATTACTTGACAATAAAAAGCAGGGCCTCACGCTATATTTAAAAGCGAAGATGAAACACCAACAAATCCATCCTAGCTCAATAGTCAGAATGCGTCTCCTTACTGCATTGCTTATAATAAAAATATTCTGCACTAAGATAAAACACTGCTCCCAAGCAGGTTTGAGCACAACTTGTTCCATAGAGCAGTAAAAGTGTTTCCATGACTGGGAGACGATGATGACATACAATTGACTCACCTCCACGCTGTGGATTTGCACTGAAGATGCTTCACCATTCGCTGATGGTTGGGGCATTACCACCACCAAGTAACCGCCGCTACCAAACCTGGCGGCAGGATGGGCGCTTTTGAACATAAGCGGGGTGCGACGGGCAGGGGGTGCTGCGCGAAACAAAAAGATGAATGAACGGAAAATCAATGGACAGCGTTTGATCAAATAATCTTATAAGAAAAGTCGCCGGGAAAGAAGTGACACTAATACAGCAATTACATTGCAGGAAAGAACTAGTCTACTTTTGTTGGCCATGAGGTTGACCAATAAGAGCCGGATAATTCTTATCCGTATGCAGTCTTTACTCACTGCCATAGAAGCGTCTACACTTCTTTCATTTTTCTGAAGAATGCCGGGCAAACTATGAGAAACATTAAATGATTTAAAAACATGATAAAATCACAAAAGGCCTCTCATGATCAGTCACATCATAATGGCAACATCACGTGAAGAAAACAGCTGCACAGCAATCACGCTGGTACAGAACTCAACCAGAACATAGAATGTAGTATATCGCTCTGACGGTTGAGTTAATTCGACCTTGTAAATCAGTTACTAAAATTTCAGGGCACGTGTGTTGTCTAACTTTATTTGTTTTACAAGCAATTGTCTACAATATAGACAACTGGAAATGAACCAAATCCGGTTATATAGTTGCCGATGTAGCAATACAATTAGCAATCACAAAGTGGATTCAAGCAGCTAAACCACAAGTACTATCAAGCGAATTGAGAAAAAGAGAAAGTTGCTACATCTAGCAACTGAAGAACACGAAGAAAGCAAATAAAGGAAAGAAAAATTTATCTTTAACCTCCGGTAACGTTAAAACGTTTCAGACATACGTAGAACAACTTGTGTTCAGACTTACTTCGGAATTACTTCCTGCTGGCACAAATGCATTGCAACCGCAATCACTGTAACCAATCAAAGAAAAAGAACTATTTTCAATGCCACAACACATAACCACGCAAGAAAAGCACAACCTTACAATTTAAGACAGCGCCTTCTAAACTGAGTTAGTTCCGGGGTCAACATAAATCACGAGTATGCCAATGATATTTTTTAAGAATATCCATCAAAAAACCAGAGAAAGAAATTACGCCAATCAAGAGATTTTTTTGCTAGGTATCACTTAATTACCAACTAATTAAGTGTACTCTGTACCATTGGTGCTGCCAGAATTTCTTGAAAAGGGGGCAAGGTTTTTTTGAACACAGCCAGGAGTGCAGGGATGAAACAATCAGAATCCAGTGATAACGGGGATCTTTGACTCACCAGCCATTAAGGGATGTTTGCGGTAAACAATACGGTTAAAATTTTTAAATACAAAACGTAAGCTTTTTCAAGTTTAATGTTAAAATCACGTGTGCGTCTCAGGAAATTCGAGAATGTGGCAGCTCTAGCCTAAAAAATCATTATTTCCCTCAAGCCTATCTGAATCATGCATTAAATTTCCACAAAATAATATTTACTAAATTACAAACATATCTCCTTCATCATCCTAGGATACTACCAAACACGGATATTCCGCAGATTGACCAAACTTTATCCCTAACCTTAACTCCAACCCCAATGCTAATCGGCAATTCCGCGTTTTAGTAACATCCGATTCTCCGGAAAGTCGACTCCTTACGAGGGATCATGAATCGACTACAGCTTTTACGCATAGGCTCATCGCTGCATTTTCGTGCTGATCACTGGCCCAGCAGCCACAATAACTTTAATTCAACCATCTCTTGGCACAAATTCCAAATTGTCTTATCGATATGAAAAATAAAAGCATTGGTTTGAAACACTTCACCACGCAGATGGCATTACGAGACAACAGAAAGATAAAGCACCACCATCGACAATTTCTTGTATCGAGAAACTATTGAAGGTATGAAGCTTTCATGTCAAACTCAGGCATTATGCCTATCTAAACAACTCACAGCAAATTTTCGCTCAATCGTTGTTTCGTAAATAACACTAACTGGGACCATGGAGAAATAATATCACGGCTCCTTTGGCTTTGCACACATATCTCTGTTTTCTGAATCCATTGAACTTTGATAAAATTTAAAATTCGGGCTATGCTATTTCTTTTAACTTTGCTCACTCATTTGTTACTTATTTACAGAGCAACAAAACCTGACAAAGCACGAGATTAACATAGGTCAAAAACTACACTAGAAATTATAAGCTTAATCTATAAAAGTAGCTAAAAACTTCCGGAAAAACAAAGCCTACACATTTCATTATCTTGGGAGGTATGTTTTTTGTTTTTTTTTCTCACAAAGGTAATCCCTTCGGACATCCGAGGATTAAACCCAGGTCGTGTGCCAATTTTACGTCATTTTCCCCACATTTCGCAGGCTAAACGTGCTGTATGTCAACCACTACACACTCCCTGTTGAACCACACTTTGCTGGAGCATCGAAGCACTTTAAATTCCAGATGCCCTACCTGGCGAATACCAATGGAGCTTTCTATAGAACTTGAACTCCAGACCTGTGATCCAAACCCGTGGTGTTTCCATTCAACCCTCTACGGTAGCAATTCATGCGTCCCAATAAATACTCGCTGGGGATGTAAGTTTTTACTTAATCTGTCATATCATGTAAACTTAAATTAGTGCTCAGCAGTTCAATATCAAAAAAACCAGAACGCATATTTTTAGACTTAGGGTATGTTAAAAAATATCTTTCAACCCTAGATCTGAGGCAAAACCCAGATTTTGCAGTCTTGGTTGAACATGTTTTTCATTCTTGTGAAGAGTTAGTAGAAATAATTACCTTGTGCCTGGATTTGATAGGACTGCTCCGAGTACATTTGATCGTTGTAGGAATTTAAATAGTAGGGGTCATTATACGAACGATCATCCACAAACGGCTGTATTTCGCTCGCATCTTGGTAACTGAAAATGAAGTTCTATTTATTTGCTTGAACGACTAGACACGGAATGTTGCTGACAGTTATGCCTCGCAAATGCGCACTCACGTCTACATGGTGAAATTAATCTTCCAACTACAGGTGCTGCACCATCTAACGTAGAGATCGGTTAAGATGCAATGTGTTAAGGCGGTGGAGATACGCAAAATACGACGAAACATTTCATAGTTCCTTATATCAAGCGTATGACAAAAAAGCTATGAATTATAATTTTATCACCAAGTCTCTGATCTCATCATTCTTGAAATTGCTAATCACTATTTAACTGTTAACCTTTAGGCTGTAAAACGAATGAATATTTAACCGCATCATGTTTCTTACCATCACGCCACCAACAGTCGGACATCTTTTACAGTTTAAGAAATTTCGCCACATTGGTTGGCGTCGAAATGTTAATATAATTTTTTGACTCAAGGTACGTAAGGGAGAATATATTGATCAACAAAACTAAAACCAGTTGACAAATGCTCCCAGGATAAAAGTAATAAACTGTTCAAATTCTAGTTTCAGTGCGTAAATGTTAAACACAGATTCAATGTGCTATCAAGCACCGATAAATCGAAACACTGTATTACGTTGCATTGTGCGATTCATTCGGAGGGTATCGGTGGGATCGATCACTGTAAACGCTTCTCCTGTCTTCCTCATCATCATATCTTCTCCCAGCGTAACCAGGATAATATGAACCTCCATGTTGATATCTGGAAAATAAATGATCAACTGCTCTGTTTTCTTCATCCCCCAGTCAAAGGGAACCTCTACATTGACACAGTCATATATCAATCATCTTTGCTTTTTTCAGACCTTCTTTAGAATTATTTTACTGCTGACGTAGCATATGCTAACCACAGACACCGCAATCAAGTAGGAAAAAGTGTCCTTAAGTACCGTTTCCAGGGGCACAAAAAAAGCAGACACCCATGATTTCTTGACAGGGGGGTATTCAACCTATGATTTCTCGCCATTAATACAGCGCCATGTTTTTGTGAGCTATCTTTGTTTACCTAGCATCTTTTCTCCATTCATGCAATTAAGAAAACCAAGAGAGCTATCAACACATGCTTAATTCCTCACCTGTACTGTCTTCCTTCATATCCATAGTATGGATCTGGTCTATCGTAGTATTCTCTTCCATAACGCTGTTGGTGATAGTACATGTCGTAATCTGGTGGAAACGCCAGTAAGTTATAACCATGCAGCAGTTGCTGGCAGCATCACTCAGTACGCTTTCACGCTCTATTTGCCAATTTTTAGTTGGGCTGAGCCACTACAATGGGTAGATTGCTTGATACTACCAACCTTCTGCCACATTAAGACGGAGAAATCCCATCAAAAACCATACAAAAAACACAAGTTCTCCACACTCTTTCGTGTTGAGTAAGCAAGCTGTCCGGCTTTAAAGTCTTCAGCATGGTTTAACAAGGAAATTGAAATCTACCGACAGCAAAACGGTCGCTCTAACCGCTGCACTACAGCGACGGTTACTAGACAAGACAACCGGGCTTCACATCTGCGAGCACACTGCTTGCATTCAACGCCACTGCATCGTTGGGAATAACATTTTTCTATTTGGTTGCAGGTTTGTAATAAACTGCAAAGCACTTAATGTTACTCCGAAACAGGTCTGAACACAAGCTCTTCTATGTTTACTGAAAAAGGTTTTCCTCGTCATAACTTAAACCACATACATTGCTGATTGTATCTGCGTCTTTCATAATCGTAATCATAATAGCGTGACCGGTGATGATCATAACGAGGATCAAACCATCGCTGGTTGTAGTATTCGTCGTGATGATATCTGGAAATTAAAGGCAAGATTTCGTTAATTAACTACATAGCAAGATCGGTTCAACATGAACTCGTTAATTGACAGATGAACCTAATGTCGGCAATCATACAAGACTTGACATTGAACGAGCAGATGTAGCTCTCCCGTCATTGCTAAGAACCTACAACGCAATGTTTTCAAACTTCCTTCACTATTTAATAAAAAAGAGTTGCGACGTTCTAAAATCTTTGGATCTCCCAAACCACTAGACTTCCAGCAACCATACATTACATAGACAAATAACGCATCTTTGTCTATAGCAGGGGTGGGGAACCTATTTGGTACTGCGGGCCGCATGAGTTGCATGACATTAATGACGGGCCGCAACAAAAACTTGACTTTTAAATTCCGCATGAACACACTCAAAATACACAAATGATTTTTATTTTAGCTCTCAATGAGATGGCTGAAAGTTCTTCTCTTTGGTGAGGCGTGCGATATCCGCTGAAGCCGAAGATGTTGCAACTCGTAATTGCTGTCCAAGGTTTTCATCCGATATTCTGGAGCGAAACCGACTTTTTGCGAGATTCAATTTAGAAAAAAATTGTTCGCAACAGTAGGTGCTTCCAAAGAGAGACACATATTTAAGAGCATGTTTCCGCAGAATGGGAAAATCATCAGCAGTTACGTAGCGTTGATAAAACTCAACCAATGGAGTGTTAAGGTACATACTTTTCAATGTATTATTAGTCTGAAGCTCAATTATTTCATGTTGAAAGTTATTAGGAGCGGCAGCTGCAACTACATTAAAAAGAGTGGCGAACATATCCAACTCCATTTGTTTGCTTTTCATGTCCTGGAATCTCTCACTGAATATCTCAGAAATCTTTGTACACTCAAGCGCATATTTAGCTGTGGTAGATGGTTTTTGTTCTTGTAAGGATGGAAAGTGTGTGGTGTTATTATTTTGAAGTTGTACTTTCTACAGCTGTAATTTTGTTTCAAATGATTTCACTTTTGCAAACATGGAGTTTAGAAGCTGGTTAGGTCCCTGCAACTTTATATTGAGTTCTGAAAAATGTTTGCTGATATCAACCATATATGCGAGATCACATAACCACCGGTTATCACTTAGTTCAACGACAGGATTTCCTTGCATATCCATAAATTGACCGATTTCATTTCGTAGCAAATAAAACGTGTTAACATTTCACTGCGACTCATCCATCGAGCTTCGCAATAGTAAATAAGATTGTGGTAATCCGCATTCAAGTCTTCGAGTAATTTTTTAAATAGGCGGCTATTTAGACCTCTGCTTTTGATAAAGTTAATGCACTTTGTTACTGTTGACATGACGTTACGAAGTTGAAGTGACTTTGCACACAAGTTTTGTTGGTGGATGATGCAATGGCATACAACTAAGTCATCTGCAGCAAGACCGCCACGAGTCAGCTCTTTTTTAAGAAGTGCTGTTAATCCCTTTTGTGAACCAACCATGGCTGGAGCACCATCTGTAGCAATTCCAATTTTACAAACGGAAGATTAAATTTTCTCATTGCCAAGAGAAGTTTCTCAAACAAGTCCTCGCCACGTATTGTTCCATGCATGGATTCCAGTGACAACAAATCTTCTTGTAATTTAAAGTCGAAAGTTACCCCTCTAATGAAAATCGCTAGCTGGGCTGTATTTGTTATATCTGTAGTCTCATCGAGGGCCAATGCAAAAAATTCGAAATCTTGAGCTTTATCCTTCAGTGTTTTTTCAATATTATCTCCCATTTTCTGAATCCGACTTGAGACTGTTCTTCTCGATAGACTAATTTTTTCAAAAACAGCGACTTTCTCTGGTGCTATCAACTTAGAAGCTGCAACAATACATTCTTTCACGAATTCCCCTTCTATGTGTGGCCTCAGCTTTTTCGCAATTAGTTCGCTAATTTCATAACTCGTTTGAATAATATCATTATCGGTCTTGCAATACCTTTGCAAAGCAGTTTGCTGTGCATTCAAACCCCTCTTAAGAAAGGCAATCTTATCCTGTTGAGCCTGCCCTGTCAACTTTTCAAGATTACCGTGGCAGGAATCATAATGGCGCTGCAGATTTGATTTTTTCATTGCTGCTACATGTTTGCCACAAACAAGACAGACGGGTTTTTCACTAATTTCGACAAAGAAATAAGAGTTTTCCCATTCCTTGTTGAACATTCTACCTTCATCACCTATTTTTCTCTTTTTAGCCGAAGCCATTTTGCAAATTTAAAATTTAATTACAAAATCAAAGATACTGCGACGTGCTCAGTAACTAAATGCAAGTCTGCGTCGTAGGGTAGCCTAATGCTGAAATCATTAATAGGTTGGTTTTATTGTTTGTTACGTCACAAATAGAAAATTAAGCCATTACAAGGCTGCATGAGCAAGATATTGATATAAATGGCAAATGTTGGCAAGGTCGTCTCAAGGAAATATTTAATCGTTTACAACTTTTGAACGCGGGCCACATTAAATAGTCTCGCGGGCCGCAGGTTCCCCACCCCTGGTCTATAGACAGCGAAAATCGTGACAACTAAGTCTTTCCAAAATGTCACATATTAGGTATCTCCAAAAACAACAGAAATGGAGATTGCCAGATAAAACGAAAAACGAGGAAACCTGAGATAAATATTATTAACGTCAAGCAAATTATGATCAATTAAGAATTCTTACAAATTTTTTACTTTTGTAGCAATTTAAACAACAAAGAGCCATGCCATGCAGTGCATCAGCTGACATGACAAGCCTACCTGTCTTCTCTCCATTGACCATATGAATCCTCTCGATGGCCCCAACCCCATCCTTCCCGATGCGATGGGTATCCACCTCCCGAAGTTCCTAAACTAGAATGAGGCCGAGACGGATTCCTGTAAAGAATTAAGTTGAGCATCACGTGTAACCATATAGCTGGATTACGTCTAGTGAGTAGAATGCCAGTTTTATGGTAATGTGTTGAAACTTCATGGCGACAGAGCGGTTGTGAACTTTGGGATAAAACACTGAACTTGACTTCCTCTGCTTGACGGATCCAAAACATTACTGAGAGTAACAACAAACAAAAGTAGACACACACAAAAACGTTTAGAAACCCAAAGCCCGACAGCTTATCTCATGCTTAAAGCCACTGGAACTGACCTGTGTTGGATAAAACGGAATACAAGTACAGTAACATTACAACCAAACGCAAGAGTAGTTGTAGGCGAGGGTGTTTCGAAGTAAATGCTCTTATTTTTTTAACGCATACCTTTTAAAAAAAAGTTCCTGCGGGAGAAAACATGTGCAAAATTCGGAAATTCGAACCCGTGTCTCAAGCAATCCAAAAAGTAAGGATTGCAAATTGGAAAATTTTCTCTACAAAGTAGGCCAAATATGACCAATAATCCAGAACTAGAAAGGTTAATTTACTGCCCTTTGTCGGATATTCCACAGCAAAAAATAAATGGTTTACGAATGCCATGTAGTGGAGATGAAATAAGAAATCTATATTTTTAGCGAATAAAAAAAATGGGCATTTTTGAAGGTGATGGTTTATTTATGAAAATGTTGTCTCGTTTCGGAAAAAAAAGAGTAGACTACCAATAACCAAAAATCTAATGCCATAAAGAAAAATCAAAAATTTACATAAATATCACAGAAAATTGACAAAAATTGAAAAGCTCACCAGTTGATCAAATAAAGCAAAAAGAATTTACTTTTAAGCTGGAGATTTAATTTCATATTAACCATGAAACTTCACAAAGGTTGAAAGAAAACAAAGAAGACCTTCAATTTCTGCATCTACCACAGAAGGTTACGTAGGGAAGCACTGCTGGGTAAAACATTGGTTTAGCAGGAAGGGAAAAGAGAGCCATAAAGAGAAATCGCAGAAAAGCGTATAAAGGATTTCAAAAGCTCAGCAACATGAGTAGCAATGAACTGTGCTGCCAGAGAGAGAAGCTTGTGATGATAATTCACAGCAAGATTCCAGTGACGGCAGTAAAACTGCTGCACCACCAAAAAGAAAAAGAGTTCTGTTTTACAGAGTATCTGCAGTGCTAGACAGGACGTATTCTAGTGTCAAAAAATCCAGTATGGTAATGGCATTTATTCTGGATGAAGCTGGCCTTTCAACTTCAGTGATAATGTTTTCCGAAAGCAGTTAATAAGCATAGAAAACTCCAAAATGGGAATATGATTATATGTAGCTTAGCTCAAAAGAACTGTGTAGTTTGCTGGAATAGCAAGCTGATGCCTGCTACAAGTGACAGTTCAGTTCTAAGAGATCGTTTACCAACAGTAGTGAGCTATTTAGAAGATGGACTGTAAAACTGCTGGAAGCACCAACACCAGTCTCAAGAAACGGTTGAGCTGCTAGCAAGGCTGTAGTGGATCTAAATGCCATTACTAAAAATAGACTCACTTGTAGTTGGAATGTGTTTTAATAAGACGGCAGCCTATACCGGGAATAAAGCAGGTGATAAAACTTTGGTTGAAAGTTTACTCAGCAGAAACTTGCTGACTTAGTTGCTGTCACCACATACGTAAGATCCTCAATCAGATAATTACGGCTGGTGCTTTGGACCTTCGCGTGGTGCGAAAATTCCATTGTTCAAACGGTTTCGACAAAATTAAAATAAAATTATAACAAAGCAGCCATTAGAAAATAATCTCCAGGGTGTCCCAAAAAAATGTATAACACTATATTCACATGTTACAAGAATTGCACGGCAAGAACAATTTCGAGATGCCAAGTTTTACTTTTAGAAAGATGGGTGTACCAACCCCTTTCATGATGATGGAAGAACTTATATGGATAAAAATATGCAAAACAGATGATTTGGAAGAAGAGGTATACTTAAATATCAATCTAGTTCACCAGATTTGACACCCGTAATTTTTTTTGTGTGAGAGTTTCTAAAAGACAAAGTCTACAGCAAGAAATCCGAAACACTTGCTAAAATGAGAGTAGCAATTGAAAACGAATGTGTCCAAATACCGGAGGAAATGTTGCAGGGCATTTCTAGGTCCATTTCTTCAAGATATAAAAAGAACGTATTGAACTGAACGGCAACCAGTTTCAGCACTTATGTGAACTCATCATTACGTAAACATTCTGAAATTGTCCCAAGTGTCTTTTGTCTTATTAAGTTAATTTGATATGTTTTTGTACATAATACTGTCAAATTCTTTAAATGTGTATTCTTTCTCTCGTATTAATTTTATTTACAAGTCAAATTCAATAACTTGATTACGTTATAACAATTCAAAGAGTGTATACATTTTTTGGGGACACCCTTATATCTCGGAATTAAAATATTTCATGAAAGACCGCATTCAGCTATTTCATCTCATAAACGACTACCTAACATTGCTACAACTGACAGGAATTGCTCTTGGCCTTGACATTCAAGTATTAATATTTTAGTTTGAAGGAAAGCGGCGCATGGTTACCCAAAACTGTCGTGGAATTCACAGTTTTAATAAACAAATTTTTGCTTCAGGTTGTTATTCGGTGCTAATGGGCAGTTTACATGGCCCGATGAGGCTATGCTGTGTTTCAGCGCAAGGGAAATTCGAAAAATTCAACGTTTCAATGACTTCGTCATAAAAGTGTAATTGCAGTTATGGTTTGCTTCCCAATCAACTGTGGATGCTCGAATTAATAACATTCTGCAAACACAAAGGTTTCAACAAAATCTTGATGATCTCCAAAAGCAGCATGGTCCAACTACGGGTCCGCGGAGATATTTCTTGACACGAAAACGAATATCAAGAGCTTCTAGATATTAATTAGCAAAGGTAGATTTCTAAAACAGAAGGGCTTTGCATTAAAAATGCTCTCCACGATTAGATGCAAATGCGTGAGAGAAAATTTTCTGTCATAAAACAGTATACGTTTAACTATAAAAGTTGACTGGCAGAGAAAATATTGAAAAATTGTCTTCGACTTGCTACTACTAATATTGTTATTGACGTACACCCCATAGCATCAGAGAAGCCTCGAACACAAGGAACCCGAAAAACCTTTGCAATAAATTCACTTAATCCTTCAAAAAAGTCTATGCTGTTGTTTTAATTCTGAATATTTGGATCAATTATTTTGGTAATAATTTTAAGCGCATTGGACCGCATGTTGATTTGTTAAATGGCCCACAAACCAAAACTAGTTGGACATCTTGTCCTAAAGGATAGTACACTCAGGTGGATGCTTAGACATTCGTGGCATTAAACGAAGGTGTTGGAAACTGTTGTTTTGCTTTCAAATCTTAATAACAATGAGAAAAAATTCGAATTTGCTAATAAACATGACATCAGAGCATGGCCGATACTTAGTGAAAAAAAGTACCAGCGGCACTTGAGTTAGTTTTCTTCTTCTTTGCCAGCTGCAGTAGGCGTTTGTGACAGCGTTTTGTGGGTTCCTCTAGCTCAATGGTCGCAGAATTTTATTTACAATGCAAAGATGAAGGTTGTTTCAAACATCCCTTGTATTAGCGATTGCGTTAAGAGAAGCGTGGTCTTTACCGAGGAATCCAATGCAACATTGAATAATGAAACTAAAAAGCAGTGCCTGTTGCAAGTGGTGGAAACCACAGAAATGTATTCGGACATGGCTGTCGTGACCTTATAAAAATGCAGCCAAAAAAACAAGTTGGCAGGTTCATTTATCCAGTATACGGTTGCCGACTTAGGCTGTAGTGGCTTTTTCACTTTAATTATCTATTTTACTGTTGCTCTTTTCTTTATTTTCCTTCTTTTCATGTCTGAATACGTCTCATATCCAAGTGACCACACATCTTTATTCTGTTTGAGATTGGTTTTTGTGGTAATACATATCATAACGTATTGAAAATTTGTCTGAATTAACGGTAGAAAAGATTTTGGGGCTCTCGAGGTGTTTAGAAAAGCAAAAATGTAGTTTTTTGAAATAACTCCAAAAGCAAACGATACAACAAAATGCTCTCAGAAAAGAAAAAAAACATGGTTGTTCTGCGTCACTTGAGCCCAAAACCAGCCTTCCAAGCCTAGTGGTTTTTTGAGTTTCAGGAATTTGACCACTAGTGACTTTTTGGAGCGCTTGAGACACAGGTTAATGAGGTTCAAGTTTCCGTATTTGGCGCAGAAGATGTTTTCTGACGCAGAAACATCTTTTTTAAGAGGTACGGCGTTAAAAAAAAACGTGGCACTCCATTGTAGGCTTGCAATTAAAACTTTTTTAAAAAAACTAATTTGCGATTGCTCTGGAGTTGTCTGTAGCTACATCGCGTCAAATACGAAAAGCTAGATAGAACACACAAAATGGCTTCGTATCAAGCGTTCGCAATGGCACAGAGCGATAAGCGATGTGAAAGATCAGACCATTCTCGCTCTTCCCTTTTGACGCTATACCAACGCTGTTGAGAGCGCCACGAAAAACTACATTCGAGGCCCTAACCAAAATCCGACGGCTTCAAAACGAATACGCTTGACTACATGATGACATTTTAGAAAACTAGCAACTGCGCATGTACTCAGCAACCGGTGAAGTTTTGTTATCACCGCGGAAAACAAATAGAAAACCGAAAGCTGGCGCTGTGTCTACGGTGAAAACACGTTGGCGTATTACCTGGGAGCATCTTGCCGTCTGTCCCACTGCTGCTGTGCATGCCTCTGCGTGGTGGGGTCAGAGCTTCGATCTGGAGCACCTGCTCACAAATGATTCATTACAAACTTTGCAAATTCACTCTATTATATAAAATAACAAGTTATTGTTGTGTTTACTCTTCCTACATCTTGGGACGAAGGCGTGACATTAAGGGAGCACTGCAAATCTGATCAAGATCAAACTAGGGGAAAACGTCGGCTCATTACGAATCAGTTATGAATACAAATCTCAGACTAGTAGCCCCAACAAGGTGGGCCTTGGTGGAGAGGGGATGCACCAACCGCTCCATTCAGAATGAAAGATAAGCATTTGCACAGCTGGTCAGTCGGTCAATTTGTATCTGCTACAATCTAAGTGAAAGTAATCGGTAACTAGCGTTTCCAAGAGAACAAATGATTTCTGCGCTGTTGTGCCTTGGAAAAAGCACTTAACAGTATTGCAGAGTTTATAGTACAAATGCACCATGCCAGCAGTGGTGGGCACAGGTTATTCCAAAGCAGAGCTCAACACGTTTTCTATGAGCATATATCAAGGCATGTTGGTGACCGAAGGATATAAAACGTGCATTCAATCATGTAGTAGACTCCGCTAAACTGGATCACTTCGGGCAGAGGGATTTTGATCCAGTCAGCCAAAAAGGAACAGTTTTTTTTTAAAAAAAACATCAAACTTATTAAGTCATCAAAAAAAAAATCAAGTTATTGAATTGTAAAAAAAATTATTTCTGCGGAAAAAAACGAAATATAGTAGTCTGTTTCAAGTTCGCTGTAAGTATTCGACTTGATGCTTTTTCCAACTTCGTCAACGGATTGTCATGGTCTATGAAACCTCATCCCAGCAGACCCGGTTTGATAGAATTCAAAGCATTAAAAGTCTCTATAACAGTTGGGATAGGTTCCTCCTCATCTTCTTCTTCATCTTCATAGCGAGCTCGCACAATTCCACGATTTCATCCACATCGAGAACAAGCGCAACTTCCAGGTCATCATCAGCTTTGATGAAATCTTCCCATTACATTTGGTTCATTGGCAGCTCAGAAGGAACAGTTTTTTCAAAAGTGTGAGCAGGTATTTCATGAGGGCCCATTTTCAATCTAGCTTTTACCCAGCAGTTTCTAATTGTGACTGAACCAATCTCTTCCCTGGTTGCCCCCAATCCCAAACAAGTGCCTTGTGATTTAAGGGATTTTACTGTAAGTTTCGGTGCAAAAGTGATCCAGTTATCTGAAATAGTGACCCAGACAAGCGGTGTACATTTACATGGAAAATGCACATTTGATTCGAGACTTAGAAAAATGATCAACCTAACCGAATGATTCAGTTATCCGTGAGCCAGTTAAGCGGAGTCTACTGTACCAACGAAACAAACAACACTATTCACTCACCTGAGAGCGGTGGTCCAGTTACTGACATCTGATTGGTTGGTTGTTCGTGACGTAGCAATGACGTCTGATAAGTGCTGGTCACTGGAACCTCACTCCCATAACCCGGCTGTATAAAAAAAATGATTAAATACTGTATAATGAAGGGCGACTGGGTATGTATTAGATAGCAAGTTCGACTTACGATGCAAGAATTCAACTCAACACAAAGCCGAGAGTAAAACCACACTAATCCGTGCAGAAAATTAGCTATTCAATCAATTAGTCTTAAAATAAACCAGAATTTGTTTTAGCTTAAGTTCATTTTCTCTTAAGTCTAGTTTTACCCAACCATTGAAGTCCACCAAACTACCAATTACAAATCTAATTAGCTGGTGAAAATCGGTCTGAAACTTCAATTAACATCTATCTACAAAAAGTGTAAAATAAAACTTCGCGTTGGTTGAATAAGAAAAAGAAAACTGATTCAAAAATAACATTTTAATACAAATAGCATATTACTGGTAAAATGGTTGTTTGATTCAAAGTTTTTCATGAAGTTCTCACTAGTCCAAGGTTCACATTAAATGTTTACTCTAGTTTTTCCTATGCGATCAGATACCACCTTGACAAGCGCGTCACAAAACACTTTGACAAATCAATTCTATTAAGTTATTTCAGCAGCCCAAGTGCATTATTACAACGTAGCATTTACCTGCTGATGACCAGTGCTCTGCAAAACTTGGCCGTGTGACGAAGGTTCGTTGTAAGACTGATCGAAATGACGGTTGGGAATAGAGCCAGCTTTGGTACTTTGAACAGTGAAGCTCACACTGGGATCGGCGGCATGGCTTGAGCTTAGACGACTAGGGGGTAGATCACCAGGGGGATGATAAGAGTCACTGGTAGGGGGAAGGGCTGGATGTGATGTTACAGCAGGTCTGGGTTGTGGGGGGTGATCAAATTTGGCCGATGGAATGCTTGAAGTAGGAGCTACATGATGAAGAGAAATTGGAGCTGGAAGTGCAGAATGGTGAAGCGGCCCCTGGGGGCTTTGTGGAGTAAGCATTGGTCGGGGGGCAGGCTCGGATGATGGCACAACAGGAGGCGGCTCAGAATACGATGGCTGGAACACTGTTTGAGGGGGGTGGAGGGTCCCGTGTGCTGATTGAAACGACTGCCCCTGGCCGTCTTCTTTTCTCATCTGACTTCGAAGTGCTGATTGTGACGTCATATTTGTAGACGAAGGATTTGCGGAGGATTCACCAGATGGGTGACTGGTAATCGCTGGTGGTGGGTTAGATGGGGTAGGTTGGAAGGTAACATAAGATGAATGCACAGAGTGCGTATCTGTAACAAATACAATTATTGCCGACCAATAATAGTGAGATCAGAAGGGACCACCATACTAACACATTGCATTCATATCATCTATGTTGCAACCGAGCAGAGGATATTGCCATGAAGTGCCTTTGATCACTTTTCTACTTACCTACAATACTTGCTTTGTCATCGCTTGTGTTGAGCGAATGAACCGATGGTATATCAGCTGCTTGATGAGCTGGTGGTTCATAAAATGTTCGTTCAATCGAGTTGGTTGGTACACTGAAATCCACTTCTACTTCTTGCATTTCAATCGACTGTGTTTCTGCGAAACCTTCTAACAGCACCGCATCTACACTGGGTGATGCTATTGCATCGGTTACCGGGGAACGATTGCGCAAAGAGGAGTGAGAGAGGAGCGTAGATGCCGCAGTTTCATCGCTTACTGAAAGATCATCATCAGCTGGAAGTAAAAGACAACAGCATCAAGTGATGTACCGACGCGAGGCCTCCAATTTTGAAATGACTACACAGAATAATGCTCCTCATCAAGTACTCTTCAGCGCATCACCAAAAGCGAGTGCAAATAGTGCATGGTTCAATAGAGATGGTGAATTTATAACAACTACCAAAACCCGAAGTCAATGCTTGTATGCATTCTTAAGTCATAGAAATGCATTCTGAAGTCATTGTCCAGTTTACATTGTTCACTTTATAAATATTTTACAGTGTACTTCAAATTCATCAAATAAAATTGTTGAAAAGCTAACTCATTCAACAGCTGTTCCAGCACGTAAAGATCATTAAATTATCGATTGCCAGTTATCAGCTTCAGGGCATCCTACCTTGAGATGGATGTAAACTTGACGTCACTTGGTTTTCTACTTCGACCAATGCAGAGTCTTCTGAATGAACTATCTGCAATTTTCATCAATAGTTTGAAAAAATAAGATTAAATTTTTCAACTCAAAAAAAAGACAAACAACTACTCCTTCTTTATCAACTTCAAAAGAAATGGGTTGTTATCTTTTTTGAATCAAGGCACGTCCTAATACCCTGGATTTCACCTTGGCACTCTGATTTCTAACTAACTGTTAAATGAAAGCCCAGTAAAATGTTGCACAATTATGGCGTTGTATAAAGATGTTGGGAGTCCTTTATGACGATAGTTCAGAGGTCTGTTAAAAGAGGAACTCGCATACAAGCTCTAGTGGTAGCTAAGTGATATTTATTTTTGTAACAACCAGAATCGCGCAAGCTTGTATTTATGCGAAAGATTGCAAGAAATCCAAACTCTTGAGAAATAACGAATGCTGTGGCGCACCAGTTGAAAAACAATGCTAACAATACAGCCTAGTTTTCTTTGCTAAGTTTTTAGCAGTAGAGTGATGACTTGTGCAGGTAAATGCCAATTTATGTCACAAAAAACGTTTTCAACCAACAGCTTTTCATTACAATTTTTTGACGCACCTGGGATAAAGGTGCTTGCCCTTCGGCAAAATTGATGGCTTTTTGTTGCAAGTTAAGTTTGATTTTGGTGTCTTTAATTTTTACGTTGTAGCCAAACTTATCACAACAACCTAAGCTATCCAACACTTATAGAAAATATTGCTTCACTACAAATGTCACAGCTTGCCACAACCTCTGGATCCACGCCAGAATCATACACAACTGCATCGACTACATCATTGCCAACGAAGGAATTCTCCAACTTTTCAGCATCATCGTCATCTGATGAGCTAAAAGTGTTGTTTATATTTGCACCAATACTCAAATCTTCTTCAATCTGAAAGATAATTTGTAGAATCGAATGATGTGGATTTTCCAATTATTATCACGAAACACAAACTAATGGCTAGACTTGAAACAAAAAAAAAATTGGCCCCATAAAAATCTAAGAAGCATGACAAAAAGATGAAGATTAGCTGTGGACGGAAAAATGTTTTTGGTTTCAATACCGGCCATCGTTCGGTACTGAAACTTAAAATGCAAAGCGAAGTAAAATAAAGCAACATAAAACACTGGCAGCTTATCACGGTGTGGCGCTTCCGACTTCTCACAAGCACAACAAATTGGTCAGTTTTCTAAAATCAATACTTCGTTGACTTGTTAAAACAACAAGATGCTGATGAAAACTATGATGGCAATCTCAAAAACACAACCACAACTTGTTCAATGACATATTTGAAATGGTTTATGTTCGGCTAAAATAAAACGGCTTGTAAACAGATCTCACAAGGGTCGAAAAATTTTGATTTTCATTCACAATCATACGTCGGCGTCAGAATTGCTAATTTTTAAGTTACTGCAACAAACACGCTAAGTGACATTAAAACGAGCAATCACGCAGATAGACTTTAATCTTCAGGTTATTTTTTTCTGAAATTGCCCAAGGGAGGAAACATTATAACTCGTTTACTTAACAATTCTATGATACCTCCTAGTTTTTGCGTACAGGAAAAGTCTATGTACTTTTTGTGACCTCTGTCACAGCCGAAACCAAATATATGGCATCTCTCCTTTTCTCTCTCAATTCAAACAGCTGCAGATATCACAATTACATTAATAACATCACAATGAAAGTTACATCACATCGAGGAAATACCTCAACAACAGGTGTAGCGTCCACCACAGCAAGATTGTTCATTTCTTGATTTAGCGACAAAACTTGAGAAGGGGTATCAGACACCACTTCCAACTGACCACAGACGTTCTCTGATGCTGAACCACCTATAAGTGACCATAAAATTTCTTTGTTGAAACTATCAATCATATTTTTCTACTGCTTGTTAAAGACTGAAATAAAAGCAGTTAATGAATTCACCTTTCTAGCATCACGCCACACATAAGTGGTTAATCTTGTTAATGCAATTAAGAGCGTCCTTCAATAAAAGCTTTGGGACTGTGATAATGTCAATTTCCTTTTATTTATAAAATAATATAATACGTTTCCAACTAACATTAAGACCAATAGATAAAAGATGTACCTGTGACTACTAGAATACTTACCAGCCACTTGTGGCTCTCCTGGATGATGCATTGGGTGATCTGCTGAGACGGCATAATTCTGAGAATGCCAAGTGCCCTGAAATTAACGCGAAATATTGAGTAAAGTTGAAGCGTGTATTAGAACAACAGCTTAACTGTTGACACACGTTAGGCAATACAAAAACAATGTATTTAAACATTGAAGATATATTTTTAATCCTTAGTACTACAAATCGCAATGCATTTCTATTACTAATACAGTAACCCAGCAAGCCAAGCAAGGAATTTGCTTTGATACGTTTTTCTAAAAACAAAGCAACATACACCAGGCTGGCATCGACTCCCAAACCTCATGATGCAACGCAACATCTTATTGTGTTGGGCTGTGATGCTGACAGATATTAATGTCTGTGCCGCGTAGGCCAATCGATGTAAATGACCTGTTTGCCACGAAAAAGTGAAAAAATTCCGACAATTGCTTTTCCCAATGGTACAACATGCAAATTAGTCAGCCTTTTCTCTACAGATTCTCTTTCCAACTGAGCAACAAACAGAAAAGCTGAGGAAACCATTTAAGATGACCACGGACAAAGTGATGGTTTATCTAGGTTGTCACATCTAAAAAGAAAACGAACGGGGTGCAAAACGCAACCTACTTGAGAATGAAGTATATCCTCCGCATTCCGACGGCCTTGTCCTTCTGTGAGGTCCTGATGTAAACCTTCTGAGAAATTTAGAGATTCGGGATGAATCGAAAAGGAACCGCTCCTCACTTCAACTTGTTCTGGTTGGAGGCTACCAGCTGATGAGGCAATAGCATCGTCAAATGCATGATGGTGAGAAGGCTGGGAAACAGGAGCATCTTGCAAAGGCACTATCTGCGTAGGAGGCATATATTGCTGATCCAAATTATAAGCTACATTCATGTATGTTTCAATTGGTTGATTGGTAGAAGACGGCTCATTCTAAAAGGACAAGAAATATATTTTATGAATATTTTTAATTGCAACCACTTGACACAAATATCGCAAGCTGAATGTCTGTCCTGTCTGATATATTTAGAAGGATAAACAAAATATGTAATACGTTCTCAACATCACAAAAGTAAGAAACAGCTTGTCATTTTTTATTTTATTTAACAAATGAAACAGAAACTCATGGCTATGTTAGGGTTCCGAGTACAGTGGATGAACCGGAATGCGAAGACTTGGTCACAAGTAATGACTTAAGAAAGGCATTCGATTTGCATGTAGATGCCTGTAAAGGACGTGGAAAGGATTGCTAGGATTATTTTAATAAGGAAACACACTGAATAAAGAGCAGGAAAGCAGGGTGCCCTACTGCATGCGGGTAAAGTGAATCACACAATCTCCAAATCCTTAACTTTAAAAATTGACGTGATAAAGCGCGAACTTTCACAAATCAAACATGAATGCTTAGAAAGTTTTTGCAAAAACACTCAACGGTAAGTAAAACTAGTACCAATTGGAAGTAATTCAGATTTCCCACATTTTAATTATTACCGATTCCAATATATTTTGTTGAGGTGATGGAGGTTCAATGTCTGGACTATGTGTAAGTTGTTGGTGTGACGTTTTTGGCTGAAATATTGTAGTTGTGTTGAAAGTTTGAGGTGAGGTGGAGTTTGGTGGCGCAAAAAATGGTAGGGTTGAACCTTCTTCTCCGTCTGGAACCATCACCATCACTGGGTTAATATGATCGCCTGAAGAAAAACCTATGAAAAAATCAAAATGTAGTTCACAAGTTCCACGTGTTACTACACAAACTAAATAAACTACAAATCAATACAGCTCACCTAAGTACCGTTACAGTGATTGAGAAGCCTTTTTTTGGAGTAAAGTACGGATTACAAATTAGTGTTAAAATATAGCACGTAGCAAAAAGCTTGCACACTGAAACCTTTTTTGGGGAAATACATCAAATTGTTCAAAATTATTCAAGTGAGCTCTGTTCCACAACAAGTCTAGTTGAAGGATTTGTACGACACTGCTCATGTGTACAGTATTATAACATAAAGCCCCAAGAATGAAAATAGGCTAATTAAGATTTCATCACATAAAACTGACAAAAGATGAATTGGCAGTCTGTTGAATAAGAGTTCGAAACCTGGTCTGGAAAGAAAACGAGAAAGATTGGAAGTAAAAATTAACAGTTCCATTAGAAACCGAGAAGACTTGCATCTTTTGTTTAAGCGAAAGATGATGTTGCATGTTTACTATGGTGCAACGCTGTTGTCACCATAAAAGCGTACTAATGCAAAAAGCACTTCCAGCAAAAACATATTGAAATTGAAAAAACTTAGCGTTGGTGAGTAAAAAGCCAAATCGATTTGAACGCTCAGCGAAATGTATTTTAAAGGTCCACCTCTAAAGCGCTGATTGACTACTGATCTTTAATCACGAACAGAGCTAAAGTAAGTACTTGTTCTACAAAATGTAAAAATTGCAGTTTTACAGCGAGCATGTTTATGAAGTTAAGTTTCCGAAACTAAAACAAACGGCAATGCATATTTGTGCGGGCAATGGAAGCAACTAGTATATTTCCCGCGCTTTACCGGGTTAGAATAAAGCAGCGGTTAACCTAGCATGTTGTAAAAAGCGATTTTTGGGCACCCACTAGAATTTGTTCGGATATCAATAAATTGCATTATGCGGATAACGGATATATCTGTATATTTGAAATTTAGCAAACCGGTTAACCGGATAATAACTTTAAGTATGAAAATTGTCGTACAGTTTTATTATGAGCACACGCACACGCGCAGTATGAGTGAATATGAAAAAATCACGCAGATTTAATGTTCACTGCTTGTGCAACGCATTCCTTATAAAGTACAATGCATCGACTGTGGAATCGTGTAGACGAGACCGGAGTTTTGTAACAAAGAGTCCACATGCACTGAATGTTCTTTCTGCTTCCACAGAAGTGGGCTAAATAGTAAGCAGAGCTTCATAGAGAGTTTGAAGGTGGGCAGGTCGTTTCCCAGAAGCTTCAAACATTTCACATTCCTTTTGGATCATTCTTCTGTTTAGGTTTGGAGTAACAAAAGGACGAATAGCTGGAACTGACGCTGAAATGTTAGCTCGCTCTAGTTCATGCTTGAGAGGTTCACGTGATGATTCTCTAGATACTGAACTAGAAGCGAGTGACACAAACTGGCTGTCTTCTCCAGGACCAGGCTCTGCTACTTCAAACAGCTTTTGTATTAGGGTTGCTGCAAGAGCGTACATCTTGTTTTTGTTTCTGTATTCACCAAATATATCAAGCTTGTTCTCCATTAGAAAATAGGCATTATGAAAATATTCAAGTAGATGACCAAGACATGCGTTTTTCCTTTTGTTTTCACCACAAGATGAGACTTGAGAGATGCCGAGTACGCAGAATTAGAATTAGAGTTTTAAACACAAAATCATAAATTTGCTCAGCTGTAAGAAGTGTAGCGTTCCTGCTGCAAAGTCCATCTACAGCGTGTTTGACCGGTTCAAGGACATCAGATCATGGAGAATTTTAATTTCTGCGTCAGTAACGGTGGCAGAAGTTCCAATTTCGACAAGAGCCATTCTGATACATTTTTCCGCTCTTACAAATATTTTTTTTATCTCTAAAAGACTGTTCCATTTAGCCTTTGAATCTAGAATCAACTTCAGCTCTGTGTTCAATTGTACTTGGATATGCTTTAGCAGAATTTCGTCCTCAAGAGGACTTTTGCGAAACATCTTCACCACTGCTCTAACCTTTCCTATCACTACCGCAACAAACCGTTTAAGTTCTATGCCAATTACTTCAGGATCCACAAGATCTACAGCAACTTCATCCATCTACTCTTCTGAAGAAAATTCTGAAACCTATCCATTTTTAGTCCTTCAAAGAGATTTTGCCTTGCATACAACAAATCAGTTACTGCTAAATGATATCTGCATGCAAAACAGAGCTGGTGGATGCAACATACCATTCTTCCAAAATTCTTCATCACACTAGCTCCATCTGTCATAGCTGCAACAATGTCTTCCATCTTGAGGCCAAACTCATGCAATCTTTATTTCTCTACAATCTGGGAGACTTCACTTGCCATCACCTCCTCTGGGAATCAAGAGGTACTTCCACCCCGGTGGGAGGAAGTACTTGATTGGGGCATCTCTACTGACCTATTTCACCTCAATGACCCTGGCATACCAACTCTTCTGCACCACTCCTCCCCTGACATTTCCTTTGCTCCCTCCTCTCTCACCCTTTTTTGCTCCTGGGAGGTGCGTCAGAACCTGGGTTCTGATCACCAACCAATTTTTCTATCTGTCCCTGTCTCTCCAGAAGTAATGAAGATCACCAGGTTTACATCTCCGCTTTCCAACGTGCTTCATCAGTCATTGCCAAAGCCAAGATTGAGGCATGGCAGGCGACTCGGTCTTCTCTCTCACCCAAATCTGTATACTCTCTTTTTTGCTCTGTCACTGGCTCTTCTTCTCCTCTCCTAACTGTTCCTCTTCCAGGGAATTGGCTTCAGTCTTTGCCAATTCCCTGGAAGTTTTCTGTCTCTCAATCGAAGGCCCTGCATAGCCAAGCCAGAGGCTACCTTTCTGAGCCCTGCTGAGCCACTTGCCCAGAGAAGTCTCACTTGTCCTTCTGTTTACCCTTCTCCCCTGCTGAATTTTTTGGCTGCCTCCAACTGCTTCTTGTCCACTTCCACTGGCCCAGACAAAGTTGCCTATCCCATGATAAGCACCTTCCTTGCTCTGGCATGGATTTTCTTCTTCACATTTTCAATCTTTTCTGGACTTTGCATTCCTTTCCTTCCATCTGGAAGACATCTTCTATTATTCCCATACACAAGATGGGAAAGCCTCTCGACTCTCCTGTTTCCTTTAGGCCTATCTCTCTCACCTCCTGCATATCAAAGCTTTCTGAACGCATCATTCTAATCCGTCTACCCTTCTTTCTGGAATCTATTTCCATTCTCTCTCCCAGCCAGGCCGGTTTCCACCCTGAATGATCCACACTAGATCAAATTGCATTCCTTTCTAAGTCCATTTTAGATGGGTTTAACAAACCTAGGCCAGGCTCTCGAATGATCTTCTCTACTTTTAATTTCTCTAAAGCTTTTGATCCTGTCTGGCATCCCGCCCTTTTCCCAAAACTCATTTCGGCTGGCCTCCCTCCTGGCTTTGCTTGTTGGACTCAATCTTTTCTTTCTGATAAGCGCGTTTGCGTGCCTTTTCAAAATTACTAAAGTCATTACTTTCGAGTACATTGAGGTGTTCTGCAAGGATCTGTTCTTGACCCTGTTCTTTTCTCTCTTTCGATCAATTATCTTCCCGCTTCTCTGCCTTCTTCTGTCAGCTGCTCTCTTTAAGCTGACTATCTGGCCATTTGGTCCCCCTCCCCATTGGTCACCACTGCAATGGAGGCCACATAAGGAGCTCTGTTTTGATTGGAGTGCTGGTATGAGTACTGGTGTCTTCCTCTCAATCCAAACAAATGTGAGGCCTCCTTCTTCTCAGTGGATCCCCACCAAGCTAACCTCCAGCCCAACCTCCTTTTACTCAACTTCCACCTCTGTTTCAATCCCACTCCAACTTTTCTTGGGATCACCTTTGACTGCACTCTTTCCTTTTCTAAACATCTTCACTGAAGGCCAAGTTCTTCCCATGTATCAAGGCCTTATGGTGTATCTCTCCTTCCTCTTGGGGCCCCTCTCTCTTCTGTATGAAGCTTTTCTTCAGCCCCTTCTCACATATGCTTCACATGGATGGTTTCCTTTCTTAAGCGCAACCAATATCACCAAATTGGAACACTTCCACCAAGCAGCTAGTTGTGCCATCACCGGCTGCCTCTCGTGCTCCCTTATCCCACTTCTTCTCTCTGAGGCTTCTCTACCTCCCCTACGAGTCACCCTGAATCATTTCATTCTTTCATCTTATCAGCCGGCTCTTTGTCTCCCAACCTCCCTTCCCATTTCAGGTTTGGCCAGACTTGGAGTGAAACCAAAACTCTTCAGATCGTCTTGGAGAGCTTTTGCGGCCACTCACCTGCTCATGCTTCCTTCTGCTTCCCCCAGGAAAGCTATTCTTGCTTGCCCTCCTTTCCTCCTTGAAATCTGCCTTCTTTCACTGTGGAGTCCACCTTTTCCTCTCCAAGTTCTCACTCTTATCTTGCTCTTTCTCACCAAGATGCAGCTCTTGCTCACCTAGGTTTTCTCCCCTCTCATGATCTGGTGCTCTTGACAGATGGCTTGTTCCTTTTCTCTTTGGCAAATGTCGCTCTGGTGTATTTGCCAACTGCTCTCTCTGTGGCACTGAGGCCACTCTTTTCTTTTCCGCAGGCTCAGTAGGCTCAAGTTTTTCTGCTGAAGCCTGTGCCATTCTGCAAGCTCTTTGCTGGTCTCGGCAGCATTAACAAGTCTGCCACTTCTCTTCTCCTTCTATTTGACACTTGCTCTGTCCTCATCACCCTGTCCTCTCCTCCGTCTTTCCTTTTACCTCAATCTCTTTTGCAGATCTGACAGGAACTCTCTTCTCTCTCTTTCTGTTCTATCAGGTTACAATAGGTCCCTGAACACTTGTTTCTCCCAGGGAACGATGTGGCTGATGAGCTGGCCTGACAGGGAGCAGTATTTGGGCCGTCTGCAATTACTTGTGGTCTCTCTTTTTTCTTGGACTGGAGCCATACTGTCTTATCAAAATTCTTTGACACACAGATTCCCGAGGAACTTGTGCTCTCTATGTCATGCTCGCTGTGTCCTCTCTCGTCTATGCTGCAACAGACACAGCCTTCTGTTACGTTCTTATCTCTCTAGGATTAATAGAATTGAGAATCCTTTCTGCAGTGCCTGTGGACACCTCTTATCTCATTCTGCACTGTCCAGCTATGGACTCTGCATCGCTCGCTCTTTGGTGACTCTCTATATCTTTACAATCTCTGGTCCAGGCCTTGGAGAGTTGCCCAACTTCTGGCTGCATGGTCTTCCGCCATGACCCCATTCCTTGGAAGAGGTCTGGTAACAACAGCACAGATTTTTGAGTCATGAAGTAAATTGGTTTGTGCAGTAAAGTGTTTATCTGCTTGTTTTGGGTGCTGGAAACTTTATGTTCAACAACCTAGTAAAACGCTGTTCTACAACTCCAACTTTTTGAAGCATGCATTCAAATGTTAATAATTTTAAGATAGCTCGTGCTGAAAGTTTATGATTAAATAAACTACTATCTTCTCTTCTTTTGTAGTTTGATCAGATCTCATGCCCTGTATTATTCATTGTCAAATAACTCATTGTGAAATAAAATGTGTCAAGCTTAAACTATACGAACTGCAGAATTTTTTCTTTTCGACTTGAATATTTTCTAGTACTGTACGAGATAAATTTCAAATGCAAAAGTAATAATTCTGCAGTTTATATAGTTCAAACTTGACACATTTTTGAAAGTTATTTGACAAACAATAGTATTGAGCAGTTGTTTGCAAACTTTTTTAGGCTTTGGCACACCAAAAAATTCTAAATATTTCTGTGGCATATCGAATTCTTAAGCTGATGGTATTTTTTGAATGCTTTGCACAATTTTTTCAACTGAAATTATTATAGTTTGAACAAACTATACAGTACATAGTAGTGATCATTTTCAGTCAGCTTTACTTTAATCAATGCACACCTGTAAAATTATCTACTCTTAACCTTAGACAAGCATACCCTTAGTTCCTGGTGTTATCTGACCTCTTCTGTGGGATGGGGCATGATAGAAGGCCATGGAGCCCAAGAAATTGGCTAACTCAGCCTGGACCGGAGGTCAAGAGAGATGAGTCATCAAAGAGCAAGCAGCACAAAAAGTCCATAGCTGGACAGTGCAGAGATAAGAGATCTCCTGGATTGGATGATAGCAGGCGCTGCATGAAGGATTCTCAATCCCGTCATTTCTTGATGAGAGTTTAACAGAAGACTGTGTTCTTTGCAGCGATGACAAGAGAGGAAAAAGTAAGCATGACAAATAAGTTCTTCTTTGTGTGGGCAAGATCTTTCATCTTGGAGAAGCTTCTCAGATTATGAGCTTCTCACTAGCCCGTTTTTTTAGTCTTTAGTTAGACTGGGCCACCACAAAGGATAGACTGCTTACATATTACTAGCAGTCTAAGCACAAGTTCTTCAATGACCACTGAGGGCACCTGAATATTGAAGAATTTAGATGAGACAGAAGGCCTCCAATCCAAGTAGAGAAGTGTGGGTATACGAGGTAAGAGGACAGAGACCATAAGGGACCGCAGTACTCAGGAGTAGTACACTCCACCTGGCCTGTTTATCAGCTGCATTGTTTCCCGGAGGAAATGAGTGTCCAGGGACCCATTGTAGCCTGATAGTAAAGGAGAGTTCCTTCCAAATATGCGCACTAACTTGAGGTTAAAGGAAAACAGAGGAGAGGACAGTGTGTTGAGGACAGAGGCTATATTGAGAAAAGAAGTGGCAGACTTGTTGGTCCTGCTGAGACCAACAAAAAGCTTTCAGAATGGTGCAGGCTTCAGCAGAAAAAAAAATTGAACAAACTAGGTCTGCCAAAAGGGAAAGAGTAGTTTCAGTACCACAAAGCAAGCAGTTGGCAATGATACCAGTGCTACCTTTGCCAAAAGAAAAAAGAATAAAGCCATCAGTCCAAATCACCAATTTGTGAGATGAGAGAGAGCGTAATGGTAATGGAAAAGTGGAATCACCGGTCCACTTGAATCCATATTAACATAATTGTCACTGCACTTTCAACTAGCTGGTTGAAAGTGCAGTGACTTGTTTATTTAAAGCCAAGATATTTAACTGTGTAACTGGCTAAATTTTTTGTTTAAGCTAAATTTTCCCTGTTGTCTCTTTGTAAAAAGTCTTCTTCACTGAACAATGGCTGGGTAGACTGAAACAAGTAAATTATAATTTGTGATGTTACAACAGAAAAATTGCGCCAATACTTTTATCATGCTGTAAAATGGTTTGAATTGGGAGTAGTCCAACAACCAAGAACTATACATACTAAACTGCAGACAGTTCTATCATAATATAAAAGCAATTGTTCCCTTCTAAACTACAGTAATTTCTTATCTTGCAGCTTTATGCAACATGTGCAATGCCTGCAGTTCCACTGTAGATTCAAATCCTGAAATTTTCACAGCACACCTGCGGCCCTCTTGCAGCACATGATTAGAAAAATCCTGATATTGCACATGAACTCTAATAGAACCATAAAAGAGAAGATAGCAGTTTATTTGATCATGAACTTCTTTCAGCATCCAGCTATCTTAAAATTATTAACATTCAAATGCATGGTTTAAAAAGTTGGGAGTTGTAGAACAGCATACTAGGTTGATGAACATAAAGTTTCCAGCACCCAAAACAACCAGATAAACACTTTGCTGCACAAACCAATTTAATGTACTTCACAACTTAAAAATCTGTGTAAAGACCAAAATGTATTGAAACTGTATGGCAATCAGTTGTTTCTCATAGTGTTTTATTGAAGTCGAGGCCAAATTATTGTGGCATAGGGAAACATCATCGTTCTTGAATTCTGTTTCAATGGAGATCCCACTCCAGTTTTTTGAGTAAATGAGTAGATTAAAGATAAAGCAAAGTCTATATAAAAAATTGGCTAATCTGAATTTGCTGATTTTGGGGGTTGCGAGGCCAAAAATCAAGGTCAAATATTATCTTAATGTATTTTGTCTTAATGATTTCATAGGTACTTTCATTTGAAAGATCTCTTTTTTGTGAATAATTTAGTATATACCAAAATTATGAAATCAGTTAAGACGAACTGTAAATACGGCCACACATAATTTGAATCTCCAGCAATTAAACATCAACTTGGGGGGAGGCACCATAAAAGAATTTTGCACATCTTGTTTTTAACCAGAGTAAATATGCACACCAAAATCATCAAAATCTGAGAGATTGACATCAAAATTTATCCAAGTTAGTGTGCATTTGACATGGAAAATGCCCCTCCAAAAATTATTAACTGATTTTGATTTATTTGCATCACTTTTTCATGTTGTAAGTCAACGTGTAACATACCTACCATCATTATTCAAGAGGTTGTTACTGCTCACTGCAACCCGTTTTAAAACCATAACATGAATTGGGCCCAGTGCATTTTCGTCAGACATAGCTCATATAACTAAAGACTTTAATGGATTCAGGATCACGAAAAGTTTACTGCATAGCTTAACAACACTGAAACAACAACCTGAAAACTGCTCTTGTCCATTAAAGTGGTGGAAATTTGAGCTGTTAGCTGAAGTTTTAATCGAATCATTAAGAGATACTGGATTTTCTTGTGACGGTTGCACAAAGCCCTGATGTTCTTGGTTTGAAGAATGAGCTTCTACACCAACATTAAATTGCCCTTCAGAAGATTGAGGAAATCTGAAGGAAAGGTTATCAACTGTTTAAGAAAATTTATGGCAAAAATCACAAAATTGTTGGAAAAAGTATACAACGAATTGAACACAAAGCTGGTAATCAAAAGTCTGCAAGGTTAAGGCTTAGAACCTCAGTCTATGTGCGATGCAACATAGCCAAAAAGAAACATCATTTCCTTGGATTTATGCTCATGACTTGGATTAAAACCAAGGCTTGCACCAGTCTCAAAAACAGCTACACGTGGTTGCTACTTGAAAGACCATAAGCTCAATTGGCAATCTCAAATCTTCTAGATTTGCATTATGTTGAATGAGTTGAGTGAGTTCTTGTTAGACACTCTCACTGCCAAATAGCAGAGCAAATTTTTGAGTGGTTAACATCCCTAATATTTAGCTCAAGAAAAGTGTGTCAAACTTTAAAATTTAGTTCCATTTCACCGATCTTGATAAATGTATAAATAGCTTTGGTTAAAATGCAAAGTATTGTTGCTTTGTTCCAAAACATCAAAAAATTTCAACAAGAAGGGTACTACCTATTTATGAAAATATGAGTCCTGGTACACAAAATAAGCTCATAAATCTCTTATTTTCCAAAAATCAATTCCACAAACCCATGAATTACCAGGCAGCCATTAAGAGTATACCAGTGTATACCATGACTACACAACTTTTGTACAACAAACAAACTCACCTATGATCTGCCATCATGCTATTTGATGGCTGGTTGTTACCTGACAAATTAGGACCTAAAAAACATAGCAATTAAAAATTGTTAGCATTTTATTTAAACTTATTCAGGCTATTGGCAGTAGCACATGTGCTAAAAAGCATAATGTAAATTGGCTGTAAATTCATTTAAGTATTAAAACTGGTTTTGCCTGCAAAACATTAGGATTTGATATTGGGTTCCCTCCTATGTTTAACTGACATTTTTTCAGGAAGCGTAATGCTTTAAGTAACTACCTGCGGTTGCCACATTTTCTTTTACAGTATAAATGTTGTCTTAAACAAATAACACGGAAAAAGATTACAACTTTTTTTAAGGTTTTCAGCTAATTTTAGTTGTAACTACAGTGCAATAACAGCATGCAACTTTACCTTTATTTTATCAAAAAAAGTCACTTTTAATAAGGGGAGGTTGAAAGGAAAATTGCAGAAAAATATTAGTACTTTTTTATACTTTTTGACCAACATCAATTGTGACTGGTAATCAACTTTAATTCAACACTAGTTCAGACCCTACTATGAAAATGGTACTGTCATGACTACATTAACACAGGGGTGCAAAAACATGGTCATGCAGGATGACTACTCGACCAAAACATTTACGTGGACAAATGAGGAAATTTCCCAAAGATATCAAGACCAAAGTCAGCAGGTGCTTTAGGTTGATCTCAAAAAAAAAAGGTCACAACAATTGCCGCTGCTACACTTGTCCTGCCTTTCAGTTTAGGTAATTTCGTGCATGTCCTTGAGGTTGATCTCCAAAAAAAAGGTGAACTATTGTTGATTGCTGCAGCAATGGAACTTTTGCCTCACGATTCAGGTAATTTCGGCCATGATTCTTCTTTGAAAAAATCTGATGTGAATTGGGGAAAACCAACAATTTCTATCGCTACTAAATTCCAAAGAAATTTTTGCACCCCTGCATTAATGTAATAGCAATTTTCACCTCAACAGCAAAATACAACTACAGGCAATTTTTTCATATGCGATTAATGTGTCTTTACATAAGCACATTTGCAATGGCTCTGCCAGCAATGCAGTGGCATAACGATTAGAACTGCTGCATTCAAATGCCATGGTTGTTAGTGCAAATTTTTGCATTGTTCTCTTTTTGAATTGGGGTTGGATTGTCTGAAAAATGAATGGCAGTAACATTTTGTTTTTTTTCTTCTAGTACATAACAGCAGAGTACATCAGGGGAAAGGGGTTGATTAAAAGTAAGGGGGAGTATATACTGAGGATTCAATTTTTGAAAAGTCACGTTTTTAATAACTGTTATACAAATTGACCAATCACAAATAACTAAAAGTCTCACTTTTTAACCAAGGGTAAAATACTGTCAATGGCAAAATAGCTACTGCTTTAAATCAAAGCTGAGAGCTACCAGTATATGCTGCTATTGCCCAACAGTCACAATTGAAACTGTTGATAAAGCATAAATAAATAACAAATTTTGTTATTTTGCTTCTACTTTTGATTCCCATACCCTCAAAAATTGATACTCATTGTTAAAATAAAGTTGAGAACAACACACAATTATTGCTCATTGGTCACTATAAAAATTGAATGGAAAACACAAAAAATAACTTTTTTATGATCTTCTATGTTAATTACTTGAGGCATTATTTATGCCATACGAGAAAGCTTAGACTTATTTGCAACATGGCTGTCACTTACAGTTCTCTCACGGCCACATGACATTTATGCAAGATTATGCACCATGAAAATATGTCAATCTAGAAGAGAACCACATTTTGCTTTGATACCATGCAGTGTAAAATACTAACCAAAACACTAACACTGTAAGTATAATACAAACACTTATGGCTCAAAAAATTAAATGTCAATCAATTTTTTAGAGCACAGCAAACATCACAAATCTTGTAATGTAGAACCCATAGAGCACCTACTAGGCTAGATTATTTTCATCATATTGTTGCATGCAGGAAGCATTTTCCAAGTTTTAACACACATTCTATCACTATGTAGCAAATTTTAGTATCGGGTAAACTATGGTATGATTTTGCCACAAATAACTCAAGTTAGCTATGAAGAAGCAATTGAATGGTTAGACCACCATTATCAGATTCTTACCATCAAAATAGGTTTCCTTTTCGTGTGCTGACATTTCTGCAGTTACAACATAAGTACAACTTAGATCATAATCAAATGTTTAAATAAATGCATAACTCTGATAGGTTAACACTAACTTGAATTCACTAAAAAAGTATTTAGGAAGTGACTACTTTGCCATTGACAGCATTTTACCGTTGGAGGCTATTTTGCTGTAATTGTTTGTGTGTTAAAATAGCCGTATTTCCTATAATTCTGGAAGCAATGCTGTGGTGTAGTGATTAGTGTTGCTGCTTTGATATGTGATGCTTAGAGGTTTGAAGCTTTGCTGGCAGGGTACTTATAGAAAGGAAGTGTACATTGAAGGGGAGGCCAGGTTGTGTGAATGTATGGGGAAGTGTACAATGGGGGGACGATTTTTCAATTTGTCACTGAAATGGACCAATCAGAAATGACCAAAAGTTAAATATTTACTACATCATTAAAATTGACCAATCACAAATGTCTGATGACAAAATAGCCTCCAAGGGTAAAATGTCATAGATGACAAAATAGCCACTGCCAAAGGTTTAAGGTATACACTATACAGGTATAGGCTTAGACCTAGCTCAACTTCTTTGAGCATTTCCACTTCACCCTCTATTACTAACCGACTATACAAAGTCATTCACATAACCTTAACTATGGGTACCAGTATTTTTTGGCACTGGTGTATCTAGGAGAGACAGCAGCTTGTCATCAGGTTATATCAGTAGCCCATCCTGCCCTCAGTTTACTACCTCAACTTATTTTTCAAAAAAATGATCATTGACATAAAATTGGGATAACAAAGTATAGCATAAGCTTAACATGCTTTGGCTGAAAAAATGAAAGGCTAAATTTGCTTTTGCTCCCCAATTTTCTCTTAAAATTCTTTGTTACCAGTAGATCAGTGTATACTGTGCCATACCTTACAGCCAGAGTATACAAGCTTAGACCAGTTAAAGACTGCATGAGGCATTTGTGATTGGTCGATTTTAGTGGCATATTAAAAATGTGGCTTTTGGTCGTTTCTGACTGGTCAAATTTAATGATAAATTAAAACAATATTCACCCCCAGTATACATTACCCTGTGCATTCACATACCGCCCCCATTACAGTGTACATTGTCTTTCTATAAGTGCTCTGCCAGCAAAGATTAGAACCCATCACCATTACATTTCAAGGCAGCTGCACTATCCACGTACCAAAGCAACACTGCCAGATTAGTAGCAATTACGGCTATATAAACACAAATGAACAGTGACAGCAAAATACTCTCCAAGGACAAAATGCTGTTGAGGGGAAAATAGCCACTTCCTTAAGTCCTTCCCTCCTGAAAAATTTTTTTTCTCTATTTTCATAATTTTTTGATTCGACCCGTTGGCTTGGGTGTAAAACTTTGTTTAAAGTCATTTTTAATTTTTTTGACTTTACATCTTAGCCAAATACGATAAAAGTAGTTTTGGGTGGGAAACCACCCATGCGGAGGGAGCTGCTACAATGTATCCTCAATTTTTAGGAAAAGGTAGCTTGGGTGGAATCACACCCAAAAGGAGGGAAAGACTTAACTGTATCAGCTGGCAGCTAGATACAGTCAACTTCAGATATAAGAAATCCGCTGGGACCAGCTTAATCAGTCTCTTATAACTGAATTCTCTTATAACCGACTGTCGCAAAGTTTGATCGGATACCCTAAGGACCTTTTGCGTAGTCCCTTATAAGCGAAAATCCCTTATATCTGAATCTCTTATATCCGAAGTTGACTGTAGTAGGTATTGCTTATATTAACGTGTTAGCCTAAACTGTACCCTAGGCTGTAAGAGAGTAGCCCTTCATGTACAATGTATCTAACAGCATTTTGTAGACAGTGATACCAGTATGTTTGTAGGGCTGATATTTCAGGCTATGCGAAGTCTTTGTCCATTGATTGCAGCGTTTCGTCTGACTGATAAGTTATGAACAAAGTCTGCGTTACACGTTTGTTTTGGTGTTGTTACTCCGTATTTTAAAATATGCCTGCAAGCACTCAGCCTTAAACTTAATACATAGCTTCTGAGTAGGTTCTTCACGATGACATTGACAGAAAGCGTTAATTCTGTACACTACTTTAAGTAGGCTAAACCCAAATTCTAAACAATACAGCTTTTGATTGTACCGGTGCTCTATCGTGTCCACATGCTAACCTATCGTGTCCACATGCTAACCTAGCTAGGCTAATGCTACCACTTACTGCTTCGCTTACGTGTTAAAATGCTATAAACTTAAAACCTTTTACTTTGCTCAATATTGACATCTGCTGATGGTATTCGGTTATTTAAATGTTATTTTTTTTACTTATGTTGAATAGCTGTAGAGAATAGATATGCTGTGGAGATCTCTAATGGGACAAGCACAAGAAAAAAAGGAGAGAAAATACTGTTTAATAACCTCAGATCTGAAAAAAAATCAACTTCAGTGATCTGCCCTTATCTATTGAGCATATTCGGAAAATAATCAAAGCCTCGCATTTGATTCTACATTGAATATGGAAGAATATTTTGCCATATTTATCCTCCATTTACGAGAAAGCGATGTATCGCTATGTTTTGGACGGTAAGTCCGTACTCGCTGGGGCGTTGCCATTTTTGCCATTTCCGGGTCACCTGTCTTCCACATAAAGGTGGGACGTCCCGTTAAGTGCCTTGCCCAAGGACACAACAAGCGAACTTGCCGGCTTGTTCTCCACACCCTCCCATAAATGCCGAGCGCCATGCAGGGAAGCTAGAGATACCATTTTTTAAAGTCTTTTGGTATGACTCGACCAGGGGAATGAACCCCAGGTATACCGACTGCGAAGCAGACGCCCTAACCACTACGCCATCGCGTCGGTCAAATAATACATAAGGCTCAAAAATGAAAATCGTAACAGCATTTTTTTGAAGAACATTTCTTTTCTTTTGTCACAACACCGATTTACTTTCATTGCTTAAGGCATTTTCCAAAAGTACTTTTGATCACAGAGATTTTGAGAGTCTTACGATTACATATAATTTTTCTGAGGTTTTGCTTTTGTTTAGAGTCCAGCTTTGCGCCGCAATCTTCGTTGAGGATTTGGATGAAGGGAAAGCAACTTGATGCACTTAGGAGTTCGCCCGCGACGGCGCTACCAGGCAGAACCGTTTTCTGCTTTTGAGCTTAAATCTTCCGCTTCAAAGGACAGCTTACATGAACTGCAACACACGCAAAGATGACGGATGACTTCAAGACGCTATTCGATTTTTTTCCAGCTCTTCAAACTTTCTGTTCGTTTTGTGTTTGCAAAATTTTCATCAATTAGGGTTGTCATTTTTCAAATGTTACGTTATAAGTGATAAGGTATCCTCTATCCCAGGCGTAAAGAATCTTCTCTTTGTGGTTGTACGATAACATGGTGTTCCATTCGTATAAATTGACAAATGGGATCTAAAACCCAACAGAAATTTTTATTGCCGGTTACCCCAAATTTCTAATGCAAAATAGTAATTACATTGCAACCCCATTTATTTTGTTTTGAAGTCAAATGTCGGAAGTAGAGACGAACCAGAGTTTATTATAGGCAGTAGGTCTAGTAGTAATAGTAGTGGTAATAGTAGTAAGAGCAGTAGCAGTAGCGGCAGAAGTAGCAATAGCAGTTGCAGTGGTAGCATTAGTAGTAGGCCTAGCAACAAAAGCCTATTTTCCAATCAAAAAACACTTTATCACGATTACGAGTGTTTGGGGTGGTTTACGGATTCAATCCTAGAACCCCAACGCTCCTTTTGTCTCACGAACACCAAACTCCCAAAAATTTCTCCTGTTTTTGGAAAATCAAAAATACTTTCTTTCAATTAAAGTTAATAACAAAAACTACTCTGAAAATATGGATATAACTTTTGTTTTGTTGATTGAGCACCGAAAAATTTGCATTGTACTGTATTTAAGACAATTATTGATGAAAAGGAAAAATAGATTTTTGAATTGAACAAACGGCTTTCAACATCAGCTTTTCTTTTTTCAACTCGGCGATAACCATTTGTTTGAATTTCACGATGTTTGCGTTGCTGTGCCTTTCAGAATGGCACTTTGGGAGGTTTTCTCGCTTGGTTGCTGCGTTTGCTGTAGAAATGCAGTGTGCTTTATTGATAACTCCAAAGCGGATCTGAACAACTTGTTATTTGTACAACCGACACAACACTATCCTGGTAGTGAAAAATAAAAATACAAAACTCAATTGCATAACTTTAATAAAAGTCAGTAACAGGTAAATAAAAAATAAAAAAGTTGGAGGTCCCGAGCAGATTCGGGTCACTGAGCTTATGCTTGGTGCCGCCATGGCTTTCCTGCAAACCTGGAGGATGAAACAGCAACGCAGAGTATGCAGCTTTACTACCTGGATGTGTTTGAATGATTTCTTTCTGGTGTCGTACATGTAACTGAGCGATGTTTTCTTTTCGTCGTATTTTTTCAACACATAAAGAACACCGCAAGCCATGAACGCGTTTCCGCTCCACTGTTTCCGCCAATTGGTGTTCCAACTTTGCAGAACCTAAAACATCACAGTCAATGCGCTGCTACTGCGGCTCCAGAACGACGCGTGTGGTAGCACGATTGCTTCAACAAAAACTAAATTATATAGTTGGCATGGAAACTAAAAAAACGTTGGGTAAAGGGTATTGAGGATTTGGTTGATTACTTTCAATATCAATTTGAGTAAAGCCATCAAGTTGATAACAAAATCTATTGCAGTTTTGTAAGCTTACACATGACCAGGGTGCAGGCCTATCTAGAAATTGATTTGGGGAGGAGAGAACAATGATCAAGGGATAGGCGATTGGAAGAAAAGTTGTATTTTATATAAAGATTTATCGAATATAAACTTAACAAAGTGTCGTAATTATGTAGGCCTAAGCCTTGTCTCGGTCGGGGTTGTAAATTATCCTGCTCTCACCCTAAAAATGTTGCTGTTCCACTCACTTCAAGATTATCTGGATTTAGTTGGCTAATCACAATGTCCATGGAGTTATCAAGCGTCGCGTAAATGACCCAGAGACCAATTTCATCCACTGCAAAGTCAATGTCCGTCGTCCCTGACCACTAAACAATAAAGTTAACCGAAGTACCAGTAAATGCCTGTAAGCCGAAAGGACACTATAGACTTCCAGCTGATGAAAGTAAAATAAACATCCGGTCACCACAATTGGTAGGCCTACATGCAAAACGAGAGCATTTTCTGTTTTGTCCGTTAGTCTCAAAAAATCTTTTATAGTAAAATATAAAACAACGTTGTGAACAGAGCGGCTGCAGAGTTGCCAGTTGTGCTGGCCTGTGTTGGGGAGATTCGAGTCAGTGTAAAAAACTCTCGACTTCACTCAAGTCATGTGTACAAAATGAATTGACTCGACACTTGTGACTCGAGACTGGACCACTATAACTCGAGGCTCGAGTCTTGAGTCAAAACTCAACTGGTCTGCTGATAATAAAATTACTTGCATGAAAAAAATTTTCTACCTTGGAAAGTTCGATTTCTCAAAGGTGTTACTTCAAAAATTTGTGTGCTTGAGAATAATTTTCATCATTTAGAAATGAATGTAACTTTCAGAATCTATACAACGTTACTGCACAGCACCTAAACCACTTTTCGTTATTGATAATTTGATTACATATTTACATACGCTCTATACTAAACGTTTTCCGTTTACGTCAATCCTTTGTCAAAGCATCAGTAATATCAAATACTAAAAGTTAACTATGACATAGAACTAAAATTTCAAAATACAGATATAGGCTTTAGCCTTTCCTTATCTCAGCAAGTCACAGCAATATATGGCGGTGTAGCACAAAGGCAAGCATCTGACTGTAGTCCAAGTTAAAATAAGTTCACTCGATGTGGCGACTAATCACTTCTATCAGGATAGCTTCTGCACGTAGATGGCGTTCCATATATACAAAACAAAGTGTTATTGGTGACTTTCTGCTTGTAATTTGTAGTTGGTAGTTGCTACACAATTCCCCTCCTCAAGCACGCGCAGCCAGCGGAGACGTGCGTAAGAACGGAGGAAGTTGCTGTGGTCGCAACATGTCTTCCCGCCAACGTTGAGAGAGTGAGGCTTGCCGGGCGAAGGAAGTGAGACTTCCGGCAAGACTTCAATTGTATGGAGGTCTTGATGTTTGGACTCGGAGACTCGACGATGGTTTGGGCTGCTTGGCTGAAGGTGCTGCCGTCCAACTGCATTGGAAAAGATGTAGCTTTCTTGTGAGGTCACCATTGTAGCGCAACAGCAGGCATCTGACTGCAGTCCCAGTTAAAATGAGTGCACGTCATGTAGCCACCAGTCACTTCTATCATGATAGCTACTACATAAACATGACGTTCTATATAAAGCCATGTGTTGTTGGTGACTTTCTGCTTGTGGTTAGTAGTTGAAGTTGCTGAGTTTGCTACACCGGTTATCAAAATTCAAATGCTGGTGACAAATAAGACAAGTGATGACATAACAACGACCAAGTGATGATAAATAACTCAACATTGATAGATTACGACCAAATAAGACAAACAAATTAAAATATTTTTAGCAAAAAAGAACAATCCTTCGCATATAGATGTTTAATAAGAAATGGTTTGCTTTGTTTAATTAATAGAGCTTTGTAAATTTTTGCATTTTACTCAAATGAACATTTCTTTGAAACCGCTAATGACTAGTGCAAATTAATTTCAATTTTAGAACAAGATTTACACTGTTGCAAATGATCGTTAATCGCACTTTTCCTACTGTTATTAAGGTTCAAAATTTTCTTTCCTTGGAGACCAAATGTCTGCATGACATACCAACGTGTGTCTTACCTGTATCCAGGGATATCTAGATATCCCTGCCTATATCGCACGGGCATGTAAATCGATATACGACAGTAGATACCAACGGTAAAAGAATATAACATTTCAATTTAAAATTATCTCCAACTTTAAACGTTCAATAAATGGGCCTAACTTTATCATCTGACACTTTTAAAATCATCCTAGATATGTTTTTATAATATCCATTAGATATTTTCCCACATACAGTAGGTAAAACAACATAATTTTTTCGCTTACAATTAAATAGTCATTATCAGTAGTGTGAGGGGTGAAGAAACTTATTCAAAACTTTATCAAAGAACTAATTTGGATAATCGTGGCCATAAAACAAAGATTTCAATTTTTTTATTTCAGTATAAAAAAACTTTTCGTTGGAACAAAGTTTTTGCTCAGTTGATCATATAAAAAACCAAATCGGTTTTTATTCTAAAAGATTTTTTATTCTAAAGTCGCCTTGAAGTTGAAAAAAATACCAGGGCTTGTTGATTTTCTCTAAATTCACAAATCAAAACTATTGTCTCTATTTTTAGCTCTGTATCCAAAAATGAAAATGTACCAAATGATTTTTCTGTTGTGAACTTTATGTTTCCATGCTCGGAGATTAATTGCAATCTCCTCACTTGTCTGCAAGTTCCGAAGTCCATGCTTAAATCTAGCTCTAGCAGTATGACTATTCTGCAACCAGGGATGTGGAAGCGGTTATTTTTCAACCGCTTCCGCTTCCACACCTATCGCTTCCGCTTCCGCTTCCACTAACAAAAAACGAGAAAACGACCGTTGACAATTTTTTAAAACTTTTGTGGCTTTGTAGCCTGCCTTCTCCTACACTTCATCATTTTGAGAAAACAAAAACCTTCATTTATTGCTATTACTTTACCTACTTCGCTTGAGCTTATTGTTTCGAATTACTCTGTGTTTGTTTTTCTTAGATATCAAAACTCGTGCTGAATGTAGAACAGTGCTTTTCAACCTTTTTGTCATTGAGGAACCCCTAATGTACTTTTGCGTTTGTCACGGAACCCCCACTAACAAAAATTTAGAAATCACGAATAGTTTGTAAGAAAATCAAATATTTCGTTACTACAATTCAAAAAATAATTAAACACTTCAACAAATAGACAGTTATTACAAGTTCCTTCACTACTTACTACTTTTACAACAGTTAACTTAATGCTTCTCAGATCTAAACCGTATGACCACATATTACAGTTCTCGAAAATAGCCTGCCGTCACAACAACAAATTACACCGTATAGCGCTGATTTCCCCTCTCTATCCTCAACTAACTCTGACTTTGAGTTAACTTTAACTCTAATCATCATTACGGTCTTTCTGTCTGTCCCCAAATCACGTATTATCTCCGATCTTTTTTGGATAGTGAAGCCCGAAATTTCTGTCTTGTATTTAGTATATACATGTTAAGAGAGCAAAATTGAACTGCACCAATCAACAGCCGCCTCAACGTGGTGGTGCGGTCCCTGCTTTTTAGGGTTAGATTTAACCCTAACCCTAAACCTTACACTATAGTGTGGACGGGGGGTAGACCTCACGCTATAGTAGCAACAAATATTGTTTCATCACTAAATTTCAAACGTGGTAAAAGGTTATCATCTTTCATATTCCGTAAAATGGCATCACCAAATTCCACATGCTTTTAAGCACGAAGGACTCCTTCAATCTGCAGCTTGCATGATCGCATGACCAAACGTCGTCTTAACACACGCCTTACAGTTGATTGAGGGATGCCAAGTTTTTGGCTGGCACGACAGGTGGACTTCCGTGGGCTTCGTGAAAAAATCTCTTGAACTTTTAAAACTACCTTCTCTGAAGTTCTTGGTCACCCTAAGCTCTTTCTTTTACACAAGCAGCCTGTTTCCTTAAATTGTTTGTGCCAACGACGAATGTTTTCGGCACTTGGTGCAGTATTACCAAAACACTGTTGGAATGCCCGCAGCACTGAAATAACAGATTTAGTTTTGCTGAACTGCAGAACACAGAACGGTTTTTGTTGTGCGCTTATTATTATGTGCCGAATAAAAAATAATGTAAAATAACCGTGTTGGAAAATGTGAGTTTGCGCAATTATGACATCACAGAAGTTTTCTTGTCTATGACGTCACAATGGTATCAATTTCCTAAAATTTTATTTCCTTTCCTTTCATTTGATGTATGTATGATTCATTGCTAACTAGCAACTAGCAACTCATGTATTAATGATAAGTCTTGACAATGATCCTGCACCCCTATTAGGGCTTACCGATGTGACTTGTTGTCCATGTCATGCGTGTGTGTCCTTGAATGTGACCCCCATGATGTAGGTATTGCTGTATCATGGTGTTCTGTATTGCATTTTTTTGCACCCAATGGCAAATTTGTTTTTTCAGTAGGTTTATTATTGAGTATTTCTTACACCCGCCTGATGAGACCCAATAAGGTCGAAACCGGTTGTGGGTTATTAACATGATGTAATAGATTGCTGTATGGTACCGTACGATGCTGGTGATCATTTTTGAGCAAATTTTTTTATTGTACTTTGATGCTGGAGGCAGATCCCTCTTAATAAGAGATCGCCTTGAAAATTGCCAACTAGCAACTAGCAACTCCAGTATGTATGATTCATGGGCGATTTGTGGTTATGAAGATATAGTAAATTAAGATTGGAGCGTTTTTTTGAATCACCCTGTACAACTTTACTCAACCTTGTCTTAGTTACTGTTAGCGTACCAATTGTTGACTAGTTATATGAGATACAAAGTAACGTAGTGATAATGCAAGGTGGAAGAAAATGAATTACAAATATAATCTTTTTGGCTTATACAATTTAACTAATGAGCTCTTTGAAAATCTTATTGTGCAGGTGCAGCGTATCTTTATATTTGGTCTGATGTTTCCGACGTGTAAAAACGCAAGCAGTTAATAATTTTTTAGGTGTAGGAATGGCAAAGGCTGACCATTTACCTTAAAAGTCATTCCAGAAAGCACTAAAATCGCGTATATCTGAGTGTAATTCTGCAAAATATTTTCGGGGAGCATGGTACCACAGCCCCTAAAATAATCGTGCCTTCGGCACGCACAAAGCGAAAATACGCCAAAAGGACATTTTGCACTCCCCTAAAAAAATTTTTGTATACGCCTCTGTTGGCAACTCTGGTACTGCGTCAAAATTTTGTAAATCATTTTTATTATTTTGTACTGCAAGTTTGAAAGGTTTATGTTGACTGAGATTTTGCATCTAGCGCGTCGTATATGTAGGCTCATAAGTGCATTCCTAAATTTTTTTGAAATTCATTTTTAAATTAGAAATTTATGAGCTCGACTTCTTAGCGAGCTGCAGTTAGCGAAGCAGTAGACTTATTTTTACCAATACCAGTGAGATTTAAACTGTCGACATAAAGTAAGCCTAGCTTAGGAGCCAAAAATTTTAATTTCCGATACAATGTTAAAAGAACCGACTGCAATCATTAAAAAAAATCACAGGAAACTAAACACGAAAAATGAATTTTGGAAAGGCTCGAGTCGTCGTAAAAAAAGACTCGATTTGATTCGAGTTGTTTGAACGAAATGACTCGACTCAACTTCTACTCCACATTCGAACTCGTGACTCGTCGCGAGATTCGAACTAAACCAACTCGTACCCAATACTGAGTACTGGCACAGGGTATTGTTACCTCAAGCGGTGACAAGTGACCTAAGCAGGGAAGTCTTCTCTTTCACAAGGCGACAACAGCGCACATATCATTCATGCTTTGAACTTGCAACTACTTGATCATGAATTATCGCCTTATCATGCCGAGTTTGTCTTTCACTCTGAGATTCAAGTTCACTATTATTTTGTTTAACATCTCGATATAATAATTGGCCAATGAAGACGTACTTGGTAGGGGGCAGTGTTTCCGAAAGCAGCATCGGGAAGGCTTCGTTCCACTTCGATGGACTTCGTCTTGAAATTGAACTTGACCATCACGCTCGAGTTGCGCTTGTTGAAGTAAAGTGATCCTCGGTAGACCGCGTGACCAGTGCCTAATTTAGTGACGACATAACCAAGCAGCCAGTGGAGACGTCACAAAACAACTCGTACCTGCCCACTCGTATGGAAGATTGTAGATCGCTTGAGGGCGCCATCGTATCACATCACGAAAAGCGGTATATTTTTCAACCACTCGGTTTTCAAAAAAATGAGACAAAACCCAAAATGGGTTCTCCGTGTTGTTGAGCGAAGATGAATCCCGCAGCCACGCCCCAAATATAACGGACGACTTCCCGTGAGTGACAGGAGGGCCCACGAATTCGATGAAAGAGCAATCTAAAATGCAATACGTTCAAAAGGGTATGGGGTTGCAACTACGCAACTAAAGAAATTTAGGAATTATAGATCCTCGAACGAAGATGGTGGGAGCATAAGATCTAGGGGTTTACTTTGAACCTTATGATCTATTGCTGCAATTGCTATCTCATCTGTTTCAATTTAAAGACTTACCAGTTGGTCAAGTAAAGTTGTTTGAGTAACTAAATAGCTATTTAATCTCCGTATTTTTAAACAATTGAAACTGCTCTGTAGTCACCTCTTTTTTTTTTTACATTTTTTTTTACACTCACTTCTGCACACAACTTATTTAAGCTCACTTCCGCGTACGTCTACAGCTTGCAACGTGGTCGAGCGGGTGGGGGCGGCGCTCATAGCAACAATGGTCGTGAGTTCAAATCTCAGAATAGCCTTGCTATTTTGTCCTTCTAAAAGGCACTTTAGGGTAATTCGTGTACCGACGCGATGGCGTAGTGGTTAGAGCGTCCGCTTCGCAGTCGGTATACCTGGGGTTCATTCCCCTTGTCGAGTCATTCCAAAAGACTTTAAAAAATGGTATTCACAGCTTCCCTGCTTGGCGCTCGGCATTTAGGGGAGGTTGTGGAGAACAAGCCGGCAAGTTCGCTTGTTGTGTCCTTGGGCAAGGCACTTAACGGGACGCCCCACCTTCATGTGGAAGACAGGTGACCCATAAACCTCGAAAAAGGCAACTCCCAAGCGAGTGCGGACTTACCGTCCAAAGTATAGCGATACAATTCGCTTTCTCGTGAATGGAGGATAAATATGGCAAATAAAACAAAAGCAAAACAAATTTTGCAGGGCTGTGATAGAAATGTACTGTGCCTGCCGTACCGATAACTTCGAAGAGAATCTAAACTCAAAATGTTGTAGCCACAGCAGCACAGGTTTTTCTGAGACTGGAGGATGGAAACATAGAATGCAAATACAGGACAAGCTCGGTCAACAGATCAAGTGCCATCAAGCTAAAACAAAAATACTGAAATTCTTGTGAATAAAATTGTTTTGGAGGATATAGTTAGCAAAGTTAGTGGGTAAAGTTTGGCAAGTTTGCTTGTCGATGTTACAGCAGAATGGCCTATAGCCGTGATGTCATTAAGGGGGTAAGACGAGGGATCTACCCTGGGTGTCACCATTCTTGGAGACAATGCTTCAGCAACAGGTCTCCAATTCACTGGTGATTATTGAAACCTATATTCTTTCAATTTTGGAGACATCTCTGCGGGAGCCGGGAGTGTAGGCGCAAGTTTAGGCATTTTTCGAACCTAACCTTTAATATAAAGTGAAAGGCCACAACCAAAAGCAATTAGATATTTGTAAATTATAAAATACCTGTCATTGCTTTGGAGTGCTCTTCTGGCAATTCTGGTAAGCCTGCTATGTAGTTGGTGAGGTCATCTTTTACGGAAAACTCGAAGTTTGGTGCAACCAGAGAAGCCCGACGAATCAAAGTTTGTTTCAACTAAGAACCAAATGTTTGTCGGCAAGTTTAACCGTAAAAACCTGCTTTTTCTCTCACAAAAACTCATGTTCACATCTGCTTGGGAGTTGCCTGTGGCCTACTGCTGGCACAGTGCATTTCTGCTTTGAACATTGAAGCCACGTAAAAGAAAAGTTTCACATCACAGATTGGTCAACTCTGCTGTGATTTGAACTTACAGGGTGTTGAAATTGAGACAAGCACGAGCAATCACAATCAGGTCGGGATGTATTTTCTTTAAAATTAGTTCTAATAGTAATATAAACGTTGATCTAAATGACCTTCTCTTTACATGAAGTTTTTCCCAAAAAGGCCTTTACTTTGTTGTAAGAATCCTTTTTTCATCACTGGTGCCCTCCTCAATTAATTCAGCGCTGACTTGAGGCTGCAGTGAGCATGAATCCGGTCAACTTACTTTGTAATTAGTGAGCTGCGCCACCACAACTCGACCGTTGTAACTTTTCCTCACTCCGATTCTGTTTGCTCTTTCGATGTCATTCGTCGTCATTTTTACATCGAGAAGTGAAGCTATTTCGACAATCTGAACACAACGTTGTAAGCAAGATGACAACAAGCGACTTATTGTCATTGATAACGATTTGCTGAGGTAGAAGTCCTCAGCAAATTGAGTGGTTGTTTTTTGCTGAACACGCCAGCCAGATGAAAAAGAAAAGTGACAGCTTATTGGCTCACTTTTTCCTCCAGGTCTTCTCCATCTTTTTCTTTTATTCCTTTAATTCGGATATAATTTTTCCTCGATTCTTCGAGGAGATGTCGGAGTTGACGAAATTGCACGTCTGCCTTTTGTTTGATATCTCGGTGTAATAATGTGATATTTTCCAAGCTCTCAACAAATTCTTTCTGTTCTTGCTCTATTTTGTTCAATGACTGCTCAGTTATAACTGCCAGCAACTCCGCTACATTTTCTTGCTTCTTGACGTACACTACAATCAGCCCCACATTGAATAGAACCAAAGTTAGAATAACAAATCTAAATCTCATTATGACGCAGTGACTGAAACCAATGAATAGCCCACGAAACATTGTTCGATGCCTCAGGCGCTTTTTGGCATTTTTCAAAAAGTTCGCAGTGCGATTGTGCCGGATTCACGTACCTGCTTGTCGCTGAGCAAAAGGGACACTGTGGAGAATATACTATGAAACCAAATTTACTCGATCTGCACTGAAAAAATCCTATAAAAAATCAAATGTTTGCCGGTTTTATTGTAGAATGGCTTTATTGTTGCTTGATTGGAAAGTTTTCTTCAACAATATTTTCTGCTATTTGACTGATTTTAATAGCTGTCAAAGCGGCGTCTAGTCCACGCTCAAAGCTTGACATCGAGATAATAGATGAAGAGTACTGAGAGTGGTATCAAAAATTGAAATCAGAATCTTGAGAAGCCAAGTGAAAACAGGCTACATGCTGCATTACAAAGTTTAGTAGCAAGTGCCAAGTCAGAGAATCGAAACTTTGATGACATGACTATTAGTAGGCGCTCACTTGCTGTTATAGTTGCCGTAGGTGAAAGTGAAGATGGAATTTTTAAGTATAGTGGGGAGGGGCAAGACGCTATTAAGAATCGGAAAGTTTTCTAGCCTTGCTAATTAAAAATATAAATACTTTTAGTTCAAAAGTTATTTCTCTTGTAAGGCTTTTTCTGAGTTGATGAAGATGGTCGAATTCACTTTGACGAAAAACAGCGTTGCTTTAGGTGAGACAAGGTGATTAACGTAAAAAAAGTTGAGAAAACCAACTCCAGATCGTGTTTTAGCATTGGAAGCAGGTCTGCACAAGCCCCAGATGTTTAGCGCGAGATTGGAAAGTACTTATTTGATTCATACGCCAGACGAGTAAGGGGCTTGAGAGGCTACCTAGTGATCATTTGATTTTGTTGTTGTCACCCGACCCCTTTTGTAGAATGGGGGCATCGCGGGGAACCATTGAGCCACAAAAACTGGTAAACCACCAAAGGGTTAGACCGGAGATGGTATAGAGAGAAGGCGTCGTTGAAGAGCAAGCGGCGCAAATAATCAGTAGCAGGACAGTGCAGAATGAGATGAGGACTGTCCTGGGTCAAAGCATTTAGATAAGGCAGTTCGCTTCCAGTCCGAGAAAAGACAAGAGTAGATACGAGAGGTTAGAGGAGAGAGACTACAAGGGGTTGCAGAGGGCAGGAGTGGCATACACAAGAAAATCACGGTGGGAAAGAGCCGCATCTTGACGAGCACGAGGACGGTCAGATCAGGAGCATGGAGAAGAAAAAGTCAGCTCCATGCTGAAAGGCGTGCTCCAAGGAGGATAGTAGGGCAAGCAAAGAGAACCTCCTTGGGATTAGTAGAAAGAATAAGCGTGAAAGTGAACAAAAACAATCTCCAAGGTCCTCCTGGAGAGTTTTTGCGTTCTGACTAGGACGGAAACCAGCCTGGCGAAAAGAGGGGATTTAGTCAGACTTCAAGAAAAAAAGTACCAGAGATAGAATGATGCTCTCAAACATCTTTGAGAGGCCGGAGTGAAGCAGGTGGGTCGAGAGATTTTTCCCATCTTGTGAATAAAAATAGTAGATGAAGACTTCCAGATGGAAGGAAAGGAATAGTAAGACCAGGAAAGATTAGCGATGAGAAGATCCAAGTCGAAACGGGGGAGGTTCTTTAGCACGGGGTGTGCAACTCTATGTAAACCAGTGGCATTGGAAGAAGAAAGGTGGGCAGCAGCATAAGAAATCGACTCCTCAGGAAAGGAAGCTCGGCGGAGCTCAGATAAGTTGCCTCTGATACTTAAGTAGAGAAGCCTTTGATAGAGAAACAAAAAGGTGAGATCTCAAGTAGTTGGCATCGGCCGATGCCAATTCCATGGGAGAGTAGCAGTTGGAAAAGTCATGGGGAAGGAGGAAGAAGCAGAACCTATGACGGAATGAGTGATGGAATAAACTAAATTGGGAGAGGAAACGAGCAGGCCTCATGCCATGCGTTAGCCTTGATGATGACGAACGAGGCATGCAGAGAGGTTGAGATGTAAGCTTGGTGCTCTTCGTCACTTTGGACGTGACCGAAAGCAATAGATTTGACAGCACTCGGTGCCAAAGAGGTGAAAAGCGCAGCTGCAGAAAAAAAAGTAATCCTCTGCAAAAGGACAGTGTGAGTTGATGTAAAGAGCAAAGACATCCGAGCGAGCTTTCTAGAAATCGAAAGAGAAAGATGCTCGTGATGCAGGAGAGTGGAGGAAGAGGAACGATAAGAAAAATTGGGAGGTGATCAAAATCCAAGTCCTGAAGCACCTTCCAGAAGGAGAAGACAAAACAGGAGGGAGCAAAGATGACAGGATAGGAGCAACTGTCGGAGGAGCAATGAAAAGTATTAGGGTCATTAAAGGAAACAGGTCAGAAGAGTTGACCAAATCGAATACTTCCACCGGACTAAAATCTGCAGCACCTATGAAGTCTTAAGGAGAATGATGGAATGTGAAGTCCCTTAGAATGAAAAAATTGCTGGAGGAAGAAAGAACAGAGAGAAAAAGAGAAGTCGGTTCTACTATCGGCGAAAGAAGAGCAAAAACATTTTGGAAAGAGAAAGAAGAGGAGTTGTTCAGTAAAATGTTGACCGCCGCGTAGTCATAATGGAAACGAACTTATTTCGGCTGGCTTCCCTCCTTACTTTTCTGGTTGAGCTCAATCTTTCCTTTCTGACAGGCGCTGGCGTGGTTTTTCAAAATCACAAAAGTTGCTCCTTTCGAGTACATAAATGTGTTCCGCTAGGATCTATTTTTGGCCATATTCTTTTCTCTATTTTTGTCAATGATCTTCCAGCGTCTCTGCCTTCCTCCGTCAGCTTCTCTCTTTAAGCTGACGGTCTGGTCCTCCTTCCCCTTGGTCCCTGCTGCTGTGAAGGCTACCACCCAAAGAGCTGTGGTGTGACTGGATCGCTGATCTAGTACTGGTGTCTTCCTTTCAATCTGAAAAATCCATGGCCTCTTTCTTCTCAGTGGATTCCTACCAAGCTAACCTCCAGCCCCACCTCTTCTTACTCAACTCCGCCTCCGTTTCAATTCCACTCCAACTTTTCCTGGGATCATCTTCAATCGCATTCTTTTCTCTACATCTATCTTCACTGAAAGCCAAATTCTTCTCTGGTCTCAAGGCCTTACGCTGTATCTCTGCATCCTCCTGGCGCCTTTTTCTCTTTTATGCAAAGCTTTTCTTCGGCCCCTTATCACTTGTGCTTCCTTTCGTTAGCATTACCAACATGATCAAGTTGGAATGCCTTTCTCGAGTTGCTGGTAGCGTCATCACCGGCTCTCATGTTCTCCTTTGAGGCTCTCTTCCTCCCCCACAAGCCACCTTGACTCATTTTACCCTACCTTCTTATGAGCGCGTTCTTCGTCGGTCAACCTCCTTTCTCACTTGGGGTTTGGCAGTGAAATCAAGACTCTCCATACCGTCCTAGAAAATTTTTGGTTCCATTCACCAGCTGATGTTTTCTGTGCTTGACCTCAGTCTCGTCCTTGGAATCCTTCCTTTACTGTGGAGCTGACTCTTTTCCATCTGTGACCTCAGTTTCTAGCGTAGGTGTGGCTATCACTCACCTGACTCTCTCTGATCTCACGATCTGGACTAATGGCTCTGCTTTTTTTTGTCAAAGGCGGCTCTGGCGTCCTTGCCTAACTTGCGAATCCTTCATGCAGCGCCTGCAATCTCTCATTTCATTCTGCACTGCACTGCACTGGGGTTGAAGGGGACTATAGACCGGTTGGCAACAGCGAATGGAATGAGATGGTATAAACATGTGCTGAGGAGGGATGACGATAGTGTTTTAAGGGTTGCTCTGGATCTTGAAGTGAGTGGAAAGAGAAAGCGAGAACGACCAAAGGAGACCTGGAAGAGACAAAGACTGATTTGAAGAAGGAGGATGCCCAGAGACGAATTCGAGCAATTGCAGAAGGAATGGGGTAAATCCGGTGATCTCAATAAGGGGACAACACCGGATAAAAACTGAACATCTACTACTATTACTGCTCAACTACGGACTCGTTTAGGTCCAGACCTCGAGTGGGGTGAAAAATATAAAATTTCTAAAATCTATTTACTGCGGCATAATAACAGCTTGGATACATATGCGAAGGCATTCTCCCCTGATGGGGAGGCACACTCCTAATAATTTTCGGGGGCAAGAGGGGTGGGGATTAAAACAGGCTAAAATACCATATCTTCTGATCCGAAGCTGACTAAGTCAGTAAACGGTTCAAAATGATTCTCAGTGACCAAGTTTATACCGGCTCTAAAAGGGAAGTTTGTGCTAATGTTAACAATAAACTAAAAAAATAATAAAATGCAAATTTACATTTATTTACAAGGCTAATAATAATAAATATGCCAAAAACATGAGAAGTATAACAAATCTCCGTTAATTTATATCATTTCTATTCATTGTTTTCATGTGATGTTGCCTGTATTCACTCAGCTTGATGCAATAAAATTAAGTGATAATCACGTTTATATTAAATGCTACATTTATAATAGCCTACGTTATGCTTTTATTGTAGCTAGTGTTGTAGTGACAAAGTTTGATAAAAAAAGTTGGAAAATGTTGAGCAAATATTCAATAAAGAAAATTTAAGCAAAAAGTCTATTCTTTTGCAAGAACAGTCTACCTAAAGGTGGGCTTCCAACAAAAAGACAAGTCTTCTGTCTTTATTTCCATATTTGATCCACTAACAATTCTCTTATGCTGTTACAACAGCAGCACCCGCACGATCAGATACAATGTACCTCCTTCACATCATAGCTACTTCATGCAAATCAATTCAATTTTGGGTTTTCAGTTTCTTTAGTGGGGCATGTTTTTGTTCATAATCTGAAAAAGCAGATTCTAACTCTTTGCCACATGAAACTTTGATCAAAAATTCAATAGCAACCATTTAAAGCTTTTCTACTGTATACATACATTTTCCAACTTTGGTTCTTTTTAATCTTCTCAAAATTGGCAATCCAATTACTGCATTCTAATTTGTACTTTTCCTCTAGTTTCCTTCTTTTACCAGTATCTTAAAAAAATATCAATAAACTTTCCGTTGTTTTGAACTGCACCAGCAGTACATCTCTTTCTTGGATAACTTTCCATTTTTAAAAAATTTCTAATCAGCTTCAAAAATTTGTTTATGAGCCCACCAAGCTCTATGGAGCACATATTGCAGAGTTCATTGGTCTACCATCGCCTTCCCAGCAACGCCAGCGACTTGCCATGCTATCCGATTGCTTCCATGAATTAGTCGTTCCAAGACTTGTCTTTTTGTTGGAAGCACACCTTTAGTTAAGACAGTTCTTACTTGCAAAAGAATTCACATCTTTTTGTTGAAATTATTATCAAGCTTTCATTACAACAATACCTACGTTAAAAGCATAATATATTATAAATCTTGCATTTAATATAATCATGATTAGTACTAAATTGATTTGCATCAGGCTGAGAAAATACAGGCTACGTTACATGAAAACGACAGACAGACATAACATAAACGGAAATTTGTTATACTTTGCATGTTTTTGGCATATTTAATATTAGCCTTGTAAATAAATGTAAATTTAGATTTTGTTTGTTGTTAACATTAGCACAAACTTTCCTTTTAGAGCCGGTATACTCTTGGTCATTGCAAATCATTTGAGCCATTTAATAACTTTCTATCAGTTTCACATCAGAAGTTATGTCATTTTAACCCCAACCCCCGAAAATTGTTAGGAGTGTGCCTCCCCCACAATAAAGGCACATGCACCTAACCTTTCTAAACTGTCATTGTACATGAAATGCCGCAGAAAATAATTTTAGAAATTTCATATTTTTTACCCCACCCTTTTGGGAAGTTGAAAAGGAAGTTACCCGGTTTCTGTGGCTCAATGGTCTTCCGCCATGCCCCCATCCCTCGGAAGGGATCGGGTGACAACCAAGCCGGGGCCACACCACCATGTTGAGAGGGTTGTTGACTGGCGCAGATCATTTTGTCATTATTTGGGGCAGTGCAAGATTTAGTATGGACTTTAAGTGCCAGCTTGAAATGAGACACCGATCCCACTCCGCCATGACCAATGCGATTCTATTCTTTAAAGCCGCAAATTTTAGACAAATTTCAGCCCGAGTCCATCGCACACACACTGAGCTGCTGCTCCAATCTTAATGTTAAGTAAAGATATGAACTGAATTACACCGTGATAAAATACAAGATCTTTTACAACTTGAACACATTTAATAAGATCACGATTCGTTACGAGTTGGACAATCTTTTCGTTTGTGTCCTTCTTTACCACAGAGATGACAGACAGCCGGACCGACATCAGGACGGCAAGTGTGACTAGGAAGAACGCACTTGTTGCACGTAAAACAATGATCGCGACCTAGAAAACCAATATTTCAGTCGAATTTCAACATAAGTCCTGACCTAGGCTAAAATCAAAAGCCAATTTTCTCTCTGATTGTATTGCTTGCGCTATAATGTTGTTTGTGAACTAGGTGTTGATACAAAGGAAGGAATTGTGGAACTAGGTGAAGAAATATCATTTTTTGACCAGGTTGACTTTGTGGAGAGCTGTTGTTATTTGGGGGACAGGTTGAACGCCAGTGGTGGAAGTGAAGCAGCGGTAACAGCAAGAATGAGAATTGGATGAATGAAATTTAGAGAATGTGAGGAGTTTCTTTATGGGAGAAAGTTTTCGTTAAAAATGAAAGGAAGGATTTATCAAAATTGCGTAAGATCAGCAATGCTGTATGGGAGCGAGACGTGGTGTCTGAGTGTCTAAGGGAGAATGAGATGGCAATTTGAGAACTGAAAAAGCCATGATGAGAGCAATGTGTGGAGTTAAGATTATTCAAAAAAGGAGCCAAGAACTTATGAGTTTGCTGGATTTAAAGGACACTTTGGATGGACTAGCCAGTGCGAGTGGAGTACGATGGTATGGGCATGTTTTGAGAAGAGATAATGCTGATGTTTTAAGAGCGTTGGATTTCGAAGTGGCAGGAAGAAGAAGGCTTGGCGGCCGAATATGACGCGGAAGAGACAAGTGGAGGAGCATATCAATCAAACTGAACGGAAAAGGGAGGATGCCATTGACAGAGTAAAGTGGCGTAATGGTGTTTACGAACTGTCGAGAAGCACGAGGTGAATCCGGCCACCTGCGCCAACGCGGACAAACCGGATTTAAAAAACTAGATCTCTTTCTCTCTCTCTCTCTCTATATATATATACAAATGCACGGTGCCAGAAATAGTGGTAACTCAGAATAGGGTTGTAACGCAAGCACCTTATCTCGTTGTTTCGTAACTAGAGGACAATGACTAACAAAAGATAAGATCTTGGTCATAACAAGGTTGTAAGGTTTTAAGCTAACAAGGCATCTCACCCGGTTGAACGCATTTTCTGCAGAGATTGCAGTGACGATATGTCTTCCCGCTCTAAAACAAAAAACAGATTAGCAAACACAACCAATTTCTGGTTTCTAGTTGATTTCCCAGTAATGATCTTACAATTTACTTACTCATAAAAAACCGTCTCACAGAGTAAATGCTTGTTAAGTGTCTTTACCAAGGACATAAAATCGCACTTTGCCATTGTGTGACTTTGAACTCCCGTTTACTCAGTCATGATCACCATAAAAACGTCACCCAACTTCATAGAGCACGCTGCAGGCAAGGCATGTGCCATTAGAAAAGTGCTTAGATGAAAAACAAGAGCATTTAATCAAAACCAATATGATACAAACATACCAGTGACGGGCACGCCTTGCACATCCTGCAATGCTTGTTCGCACGGAAGACATATCGCTGACACAACGGACAAAACCTACGACATTGAAAAGTTATAGCACACCAATCTAGCACTGCTGCTAACATAAACACTCGTCTTCTGCGTCTTTGAAGTAATTTTCTTTCCTTGCAAACTAATCAAGATCAGAATTTCTATCAAGAGGCCAGACAGATTTAAACATAAAGAGAGCCTCCGAGTTATCTTTGCCCGACACGCCTCATGAAAAAGACAATATGCGGTGACTCACAATCCCAAAGTTATTTGGTTGTGTTCTAACTTAATACAATGGAAATACCACAGCATGCATCACTAACCTGTACTCATCTGACGGTAGGGGAAGCTTCCTACTGGGTACGTTGGTGAAAATTCGAACTGGTGATATCTGGTTTTCTTTTTGGTTGTCGTATCCTACTTGGTAATCAAGCATGGAAATCTTCGGCATTCTTTCAACAATTCGCTTGCTCATAAAGTAAGGAAACATCCAGAAAATATCCAGCATTACCTTGTTCCCAGATTTAGAAGATAATTCAGTGCAAAGCGATTGAAACCAAGTTAACGCTGAAATGAAGAACAAAAACAAGAGGGTGAGCTGCGCAAGCAGATCCTGTGAAAGTGATAGTAAGGTATTCTACTGAAACACTATTTATCACACTTGAGTAGTTGACTATCATATCTCACTGTAGTAGGCAGTCTAAGGATTTTACTTGATTTTCCGTGTCAACGAATATGAGCGTAGCTCCAATTTCTATACTCCATATTTACCTAACACTTCATAAAACGTTGTCTATTAAAACGACTTTCCAGGCAGAACTTCAAAAATGTCTTGGAAGTTATCTTAAACTTGAGTGCCCCGAATTATCTGTTTAACATGCACTTACTCTCAGCGATGCAATCAACCATTCCACCGAACGGTGGGTCCAGCACCAAAGCGCATTTCTTTTTTTGATCGAAACATGATTTAAGAAATGAACGCAATTCTGCTTCCCCCTCCTTGTCAAAGAAATACCGGTTGAACATGTTGAACCGAGAAAACTTCGTTTGTGGCCAAAACATGTGCTGCATGAAACAATGCATGCGCGTTAATGCAATTTCAACCACCAAACACTATACATTACGTATTTTCCTAGTCCACTATTTATGCAGAATCTACGGTAGAGAATTTTTTTAATTTGCTTTTGCGTATGGATCTGTAAATCGATTATATACGCAAACCCAGAGAGTATCAAAGAATGGTTCTCAAGTCAGATATTCCCTGAATTTTGGTAGTTCCACTTAAAAGCTTTAAAAGGTCCATCTGTACCACCGATTCTCTCGGTCTAGATACGTTTTTCTTCATTACATTCGAGTTTGCGTCAGCCCGAACGAAACAAATCGCAATTCGTGTCAACGTAGTTTACTAGTGAAGGCGGTCGAAGCCCGAAAGAATGAAGAGAGCAGGCGAATCCTCGTGAATCCTAAATCGCAAACAAAAACCAAACAAAAAATGCAACATTCAAGCTTTTCACTGGCAAAGAGTGACAGTAAAATCAAGAATTTTTTTTAGCATTAATGGAGTAACCAGATGTCAAGCCTCCCTTCCTCGAACAAAAAAATTGTTCGAGTCGGAAACGTTTGGCAAATATGCGATCGCTTGCTTTAAGCTGTTGCTCTGCCGTGGGTAAAATGACAAGGTAATCAAATGCATCAGACCATCGTTGTTAACGTTCGAGCAACTTCTTCTTTCTGACTCATGCATACAAGTTCATGCTCTGCTTGCTCGTCTTTAATTAGATTAGGGCGCCGCGATAAATGGAAATGCTCGACCCAACCATGTAAAGGTAGAGGTGTTGCGTTAAATGCATTTCCTCCGCTTCGCAGTCGGATCTACGTCGATGGCGGCAATTATCGTAAGTTCGAACCTCAGGATGGCTACCTGGTTGTGTCCTTGCGAAAGGTACTTTACTTCAATCACCCTTCTTGGATGCACTGCTCGTTGTATTCTTAGGTTCCACAGTCTGGTCTACTCTGAGGCAATGCTTGACGTCGGTGTGAACCAAGCTTAAGGTTTGACAATTTTCCGCAACCAGTTTCAACACGCGTCAGTGACTCACGTATCTCGCATCAATATCCAGTAGGTAGCTCTGCATATTCTTTCCTTCCCCGCCAACCAGTTTCTTACAATGAATGTGCTCGTGTAAACGGGGCATTCCCATGCATACCACGTGACTAACGTGCAGATTGGTTAGAGTTGCAAAGAGGAACGAAATTGAATCGGAATTGATGAAATATTGCTGAAAAACATAAAAACATCGCGTAAATTCTGCTCGGCGAGCGGTTCACCTAATCACAGTTAAGCTTCATTCACTCTTTTGCGGTAAAAATTACATTCCAATAACAATTTGCCTCAGACAGAGCTCAAGCTTTGCTCGTAAAAATATTCAACATAAAACAAATAAAACAAAAAAGTATTTGTCGAAACGCAGCGCAACTTACTGAAGCTGCAGTTGCATCAGTGTCTGCAGTTATAAACAACGATGAAGGTCCAAGCATCTGTTTGTCGGAGATGTGAGATTGTAACTTGTGTGCTAAATGATTTTTTCTTGATTCAACGCTGATGAACTGATAACGACAAAAATTTTTTTTCAAACCATTATATAATGAGCAATTTGATATTGATATTTGCTCAGCTTAATTCTTTTGTTACTTCCACGCCACCAATTTGATGCACAGCTAACACCTAACAAATAGCAATCACGGCAGAGCAGGAAAAAAGATAAAATATGTCACAACCTTCACGACCAAAAAAAGATAATGCTTATGACAGATTAAACAATCCATAGTCTTGTATCTGAATATGCAGTCGATGGATTCAATTTCTTTTACCAACGAACATTGGTAAATCAATTGATTAGTAAAGCTAATTTTCCTTCGAAAAACACATATAAACGAGACATTAATACAAGTGGTGTTAATCGATTTAAAAATATTTTGAAGACACATTTTCTTCCAAACAAGCTCACTTGCGCTTCATTCTCAACAAAGCACTGACCTTTTGGCAAGTAATGCAAAAAATTCTTTTCGGGACAGGCAGCGTAGAGACTTCATCATGAAGCAATGATTTCTCATTTTGCGATAAAATTGTTTGTTGGAAGGGCTTCTGGAACAATGGGGCATATGATGAGAAAAATAACACCATAACAATTTATATTAGTTAAGTTGGGTGTTCTATCCGCAACTGCCAACTCGACAATGCAATTACCTTTTTATCTTTTAATTCTTTTTCCACGTAAGCTCGACATCCTTTTCTGTTTCTGTTTGCAGAACACGCGTAAAATGATTTTACTTTTTTGCCGCTTGCATATCGTTCAAATAATAACATTGGCCCTGCGTGAACGTAAGTCTTATGAAAAACATAAATTAAAACATATCGTATTTTGTCTTAAGTGTTGTTGCTTACCGTGATGCCAACAGAGGCTCTGTGCTCAGATTATAAAGGTCCATTGCTCTCTCTTTTTTTTTTTTTTTATCATGAATGAGTACGAGGTCAGTCCAAAAAGTAACGAGACTGGTTTTATAACTCTTCATATGATAACACTACAGAGAATTCCTCTTGCGTAGCAACCTTTCAGCCACTCACAGCAGTCTTCCTTTTTCATGAAGCATATGAAAGCAATTTTTGCAAACCCACTATGTCATGCACGTCACAAAAATTAATACCTTTTTAATTTTTTTGCAGATATTGAAAGTTATTTTTGATAGTCATTTCATTTTAGAAAAATGAGTGATTACAAAATTGAGCAACGTTGGGCGATTACACTTTATTTGAAACTTGGAATAAATGCAATAGAAACGTACCGAAAACTTTAGGAAGCCTATGAGAAAGATGCTTTGTCACGAGCTCAAGTTTTGATAGGGTTCAAAGATTTTTTAGTGGGTCGAAATTCGGTTGAAGATGAGCCTCGATCGGGGAGACCAACAATATCAAAAACTGACGAAAATGTAGAACGAGTCAAAAGTCTTGGCCGGTCTGACCGCCGCTTAACTATCAGACTGATAGCAGAATAACTGAACTTGAACAAATCAACTGTTTACCATGCTTTGACAAACAATTGAAAATGAGAAAGATTTCTGCAAATCTGGTTCCAAAAAATTTAACTGTTCAGCAAAAAGTCAATAGAAAAGATGTGTACACTGATATTATTGAAAGCATTGAACATGACCCAGGTTTTCTGAAAAAAGTTGTCACAGGTGATAAATCTTGGTTTTTTGAGAACGATCCAAAAACAAAAAAGCAAAGTTTGGAGTGGCACACAGCAAATTCACCAAGGCAGAAAAAAGCAAGAATGAGCAAATCAAAAATCAAGTCCATGCTCATTTGTTTTATGGACAGTACAGAAATCATCCAAAAAAAATTTGCTCTTCCAGGGCAAACGGTAAATCAACATTTTTACCGTGAGGTTCTTGAAAGGTTAAAGAAACGTGATGCTCGTGTGAGACCAGACATCAAAGACAAATGGATGCTGCACCACAACAATGCGCTTTGTCAATCACAGAATTTTTGGCAGAGCGATCCATTCCTGTAGTGTTGCAGCCTCCATACTCACCAGACCTTAGTCCCTCTGACTTTTTGCTCTTTCCAAGGTTGATGAAATGTTTGAAAGGTTGCCATTTTGGTACTATGAACAACATCCAGAAAACTGTAACCGACCTCCTAAAGAGTTCCAGCACTGTTGTAAAGAGTGGGAGAAACGTTTCCGATGCTGTGTTGCTTCCCAAGGAAATTACTTTAAAGATGGGTTTGATGTGTAATTTAATCATGAATAAAAGTGCTTACAAAAAGTCTCATTACTTTTTGGACAGACCTCGTATATTCAGATCTATATTTCACTTTCCACCTTTACCATATCAAAATCACTTGCTTGCTCCCCGGCTAGAACGCTTACTTCTCTTTCCTCACAGATTTTTTCAACAATCTTCAGCCAGATTACTCCATTGCCCCAAATTACTCTATTACATCCTACCAGTTAACCACCCAATTGGATATAATTAGACAACTATATTGATTCATAAGTTGGGTCTGAAAAAGTTATTTATTATTGCAAATTTTCATATAGCTGCAATTTCCATAATTCAGTGGGTGTTTTTTGTATTTTAGAGTTTTTTGAGAAGTCAGCTGAATTAAAAATTGAGCATACTTGATCATTAGTTCCTTGTTACTATTATTGAGCACATGCACAATTATCATGTACACTTAAGAACACCAACTGCTTACCTAAAGGCATGGCTCAAATTTACAGCACTGTACCTATATCTGTATATGATATTCAAAGCTGACATAACAAACTAACAAAATAAACTTCAACTTGTTGTAAAGATGAAAAGTTGTTATCTCACCATGTTCACATTTTGGGGAGTTTTCAAACCAATCCTTTTCAAAGCAGACTTCATAACCGGAACCAATTAAAACTTCATCCAACTTTCTTTTTCTGGAACCTTTTTTGAGTTTCATTTTTATTTATTTAAACCTCTATGGTGTATTTTCCTAAAACAAGGTCAACATAACCAGTGCTGCAAATTTATATTATATTATTTACTGCATGCATTCCAACAAAACTAAGTTTTTTAACTCAAAAGTAATTACAATTGCCGTCTTATAGCAGTAGCATTCACTAACTCAGCAACAAAATTGAATTAAAATAAAGATCAATGCCACTACTAGGGAGCAAAAACTGAAACTTTAGGTGAGGACTAAAAATATAAAACAGATAGATGTGTTGTAAGATATTTTTTGTTTTTATTGACTTGTATAAATTTCCGCTCTTTTTTAATTTTTCATGTTTCATTTGGTAGTTTATCAATATTTTAAAGCCATATAATATTTTGTTATGAATCACTGCATTGCCAACATTTACTAATTCCATATTTTAGTATGAATTTCTGACATACAGTAATTCCATAGTCTACTTCAATATGAATTGACATAGTTTTGCATTTTAGTGTTGCTTGTTTACACCATCTTCATAGTTACCAGTTCTGCTAACACAGTACACTTCTGACTCAACCACTGCAATCAAGCAGTATAAGCCAACCAAGTTTACAGTCCTTAACATAACCCAGTACATTCACTTTGTTGCCTGATGACAACAGTCTGTGCGGTGCATGTACAAACAGGATCAGTAGGCCTAACACCAGAGGCAGATTTAGGTAGAGGCAAGTGAGGCAGCTGCCTTAGGCCTTCTTTTTTATGGCCCCCACTTTCTACACATGCCCAAAAATTTGATGTCAATTTCTTTGACACAGAAACGTTTGGCCACTGGTAAGTTGACCACCAAAAAAAAGGTTATTACATCCGACTGACAATTCAACAGCCCTATTTCAGCACTCAGAAAATGTGAACTCCAAAAGTCATCACCGTTTTTTCTTCAAGAGAAACATTTTTTGTAGCCTTCAGTCTGAGGGATTTTCATTCAGAACTTCAGCTGGTTATGAATTCACACCACTGGCCCCTAAAATCATCATCCACTGCTGCCTAATATCACAGTAATCTTGAATCACTGTAAGCTACAATCTCTTGCAAATGAAGTCATTGGTGATTGGAAGACTTCAGTGGGCCTGAATGTCTGAGGTTTTTATTCCTTGCCAACAAGATATAATTTTGTAATACCAGTACATAGCACGTAACATGAAAGGCAAATGGCAAGAAAACGCCAAAGCAGTGTGACAAACAAATTATCATAAAAACAAAAGATTGTATAAACAACTTGTAAAAAATGTAATATTAACTGTGAGCTGAATAAACACTGATCAACAGCAAGAGTTTCCATTATGTTGATAGGAATTTGACATATTTAGGATATCATTAGACTATAACGCTTTTACTGAGCCACATATAGCCTACACCATTTTGCAAAAAAAGATTTCAAACACTTTGGTGCAGTTGGTGACTGACAAGTAGTCAGAGGCTTTAAATAAAGCATAGCTTAGACCGTCACACTTGTGGGACCTATACTAGGTCCACTCTAGTGGATGGTCTGTCAGTACTCTGTGAAGCTGTATCACTTGTGAATGAGTGGCAGTTGTCACAAGTCACCAACTGCATTGAAGAGACCTAATAGGTCAAAACAGTGTCACTGTCTGTAGTTTGGTCAAAGCGCATTGTTGGCCGCTTGTATTACTTCAGGAGCTTGTAATCACTGCGCTGTGACAGCACTATTGTTCTAGCAGTCGTTAGACTGAGTGCACCTGCAACAACCACCACTTATTCATGAATAATACGGCTTTGCAGAGTACTGACAGACCATCCACTAGAGTGGACCTTGTATAGGACCCACAAGTGTAATGACGATCTAAGATATGCTTTATTTAACAGTTTAAAGCCTCTAGCTATTTGTCGGCTACCAACTGCACTGAAGAGACCTGATAGGTAGAAACAGTGTCACTGTCAGCAGTTTACTCAAAGGGCACCACTGACCTCTTGTATTACTTTAAAATTTTAACCAGTGTAGCTAAAAATATTTAATTTAGAGCATATGTTTACTGTCATCTTGAAGTAAAGTAACGAAATAACACCTGAGCTTTGATCTCCAATTGGTGCTTGCCTACACCTTCTGTACATATTTTCCACATCAGTAAATTTTAACGTGATAAGTTGTACTAGTGTTGCCAAGTGATAATTGTTATACTGCCCAGCTCTCTCGGGCTGGGACTCTTGATCCTTCGCCATCTCTTATTGATTGACATATTACTTAATATCAGAGTTGTAGTGGTAAAACATTAAGTGTGGTAACGCTTATCGAAAGAATTTTTAAAAGTGTTTTCAGTTCGGTTCTTCAATGCAGTTTATTGTTATCTTACAGATGCACAGGCCTTAAGATTCTACCGCCAGGCGACTTGCTTGGGTTTAATGGATAAGAAATGACATCACATTATAGTACTTTCCAACACGTTTCAGAAGCAGAAGCTAGGACCATAATGTCTATCTTTAGTTGATTTTAAATTGTTGTTCTTTTTACTGGTCAGCCATCCACGGCTATATGTCAACCGCATGCGCTAGCCAACTGCCTGTGGTGTACAAACTAAATATGCTATTCCTTTTTGGAGATGTTGTGAGCTGATTACAAAGCGTATTTGAAATGAACTCCGTATAAAACAATATAGAAACGCGTTTCCAGGTGAGAAAAAAATGTGGAACCTTCTTCTTTCGGCTCTTCACGTCAGGGGTTGCCACAGCAGATCATTTCCTATCATTTTTCACCGTCCATTGTGTTCTCTTCATTCACTCCAGTTACTTTCATATTCTCCTCAAATGCATTCATGAATCTCTTTTTTGGTCTTCCACGTTTACATTTATTCGCTCATTGCAATCATCCTTTTGCCGACGTAGCTGTTTTCCTTCTCAAAATATGACCATAATATTGTAGCGGTTCACTATCTTTTGATCCGTGCTGAGATAGAAAAAAAATGAAATGTTTGAAACAAATTTATTTTTTATAACTCTTTTACCAACAAAAAACTTTAAAACTCGAATGTGCAATCTTCTCCGACGAAAATCTCGAATTTGATTTAACAAATGCAAAACTAAACTACATCACCTACTAATTTGTCAAAAAGTGCGCAAGAAACATATTGATTAAAAAAAAGGCAAAATAATCAACCAAGTAAATTAAGATGAGGTGGTGTTACGCAACTTAAAGGTAAAGTACAAAATTAACGCATGAATAAATTGAAACAAAACATCAAATAAATTAACTAACAAATAATTTTAAAAAATCCAAAAGAAGTAATTCCGACACCATCTTAATCTTGTTTTCCTTAATTGGTTTTTTTATACTGTCCACATGTGCTGTTCCTCGTATGTACCGGTACTCATTTCTAACCTTATCCAACCTTGCGGCACCTATTGAGAAGCGCAGAATTTGCAATTTTGCCACTTCTAGCTCTGCTTCCTGCTTTTTTGTGAGTGGCACCGTTTCTAGGCCGCACAACATTGTTGGTCTGATCACAGACTTACACATTTTTCTTTTTACTTTAACCACTTGGGGAACTCAGTCACTTGGAGCATAGGATAGGTGTTCTTGGTGCCGGTCCCAAGCCCGGATAAATGATGAGGGTTGCGTTAGGAAGGGCATCCGGCCTAAAAAAAATGCCATATAACAAAAATATAGATCAGCTCCCTCCTCACAATACCCTTAATTAATATTAATTAAAAGTGCTGGTGCAGCTGTAATTATTTTCCATAGATATTTTTCAATAGCATTGTTATGACTATGGTTTTCGTAGCTGGATATTGTTTGAGCAATAATTGACAGAAATTTCGAGTAGATCGTCGTCGTCGTCGTTTGAGCTATCGTGCTGAGCACTTTGCAGCGAGATGTACATTCACTGCCTATGAGCTCTTGCTCTGTTTGCAAGTCTGCCGTTAGACTGGACCACCACGACGGGTAGACTGCTTGGCACCACTACCTGTCTGCCACATGAAGATGGAGGCATCCCGTTAAGTGCCTTGTTCAAGGACGCAACAAGCAAGCTTGCCGGCTTGTTCTCCACAATATTCCTTTTGTACTGAGCACCAAGCAGGGAAATTGTAAATACCATATTATAAAGTCTTTTGGTATGGCTCGACTTGGGGAAAGGAGCCCCTCATCTACCGACTGCAAAGCGGACGCTCAAACCACTACGCCATCGCGCCGGTTTTCAAGTAGCTCAGCTTTAGGTAGAGGTACACATTAACCTTATTGCTATCGGAATCCGCATTGCCGATTTTATTTCACTTACGGCCTGATGTAAAACTATGCTGTTGTTTAAAGAAATACCAGAGGCCAGCGATGCGCGTCGAGCAAACGGCAGATAGTGACACTGTTTCGACCTATCAGGTTTCTTCACTGCTGTTGGTGTCCAACAAGTATCTAGAAGCTTTACGTAAAGCATAGCTTAAACCATCACACTTGTGGGACCTATATCAGGTCCTGTAATAGAAGTTCTATCAGTACTCTGCAAAGCGGTATTACTTGTAAATGAGTAACGGTTGTCGCAGAAGCACCAGGTCTAACACACTTCCAAAACAATAGTGCTGTCATATTTTTGTTGTCACGGGCTGTTTAAAGTAATACATGCAAGGGTGTAACCAGGGTGCTAAGGGGGCTGAATCCTCTTGACCATGTCACTTTCACTGAAAAAATATAAATAATTCAAAAACCATAACTTGCATTCAAGTATGTCGCAAGCAGATGGGGATGATGGGATGTAGAAGCGGAAGCGCAAAAATTCTACCGCTTCCGCTTCCACATAGGTTATTTGACTTGAAAAGTAACATGGTGAAAAAGTTTTGCCCATTTCCCCATGTGGATTAAACAGTGAAGTTGTACTATAAGTCTGACTCAACGTGCGATATCAATAGCGCGAGAGAACGAGGAAAAGTATCACTAGCATCACATTTTATATCGATTGCGGGTAAGAAAAAGATAGTTTGGGCAATGAAACGTAGCCAATAAAATGATGATTTGATTAAACTTAACTGACCTTGGTTAGGGGGTTGAAAACGTTGAAAAACGAAATTACTCACGACGGAAACAACTTGATTATTCTACTTCAGTGCTCTTCAACAGGGGTTCCGCAAAACATGTAGTCGTGTTCCGTGAGTTTTAAGGGTTCTGTGAGGGACCGCGAAGGTTCTTCGTTTATTGCTGGTATTTATTTCTTATTTCAGCACATTGATTTCTTGTATGTTGTGGTGTTCCATGTATATAAGTATTTAGTAATGGAATTTTGTGATAGCAAGTTACAGATTGCGACGTAATCCTGTTTACGACTTTAAGAACATCGGAATTTGCCATTTCCCTTTGTTACATAATAGTGCGTCTGTAATTTCAATTTTGCTCACTGTATCATTGTTGTCCATCAAGTCGATGTCGACTCCTGATGACTTTATCAGTTGCCTTTCTCCATTTGTTCCTATTTGTTGCAAGTTTTAGAGTACTTTCAAGGTTGAGTCCCAGTTTCTCCGTGATTTCATCTAGCCATCTCCTTCTTGATCTTCCCCTCCTTCTTCTCCCTTTCGCCTTTCCCTGCATAATCACTTTTTCCAAGCTGTTGTCAGTTCTCAAAATGTTTCACAATACTTTAGTTTACTTCGCTCAATGATATTGAGGAGTAACATATGGGGCTGTATCTGCTCCTAAACCCAATTATTCGTTTTTTGGCAGTCACAGGAATCCTTAATAGCCGTTGCCAAGTCCACATTTCAAATGCTTTCAGTCTCCGCTCATCCGTCTTACGTAGAGTCCAACTTTTGCTGCTATATGTCGCTCCTATTTCATCAACCAGAGCTGATTATCTGACGATTGTTTAACCCTCGGCGTTGCGCAAGTTGGGCTTAAATCTGGATCATTGAGAGATTAGTGTTATGACGATGCAAGTAATGTGAGGGGTACAATTTTGGCGTGCAAGGAAAGGGGAAAGAGCAGTATCTTTCAGCAACGTAAACTCATTGTTCAAGTTACATTTTAAGCTTAGCGATAAGCAGTGCTTTAAAATTTAAGAGTCACGCATTGCCTACAATTGGTGCGGAGTGCACTTTTTAATCGTTCTCCGCGCATCGAGTTCAAACTTTCCAATGATTCGCTGAAAAAGAAATTTCAAGTGCAAGCCACCAACAATTTAAGTTGTTAAGTCCAACTCGATGAGTTGAGCGGCATGACTCTATCATCATTTTTCCGGATTTCTTTCGCGCAATGGTAAAAACACTTGAAGATAACATTCCTCAAGTTTCTACAAAAGCCACTATGTTAAACATAATTGAAAAAAGCTGTATGTGGTTGCTTGCTGTGTAACCGGCGCGATGGTATAGTGGTTAGAGCGTCCGATCGCAGTCTGTAGACGTAGATTTAATCCCTTTGTCGAGCCACACCAAAAGACTAACAAATGGTATTCACAGCTTCCCTGTTTGGCGCTCGGCATTTAGGGGAGGATGTGGAGAACAAGCCCGCAAGTTCGCTTGTTGTGTCCTTGGGCAAGGCAGTAAACGGCACGCTCCCACCTTTATGTGGCAGAAAGGTGGCCCAGACACCGAAATGGCAATTCCCAAGCGAGTGCGGACCTCCCGTCCAAAATATAGCGATGCAATTCGCTTTCTCGTGAATGGAGGATAAATATGGCAAATAAATAAAAAACAAATAAAAAAAAATAATTGAAAAATTTGCAGGGTTAATTTTGCCACTTTCATAGATGTTACAAAAAAAAAACAACTAGTCATATTTTCAACCAATAAATCAATCAAAAATGTGCAATTAATTCTTCACAATGATAGAAAGAATTGTGAGGATTTTTTCAAACAAATTTTTACGAAAGTCATAACTTTTTGTCAAAGTATGAAATTCCGCTGATAATTCCGAGAAGAGCCAATCGTCAGAATCACCGAGAAAACTATCCAATTAATGATGTAGAAAGTCATTTCCGCCAAATAATCTATATATCATATACACAGCATTTGTTGGTGCACTTGTTTGACAGATTTGAAGACCAAAAAATGAAATGCCAAAATTTTTGGAATTGATATCAAAATACACGTTAACACAGACATCTTCGGAGACAGGGAATTCGTTGGAATTATATCGATCAGATGTTGATAGCAAGACTGTTACTGTTCCACAAATTGTGCGCTGGAAAGAAAAGTGGAAGAAACAGGAGATCGCCACTCTTCCAACAAACGCAATTGATACTCTGGAAGCTTGCTATGCTGACCTTTTCCCAAATGTTTGAAAGTTGCTTACTATATTGGCAGCACTACCTATAACAACTGCTACAAGTGAACGTAGCTTTAGCACCATGCTACGGGTGAAAACGTACGTAAGACCCACTGTGGGAGAACAACGGTGGACCGATCTTGCTTTGCTTTCAATTCACCTGGAACAATCAATTGACAAAGACAATTGCTTGAATGACTACACGACAAGTTTAAATAAATCTGAATTTATTCTGTAGTTTATCGATACCTTGCGTTGCAACAAAAAAGCCTGAAGGGAAATTGTTTCCTTTGCTCCCTCCCCATCGGAAACCCGTGAAAGTATGCCCACTTTTGAAAACTAGTAAAACTATTTCAAAGTCTTTTGATATTTTAGTTTGGCTGCTTTTTTGTTTTTGCAAACTATGGTTAAAGCCTATAATGATATATTTGTGTCGAGAATCAAATTTGAATCCCCTAGGCTAATATGCAGTACAGCTAGAAGCTTGCTTTCAAAGTTAGGATTAAGTTTAAGACATGACGTTAAGGTTTTTGAAGTTTTTATGATATTTATTGTTTTAGGCCTGGGCCGAATCATTCAAAAGCAGATATTATTTAAGCGAAAAAATACGAGCAGCACTATATTATTTGAAGGCCCACTACCCATTAAAGTGCGAGTATATAGTATATAGAGTATGCCATGGCGTTCTTATACAGGCCATACCATCGTGCATACTGCAGTCGAAACTGGAGGCGAAGAATTTTGCATACTTTATGTGCTTTTTTATGAATCATTTTCAGATTAGAAGCAAGATAGATATTTATTGCAACCGTAGCATAATGTGACATATACACTTGACCTCATAGGCAGTGGATAATGACGTCACAAAAATACAATAAATCTATGCAAATTTCCTAAATTTGGCAAAAATTTAATACAAAACCGTATCGCTTCACTTTTGGGATTAAGCTAGCATCAACGGTGTGGTAGTAGACTGCCTCACAACTCTTGAGTTTCCCAAGTAGTGATTCTGCTGAGATACCTCTGCCTTAATGGCGTTTGGATATGCTATAAGTACTGGCAATCACAAAACATTTATCATTTCAAAGGTATATTACGATTGTCAACCAGAAAAAATGCAAATGGTTGGATACATAAGAGTAATAGAACATCCGCAATGTTATAACAAATAAAACTTGCGGGAAAGCATTTTCTTGCTGATGACACTACATGTGTAGCCTACTAACTAAAAGTTTTTTGAGACACAAAAATTTTAAAACAAGTAGGAAGACGCCAATCAATTTTAAACACAAACCGAAAAATAATAGCTTTGAGTCGGTACTTTTTTATTTTATCAGAACCTTTAAATCCTGTTCTACCTGCTACTCTGGTACAGAATTTATGGTTTACAGTATGCTGAAAATTTGAAAAAAAATCAAACTTAATTTACTCTTAGCTTAAGCACTTTTTGTCGTGGTTCTTGAGTGGATTTTGGAGAATAAAGACAGCAATGATTATTAAACAAAGTGTTGGCAAGTCTTAGGGGATAACAATCGCTAATTGATAAATCATAAAGTTTGGCAATAATCAACAGCACATTACATAAAGATTTTCTGCAGCAGTGGTGGGCTATTTCATAAAACATGACATAACTGTATATTACCCATTGACAGACGGAATCTCCTGGAATATGCAAACTACCACGATTGAAGTCAGCAGTAAAGCTGCCGTACTTTTTATAATAAAAATGACTTTCATCTTCATTGATTTGTTGTTTATCTTTTGCAGTTATAAAGCCTGCTATGTAAACAAGACCCATCATAGAATCTTCACTTATACTAGACTGTATTTCAGGTAAAAAATCCATTATATCACACATTTGTTCTGTTAATTTGAAAGAGCATTTGTCACAGTGATGACCTGATTCAATTTGATAAAGATTATTGACAGTTTCACTGTTTAACTTTGGCAGCTTTGCTTTAGAAATGTTGAGTTTCTCCAAAATTTGTTGAATAGTCATGAAATATGTGCCACCAGATCCTTGCCGAAGTTTGCTAAATTCTTTTTCCAATGGATCAGTGGAAAAACTACCCAAGATTACATATTCGATTAATTCTTTACGAAGAAGATATTCACTTAATTCAACCAAGCCATTGACAGTTTGCGACAAACAGGCAAGTGTGTCTCTTGTTAAAGTTTTCATTCTTTTCCCCCAGTGCAGTGCATATTTTGAATAAATGCATTAAAGCTTTTAGTTTTTGGATGCTAGTACCATAAGGAGAAGTAATTACTGCTTTTAAGTTATCAAGTGTTTTTTGCGCAGTAAATTTTGAATGAACATTTACTATTTTCCAGAATTCCAAAACAAAAGTCAAAAAGTAAATTGTTCCACTGGCATCTTGAATTTCCGGATGCACCTTGAGAGCAGATATAGTCTCATCACAGAACACTCGCAAGCACGTCCCGACCCTTTGCCTTTCGATAGGAGTGGGGCAAACCGCTTCAAATGTGAGTCGTGACATTTTGACAAGCTTTTTGCTTTCATAGTAGTACAGTTTTCTAATGTCAGACCACCTGGCTGTATATTTCTGATCATTCAAATAATATTCTAATTCTTGTGTAGCTTCAGTAATCCAGTTGTTTCTTATGTTTTTAAAAATGTGAACGTAGTCAAACAGCAGGAACAAGTTATCTCTGGTGAGCCAAGGAAAAATAGTATCAAATTTCTTGAAAAATACTTGATTTACTCTGTTGCCGTCACAGACAATTGCAATTACTTTCGCTCCAGCTTCTTTTAAATTTTCCAATAAAATATTAGTTTGTTCGAATAAAAAATTAGCATTTAATTCTTTGACAGGAAGCATTTTACACAAGAACTTTGGACCACCATACATGCAAACAACCATATAACTTAGCACTGTGTTGGCTAGCTTAGTTGAATTGTTGAGAGCTTGACCAAAAACTTCACCCCCATGATACTGTAACATGAATTTAATGTAAACTTCGTCAATGAGAACTATACAAATTTTTTGCTGATTTGATAAATTAGAAAATACTTTGGAGTAGAAAGCAACATCATCATAACGCTTGGTAGATGAAGTCATCCGTGTTAAAGTTGTGACGCTGGGTAAATCAAAATCTTGGCGCAATCTATTGTGTGCAGTTCGAGAAAGAGCAAAATAACCAAACGCACGTACAATTGTAGCATTTGAAAATTTTCTCTCACCAACGCTTTTGACACCCATTGCTGAAACTTGCTGGTGCAACACAGTCTCTTTTCGTGTGGAAGAATGATTTTTTAAAAATCTTACAGCTTCATATACAGGCTTGTCCATGGGAATGGGATTCCCATGGGATGGGATGGGACTGCACGCATTGCATTTCCCATGGGACCTATGGGACAGTAGCCATGTGATAGCCTTTTGATAACGTCATACCTAAATAGATAGGCAAGCATTGGTAAGGAATACTAAATCCTAAAATTTTTGGTGATCTGGCCACTTAGGGCGATCGAGCTCAAGGCTACTCCCAACGGTGCAATCCAACAATTGAAAGAGAAGGGGTAAGGCAGAAAATTTCAGTTTTGAATAAATTCGCTTTTAAGTGGGGTTAGCCTTGGTCCTGGTTTATTTTTAGCGTTAGATTTGAAATTTGGTGGGCATGATGGGTGAGTTAAATTGCATATTATTGATAGAGCTAGATTTCTCCCATCCCATGGGATGGGACAGGCATGAACTGCCATGGAATGGGATGGGATGGGACAGAAAAATATGTCCCATGGACAAGCCTGTTCATATACCTGTGACCACCGTGTTAATTGAGTTATTCTATTTTGAGATAATGATGAGATGATACCTTTAACATGAATGAAATGCTTCGTAGGAAAAATCTTCTTTAATTTTTATCATGAATTTAAAAATCCCAGTTCCTTCTAATAGCTCGTCACATTGCAAATATATTTCGTTTTTTGATTTGCTCACTACAGCTAGGCATCCAAAATTATGATGCAAAATATCAGATTTAAAATTTTCATAATTTGTTTTTTTATCTTCTTCATTAAACGCACTAAGCTCATCAGAAAGGAGGTTCTGGCGGTTGTCCTGAGAGCTGGCGTGGATGTCCGCAGCAGGCTGGGTTTTATACAATCAAATACGGAAGGTGGGTGGCGTGGTCTGTCTTTTCCATAGCATTGCACGGATTCGTAACCTTGAGGCCAGTGTCTTTCACATACAACGGTATGTTTCGACTCCGGAATGTTATCACGTGGGATAACTTTTAACCACTTTTTTCTTTCGTCTTTATCTTTTGGAAGGCGAAAAGTTTTTTCTTTTGATGTACAGTCATAATGACCATTACATCCACTACAGTGGACCTAGTATTTGGTCCCACAAGTGTGACGGCCTAAGCTATGCTTTATTAAAAGCCTCTAGCTTCTTATTGGTCACCAACTGCACTGAAGAGACCTGATAGGTCGAAACAGTGTCACTGTCTGCAGTTTGCTAAGTGCATCCCTGGCCTCTTCCATTACAATTTGTTACACAACATTTTCTCCCCATTTTCTGAAAAAAAAATGTAATTTGAGGGTTTCGGAATTTTCAAATTTTTCTGAGACAGTTCTAAGAAACTGATTTGAACCAGCTGAATCCAACAACTGAATCTAGGCTTACCCATCTTTGTTCCTAGCCTCCGAATTTACTTAGGATTATGTTGCCTATACAAAATGTTACTTAAACCATGGCTAATTTACTGAAAAAAATGGCTTAAAGTCACAATTTTGTAGCAGCAAAACTTGTCCTATTCTTTTAAGTTACATCTCATCCTTAATGTATGCTAATGAAAATGTAGGCCTACAAATGTATACTTCATATGCTCAACATACCGGTAGCATACTTCATACAACTTTTCCATCTCACTATGCCTATAAGCTATCGGTCAATATTAAGTTCTGTTTTCAACTACACACAAAGCACGCTTATAACTTTTACTCGTATATTAGCTAAAGCTAATGGTCAGTTTAACTTTTGTTTGCAACTACTGTTCAGACTACATAAAATTAAAGTAACTGCACTTTTATTTACAAGTCAACATCACTAAACTGACTACCATCGATCAAATCTTGAGTTAATTCACTAGTTTAAAATTAAACAATCGTTATCGACATGCAACGTGCGCGAACATACACACAAATGCTACTAAAATCTTCTGTCGAGTAACAAAAGAAATATAGCTCGCCTGCAGTTTTCTGTCGCCTGTGCCCGATGAAGTGGCCTGTATAAGAACGCCATGCAGCATGGGCGTATGAGCTCAAACCAATTTGGGGGGGCACCAAATTTTTGCCCGAAAAATTTGTCACTGCATTAACATCTCCAAAAAAAAAAAAAAAGGTCATCGCCTGTTTCGCTGCACCTTTTCCATCATTTTCGGCCTAAATATGTCACCAAACGTGAGGCCAAACAAGTGATGACCTTTTTTTTTTTTTTTCTTTTTGGAGATGTTATTGCAGTGACAAATTTTTCGGGCAAAATCTAAAGACACTTACTCAAATTGCCCGAAAAATCAAAAATTGCCCGAAATTTTACAAGCAGGGGGGGCCAGTGCCCCCCCGGACCCCCCACTTCCTACGCCTATGCCATGCAGTACGTCAATCCGTAAGCTAATCAGATCTCATAACAGCAAAATTGCTGATTAATTGTCATAATACAGTGTACCCTCGTTTGTCGCGGTTAATGGGGACCAAAACTCGCCGCGATAAGTGAAAAACCGCGAAGTGTCGGAAATTTAGAATTCCCGGCGCCTTCAGAGCCAATATTCATGAAAATTTACTTTTCTGAAAACTGACGGAATAAGAACAAGAGAAATTAGAAATATTTCCTGTTTGAAATTTTATTTTGTGATAAATATTTTTGAAAAATCCGCGATGCACTAAAGCCGCAGTTACAATAAACTGTGTTCATTTTGTGTTTATAAGCAAAATACGTTTTCTTCATCATAGTCAACGATTGCTCGCGTATCTGGTGCACTGTAAAAGGTTCCTGTTTGAACAAAAAGATTGCTCAGAATCAGAAAAAATATAATTTCCAAATGTTGGTCTAAAAAAAGATTTCCACATTTACCAAAGCAGAAAAAACTTATATTTCTGCAATACTTAATCTATAACAAAAACATGTATTCAGGCGTGCAACCAGGATTTTCGTGAGAAAGGGGGCTGACTAAATTCGTATTACAGTGTTCCTTCGCCGCTTCGCAGTTCAAGTTTAGGTTCATGGTTACCAATTTTACTACACGTCGTATTTTGTTTACAAAAAAATCCCGAATTTTATCCTAAAATCCTTGTGGGTTTGTCAGAATGCGTCCTCGATTTTGACAAATGGCGAAATTGGGATCCAAAATCCTAATAGAAACAGCATGAAGATTATAAAGAAAAGGCTTTTGCTGCGCATCTACATCACAATTAAGCTGCCGCATCGGTCAAATCAGAACCAACTCCAGACATGTTTATCTGGCCCTGCTAGGCAGACATTACTCTATAGTTCCGCTGTTTGGACTTTCATGCCTCCAGAATTAATGAATAGTGTTCCAGAAAGTGGGAAAAAGATATGCGCAAAGGAGCAGGCATTCCCGTGAAGACAAGGCTTTTCACAAACGCCATACTGAACATAAGTAACAGGCAAAGAAAAAAATGCCACCGAGCAAAAGGAAACTATTGTTGGTGATTAAGCTACCAATTCAACAAGCATCGCTGAATTTTCCACTATAAATTTTGTTATATTAAATATTATCAAGCCACAAAATAAATTAGGTATTGACTAAATACAAAAATATATGCTTGTCGTGCTACAAAAACAAACTAGGAAGCAGTAGAATTGTTTTAGAAAATGTGTACCGTACTTCCATTTTCAACTCAAGATGTTTTTAATGAGCTACGGAACGGCTTCAATCACCAGACCGTGTCCTTTTCCGCTTTTTATTTCGTGCCATCCGGTTCTGGAGATGTTTTGACTTTGTTTTTATGGGACGAACTTTTTCGCTTGGAGATTGGCGACTTGTTTTTGGAAGTAGCCGATCCGATAGGAGTCCCTCGATCCGATCCCGCAAAACCGCGACGTGCGCTTTGTTGGCGTTCTTTGATTCGAAGCAAATCAGTAATTCGGGTGAACTGTTTCGCATCTGCTGGGTGCTTGGGATTCTTCTCAATGGTCCGCCCCCCAATTAACTTTTTGGCTCGATTTAAATGATCCGGTTTTTTTGGTTTCTCTACAACGTGACGCAAATGAGGCTGACTGACCACAATGATAGGTTTGTCGTCTTGTGCATCCTGGGGCAAGTCCACTGCGCACGATACTGTGTCAGTGTGGACTTTTTCGATCAAGTTTCGATTGGTTGTGGTTCGAGTGTAGTACGCGCGCACACTACCAGCGATAAAACGCTTTGTCGCGCTTCCGTTAGGTGGTAGCGCCAAGCTAAGTGGCTTCTCGTTGGTTTTCCCAAGATTTGACATCGAGGTGAGCGCTTCTTTAAATTTATCCAACTTTTTCTTCTGCTCCACCGACATGAGCGGCTTCTTCTGCAAGTTATCGATCTCGCTTGTGATCAGACCTCGCATCCGCTTCGTTTTGTCCACTTCATGACACCATTTGAGCTCGTTTACTGATCCGGATCCTGTCCCACTGAACATTTTCACTGAATCGCCTTCTGGCAAACAATCATTGGAAATCCTACCCAGAGAAGGCGATAGAATTCTTTTTTTCTTATCTTCCTGCACATGGAGGCAGCTCTCCTCCATTTTCAATTCGCGTAGTCGTGCGGTCATACCTCCAGGTTCCTTCTTTTCTCGTTCCCCAGATTCCGTGTACAAGTGGTGCGGAGTTTCATTGTTTGTATTTGTGACGTCACTATGCTTGTTGGGACCGATGACTGGCTTGGCCGTGGCGTCATCGGGAGCTGGTAGATCGCACAATAGAAGCTGTATAACAAAACAAACAAGATTATATAGTGACAATAAATTATTATTTCAAGATGGTTGTTTTGTAATCTGTTACAGCACGTATATAGTGAAATAGCACAATAAACACAATATTAGCGTGGGAGATTAGACAAACTAACATAAACCAAAAGGTGACGAGTTCCGCTTCTTGTGTGAGCGATGGTCTAATTAATATTTTTAAAGTATGAGCATTAAACATAAATATTTTTCATCATTTCAAAATGAATAAAGATAGACCCGTTTGCAGATTTTCGGGCTCTTTAACGGTCAATAACTTTAGTTATTGAAAAAGGAAATATTGATACATACGGAGCACGAAATATCACAATGAATTATTTTTTTCAAAATGCTTGGTAGAGCAGTGAAGTGATCGGTTTAATTCTTGGGGCCGCGATGCATAACTGTGATATTTTTAGCGCCAGGATGTTTTCAATCATGGTCGAGGAAATTTCGCGATGTTAAATTTCTTTTATAACCGCCATGCAAGAGTTTTTTAAATGTCGTTTTTACAGTCTCGGTATGATTCCACAAAAGAATTGAACCCAGGCATGCTTAATGTACGTTCAACCGCTTAATTCTGTCGCCAGTTATTTGTCGGAAAAATTCTCTCGCAAATATGAATAAAGCGATGAAGCATCAAATGTTCAATGTTCTGGCTTCTTGTTGAAGCTGTGCTTGGTTTGTGGTAGCTTTGAATAGACCGGTTAGCTTCGTCTTTTTACTTTATGACGTCATATAATTAAACAAACCAATCGATCGCGACGCAGAGCCGTCTAATCGCGCTTTAATTGATGATGTTACCGAAAATAGTCCGAGACAGAAATCGGAAGAAAGTTATTTCGCCGTAAATCATCAGCGGTGACATGATAGATCATCAGCGGTAATGTCATGATAAATGCAAAGAGCTAGACCGGACATAGCCTTATGCCTCGAGAATTTGAACGTAAACTAAACAATTATAAATGAAACAGTAGCTACACATTACATCGACTCCAGCTCTTCTCATTTGTCGTGATACCGCCTCTGACGAAAGGGACGCGAAATTTCTGTTAAACAGTTCTTTCAAAGCAATAGAGTTCTGAATGTTTTTGAATCTTCTATAAACAATTTTTCGTTATATCAACGCCATACTTGTTGCTTGACCCCTCCTGGTCCCTCAGTGTTTGAGGGGGATTCGAACTCGCAGTAAGATTTTTGTTCGTAGGAGTGCCAGATTTTCTTCAGCTGATATTTCAACCTAAAAAACTACAAACGTTAAATCATCTGGCGTCATAATGGAGATGATTCAATGCATAACTAGGACGTCAGCATTGTTGTCAATACGCAATTGATAATTGAGGCTCAAAACTCTAGCTGATTGTGTCTTCAAAAATAAGCAAAAACATCTGATCAATTTGTGAAGTCAATGTCCGTACACAGTTTTCATTGTTGTGCCTTTGGAAAATGAACTCTAGGACAATTTTCTTGCTTGGTTGCTTATCTGGGATAGAAATGTTCTTGTGAGAACTGTACAGGCAGTGCAGTGGCAACCAAAAGTGAGGTCTCCTGACACAAATGATAATATTTCGCAGCTGTAAAAATTATTTATTTTGATGCAACGCAACTAATTATTCCTCCAAACTTGTTTAGGACATTTTGGCTGTAACACTGCAATTGTGACGTAACATTGACCCGGTGAGAAATTGCAAACTTCGTATTTTTAACATCATTGTGATTCCCATTGTTTTTTACAAAAATCTTTTAGAACATCAAGAACTGTGCTTCTCAATCTTTTTGTTGCCACAATCCCCTGAAAAGAAATTGTCAATCCTGCGGATCCCACCCAATCTTCGTTTTAAACTTAATGAATTTATCATTGATTCGTAAGCTACAGCTACCCAATCAAATTTTTTCACCTCAATAGGATAAAAACTTGATACTTAGGCTGTTAAGGATAGCTTCAATATTTTGATGTTGCAACAAATAAGCTACTGCTAATGCCACCAATATAATACTCACCCCACTGTTCAATGGTCACCTCAAATTTATTTAAGGTGACTCCAAATTAAACAACTATTTAAGTGTACAAGTATTCTCGATTCTATCAATATATTCAAAGTTCAGATTTATGAATTTTCATTGACGGGAGGATGAGAAAACCTTTTCTTTGTTCTTTTTTTGGAGATCAAATTTTTTAAAACCACCGGCTATCTGTAGTTTGACAAACACAGTCATGGGCAATAATGCGAACCTTCAAAAATATCATCAAAAATGGAACCAAACCATCAAGAAAATGAATTGTTTTTAGCTTCATCAAAATTCACCAAACCGTTTGCCAACCCCCTGAAACCTGTTCACGATTTCCAAGTTGGGAAGCACTGATCAAGAATGTTCTTCGCTTAAAATATACGAAAATCTTTAGAAGAGAAAGACAGGTAGAGTTGATTTACGGCTGCGTTTGTTTATTTGACGTATGATTAGTTGCTGCCGCTGCAAGCAGTAAATGCTAAGTGAAACTGACAATTGTTGTAGCTGATAGCGCAGCTGAGGTTAAGTGCATTTGTGAATGTACACTTTATCAGTGAATTTCTTGTTGCTTCGAACAAAAGTGGTGTGGGTCTGCAGGCAGTAGGTTAGATATTGGTATTGAATCAGCAAGATCTCAGTAAACTTGCAGTCGGACCAATTTTTTAAGCGATACTTTACGTCGCCTTAATTTTAAAATACTATCATTGAGATAGAATCAAAATTCTATTGCGCGACACCCCCAAAACTTTAAAGTAGTTTTCCTAAATCGCCTCGCGACGACTTTTGATTAAAAATTTGTGGATGTAACAATCGATCTGACTTCTGGATCACTGGAGAGGAAATTGAGTTAAGGCTTTGGAAACAGTGGTGTTGTTTCGATCGCTTCTTCGCTAGCAACAAGATTACAACCTGAAACTGTTTCGGACGATGGCGGATTTCGTCAAACAGTTTTAGCGGATAAATCTGTGAACCTAAATCCATTTGCCTTCGACTTTTGATGTCCGAAATTTGATCTTGATAAGAATAAGTTTTGTCTTTTGTAGCAGGGACAGCAGCGGCAGAAAGCGTGTTAGTGTAGTCAATTTTGCCACAGATTCTTGGGCTTGTTTACGCTCTTGAGCTCCGTTTTTGTAGCAGCGTTTTATTTTTGTTTAACCCAGGGCAGCCCAAAGTGCAGCCCGCAAGAGCAGTTTTTTGCGGACCGCGACTAGTCTGGTAAAATTGTCAGCAACAAAATTCGAATTCAGACTGTGATTTTGCCGAATCAGATGTGGTAACCCTAATTTAGACCAGTTAAAACCCCCAAAAATAACCATTTTGGGGCCCGTCAACACTTCGCAATAGTAAAATCTGGCTCGACCAGTAGAAACTGTGAGCCCACTTGATTTAACATAAGCAGTGGCGTAATTAAGAACAAGTTTTTTTGAGGGAAAATCATTAGGTAGCATAAGTTGGATGTTGTCATCAAGCGATCTCATAAAATAAGCACTCAACTTTCTTTCGGGAAGGTGGGAAGGGAGGAAGCGTAATATCGTAAATTTTTTCTGATTGAACTTCAAAACCACATACAGACCTTTTTCTTTTTTATTTATTGAAGATCAACATTTTGACAGTAAGGTTTTGATAATTGCTCTCCAACATAACATGGAGTTTATTTATTTTGGAAATCAGCTTCTTGAAACTATTAATGTTGTTTTCAAATACTTTTTTCTGTTAAAAGTTTTGGTTTTGTCACACTGTTTTGGGGGACATCGCCCTTTATCTTACCCTTCAATACGCCACTTAACATAAGCCTTAGTTTCTTTGATTTAATTTTATTTAAATACAAACTTCAGTCACCTCACTCAAATGCAAAACTGTAGAATTATATCAGCATAACTACACGTAGCAAACAATTATATTTTACTAAATTAGTCAGCACAAGCACACACGCGCTGTCTACTGCTTTTTTCAACTCAAAAGTACCGTCTTCGCTATGCTTGCTTGCCAAGTAAATCGTTTGCACACGCCTGCTATAGGAAATTACCTCTGTCTCAACTACTTCAGGAGAAAAGCGTCTTCAATGTACTGAAACTAAATTACGTTCAATCACTCAAAAATCTATCACTCTTGCTAAGCCGCATTGAAACAAACTCGAAACGAGGTCTAACATATGGCCGAAACTAAATGGCGGACATCAGCGGGTTGATACAGCTTTCCACAATCAAGAGTTTGTCAAAGCGGCTGAAAGCACTCATTGTGACGGCTATTTACATGTAAGTAAATACTTGTGCTTCAAGCGCTGTTTGGTAATGGATCAATTCGAAGATGCAAAATAAGAAGTACAGTAGGTTTCGAAATTAATTTTCGGGGTTCGGGGATGGTTCCGGCTGCCTGTGTACGGGCAAATTCAAAGTGACCCTAGACACATCTAGTTTAATCTACAGCTTGCAAAGGTTTTAAAGACACTGGCCGATGAAGATGCATGATTCACTGAATCCCAATCTTCATTATGCTGTTCAAGTGATTTATAAAAAATAACTTTGCGTCACAAATTTTATCGACCTAATCTGCACCTGGAAGGGCTTTCAGGTAAATAATTCCAATTTTCAGAATTGATTGATTTGAGAGAATAAGGTGGACGGAAGGAAACGGGAGAGATGTAACCAGGGTTGCCAGTCTGAAAAAAATGTTATTGAAAATAATTATGAATTGAAAATAAAAGATTACAAGTTTAGTGAAGTTGCGTCATTTCTACAAAAAGAAACTTTTGTTTGCTTCGAAAGAGCTTGATGCGGATATGCGATGGGCCGTCATTACAGGTAATATCAACGCAGAACACAGATTGTCCGGAGACCGAATTACCAAGACTCATGGTGTGGTGCCGGCACCGTACCGTCTACTCAGAAGCACGTTTTTCAAAACACCAATTGTTTCATGTACAACCCCAGCTTTTTTCCGCGTTCGAAGCAAGATGTATTAATATTTCTGCTGTCTTGGGTAAAGTCGCAGTTGAAACATAGCAAATTACTCAGAAAATACGAAGTTCGATAAAGTCCACTCTTTCGCAAACTCTTCATTGTTTATCTTGTTTAATTTTACCAGTCGAACAATTGAAATCTCGACCAACAACTAGCAATTGTTAATTCACAATAAGCGTAATTGATCACTCACAAAAGATTTCTTATCTCGAACAATTACCTTATAACTTGCGTTGTTGTCGTTCGGTGGGTAGCGGCCAGCGGGGTGCTCAAATTCAAATCCCCCCCTGCTAGGCAGCTGATAACCCCTGCTGGCTATTTTGCTCCGAATTGAATTAGTGGTGAGATCAAATTTAAAAGGAAAGTTAAGATCTCTCATTTCTTGATGAGTGGACATTTCTTGACAGCCTACCAAATAAACAGGGTGGTGAATAAAAACAATTAGAGCAAGTACCATTCAGCTTGGGCGCAAGTGGTATAGAGGACAGAATATATACCCAAAAAGGCCTTGAAATTTGAGAATTCAAACAAAAAACTGGCGATGTTTAAAGTAGGCTTACATACTGCCCCGTGACAGTTCCAGTTCTTAAGGCTTTGCCCCGGTCAGTGAATCAAAAGTCCCCAATCTGGAATTTAGTCGGCCAGCGCAGATAGACGAGCCATACGTCTCGACCAGCAAAGCGCCCCGGAACTACACCCGAGCGAAATTATCAAAATAAGTCTAGCCCAGGGGTGGGCAAACTACGGCCCGCGGGCCGCATGCGGCCCTCGAGAGCATTCTGTGCGGCCCGCGAACACTTTTTGAAACATTGCCATATTGAAATAAATACGACAAGGGGATTGACAAGGCGCAAAAGCGACGGTGTCCTTAAAAAAAAAGGTAATCGCCTTTTCTTTAGACGGAAAATGTGTCAGAGCTTACAATTAACCCTCAATCACGCATTTACCGCCTTCGAATAGGCGATGACCTTTTTTTTTTTTTTTAGAGACACCACCGTTTTTGCGCGCTGAGATACCACATTGCAAGGATATATCGCAGAATTTTGAGCTAATGCAATTTCTTTTATAGCATGCAGCTGTACGAGACAACAAGCCCTGGCCCTCGACCACTCTTAAATGGCCGATGCGGCCCTCCGGCTAAAAAGTTTGCCCACCCCTGGTCTAGCCTGATGATGTGTTGGGCCTCGAGTGACGTCACCGCGGCAGCAAAACAGGTGTTGACTTTTTTTTAGGGGACACCTCCATTTTGAGAGGAAAGTATTGATATCCAACGCAATATGTAAGTCAGTCGGCAACTCCCCACTGCGTACGCGCGAAAGTGTAAACATAATCGAAAAGTGCGTCCGGGATTTTGCCCCGTTAGATATAGAAAACCCGCGTTTTGCCACGTAAGATACAGTAGGCGCCCCTTATTATGACCACGGATAATATGACCAGCCGCTTATTATGACCCATTTGGTTCGGTCCGGAATTTCTCCATTTAAAATTCTCCGTTTGATATGACCAAATTTCGAATAATATGACCAACATTTTCTCCATCTTTCTTGTTGCAGTACAGTATTTTTTCCCGCTACGCACTTATAACTTCGCCTTTTCAACATATTGTTACACACTGTACTAAATTTTACCGTCACTTGTAGTGTTACAGTACTGTACTTTGTTTTACTGCCAACGTCACACTGTTACTTCGGGTAAACGATGAATTTGACGGTATTTGGACTTCTTGTGGCTTACGGCGTCGATTCAGGAGCTGTTATGGCAGCTTCGGTTTTTATAACCATTCGGATATTATGACCAAAATGGTCTAGTCCCAAGGTGGTCATATTAAGCGGCGTCTACTGTATAGTAAAATGCTGGTTGTTCCGTTCTTTAATCACAAAAATATGGTAAGCCTATGTTTTAAGTGTTAAATTGCTTCTGAAGTGTTTTAACACTTCAGAAGCGATTTAACATCTTTAGAAGCGATTAAGAACTTAAATGTTAATCACTTCAGAAGCGATTGACATTTAACATCAATTGCGAGTCATTTGCTTTCTCCCGAACAAATTACGAAATAATAACTGCCAATTAAGGGCTTGCTCTAAGTGTTGTTGGTTGGTATGCGACCTTCAATCGGGCCATTTTACATGCTTTGAAAAGAACGACAACCGCTTTCTGCTGCCGCCAGTACTTAAGGAGTGGTGGAAGACAGATTTAGCGATCATAATCAATCGAGAACCGAAAAAAAATTGATTGTGAAATTTTCAAATTGTTTTATTCTGGAATATCTTTTGGCTTGAAATGTTAATGATTGCAACTGGTTTAAAAAGTTTACTGATTTAACTATTGGTTTGGTTTCCGCTTTCGAATTTATTTATTTTTTCGATTGATTGTTAACAACGTGATTTAACGTGTAGCTGAAAGTCAGCCTACTCCGGTGTCTTTCAGTCAATTCAAAGAAAGAGAAATCGACTTTATATAACAACGACAACAACAACCTCAACAACAACGATAAATTAGCATTGTAGCCCTGCTTATTGAACAGCGAGTTTTGAAATTAAGGGCTTGTCAGTTCCATGCAGGTCATTGGTTGCCGTTATCGCACCAATGCCCATTTTTTAACTCACCGATAATCGAACTGCAGCCCTGAGAGCAGGAGTCTTATTGCACGTATTGTTTTGTCGCGCTTCACTTTGTTACAATTATCTATTTCTGCACTCTGACCTAAGCACACAAAACGCGTGGCTTCAGGCTCTTACTAATTATGTATATAAAGAAAAAGAAGTGATTTTAAATTCTATTTTTGGTTTTTGAATGTTGCTGGTTCAATCGTTGAGGATAAAAGTCAAGTCAATTTTCTCGCGCTGGCCTATTCGAAGTTTTTTGTTGTTGTTCTGTCAATATAGCCATTGATTTTACTGTTTGATTTTAAACTGGTAGTTGGATAGAGAACAGTGCGAGGAAGGTCCTGGCCGTCCGCCAGTGACACCTATAATAGAAGATTCATCCCCTTCGAGTGGTGAATCCTAACCAGTTGCGAAATGGTGTTTCCTTGGTAGGGGCATATTTTCCAGCTCAATCGAATAGCTTGTGGTAACTTTGGTTGGTAGCGGTGGTATCGGCAACTACAAAACTAGGAGAAGAAATATTTTACTTGGCAAGCAAAAGGTCAATCTTCGACCAAAATCAATATTGTAAATAAAAGGTTAGTTGATTTACAACATAAACTGGACCCTCCTTTTTCCGGACCAGATGGTGTAGGAACCTGTCCAGACGATGAAAAGTTCGGATAATACAAATGAATTGGTATAATTCAAGTGTAAGGAAATAACAGTCCTTAACAATATGTACAATGTATTTACACTATTTACAGGTTAAATTAAACATGTTATTCTAGGTCCATGGTTTCAGTATCTGAAGTAAAGTGAAGAATTGTTCACTGATACCCGACAAAACACGGTGTTTACGAGAGTCGGTGGCTACCTATCTGGCATTTCAGGCAGTACGCGAGGCGCGCGTTGTTTGAATGCATTTGTCAGCCGTTCAGATTCACTGACCAGATAAACTGAAGTCCGGATTAACGAGGTCTGGAAAAACAAGGATGAAGTGTATCTTTGAAAGATGTCGTTACCTACGATTTTCAATTTTTCCCAAAAGTGGGCTCTCTTTTACCCTACTCTGGCCATGCCAAGCGCGATTAACTAAAAGAACATCAAACACACTTACATCCCGGATGGTTCAAGTGTGGATTTTCACAGCAGTGGATACTTCGGTATTGCTGTATATATCTCGCGATATCCGTGTAATGGAAGAACGTGAAAGAATTGCTTGTTGTGTTTCGTGCTGAGTATTTACTCAAATATAAATTAGTGTTGAATTGATTTCGAAGTTTCCGATCTTCTTTCTGCTTTTGGATGGGCTTTTTATTGTAAACCGTCTCCCAACCGCAAATCATTTCTATTTTGGAGTCCTGTCTGGGCAACTGGGACCCATTGCGCTCTTTATTTAGTTTGGAGCGTTTTGAAGAAACATCGAACCCAACTTTGCTGGTTCTCCTAGAATCTCCGCTTTTCCACTTTTGGTAAACCTCGTCATCTGTTTGAATTCCGTTCACCCTAAGTTCCTCATCTTCGTCATAATCAATCAAATCTTCCAACAACTGTCGCTCTTTCGCTTCGCTGAATCCATGAGATCGGGTAGTAACCGGAAGCGTGATTTCTCGGTCTTGATCTGGTTCCGTTTCATTTAATGAATCCCGTTTTGCAACTAAAAACTCCTTCGATTTCGAAGGTGGGTTCAAGAATGATGAGAATGTTGGGTTCAAACTTTTAAATGATCGAGATGTAGAAACTTGGCTTCGAATGGTGCGTGACGTTTTCAAGTCATCTTCGCCATCATCTGACGTAAAGGAATCATCGCTACAGCTTGATTGATCGTCCGAAGCTTTCAGAAAATGTTTGCTTGGTGCTGTCCGCCGAATACTCAGGCACTTTCGATATTTAAACGCCTGCTTATTAGCAGTGGAATTAAGTCCGTTCGGAACCTTGTTTCCGGGAAGATCCGTGAGTTGAGTGGTGGAAAGTTTCATTCCGCTAACCGCAGTCATCCCTATAACAGTGGTTCGAATAGACCAAGCCTAAAATTAAATTAATAAGTTACTTATTTTGCAGTTCCTGGACAATGAGCAAACTTTACAAGTATGCACACAACAACATGGGTTCAAACCTACTTCGGGGTTACCAGTGCTGCTGGCGTAGTGCATTTCTATCCTCGCCCTGCAGCCGAGCAAAAGCATTTTTGACCATACATAAAATAATTTGTATTCAAGCCGGCCAAAACCTAGCCTACCATATTTTCATTGCTCAAAAAGAGGACAGGTTTCGTCAGCAAGTAAAATGCAAGTAGGATAGATCCACAAGAAATGCATTCAGCTTCAAAATCGCTACGTTCTTTTTTGAAACAAGGATACTTCTGCCATAGCTCATCAAAAAACACACTTTTTCTCTATGGCATTATTGCTTAGCTTTATTTAGCTTTACAAAATTTTACTTTATATTAATTTAATTAATCTAAATGGTAAAAAGGGGACATTGGGCTACTTTTAAGTGTCTTCGGAGGACCATTAATTTTTTTGAAAAAAGAAGACAAATCCTGTTAAAAGAGGACGCATGGTAATCCTACCAAAGCCGATTAAATACATGTAGTTGAATTTCCTTTCGCAGCAAAGCATTCCCTAAAATGTGATCACGAGTTAGAAATGGGCTGTTCTCAGAATACTCATCATGTTATCCGTAAGGGGCTGAACTGCTTCAACTGCGTGGGCAGTTACGCTTGTGCAGTTTGCATATCAAAAGATGCCAGACAAAGCTCGTACTTTTAATAAATTTTAATTTAAGCGATTCTCTCAAATTGTTCTTCCAAATTTACTTTTTAAAATCCTGCTTCGCCTGACTTCATTGCAATATAGCTGGCCAATCATTCAAACACCACACAACTTAATGGGGGAGAGGGAGGGGGAAAAATAAACTACCTTTAGCAAAACTTTCGTTCTAACGTGGCAAAATTTTTATTTGTGTGGTATTTCTTTCTCTAAGAATCGGAATTAACGACCAAAACGATCCGCTGATGATGTTGTTTTCAAAGGTAGAAACAGCAGTGGTTCAGAAATGGAGTATTTTTTGGTTAACATTTGCCAAATGAAATAAATTACTTCGTGCTGCAACACACTTATAATTACAAACTGACTTTCGGCGAGCAGTGAAAAGCATCGCAAAAGCAAGTCGAATGTAAGCTAGAGAGAAATCAACACTTGACGCCTCTCTCAGAGATTTGAACTTACTGCATTAACTCACGAAGCTTGATCACTTAATTATCTGCTTCTATCAGAATAGATGTAAAAACTGAACATGTAGTTACACAAACTTTCCAAATCTACTACTGGTGCGTAGAAAGGCTGTGGCTGGTCAAATCTGAGTGACTTTTGTTTGTTCTGTAACACTACAACAAAGAAACAAAAAGAGAAAGTCAATGGAGTGATAGTAAAAGAAACTAAAACACCTCTTCACACAAACTTAGCACCATTATTAAAATTGCGTTGATCGAATTTTAATGATTCAAATATATTTGGTTTGTTTGCACTTGGGTCTATTGAAACGACTTGGTAAGTCGACATTATTATGATAGTTGTATGTAACTTCAAAGGCTTGTTAATTACGGTTTTCAATTACTAGTTTCCATTAAGCCAAAACACGACATCGCATAGCTGAAGTGTCCAATTTCAGATATCTTTTGATACTTTTCGACTCAAATAAAAGAAAATCAACAAATTGTACGCCGTGCCTCGGAAGAAAAACTTGTTTCATTTTGTAAACAAGCCTTGGTGTATCGTAGCCAACAAAATCTAACTGTTTAAACCGAAATGTCTCATTGCTGCCCGATGGATACAAGGACATTTCACCCGAAGAGAGATGCCTACCAAGGTATTCCTACAACTCCAGTCCATGGTCACATCTTGTTCAAATAATTACGGGCATTATAAAGGAAATTTCTCTTTTCATATATATAGCATAGTTCTCTCTATGTATATATACATACGTGCGTTCGCTCCAACTGCTACGAAACCACGGAGCGTACATACATAAACTCGCCACGATTAATCACCGAGTGGGTGGGAATGTGACAAGGGTGGAGATCATCACCAAGATGTGGGATTACGTCATTATGAAAGTAAATCTTTAATCATCAATGTTTCTTGACATACCCTGGCGACTTCAAGCTCAAACAAAAGCTAGTCCCCGATTCATCAGTTTTGCTCCAGTTGCACCCCCAACAGGATGACATGATGTAATAATTAATGTTTTTTCATAAAATTTGCTTTCTTTTGTTTTTGAAAAAGAATCGTATTTATACAGAAATTGCGAAAACTCTCTCGTGGAGATATCGAAAAGCTCCTTTCTGCAAGAATTTTTCCCAACGATTCGAGTTTTGTTGGCGTAATAAGATGCAATTTTTTTATTAATCATACTTTTTTTGGTCCTTTTTTCCTAAAACGCCGCAAACATAGGTCTGTTTCTTCACAATCTATAGAAATGTTACAATGCTGTCGATATCATTTTAGGAAAGCAACAAAACTTCTGCCTTCCTATAGTTAACAAGAAGCTAAAATCAGGTGCCAAGTTTAGCTATTGATTAAAGTCGTAGTAACCTTTATCGTCACACAGAACATTAAAAGCTGATGCTGATTTAAGTTCACGAATGGTTTTAAAACGGAGGACAAACAAAATTTGATTAAGGCAGTGGGATTTTATCAATAAGTTATTAGGCACTTACCACATTAGTAAGACTAGGCTTGGCTTTAGGAAGTTAATAGATGTAGCCTAATAGGTTATGCCATTAGTGGAAAACAAAGGATGAATAAACGCTGATTTAAAAGAACAAATATAGTTACAAAAGACGATATTAAAGAAGCATATAGGAGCATTTTCTGTTAATAGAATTTGTACGAGTAAGCATAATAGCTCTGTTCACAGATATTCTTCATTTAATAAAAGTTTAAGTGTGGCGAACAGTTGAGTTATTACAATAGATAATAACAGCGGTCAGTGCAAAACAGAGGATAGTTAAGTGCTTCTGACTTGAGGACACAATTGTAGTCACCAACGGGAGGGTAAACACGATTTCAAAAAGAGAGGGCATTTTTATCAATTTGCTGTTGCACGCTTATTGAAAAAGTAGATCTTGTCTTAAATCACTGGGTGGGAGCTGGGTTCGAGGGCATAACCAGCGGAACCACATAGGAAGTGAAATACATTTTTAATACACTTTTCCAAAAAATTTTCAATATTGCCGAAAAAAGTTTGACCAAAATTATTCCATTTAAATGGCACATATTTGCATATGGGCACATATTTGCAGCGAAGGAACTGAGGTCACAATTCTAATTATGAAAAGGGTCACACCACGTCATGAAATAGGTTTACCTCTTAAGAGCTTCTTTTGCAATCATAAAAAGCGGTCTTTTTTTTGCTCCTAGTCCCAACTTCAACTTTACGCCCCACGAACTTGTTAAAGAAAACGGATAAAAGTTTCTGAAAGCGCAAGACCGGCCTGCTTGAATTGTAAGTAAAGAAATCGGCAGAGAAAGAGGGAGAGAGGATTCTCCTCCACTTTACAACAACTTTTTGTTAGTGTTCTTACAAATGTTGGATGAAGCCAGAGCAGCCGCATGAATACTCTTTTCTTCGACGTTACTGGCAAGGACCCTCAAATAAACCCGGCTAGTTACGTATAGCAAAAGAAAGCTTTTCATCAAAACAAACATCAAAAGAAAACAAGTGGAAAAACCGCCACTTTGAAGAACAACCTTAATTACTTCAGTTTAATTGCTGGTATGATATTTTTCGATGCTCTTTGAAACACCACGCTATGCTCTATGTTGCAACCCCTAAAGTAAATTATTCCAAATAAAAAAAAAACAAGTTTCCAAGTTTTTAATAAAGTTTGCCAACTTTTGCTATACAACATGCTTGTGCTGCTCTGCCACGCAAATATTAACTTGATGCAAAATTTGTGGCTTAATCCACGGATAGCACAAAAAACGGTGATTTACAAAACTAGATGTGTTCAGGTCAGCTTTGTTGTTTCCTGCCTATTGTCGGCGCAGTATATTTTTCGCACTGCAACTAAACCGGAAAATATGCGGCCGTGTTGTTTCCCAACCGCGCATCCACCTATAACAGAAGCGACAACAATGATTTTTTGCTAGGTATGTGCTGAATCAACGCTTACTATCTCAATTTTGCTAACACAGATCCACCTTTACACAATTGCTGTTGACCAAATCTGAATCACAAGTTACACTTTTAAAGATTAGGCCAACTTTATTGTTGCTTGTTTAGACGCGGCGATTATCCATCAAAGGGCAGCTTATGCTCGCAAAGTGCTCTCCAAGCCACTAAGGTGGGCTTAATTGCCCATTGAAGCTGGTTGTAAGTTGATATTTAAGAGAAAACTTTCGTTGAAATAAATTTCTCTGCTTGGAGGATTATAACAAGTAGTAGTATTTATTTATGAAGCGTTGGAACAAAACGCCAGAAGGTTGGAAACTCAGAAGCAGGTCTTGAAAGTTATCCTGAAGCGTAATCGTCGCTGTGATGATCCAGAAAATGAAAATGCAAACAAACAATTTGAAAGATGATTTCTGCAGGCTATTATGCAAGTAGCAAAGCTTTCTTTTTTGGGAGAGAGGCTTAAAATCCTCCAACTCATCTATTTACTGGTGAAGTCAGAACTCTTGCAGTGACTAGCAAATAAACACAGATGATGTGCGCTTCTAACCACTTTGTTTAATATTTGTAGATGTTTCGTTCTACAGAACAAATCTTGATACAATCTTTATAAATAAATTCGCGATACTAAACAATGAAAGAGCACACTTTTTCACACAAAAAGTAAAAAGTTTTACATCAAAAATAAACTCAAAACAAAATACAAGAAACTCAAAGAGTAAAATATCTCCTGAAACTGTGGGGGATTGAAGAATATATTTTCCAGAACGTTATTTCATCAGGAGAATTGATAAAGAAGTCTGCTTTTATCTTATAATTCAATCCAAGCTGATAAAAATGGTGATTGACTGAATTCCAAATAAATGCCACGTAGCGGAGCTACATTCATTTGCTTGTTGAGCTGGTTTTCGTAAATCTGACTCTGCTTTGTAACTTATTGTTCGTTTCTTTGGAGGAAACATTCAATTTATGATTTTTGAACTCAGAGCTTGCACTGATGTATACTAAGTGATGCTTGAGATATCACACCGCTAATATGGGGAGCTTGGCGATCTAAAAATCAATCCATATAAAGACAGCAGAGATAAAATGCAAAGTTATGCTTTCAAAAAAATAAAATGATTAAAAAACATGCAAGACTTGGGGGAGTTGCAGCGATGAAGTTTAAGGCGACAATACTTTTCAGTAATTAAGCATAAAAATCGCGCCGGCGGCAAAAGGTTTACAAAATAATCTGAAAGCGGTCACAGAGGCGGAGAATCAACTACAATAAGATAGGTCATTCCGCTCTATCCTTTCATCATATCCATGTCGGAATCGTCCGCGGGGGCATCTTGCCATTCCAGAGCTTCCTTCTTTTCCGCATATTTACTTTTGAAAAATCCAGTCTGAAATGTGAAACATAAATTCATAAGGTTGTGGGTTAGAATCTCACCCGAGTTGACCGATGTAACGCAAACTTTGCAAATTTTCGGAAAACAGACTTTTATCACAAATTGAAAAACATTCCATGAGATTAATTGCGCTGATAAAGCACTTCGTCACAGTTAAGATGAAATTGCTTTTTTGCTTTATTATGTGACGTCAATTTGGAATGCTTACAGATTGACGTCATGCATTTAAAATACATGCATGGCAATAAACGCGCTGAATAATAGCAGACTAGAAAATTCCCTCAGATCTCATTTGTGGGCTCATTGTTGGAATTTCCATCAAGTTTAAGTTACGGGTTCAAACCATGGCTTGGGCCTATTGGGTAGTGGGTGACTGCTGACCCGAAGATAGTAAGGTCATTTGGTGCTATTAAAACTCTCTGTTCCTGTTGTTTTCGTGGAGCTCGATAAGTTCTCTCGGGAGAGGAACTTATGGCGATTCCTTCTGTTTGATCACAGTGTTGATTACAGTGTTTGGCTACAGTGTTGATTACCGATGTACGCTGCAAGCAACGTTGGCAATTCAGAAGGAGTATGGTGTATGATGAATCGTGAAAATTTGCCTCTACAGAAGATGACTACGATGACAGCGCATAAGTAACTTACTTCGATCAAGCATACATGAATTGCGTACCCAACAAATGCATTGCATCCTAATATACTTACCATGCTGCAGTGCAAAAGATTAAAGTAATCTCGGTGAGATTCAAACTTACAGCCTCCTAATTGTCGGTTAGATGTTCTGCGATCATGAGGAGGTCGGTTCGAATTCCACCGAAATTGTTTTGGCCTTTTGCACTGATACATGGTAAATCGGCCACGTGGGAGAGTGGGTTGGAGCGACGATTATAGTGATAATGATCATGTCTTCAAATCTCATCATGACCCCAGTTACTACGCACTTAGAAAAGGCACTTTACACCATTTTACGTCTTGAGGTGGAAATGCAGCAATACCGGTAACTTTAGCGGATCTCATCAAAACGATGTTTTTGCAAAATGCCTTTGCGTTAATGAAATTACAAAAAGTTTTAGTGACTCCATTATGTGTAATCGATAAATGAAGTAAAACGTTGAACTTCCACCGAAGGTTTTATTTCGTTGTTAATCGCTCTCACCTTCCACAGAACGATGACGATAAGAACAAGCAGCAGCAACCCTCCCAACGCGGCGACGATATAAATCCAGATATTATTCGGGCTGCTAATATCCTCCGGTGTCGTGAACAACACTGCGTAAGTATTGGTCTGTACAAGATCAAGTGATTATTACCTACTGGTATCACAATCATGAGATAGTGTGCTCAACATTAGCTTGGTTTCTGTGTAGCCATGCTCTTAAAAAACAATATTTTTAGGCAGTTTCCCTGGGTGGTTGCACTGAGAGATGAAATTCAGAGTACCAGCAGGACTGGTTATTCCGAGCAGGCCTGAGCACCAATATTCGAGTCTAGTTTTATAAATAAGTTTAAAGTTTTTACCAACATCGGAAAATTAAGGCATTAATGTAAATTTGCTTAAATGTAAATGAAACTTGGCAAGACTGTGCTTGTCGTGATAAAGTATTTGCACATCGCAAGAGGTCAGAAGAGATTACAAAAGTTTTCGTGTAATAGGCTACTACATGTCAAGGTTTCTTCTAGAAAGTTATTTTCACAACCACCAACTCAAGCGTCAGCTTTGATCAAACTGGGCAATTACCTCAGCAGTTGATAACAACATAGATGCTACGATCTGTTCATTAGTTGGGAGTTTGTAATTAACCCTTGCAATCCATCATTCAGTCGGAGTTGTACGGGGTTGGAATTCGGTCATTCAGCGTATCGTATGAGACTACTACTGGTCACCTGCCAGCACCAGACTACCTTATTGGCGGTTGGGCTACCAACTGGCATTTATTATTGACTTAAAACGCATTGCAGTTTTTTTTACAGTCTGAGTTTGATTGAGCCTATGGCATGCAAATGAATACAAGTTTCACGCCGTATCTCCGTTTCAAGGCAGAGTAGGGGTAAGCAACAACCATAACAATACCAACAGCATTCAACAAACCGTGCTTGCGATAGTCGTAACGTTTTGTCCCATTCTGTTGATGAGGAGAGGAGAGTTAGCAGTGCTATAGACGAACTTGGATTCAAATGCAACTCTGGTGTCATTCTGCAAAAAAAAATAATGAGGTTAGTTTAACCTGAAAGAAGAAACCGCTGTAAAGCATTTGAGTTCTGCTTGCATCAAGATTGCCTATTCTGGTCCGTAATGTCGTTTGCGGAAGAGTATTGCAATCTTTGTCAAATTCAAACTTTTTGTTTTCGATTTTTTTAAATAAACGAAACAATTGAAGCCAGCTTCAGCTACGAACAAAAGATAATGATTTGAAATCGCATCAGCTACCGGCATACATATTTTTCAAGGCTAAGCAGTAAGATAATTTTAGAAATTATTGATTGCATTATTTTGTTTGTTGTTAGTGAAGAGAATTTCGTTATTCCGCTAAACAATATTGGGTTTTTAAACTTTGGCAATGACCTACTTTTTATGACTCGTTTTTTTGTCTCATAAATAAATAAATGTTTACCTATGAAGAAGATATATGCCCATCCATTTTGAAAACTACTGGTTAATTGAAAAAATCTCACCATCCTGCCTGAAGATGTACAATTACCACCACGTAGATTTGTTGAAGCTCACACAAGTTTTTACTTTAGGCAGAAATAGTCGGAATTGACAGCTTGATTTGTTTATTATGCAACACTTTAGATATATCGTTTACAAGCGCAGTCAAAAATACAACAAACAAAGAAAATTAATTTACGCTTCACTGTCAAGACTGTTCAACACCATGCTCCCTTTGAACAAATACTTCAGGCCTACATTGAAGCTTTGCTGTCCTCAATTATGCCGGCCTATATCAAAATAACGTCACATATCACCAAACCAGCAACATCGGAAGCCAGCAGGGTTGGAGATTACGTTCGAATTAGACTTAAGGCTAAGCAAACCGCCACTCTTGCTCGATTCGAGATTTGATTTTGACTTACAATTTTAAAAGTTTTCCTTGAACTATCACGTAGTGGACTACATCTCTTGGAATTGTATCCACAAGTTTAGGACCAAAGAATTATTTTTGCCATTTCTAGCTCTACCCAGATCAAACACTGGCAGTGGTGTTGTTGAACCAGCTCCATGTAATTCTTTCCAAGACCATCAGAACTTTTAATCCAGTTGGCACTTGATGTACGCGACAAGGTTATGTGGTCTGCGGTCTGCTCGATCTTGTCACAATAGCTAATCGGTAAAGGAAAAAAAAAACATTTGGGTATACAAGACAGAAACCGTCCACAACCACTCCTGAGATGATTGAGTCGAACTCAAGTAAGTATGCGGAGATTTAATGCTAAGGGCTGAGGATCAGGTCTTGGAATAAAAACACGTGATTTCAATAAGCTTTCGAAGCATTCCAACCTCCATTAAAAGTCTGTCCAAGAAGCCGAACAGACATCAAAAGCAGAGCTGATATTCGGTAATTTGCACTCAGCGTTCACAAATGAACGTTTAGATTTTAATCTCTCTTCCGATACATCAGATAGTCTGATGAACTTACCATACAGTAAGTGGTCAGGCTCGTTGAGCCTCGATTTGCCGGGGAGAAAATAGCTCTTTAGCGGTGAAGTCCGCAAGGTGGATGCTACAAAAGTAGATTTATTGTCCGTTGATGTAAAGCGAAAGCATCCAGAGACAATGCACAATGCGTCATTAATTACCAATTCGATGAGACAGGTATGTGTGCTACGACACCGGACGCGTGGGCAGTATTCAGCCGTGAAGTAGATAAAGAAGAGATTTTTGCATTAGTTCTCCAACCAGAGCCCGCAAGTCACCCCAGCAGTGCATTAGCTTCTTTCCGCAATGCCTTAAGGTGTCGGCAAAATGAGAATTTGCCGTTCAACTTTACATCAAGTTAGTTTGAGCAAGGACTGAGCGGTAGAGAGTTACCCCTCATTTTGACTTTGAGCTTACATTTGGTCTCTCAGTTATTCGAGTAAAATGCCACCGTTATTGTTTTTGTTTTGCCGCGCTTCAACTTTCTTTTTTTCTGGAGGTGCGCTCAGAGTATAGGGATGTCTCAAAAACCTGCCAAGTTCCATCTGACCGCATTAATGCCAGGTCATCAACGTAGGCATATTTGCAAAAAGTTAAGACCAGTAACGGCAGCAGTTCACAGTTGGCTATAGATTTTTGTTTGTTTTTTGTACCGTTTTGTACATATTTTACCGTTTTCTTTTTGCTCACAAGCGATTTTGTAGGAAAATTTTTATCCGCTTATATATTTGTTTGGTTTTACACAGTATAACTGTTGTGTAAACATCAGGTTTTTTGCAAAGTATGTACAAAAACAATGTTGTATATTTTGTTGGCAAAAATTTGCAAGCTTTAGGCTTGTACTTTGTGGACAAAACCGAATGTTCGAACAGCTACACATACTGTAAAGCATTATATAAATACCGAAGCGGATGAAAATTTTTGAATAATAGTATATGAGAGCAAAAAAAGTAAAAAACATGACAAAAACTTGCAAAACTGCATACTGTGTACAGCCGTGCTAAGTCGTGAATGCAGACGTTAAACAAGAAGTTAACGAATCCTGGTGAGACGCCGTTTTTAAGTCGCCTCAGCCAGATTTGTGAATTGTCCCCAGGGAAAAAGGTGGAACTTTTGTTATGGATGAGGTCCTTGATCTTACAAACCATGTACTTGTCTGGCAGAACGGTAGTCACTTACAGATAAGGCCAAAGCGGCGTGCTATGAGCAGCCGTATGGTTGACCAATACGACTTCGGCTGTTTTATTTGCTGAGAAGTTATCTTGTATACGCTAGATAAGCGTATGCGTTACCCTGCTAAGTAAGTAGGTAACTTGATTTTCGGTTGATTTCGCGTCGAATCTCTAGAGTGGAGTAATCCAACAATTGATTCGACCCAGGCGTAGATGTGTCTTTCAAGAATTTTGCTGGAAACGCAAAGCAAAAATATGGGATGATAGCTGTTACGGTCTTAAATAGGCTTTAATAAATTAAGAATTGCGACTGCAAGCTCGCCTCCAGGTGTTGGGAATTTTAAGTTGGCGCAAGCAGGAAGGGAAAAAGATGCACAGCCGAGATTTTAGAAGTGCACAGGTAGGAGAATTAACTGTGAGCAAATGGAATCCAGACAAGGTGATTTCTCTGGTTTTGGATGTTGGAGAACATCAACAAATTTTTTTGCAATTTAGTCCCCAGAGATTGTTACCGAATTTGATGTTGGTGCTCTTTAAAGGTCAAAGACTTTATTCACAACGAGTTTAGAAGGCTCAGGATCAGTTGGCTGTGATTTCCTATGTTTATTTAGTTGGTAATTGCGTTAGCCGAAGTGTGACACTGACGAAGCAACTGTCTTGATCTGCAAGTCAGGCTGTTCAGGATGCACTATGTTATGCGAGCAGCATGAAAAGAGTGTGAAAGATAGCATGAAAAAAAGCATAAAAAGGCGATAGAATGACAGCTGCTTGCCGTCGATCTTTTCCTCTTTTGACAGCTCTATTTAGCAGGGGTGTTTCCGTTCTGTGGAAGTCGAAGCTTTAGAAGGTCGGGGAAACGATTGGTCAAGGCTTTCACACTTTCCGTCTAAACAAGATCTATGGTTGGCGAGCCTGTGAATGATGTTTTAGCTGCTTTCTTGATGTCATCGCAGAAGCTCTGATATGCTTCATTCACCCTGGATAATCTAGGAAATAATAAATTCTTTGCGAGTTTGTTTTCTAGCGCTTAATAGCAACTCCAGTTGGTCTTTCGAAAGTTCCATCGCTTAACGGCGTTGCTGGGAATAGGCAGAGCAAGCGTAGGTGGAGTGACAAGCAAAGGTAGATGTTGCAACCTAGGATATTCTTTGAAGCCCATCAGTCAGGTAAGCGGAATGCAGAGCCAGCACTTGCAAAACCCATGTCCGGCTTTGTGCCAGTGTTTCAGCAATAACAAAAGAAACCAACTGCATTCTTTGAATTATGAAGGCAAGATTGTTGCTGTCTGCCAATGCTGCAAGATATTTTCCATGAGCAATGTTTACTTTACAACTTCAGTCAACATTTCAGCAATCAAAATCACCAGCCTAAAGACAGTGTGTGCGAATAAATAAATACAGTACTTTAGCAGTCGTGTTGGTGGAGATTTGCTGACATTGACCACTTTATAGCTGCCAATATTACGCAGAGCGGCTGAGTTTCAGACTCATCCGGAAACTACCTGATGAGGATTCATTTTAACCGCAAGTAAACAAACGCAGCAAGTTCATGCTTTCCGGTGAACATGGATCCAGTGAGTGTAGAGTTGGGAAAAACTTGCTTGTCTGCGCAGTTTCAGTGGGTTTCGTGAGGCACGATGACGAGGGCCTCATGTTGCGAAGAAAAATAGTAAAAACATTTATCCTGCGGGATGTGATGCCTTCAATATTCGGCTGCAAAATGGTTTGCCGTCGATGCCTTGAAAATGACACTTGCTGGGTGATAGAAGCATCACTGCTGCACCCTGATAAAGACGTTTTCCGCAACCGCTGACCATTGGTCCGATACTCTTTTTTTCACAGCAGATGGTAGTTCAGTGAAACAGTACTTTGTTACTTTTAATGAATACAGAAAATACGCCGCTGCTGTCCTCCTTGAGGGCAGGATGTTGTAAGCTCCCTCAAAAGACAAAAAAGCGCTATATCAGTCGCTTACTTGAAGATTCAAACTTGAGCTCCATAAACGAAAGGATAAACGGAAATCAACAACCTCATCTTCTTCCAAGTTAGTGACGTTGCACATCAAAGTTAGACACGTGGCAGTAGCATTTTCCGTGTCCGAACAGTTCTAAACAATTTTTTATATAAATAAATATCTGATAAATTTGTGTGAACATAATATACAACAGGCTTTCCAGCAAACTCTTTTAACTGTAAGCAATATTCTCAGCTCTCTTGCGCAACAATAAATTAGTGAGGAGCTAGACTTTTGACACGGTACTGAGAGGAGCTCGTCTCTGCCGCAATCACTACAGTAGTAGGCGCGCAGCTGAACTACTAGGCGGGAGCTCGCCACTATCGCAACAGAGAACAAAATCACTTAGTTAACAAAAGATACTGATGCAAGTTTTCACTTGTGGGCAATGCGACTTAAGACAATGCTTTACTTACGTATGTAACGTTCTGTCCGATGACTTTCGGATTTGCGTATAGCGTTACATTGGGTCCATTAGTGTCGTTTGGTGTCGCATATCTTTCGAGCAAGTTGTACGGATTAACTTTGGATCTGTCGCATGAACATTTCGCACTACCCTGTAATATATCATGAAATCCAACCAGTTAAACAATTTATTAGGATAATAATCGAATTTCATCCCAATTTGGTGCTACGGTTGGCTGTTTACTTAAGATATCCATATAAAAATAATTTTTTCGGTCTGTTACGATCAATGGCCAAACAAAACATGAAGTACGTAACGCAAAATGATATTGCCTCTAGATGGCACCAAATAGCCTACCTCAGACGAGCAAGATTCAGAGATCAGGTAAAGGAGGTGGAACCTGTCGTCATCAATCATTGCGTAAGGGAAAGTGAAGTGGATGGTGGAATAGGGAATGATGGAGTAACCCAGGCCTCTGATCTACAAAACAAAAATTGCTGGATTCGTTTATTTATTAAGTAGTGATTACCATTGATGTAAAATATTCCTTGACCAGTCAAATAAATCATCAAGCCAAACCAGAGATTTAGACTTTCCCAGATTTAAACGTTACCTTGCCAAAAATCTGGGTCACACTCCAGAGTAGCTAAGGCGGATCGTGGGTTCAAATCTCACACGTTGTGCATTTTGATGCTGCATTATAGTTCGTGGTGTAACCAGGGAGAGTCAAGAGGAGTGAGATCCTCTTTTTTCACGACGTTGCATTGTCTCAAAAGTTGAAAACACTATTTTTAAAGCATTGCATTAGGTTCGATTTCCTCTCTTAGAAAATCCGGGCTTAGGTCTTGCTAATGGCGACTGCGTACATGGCATCAGGCTAATATCATTGTCAAACATTCTTGGCTCTTCGTGCCTTTCTCTTTTCATTGAGTACACATGGTTCATTATTCCGTCATTGAGGAGATATCATTGCGTACCTCGTATCGCATTTGAATACTGGCTGAATTTCCACCGATATTTCTGACTGAATAAATCGTTTCATTCTCGTTGGTAAAGTTAAACGGAATGGTCGTTTCAAGACTTCGCCTGAAAAATGCGTTATGACGTCACTGCACCGTTTCGTTATTCATTCTTACGTCACAAACAATACTAACTGTGACACGGAAGCGTCTGCTCTGTATCTTACAGGAACACTGCGAAACCATTGGTTGTTGTCCTTTTTGACGTCATCAGCTACACTATTGTCTCTGCCAAAGTAAAATGTGACATAAAATACAAAAATATTGTGACGTTTGATTGGTGGCGCTCTCTCGCACTCACGTGACTTATATACGACAGTCTTTCATCGCAGTAAGTTGTTTCTTGCATTAAAGTGGTATCGCATTTAAGTATTTGGTCACAAAAATTAACAATACGATTTGCTGTAGCCTATTCTGTGATTATAGCAGTCACAGAAAGAACTGTCAAGCGATCTACGACCTGTTTCAAACAAAGCAAGGCTTCCATTCACGTTTTGACCAAGTTAGGGGTTATAAGAGGTAGTTTAAGTTGGCCCAATTATTATTTCTATTGATACAGCAATACCACACGCAAGTTTCACTGGCTGGTCGACATCTGTGCAGCATAAAGGCACCTTGTCAACATGACTGCTAACTCTGAAACAGGTTTGAACACAACGCTGTTCTGTTTACAATAACAGTAAAGATTGCCTTTAAGCGGATGGCAAAGAAAGAGACGTTAATTTATCAAAGTCGGACGAAGATTCTGCTTACTTGGTGTGCACGTGCACTGAGACGTTGATGTTTGACAATGAGCCACTGATTCGTAAGTTACTTGATGAAAGATTAAATTCAAAGTAGCACTGAAAAAGAAATGAATAACTAGTTTTGGTACACATGTAATGTGTATGTCTATCACTCACCCACTGCCCAGTCTGCATAATACTTCCAAACGCCACACTATGTGTGTATTCGAGGACTTTTGATCTTTTTCCTTCGGGAGGGTCTCCATTGTTTCCTGTGTCTCGCACGCACTGGCTGAAGTCGGGGTTTGAACTCTGGATGTTTCCAAGCTAAACACGTGACTTTGTAAAATTTATATTCTTTGCAATCATGCAGAATAACTTGCGCTCAAACACGCTTTGTTGCAGATGTTATACTAGCTTGGAGCAGTTTTACGTAAAGCGCTGCAACAAGCAGCACTGTAAAAGTGACTGTAACTTACTTTCATAGAAACGAGAAAACCTGACTGATTTTGACCTCGTGGCTGCCGATTGCGCCGAGCTGTTTGCCCGTAAGGGTAATAATTATTTTGATGAGGATAATTGAAGCTCTATTAAAAAGCTTTATTGTGTTTTCAAAAAAAGCGATGCAAATCAAGATGAAATCGGGATTTAGAGTGTAAAAAAGCTTGTTATGTCTGAGTGCTCGTGCCTACCGCCTTGTGGCAGGCAGTTTAAAGTTGAATATAATTCTTTCGTCAGATAATGTGTGTGAAGCTATAAAAGCGCAATTCAATGTCAAGCTTCAACAGCTCTAGGCACTATCTGTCTCAGCCCCAGGTAATTTTTAAGGTGTGCTTTTTGATTTGCATAAAGCAAAGATGATTGGAAAAAGTGAAACCCTCAGCATTTTATACTCTTTCCTATTGGCAGAAAACTGGCTCCCAACATATTTTTTTGCAACAAATCATTGTTCTTACGTTAATCCAGTTGATCTGGCTATCGTACGTCACAGTGAGTCTAACGTCAAAAGCGTTTTCGCCATCGTTCGTGAAATTGACTCGCACTATTATCGGAGAGTTTTCAGTTTCTTGAGAGATCACTAAAATTTTCCCCCCTTCCGTGATATCGATTTCCTGTCCGTTCCTGAAATACAGCAAGACATATGTAGGAGAAGCAGAGAGGTACATTTTCAACTGTGCACTCCTATATGGCATTGCATGTTAAGTAGAATTACTGTCACAAAATAAATAATTATTGTGACGCAAATATATTTATGCATTATGACGCCATAGATATGAAAAAATATTGCATGCTTACTTGTTGAGATAAAAAGCTGGCAGTGTCATCGTACTTTTCACATTGAGGTCATATTCGCATTGCCCGTCGGGGCCAGAGCAGTTTCTGGCGAACTTGGTTTCAGCTGACAGTTTATTTGAAATTGACCTGTAGAGGAAACATCGCTTGAAAATAACCACTTATTTTTACGGTTCTGTGGCTGGTCTTTGCAGCAAGGAAAGCCATTTTTCTTGTACCCAAAAGAATTTGTGTTTACACGAGCTTCGGGCTTGCCAGTATTGGTGGCACAGTGCATTTCTACAACAAGCTCTGTGACCGGGCTTGAAAATTTCCCCAAAGGGTTGAAAAACACAAACGACAATAAAATGCATCTGCGGAGATCGAAATCAAGACCTCTTGCGTCATCATGTTAAACTACGTTAACAAATATAAACCAAATGAGAAACAAAGTTGGCAAAACCATGAGGTTACGTTCGAACTTACGGATCTTGTATTGACGACAGAGTTTTACTTGAATGACTCTCAGTCAACTGGTACGAAAGGTTGGCGGCGATTTTTGTCGAGTAATCCAAAATTTTTTGCTGAAATTAATTAAATAATCATCAACTCATGATTATTGTCGTTACCAAGGTGGTTGAAGTGTAAAAGGATCTAGTCAAAAGCTTTGACCAATTGAAAACTGAGCAATCAGCTGAAGATCACCAGTGACCGTATCTACATCTTTTAGATAATTAAATACAGAATAAAGTTCCTTTTGAATAAGGAAGTGATGATGACTGTTACATATTTGAAATATATTTTCCGTTAATAAAAGCTAAGGCTGAACGATTGCCTGTATTTAATTGTCTAGAAAACAACTCATGATCAGATACAATAATATTAAGTTTACAATGACTATGATAGGTCAAGGCAAGGAGGAGAAAAAACTTTCAGAACTAGGTAGTGGGGATTGCCCGGATTTTGGAGCTTCACCATTGGCTGCGACACGCTTTTATCTCAAAAAAGAGGGCAGGATGCAACAAAAATTGTCACAAAAGAGCAATACTTGGGATGATTTTAAAATAATTTATTTTCTAAGCACCTTCACGGTGATGTTGTAACTCCAGCAATCCTGCGTATTCCTCTTCAACGTTCTATTTCCAGTCCTGGTGTAGCTTCCAACCGACGTTTTGTCGCCTTTGGAAAATTCAACGCGTTTGTTCTGCGTTCCGGTCACCAAACTGTCTAGCACAATCTTGTAAGAAATAGCTGAAATTAAGAATCATTTTATCGGTCACTTTATCGGAATTCAATTACGCGCTGTAATAATTAAAACTTAATGCAAAAATGCTTTTACTCAATCAAACTTTAACGTTATGAGCTTAAATTCTGAAGTTGGTATGTTGTGTTCACTCAATGTCTGTTAGAACAAAGGGCAAGAATCACCCAAGTACACATCCAGTCCCATACACATCCAGTCCCATGCACATCCAGTCCCATACACATCCAGTCCCATACACATCCAGTCCCATATCACAAACACAATTCAGCTAGCAGAAACATGCTGACTGGTTATCATGATTGGTTTTTGATCAGTTTTGCATCTGCTTTGTATCAATCATAGATACCCACTGGTAGTCCCACCACCACCAAAAAGGCGGACCGCCATTGGTGGGTACTCGATAGCCGCCGCTCACGACATGCTAGGTGACCAACTTCAACGTTACAACCGATGAAGTAGGGCAACCTATGATGACAAACAATGAATTATTCTTACGTATGGACTCTTCTATTCCTAGACCGGACGCATCCACACATGCAGTAAGCGTGAGGCAATTTCTCTCGGGAATCTTGAAACATTGGAACACGTCGATGCTGGAGAGCGAGAACGAGAGACTTCCCACAAATGTGACAACAGGTCGAGAACTGCCAAGGAAATTATGACGTCATAAATGTAAAGTTTGAAAGTTAATAACAAGTCTGCGCTCGGCTAAAAGCACGATGCAAACCCACAAGTGCGACGCAGCTAAATACCGGCGCGATGGTGTAGTGGTTGGAGCGTCCGCTTCGCAGTGGATAGACCTGGAGTTCATTCCCCCGTTGAGTCATGTCAAAAGACTTTAAAAAATGGTATTTACAGCTTTCCTGTTTGGCGCTCAGCACAAAAAAGGGATGGTGTGTAGAACAAGCCGGCAAGCTTGCTTGTTGTGTCGTTGGGCAAGGCACTTAACGGGATGCCTCCATCTTTATGTGGCAGACAGGTGCGTACTCGTACTTCACCGGGTTGCAATTATGAAGCTGCTCACCCAGCATGTCGTCAGAGGCGACTCTTGGGTACTTCCTAGTGGCAGTCCGCTTTGCTGGTGGTAGGGTTTCCAGTCATTCATGACTGGTTCGAAATGGCTGCCTCCTTTCTCCTAGCCTAATTCAATTAGATTGACGGCGTAAACTTGGATTGTCGTTCATGCCGTACCTCCATCCCGAGGAAGAGGAGGGGTAACCATAACAACAACAACAACAACAGCAACAACCACAATATGTAGCTAAGGTTTCAGTTTTTCTGTATATCTGGGAAAGACATTTTAAGGAACCGCTTGTTTTTGTTACAAACTCTACAAACATTCTTTACTTGCTTGTTGCAATGTTTAATACAGAAATGCACTGTGACTGCATTATTGGTAATTACGGAACTGGTCTGATCACAACTTTGTTCCAAGAACAACTGTAAAAATGTTTGGAAAAAACATATTAACCTTGAAACTGAACTGCCGCTTTGAATTTACGCTAAGTTGTAACATGGGTTTTTAAAATTGTTTTCTATTTTGCGATAGCATCAGGATCTTACCGAAAAATAACCACGGCATCACTTTTTGGGGCTCCCACGGCCACATCTGGGTACCCGTTTCCATCAAGATCCTGCCCACCTTGAAGCGAAAGTCCGAAGTAGAGTAGGTTTTTGTTTGGAAGCTCGGCAGCTTTGATGACCTGAGACGATAATTAAGTATGGATCTGTGTTCCATTGAATCAACTAAGAATTAAACTCTCGAAGCTCGCCGCCAAAAAGCCCGAGTTGTCATCGCGAGATGGTGTGTTTATAGCTCGCGTGATTGTACGTTGTTGTGTCTTTGGAAAAGGCATTTGACGGAAACATCTGCTGCTTGGTTGTAGTGTTTGTAGTAGACATGGTATGTGTTGGTAACATTGCTAACTCCGAAGCAGGTTTAAACGCAAGTATCCGTATTGTTTTTAAGGATTATCCGTGTTCGGATGATGAAGGTACTCAATCTACCACACCTCAGTATTCACGACTCGACAACTATGTAATTACCTGTTTAGGGTTTGGATTCACTCCGGAAGCGCTACCGTGGAACACATAGACAGCCCCTTTGGTGTCATCGGCATAAGGGGCGCCAATTATGATGTCATTATAACCATCGTTGTTGAGATCGCCCGCTGACGCCATCGCTGAACCAAACCGCCCGCCTGCGGCGTTTCCAGTCAACGTTGTTGGTTGGTAAGAATCACCGGCCTTTACAAAACAATAATGTTATTATGACGAAACCATAGGCGCTCGATTTTTTTAATTGAACCTTAACGTTGTTAAGATTGCCTCGAGTGACATCGAGGTTTACATTATTCTGCGCCATCGCAGCAAGTGATGCCAAAACTCAAGGAACTATTAAGTTGTAAGAACACCAAAACATTTTTTAACAACAATGCTTGCAAGTGATATGGAAAGTAACGTAAGAATGTTGACCTCATAAATTTTGTTGAAAAAGAAACTTTAGGGTGTTGCGTCCCACGAGGTGAAGGTTTGACCTTGACCTCTGACCTCGTCGTTTCGCCAACTAAAGTGTAAACCAAAAAGTTTCCGCCTATAACTCACCCAGATTTTGGGGTTGTTATTTTTGTTATTCGAGAGGTAGACGTAAACCCTCCCATCGTCGTAGTTAGTCCCTATAAAAAGTGGGGCTGCTACCATGAGGTCATCGACATCGTCGCCATTTACATCTAGAGAGAGTAGTGCTCCACCAAAGTAACTGCCTAGTTGGACGTATTTCTCCGAGTATATGGTGAACGCGTTCGTAAAATTAGCGTTGTTGGGTTGTGGAAGATACACGACCACCTGAAAAAAGATGAATCAACTGCATGCATGTATGATGTCAGGAGATGACGCAAAAGATCATGAGCCAGCACGTGATCGACGACGTAACCATAGCTTTTTCGTCTAACTTTTTGAAAATTTTATAGTTTTTGATTTGTATGGTGGAAAGACTGAACACAGATATAATGCTTCTAATTTTTGACCACAAAGCGACGACGTAAATCAATGACATATACAGGAGATGAGATCAATCCTCAGTTGAGTCCCGCACGGTAAATTTGGAAAAAGTGATTTACGGCAATTTTTTCGGCTTATGATAGAAATACACTATGCCAGCACTGCTAGTAACTCCGAAGCAAGTTTGAACCCAAGTTTTTCTATAAATAACTGACATCTGTAACGTTTTTTAGACAACAAGGTATAAAAATGTGAAACTCTTTCTGCTACCTTGAATATCGTAAAATTACTTCTCAGTCTTTCAAATTCTTCTTTCGTCTTATATTTAATGTTTAAATAAGTTGTCATCATTTATCATGTATCTCACAAGTGATGAAAAGGATATTTTCATAGGTTAATGGATGGAAATTTTATAGATAAACTGAATCAACTGATTGAGGTAAGAAAAGCAAACAAACGTGAATTAGTAAAAATAAAACAAAAGACTGCTTATTACGTCATAAGAACCGTTTTAAAAGTAATCTATTGATGTTTTAGCTTCTCAAAAGAATTTCGATTGCTAAGCTTCATATTGCTGCGCAAAATTATATCTTGTGGTCTTCCGACCCCTCAACTTACCGCCCCTTCCAATTTGTATCTCGGTGCTCCAATAGCAACGTATTCATTAGTATTTCCCCCTCTGTAAAAACCACTTGACAAAGCGTAACCTAAATAAAATTATGATTTCAGAAACTTAAAAAATTTGGCTCTCTGACCCGAAGGTATGAAACTTTAACGGCATGAAAAATGCCCGAAATGACGCGAGATAAAGCACTGCTTTGTTCCGCAGTAATACGTCATTATGCGCTTTTGTCGTCTTAATTAGCATATGCTTATACAAAATAAAGTTTAACTAATTTATAAAACGCTTTTTTAATAATCGCTTCTTAAAAATAACCCAAATACTATATAACTTTCTCAAAATGGCACAGTAGGCAACTGTGACGTCTAAATGCGCAGCTATTTCTCACCTAAGTACGATTCTTTCGTGGAGTTGACCAGCACTTGCTGAACTTGTGCGAAATCAGGAATGTCCGGAGTGTCGTCTGTTGAACTGTCGTACTTCACTATCGTACCACTCCAGTCCCAGGCACCGACAGCTCCGAGGTAGAGGCCCCCAGTCTACACAACAATAGAAATCAATTAGCACTGCTCTTCAAAGTTTAACGAGAACAAAATAAATCGATTTCATGTAAAGTGTACTGCATGCAAAAGTAATAACAATAACACATACAACAGAAAGTGCCGTTTGTACCGCTTTCCCCTACCTAATAATTCATCACACTTTTGCCTGATTTTATTTATTAGCGCGTTCATAAAAACACGAAACAGTTAGACCTATCAATGCAAAATTATATATCATAGATAAACACTGGCGGAGAATCCACCAGGCGTGGCTGGTTACCTGAGCTCAGTCCTCTTCTTTTGTATATCACTCTGAAACATAGAACTACATTCGACGAAAAACATGCGACACCAAAAAATGAAAATATTTATTCAAATTACTCACTTTTTCGAAAAATAATGTCTTGCTACAGAGAGGTTCAAACTTACACAACTCATTGTCAATAGTTTACGTTTCTAAAAATAAAACAATTTGTTCAATCAGCTCTGTTTGTTAAAGACAAAATGTCCATTTTTTGAGTTAAAATTAACCACACACGACTAGCTTGATCACGAACTGAACAATCTTGAGCCAAAATCTCAAGTTTTGGCAGCATCACATTATTTCTGCATCTAGCATGCTCTTTTCGAACGAACAACAAACGTTTCTTTATAACCTGCTGCTCTGCTATCATCAAAGTGGACGTGACATCACTTCCTCATCGTCATCAGCCATCTTTTAGTTGAAATATCACAGTAAAGTAACAAACTCTAACCACCTGGTCATTTCGTCTGCCATTTTAGATAATCTTTTAATTTTTTCCTTTCTATTCTTAATATCATCCGTAAGGTTACAAGGTAATTACGAAATATTTCGTACATCCCCTGTGTCTTGCATGCATTTGGCATAAACAGTAGATTACGTAGAAAACTTTTGACATCACAAAGATTTAATTTGAAACCTACAAAACTAGTGACCCGAAATTTTAATTTTTTGTATCTTCAACAAGCAAAAATGTTTGATATGTTCAGAAGTGTCATCTGCTGATTCTCGCATTGCTGAATGAAAGAATGGCGTCGAAATTTGAAAACTTTTTGATCTCTGCGTATTTTCCAGATTTCTCAGCTCATTCCTCCGCAAAGTAAAGGCGCGTAATGGGAACAAATCGGGAGGAGCGAAGTTATATTCATTGCTTGCCCAAGTAACGTGATTGCATATTAGCACCAATAACAATCTTAAATTTTGGAGAAAGGGGGGATGGTCTTTCAACTTTGTTTGATAGCGTCACCAAGTAGGCTACCGATATGAGCACTACGTTGTTCAATTACAAAATTTTTGTTCTCCCGATTTAAAGCTATACAAGGCTTTTAATTATAAATTTCATTAAAAGGGAGTTCTTCTTTCAGCTGTCGATAAAACAACGCTCGTTTTTCACCTTCTTTCGCTCATCAAAAATTTGAATTTTAAATGAAACTTGTTGAAAGTTTTTAAAATTGTTTCGCCAAAAGTGGTTATTGGTGGCCAATGTGCGATGAGTGCGCCAAGAAAAACTTGATGTTGAGTAGGTCAAGCAAAACATCTTCATTGATAAAATTTTTAATAAAACAGCATAACATTAGCAGTTGCTATATTTTGTCAGTTGAACACACATAATATTTCCTGCAAAACAGCTTTGAATAAAGCTTTAGGGAACAGATTTATAGCACGAATTAAAAAACGGACTAGCACTCAAGAGTGCTATGAATTCATTCCCGAAAACTTTAGTCAAAGATGTTTTGAAATTTTGCACTACCATATCACTGTTTAAATTAGCCTTTGCGTATGCTCGGTTTACCAAACAAAACAAAAAGCTAACCTGATGTGGACACGCTTTTGTCTTCTGCCTGGTCGCATGTCAACTGAGCAACTGGCAACTGTAACTACTCGCTATGTTTGCAACAATTTCCGCTTGAGATGGTTCAGCAAACAAGGAAGCACGAAGCTCTATGAAGTCACAGCACGAACTAGGCTTCGCAAAAACTTACCAAGAAATCTACGGTAACTTAACAATAACCGATTTACCTCATAATTGACGTGTTACTCGCATCATTTCGTCGTCATAACCGCCAATTGTGAAAGTTATATAAGTTTAAATTAGGTCAAAAATTCAAGTTAAGCACAATGCTGAGATTGGAGAACTCGAGTTGCCCAACAAGGTCCCGCAGTTTCAATGCACTCCATACTGGGATGAACTTAGATTAATTTGGCTGAGTATGGGCGTGGTTGGAAAGCAGCGGTAGCTTTTCTTTGAATGAGAAACTAAAACCAAAATTAGTTTCTCGTTGACAACAAAACTAAATTGACATTATGACAGACGCTATTAACACTGTGACGACATTTTACGTCTCAACAGAGTATTTTCCCTGAAAGTTGGTCTACGATACCATAACCTATAGGAAAACTACGTACAGTAAAATACATGTCCATTTGCTATGAGGCAAAGTTGCTCAGACAAGCCATCTTGTTTAGGATTTCGATTGCTGTTTTTTTACTTTTACTTTTTGAACTCTCAAGTCGAAAAATTTCAGGTTCATGTATCGGCTAAATGGCAAACATAATTTTTTCCTTTGCTTGAAATTAATTGTTATTTATGTGGCAAGGAGATTAGTTTGAGAGACATCAGGAGAGATAATGCCCGGCCGGTTGGTGGCGCTGCTTGAATAGTGTTCCGCGTACCTAGAATCGGACTTGAAAATTGTTACTCCTAAGTTTTAAATAGTGTTACTATAGCAATAATTAGAGTCTGCTTACTAGAAATAGTAAAGACGTTTTTCGGAAGTCCAGCTGCAAAAGGATTAAAGGTTTGACTGTTTAAAGGTCTAATTTATATGTTGCTCAAATACTTTACTTTATGCTGACATATCATTCCTAAAAATGTATTCATCTAGGAACCCCTACTCATATGACTTCATACAGCTCAGCATTTTTTTGTAAATCGAAAAAGCTATTTCAACATCATGATGGTAAGCTCAAATATTTTGATGCAAAGTAGCAATTCTTGAATTTTATTTCATTTCCTAGAAAAATATCTGAATTTTTTCGAAGATTATGTGGAATTTCCAAATTGTAGCCAAGGTTTAATTTGTCATATTGCGCAAGTGTTGGGATTTTAAAATTCATGACGTTTGGCATCATGCCATTATGAAAGCTTCACAACGCAAAAAGCTTCATTTTTAGTCTTCATGCTTTGATGCAAGCTTTACTTTTCTTTTGATAAAAACGTGCTCTTCTCATCCCAGAGATTTGGAAAAATTAGAATACGTTTAATTTTTTATATTTTGTATTTACCACTAAACGTTTTTGGTTTGGCACCAGACTTTCATCAAAAAAAACAATGACAGATTCTGACAAGGGCTATGCAATAAACCGAAGACATTTGATTTCAAAATAAATTCTTTCATGTATTGATTTGATGTAAATTTTTTCTGTTGTAAAACCCAATGCGACTGCCTGAACTTGCGGCTGAAAAACTTGAATTCGGTTGGAAAAATTGATTTGAAACTAAAATTGGCAACGTGGTTGAATGCGTTGAGGCGCCCTCTATGGTGACGATGATCGCAGGTTAAAACCTCACAGTAGCCACAGTGTTACAGACTCGGGGAAGGTACTATACGGCAATTTTACCTATTTGGTTGCGGTGCTTGTGGTAGAAGTATCTGTACCAGCAGCGCCGGTTGCCCTGAAGCGGCCCCGAACACAGCGGTGTTTAAGCACAACCAACAATAACTTGTTCTTGACCGTAGGACAAAAGCATATCACGAAAAACAGCCTAACTGGAAAGTTAGTCTACTTGATGCGAAGTTTATTTGATGCGAATACCATACGCTATATAGGGGTGAAATTTCACGTGGGTAGACTGCTCTCTGCAATGGGTGAAAATAAGATTATTCAAAAAGATCGTTTGCCAATCCAAGTTCAATGGAAAACAGATGGTTAGCGCCACTCCAGGGCAGCTTTTAATCTTTCATACAATAGAAGAATACAATACATCGTCGTTATTATGCTTTTGCATAAGTCTGCTCCGTAAGAATGATTCTCAGAACAAAACGAATGCATTAAAACTTATTTATAAGCTTCTAATTTAAGCTTCTAACTTGTAATAGCTTCCTAAGCAACTGAGCCTGTCTTTTGTGCATTACGTAGTCTATAGATTTGTATTGTACGCAATATGATAATGATTTCCGCTGCAGATTGTACAGTAACCATTTCTGCAACCTTTGGACAAGTAGCTGTATTAAAAGACCATCAACAGTGCCAGCAGAAAAAACCGCTAACTGCCCTCGCCACACTGTGAATGCCTGGTGTTTAACTTACAGCATTCGTCAGAAAAAACAGTTGAACGGCTGATTGCACTTTTTTGGTTTGACAAACAACGTAAATGATAGTGATTCATTAAAGGATACTTGAATTGGGAAGCGAGAAAAGCTTACAAGGGTTTGCAGAGCCAAAGTGTCATGGTTCCCCCTTAGATTGAAATATTTCGTCAAAATGCGCAATTTGAAGAAATTGATCGCTCGGAACAAAAAAGATTTCACATATTAAGGGGCGAAGGGGAGGGCACCACGAGTTTTTGTTGACATTGTAAAGGGTGGCGCGTTTTAAAAAGTTTAAGAATCCCTCAATTGATCTCTGAGAAAAACGCTAATTTAACGAATGCTATAATTGTTTAGTTCGATGACGCATTCAAGCACCCTATTTAAAAAAAAAAATTACGGAGTTGTTTGAAGGAGTTAAGGTACTCGACGAGTTTCGCGGTACCTTCATGGCACGTTTGGTAACAAATGGGTTTCTGAGCGGTATCCGTGCGACGCAGCAGCTTTTGCTAGGCAGTTGCATCTGCACAAGATATAATCTCAGGCTCTCAGGCGTAGTTTGAAAGCAGGTAAGGATAATCCTATACGAGTTGCTTATGTTTTATGGTTAAGTTGCGACATTAATTACAGTTTTTGTGTCGCTTAGTACTTTGCAATAACATTCCGCTTCAAACGGAATTATGACGTCACACACCTGACCAATATTGGTTGAAATTCCCGCTTGGCAATGAGATAGCTCGTTGTGCTGGTCAGGTGAAGAGTTGCCTGTGATAAAAAAAGTTGGTGATACGGAAAAAGAACTTGCTATACATGGTGGTGCTTGTGCAGCTACAAGTTGGAATCACATTCGATTCTTTGTCAAACGACTGTTACCAGCGCATGTTTCAGCGCCAATTTCCGGGCCTCTCAGCCTTGGTATAAAACAGATGTGACGTCACTCATATCATATTTGGAAGGTGCAAACGAGGTGAATAATATGAGAGCTGCTTTAAGCAAAAAGGTAGTCACGATCTGGCAATGGAAACTTACTTATTAACTCTCTAAAAGCGATTTGCTAGCCCGTTACTGCCGTGATATTGCAAACCTAACAGCTACATTTCATACGTCATAAGCAATCTTGATTGTGCGAACTGCAGACAATGATACTGTTTTGACCTATCAGATCTCTTCAGTGCAGTTGCTACTGATCAGCAAACGCAAAGAAACAATTAATGTTCGAACAGTTAACAACTCCAAAGTAAAGCTGAAAAAAAGTTGGTTCACTTGTTGCCTCATTGAGCAGCAATAAATGACCACAAACACAGTATTTTCAAAAACATGATTTTTGTAGGTATTAGGTTTTGCCATATGACGGCAGATTACCGCTTAGCTCAAAATGCAAAGTGACCTGAGCACAAAACCATATTACGCTTCGATTTTGAAGAAGTTTTTTTAGGAAAAACAGCTGGTGCGAAACTTGTGACGCACACATCAGCCTAGTTTCGGGTCAAATACAAAGATTGAGAATAGGGACTCTCAACATTTTTAAAACTTTGGGTAATGATTCCCTTGCATGCTTTGTGATACCTCGCGGTCGACAATAGAATTGAGGCAAATTTAAAAATTGAGGTAAACTCAAAAATAGTAGTTTAAACGTACTTGTTTGCTGCTGTAAAATGCCGTACCTACCGTATACACTCGCTAAATAGCCGCACTCGCAGACAAGCCGCAGCAGAAATTTCAGCCTAATATCGAGAATCAAGGGTAATTCACAAATAAGCCGCAGGTCAATTGACCTTTTCACCGGTGAAGACCCTGCACGATCAATCAACCACATAATATTGATTTTTACAGGGACATGGGATGAAAGTCAAATTTATTGTTCAAAGCCTAAAAAGTCTTTGATGAATAAAAAGTCTATGGGTAAAAAGTTAATTGCTCCACCATAGCAAAAACACTTATTCATATATTACGGTAACACCTGAACAAAATAGAAGAGAGAAGTTTTGATGTTGAGTAGAGAAGAGATATCGCGAAAGAAAAAGAATCTGTTCTATTGTTATAAGAATCTTATATTTATGAGAATCTATGCATAATATAAAAATTCTATGCAATATATATGAATATTATAAGAATCTATGCATAAAAAAACTTATCTGTGTCAAGCATACTTGTCTGTACGATTTTTTCCCGCGAGTTTATGTCGACTTTTGACAGAGACATGATAGCGTCTTATTTTCGCCCATTGCCAAATGGCATTTGTGGTTCGACTGGATAACTCAAATTCGGTATTAGCTTATGAGAAAACATTTGACCCTCAGGGTATGTTGCGTGTACAAGCCGCAGGCAAAATGCTGGCTATATTCCAGGTAAAAAAACTGCGGCTAATAAGCAAGTATATACGGCACATCATAAGCCTCCTCTGTACTTACAGCAATAAACTAGACTGCTACCTTTATATCAAGTTTTTTAGGGGCTGCTGGCTTTACTTTGCATCACATGTTGTTGTAGTTGTTGTTGCAAGGCCCATAACACGAAAGGGGGCATGAAGGAAAATCAGGGAGTCTAAGGAGTCAAGTTACTCCCCACGGTTTTGGCCAGAGGTAGTAGATAGGAAAAGAATCTGCAAAGAGCGAGCGGCGTGGAGTCCGTAGCAGTGTAGGACAGAATGAGTTGTGAAGTATCCTAAGCCTGATGATCTCAGGCGCTACAAAATGGATTCTTAATTCTGTTGATTCTAGAAAAACAAGGATTTTACAAGAGGTTATGTCCATGGCAGCGACGACGAAAGAAAACGAAGCAAGAGTGACAAGGGAAACACCAGTTCTTCAGTAAATAATAGGGAGACTTGAACGTCGAAAAATTTTTATGTGGCAGTAGCTCCCAGTCAGAAAAAAGAGATGACTAGGGATAAGAAAAGAGGGACTACATGTGACTGTATATTAGCTGAAGCAGCAAACCTCCTCAGGCCAGCTCATCGGCCGGTCATTATCAGGAAGAAATGAGTAGCCGGAGACCCATTGTAGCCTGATAGCAGAAGTAAAAGAGAGACTGTATAGTTCCTGCCAGTTGTGCCAGAGAATACGAGAAACACAGAAAGACAGATGAGAGGAAAGCACAATAAGGACAGAAGGAGTACTTGAGAAAAGAAAATAGGATTACAGGAAGACTAATTGGTGCTGCCGAGACCTGCGTAAAGTTTGCAGAATGGCGCGGAGTTAACAGAAAAATCGAAACAATCTGGTCCTGTTGAATAGGAAAAAATAGTCTCAGCGTCACAAAGTGAGCAGTGGGCACAGAAACTGGAGTCTTCTTTGCCGAAAAGGAAAAAACAAAACCATCAGTCTAAATTGTAAGGTCGTGATTTAGGAGCTAGTAAAGGTAAATAAAAGCAGTTCCTTGGTGAGAAAGATACGGGTCTTCTGGTGTAATTGAAGGTTAAAATGATCTTTATTTAGACTCAGTTCTTCGAAACGTTAAGTTTTTATGAATTTTATGTTGATTTTAAATCTAAATAAAGACATTTTAACTTTCAATTACACCAGAAGAGCTTTATTAAGAAGTTAAAAGATGCCTGGTGACAAAAGCAACATGTAGACATAAGAGTCAATGCAAAAGCATGTGATAGCAAAAGTAAGCTTAGCGCTGGAAAAAAGGCAAAGTCTAAGAAGGAGAAAAAGGTTAGGCAAGAAGAGCCTTCCTGGAGAAAGGAAAGAGCGCAAGCGAGTGAGTAACCGAAAAGCCTCTCCAAGAGGCCCTGGAAAGCATTAATTTCGCTTCGTGTCTAGCTAATCCTGAAATAAGAAAAGAGGATAGAAGACGAAGGACCTGCTCATAAAAAGACAAGGCCAAATGAGTCTGGGTGACTCACTAGGGAAGCAGAGAAGCTTCAGAGAGAAGAGAAGGAGGTGAAGACATAAGGCACCCAGTGATGGCGCGACTGGTCGCCCGGTAGAAGCGTTCCAACTTGGTGACGTTGGTAACGCAGAGAAAAGAAATTTATTCGGGTGAGGCATAGGTGGGAACGGGCCGAAAAAAAGCTTTATGCAGAAAAAATGAGGACTCCTTAAATGGGCCACATCAAGAAGCAGAGATACAGTATAACGCCTTGAGACGAGAAAAAACTTAGCCTTCAGCGAAGATACATATTAGGAAAGGAAGTTGGTCGAAGGTCACTCAAGAAAATTGGAAGTGGAGCTGAAGTGGAGAAGAAAGCTGTGCAGAGAGGAGCGGAACTGAAAAGTAGTCAGGTCGGGATCCATAGCAAAGAAGGAGGCTTCACTTTTGCTTAAGTCGAGAGGAGGACACAGGTAATCAGATCAGCAATGCAATCACACCATGTTCTTTGAGTAGCCTTCACAACTGAAGGTACAGAGGATATGGAGAACTGGATGGCCAGGTCGTATGTACAAATAGCCGATAGTAGTAACAAATCGCGCTTTTTGTTGTTTGAGATAGGATTGAAGGCCGCAAATTCCCGCTGTGCAACTACTTTGTTTTTCATGAAAAAAAGCCATCTTGGTATCATGACGTCATAAGTCAAATCTCTTAGCTTTCACGCTTACAGCTGTATAAACTTCAGCGAAAAATGCATGAAAAAAGTAGTAAATAACACAGCTGCAAATAGTGCCTTTGTTTCACCAGTAGAAGATTTTCAATAAAAAAAGACTAACTTTGCTGGCTGGGATGTTTCAAACACTAATAGCATCGTTTTGGAAAGAAACTCTGAGTTTTCTTGAACTCTTCGTGTTTTCAGAATACTGGTCGAGAATATTGCTTTGCGAACTCTTATGGTACCGCGGATCCCACATTGAGGACCTCTGATCGAAAATGAATGCAGTTGATGAACGTGATCATGCTGCCTCTTCCCAATGTTGCGTTTCTATCACTGTTTAGTGTTGGAAATGACTTTTGGCAAAATCTATTAGTTTTCAAATTGTAATTCCACACCATGTAAAGCATTCTCACCTTCTAGTACTTGTATATCTTTTTGCAGTCGAGAAACAATTTCGTTCAAACTTTCAAAGTCCTTCACTGTGAGCACTTTATCGCTTCCACCAGCAATCAGTTCCAATTCTGATTCATCATAATCACCGATGCCAATTGCAAAAGTCTCGACATCATTTTGTGATGCATAAAGAGTAGCTTCCGGCAATTCTCTGCGTCAAACAAAATAGTGTGGGTGGCGCAAAGTACCCGCCCTTAGTAAAAGGATGAAGGTTCATCTCCAAGATACCCATTCGTAAATAACCGAATCAAGCCGGTAGAATCATGGCCTTATCCATCTCAAATCAGTCATGAATACGAATTGTATTCTTGGAAAACAGTTATTTTACAAAAAGCTTTTTGTAAGGCACTCATCAATGGTGGTATGGCGTCAAACAGGAAGAATTCGAGCCCATGATTGAGAGCATTACCAAAAGCTGTTCGCAAAACTAGACCTAAGTTTGTACACTTGCTTATAAGTAGCGACGTGAAATTGGAAGTATTTCCATTTCAAAAAAAACAGTGTGATTGATGATAACCTGAACTATCTGAATTGCAGGCTGATCCTTAAATTTGCTCAATGCTTCTTCACCTTTTCGATTTATTTATTTATCTTTGTATTTGCCAATCACTTATGCATTGTTAAGGCAAGCTTAACTTCTTTTTGTCGTGTTCAGCTACCATTGCTTGCTTTTACAGTAGGCTCTCACCTCTTGTCATCCGCTTTGCCATCAGTAAGTAAGATCATTACTCTTCTTGCCATTGGGTATCTATTGGTTGGTCCATTAAAATCATCTCGAACAGTTTTGATGATTGCATGAGCGGTGTAGGTCTTGTAACCGTGATACTGTAAACAACAAGAATTGAGCACAATACTATGAAAGTTTATAAACTTGAAAGTTAAAATGTCTTCTCAGTTCATCTGATGCGCTTGGTAAAAAAGTTTAGAAGGGCTGAACTACCAATAACAGTGATGGTAAGGAACAAAGATACAAAGCTGATCTCGTGCGACATCTAGTAATTAATGTAATAAACAAAACTTTATCCATAGAAAACTATTGGAATGGAGAGTGAATGTTGATAAAGTTTTGTTGAATCGCATTGCATTAAAAAATAAAGACATTAATAAAGACACTAAACTTTAAACGACAATTCAGTTTTCAGATCTGTTTTAGAATTTTCATCTTGATTGACGTTACTCTCGTTACATTCACTACTTGATTGAAATCATCAAGCAGAGGATACCACCGTGACGTGATTTTCTCAATGTGATAAAGAAGAAGTGAGATTGCTCGTTCATGCCCGCGCCTCGCTGCGTTAAAACAGAGAAGCTGCTTACCAGCATGCTGTAAGAAGCTATTGTGGGCTACCCACCAGTGACTATTGCGGGCTACCCACCAGTGACTATTGCGGGCTACCCACCAGTGACTATTGTGGGCTACCCACCAGTGACAGTCCGCCATGTCGTGGCTTTGCTGCCAGACTGTTGTCATGAGTGGTTCAACATGGCTGCCACTTTTTACGCTTGGCCTAATCCAATTATCACGGTCCTACTTCTTTGATTGAGTTAGTGATGAGAGGTCTGGATGTTTTGCTTCACATGGTGCCCCATCCCATGGGAAAGAATCATCATCATCATTCAATCGTGGAAGCCACTTCTTCAGCCAGCTCAGTTACATTGCCAATGGTAGCTTTCAATTTGTAAAAGTAGCACAGTAAAACGCTTCGAAGACCTTGATCTCGTCGATGTCCTCATCAAATTCTTTTTTGCTTGGATAGTTTTCAAGCTCGATCTCAGTTATCACCCATTGGTTGATTGGCCATGACTCGTTGAAGTATGAATACTGAACCTGCAGCAGCACTAACGTCACTACTAGTTACGTTATTACCTATATAAATTAGCTATAGTCCGACATTGAGATATAACAGCGGTATCTGACATCGCTCAAACAAGAAACATTACCCTACGACTCAAGAAAATACCTACTTTTAGATTACAATCACAACATTTGCCGAACAGAAAAATTTTTCGGGCCTCAAATCTGCGTCAATGGTTTAAATCGCAATAAAATTTTCTCTTTTCATTGATGGCATCCAGCCGGTTTGCAGGAAACGGTTCTTAAAATTTTTTAAGCTCATGAAACCGGTTTTTAAAAATATCTCGGCATGAATTTCCACCTTAAAAATTTACATCTCGAAGAAAAATCTTTGCCTTGTTTTGAGGAAACACTCATCGTTTTTTTCTGATAGAACTTGTTTGTACCATTTTTGAATGTTACCACTGCTTCTTTTATCGTCACCATAAGTCTCTATTCGGCGCTTTGATATGTTCGTGAGAAATTTTTTCTTGAAAATCATATACGAACTATAAGGTTGCATCGTTTTGAATTATTTTGACGAAAACATCACATCACAACTCACCACTCCTACTTGCACTTGCTCTGTGACGTCAAAGCCGTTTGTGACGTCTTTGATCCATTTTTTAATTTTTTCGAAGTTCTCCCTCCCTACCGAGAAAGAACCATCGATGACGTACATAAGATCGATGTCCCGCTGCAGGCAACCTGAAAGAAGCTGCTCGTGACGCACTCGCCTCCTGGGTGGTAATGATGACGTCAGATATTTTCAAAGAATGGCAAAGCCTATGAGAGAATTTAAGAGGATACCACAAAATGAACCTTTCAAATCATTTTATTTCCAATGAGGGTTGCAGAGGCAGAAATCCAAGAAATTTTTATCCGATAGATTTGAAGAAATATTCTTTATAACACTGTGATATTTTTTTGACCATTTTTGTATTATATTGGCAATTTTTCTAAATTTGGGGTTTGGCTACGATACATCGTTCCTTCTTGTGTCAGTGACATTTCTATTATTTTATTATTAGTAGCCTACCGTTTGCTATGTTAATGTACATTCTGGGGTACTTAAACTTCAGAGTTATTTCATGCCCACCAGATTAAATTTTTAAAATATGACTTTGGGAAAGAGGTAAGTTTTTACAGTACATCTCAAGCACACAAGAGCAAAAATGATCTTTCGTTTCATTGCTTTGATGCTTTTGCTAACTCCAGAAAATACGATGGATTGATCTAACATTCTTGACAATGCTTTGTCAGATTTTTGGGAAAACAAATGCATGATAACACAAAAAAGTATTAAGACTCCAAACCAAAAATAAATAGCACATCGTTCTCAGCTTTTTTATGTTTAATACTTTTTGATAATTTACAAGTGTTTATTGATAGTGATGTCATATAAAACTCAAAAATATGACATCACTATTTAACAAATTTTTTACTTTATAACCTAAAACTGATCGCAAAAATACTATGAAAAAACGATTTATTAGTTTTATCTAATATACATAACTAAAGCTGTATTACTTTTGTGTAGAAAATTCTGACGAGGGTACAGCGTAATGGTAGAAACGTTTTATAAATCTATTGTATTTTCTGTAGTAAATAATAAGCATTTGAGCAAAGATAAAAAAAGAGGTATTTTTATCTTTTTTATGCTTGTGGAGTGCAAACATCTTTAGTAATTTGGTTATCTCGCACTTGTGCGACAAGGATTAAGTCTCTTCCACGTGACTGCGTAGTCATTATCCGATCTCCCCGATTCGAACGAGGAAATGAAACAGGATCCTTCCGCTTTGTATCCAGTTCCACAATTCTGCTGCAGAAGTGGAGAGCAGGTCTGAAATTCAAAATAGCTTTTTATGTTTAAAAGATCTTCATAGCAATAATATGAGGAGCTTTCTCTAAATCTCACAATTTTCAGCAACGTCTGCGTGCTCAATTGGTTCAATTGAAAGCCTTGGAATTGAAGTCCAATATCACGTAATATACATTGTTACATTGAGGCTGTTTGGCTGTTACCATCGCTAAGGTATCACAGTATAAAAAGCTTACCACCAACTGAGTTTTCTTTGCCATTGGATTAATGACTTGGGGCTCGGGAAAGGCCGCAAGAGATATACCCAACCCATCTCTGTCGTTGACGTCTGCCCTCACTAGATGGCGATCAACAGTCTCATTTTCAGTGCAATTCACTTCTTTGTATTCACTACTATTCGTGAAGGGCGACTGAAGAATATCTTTGGCAAAACATGATGTTATGTGAGCTATTTCTTCAACACGGCGGTAAGTCTTGTAAGAAAGTTTCGCTGTTTGTTCAAACCCCTGAACCCCAAACCCCAACCAAACCGTTAGTCCACATTACTGCTGGCTTAAAAAGCTGATGTTTTTCACAATAGCCCTTTATCACAGAGCCTTTGAGCAACTGCGCAGAAAGTTGAGGAAAAGGTTGAGTGACTATTTAATTGAAAAAGGGAGAAATGCGAACAAAAAAGTTGATTTGGGCGTTGTAGGAAAGATGGTTGACGAGATGGGCGTAGAAAGCATTTTGGATTTATATAAACTAGGACTGCGTCGGATAACAAATAGATCGGACACCCGACATGCCGAATACTACAGTTGCATTATATGTGTTTTCAATAATAATTTGTTCAAATAACAGGATTTAAAATTTGCTCTCTATGGGGTATAATCTTTAACAAAAACTTTGCTTTTTTTTACTGGTTTTAATTCGGCTAATTAAAACCGGGATTCGTAGATAGTAACCGATAACTTTGTTTATCATAATAGTTTTACACACTTGAATATAACAATAGTTTTGAAAAGATTCAGACGTCTCCGGGGAGGAATGATGCTCTTGATTAATTTTCTCGCTTTAGGTTAGGCCTAGCAACCATAAATGTATCCAACTTATGTTATTATAATTAAAGTTTAACAAGTTTTTGTTTTTTGCCCGTGTAATTTCTTGTGTTTTACCTTTCGATTTAGTTTAAAAATCGATCTTTCATTTTCCATGTTTAAGCAACACATGTGAGTCTTTCCTGCCTAATCAAATTGATTGCAAGTACCGAAACCGCTAATTACAGATATAGACCAAGCATCCAAGTTAAAAGTATTTGATGCTAGTTGTCTCTTTGAGACTCAAAACTAGGGTGTAATCATTGATTTCTCACTTATATCAACTTACCACAAGACAAAAAAAGAAGCCATATATTATGATGTGGGTATTCGGATCGACATGCGGCTAATTACCGGATTATTGGCACAAATCTTTATACATTGTATATCATTAATTGTTAATGATAGAAGCCGACAGACTTGCTTTGATCTTTTAGATCTGATTCGAATGACTCAAAGCTAGATTGGTAACCTTTAAAACATTTTTTATTTGTGGTACCTTAGGAAAGTAGCACTGAGAAAATGTCTTCCGATTTGCCATGTATTGCTCGCTGCGAGCAGGGCAGCACATGGTAAATCGCTCGATCTGGCTAGAGCAGTAATAAACAGTAAGTATTACTTGTCCTTCCCAGAGGACGAAAGGTAGAAGACAATTCTTCTTCTTCATCAATTTTTGATCTTCACCTAATCTTACGTGAAAAAGATTTATTTGTCGTGCTTTAATGAATTCAGGAAAATATGCAGGCTATGGTTAGAGAAACTTGATCTTGCACTCACAGCAAAGGAATATTTTTCCCATCGCAGTTGTGGGGATTGATGACAAACTTCTTCTTTGCGGGGCGGGCTCCTTTGAGATTAAATCTTCCTCTTCAGTATTGCTCTTATAAGTGGCATCCTTCTCTAAAGGAGCACTGACTGTGAGTCTGGAAAATTAAAAGAATTTCAAATCTAAATTTGACCGAGAAACTAAATTGAAGGTGACCAAACATCGCCTAATGCATTTAGCAATATTTGTTGATGACTTTAAGCTGCCATTTTTCGGAGATTATCCAGACAAAAACAAAATGGGCAACAGAGGCTTCCGAATTTTCTAGTTTATTAGTTATCGATTTTCTTGCAGCACTTCTTTGTTGCCCACGCATACAGAATAAGCTGGGTTTATCATACCTAAAGAAGCAGAAGTAATGGCAGATTTATGCCGGTTACTCACACTTTAAAGCACTGGCAGGTCATTTGCCATTCGCCTATAGCACCAAAACGAAATAAAGATGTTTTTTTTGGAAGTCAACTTTTTGAAGAAGTTGCTTTGCCATTTTGGTCTCGAAACATATTTCCCAGCAAACATGGGGATATTGTGTCTGAGTGTCTCTATAGTTTGAAAGCTGTTTTGTGCTGAGTCTATTGATGTCGAGCAACCAATATTAAACCTTATCCTTTCAAGTTTGTTTAGTTTACATAATTAAATGTACACCTTACAAAGTTTAAACCACTTTTTGAAAACTGATTGCCATTTGTTGAAAATAGTGCTTACTTTAAAACTTTGAAAGATGAGTTTTATTATATTTATTAGGCTGATATAATCAGGCAGTGGTAAACATTACGTGCATCCTATATTATTCTACCACCATTCCTGTGTTTGAGCACACACTATGCTCCTGTATGCCTTCATGTACTTTTTGATACATTTTTCCACCGATGGCAGAGCTTCACTCAAAAAAATCTGCAGTAAATTCCCTGTCAGATAGTTGTAAAAATAGGAGACGTACATGACAAAGTAATGCCCCATAGACTGGGGCCTATTTCAAGAAGTACATGCCCTCTTTTTTATTCACTTTACTTAGTTGGCTGTATTCGTATTCTGTAACAGCCAGTAACATGCATTGGACATATAGTTTGCCTTGCAAAGTTTATTAGCAAATTGCGTAGGTCAATGTTGAAGGATGGTACCTGATCTGATATTTAGTTTCTTCTTGCTAGTCAGCTAAGCAAGGCATCTTATATTCGCTTTTTATTGGTAAGCTAGTCACGTATGAAGAGCATTTTTTTATGTGCTCCACCGATACATCACCAGAAATGCTTGCAAATCTGGAAAACGTTTCTTTGTGGTAGCTTGTTAGGTGCCACAAATAGACAATTTTTTGAGAACAGAGAATTACTGAATTTTTTATTAATTACTTTTAGTGCGTTGTATGTTGTAGTTAATGTCGGTAAATTAATTATTGCATTGTTATTAAATTACGATTTTGCTTTGTGTTGTATTGGGACTTAGTTGTTATTAATTTTTTAACCTTCTTAAATATCGGGGTAAAGTTACACTGAACAGACTATTCATCAAAGACTAAATGTGGCAAATACAAAGCTTTGGTTACATGTTGAGCGGTATTGACAAGGTATTGTACTTCAACATCGGCCCGGTTCAATGCTGATAAGCAAAAACATACGGAATGCATATAATTTAGCAGCGTATAGAAACAGTACAGTCTTCCCACACTAAGCTATATTCAGAGACGTAGCAGCCGCCCCCCAAACCCCCCAATTGGGGGGACCCAGGCCAACTTTGGGGGCCCAAGTTAGTCTGAAATTGCTTTTTGGCTACGTGACTATTTTCAGTTCAGCAGACTTGTTTACAACCGATTTAAACTGTAGGAAGAAATTGGCTTGTGACATCATAAGTGAATGCGACGTCATTTTATCTCGCAGAATCTAGAATATTTCGATTGATTTTCTGGTAGAATCTTGAATATTCGATTGACGTAACAATGCCGTTGTTACGCAACAATCATAGAATGGTCTGGAATTCTGTTTGGCTATAAATTCCGGGACAATATATATACACTGCAGAGTGCAGATAAAGTATTTTATTGACATTGTATAGAATGAAACGTTCAAAAAGTGCTGCTCAAAAGAGAAAAGAAGCAGCCACTGCTCGAGATGCTGTAGCGAAATTGCCCAAGATGACAGATTTTTTCAAGATTGCTGAGCAGAGTAGACCTGGCACTAGTACCGAGAGGGATGAAGAAAACTATAGTGTACAAGAAAAAGAAGACTATGACGATCAGCATCAAAGTGATTGTAAATTTCCAGAAAATGTAAGTTGTGATTTACCTGCCAATACGCAACCTTCAATATCAAAAATAACTGAATCTCAATTTACCCCTATCCCTGATGACCCATGTAAATGGCCTGAAAGTATTTCTGATGCTCAACGATGTGATATAGTAAAGCGTGGACCACATCAACTAATAATGAATTTTCCATATAATAACACAACTCCAAGGCGACGTTTTTCCTCCAACCATTATAAACGTGTGTTACCTAATGGTGAAAGTGTTTCACGGTCGTGGCTAGTTTATTCTGGGGAATCAGATCAAGTTTTTTGCTTTTGTTGTAAGCTATTTGGAAAAACACTAAGCCCCTTTTGTAGTGGTATAAATACATGGGAGGGTTTTTCGAAAAAACTGAAAGACCATGAAAACGGCATTTCCCACCAAGAATGCTGCAGTCAATGGATGTTGCTAGCTGAAGGGATAAGAAATTCATCCACTATCGACAAACGCGAGATGAATATTTTTTTCAATGAAAGACGTGTTTGGAGAAATGTTTTAGAGAGACTTATCGACATTGCCTTGTTTCTATCGGAAAGGAATCTTGCTTTTAGAGGATCTGAAGAAGTCTTAGGATCTCCTCACAATGGAAATTTTCTGGGTATATTTGAGCTTTTGGCAAGAAGAGATCCGATCCTAAAAGAGCTTCAAGACAGAATCAAGAATAAAAACACTAAAGATCACTATTTGAGTCCTACCATACAAAATGAACTAATTGAATTGCTAGCGACAGAAGTTGAAAAAGAAAATTTACAGCAATTGAAATTGGCAAAATATTTTTCTATAATTTTGGACTGCACTCCAGATATGTCACATCATGAACAAATGTCTGTCATTCTCCGTTATGTACTATGTAATGAAGAAGCTGCTGTTGTTAAAGAAACATTTTTTGGCTACTTGAGAATAAGTGACAGTACTGGGAAAGGCTTGTTGGACGCTTTCTTAGAAAAAGCGACCGAACTGCAACTCGAATTGTCTAATTGTCGAGGTCAGTCATATGATAATGGTGCTAACATGAAAGGAAAACATTCTGGGGTCCAAGCAAGAATGCTAGACATTAATCCCAAAGCTGTTTACGTGCCCTGTGCAAACCATACCCTTAACTTAGTTGTTGTTGACAGTGCTAATTCATCGACGGAAGCATTGACATTTTTTGGAGTACTTACAAGGTTGTATGTGCTGTTTTCTTCCTCTGCTCAGCGTTGGGAAATTTTGAAGAAACATGTGGAGCTGTCCATAAAGTCACAATCTGATACTCGTTGGGAAAGCAGAATTAAATGCATCAAACCTCTTCGATACAATTTAAAAGAGGTGTTGCTGGCACTGAAAGACTTGGAAGCCATTTCCATAGAAAGAAAAGATGGAAGAGCTGCCTCAGAAACAAAATCGTTGATAGCTCATTTATCAAAATGGAGTTTTCTTTTGTCGGTGTTTATTTGGTATGATATCCTATTCCAAGTCAATAAAGCAAGCAAGATTCTTCAATCGTATGGAGTCTCCCTTCATACAATGGAAACGGAAATCCAGGCAACTGAAAAGTTTTTGCAAAACTATCGCACAACGGGTTATGACAGTGCCGCAACATCTGCTGTTGAAATAGCACAGGAATTGGATATTGATCCTTCTTTTCCTCCGTCAAGAAGTGGAAAGAAAAGAAGATTGTTTGATTACCAAGGTGAAGAGGAACAACGAGCTACTCCTGACTGAAATTTAAAAGCAACTTTTTCTATCCATTAGTAGACCAGGCTATTGTGTCAATAAAGGAGCGCTTTAATTTGTTACGTGAGGTTTCTTCCGCCTTTTCGTTTTTGTACACACGAGACAAACTTTTGCTTGTGCAACAAGAAAATGCTCTTCTTACTTGCTGTAAAGAGTTCCAAAAAAAGTTCGGTGACATTGATTCTGATGAAATGAGCGCTGAGCTACAGCGGTTTGTTTTAATTTTACGCAATCTCAAAACGGCTCAAGACTTTCTGAACTATCTTCTAAAGCAGCGCTCTTCAACCAGGGTACACGGTGCACCCTAGGGTGCACCACAGCTTCCTCAGGGGTACATGAGTTCAAAAGGGTACATAGGGGTTCACCACGAAATTTGTAGATGCGCACTTGTGCATTGTGATGACGTTAATTCCATCATGGTAAATCTAAGCTATTTTCAATCAAACACATTTTTAACATTTGGAAGAAGTTATAGCGCTCAGATATGACGTAATGGTAACCGCAAAGAAACAGATACATTCCCCGCTATGCTTACTACCTGGGACTTTTGCGGTTTTGATGCCAAAAATTTTCATTATTAAGCAGTAAACGAGGCTAGTGTTAGCAGTGCACGAACAAAGAGGATGAGGTAATGCTGTAGTAAAGTTTAATTACTGGATTTTGTAGTTGCAGTCTTGCTTATCAAGTTATTTGGTTAAATAAACTACCCGTGTAGTGGCAGAAAGTTTAGTGATGTCTTTGCTGCAATACTTTAAGAAAGCTTCAACTGCTAAAGATTCAAACACTAACAGTGATAATGAAACTGATGGACAAATGCAAAACATAGATGTTGAAAATTGTAATGACGATATAAAGCAACAAAAAATCCAAGCTTTTGTTTCCAAAATTGGTGAAAAGAGAAAGCATTAGTCACCGCCCTCTCCCACACAAAAACGTAGAAAATGGAAAGACGACTATGTTAAGTATGGCTTTTTTCTTCCAAAAAGTGTGCAGAGCAATCTTTATCCTACAGCTCAATGCCTACTTTGCCTTGTGAAATATGCCAACTCGAACCTTGTGCCTTCGAAACTCCTTTCCCACTTAAAAAACCAACATCCCGAACATGAACATAAGTCTCAAAAATTCTTTCAATCAAAGCTAGCTGCATATGTAAAAGAACAACGTGATTTTGAAGCACGAGCGACCGAAAAAGTCTCTGAAAAACTTACTTTGGCTTCATTCCAAATGACTCATGTGCTATTGAAAACCAAGCGACCTTATACTGAATTACAGACTGTAGTCCTACCGTGCCTCAAAATTGCCGAAGCTTTAATTCATGGAGGAAGAAATTCTGTAGCTAAAGTTGAAGAAATTCCAGTTTCTGACACAACAGTCTATCGTCGCTCCTTAAGCATAGGAGAAGACTTAGAAAATCAGCTACTTCTTAAACTGAGAAAAGCTCCTTCTTTTGGTATTCAGTTAGATGAGACAACAGATGTAGGTTCAGAAGCTCAGCTGCTTGTTTTTTGTAGGTTTCCTGATGTTGAACTGAACAAAATCTCTGAGCATTACTTATTTTGTCAACCTCTAGGGGTGAATGCAAATTCTACAGCTATTTTTCAAAAGCTTGACGATTATTTCAAGCAAAACAACCTCAGTTGGAAAAAATGTAAGTTGGTTACAACAGACGGTGCTGCCGCAATGCAAGGGAAGATTAATGGTATTGTCTCAAAAATAAAAGATGTTTCTCCAGACTGCATTTTAATTCATTGTGTTATCCACCGAGAAGCACTAGTTGCAAAAAAGTTGAAAGGAACGGTTAATAATGAATCGAGTGCTGTATTTCAAAGTTTTCTTGGCGATGTCATTAGTATGGTGAATTACATCAGGGGCCGTGCCAAAAAACACAGGATGTTCATGAAGCTGTGTGAAGGAATGGAAGCATCACATAAAAGATTGATCTTTCATTGTGAGGTTCGCTGGCTTTCAAGAGGAAGAGTTCTCAGTCGAGTGTTTGAACTAAGAAAAGAGTTGGGAGCATTTTTTTCTGGAGGAAAAAGATCATCGAGCTACAAAATTTTTCGATCATTTGTAGTTAGCAAAGCTTTCTTACATGGCGTGTGTCTTTGAGCACCTCAACAAACTCAACATCAGCCTGCAAGGAAAAGACAGCGATGTTTTTAAAAGCACTGGTAAAGTTGATGCTCTGAAACTGAAAATTCCTCTCTGGAAAAAAAGGGTCAAGTCACAGAATTTTTCTGATTTTCCGATGTTGGATAATTTCATTGACGAATGTGAAGAAGGTTTTGCAGAATCTGTAATGACTGATCTGGTACCACTGATACTGGCACATTTGGAGCTACTACAAGAAAACTTTGAAAATTACTTTCCAAAAGAACAAAGTTCTTATCTAGAAGCAAATACCTGGGTTTTGCAACCCTTTATCGATTCACTTACGGAAGATGAAGACCTGCTTGATCTCCGTACAGATCTCTCTCAGAAAGTTTTGTTTGAAGGCACACCATTTGCCGACTTTTGGGTGCAACTTTGGCATGTTCCTGAATATAAAAAACTAGCTGAAAAAGCCATCTCCCTCCTCATTTAAAGCCCATCAACATATTTGTGTGAAAGTGGGTTTTCCAAAGACCAAGCAAAGGAATTCAATTGAGAAGATCGACCATTTGATGCGGGGAGCACTTGAAACTGAACTTGTTTCTCGCTATGACCAACTAGTGGGAAAATTGCAAAACCAGAAAAGTCATTGACTTGTGACAAATATTCTTCTTTATTTTCTTTCAATTAAGCGGATTGTTACTAAACCAAATTTGATTACATTTGGAAGCGTTTTTTATTTTCTGTAAATTTTGCTTTTATTTTACACACCTACTGTGTTACTGTTGTTGCTTGATGATGGTTTGCCTTTCCTGATTATTATCTATTTAGTATTATGTACATCTGGATGTGTAGGACTGTAAGTTATCTTGATTTGAACTTGTGTCCATATTTGCCAAGTGAATGTCCTTTTATTGAGACTTGAGTACTGGTAGCGAAGAGCTGATTATCATTAGTTACTGATAAAATTTGTTCTTCAATTTTTATGACAGAGAAAAAGAACGTAAGGTTTGATGTGTGTATCAAGGTAATTCAATTTTATCACAAGGGTACATAGAATTGATAGCATATCTTCCAAGGGTGCACCAGACAAAAAAAGGTTGAAGAGCCCTGTTCTAAAGACTCATTTATTTGAATTGTATCCGAATGTGTACATCGCACTTCGAATCTTACTAACTTGCCCCGTGACTGTTGCCAGCGCTGAAAGAAGCTTCAGCAAATTGAAACTGATCAAAACTTTTAATAGAACGTCTATGACAGACAGTAGACCATCTTCATTAGCCATGTTGTCAATCGAAAATGACTGCGCCCGATCTCTTGATTATGACAATGTCATAACAGCATTTGCGAACAAAAAGGTTTGCTCCAGACTATTTAAATGATACTGTGTTTTTATAACTTTTTCATGTTTTTCAGTGTCATTGCTTTCGTTTCGCAGTGTCTGCATAAATGTCCTACTGAACTCTGGCATCGGTGCCGAATTTTTTATGACTTGCACCTTCGGTATCGGCATGCTTTATTCTGACATTAGCCTGTTTACTTATGTACAAATTGTGGTGTATTTTCTTAATGCAGCTTTTCAATTTTACACCTCTAAAGTGATATGACCTGTGCGCAGAGGCTCTTGCGCTTACTTTGGGGGGGGCCCGAAGTTGGAGTGCTACGGGACTGGCTATATCGATACATTATTATTTCAACCTAAGCATGTGTGTTGGGAGGAAGACCTTTTTTTCGTTTTGGATTGAGAGGCTTTGACTGTTAGAAAGTAGATGCTAAAATTCCGGACATGAGCATTTTCAAAAACTGTACCTGGACACAAATTTTAACAGCGAAATTCGGGATTTATGAAAACCTTAGAATAAGCCCTAAATTAGCGGTAAGTTATTTACATTTTGCCTAAAAATTTTTTAAAACTTTTTGGTATTCAAAACATAGGTCCAGATAAGGGGTGAAGTGATGATATTCTCAGATTTTTAATCCGGTCGTATGCTAGAAAATGAGAACCTTTTCGTTGCCGTTTGAACCACTCTTCAACTTTGAATGTCAGGTCAAGCGTGGACCTCTGGCGTTTGCCTGGCTCACCCAATAGTTAGGATCGAATGAGATTTTTTATGTTAAACTAAAGGCTTGCTCCTACAAACATCAGTAATGTGAAACTTCAGCATAATGAGCAGCATTATTTCCTTGTTATTTTGTCACGTTCTTATCTTGCGTTTACCCGGTACCTCATTTATTTTTGTCCTTGTTTGCTTTTTTTAAAAAATAAAATATCAAGTGACACGATCCCCCAAATTGTATTCAATCTTTCATAACTACCCACTTCTCGCACCTTTTAACCTCTTTTCGTTTTGCTGCGTTGAGATACTTGCACTGCCGCATAGAAAAGACAGCGAAGGACTGAGCAACATTCGATCACCTCCGAAGGCTATGCCAAGTGAACACGCGCCTCGACGAACGTATATTGATAAAAGTTTGAAAACCGAAGCTCGAGCAACTCTTCGTTAGCAACTTATATACACAAAACCCATTTTTAAAGAAAATAATAAAAAAATAAAGGAAGCTTGGCGCGATACGCCCACAAAGTTTTTTATACAACGCTTGGCAGCTTCGGCAGAGTATCGAAAGAAGGAACAGAACACTTTATGACAAAATAAAAGAGTGACGAGGTAAAACAGTTAACGCTAGAAGTGTGAGCACATATGTGTCGAACACAAGCTAGCTATTGCCAAGGGTAAGGTGAAGTGAAGTGAAAGTAATTCAGCACTTAAAGCAATTTACGGCAGTTTTAATTCAGCAGTTGCTCTTCGTTCATTGGACCACGTGGCAGGAAAACGCATATGAAGTAGTGAGAACCACGTGAATAAAACAACAAAGCTTTTTTTCGCTTGCATAAGATAGGCGAGCATTAGTTTTGGATCAAACCTTTGACTAAAATTGCTGCGCTTGCGTTCAACAGGTTTAATTGAGTTTTATCTCCGATTAGCGAAAAATATTTTGTCAGCTATACTAGAACAATGTTGCTTTCAAACCTACTTGGTATTTAACACTACTGCTGGCATTGTATTTCTACTTCAAGCAGGGCAGTTGTCGTGCAGTACCTTTCCTAAGAACCTAACAACGTGATCACCTTGAGGTTTGAGCAAAAACTGGAAATCATACTTTCAATAGGCGTGCGGTTGCTACGCTGTTTGGTTCTTAAAAATAGCACTACGGCAGTTCTTCCTGTCCGGTTGCAGGCTTGCTTTGGAATGCATTGTGCCAGTAGCGCTGGAAACTCAGAAGTAGGTCTGAACACAAGCTGCTTTGTGAATAAAAATAACTTGAGTTTTCATGCTGTGACTGCAGTACAAAAATCTGAGAAGTAGAATTTATTCAAATTCAACACTTACTGAATTATGTTTGCGCTTTCTGGATCGATAATTTCAACGAGAAGCTTATAGCCAAAGAACGATGTGATTGCGGTTGCGTTTGCGTCCAAATCTGTTGGTCCCTTGACAAAAACATGCAAAGCGGGGCCTCTAGCGTCAATGTTAAAGGAAAAAATAGGAAGGCACGACGAAAAAAAGTGGAACAAAATTACAAAAATTTTGTTGATATTCATATCATATTTCAAGAATATTTTACCTAAGATCAGATAAAAAAATAGCTGCAACAATTTTCATGTTAGTGATGGAGAGCGACGTTCAAATGTCGGAAATTGGGAGTTGCCAAAGTCCCAGGTTCAATCCCGGTCAAATTAGTTCATTCGCGATTGTCGTCAGACGTAATAAATTAGGCGTTCACGGTGTTATTCTTAAACATTTGAAATTGATGAAAAGTGTGCAAGCGTAGTCTATTTTGTTTTATGTAAGCTTAGGCTATTTATGTTGACTTTAACTTCCCATACGCAAACTTTATTAAACTACAAAATTTTTCAATGGTCGATGCTGCTCGTAGAAACGTGGCCGTTTATGAAATAATTTTGCCAACGAAGGATTTTTCTTTGTTGATTAATTTACCAGTTTTGCAATTTTGTCTTGTGAGTAACTCCAACACAAATTTGCTTCGTTTCTATTGCTGTTATACTTTATTTTTTGCTTCCGAACAGTTGCGATTCGTTATGATAACAACGTGGTCGCTTTCGGTCTTGTTGCCACATATTTTGTCGCCGACCCAAAATCGCTATAAAGACTATACACCTCTTCATAGCCTGTTTTTCTTCTTCGCTTGGTCGTAGAATGAACAGCCCCAGAATCTCCAGCCACTGTTACATCTGCTCACTCAACAGATTGATTCTAAGCCTTGACCAAGACAACTCGCTTGTAGCATATAAATTTTCACTAAAATGTTTTGGCTTCCTAGTTGAATTGACGTCTGATGGTTACCATATTGGAGAACCCTTTTTTTCAACTCGACGAAAACCAAGATTTATTGAGCTATTGTCAGGTTTCTATTTTTAACCAAAACGCGCTGAATAGTGAAGCCAGATAGTTTGCTGAATTGGATACAAATAAGCACAAAATGAGGCTGAACGGATGTCTAGAAACTTATAAACGCAATTTAAGTATGTCCAAAATTTGATTCACAGGTTTTGAATAGTTTCTACACTGATCCCCTGTAAAACAGCAAAAAAGAATGGCGGGTAATTTCGTAAAGCACAATTACAGGCTGGTTTCCATTAAGCGTAGATTGCAGGCCTGGTACAAAAAATTGTTTGTTTCTCTATTTAGTTTTATGCGCGGAGTGAGCGAGCGCGCTCCGCGCATAAAACTAAATAGAGAAACAAAAAATGTTTCCCGCTACGCCTGCAATCTACGCCTAATAGAAAGTAGCCTGAAGTAAACAGATTGCGTTAACATAAGAGAACAATTAACTAGAGAAAATTGTTCATTACTTGGCTAACTCTTTCGCCGGCGGCTTAGCTTTTTTATTAAATAGTTTAGGCAAAAAGAATTAAAATCTTATCCTTTCCTGATACAAATGAGATTTTGTTTTAAAAATCCCATTTTCATTGCTTGCCCTCGAGATTGCTTTCTTTCGGCCATTGTATAGAATCGAATTAGATTGAATGAGGACAGGCACCAAATTGATTTAAAAATCGAAAACTTAGCGTGCTGTAACAGCTCTCGTTTGCCGTCAACCGAACGGTTAAGTTTAAGAATTGCTGCACTTCGCTTTACCTAGCAAATAGCCTCTTGCGCGCTCTTAAACTAATTTTGGAGAAAGCCGCAGCATCAAGAAATTTATTCGCCCCCAAATGCGCCTCTGCAGATAAAAGTTATTTCTTCTGCCTTATTACTTCGCGCAGATGTGACCGCCAAGATAATTGATCATTTCCTCCTACGTCAAAGTTTATGCGCAAACATGCAAATTTACCTGAACAGGTTTTCTCGAAAGGTGAATGATCTCGGTTTCTTATTCATTTATTTTCATCCCACATTACCGCAGTCAGCTGCAAAGCAATCGGAGGACAAGATTCCTACTTGATTCTGTAAAACTTCAATCGCTTGCGGTGGCGCCAATAGTTGCATCAAACGTGCATTTCTCACCACTAGGTGGTGATCAGTCAACAACTCAGCTCTCGTTTACCTCAAACATCTGACAAAAATGGAAATATCTTTGCTGAAACAATGCAAAAATCGCTCAGACCCGCTGATGAGCACTCCTCTATACTGTGCATAGTTATGCATGTAGCGTTAAAACAAGTGATGCTTACAATCTGTACTTAGTCGGAAGCAAATTTGAAACAAGCGCTTTCCGTTTGTTGAGATAGGGGTCACCATGCCTGCCAATCACACCTTCCCACGTGACGTTATCAGAACCAATACGCGCAGAAAAGCCACCAAGTAAGGTAGAGGACTCACTTGGCTTTACGTTTTAGCGAGCAGTATTTACTTTGTTTACAAACTGATTGCAATATGCGGATGAATTTTGGGTATATACCTCGATGAAAGATAGACACCCATCTTTTAACTTTAGTTCTTTATTTGTGTGAACATCATCTTTTATTATGGCGATGGTCAGATAGTTACCAGTTTCTAGGCAAGTCACTTTGTTGGGGAAGATTGAGTAAGTTGAGCCATTTTTTAAGAAAGGCCAATTTCAAGGAATGTTTTGTTTTTTGAGTATTTTTTAATTACATCTTGAAATACATTTATTTTTCTTCAACACAAAGAAAATTTCGTTCGCGTGTGTTGAAAAATGACCAAGTTATGTACAATTGAAATTACGGTCTCAAATTGCTCAACTTAACCCTTGGATAGGGTAAGTGGGATCCACACTATTTTACTCTGATTTAAACATTTTTATCCCCAAAATACACTATATAAATTGACAGTACAACAGTTTAGTTACAACGTTGAGCGAGAAGCAACAATTATTTTAAAGAGCTAAACCCTTCCTTACAGCTGAAAAACTTTTTATGTCAAAATTTTGAAAAAGTGCTGATTTTCACTAAAACCTCTTTCTCTCAAAACCAAACAAAGATTTCGATACAAAAATTGTAATCTCATTACAAGCAACAAACATGTGTGGCTAGTACAGTGAAAAACTTTGCTTTTCCGTAATATCGGGGGTGGCTCAATGTGGACATTGGCTCAGCTTACCCCACCTTTTCCTACGGGGGGTTTACAATTGGTTGAGTGAATGTGATTGCACGTTTTAGTATCTCATGAGCAAGCAGGCCTGGCACTGCTGTAAACTGGAGCAACTTTTGGAAATTTTCAAAGCTGCAAATTTTATTGGAGGATGATATAAAAAGATTTGTCGCTTGCAGTGTAACCAAAAAATTGCAAAAGAAATGCGGTTGTGGTGCAGTTTGCGAACACTGAAAATGACATCGAAAAATCACCAGTTGCGATGTCGCACGCGCCGTTTTTGAAGAAACTGCATGACGTTGGTGACAACACAAGTAATAAAAGTTAAAGTTAAACCACAGCACTGTCAATGAAAACGCAGTAAATTTTAGTTATTGTCACGTGGCCGGGTGTTGAAGTCACAACACGAATGCTGTGCTGTGACCCTCGGAAAGGCTCTTTATCGCGATTTCACATGTTTGAGATAAGAAATACACCGTGCCGACCGTATCGATAATTCCAAATGGGGTCTGGAAACAAAGACGTTTGAATATATCTGACCAGAGATATTCCAGGAACTAGAGAATAAATATATATTACTGTAATTTATGTTTGAAATGCTTTGTGTTAACAACAGTGACAGCTGAAATTAAAAAAGCATATAGTTGTCAAACTAATAGCTTTAATAGTTTAAAAATGCTTTGTAATTTATTGATTGCTGAAAAAAAATAAACTAAAAGCAAACGCTAATCCACGATCTGTTTCTAGATATCTTGAACTTGTTGAGATCAGTGGGTATGCGAAGAATACGAAAAAACAGTTTTTAAACATGTTTTTTTCCTTATAGTATTTTTTGTTTTTTTCTAACTTGTTCCCTAAAGCATTGGTTCTCAAAGGGCTCCGCGAGAGGACCCTTTGGGCTCCGCGAGCTATTTGTTTACTTTTGTTTTTATTTTTAGAAATTTATTGTGGGGCTCCGTAAATAATGGTCAACTTCTTCATGGGCTCCACAACACCAAACGTTTGAGAACCACTGCCTTAAAGCATCTATACTATAAAGCGTAATTCTGTCTGTTTGTTTATCTATTTTGACTTCTCCGAAACTACTGAGCGTACAAACATCAAACTTGGGACGATTGATCACCTTTCTTTGGTAAGTGTTATATGGGGATTCGCGACACCATCATTGTGCCGTAATCAAAGATAATTTTTTAATTTGCCTTGCTTGACAGAGGAAAACGGTTCTTAGCTTAAACAAAAGCCAGTGCCCGACTTACTAACTTCAACAAATTGTATTTCGTTAGGATCTCACATGATGTCATAACTAACAATTATTGTAAAAATTTTTTCTTCATTTTCTTAAAAACTACTAATCGTAGAAACGCGATTAAAAGCTTTTTTGGGAAACATCAACAAGGTAATTTTGATATAAATGGTTCTTCAACAATGATAGCTCAATTGACGATGCAACAAGCGATTCTTTATTTAGGCATTTTAAGCCTTTCAAACATGCTTCTTGCCTTTTTCTTGCACGCTTCAAACTCGCTGTATGATGTCTATCTGTTACCACCACCTTGAAAAGAAAGAAAAAGAAAGCTGCAATAAGCTAAGCGTAAACCTGTTATTCACTGTTATTTCGAAACTAAATCTTCTATACCATAAAGTGCAATTGTGTCTGTATGTCTGTTTTAACTCCTCTGAAACTGCTTGAGGTACAAGCATCAAACTTGGCACGATTGATCACCACCCCGCGATGAGTGTCATGAGGGAGTTCATGACGTCATGATGACGCCATAATCAAAAATAGTTTTTTTAGAATTTGCATTACTTGACAGAGGACAACCGCTTTTTGCTTAAACAAAAACCAGCTTCCGACTTACCACATTTCAAAATCTTTTATTTGTTTGAGGTCTGAAATAACGTCACAATCAACAATTTATTGCACAATTTGTTTTTTGTTCTTTCTCAAAAAGTACTCACTGCAGAAATGCGATTAAACGTTCTTTTAGGAGATATCAATAAGATGTTTTCGATATAAACAATTTTACAACAATTAAAGCTTATTTGACTATGCTACGAGCAATTCTTTATTTAAGCCCTTTAAGCCTTCTAAGCATTTTTCTTCACTTTTTCCCTCGTACGCTTAAAACTGGCTCTATGATGTCATATGTCTCGTACGGTTAACACAAATGTTCGTTACCACAGATCATGATATGAAGATGTTTTCAACAATTGCAACCTTTTTGCAAAATCAGTTTATTAGAAAACTAATTTTTGACTTCATTTCTCAACTGATTTTCAAACTTTTTTCAACAAGTTAAAGGATTTTTCAAGGCAATTCCGATAGTGTAAATATATACAATTAATATCAGTTTTTATACTGAAAAACTAAACTTTAAGACCTGTGGTGTAACTTTTTACCCCTTCCAAAAAGTGGTGAGCTCAGTAAAAACAGGTGACTTGAGTACAAAAATGTTATAATAAAGTACTAACAATTACTGTCCTTTAAAAGCTTAGGAAATTTGCTTTCCAACAATATATGACTCCAATTACTTAAGGCTAACGATTAGTTTATAATTGCTGATCAAAAATTGGTTTCCATACATCATGTTTCATTTTTAGTGGAACAATTATCCTACTTGACCAAACAAACTTGCAATTGTTGGACAAAGTTAGTTCTGTGGTACATTTTGACTACTTTTGCTTACAAGCGTGGTTCTTTTACATTATCTGTCGACGTTTCCAAAAGATCCATCAAAAACTGAAGTCGCCAAATGTTTCTAAAATGTCGTCAACCGGTTAGAAACACCTAAATTTTATTGCCTGCAATTCACAAAATTGCAATTTCTAGAAAAACTAAGTACTTTGGTACATTTTGTCTATTTTTTCTCGATAGCATGGATGTCTGGCATGATCCATAAAATTATTCAAGAAGATTCATTGAAAAATGAAGTTTACAAATTTTAATATGTAGCCTACTCCAAGCAAAACACTTGGTGATCACCCAAGACATAGACGCGGGGGTAAAGATGGTCCTTTCTTATCTTTTGCTGAGTGTCGAGCGTGTATAATCTAAATGTTGAAGCAATTTGCTTTGCAATTGGGTGAGGCTGCCGCAGCAGCCAGCTGATTTGATATTCTTAACCTCGACATTAATAATGGTGCCCCCGCTACTGCTAATAACTAAACTGTGTGTGCTTCATTTCGGGTTAGTTTGCTCTTTGCATGGCGGCGTTTATGCCTGGACCAAGGAACATGCACGCAGTCAGAGACGTTAGTTCATATTAATTCGCCTACAGTAACGAAAGAGTGGTAAGTAGCGATCCTAATAATTAGTGGCTCAAAACGCATTGTGAGGTTATAATGTTATATGCCATCACAATGCTTGCTGCTATTTAGTAAAAACAGCAGCAGGCAGCAAAATTATCCACTATAATTTGATAGCAAACATAAATGGTAAACCCCATTACTGATATTTGTAATTGCAAGGCTAGGCCTATCGGTACAAAACACTAATCTTTATTTAAAGCAGGGAAGTCTGGATTAGGGGCAAAGTTAAATGTAGTAAAATCGCAAATTTAAGAAAAGATCAAAATTAATCAATAATAGCATTAATTTGTAACACTAGATTAAGAGGGAATGCTTTTGTTTGAAAAGAGCTTGATAGGCACCTACTGCAATAGACTATATTAGACACAAAGGAAAGCCATGGGCCCATTTTTATGCTATGGCCGAATTAAAGTAAATAGCGTAGACAAAAATCTTAATGTTACAAATATCAATGCAAAAGCGGGCCCACCAAATCTTCAAATAGGCCTGCCACCAAACAGCTCATTTCTTTATGAGTCAAAAGCGACCACCATTTGGGCGACGCCATCAGTTTTGACTATGTTTTACCACCCATCCCCCCTTACACTTTTAAAAATTGCAAATGGTAGTTTGTGACATCATTCTTTTTTTGAAAGCCTCCAATCTTGATTAATATACCAACATGATCACCATTACATGTACAGGAACTATGGCTTATATTTACTAGAATATTTCGTTGTTGCTCTCAAAAATATTTGTACGGTGAAGCTAGCGCAGCTGCATTAATTGATACGTTTTAAATTGGCACAGGTACGCCCTGTCGGGGTAAAATCGCACCATAGATAGGAGAAACATGTTTTCTATTTTGCTAGATAATGGCTTTATAGAGCTACTGGAATCAAACCTTAAATTTGGGAAAAGCAAGGACTCATTTAACTTCTATGAGCATACCTAAGCAAGGAAAAACAAATAGGAATCATAATGCGTAGCCAACAGGGACTTGAGAAAGTTTGAGGAGAAATTAAAATCAACAGCGTCACTGTGTTTAATCGACCGCATGGAAGATATTATTGGTATTTTGCTTTATAATAGCGTTATAGAGCTATGGGGATCGAACTAAACATTTGGAGGAAAAGTAAGGACTCTTTAAACTCCCCAGGGCACGTCAAGCATGTATAAAAGAATATGCTACATAATGCGTAGCCAGCGATGACTTTAGAAAGATTAAAGGGAAATTAAAAGAAAACCGCGTCACTGTGTCAAATTACACCACACAAAAGACATTTTTGCTATTTTGTTTCAGAATAGCTTGATATCAGAAATGTGATCCCTACTTCCAAACTACGGGGAAACGCAAGGATTCCTTGGGTTCGCGTCAGCAATGAAAAGAGCACACAGACCTAGGGCATAGCCAGGACCTTGAAATGAGACAATCCATTTGAAAAAGAAGCACGAAAAGTTGTGAAAATCTTATGTGCAGAAAACACATGACGTTTGGTAACTCTTCACACAAGAGCCTGATAGGTGAAGCCGGCTTTCCAGCTGAACCGACACTCTCAATCCCGACGTTACTGACGGGGGCTCTTCGGGTGACGCGTTGTATATACTACAAAGCAAGGATTTTTTCTTGGGCTAATATGCTGTCTGTTAAGGCATTTATGTTTATACTCTACAGCAGGGGTGTCAAACTCGTGGGCTTCTGGGGGCCTCATTTCATATATGAGCAATCGTACCGAGGGCCGCATGAAGTTTTGGGTTTGGAGATCACCACTTCCCTGGGCAACGATCTTTGTAATGTAGCCCGTAGTAAGGTCGATCTCCAGAAAAAAAATCATCATCTTTCCATCATCAGTGAAGTTATCTGTAATAACTTTACTAAAACTGCTTGACTTTGGGTTACCGTAATTAGCTCTCCCTAGCTGCGATTACGCCAGGACCCGGCAACTCATGCGCAGCCAGAGATGATGGGTCGACAAACAGGCATACAATTACAAAAAGTTCTAAGTAGTTTTCCAAATTTTTAACAGCTCATCTTTGAAGTTACACAACAATCACTTCGGCTCCCCTTCACCCACCAAACTTTACATTTGTGCTTTCATGAAAGTGGAAAAATTAACCAGAAGTTTGTTGAATTATTGCCTGCTTCAATTATCAGCAAGTCCGATTCCTAAGTGCATCCTGGAAATAGAGCAAATAAGACTTTGCGAGATACTTCAAATACGTAGGGAGAATACCGGTTATGCCCAGCCACCTCTGATGTTTGTCTATTCGATTCCTATTAATAACCCGGTACTGCTAATTTGGGAACGAGAATTGGCATATGTCAAAAGACATCAACTTTTAACTTTTGTTCTCGCAACTACCATATTCTTAACCTCGACATTACCAAGGACGGCCCTGCTATTGTAATGTCCTAACTGTGAGTACATAACTTAGGGTTGATCTGTTCTTTCCCTGACTGCGCTTGTGCCAGTACCTAGCATCATGCGAGCAGCACGAGGCTTTAGGTCGTGCAAATGAGCATATAACAACGAAAAAGTTGTCAGAAGCGCTCCAGCTTAAAGTAAGCTCCAACTTTAGTAAGCTTCCGCTCCAGCTAAAAATACATACTAATTACTTTGGCGTCCTCCCACAACTATAAATATGTGCATTCTATGCACTTCATCAAATGAGCAGATAACAGTTTGTAAAATCGTTGGCTCTTTCAGTTGTGGGGAAGTCCAGTTCCAAATTATACCTATTCTAGAAACAACTCAAACAAGACGTTTGCAAGTACTCCAGAACTTTGAGGAAACGTAGCGGCGATGAGCAACCTCCCATAATGTTTTCTTTTAATCAATTCCTTTTCAAAAAACGGCTCTTTTGATTTTTCAATGAGAATTCGCTATGTCAAAAAAACATTACCAATTGGCTTTTGACCAATCTCGCTTGCCCATAAGAATGATTATTTTCCTACAAGGTCCAAAGCTCAATGGCAAAAGTTATCCAACTATGAACTTAATATTTGCATTTGGTTCTGACAAAAAATAATTTATAAAAAGAGGAGGAAAAAATCTTTTGAATTTAATGAGCAATCGAGTCCACATTAACTTTATTGATCGCATTCAAGATGTTGTAGCCTGCTTTCGGACACAATACAACAGCATGACAAACAAGTTTTTCACCGATATAATTTCTGATTATCTTCATTGCCATGACAATATGGGTCACATGCCAAAAACTGACGTTGGGTCTGTGTCAACTCCTCTTCACTACTATAGCAACTTTACTGTGATTGCCATTTGTTATTCAACGTTGCATTGAAAACATTTAGCATAAGCTTCTGATACAAACACTAAACTTTAGACAACCCTTGCAAACCAAGCAATTGCAAAAACATAATAATTCTATGGTTTTTCGCCGCTCAGTATGTACATCAGATGTTATTTCTTATTTGAGTTTATCTTAACCTTGATATAGCAATTAGTCCTTAGTTGAAACGCTGGTTGACAAGTTGTTCTTGTCTACGCAGCTCTTTTGCTAATCATCATTGCCGGTCAGTTTCAATAGTATTCGTTAGCATAAACGTTGAATTAACGGAAATTAAGCTCAATTTTACTTTCAACAAATAAGAAATTTCGTCATTTAATCGGGAATGACGTTTTTTAAAACGGAAACAACCAAAACTTGACCCAGTTAGATTTATATAGAATTAATTCGTAGCTGCTTACGTAATACTTTACATCCGTTGCTTTGACAAACTCACTGTGTAAGATTGGTTACCATAATGTCATGTTCGAAGGACATAGGAACATTCTTTGCTTGTTTTAGTATTTCAAAAAAAGTGTTTCTGCTTGTTTTGACATAAAAAAGATCAAGAAATACTTTATATTCCACTCAGACGCCGTGCTAGTGGAAACACGCCATTAAAGTCAAGGACAGCATAAAGGAACTTTTCTTCAAGCCCGATGTGATTTGTCTGTGTTCAAAGTTTCGCTTTGTTGTTGGGGATTTCTCAATTGGAGCTTCCACAAAACATTTTAAAGCGTCAAAAGCTGACACGATTTTGTTAATGCTATTCTTTTCGTAAGGCATTTCAAAAGCAAATTTCTTGTTTGGTGACCCCATTTATGACAGAAATGCGCAGTACCAGCTCTGCTGGTATTAAAGAAAGATAGATTCCAACTTTAAATATAAAAGAGTTTCTTGTTTTTTGATTGTCCAAAAATTGAATAGAAGGAGCATGAAGGTGCAAGGAAAACCAAAATAAACTCTAAATCATCATGAGGTTGTCAATTTTTTTTGTTCTTGTAGTATTTACAAAAGCTGTACTTAGGTGGTTTCTATATTACCAACAAAATATATATGCACTTTCGCCTTTGTTAGTAGTATAGAATGGCTCATTTGGCGCGGATTAAGGCAGTGCTTGTCTTTAATCTTAACCATAACTCTAACCCTTACCCTAATCCTTTTCTTAACCCTAACCTTAACCCTAATCCTAAACCTAATCCTCATCCTAACCTAAATCCTAACCCTAACCCTAATCTAATCCTAAACCTAATCTAATCCTAACCCTAATCCTATGTCCAACACTAACTCTAATGCTAACCTTAAACTTTGGTTTTTCTATTTAGTCGCGGACAGCATTTCATTGTTGGAGGCTGATTTGTTGTCACCATTACTGTGTATTGAAATAGATTAGCGATGCACTTAGCAAACTGCAGACAGTGACACTGTTTCGATCTATCCGGTCTCTTCAGAGCAGTTGGTGACCGACAAAAAGGTAGAAGCTTTTAATAACACGTAGATTGGACCGTCACACTTGTGGGACCTATAATGGTGGGTCTAAGCCAGGGCTACTCAACTGGTGGACTGCGGTCCGAATCCGGACCTTTCAAGTGTTAAAACTGGACCTCAAGCTCCAGGATGAGTAACAGTAAGAGGATCCACGGATTGCGAAAAGGCCCATGCCTGTATTACCAAACTTTGTGGACTTATTCTCAATACTAAGTTATTTTCTAACAAAATATCAAAAATTTTTTAAGCCTTCGGCACAACTGCACATTCTTTGTGTTGATTAAAAGTACCTTCGAAAGGATTAACAAACAACATGATCAGCATCAAAAACAGGAGAAAACCTATTTCCCAGGTTATTTATGCCTCTTTCGTCCACCAAATTTGCCTCTGCAATTAAACTGATCAAGTGTGGTAAAGCTCGAAACCCAAACAATATTCCGCCACATATATTCTGACACACTGCGGTCCCAAATGTGTTACATAGCTTCAAAAATTTTACACAGCCTGTGTGGCCTTATCAGACAACCCCTCAATATGGCGACGGGCCACAGTTATCTCGGTACCAAAACCTGACAATGCAGCTGATAACTGAAAGAGCTTCCAGCCTATATCGCTGCTGAACGTTTCTTACAAGCTTTTTGAGCGGTTACCCCTAAGGCGTCTAGAACATGTTTTTAACCCCCAAAGTTGGCTATCGGCTAAGTCAATGCATAACCGATCAAGTGTTTAAACTAACCTATGACGTTGAGCACCGCTTTGTAGAAAATAAATCAGGCATTGTGTTCGCAAATCTTACTGCCGCACAAGATTGCCTGCTCGCTGCATGGTACCAGTGCCAAACACCCCACCACCGCCTTTGAGTTGGTGTTACTTCTATGGACCAAGTTTTAAGACCTGGCAAAAAATAAGAAATGCGCTTTTTTACAAAATTAGTAGAATAGAGCACAATAAGCTCATAATATTTTTGATTTTGATGATTAGTGTAGACTATGAGAAAATCCAAGTATTTTTCTGTATTTACTAGTAATGATAGTTTCATTTTTATCATTGCAAATCAAAAATTCTACTGGACTTCTGGAAATACTAAGCTTCTCCAACAGGACCTTCGTAAAAATTAGTTGAGTTGCTCTGGTATAAGCTATGCTTTATTAAAATTTTTTTAATTTTGAAAGTTCTTCATTGGCAGCAGCGGTGGTAGAAGTGTGTGGTTGGGGGAGCACAGCTGCCAATGAAAAATTTTCAAAATGGTTTGGTGATTTAGCGAAATCAATTTTTTGACTCACTACGTAGTAACTATAAAATTAGTAAATCCACAAAAACCTATCAACGCACGGTCACAAGAACCCATTGTTACGTCGAACAAGGAACTGCTGTACTTTATTCAGACGCCATCTGCGCTAAACAACGGTTCCTTGTTCGACGTAACAATGGGTTATTTTGACGGTGCGGAAATCTGCGAGCTCGTTGGGTTGTTCTTTTTAAGCAAACTGTCCAACATCATCCACATAGATAATATTGGATTATACCGCGAGGACGGCCTAGCCATAATTAGGAAAGCGTCCGGACCAGAAATGGAATGCACCAGGAAAAAGGTAATCGCCATTTTTAAAATGCACCGTCTAAAAGTCACAGCCGATACCGACTTATTCCAAACAGATTTTTTGGATGCAACCTTTGACCTCAACTCCGGAAAGTTTTGGCCATATCGCAAACCCAACGACTCGCCCCTTTACATCAACACCCGATCCAACCATCCACCCTCCATTACCAAACAGCTGCCTCACATGATCAACAAGAGAATTGCCCAACTATCATGTAACGGTGAGTCTTTTGACAACGCCATTCCACCTTAAGCCGAGGCTTTGAGAAAAGCCGGGCATTCGCCTTGCACGGCATACCCCATGCACCCAACCACTTCACCAAACCGCAAGAAACAAAGAACAAGAAAAAGAAACATCACCTGGTTCAATACTCCATACAACATGAAAGTTAAAACAAATATTGGCCAAAAGTTCTTCTATCTCATCAACAAGCACTTCCTCCCGAACAACCGCCTCCACAGGATTTGCAACAAATTTAACGTCAAATACAGCTGCATGCCGAACATGGCATGCATCATCAAAAGCCACAACAATAAGCTAATATACCCAACCGCCAACACCGACAAGATGCCGTGCAACTGCAGAACAAAATCCGAATGCCGGCTTAATGCCAAATGCCGAACCAAATCAATCGTGTATAAAGCCTCCATCACAGCTCCAAAGATCCCAACACGGCACTATTTTGGACTTTGAGAAACAGAGTTCAAAGCCCGATTTTACAACCACCGCTCATCATTGAAAGACCAACGAAAGATGAACGCTACGGACCTCTCCAAAGTTGTGTGGGACCGCAAGAACAAAGGAATCAAACCGCTCATGTCTTGGCCCATTGTATGCAACGCGGCTGCATTCAAAAGTGGCGCCAAGCGCTGCAATCTCTGCCTAGCCGAAAAACTGGCCATCTTACAACCTGATCAACGTACGCTCCTAAACAAACGATTTGAGTTCATCTCCAAATGCAGACACCGGACCAACAACATCATCTACCCGCCAGTTGTAGCGAGCAGCGCTTGAGTGTGGTAGATCTGTAGAGCTTACCTTCCCTTGAATTTCGAGCCTTCTATATAATTTAATTTTAATTTTAATTTTTTTTATTTATTATTTTTGAATTTCATCTTATACCAGTGTTGAGTTTTAGAACTACTTCCTGACGAGCCGCCTTAGGCGAAACAGACTGCTGAGGTGTTTTTAACTTGAATAGATTTTATATTTTAGGTTAGGTATAACACTGTTAAAAATCACGAATTTAGTGCTTGTGAGAATGCCTAGACGAAATTTTGAATTGATGTAGACAAAAAGTAAGGTATGAACATTTTTTCTATAAATGTGTAAGTAATGGTAGCTCTATAAAGACAAGTATGATTTTATTTAATAAAAGATTTCAAAGTTTATGAAAAGTTTTTTTGAACATAAGAAGTGTTGAGTTCAGATTTTGTTTATGGGTAGCATTTGCGAGTCAATACTTGGTAAAGAAATTAGGGTAAAGTTTGGAAAATATCTCGTACGTTTATATTATTAGGTAATAAACTAGGACTAGAGGTAAAAGAAAATGTCAGTTGATTGCACAGTGAGAAAAATGTTATGTTCAATTTTCAAATAATTGACAGTTTTTGTTTTAAAATCAACTAGGATAAAACGCTAAAAGTGCAACGCCTAGTAAGAACATTAGATAGGACTTAAAAACATTTGACAAAAATAGGTAAACAGGTACAAATTTTTGTATTTATGCAGGTCATATCGATTGTATTAATGTCCTAGCTTGTTGAAGAAGAGAGCTGAAAGTATTGGAAGATGCTGAGTTACATCAGACTTTGTTTGCTTCAAACAGAGTTAAAGCTTGTCGCTGCAGCGCTTAGTAAAGGTTACTAAGAAAACGCATAGAAATGAGATAAGTTTATAGGTCTAGATTTTTTGATTCATTAATTTTTGATTTGCAGTTTATAGTTGCCAATACACGAGTAGTGAAGCTGTTTTAATGCGTGGTTATAAAATTGTTAGCGAAAATCTACTAAAAATCTAAAAATTGTTAGCGAAAATCTACAAAAATCTCTTAAAGGTGAATGTGTGTAAATTGCCAATTAGTTGAAGTTATTTTTGTTTTGTAAATGCGAATAAGTGATAGTGAAATTGAGACTTAGGGTGAGGGTTTAAATTGGGGGACAGAAAATTTTTTTTGCTTTGTAAACAAATATACCTGTAAGTTTTAAAAATTGTAAAGCTTAGCAAGTGTTGGCAAGCATGACTCTTTTTTATTTGTGGTGTTTTGAGTCAACGTTAAACAAGAGTTAAAAATTGGATGTTTAGTTAAAGTTAAAGCTTTTCAGGAGTTAATGAGTATTACACATTCTATTTGTGGTTGATAGCAAACGCTCTGAAAAAAGCTGTGAGTGTGGTTGTTAGTTCTTGTTTTTAGTTGTGAAAAAGTTTATAAAATATTTGATAAAGAATAAACTCATGTTTCCAAGTTGCTTTTATTGCTACTAGCAATACACCGTTGAACATAATAATACAATATACAGGGTGTCTCAAAAGTAAGTATACACTTTAAAATTTGAATAACAATCTAATGGCTTATTCAAATTTGTCAAAAGTTTACAAAAATATTCTATAAACTACTAGAAACAGATTACCGTCCTAATATCTCGTTGAATTTATTTATTGACAGAATGTTAGACCTCAACGTGGAAACCACCAATTTCGAGACATTTCAGCCACCTTTTGGCGCATTCTTGCCCGATACCCTGCAATAAATCTTGTGTAACTAGTCCACATGATGCTCTAATGTTTTGTTCCAACTCTAAAAGGTTTTGAGGCCATGTGGAGTAAAGTTGACAAAAAATACTTCGGTTGGAAAACTGTTACTTTCAGCAAGATGGAGCTCCTGCACATTACACCAGGAAAGTCAGAGATTACTTAAATCAGCTTTTTCTCGGTAGGTGGATCGGGTGCAGAGGTCCTCTAGAATGGGCCGCTCGTTCACCTGACTTAACCCCATGCGACTTTTTTCTTTGGGGTTTCCTTAAGAGCAAAGTTTACTCCACACGGCCTCAAAACCTTTTAGAGTTGGAACAAAACATTAGAGCATCATGTGGACTAGTTACACAAGATTTATTGCAAAGTGTCAAACAAGAATGCATCAAAAGGTGGCTGAAATGTCTCGAAATTGGTGGTTTCCACGTTGAGGTCTAACATTCTGTCAATAAATAAATTCAACGAGATATTAGGACGGTAATCTGTTTCTAGTAGTTTATAGAATATTTTTGTAAACTTTTGACAAATTTGAATAAGCCATTAGATTGTTATTCAAATTTTAAAGTGTATACTTACTTTTGAGACACCCTGTATTTATACAATTCAAACGTTTTCGGCGCTACATTTCGCCCTCATCAGGATCTATACACAAATATTTACAGCATTAAAACTTTCGTTGAACGAAAACACAAAAAACATAAAGTAACTTGAAATAGTTCTGACAAAAAACAGTAAAGCTTCATTCTACGCTCTTCGTAATTGTCTGGTCACTGCTAACAAAGAATTTGATAATAAAAAAAAAGAAGAAAAACAATTGCCTGCTAGGAGTTAATCGGATTTAGGGTTTTGTAAATAATTGTTTCAAATGAATGGAAATTGTTTGGTTAAATGATTAAATAAATATCTTTAATTAAAACACGTTTAGTAAAATTGACGCTCCGTTTGCATAGAGTTGTTTGTTTAGCACAGGGTTGCTTCTTTTGATGACCAAGGCTTCATGGATTTTGGCTTCGTAGGATGTTTGGCATTTTCTAATTATTTTAAATTGCCCCATGTTATTCGGCTGAGTTTTGCACGAACTGCATTTTTTTATATGTTCTTTGATGGCACTTTTACTTGACCTTGAAACATTTAAGTGCTCCCCTGCTCTTATACTCAAATGTCTTGCGGACGTACTGATGTACGTGACGTTCACATCACGTGAACACGTGATGTGAACGTCACGTGAACACGTGATGTGAACGTCACGTACATCGGTACGTCCGCAAGACATTTGAGTATAAGAGCAGGGGAGCACTTAAATGTTTCAAGGTCAAGTAAAAGTGCCATCAAAGAACATATAAAAAAATGCAGTTCGTGCAAAACTCAGCCGAATAACATGGGGCAATTTAAAATAATTAGAAAATGCCAAACATCCTACGAAGCCAAAATCCATGAAGCCTTGGTCATCAAAAGAAGCAACCCTGTGCTAAACAAACAACTCTATGCAAACGGAGCGTCAATTTTACTAAACGTGTTTTAATTAAAGATATTTATTTAATCATTTAACCAAACAATTTCCATTCATTTGAAACAATTATTTACAAAACCCTAAATCCGATTAACTCCTAGCAGGCAATTGTTTTTCTTCTTTTTTTTTATTATCAAATTCTTTGTTAGCAGTGACCAGACAATTACGAAGAGCGTAGAATGAAGCTTTACTGTTTTTTGTCAGAACTATTTCAAGTTACTTTATGTTTTTTGTGTTTTCGTTCAACGAAAGTTTTAATGCTGTAAATATTTGTGTATAGATCCTGATGAGGGCGAAATGTAGCGCCGAAAACGTTTGAATTGTATAAATATATTGTATTATTATGTTCAACGGTGTATTGCTAGTAGCAATAATAGCAACTTGGATACTAAAAGTCACCTCTCTACCGAAATTGTATAAACTCATGTTTTTTCACCAATAAAACTGATAACAGATGTAAACTTGGGGCTGAGTAAAAACATATACGTAAGAGTTAAGAAAGAGACTGCAAGCTCACATTATCTTTAATGGATAAGCAGACAAAACTGTTAAAAGTTGTGAGTTGATAACTTTATATACAAAAAGTTGTCATGTTTTGATGAGCATTTGAAAATTTTGACCTAAATAATTTCAAACAATCTGCATCTAATGAGTTTTAGTAGCCACAAGATGTTATACTTGTGTGTTAAATGTACAGGACTGTAGAACGACAATAAAATTACATGACATCAAATTAAAAAAAAACGGATAAGGTCAAGTATTTGGAGTCAATCATTCCAGAAAAAGATGATTGTGGAAGTGAGATTAAGAAGATTTAAACGGAATAGTGTGGGTGGGAAAAAAGGATTTCTGCAGAAATACGTAATTAAAAAGATATTGGCTAAAACAAGTGGTAAAGCTTTTCAAATCTGCGGTTAGGTTGTGATGTTTGGATTAAAAGCAGCACTGATAACTGCAAAATGTGTGATGGAAGTCGAAGTGAATGAGTTCAAATTGTTAAGGTTTTTATAAAAGTGACTAGAAGGAATAAGTTGCATAACCGCTATATAAAGAGAAAAATTTGTGGTAAAGAGAGATTCTTTTTTAGTGTTGAATGGTGTCGGCTCTGATTTACTGTATCATATTATTAAGTTTTATGAGCTGAAAAAAATGTTTGATTTGTCATTTCAACCATAAAAGATTTAGGATTAATATATTATACAGTAGATTCCGCTTAATTGAGCCGCCGGTTAATAGGGTCAGCCGTTTAATTGGGCCCAATTGTGAAGAACGAAATCCAATCAAAGAAAATACTCTACGCTATATCCGCATAATCGGGCCACTATTCCGCTTAATCGGGTCACAACTGTAGCCAGACATACACCTGTGTAATTGCAAAAACGCCTTTGTGATGTAATAATACTCAATATTACAAAGCCAACTTTATTATGTGACAATTGAACAATACAGTCGCAACTTATTTTGTGATTTCATGCCTTTGGACATAGTAATTGATGTGCTTTGTTGCAAATTTTGTTGCAAAAATTTGTTGCAGACCTAAGCAGAAATGCCACGAAAAAATTTAACAATTGCTGAAAAAATTGTTGTTCCCAGAAAAATTAGAGAACAACCTCCAAACAATGTGCACAATGCTTGTATATGCGCATGTGTTTGTTTATTGCCGTCAAGACAATGACGTCATGTTAACTTCGGATAATCGGGTCAGCTGCTTAATCGGGGCAAATGGTGCTTGTCCCGATGTGACCCGATTAAGCGGAATCTACTGTATTGTGTTAATTAGTCTAAGTTAAATTATAGTAACAACAATCCAGTTGTTGTAAGATAACAATCATATTTAAAACTGAGATTTCAAATCTTTATTGCTATTTCAATCGAAAAAGACGTCAAATTTACGTATATTTTTTCTGTATACGTAAATTTGACTTTTTTGGTTGAAATAGCTTTAATGATTTGAAATCTCTTTGGGTCACCTTTGGTAATCAGCGGTAATTGTTTTGTGTATGTACAACCGTGGTCAAGAGCACCAACATGTGTTGTATTTCCCTCACTGGCTCACTGTGGCATCGTTGTTTTCAGATAATAAGTTCAAATTTGGGATAACACGATCTACTGCGTGCTTATCGGTCACGTGACAATGTCTTGCGCTCTTTAGTTCATGACGTCTCGGCTTCAGGCAGCTTATCCTTTAAAAACTATGTTCTTATGACGTCAATCGATGTAACTACCCTCTCCAATTCTTAGTAATTCAACCAAACGAATCGTTCCCTTTTTGCTTATCTACCACACGGTTAGAGATTGCGCGATGCCGTTTACAGCATGGTAATTTGTGACGTTTCATTTTTGCTGTAACGAAATTGTTCAATGAAGTTTTGTATCTGACGATGACCAAAGAGATTGACTGTAAAAATTTCCCTAAGATTGCAGATTTGACAGTTGAGGGAGTAAAGTTGAAATATGCAGAAAGTCCTAAATCTTGTGAGGAAAACACCGAAACTATTAACCGATATCAGGAAAAAAAAAGATGGCTAAGGCATATTTTAAGACATGATTGTGAATTAAGAATAATGTTCGAGAAAAACATGAAAGACGTTTAACAGGTGGAACCATGATGGTGGATGAAATTAAAAGTGAAAAAGCACAAAAGAACGAAGAGAAGTGGTAGAATGATGCGACAAGAAATCTGAGTCTTAGATTATCTTTAATGGTTATTAGAGATTATATGCAATGATGTAGGCGTGTTACAAAGAATGAGAAAAGTAAAATTTAAATAAAACATTCAAAATAGCAATAGTTTTGTAATTTTTGTTTCCTGATGCCGTATAAAACTTATTTAGGATCGTAAATTCAATGTTCGGTGAATTATTTCAAGCAAAGTTGTAAAACTTATTGATACAATCTGTGCACGATTATTCCCTGACAAAAGATAAACTTAAATCTCCACCCAGTTGATTCGGATGACCTGGTGGTCTTTTTGCCGTCTAGTTGTCAGGTGACTGCACGAAATTACATTTTCCGTGTTTCTGTTTATGTAGTTTATACAAACTTTTAGTTTCGTGCAGCCTTTGATAAATAAACTTCCTGACTTGAACAATGGTAGAAGCTATTGTGTCTGCCTAAAACGCTGGCATTGTAATTACGTAATGCAGAAATCTCGTGAATAGCTTTACCACAACTAAATTGATAAATCTTTTTGTTATAAAAGCTTGTGAACATTTCTTGGAAATAAATATGCAACAGATTTAAAACCGTAAAATGTTAAAAACAGTTTTTAGTTTTTTCTCAAAACCGTATGCTTTGGATAGTCCTAACAGTGACGTTGCATTTTGCTGACTTTTTCCCACCGCTTTGCTTCAACTTCATTGGGTCACATCCCAGCAAACAATTGCACCGGAATTATGAAACCATGTTGCAATATTATACAACCTCATATTGAATAAGTCTTATGCTACCATAAACAGATAAAAATTGCACCATACCTAGCAAACAACCGCATAAAAATTACAAAATTGTTATGCAATAACTTCATGTAGGGCAAGTCAAATGCTATCATAAAGTGGCAAGAATTGCGTCCCAACAAACTATTTGAAATATTCTACAAGCTAACAAAGCCGATGATATCTACCCCGCGTTAACGATAGAATTAGACCTAGGATTAGTTTCCTCATATAAATTTAGCTCCCTCAGACCTAGGGTTAGCTCCTTTGAACAGGATTAGAACTAGAGCTAACTCCCTCAGATTGGTGTTAACTCTCTCAAATCCAGGTTTAGTTCCCTCGGACCAAGCATCTACACCTTGTAGGGTTTGAGTTAGAGCTAGGATTAGGATTAAGATTAGACTAGGGTTAGGATTAGGGTTGGAGCTAGGACTAAGGTTGGGATAGAGCTAGGATTAGGGTTAAAGTTAGACCTAGGATCAAGGTTGGGATTAGGGTTAGGATTAAGGTTAGGGTTAGCGTTAGGATTAGAAACAAGCACTGTCGTAATCCGCGCCAAATGAGCCATCCTATTTTACTTTTGTTACCTTGAACATCAGATAACTGTTTTAAATGGCGTTGTTAATTTCAAAAGAGTTTAGCTGCATGTTTTATCAAAGCAACAGCAGCATCACTTAAAACGGCTTCGAGTGAGATTCGAAACCACAGTCCTCATCAGCGACCTAAAAAGATACATCTTTGGGTTTAGCATCAGGACGTTGCAACAAGTTCACTGCCATTGCCGTTTTTCGATAATGAATAATTGTGGTGTTAGTGGCCATGTATTAGTGGTGTTAGTGCCTCAGCACATTTCTACGATAGCAATCTTTAGCTTTGAAAGTAGTTGGTTAATGGAGTTTAACTCGAAGAAAGCTTGTAATTGGATGTTGCACCATGTTTGACCAAACAATTCTATAAGTTTAGTCGAGTTATGTAATTTTCTTTTGCAGTCCAGGGAGACCTTTTGTTGGTTATTCTGTTGTAGAACGATATTTATTTCCGAATCTGCTTCAGAGTTGCCAATGATACTGGCGCAGCGCATTTTTGCCGCAGGCAATGAAACCAAGAACAGGATATTGTTTTGAAGTTTTTTTCCTATCACACAGCCACAAAACGATCGAGAGAGTTGAACCCACAAATATTGCCGCCAAGTATGGCGATCGTGTTCATGGGCTGCCTACACACCGACCATGGTGTCCACACATACCTTTAACAAGTCAAAATAATTTTATCCTTTATCACAAACCTGAATATTTTACGGTGGTGACTTATTTTTTACAAAATATTTGCAAATTAGTGAAGCCCAGACAGCGGCGGTTCAAATAAAAAACTCAGAAATAAGTTGGCCAAGCCTATTCGAGGTCAAGTTATATAAAATGCTTTGAAAAGTTGTGATTTTCAATAGTTTGAGTTTGTCTATTTCTTGATTAGGTAGTTCAGATTTTCAAATTAAAACTAACCTTTTTAATTGTAATACAGGCGGTATTTGGGGATGGTAAAGGAGGGGGGGGGGTGCGTGTAGGACGAGTGGTATTAAAATATCACAGCTTCATTTAGCATAAGATGTAATCAACAAACTTGGCAGCAAAAGTGCCGTAAAATTGCTTTTTCAAAAAAGCGCAAAACTAATTCCCTATATTGTATGACCGCCGCGTTAGTCTAATTTCGAGAACGTCTGTTGTCTGTGCGGTAGACTTGGATTTGATTCCTGAGTCTAATCATACAAAAAGCTTCTCGAAATGGTGTTTTCAGCTTCCTTGTCTGACGCTAGGCGTAAAAAGGTAGTTACAAACAAGTAAACAAGCAGTGCCACCAGAAGGACGGCCCCAACAGTCGCACCGCTAAAGCACATGTCAGGTCAAAAGGTATGAGAAAAACTAGCATATTTACTGTTGCATGTAAAATAAATCTGCAATAGAAATTATTTTAAGGATGTTGCAGTAGTCGCTTCCACAGTTCAACTGTTTTTCCTAGTCAGATCACCTCAAAACAATGTAAATATTTAAAATCGTTGTCTGATTTTTATGTTAGCCTTTAAAATTACTTTCTCCTGTGCGTTTTAAGGCCAGACGTTGAGTTCAGTCTTTGTGTTTTGGTTTCCTACTGTATCTTTTCGATATCTTTGCGTGCTATGGGTGGTTGTTAAGGAAATAAAAACACATTTTAGTTAAGGCAGCATTAAATTTAAAATTCTTAACTCTCTACTGTACTAGAGGTGAGCATGTGGCACCATTATGACGCCACTAACACAGCTATGTTTCGGGATAATCGCCTTTGGTGATTAACATGACATGTTCTAAACCAGTGGCTCCCAACCTTTTCATCATACTGCCTCCCTTGTTTTACCTGAAGTTGTTTTTCACCTCCCCTACATTCAGAGCCGTTAAGAGAACGATCCGGGCCCGGTCACAAATTCTGAAAAAAGTCTGAAAATTTTCCCACAGCAGGATTATGGGTGAAACTGGCTGCACCGCGAGGCAAAACATTCATATACGCAACGATTAGGAGGTGATGACCTTTTTTTTGTTTGAGATCAAACCCAACCACTTGCACATTTCTACCAATAACGAGGGTAAATAATTATTATAAGAGTCTGAAAATTTTCCAACAGCAGGTTTATGGGTGAAATTGGCTGTACCGCGAGGCAAAACATTCGTATGTTCAGCAATTAGGAGACGTTGACCCTTTTTTTGGAGATCGAACCCAACCACTTTCACATTTCGATTCTTAGCGAGGACCGCCGCTTAAAGGAGCCCAGACCTGGGTTACTAATTGCAACACAACAACAATACAACTGCAACTTATTCTACAAGTCTTTGCTCGCCTCCCCTAAAATTCTATTTTACTTCCATAGGGAGGTGGATCCAGATTAGGAACCACTGTTCTAAACCAACGTCCCCTTGTTAGTCTACTACTTGGAACTCTAATATTCACATGATTTTTTGAAAATTTAATCTTTATGAGAATGTAAGCATCTTAAATCTCTATTCCTGTTTGGTGCCAAGGGAAAGCTTATTTTTTACTTCGCAAAGAGTCCGTCCAAACCAAAGAACTGATGCCGACTTATGCAAATTTGGTAGCATAGCTACCGAGATATTGCATCGTAATTATTGATTATTTTCATTTCTGACTGTGAGAGTTTTTTCAATGTTTTTTTAAGGCATTTAATCAAAATCTTAAATCTTTGATTCCAGGAAAACATTTACAATTAGACTTATTCAGAGAAAAATTTGTATTTAAACCAAAGTGAAAGTTTTCAGTACTTGGGGGTAGAGTGCTTTATACCATAAGCTGTACAAAATACGTTGAGTAGAGTGCATCCTTGCAACAGCATATCGCAGAAAGCGTGCATGCTTTGAATTCACAACCTCATGAACTGCATGAACTCTGGCGATTGTGGGCTGGTTAAAGCAAGTCCGAGAGCTAGGCTCAGCTATCTGTCCAATCTTGTCGCAGGCTGGAAAAAATGGTTTTCACAGTCCTTGTGCTTGACGCTCTGCTATTGTTGAAATAAAAAATGAATTATAAAACCGCGAAAAATTTGCTCGAACAATACTTGAATAATAGATGTTCTGGCACCAAAAAAGGCAACTCATTTAAAAATTGAAAAAAAAATTTGTAATCGGTGACATATTTGCACAAATCACAGCCCTTGAAGTTTGGCGCAAAAACTGCTCACTTTACACCAGGGATGTGGAAGCGGAAGCGGTGGAAGCGGTACTTTTTCTGTGGAAGCGGAAGCGGAAGCGCGAAAAATCCACCGCTTCCGCTTCCACATAGGAAGGAAGAATGGAGAGAGAAAAGAAATTGGTTCTGCTATCCTTCGTAGAAGAACGAATGGGGGAGCATAAACATCAAGAAATGAGAGCGAGGAGGAGTCGTTTAGAGAGATGTTGACCTCTACATAATCAGAGTAGGGGCCAAGCAAAGAAAGAGAGAATGTAGAAAGTTCAGAGAAGAATAAGCACTGCTTGATGAAAATGATGACGCCGCCGCTAGCATCTGCGACATCAGTAGAAAAAATACCAGATCGGGAGTGGGTGCCATGGGATTGCAGAGCAGAGAATCCAGGGATCCGGAAAGAGGAAGATAAATTGAGGTTAGATTCCTGGATATAAATAAGGTCAACGGGATGAAACGAAATAAAGTGTAGTAGTTTAGTGCTCCTGGCTCGGAGACCCCCAGCATTCCATTGAAGAATCGTAAGAGAGTTAGGGAGGGGAAGAAAAAGCAGGAGGTAAAGAGAAACAGCCAGGAGCATGAGGCGGTGGTGAAGGTGCAGAGGGAGAAGATACAAAGTGAGCGGAAAAAGGATAAGGAGTTTGAAAGCGAGGGTGGGGTGCGAGTGCTGCATTAGCAGAGGAGGGCCAGATTGAGCAGTGAAGGTATACCAGCTGGAGGAGCCCGAGGAGGAAGTCACAGTTCTCGTAGCTGTAGAATCTCCAAAAAAAACAGGGAGGGCAGCTCCAGAAATGAGAGGTGCCAAGAGTTGTGAATCTAGAAAAGGAGAGTAGTGAGCACTTTAAATGAACTTAATTAGAGCATGTGCAGCATTGCACTGACCTACCCCGCCAGGTCACATTTCCAGCGAACACTAAACAGGAAAAGACAGGACAAGGGCTTCGATGAACGTTGCCACTCATCAGGAGAAGGAGAAGAATAAGAAGGCAGTCAAGAGAAAGGCAGGAGAAGACAGGCCAATTTTAAAGAGGCTGCGTGCTACCCTACTGCGGTCGTTCAGGGGGCAGCAGGGCAAAAAAATGGTTTGTGTAAGGGGAATGCCCGGGGTAACTGGGACCCTCGGGAAAGCCAACAGCCATTTTGACCCAACCCAAGCGGGTCGGGGACCGCACCACCACGTTGAGGCGGCTGTTGATGAGTTAAAGTTAACTCAAAGTCAGAGCTAGTTGAGAATAGAGAGGGAAAATTAACGCTATACGGTGTAATTTGTTGTTGTGACGACAGGTTATTGTCGAGAGCTGTAATATGTGGTCATACGATTTAGATCTGAGAAGCATTAGGTTAACTGTTGTAAAAGTAGTTGTAATTAGTGAAGGAACTTGTAATAACTGTCTATTTGTTGAAATGTTTAATTATTTTTTGAATTGCAGTAGCGAAATATTTGATTTTCTCGCAAGCAATTCGTGATTTCTAAATTTTTGTTAGTGGGAGTTCCGTGACAAACGCGAAAGTACATTAGGGGCTCCACGATGACAAAAAGATTGAAAAGCACTGTTCTACATTCAACACGAGTTGCAATATCTAAAAAAAACGAACACAGAGTAGTTCGAAACAATAAACTCAAGCGAAGTAGGTAAAGTAATAACAATAAATGAAGGTTTTTGTTTTCTCAAAATGATAAAGTGTAGAACAGTGGTTCCCAACCTTTTTTTAGTCACGGACTCTTTTCAAATAATTATCAAGCTTACGGACCCCTACATTTTTAAAACCGACCCAAAACAAATAATGTGGTAAACTACGCTTTTTTTTACAAATGCTAGCGAACTTTAAATGCAATATTGTACGTAGAATTATATTACAAATTACTGAATCATAACATTTTACTTACATTCAAGAACCATTAGAAAAGTAACTTCATCAAACGAATACAGGTGCACTGGTGCAATTGAATGAGAAGCCTGTTGTTGTCTTTTTTGCACCAAAACACTGAACTGTGGTAGGGTCTTTGATAAAGCTACACGCATATCATGTTCAACGTTCAAACGATTTCTCTGTTTCGTTTTTATAGTAATAAGAGCCGAAAATGCAGCCTCGGAGCGCTAAGTAGTAGCAAATGGAACCAAAGTGCTAATTGCTTGCTTTGCCAGAGATTGGTAGGAATGTTGTTGAGAGCACCAAAAATTTTTCAGAGAGGTGGCATTAAATTCAATCTGTAAAAGTTTGCTTGCTCTCAAATCAATAAAATCATCTTTGTTGGGATCTTCGTCATCAATACTGTTTAAGTCAATGAGAAAAGGATTTCGAATTCATGCTTCATCCTTCAAGCTACCCAAATTAAAATAGCCTTCGAAGGAAGTTTGTAGAGCATCCAAGGGTGAACAAAATTCCTTTCTCATAAAAATAAAAATTTCACTTTCTTTCCGAGTTTCATTCTTCAAAATAAGATCTAACAATGGAAAGTTAGCATGATTACCTACTTCCAATCTACATTTCCAAAGAAACAACTTGAGCAAGAGCGCATTCAATTTTTCAGCTGCATTCATTATTGTCACACCTGGTCCCTGCATAGCACAATTAACGTTGTTAATATGACCGAAAATATCTGTCAAGTAGGACAGGCCGTACAAAAATGATTCAGACTCAATTTTTTCAGCAAGGGGACTGTTTTTATTTTTCAGAAATAATGAGACCTCTTGTTTTAGCTCCTGTAATGGTTTCAAAATTTCGCCTCTCGACAGCCAACGCACTTCTGAATGATACAAAAGCACCTCGTGATCTGACCCAAGTTCTCTGCAGAGAGCTTTGAAGAGACGATAATTAATGGATCGGCTTCTTATAAAATTAACCATTTCACACAATATGATAGAATTTCTTTGCGAGTTAATGGCAAACTTTTTGCTGCCAAGGCATGTCTATGCAACATGGAATGCGTAACGGTTACATTAGTAGCTTTTTTTTACTAAAGCGGCAAACCAGGATTTGTTTCCGAGCATCGCTGGTGCTCCATCCGTACAAATTGAGCCTATTTTCTTTTTCCAGTCAAAATTTTGCTTGACAAAAAAGTTGTTTACCTTTTGAAATACATCGCTAGCCTTTGCAGTTTCCAAAAGAGGTTCGCAAACAAAAATTCTTCTTTGATTTCATTGCCATTAACATAACGCACATAACACACTAGCTGACTGCAGTAAGAAACATCAGTGCTTTCATCAAGCTGCAAGCTAAATGGGAAAGGAGAAGTTGCCAATTCTTCCATCACTTGTTTGAGAATATTTTCTGAAATACCATCTATTCTTGATTTAACAACGTTATTTGACATTGATATACCTTCAAGTTTTTTTCTCTGATCTGAGCCACAACTATTTCAGTCATTTCCAGAGCACAGGGTTTTATTAGTGTTTCGGCAATACTGTGCGGCTTCTTTTCCTTGGCAATCCGACATGCAATTTTGTAACTTGCTTCAAGTAAAGGCTTTTCAGTTGGAATAAAACCATACTTATCTAAAGTTCCGCTTACTTCAAATCTTCCCTTCTTTTGCAAAAATGTATCGCGGCTGTCGGAAATGTTTCCCGGATGATTAGCGTTTAGGTGTTCCTTTAGTTTTACTGGCTTCATGCTACTATTGGCGAGAACTTTTCCACAAAGGAAGCATTGAGATTTTTCTGTACCTTCGCGATCCAACGTAACGGTAAATCCATATGATATGTACTCTTCATTATTTTTTCGTCGCCATTACAACTTGTTCTTTTGCTAAAAGTTATGCTGTGTCGATCTCCCACAAGTTAGGCTGTGTCTGAACTGCTAATGCTGATCTGCTATTAATCTGCTATTTATAAAACTTTATGATAAAGGCTGGTTCAACGCGTAATTTCAATCTCTGAGTTTGAATAAACGCCACAATCAGCAAAAAATGCCGATTAGGGATTACACAATATTTAGCCAAATACGGAAAAAGTTTAGCCAACTGCGCTACATTATTTTCGTACGTACAAGTTGCTGCCTAGTGCCTACATTAACATGAAATTTATTAAATATTGTTGATACATTTTGTCCAATTTCAATGCACTCGCGGACCCCCAGCAAGCTTTTCACGGACCCCCAAGGGGTCCGTGGACCCCTGGTTGGGAACCACTGGTGTAGAAGAAGGCAGGCTAAAGACCCACAAAAGTTAAAAAAAATTGTCAACGGTCGTTTTCTCGTTTTTGTTGGTGGAAGCGGAAGCGATAGGTGTGGAAGCGGAAGCGTTTGAAAAATAACCGCTTCCACATCCCTGCTTTACACCAGCAATAGCAGACTTACAGTTTTGCAAAAGTTTCACACCATCAATAGCAGACTATTGATGATGTGAAATCAATCTACACCATCAATAACAGACTTACAGCTTTCTCACAAAATTGTACAGCCATTATTAATATTAAAATTAATGGACTTTTATTTTTTGCTCTTGTTACTTCGATTTCAGTGTAATCTCGAAGAGTTAATGTTCTAATTTGTTCAAAAATCAACTGATTGCGATTTTTCTGAAGGAAATTCCGAAACCACATCACCAAAAGGTACCTCCTGGACGAAATCACTTTCATGGGACTCGATTGATAACCTATACGACCTGCTTTTCCCCATAGTAGATCTTTAAATACGATTTTACCAATTGCACTTGTGAAAGTTTTCCTTGACAGCTTGCAGTAATGTAGAAATAGCACCAGTGCGATGAAACTCGCGACAGAAGTATCCCACCCAGCACTGAGTCCCATAGACGGCGTTTTGTTAACCTCTACAGCGCTTCCACCGCAGTACAAGTGCTTTGAAATGTGGCACCTCTGAATTGTACTAGCCGATTTAACCTTGCGATTTCTACAGATAGCTTGGAAAAATCAAAGACATTCGCTTACAACACCTTTAAATAGTTTATGTCTGCCTTCAGTGTTTCCGCTTCGCAACAATGTGTGAAGATTTAAAAAGCAGAATGTTTCATTCAGCAGATTAATTTTACTGAATCTCTTTTCTGCTTCATTCCGCAATTGATACACAGCTTCAATCATGCATGCAGTTTCAACACTTAATTTCTTTGGTAGTAGATAGACATACGCCTTCCTTATGTTTGTCAAGCATTCTTCTTATTTTTCGAACACGTAGATCTTCAGTCAGGATTTCTGGCTTTTCGCAAATCTTGGGAGCATTATCAATGGATCACTTAACCACCGAATCGAGTTCATTGATCAAAAAAACTACAATTGCTTTCATTTTCTGAGCACAATTTTCCATCGACAAATCTTTTTGCAGTAAATATTTTTATGCATTATAGGACTCCCTCAAAACTTTTTAAAGAAATGTGGAAAAGAAATGAAAAATCCTGAATCGCTTCTGATATTTGATAAGCTTGACCTCACGTACCACTATTTCTCATTTCATCTCAAAACTTGATTAATGCACACGCTGCATCATAAATATCTAGATGAAGCAACGTCACAGTTTCTTAACGTTCACTCCATTGTGCATCAATCACTCTTTTTGCGATATTTTGCTCAAACTTGCGTAGAATCTACTATGCGAAAGTAGAAGTCGAAAAAAGAATACACCATTTCCACAACAGCAAAACTGTTTCTAAAAACTCAGATAATCCTATTGCATTAACCTCTGCAAGGTTAATCAACTGATTTCCCAATGGAATAAATAATGCTTTTGAATTAATCTCCGTTATTCTGCGTTTTACTTCACAGCAGATTCCAGCCTTGGTGGAAGCACTGCCACAGTTTAATTTTTACACATCATTCCGTCCAAGCTACTCTTTTGCAGTGGAAAAAAACTATTAAGTTTCTTGGTATTTTTCCGTGCAGTGAAAAGAAATGTTGAAAGAAATCCTTTATTTGTATCTCCCGGTTGTCTACTTTTACATTTCTTGTAGCGCTCGTCTGTCTGTCGAATCCTCCAACAGATTGTATTCGAACAGTTCAATTCACAAAGAGAAAAACGACGGTTTCTGTAATTTAACACAAGCTAAGCAAACATATTCACACACACACAAAGCAAATGCAAGCAAACTTACCAACTGTTTATAAACGAAAGACGAGACACTCTGAATGCCGCAAATTTGCACAAGTTTATATAAAGATAGCAAATGCGAGGAAAAAAGAGAAAAGCTCCAAAAAAATGTAAACTTAAAGCTGAGGCAGCAATTTAGGGTCAGCAAATGGTTGGCCAAACAACGTAAAATAAAGGCAAGCAATGCAGAGGTAAATCCAACTGCAACATATCTAACGACAAAAGTCACTGCACAATACACACCAACATTTTTTACCAACAACTTAAGTTTGCCGACATTCCATCTACGACTTTACAAATTGAGTAGCATTAAAAAAACTGCTTCTACATTTTGTTGCCCCCATCTGTTCTGCCTCCCTTGGATATATCCGCAATATCCAACGGGTACCCACGCCGCTGGGTTTAATGTAATCGCACGTAATCGACTCACAATTATGAATTAATGTTGCTGATGCAATGACTGCAAGTGTAGTTACTAAAATCAATCTGAAGTTTTGCAATCAAATTCAATCATTTGATTTGGTTTTATATAATTAATAAACATGCATTGGCTTACTGTTTACTATAGAAGCCGGTGTTCAGGATAATGGCCTGTTTCCTTTGCGGCATTTTCAAAGGTGGAGAAAAGGAAGCTGCACAGACCTCATGGATATCCTTAACAATCTGGTCAGGGCAAAACAATTAATTTTGTTCTCTTTTAGTGTAGCGCTATAGAAGTTTGGTTCTATCTCAATAACAGTGTATTTTGGCGATCGCTTAATTAAAAGTTTCCAGTTGCATTTTGCCACTATCTGCGTAGGGATCGCGTAGTAGATAAACTATCTGCTTCAGTCGATAGATGCGGCTCCATTCCATGGAGAGCTGAATCAAAAGATTTGCGCTTGTTTTTGAAATGTCTGCCAAAGCTTATAGTTGTACTAGCTCTATTAAGAATTCGATTTTTATACTTTTATAAACTGCAGAAATGATCATGGACGTTCTCCAATACCAATACTCAAAGGCTCCAGTCAATGGCTCCGCTTGCATTGCTGTAACTAAGACTCAACTGCATTCAAGTTGCTTGCACAATATTACCTTATTCGACCATAGGGACTCGGTATTCACACTCGAGTTGAGAATGGACTCCCTTTCAATAATTTGATCGATTACTTGCACGATAAAACTTTTTTGGTTCGGAAAGTTTGGTCCTATCACTTTTTGTACTGTCTGAGAAATAACTTTTTTACCCAATGGAAGCTCTATTAGTGCGTCAAGTTTTGCAATTTGTTTTACACCGCTAGCCTTAAGATTGTGTGCCACAAATTTTTGATAGGCAAGATTTTGTTTTTAGGCCTATGCAGAAGCCAGTTTGGAAGATTGTTTTGAAATTGATGGTGGTACAAAGAGATTAATAGACTTCAAAAATCCACAGTTCGACTACTTACTGCTAGCTACAGGTCATACAGCAATACGACAATTGCCTCTGCAATGATAGTAATTCTGCGAGCTATTGGAGAGAACGTAGCTTAATTTGGCCTGATGTAGTTGCTCATAATTTTGCCTTACCAAGCAATGTAAAATAAATCGATAAATTAAGTAATAGAATGCAAATTTCATCTTACACCATCCATGTAACAATCAAATTTGTATATTTATCTATTGCAAAAGCGTGTAGTTACTAGTGTTAAAGAGACTTGAAGCGAGACGTCGTAAAAAAAGACACGAGTTAGCTCGAAGCATTTCGATAAAATAACTCTACATCAAACACTCGACTTCAAGTGACATAATGCAACACTTTAAATACTTCTTCAAAATTAGCAGTTTTTTGAAATAGTTGGAAACACAATCGATTGTCATCTACCCACCTGCTGTAGCACAGCTCGAAGGTCAATAATAATTCTGCTGAGATTTGCGTCCCTGTTTGATGTGATAGGTAAGCGGACAGCAATAAACTACAATGGTGGTTTATTCACTAATCGAGTACAAGAGATTGGCATTCCACAAAGTGACTTCGTGGTCTTCATGTTAAAAGCCACCCACACAGGTCATGGTGATTGAAACAAGTGAGAGTTAAATGCGAAAGTTAAGCTCAAAAGCAAACATTGTTTCCATGCGACCATGCTGAGTTTATGAACTTGCACTCCTTCAACTACGAGGTTAAAATCGTACAGCCGCACTAAAGATAGCTTGATGCTCAGGTTAAAATAGATATTGGATTGGATTCCCTACTCACCTAAAATAGAACTTTATGCTAATTACATTGCACTGGTAAAGCTACAACGTGAGTAGTCACCAGCTAATCAATCATGCCGATCGCTGTTGAGACAGATCAGGAAATCCTGTCGTATGGTGCGACCTAGCGCAGATGGGAAATCACAAAACAGCGAATGTAGAGACGAGCGGTCAGAGTTCGTGCGAGAATCAGTTTATAAAATGTGGCACATTTTCAAAGTGCAAAATTCGCGTCGTTATGATAAACATTGATAAAGCATAGTATTCATGTGATGATTAATATAATTTTCTTAGGAAAGTGCCTTGGTCACATGTATTATCATAGGGGTCACGTGTCCGAGTATGTAACAATGCATGTAGTGCTACTCTAGCATTTTGTAATACTGCTAGTTGATTATAAAAAGCAAGATGTTGTTTAATTTTGAAGTTAGAAGTATGAAAGATAAAGAATATAACTTACTGTTTATCCAGGAAAACAGAAAAACGTGGCTGCGAATGGGCTTGAACGAAACCTATTTTTATGTGACCTGGACTTGCATATACAAAAAACTTTCTGCTCTCGACTAATTTATAGATTAGGAAGTCATTCCCTTGATAATGCGGCCGATCAAAACATGCTAGTTATGAGAGTGTTTATATTTTGAAGGTTTTCAGGGCCAACCTAGAAAACGGAAATATAATTGGAGTTATTGAGTACAGGCATAAAAGGAGCGGTGTTGTCACGAATAATAATTTGTAGCAGCTTTAAAAACTGTTATGTTGATGTTACGTAACCAGAATTGCCAACTTAAAATTTGCACTACTAAGAATCGAAGACAAAACCAAGAAACGCTAAAAACGATCTTGTAAAAAGGCAGTATTTGTGCAAGAATTTCAATGTTCTAAAATGTTTGTTCATGTAAAATGTTAATGTTGATGTTGATCTCCAAAAAACAGATCTCGCCCAAATTCTTCCCCAATTGCTTTTTCATATACTTTTTCTTTAAAAAAAAGTCTTTGGTTGAATACATCTAACACTTTCTCTAATCTTTGCCTAAAATTAACAACAAATAATTCAATTTCAGATTAATCACCAAAAAAAGCGTTTAGCCCGAAAAGAAAAAATCAAAAAATTTGATCCAGAAAATCCCACAATTTTTCTCACCACAAAACAAAATTTTCAAAAAATTTCTAGTTCTTTTAAAAATTTTACAGATCTTGGGACCAAATCCTAACTTTGGTAACTATCTACGTAACTTGAATCTATATTTAGCTAAACTTGCTTACAGAATGAGCGAACTGACAGAACTGACAGGCTTTACACAGTTTACAGAACTCTTTTGTGACCTAATATTGGCCAGTGGTGAAACTCACAAATCTTACTTAAGACATCATAGTCATTCTTACTTACTTTATCTTCTGGAACGTCGAGAATATTCTACGCCTAATGTATGCGTGCGAGTGTGCGCGCGCGCGCGTGTGTGTGTGTGTGTGTGTGTGTGTAACTGAAATTTTTTGGACAGAAAAAGGTAGGTTGTGTTGATTCGCATCTGCGTCAGTTTATTCGGCGAATAATTGTTTGTTGTTGAGAGTCGTAAAGGCCAAACGAAACTGACAGTTGTTGTGTCTGGTGGTGCAAATGAGGTTAAGTTTATTTGTGAATATATTTCTGGTTATTTTTGACAAGAAGCGTTGTGTACCTACAGCTTAGTAGATTAGATACTTGATTCTAAATTAGCAAGGTCTCAGGTCAGTAGCGTAGCTAAGTGTGTGCAGTGTGTATGATCCGCACAGGCTGGCAGAAGGTGTTCTGTGTACGATGCGCACTGGATGGCAGAAGGTGCAGTATGTACGGTCCACACTGGGTGGCAGAAGGTGTAGTATATACGATCCGCACTGGGTGGCAGGAAGTATTTTTTAGGAAGACCATTTGAAATTCAAAGTATTGCTACAAAAAGTCTGGTTCGAAAGTGACCGCGCAGCGGTAAACATACGTTGAATAATTCCGCAAAAACGCGAGGGAAATTGGCGTAAATGTGAGTGTATGGATTGCGCCGCGTGTGTGAAAAACTGTGGCGCTTGCTGTGAATGAGAGTAAAAAATGAAGTTTTTTCAATATAACCTTGATGATTTGTTCATTTTTCAGAGCTGAATTAATTAACGCGATGAACGCAAACTTAATTATTATTACAATGCTATTTATTTCAATCGATGGTTACAATATTGATGTCACACCTAAGGGTATAAAATATCTGTTATCTCCGTTACAGCTCCAACTAGCAGCCGACAAGCGACCATCTGTGCAGGGCCGATCTCATTCGCCGAATGAAAACGAAAAGGGTCCTCGACCATTAGTCTCAGCAAATAAAACTTCTTCCTTTTTTGGTTATGAATTATCAATGTGGCCCACACATTGGGGATCCAGGTTTGTACTATTACGTCATAACGTCAATTATAGTGAACCTTGGTGTGGCGGCTTTCTGTATCACAAACATATTAATGCTGCTTCGAATATTTTTCCATCAATTGAATTGCAAGTTGCTTCCTTTCAATTACAGGAAAGTGCTCCTCTTTTTTTTACGCATCAATGAATTTCTGCTTTGATTGCTAGCCATTCGTCAGACTGAGTCACTACCGTAACAACCACCACCACCATCACCGAGATTGGAGGATGCTCGCTCCCGTCACTAAATACCTTTCTCAAACAACCAGCGAACCTGGCTAAGTTGCTTTTACAACAATGCCTCTCAATCTTTATCTATCAGCGTACCACATAAAATTTTTTTGTGTCACTGCGTGCTACAGACATAAAGGCCCAACCAGGAGAGAGGGTAACTGAATCCCTCCCTCTTTTTACCCTATTATCAAAGCTAACGTAAAACAACTCTGCCTTGAAAATCGATTAAACAACTGTTTTCAAAAACTCAAAAGGTATGCCTCTAGAATCGATCACGTTTTGAAGCCTACATTGTTTGATGCTTATCATAAAAGCAAAAAACAAAATGAAATGTTGGTATCGTTGATGTTGTTGTGATTGTCGCTAGAATAGGGCCACGCAATATACGCATGCGGCCTGCATAAAGTTTTTGTGCGGTCTGCGAGAGGTTTTAGAATCGTTACTTTAATGCTACAAAATTTGTTCGCCGAAATGGTTGATTCCCCATAAACTTCTTTCAAATTTTACCTCCAAATTTTTATCTTTGATCCCGGTAGCTTTATGTAGCTACTGCCAAGCAAAATAATAAAAACGGTTTTTCACAAATTTGGTCAGATTTTATCCCCGGCAGGGCATGGTCCTAGCTTAGCGGAGTGAAAAACTGTTAGTTCCGAAAGCTGTGCCGGCTTCAACATTTATGTGAGCAGCAACAAAAAGCTGTAAGAAATAGAGGCCATAGTTTCTGTATTCGTAATGGTGTTCATCTTGTTCTGATAATCAAAACCACAAATTCTCACAAACGAAATGTGACTTCACAAACTATCATTCGTTCTTCCGAGAAACTTGGGTGGGAAACAAAGTCTAAAATGTGGTGGTGGCAGAAGGTGGTCGTTTTTAGAATTACAGAAATGAAGTATGTAGCGGTAGTTCTATTTCATGACTCGGCGAGCTCAATTTCGTATTTATATTTGTGATATCAAATTGTTTATCTGCTCTATTTTTCCTGGTTACGGCATAGCTGGAAAAAGAGCCATGCCTTCCCCAAAATCATGCACCTTGTAACAGTAAGCTTATTAAGCTGTTTTCAAGTTAAAATGTTCCCCCCAAGCCCAATTTTTACAAATTCATAGGCCTATTGTTTTATTTCGATTTTTCCAGCACTTATCTTTAACTTTGTTCCTAATCCTGACCTCCCTACTTTTAAGTCAAAATTAGTTCTATTGATATTTACAAACAAGCCTATCAATTACAAAAATTGATCCATTCCTTTTATTAAGCTCGGGGATGAAAATGAAAGTAAAATTGTGGGTAGGCGTCAAAGTATCCTGAATGTTAACCTTTCTACTCATAAATTAGAAATAATCTTATTCACAAAAAGCGTGTCTTTGAACAGGCGACCGGCTCCGATGATAAATGATCAATGAATTTCAATTACATTCAACAGAAATACATTATTTTTGCAACTAAAACATCATAAAAAACACTAATAGTGACAGGATTTTTAAATTGCGGCCCCTACGAAATTAAAATTAGATCAATAATATAATTGAATCTGGACATACGTTGTAACTTGATACAGACGTTTCAAGAGAAATTGGGAGAGAAAATATTGCGTCAGTTTTTAGGTCCATGCAGCTCACAGCAGAAGCTCATATCACAACTTTACACTTAGTTTGACTCTGCAATAGGCAATAAATACGTCTTAAGAGTTAAGATTTGCCAGGCGGGGACACAACTACGCAAGAGCATTTCAACCAGGAACCTCCTAAAGTTTAGTTATTGTAGGTATCGTACTTGTCATTGCATTATTAAAAACGCAGATTTATATCGGTATGTTAGTCCTGCAATTTAACATCCTGCTTCAGCAGGCAACTTCTCAGCAATTTATTCTTGCTTTTATAACGAAAGTGCATACTAGATGTAAGTAAAGCTGTTGCTTGCTACTGTTTTTACTAAAATCGCAGCTGACATCATTATGACAAAACGAAAGTTTTTTAAGCGTTCAACAAAAAAGTGAAGAAAATAATGCTTGAAATTAAAAAAATTTTACAAATCTTTTCTTCTAGTGTTGTCAAAAAAGCTCGAATTATCGAAAAATTTTGTATCAACAGCAGCTTGTTAATATCTTCCGAAAAAGTGTTGACCGAGATTCTAAGGTCATCATTTTAAGAGAATGATAAACACAAAACCAGCAACAAAGGGTTAATAGTTCATCATTTTAACCCCTAAAAAGGTAAAACTTTCGCAAGTTGATAAGTAAAGGTCTGGATTCTGTTTGAACAAAAACCGTTTTCCTTGCCAGGAAAAGAAAATAAAAATTATAATTATTTGTGACGACATCGTAACGTCACCAACCCCTTATGACGCTCAACCGGCGGGAGCGATTTAATCGTTGCGAGTTTCATGTTTGTACGCCCTGTAGAGAAAAAGCGAAAGGACGCACTTACGCACGCACTCATTGCAAAACTTTGCTTTATGGTATAAATTTATTTTTAAAAAGCAGCAAAAAGTCAGTTTCAACTTTTTCTTATTTATTTCTTTAAAGAGCAGAAAAAACTGAGTTTTAGCCTTTGACAATCAAATAGATCCATGTTAACGCATCGATTAAAATTACAAAGTACGAAATCAAGCTCACTTCAAATTCAACCTATTTTTTGTGACGTCATGTTGTCTTTGTGCTACCACTTAAAGACCAGCCTTGCATATACATAGACATGATGATAAAGCTTGTTTATTTTATGCGTTTAAATCTTATAGACGAAGGCACTAAATGGGTTTAACACGAAATTGTATTTTGCATAAAAAGAATTTTTACTCATGCTGATACCGTATTAAAAAATTTGATACAACGTGATTCAAGATCAAATCTTTAGCCAAAATAAAAAGGATCAAGAACGATATTTAAGTCGAAAAATACGGAATTATGTGTTTCATTTTAATAGAAAAACTTGTTTGTGTTTCAATAAATAAACCACAAGAAAAAAGAATTGCTCTGTGCCCGAGAAATAATATTACCTAGAAAACAAGTTGCTTTCAAAGTGACGAGATGAATTTGCGTTTGAAATAGGTTTTGACGTACGGGATTGGTATTGATAAATATGACGTAACAATATTAATGAACAATTTCCACAATTACACAACAATGAGTCACGATATGACTTACCTATCAATAGCGATGATTGGTTCAATGCAAAGACGTAAGCAAGACCAACTTACAATGAATTTGTTGTTCAAAAATTTGGGAGGTTTATTTCTCAAGAAGATTACAATTGAATTGTCTTTTGAGATGCGGTTATTGCAGACTGAATTGTTATGGAAACTTTCCTTCGTACTTGGTCGAGTTAAAAGAACTCAAATGGATCTTTGGTCTTTATTGTCCATTTTATTTTGCTCCGGGTTTACCTGCGTTTTACATGTATTGCAATATATAACCAATAGACTGAAAAATGATCGGTAAGAAATCAGATTTTTCTAGCTGAGGCTGTTCGGAGTTATCACTTGATTCTTGTTTCAGATTAAAAATTGTAGTTGGTGCTCCGAAAACAACTAATCCCAGGAGTCCAGAAGTTCAAAGTCATTCTCCTTTTACTTCAGGTGAGTAAAATACAGCATAATGAATTCAATTCAGAATTTATAACCTTTAACTTTTCAGCCAGTGGAAATATGCTTGCTTGTCCAATTAAAGGGAATTTTTTCATTCTTGATTCTCCGCTTCATTGTCAATCTATCGCCCCCCACCGATCGAAGCCTGGGGATGATTTTGGAGTTAGCGTTGGAGTTACCCCAGATGGAAGGCTATCAGTAAGTGTGGCTGATACTAAGATCAGGAAAAAGGGGAGAAAAGGGCATGTGGTGCAGCTCAAAAAATCTTGAAATAGGGACTGGTATACATTTGTTTAAATATGACAAGTTTTCAATCGCGACCAAAATCAGCCTTACCACACGCCCACTTCTAACGTTGATTTCTAGCCAGCAGCCTTGGAGTGCTGTGGCCAGAACGGTGAGGGATTTAGGTCCGAGTTAGCAGTTTGAAAATTCAGATAAATTTCAAACCTACAGGCTTGAAAGTCATGTGTGGAACTGCAGTTGGGATAACTACTGCGTGGTGTTCGCGTTAAGGCGCAATGCAAGCAACGCATGGGTATTCATCAAGACAGAGATGGTTCTTCCGAGAAATCTGCAATGTAATTTACATGAATTTAATAGTCACAATAATGGCGTGGTACACAATAATTAAAGTATTATACACGGGCAGTCACTGCAAATACCTCGACTCTGTTTGAAAGCGTTGGTTCGTAATTTAAAGCAGTGCGATCAATGCCGATGTTGTCGTGTCCTTCAGTAAGGCACTTCACTGCAATTTCTTTCCTCGAATTTCAAAGCTCGCAAATCCAAAGCGGCTTTAGGCACAAGCTATTCTATTTGCTGCCAGGGAAGCAAGCTTTTTTCATCGCGTTCAAGCGTCTTCGAGATCACGCTATGCTCGTTCTCTTATGGGAAACACACATTCAGCTATTTTTTGTGCAAACGCGTGGATCGACATAACAATAAAAAAAAGCATGCTTTCGATCACGCTTATTCAATATTCCAATAGAAATTGCTTCTCGAAAAGCTCTAGGTGACGGTAGAACACAAATATTAATCCTAAGTTCCTTTAACTCTATCGAGTATTGAGGGCAGCCTACAGTCAGTCATTTTGGCTACAAATTGTCGATTTAAACCAAAACGTCATTCATCAAAATTGAGAAAAACAAAGTCCGAAAAAATATTTCCCCCTCTATGTTTGCTTCTGTCTACACAAATGAAACAAGTACAACTTTTTTTTCTAAAATTTATTGAATTTGCATAAATTTCTTCTAAAATATGCTATCATGTTGTAGACTTGTTCTCCTACAAAATCCCAGGAGTGTGCTACTGCTCGTTATTCACCTGGCTACTGCTACAAACGTTCAATTAGCAGAAAAGGAAGATGGAGTCTGGATCCCAAAAGCAGCAAAATAAGTAAATGCAAAGCTGTGTTCATCAGGACCCCCCAAATTTAAGTGCATTGATATAACCCTACATTTTTGATTGCGTGAAGGAGTTGGCGCTGTATTAGTGAAAGCACATTATCGAGTATATTTCGTGCAATGTCTTCGAGAGTGGTATGAGGCATGAGATTCTTTGCGCTAATTAACGGTATCAGGGAAGTTACCTCCTGGACATTTACCCCCGGATCTTGGATTAGGGTTAGGGTTAGAGTAATGGTTAGGGTTAGGGATAGAGTTAGAGTAAGGGTTAGGGTTAGGGTTAGGGTTAGGGTTAGGGTTGGAGTGCCCGGGGAGGGGGTATATGACCGGATGTATGTGACCGGGGGAAAGTATCCTAGAACCCTTTGTTAATTAACACTTGCATGCTATGACCGCAAAAGGCAAAAATCTGAAAAAGATTGTGATGTTTTATTTATGACCCCGCTTGCACATTTTGCCTGGTCAGCATCTTTAAAAAAACTTTTTTACGGGAACAATATTCTGCGTCGCTGTTTAAAGCAATTTTATTGGAAATTAAACCTGTGCAAGGTTTTGTTTGTCGCTTGTAGTGACTTAAACATATATTACTACGAAAAGGAGGCGCCTCTAATATTCCCCTTAGACTGTTTACAGTCTTATGAAACAAATCGCCCAAAAGGCTGAGGTGCCAATAAAATATTTTTTTGGAATCTGCTGTTGGATTGAAAAAATTTGTTGTTTAAACTGTGCGTTTTTATAATGAAACAATATGTGTTCTTCGAATTGAACAATATGCCGTACTCTTGTGATGGAAAAATATGAGTTGTATGATTGAACAAAATATATTTTATGATTAAACAATGTATTTTAAAAGTAAAGACTGATAGATCAATGTGGTTGTACTTAAGATTGATACGATATGTATTTTTATGACTTAATAAAGAACGTGTTTAGGGTGTCCCTCTCTTTCTCTCGATCTCATTTTCCTTCTTGATGGTTCGACTTCAATATCACTGGAAAATTTTGAAGTTGTAAAAGAATGGGTGAAAAATGTATCGAAAAATTTTGATATTTCTGACGGCTCAACCAAGATCGGGGTGGTCGAGTTTTCACATTATTACAAAACACAGTAAGTTGCTTTTGTTATATTTTTACACAAAAGTATTGAATGATTTCCGCGTCACCGTCGGGAGCAAAAGGAGTAATATTTCATCGGACAGCTTTCATCCCGACTGTAACTCTACAAAATCAAAACTGTGCCAGTCAATCCCCAGTGTTGGAAATTGGTCGGTCGTTTTTCCATTTAGCCAACTTTGGAGCAACTTTTAACAAAACCAAGCAATCTCTTTATTATGCTGCCAAAAAGAATTTGTCTGCGCACTGCAATTGGTCCACTAGCACCTCGGACTTTGGAAGATGGCGATACGCAACGACTTCAATAGCCCTGACGGCTGCAAATAGCGACGCTTTTTCTTCTCAGCTTTGTGCTGGCAATAACTTCTGATCAACCACACGAAAACGTTCAAGTTTTCACTTATTACTTGATAGAAGGCTATGACTCCGTACCCTAAAGCTTTATTCAAACCTGTTTTGAAACTTTTTACCACTAAACAACTATTCAAAGGTATCATTTTTTGCTTACAAACAGTTTAAAAGCAATACCGTTATTGGGTGCAAGACATTTGGTGGGAGATTTAACCCTTTTTTCCTACGCCGGGACCCAGGCTCATAAACGTAGCCAAGAAAAATGATGCCACAAATATAATTGCAAATAGGCACATCAAGGCGTGAAATAAGTTTAACGCAAAATAATTTATTTCTGTAATTGTAAAAACGACCACTATTTTGGCGTCCACCCTCAATTTTAACTTTGCTCTTTCCTACTTATTGAAAGTATCAAATAGAACTTTCCGAAATGACAGGCTGTCTCTTAGTAAGCCCGGTTTTGACTTAGAAATATGATGATCGGGATATGGGCACGGGACCTATATGCTCCTATTTTAACCATATTTTTGTCGCTACCCATACACAGGTGTTCATAGGCTGAAGCCGGCACAACCAACTGAAACATATTTTTTTACTCAAAATAACTTGCTGGTAGCTCTGCTGGGGGACACCGTTGCAGTTGGTAAGACTTGGATGCAACGAAAAGTGAGTGATAAAGAAATTTTTCCTCAAAGAATCATTTCCACCAAAGTCAGCCATATATTTATTGGTCCCAGGGCAAATATTACAAAAATGTAGCATTGATTTCAATATTCTTTCTTAGTATTCAATTCGGTTTGAAATGAGATTTTACTTTTTCAAGAAACAAGTTCGACCATGATGCGCAGGGAGTTCTACTAGTAAATATTTCTCCATTACACAGCCGAGCGCGAGGTACTGACTCGCGATTTCAATGCTCATCCAACTTCTGCTTTGCCTTGAGAGCAGGATTTCTTAAAATTTGACTCCATTGGGTACTGCGATTAGATTTTGGGGGAGTATTATTGACTGCTTTCATTTCAGAATAAAAAATACATCAGGAAACATAATAATTGCAAAGTAGGGTTATTAGAAATTTCGGGAATTTCAATAAGTGTAGTCAAAGCTTGAAAACTTTAATGACCACTGGTCTAGAGGAAAGCATTTTACGGCAATTTTTTCTGCTTGGTTGGGTTGTATGTTTTAGAAACGCACTGTGCCAGCAGTAGCCTACTGGTAACTTCGAAGCAAGTCTTGACACAAGCTGTCTCATATGGCACGAGTCTTTACGTTTCTTTTTGGTGACTGGAAGATATTTCGTATACTTCTCTTATATTTTTAACACCGAACCACGTATACAGTACCTGCAATAATTTGAACAGTACGGTTGTGCAATATGCACAAATAAAGGTATGAATTTTAAAACTTTTGTCTTGTTTATTTATACAGGACACTCCAAACCCAAAAATATATAAAAACGGAAGTCAGACTTGGACAGCACACCAACATCAGCCACTTGCTTGTAAGTGTTGTGTTTTGACTGGATTGTGAGCCTCCGAGAGGAAGACAGAGGAGTGGCAATAATCTTGAGGCCACTGCTATTTTTGGGGTCTAATAATAAAGCAGCAACCTGTTTTTCACAACAAACCGTTCAGTTTTTGTTGCTGAAATAATAGTAATAATAGTCAAGTAACCGACTGAGGATGAAGAAAGACTTTTTTCCTCAGAGCCAAGTCACTTGTGTCTTATAATTTTTGTTTACGATTAGTGATTCTTAATGTTACCAAAGACGTCAAACCCACCTTTATTGACGTTTCACTGGACAGATACGCCAAGATTTGTCAAAAAACAGTTCTCAGATTGAAAATTTAACCCCTATATCTCCCAGTGCGTAATGTTCCCCAAGAGGTTTTTCAATGATTATCGATCTTTCGCATGTAGAATTTATTATTTCTTAGTTCCAGCAACGCACGATACTTACCTTGTTCTTATTCTTTTCATAAACAATGATTAGGGCCACTTTCCACGGAATAATGCAAAATGCTAAAAACAATGCTGATGTGACTCGAACCCACAGCTTAAGCTGGGTCTTAAGCTTCTAAAGGCAAATTAGCAGCTCTAGGGCTTGCTATTGCGTTACTCATATGATAAAGCATTTGGCCAGTAATGTGGAGACTGTGGGTCAGAATTTTATCAGAGTCGTTTTGAACTTCTCCCACTGCTCCAGAATAAGTGACCCAAATTATTGTCTTTACTTGAATGCAATCTTCTTCGGAAGGTGATCTGTTGTAACTCTTTTTATATACGAATATTGAGCAAAATCTGCTTTTTCATAAACAACAATAGAATCCACAGAAAATTAATTTATTGTAAGAAAAATCAATTTCGTTAATACATCTTCAGATTAAGTAAAAAAATCAAAATCGCTTAAAAAAGCACACAAAATTTATATACAAATAAAAATGATCTATCAATAGCTAAATGAGATAATACAAAAGGAATGCTATAACATACGCATAGATCCTTAGACACTCTTTTATATAATGAAAAAACTAGAAAGAGAACGTACAAAGCAGCTCAAAGAAAGTCAAGGGAAACCTGATCCTTCCGTAAGTATAATAAAAAAACAAAACAGCTTCAAAACTAGTGACAAGAAAATAAGTAACCACATAAAACAAGGAAAAAGCAAGAAAGCTAAAAACAAGAAACTAAAGAACACTGCAAATTGCAAACTAAGAGCCAAAAAATTGATCAAATTTTAAAGGTGGTTTTAATTTCAAACTACCAAACAATCAATGAAAGAAAAGCAAAAAAAACACCAGGCAAACGTACAACAACAACAACAATAAAACACCAATAACAAAATATCAAACTACCTGTAATAAAGACCAACTACTAGGGTAGACGCCGAGTCACCAAAGATATACCCAGACCTCCCTGAGTAACTAGTATTGAATACATACAAAAAGTACTTACATATATGAAAACTTTAATGTAAACAAAAAATTTAAAATAGAAATATCAAAGCTCAACTGAAAAATCTCTAACACCAGCAAAACTCGTTCTACTGGAAAAACAGCTGAATAAGGTACAAAAATCGTTAAAATTTTATAAAATTGAGAAAAACTAGTAAAAGGTGTAAAAAAAATACTAGTATTTTGTCATAAATATTAGCTCAAACAAGTAAAAACCAATAACTGCTTATAAAAACAAAATAGTTTGTGGAAAACAATAATTAAAACCAAAATCCAGGATCATCTTTCTAAGCGACTTTACTCCATATCACTAAATATTGAGCAAAACCTGCTTGTCAACAAACAGTAATAAAATCACCTAAAAATTAGTTTATTATAAGAAAAATCAATTTCGCTAATACATCTTCAGTTTCCGTAAAAAATCAAAATCGCTCAAAAAAACACAAAAAATTTATAGACAAATAAAAATGATCTATCAATAGTAGGGACCTATAAAACATACTATTAATAGAAACTACAAGCCATAAAACTAGTTCCGATTCCTTTCAAATATATTCAAACTAAAATGCTGAGTAAAATCGTATAGAAATGAGTATGAGATAATAAATGTAAGTCTTAAGTCAAAATGAAGAATAAGTTCTATTCCGAAACAATTAATAAAAGAGCACATAACCCGTTATCCATTCTATAAAGTCCAATTCTGTCTGTGTGCCAGTGAGTGTGTTTTAATTCCTCCGCAATTACTCGATGTGCAAGCAGCACGCTTGGCACGATTGATCACTATCCCTGGATAAGTGTTACATGGGGGTTTGCAACGTCAGGATGACGTGACAATCAAAGATAATTATTTACAAAATTTGTATTTCTTGACAAAAAAAAAGCATTTTATGATCAAACGTAGGCCAGCCTGCAACTTACTCACTGCAACAGTTCACTTCTGTAGCGTCTCACATGACATTATAATTAACGATTAGTTGTAAAATTTGTTTTTTTAATTATTTACTTGAAAAGAACTGAAACGTGATTAAAAGCTTTTTGGGAAATGTGCTTTCGATAGAATAAACTGTACAACAATAAAGCTTAGTTGGTGATGCAACAACAGATTCTCTATGTAAGCATTTCAAGTCTTATGAGTACGCTTCTTATTTTTCCCGGGCGCTTCAAACTTGGTCGATGATGTCATAATTGTTCTGGTACGATTAACATAGTTTTTCACTAACAGAGATCATGATGTGATGATTTTTTCGAGAGGCAAAATTTTTACAAGAACGCTTTACTTTAAACTTGATTTTCGACATCAAATTTAAAATTTTTTTTAACAAATGAATGTAATTTCAAGGCAGTGCCGAAAATTTATGATTTGTGTCTTTAGTTCTTGCTTTTATATTACAAAAATTAAACTTTCATTCTTAGCACTAATTAATTATGGTCAAATATTGCTGGACAACTAATTTCCTCAGCTTTCATACAAGATTAATTTTTAGTACCTTACCACAGCCTTTGCATTGTATATTAAACTTACCTGTTTTTACTCAGCTTACCACTTTTTGAACAGGGGTAAATAATTACACTGCAAGTGTTAGTTTACAATGGCTGATCAAAAAATGGTTGCCATACATCATTTTGAATTTTTTAATGAAAAACTTTCCTACTAGATCCAAGAAACTTGCAGTTTTTAAAAAAAGTTAGTTTTGGTACATTTGACTATTCTTTTTGAAAGCTTGGTTCTTTGGCATTAACTATCTACATTTCGAAAAGAATCATCAAAAATGAAGTCACCAAAAATTGTTAAAGGCAGCCTACACCAAGCAAAAAATTGATGATCCCCCTACAAGAAGAAGAAGTAAAGATGGTCGTATACAATCTTTTGCAACAAAATATTAGTGTCGACCTACATATCATCTAAATGTTGAAGCCATTTTTTTGGAATTGGGTGAAGCTGACGCAGTCGGCTGATTTCTTTAATATCGATGGGGGCCTGCTACTGTAATCACTTAACTGCCAGTGCTTAATTTCGAATTGGTTTGCTCGTTTCCTGGCTTCGTTTATGCCAGGACCTAGTAACATGGGCGCAGCCAGGGAAGATGGCTCATATAGATAGTCATACTGTTTCGAAAAATCGCAAGTAGTGGGAATAACATTTAATAATTTAATCATGAAAATGCAAATATCAGTCACTTTGACGCCTCCCACAACTTCGATGTGCATTCAAGTACTTGCTAAATTTAAAGGACAAAAGTTTGTCAAGTTTAAGGATGCCTATGGTGAAAACAGGACAAATAAGACGTTGTCAGGGACTCGACGAACTTGAAAGACATGTAGTAGCCCTGCGCAATTCTCTATAATGCTTTTTTAATTAAATGTGTGTCAAAAAACGATAACTTTGTTTCGGTACGAGATTTGGCTATCTCAAAAAAAGATTGAATTTTTATTACTCTTTTCACAATTATTCATTGGGTAAAGCCGACATAGCCGGCCCAACTGATATTCTTAATCTCGACATTACTAATTGAAAAGAGGAGAGGAGGGATTCGTGGGTCCCTGGCAGACCTGGCTGGTTGTTTTTGTCATATTACAGTGCATCCTTTTGCCACTTACGTCGCGGATTTAACGGGTTATGTGCTCTTTTATTAATTGTTTCGGAATAGAACTTATTCTTCATTTTGACTTAAGACTTACATTTATTATCTCATACTCATTTCTATACGATTTTACTCAGCATTTTAGTTTGAATATATTTGAAAGGAATCGGAACTAGTTTTATGGCTTGTAGTTTCTATTAATAGTATGTTTTATAGGTCCCTACTATTGATAGATCATTTTTATTTGTCTATAAATTTTTTGTGTTTTTTTGAGCGATTTTGATTTTTTACGGAAACTGAAGATGTATTAGCGAAATTGATTTTTCTTATAATAAACTAATTTTTAGGTGATTTTATTACTGTTTGTTGACAAGCAGGTTTTGCTCAATATTTAGTGATATGGAGTAAAGTCGCTTAGAAAGATGATCCTGGATTTTGGTTTTAATTATTTGTTTTCCACAAACTATTTTGTTTTTATAAGCAGTTATTGGTTTTTACTTGTTTGAGCTAATATTTATGACGTAATAATTGCTTTAAAAATGATAATTTAAAAATTTTGTTTTTATTAGTCAGTAGAAAATTATCATAGTCAATAGTTGGGGACAGTTCATGTAGCAGTGGGATGGGCTTCAAACGATTCCGGTGGGGATTGAACCTACAGCTTTCTGATTACCAGCAGATGATCTTCTTAAATTCAAATCTTTGTCTTTTGATAAATATTGTTTGAGGTGACTTGAATTCATAAGCAGTCTACCTCTTTTGAAAGTAAGTAACGGAGCGGGCAGTAACTAGTTGCTATTGCAACTGCGGGGGCGTTCAGAAAGTAAGGCAACCAGGTTTGTTTTTACAAGATTTAGCTAAATAGGTACGCAAATGCATGTCAAAAAGAAGTATATCGGGCGTAACAAAAAAAGTGAATTTTTGTTAAGAATTTTCTCGACAATGATACAATCGAATTTACTGAAATTTTACACACAGTAACCTTAGGATATTATTAACACTTTTACAAAGTCTCCAAAAGATCAGTTGCAAATTATGTGACTGTTGTAAATTCAAAACAACGTCTCAAAAAATGCAATATCAGAATAAAATTATGCGAGTAATTCTTAAACAAGCGCTTTGTGACGTCATAATTGTCTATCACAAAATGTGACATCATAATAAAATGGGGTTACTTCCCAAAAAAGTATGGTAACCCAGGCTCATCTGGAGGAGGCTGCACCAGAATTTATCAAGAAGGATGAATGGCCTCCGAAAGTCCTGACTGCATCCCGATGGATAATGTCATATGGAACTCGCTGAAGGAGAAAGTTTACCGAGGAGTGCAAAACAAATTGACCGAACAGAGTTAATGAATAGGATAATTATATGATGAAATGAGATGTCAATAGAAGAAATACGCAAAAGCCTTCCTGCGTGGAAGAAACGGAGGAGTCGTGGAGTAGGATGGTTGTGGAGGAGGATGGAGGTCACATAAAGCATATACTGAAATAAATGAATTTTACTCTGATATTGCATTTTTTAAGACGTTATTTTGAATTTGACAATATTCATATAATTTGCAACTGACCTTTTTTTTAGATAATATCTAAAAGTGTTAATGATATCCTAAAGCTACTGTGTGTAAAATTTGAATAAATTTGGTTTTTTTATCGCCAAGAAAATCCTTAACAAAAAGCGGTTCACTTTTTCTGGTCCACCCAATATAGCAAGAGCATTTCACAGTTACTTCTCAGTGTAATCTCCTGCTTTCCAAACTGCCTCTTTCCAGCTTTTAACGAGTGCACGTGTTTCCTCATTGTAAAATTCTATGGAGTGCATTTTCACCCAAGACCACTTTCATCAAGTTCTTCCTGTCCATCATCGATTCGCTTGACCGACCTTGTCATTGTGCTGCAGTATGTGGCATCATCACCATACACTTGCTGTAGCCTTCTGCTTATGCAAAAAGCTGTTTTGCCTTCCAACAGTAGAAATTCAGTAACAACTCTTTGCTTTTGCGGAGAATGCCTTGCGGCAACGTGCTAGTTTTACCTTCTAACGAAAAGACACAGAGGGCATGATTAAACTTTGAATTGCAGTAATTCAAACTTTACTTTTTAAAAAATACGTAAGCCTTAGTTGCAAATCTATAATCTGTAAAAGAATCAGCTGTTAGTTAAATGGATGCTGCAAGAAATTAAATCAGTTGCATTACCCTCTTAACGCCCCTCGAAGTTACTGTAATTAGTTACTTTTTTAGTAACTGTGAATGTAACTTCGTTACTTTTTTGCAGAAGAAACGAAATTTGTAACTAGTCATCAATCAGACATAGTAACAGTGACAAGTTACGGTCACTTGTTGTTTGATGCTTTACAGCAAAAAGAACCATTATTTGATTGATTTGTCGTTGAAAGATGAAAAAAATGGTTTACCTTTTTGCTCAAAAAATTTTATTGCGTTGGGATCCTTTAACAAATTGGGAAGTTTGAATCCTTTTATTTTGACTGATAAACTTGAACTTTTTTAGAGATGATGTGTGAATAATTATGTGCAGTCAGAAAGAATGTAAGCAAAATCTTTAGTACAGGCGCGATGGCGTAGTGGTTAGAGCGTCCGATTCGTAGTCGGTAGACCTGAGGTTCATTCCCTAAGTCGAGTCATGCCAAAAGACTTTTAAAAATGGTGTTCACAGCTTCCCTGCTTGGCGCTCAGCATAAAAAAAGGGATAGTGTGGAGAACAACGCGGCAAGCTTGCTTGTTGTACTCTTGGGCAAGGCACTAAACGGGATGCCTCCATCTTTATGTGGCAGACAGGTGGCCTACCCGTACTTCACCGGGTTACAGTTGTGAAGTTGCTAACCCAGCATGTGGTAAAAGGTGACTCTTGGGTACCCACCAGTGGCAGTTCCGCCTTGTCTCCGTCCGCCTTGTTGGTAGTGGGGCTACCAGTCATTCACAACTAGCTCGAAATGGACTGCCATCTTTCCCCTAGCCTAATTTAATCAGGTTGATGGTATGAACTTGAATTGCTGTTCGTGCCGTATCTCCATCTTGAGGAAGAGGAGGGGCAATCACAACAAATCTTTAGTCGTTTTGGATTTATTCTATAATAGCCAACAGGGGATGATGAATATATGCTCTTTCCACTGCCAAAGAGCAGTCAGATTCGGTCTTACTCATCTAATCAAAAGTCGTTTTGATACTTTAATCCCGGTTGCGTTGGCAAATAGTTGTGAAAGTGCACGAAAGGGGTTTGAACACATTGGCTTAACAGTTTACACATGCCAACTCCCAACGTGATAGTTTCCTCTATTTAATACTGGGCTGCGATAGTGCATGAAGTGGTTCTACTCCTGTGCTACGGTGAAGGACTGCCTTGCATTCAAAACCAGTATATGCCACTGGTTGGTGCCACCACAAATTTTAATCCCATTTGTAGTAATTTTATACGGACAATCCCGTAAGGTCGATTTTCAAAGCCATACATTTTTGCAAACAGCATTAACCATAAAAGTCTTGCAGAAAACCCGAAAGTTGAGAGGCTGGTACCACCTGGAAAAATGGAGGCAATTGATCATGTAACAGGCGAAGAAGGTGAAACGCACTAAGGAAAATAAGATCAGGAAAGGCTGTCGTGCCAGGCAATATTCCAGCAGAAGTTTGGAAATGCTTGGGAAAGTTTGGAATCAAACTGCTAGAGAAATAATGTAATGAGATAGAGGTATAATACTAAATGAGTGGCGTGAAAGCGTTGTGATTCCCACCTACAAGAACAAAGGAGATATCTAATAGTGTGGAATCTGCTAAGAAATAAAACTGATGCGGCACACAATGAAGATATGGGAAAGAATCATAAAAGAAAGACATAGAGAGATGTTCAATATCTGATAGGAGCAGTTTGGCTTCGTATCTGGTAAGAATACCACTGATGCCATCTTTCCTCTACAACCACTCACTGAGCGTTACAGAGACGATCAACAAAATTTGCATTGTGTCTCCAGTGACCTCGAGAAGGCTTATGGCCGAGTGCCGAGGGAGTAAGTGTGGAACTGAATGAGATTAAAGGGCGTACCAAAGCCATATGCTCAACTGGTTTAAGATATATAAAAAGATACTGTAGCACGACATACGTCGAGTAAACAAACGGCTACAGCTTGGCGCGACAATTGGACTACATCAAGAATCTGCATTAACTTCATTTTTTTGCAATGATGAGGACTGTTCGACAAAGAATACCAGAAGAAAGGCACCTTGTCTACACGTGATGTTGTGTTGTGCAGTAAAACAGGAGAGAAAGAGAGGCTAGAGGTTTGGAGGAAAGTTTTAGAAGAAAAAGGCATAAAGATTAGCAGAAAGAAGATGGAGCACTTGTGTGGTGTTGGAGGAGATGTATAAGAGAAAAGCATCCAACTACATGTAGGAAAGATGATCAATAGAAAGTCAAAAAAAACGAGAAGACTTCCTAAAGGAGGATATTGGCAATTTTGGGATCGAAAAAAACAAAACACTAGATAGAGCGCTTTGGAAGGGAAGAATTCTCACCGGCGTCCCCACATGAGTGAGAATAAAACCAGAGGAAGAAAAAGAAGATAAAACACTTGCAGACACTCCAGAGCTTGGAAAGATTGACGAGTCTGTTTGAGGATCTCTAAAACATTGTCAACAAGGTTAAAGGATTTCGTAGAGAGGTTTTTTTATGAGAATTTTTTCATTTGTTGGATTTCACGTCCTTTCGGAAAGAGTACCGATAGCTTTCGAATATTGAAGTGGACGGCGGTATTGCAATAGGACTTCAAAATTTTCGCTTTGTAACCACATTAAACCGCGTTTACAATTGGCAGTTTGACTGATACCTCTTGCATCGAAAATGGGTCACTTTTGCGATTTGTTTGAAAAATTTTGGCCGTTCATAGCAACTTTAACAAGCAACTGTAACAAATAACTGAAACTGTAACTAATTGCTGACACGGCAACTAAATTACTTTTTCCGCTCGGTGACTGTAACTATAACTCAGTGGCTACACCTACGTCACCATACTGTCTATGTGGCGCAATAGAACCTTAAGTTTTGGTTTATAAACAGCAAAGAGCTGAGTGCAAGGCTTATGAAGGCGGTGCGAAGGCTTAGCATTCCGTAGTTTTAATGGTTACGCATTTGGTCTGTAGCCTGGAGGCTGTGGGTTAGAATTCACTGGTATCGTTTTTAGCCTTTCGCACTGCGTTGTGGTAAGTGACTCCAATTAGTAACTACGCATCGATACAAACTTTTACGAACGGTTACCTTTTGTAAATATTGAAAAAAAAACAGTGTATCTTGTTTGATTTTTGCTCTTCACACTCAAGGTTTATTTTCCACCCTCAGCTCTTTTTTTCTGATGAGGCCTGGCTTATCTGCAGAGCGAAACATTAATAAATAAAGTCTTTATATTCCTTGCTCTATTTACTAATTTACATAAAAAATCACCACTTTTTCTTATAATTTAAACTAGTGTACAATGCCTGGTGTACAAAGAAATCTTGCAAGTGTTACTGTATAGAAATATATGAAGTTGATGTGCCTTTTGTTGCTGCTTTTTGGTACAGTCTGAAAGATTCATTTTTTAATTTTGAAATTTGGAAGACCTCGTCGAGCCCTTGGGACCTCTTTGTCGAACCTCAGGGGTTCAATCGAATCCAGATTAGAAATCACAGTTTTTGATCAAGCTACCAATTTTATTCTCATTGTAGGTAGGCAATCATTATAGTTGCTGCCCTGGGCACGCTGCTAGCTCTCGGTCTGTTTGGTAATGACAATTCTGCTAAACCTTTTTTGTAATCCTCACAGATGAAACACAATAGCAAAAGCAAAATTACTAACAGGAACCTGCTCATGAATTAACTTGCTCAAAGCGATCCAGATTAACTGCCACACATTAGATAAAATTATAAAACCTATGATCAGCTGTGCTTATTTATTAATCAAAAAATCGATTTTGCCTTCAAAAAGTCATTTTTAATTTGTTATACAAATGAAATAAAAAATTAAAATTGCTATTTTAATAAGAAATCTAAAGCGATTGTTTGAAGGCGAAATCGATTTTTCTTGCAATGCATAAGCTCAGCTGATTATGCATTTGCAATTTTATCAGTTTGATCGTACACAGTAAGTTATGTTGTTCACAGAATGTTCGCAACGCAGCTATCAATTACAAAGCTCATCGATACACTCGGTCGCAGTAGTGAAGTTTGCGTTCTGCTCTCGTGTGGTTTTCGCGTTCCTGTTCTCTTATAAAACGCTTTATCACAATGTTTTTGTTTTGTTGCAGAATTTCCTTCACAAATAGCTTTATCGTTGCCCAATTTAAAATTGGTTTTAGTATTTCATTAATCTTTTCAGGCTGCTATTGATCGAATTCCTCGTTACGGCTTCTCGACATACACAGCACATGCGCTCAACAAGACAGTGAAAGATTTCCAACAATCAGAAAGATTTAACAGCACCTCCAAAGTGCTCATCCTCGTCACCGACGGAGCGTAAGTACTGATAAGTTTCTTTCGCGGAAAAATGTAAACAACAAATACTAAAGATCTATATTTTCATGATGCAATTTTAGAAGAGAATATGAATTTACATTCCAAACAGCGCCGGTCTTGCTATAACGATTGGATTTTGACACCATAAAGTTTGCCAATTGTCAAAAAATAGGCCTACGGCAATAGAGATATGTAACGATATTTTATATTTGTTACAGTTTCCTGAAATCTATTCGTAATGGTGTAGTGGTTAGAGCGTCCGCTTCGCAGTCGGTAGACTAGGGGTTTACTCCCCTTGTTGAGTCATACCAAAAGACTTTAAAAAATGGTATCCACAGCTTCCCTGCTTGGCGCTCGGCATTTATGGGAGGTTGTAGAGAACAAGCCGGCAAGTTCGCTTGTTGTGTCCTTGGGCAAGGCACTTAACGGGACGCCCCCGCCTTTATGTGGAAGACAGGTGGCCCAGATACCTCGAAAATGGCAACTCCCAAGCGAGTGCGGACGTCAGGTCCAAAATAGCGATACAATTCGCTTTCTCGTGCATGGAGGATAAATATGAAAAAATACAAAAAAAAAAATAATAAGTTCCAAAATGATCCTGTTTTGGAGCGAATGCTCTTCACGGTTCTGGCCGCAAAAGCAGGTCGCCCAGTAATCGCAGTCATGTGGTTGAGTCACTAACAAAACTGGGTCTTTAATTTTAACAACAATTTGATTTGGTGTGCTAGCCTCCTTGTAAGATACATTTGTAGATTTAGAAATACATGAATCAACAAGATGACCACCATACAGGCAAATCACAACTTGGAGTTTACTGTATTTTTTTTGGAGCGACTAAAGATCTTTGAAAATAGCTTCCTATTTTTCACAAACTCTCGGCTACAAATTGTTATCACTATGCAGATCCAGTGACAACGAACTGCTTGACGACAGTGCCAAATACGTCCGCTCTTTGGGCATAACCACATTCGCAGTCGGAGTAAAAGGTGCACGAAAAAGCGAGTTAAAAGTGAGATTACAATGATTGAGCTATTCGACAATAATGTTAGACCCAAATTTACTTTCATCTGCTGATACCAGCAGCAGGGTGAGGGCTTGGAAGGTGAGAAGATGTTTTGAAAGTATTCAACATTTAAATGAAACAATAAAAGTTGAAAATTTGTCAAGCTGACCAATTATCCAGTGAACGGAGAGATGATGAGACAGCGATGTAGCTTTACGATGTTTGAGTCAGCACGCACCAATACTTGCTGTTTACGGAATCCACAAGCTCTAGTTGGAATCTAAAACGTGAGATTGAAGGCTCTCGCCTCTTCTGCTTAATGATGTCGCTTGTAACGCTGCACTTCCAACGCTCAACTTGAAACATTAGTTTTGACTTTAAGTCTGACACCCAGTCCAATTCTGCACACAGTGATTTTAAATATGCTTGAAGTTCAAAGAATTTTAATGATATTCTTATTTATTCTCAGACTGTTGCAACGGGTACAGATAGTGATGAGAATGTTTATTTCGTGACGGAGTTTGATAAGTTGAAGGAGATTGTCAGTCGTTTGAAAAATGCAGTTTTGACGATCGCTCTTGAAGGTATTGATGTTTTTATTTATACGATCTTTGAATGATATTCAAGCAAGAGCTGCACATTGGTTCCTTCAAAAATTCGTTACGGCCATTTTCTCCCTTGTTTGCGATGCTTGACAAAGAACCGCCAATCTTGCTCCTTAAAAAGAACAAAAATATATATGAATTACTACCAAATATTCCATCTCTCAGGGTCAGAGAACAGATCCACGGTAGCATTTGGTATGGAGTATGCCCAGACTGGCTTTTCGATCCAGCCAAGTTTAAAGATAGTCGGACGACGATGGGTGAGGAGGCTTTTTTGCATGGCTTGTTTTCATTTTATATTTATTTCGTTGTATACCGAAGTGACGCGGATAACAAGAAGCTGATAAGAGTTTAAAACGAATGACTTTTGACATGATTTTCGTTGATCACTCACCGGTGGCGATCAAGTATCGGTAGTTTCTTACAAAAACTTTTAAAAAATATTGAAATTTCCATTTTGGACCACTGTTTGTTTCAATTTGACACATCTCTCTGTTTCGTGTTTTTCGCGTCTCTTTATCTGACCAACGTGGAAAGTGCCGTTTGTAGAGCGCGTTTATAGCGAAACGACAATCGAGTGTAGAATCGGCAATATAAAATATAGCAGGCCAACAAAACATCGACCAAACGCAAAGGAACAAGTGGAGGCATTGAGAGAAATGAATATCAAAGACAACACGGAAACAGCAATAAATCAAGCATACAGATGATTATCAATAAATGAAAGAAACTTCATTAACTTTTCAAAGGACGTTGCTCAATAAGTATTGCTATCAATTAAACTTTGTGCACATACTATCACGACAAAATATTGAAGAACTTTCCGTGAATCCTGAGACCTTTGGGGTAGTCAACAGCTGGCTCAGACTAACTCTATCACTAACAGCGGAGTTGGTGACTGTTCCGTTTCAATAAGAAACGTGATGATTGGTGCAGGGCAGCTTCAGGTCCATGCTGTATGAACTTCACCAGCTCCGCGGCGCCCTATTTTTCCACCAGACACTCCTATTATGAAAAAGTAGTCAGGTAACATCAATATCAACAACAACAAGAGCAAGGTGTTGAAAATAAGAAATCAATAAGGTAAGCATAAGTTCTTTATTAATCTTTGTACATAGAAAAGTTATTTTAACTCTGTTTTCATTTGGGTTTTGGATTTGCTGGTTGTTTATGAAAGCTGAGAAAAATCTCACGCAATCACGTGATCCCGGAAAGAACCTGAAATTTTGCTTTTAACACACAAGAAGTAAAACATTTAAAAACAACACGAAAAAATGCACTGAAGCTTGAGTTGTTTACTTTGATTATAGTAACTGCAAAGAACACTCCGAATATTGACGAAATCGTCGCTTAACTGTGAACGAATCTTAGAGGTGAAAAAGTCAGCAGCAAAAAAGCAAGTTCAGCCTCAAGGGAGGTTGTTCGAATGTTCCGCAAAGACTTGCATAATGTTCGTCTTTTTAACGTTAAGACTAAGATAAACTTTTAAGCAATATTTTCTTTTTTGGCGATATAATGGTTATGCAACCAGTAATCGCTCACCATCCGGCAAGATGCGGGAATTTTGTTGGTGAAACTTGGAAACAGGAAACACAAAAGTGCTCTAATTTACGGGAATTCCTAAAAACGAGGTCTGGGATTTAAACCCTAGTTTTCATACAAAATTTAAAATATTTTCCAGATGAACCGAGATCAGTTGTCATACTTCGTGACAGATCAATGCTCATGATGCGAATATTTCGATCGATAGCCAAAATCTGGATAAAGATCTGTGAGTAGAAGCTTGCACATGCAGGTCTTCTATGGCATTTTATTACAGCAGTTTGATATAAAAAAATCCTCTACAAAATAATGGTTACAGTTTTTATTTAAAAAAAGGACTAGAGAAAAATTTTGACGGTTGCACATGTATTTAAACATCTTGTGTTCAGAATCTCTTCGGAGTTAACAGCACTGCGAATACATTCCATTTCTAAAGCCTGCACATAAACTGCCGTCAAGCGCATTTCTCAAGGATTTAAGATCAACACCAATATAGACCATAAGCAGTAAACTGTAAATCTATATAAACCGATTAAATTTTACAACTTTGTCGGCAAGAGAGTTTTTGCTGATTTTGATTCTCTATTGCAGTAGGAACTTCCAGCAAAAATTTTACCCTAAAATTTCCTGCAGTTTTTGTGTAATTTGGGCATGAAAATGTCGGGGCTCATTGCTGCTTTTTTGATTGTGCAGGTAACCAAAATTGGTGTTGAGGCTGTGAGATAAATCCATTTTATCATAAAGATGGCTGACAAGTGTAGTAGTGAAATAATTCTTTGATGTTTTTGTCATTAATATTTTCATGTACGTGCTCCTATTTCTTTTCATGGTGTCTTCCTAAGAAAAGCAATGCATGATATAGGCAAGCTGTTCTGAACCTTTTTTCGAGGGTATATTGATTATTCTTTAATACAAGAGTCGGGCACTGAAGCAAATGGATTACCGACAAAAAATCCACAATATTTCATATTTGTTGAAATAACGACAGGCCTTGGTAGTTGTTTTTCCACGGTAGGAGTTAATCGATTTTTATCGAGTACTCACCTTTAGGCTGCGTAAGCTTTCTATATTCGACATAACCCTACGTCTAGCCAAATTATGATAGCCTATGTAAGCCAAAAGCCTAAGTGTTATTAAAAACATTTCTTCTCAAAATCACAAGCCTGTTATGATCGTGAAATTGGTTTCGGCAGGAAGATGTAAGATGTTTTCCACAAAAACGTAGCTCTGTAGCGGAAATGGTGATTGAAAACATGTTGGTTCAATATGTATGTAGACTGAGGCTGAAATAGTTATAAAACATTGTGTTGCTTTTAGCAATTTTGATTGCAATGGTTTTTCGGAGCTGCAACATATATCAATCATGACTGAGTTTACAACCAACTGCAATGCTTATTTGACGACAGTAACAATCAAACACTTATTATGAAAACTTTGATACAAAAGAGCAGTTTAAGACAATACGCTATGCGGCGATAAAAGTACCAAGTCCATTTTGCCTCTTATTTGTGTAGCAATTGTCGCGTGGACTACAATCATAAGCGTGCCTAGGGGAGACAAAAGGGCCATGCCTCTTCCTTTCCTCCGAATATTTCTTGAACTCGATCAAGAAATGAGGTATTTTTTGTTTCAAAGCTGCAAAACATTGACCTTCAAAGAAAGACCATCCAGCAATTTGTGATACAGATTGACAAAATTGGGGGTTGAAAAATCTATCTCCGAAAAAAGGTTATGTGACAAAGTAGAGGAACCGCAAAATATGTTTTTGCCTTCACCCCAAAATTTTCAGAAGTTAAATGTTGTATTATACAAACACTTAATTCAAGACGGTTTTCACAATTCACTTTCGATTTATTAGCACTAGGTGGCCAAGAACGTGAAAAGAGGCCGTCCTGAATTGTATTTCGAAGCGTCATACCAAAGTAGTTTTTTGACTTCAAAAGCTTTTCGGCAAATTTCAAATCTTCAAAAGAATATAATTTATTGTTTTTTCAGCCTTAAAGTTTGATGAAAGCTTGGCTTGGCAGTACCATAGTCCTCAGCTATGAAACGAAGCCTAAAATGTGTTGTGTTCACGGTCAAGAAAACTCGTTTGTAATTACTGGATTGTTTTTTGCTTTTGTTCAAAACCTATTATAACTACTTGCAGTCCTAGATAGGACAAAATTCATTTCGTGGTGAATCTCTGGGCTGAAAAACTGGAGCCTTGAAGATTTTAGAAACGACATTTCAATCATCATCGTTTTCAGGTTCTTTTTGATTCGGAGTTGTAGTTCTTGCCAAGGGTACCAACTACTGGGCTAAATAGTCAAGTACATTTGGCTCGTCAGCTAAGGAAAGCAATTCATCTACAGAACTTACACCTGTTATGTCGTTCAATTGAGTGGTTGTAAATTGCTTTAGAGAAGGGGATCTCAAACTAAGAGGAGGGGTGAGGGGAATGGAAGATTTACTGGGGGGCAAGCGATATTGTTCCTGGTACCCCTTAAAGAGATTGAGATGAGTTGTCAAAATCAGCGGCTTAAAGAAATGGATTTCCAAAAAAGTACTTCTGCTTTGGAGAAAAAAATGTAGTAAAATGACAACCACTTTGAACAGAGTCATCTCTCTTAAAAAATAAGTGATTTTATGTTTTAAGGGGTGGAGGAGGGCGGCACGAGTTGTGGTTGACATTGTCAAATAGGGCGCGTCCCAAAAAGTTTACTAACCCTTGACTTAGAATTTCATTATTACTACAGCGAATAAAACATTTTTTTTATTTCTAGTACTTGTAGCTTAAGCTTTGTACCATCAAACTAGGTTGCTGAAATTGATCGAGCAATCACCATAGAAAGAAACCACAATAAAACAACAAATAACTTTTGAAAGTGAGTTGATAATTAGAATCTGAAAGAAGAATTTGTCCAGGCCTTGTGTTCTGATCAGCCAATTTGATAAACAATCATGAGATTAAAATCTTAAAGTGATTGCATAAAACCCAATCTTATCCGTGCTCCACTGTCAGGCTATTTCTTATGAATAGGCATGTGCAAATCGTAGGTCATGAGTCAGAACAAAGCAAAGCTGCGCCACATTTCCAGAGAAGATGGCTCAAAACAAAAAGTCATTTTACTGTTATAACAGCTTGGACCTCGCCTGTTAGCTGCTGAACCCTGGACTATTTACAGCTACACACAAAGGTAAGTGCTTAGCCCAAATTAGCTTATAAGTTTGGCTTTGAATAATCCTTCAATAATTATCAGTACCGGCTCGTCAAAGCTTCTTACGCTCAATTGGTAATGTTACCACATGCCTAGTATCAGTGGCGCGGCCAGAATTTCTTCAAGGGGGGGCAAAGTTTTTTGAATAACTCAACTCAGGTGGTGCGATAAATCCTTTAGGATCTAGTCACAATAGAGATATCGAGGATTTTCTCCCCAGGAGATGAGAGGTGTGTGCGGTTTTTAACAGAACGTAAAGAAGTTTATTGCCATTGCACACACAAAAAAATTTTGCCCTTACACAGTTGCACTCAAAGCATTTACTGATACAAACTTATTGGTAATGGTGATAGGCAAACCAAAAAAATTTGCTGGTGCTGCATGTCAAAATTTAACTCAATTGAAATTTGGCCTATGTTTTTTACGTTAAAATTCATCATTCACATGTTCAAAATTAATGATAAGGTCACGGGAACATACAGCAACGCCAATCCATTCATACGATCTTCTTTAGTTGTGAATCGCAAATAGGTTTTCAAATATCTCAGAGCACAAACGAACGCTCATTTATTGCTGTAGTAACCGGACCAGTTGTCAATATTTGAAGAACTTCCAAAGATGATTCGTATGTATCACTTTTGCTGATAGTAACACGCCTTAAGCGTTGTATGGTAAAAAATCACCTTCGTGAAGTAGCCAATATTAACGCCATCGCATTAATTCCACCTTCACGGCGTCAATGCTGTCATCCACAAAGGGAAGTTAGAATTCTGATCAAAGCAATGCTTTACACTGACAGATGGTATCAACAATTTGAGTTTTAGGCAATCAATAAGATCAGAGCAAAATATTTCCCTGAGTTACTCAAGCAATTAGACAAAACCCCTGAAAAACTGCAATGGTGAAACAGCTGGTAAATTTGCTCTATTGGCTTGCCGATTCACAATTCGAGACATGGGTATGGATTCCTCGTAGACACCTTCGGCATATCTAAAGAGTCCAACAAATATTTCTTCATTATCCCTAAAAGACTCTATGACATCTTTGCAACTGGTAATACTCGTAGCATCTAATGCAGTCAAAATAATTTCTTGATTCCCTGTAGCTTCTTTGCAACTGTTTTGGTAAGTTTCAGGATAGCATTGATAACTTCTAGGCTAACCAAAAACCCAGCTGTTGTTATCGCTTTCAAATAAGGCATAGCCCTTCCAAGAACTTTTCTATCTCTTGATTCTAACGGTTGATCAAGAGAACCAGCAACCGCTGGATAAAGCTCCTGGAAAACAAAGACAGCGTCATAGCTCTCAATCCAATTTCTGGAACAGTGACGCTTCAAACCCGAATGCGAAGAATCAGGACATTTGTCATTAACTTGAGCATGCAGTAGCGAAAAACGTTTTTCAGAATTCGAAAATATACCGATATGTCTTTCATGGTGCTTGCAAATGCTTGAATTTCGTTCACGTTGCAAGCCAGAAAAATGTTACCAACGTAAGTTGTGCTATCTCTGATTGTAGCGTCTCTGCTACTTTTGTCCATTCATTAAACTTTTTTTGCAGTTTTTATAGTCTTCTAAAAAAACATTACAGAGAAAATGTCAAATTTTTACTTAGTAAATTGATGGTTTTGTTTTCTCCACAGTCTACAGTCCAAAGCATTTTGACTAAAATTAGAAAATGTAAATCGTCAACTATGAATTTAGGCTCATCAAAATGATTTGGTAAATAACTTGCCGGAAAAATAGGGACATGCTCTATTCTTGGCAATATTTCTGAAACTTTTCCAGAAAGCACAAAACTCGCTTTCGCTCGTGCAAGCTAGTTGTTTTGTGCAATACTACTATTAATGTTGTACAATATTCTTGCGTACCTCCTCAGACACTGATAGGTTATTGCTGCATGAATCTTGCGCAAAAGAACTTTCTCGGGTAATTTCTGCTTTATATCAAAAAAACTATAGAAAGTTTGAAGCTCATGTCTTAAGCTCAGGCATGAAGCCCAACGATAGCACAAAATTTTCAGGCAGTTGTTTGCTTTGGGCATAATTTTACCTAGGACCAAAGGGGGCTATGGTACAATGGCCCCCCTGGCTGCGCCCATGCCCAATATATATAATCTAAATAGCGTTTGGTGTTAGCAAGTAATCATTTATTTCATTCTCGATCCGTTGAAATGACAAATCACGTGTTTCTGGTTGGTTCAAAAATGATGCGACGTCACGACATGTACCAAAATTTCACAAACTTTAAAGCTAAATTTAAAAACTACTGCAGAACTTTGAATGGCAAATTTTTCGACGCACACACACACACACACACACACACACACACACACACGCAGTTAAACAATTTTATGCAAAGACTTGCCAGGCGATTGGTTGAACAACCTTCAAGATGCAGTGTACAGCTTCAGGCCTCAACGCCTTTGAAAGCGCTGCAGGAAATATGTCGCTGTGGAGGCAACTTGTAAATTAACGTGTCCATTATTTCGAAGAAGAGAGAGAGCACGATGCTGACAAGAGCAAAAAGCCGAAAAAAGGTAAATGACAGTTTTTCCCAGGAAGCATTAATGATTTTACATGTTTGACCAGCGGCAGCAAATGCAAGTCTCGCCAATGACTGCATTTACCTATATTGCCACGGGCGCGAAGAAGGCGTAGCCATCGTCACGATGGACAACCATAAGCAAAAATTTCCCAAGGGTGTAGTTAAGAATCCATACGGGCAATTGAATTCACTCGAATTCACTACCCGTCAACGAATTACCCTGTCGCAGTACACTGCTGAGATATCGGCTGCAACACTAGTCTCGTGATACAGGTTTTTAGGTTAATTTGTTAACAAGGCTTTTGTTACGTCATGAATCACCACGTTGTTGTCGCTTGTAAAGGAAAAAATGACGTCATAATGAATCGGCAACTTCCTATTTAACTTCGGTTTACATTATGAACAGATGATTTTTTTTATTCAGGTAATGACGTTTACAACGAAACAATCACCGCTTTCACAGAATCATAAAGCACCACGTGCTTGAAGTACTGGTCATTCTGAATAACGATTCTTTATTGACTACAGCTAGATTAACACAAACAGCATCAAATTACCAAGGCTTTTACCGGAAGAGTCTTCAGACGAAAAGTTTCGAGTATTCGCTGCTTCAAGCAACCTTTAAATATTGCACCACAAAAACTTTTCCAGAATCATATGTAGCCGAAACCGAGCATTCTGCTGTAGCTGTGTTATTTGTGCTAAGTTTATATTTTGTTTCTTTTAGCATTTTAAACTATGCTTGGTTTAGTCTGGTTGCGTAAACAAATTTTTTCAGTTTTGCCGCAAATGGAATGCTTTTAAACTTGACAGATGGGACAGGTGGCGGTGAAGGATAGAGCGACAACTAATCTATAAAAAAAAGTTCAATTCTCTTGTCGAGTCATACCATAGATTTACCGTATGGCATTCACAGATCTCGCGTTTGGTGCTTAACAATAGAAGTAATGTGGAGGCTGAAATAAGAAGACTTAAAAATTTCCTCAGTCATGATTTAGAAGGTTATAGCGTTAAAACAACGTTGCATAGTGTTTTGTATCGATCAGACCTGCATCACAGTGCCTGACATTCACGTAAAACAGGAAGTTTTAATTTGCATCAGCAAGTCACTTGGACAATTTCTCAGATCTCAAAAGGTCGTTGCTACGCTTTTGCGCTTCGACACGGAAACTGCATATCACGTTGAACACATGTCGCTAACTAGCGCTCGGAAAAAAATAGCTTTCCTTTATTGATAGTTTGGAACAAAACCAACCGTAAACTTTTTGAGCAATCCAATTTTTAAATTTCATCCCCACCTAATTTTGCGTTCTTCTGAAGAAGGCAGTTAAATGAAATTTTCTCGCTTTGTGGTGGCGTTTGTGGTAGAATTACTACCCGGCAGTAGTAGTTACTCTGAAGCAGGTGTAAAAATAGTTGTTTAATGAATAGTTGTAAAGGCTTTCCAGTGATCTGTAAATACTAATCGAAGCAGCGCTCTTGATCAAGTGTTGAACCTTTAGCCTTGCTACCCACTCATCACACGTGCAAACACCTTCCTGTCTGTAACTGCAATGAAGAAAAATTGGAAAGCAATTGTAGTGCTGCAACATGTGATTTGAGTCGGAACACACCGCTTCAGACAGATAGCCCTAGTATTTTGGCTCGAACGTTCGAGACACGTGTAATACGGTGTACCTTTACTATTGTTTCCTTGTACCCGGACAAAGCAAACGAGTTTGGCTAATAGTTTGAGAAAATGCAAAGTCTTTTATCAACCAGCCTGGGTAATCGTAGAGTCTTGTACAGCCCTACTGAAGATTTTTTGAAAAGAAGGGGGTAGCCCCAAATTTGGTGAGAGGATGATAACGCTTTTTATTTGAGATCAAGTTGGGATGGTGGGAGCCCATATATCAAGCTGATCTTTTTAAATAGTTGTCAATCCTCAAAACAGAGCAGCATGCCATAATTCTATCCTTAAATACGAAAGTGATGGTGCAGTGGTCAAAGCGTTTGTAGGTGGACCTGAGCTCAATTTTGTTTGTGTAACGGAGTCACACTGAAAGCTTTATGAAGGCGCTTGGTAATTTTGGAGTTGATCCTTAGCCATGCGAGGAATAAAGAAAATAAAGGATAAAAAACCGTAGTTCAATGTGGTCGATGATACAAAATACTATTTGTAAATATGAAAACTTAATTGGCCATTGCTAACAATTGTCCTAACTATAAAGCTGTTGCAAAAAAGATACAAAAAATCAAATGGTATGTTATCATTTTCAAATTATAACAATGATATCTGCGTTTTCCAAGATCAAAAATTCTGTTTGACTTTATTTCCGACAATGCGGCCCATCCTTTTTCAAACTGTGTGAAAACAATGCTTTAATCATTCCAAAATACTTTCTGTAAATTTATCCTTCCCATCTATCAAAAATCATCTATGGTTGCGCATCAAACAAGTTTTGCTCTAACCTACTTCGGAGTTATTAGTGCTGTTGGCAACAGTGCATTGTACAAAAAGCGCAACCATGTGGGGTGGCCTATAGAATTTACAATCTGTCGAATAAGACATGAGCTCCTTTTCACTCGTGTTTACTGTTATTTTTTGCTTTCATTGCTATAAAATTTATTGGGTACTACAAGTTCAACTTAGAAGGTGCTAGACCAGTTTAGAGCACTCAAGTTCATTGGCCAAAAGCGTCCCAGACGTGCGTTGTCGGGAGTTGGACCGATAAAACTGTAAACTCAGCCAAATGACCTCAAACACACTTCGGGATTAAGTGCATTGAATTCGCTCTTGCAAATTTGTCTTGAAATTTCATGATTGATGCATCTAGTTTTCTGATCAAAACCCACCCTACATAGGTTTTACGAAACGTCAATAGCGTGTAGCAGATAAAAGTTTCCTACAAGAAAACAAAGTCCTACAGCAATTGTGGCAGGAAAAAAAGTTTTTGTAGGATTGGCAAATTGTAACATTCTATCCTCCTATTTGCAAAACATCGTCACCAGCGCTAAGTGCAGGACAATGGTGCAGACCGGCTTATGAGCTTTAAGATTTTCCTTGAATTGCTTGGTATTAATTTCAATTAAAGTCATTGCTTGTTACAGTCCACTAGCTAGCAGTAAAAATCATTGTCAATTTTGTATTCCTAAGACCAATACGACACCATTATCGGTTTCCACAGATACCCTGCTTAAAGATGCACAATAGCGGCAATCCGAAAAAGAACCAAGTAACCGTGTATATTTTCTAATGGTTTTATTAAAAAATCAAGCATTAAAAGTAAATCGTAGAAAAAAGAGCTAAAAAATTATTCGACGATAAAGTATAGTCTAATCAGAACAAAGAAGTTGATGAAGTGATGCGGAAATTATATAGAATGCATTCGACTTAAGTTGTTAAGCTTTCATTTCATGAGAAATGCTTTTCCTTGTTTCGCATAATTATTTCTAAATGCTTTTACAATTGCATCCGAGGCTTGGAAAAATTTTCTATGATGTGACCAACTCGGGTTACATTCTAACTGTTTTCCTTTTGTCTTTACGCATGTCATAATATTTATAGGAAAAATTTCGCTTCCAATCGATCCGATAAGCGGCGTTTTTATAACGAGACAATTACGTTCGTTTCATTTAAGTCAAAATCGCTCTTATAAGCAATTTGTTCAATAATCCGATAGTTTATAAGGAGGTATTTTTAAATCAATACTGAACCGCACCAGCTCACGGAACAAGCCGCACTACATGCAATCACAGCACGAGTTTGCTGGAAATCACGTTGCGAAAGGTTTTCTCAGTGCATCAGTGTCTATACATGGATTTGTGACGTCACAACGTTGATAAATAGTCTCTCAGCTGTGAAATGTTTTATACAAGAAGTGAGATTGAAGGCGACGAACAGAAACGAATGTATTAAGGTCTTAGATTCAAATTTTTTGGAGTTGAAAAATTCTTATAGATAGCTTATCCATTCAATTTTGTGAACTCCTTATTTAAGCTGCTAGAACGTCTGCCATCAGCGTGGTAGGCTTAGGTTCGATTATCGAGTCGGGTCATATCAAAGACATATCAATAACTTATCAACGACAATATCAATAACATATCAAATCCACTGCTTAGGACGCTGTGTGACCAAAGGCAGATAAAACGAAGATTGGCGGTGCTCTATGTACCAAAAGGTAGCGGAAAGGCTATGTTAGAACTATGCCTGAAATTCCACAATAAGTTGGTTACATTTAAATAATATAGCGCCGACCTTGTTTCTGTGAGTGCTAATCAATAAAAGAGAAAAAATTTGAATGTAAAAAATGAAGCATCTTCACTTCGCAACCAGTGTAAATCAAAGTTTTGTTGTAGTGCTTTGATAGTGAGCTAATAGCTAACTTTACTGCGCGCAGTGGTGTTGTAGTCGGAGCGTTTTCTTCGCAGTTGGTAGATTCGATTTAAGCACCATGTCAAATCATACCGATGACTTTAAAAACAATATTTACTTCTTTCGGCTTGCCGCTCAGCTGAAATGGGACTGTGAGGAGAAAGAGCCTGCAGGTTTGGTTGTTGTGTCTTTGGGTAAGACACTTAAAAATATACTTTTATCTTTCTGCGGCAGATAAGGTGGTGGGATCAAGCAGGACAATTGTCGAGGTACTGTGGTACCCCAATCTGACAAAAGACTGGCAAACAGCGTCTAAGCTCATAAGCAGAAGAGGAGGAGGATGCTAGTACAATTTACTCAGATTATGATTTTCTCTGATTAGATTGCGATAGATCTTTTGTGCGAAATTTTGTCTGTGTTCCTTATTTGAACATTTGACGATAATACACTTTGAAATAAGGTGCTTTATGTAATACGCAGCGACCACAGGAGAAATTAGTGAGGACGATACAATAATTTCAATCTCGGTATAAATACTTTGAAATAATTTACAGTGTATTTGATTTCTTGAGTTATAAGCAAACACGAAATGCTCGTCCAAGTATTCCGAATCTTGTTTTTTGTTATTTCTGTAAATTGCTTCAACATTGATGTTACCCGTAATGGAACTCGAACCATCAACCATTCCGTCTCTCAACAAAACCAAAGTTCGCACGTGACGTTTTTCGGATATGACTTCACAATTTCAAAATTCAGGTAAACATTTATGACCCAAACAACTGAAATTATTTTGTGGAAATGACAGATTTATAATGTGGCTAGTGGAAACCGTCGTGCTTCAAAGTAAGCAAAGGCGATGCAAGCATATTTCAGGCAAATACAGCAGCAACCGTCAAAACATCATTCATCACAGTTGTCGCGTCCGCTGTCTGCTCATTTTTAACTTGTAATTTGCTTCACGATGGTGAGCCACTCTGTCACTGGTGAAAAGTTCACCGGATTGCTACTTCCCAGTAAAATTTAGCAAATGTTTAGACACTATATATTCAAAAGCGGGATATTCGTGCAGCGTCACAACCATCTGAAGGTAAAACGTCATCTTCCAAAAGTTTTTGGTTGGTAACAGCAGCTTACTGCGTCACAACGACGTCGAAACAAGTAAAAAATACAGCTGACCTCCTACTTTCTTTTCTGGCTGCGTGCATGTGGTTGAGTGTCTTCCGGTTACAAAAAAGTCTTGACAGTTATTGCCGTGTTCAGAACGAATCCTGTTCAGAACCGCTTAGGTGCTACCTCTTACTCTGCCACAAATATTGCAATCAAGCTGAAAATATTGCCGGAAAGTGACTTTCTCAAAAGTACAATTATGCAGAATTTATGTCGGTTTTCAAGTTCCGATCACTCAAATGCAAAACAGAATCAAACTGACCAACATCGCTGGGAATTTTTGCTCCAACTCTGCTTGATTTTGTAAAAGTATTTATCAATAGATCACAATTAATGTAATAGCTATCATTTTACTTAGTGACGTAATAAAGAAACAACTGTTACATATGTTGCAGCTCCGGCTTTCTTCAGTTATCAGTTGGAGCACCAAAAACATCTTTTTCAGGCAATCAAACGGTTCCAGGTAAGCAGCTCTCCACTGTTTCATGTAAATCAATAAAAAATTTGTTCATTTTTCATCATAATATCAATTGTGGCCTAACCATGACCAAAAAATTGTTTGACGTTCAAATAAGGAAGTTTTTTATAAATAAAGTAAGTGACATTTTGAGGACACATTTCCTGCAACTCACGGTATTTTTTTCGTTTTATGAGGTAATGATGACATCTTTTGACATCATAGTAACCGAGTATAACCTTCTGAATATCCACAGTTGACTTTGAGTAATACTCTTTTATACGCAAGGCATAATGTTCACTTGATTAAAAGGGGAGAAACTTGGTATAAAGAGGTTGATTTGTATATGATAGGCTATTGTGAAGTTGGTTCTGGTTGGTTCAATTTATATAAGATGTTAGAACAGTAAAATTAAGAATTGTTTGTTCACTAGGTTTAATTGTTTGAACATGACCTTTAAACCCGCCACTAGCTCTTATATGCAGAGCTCGTTAGCACTGTTCGATGGAATGAGCGTCAGGTGTGTTATCAAAAGACTTCGAGTCGTGCGCTTACAGCGTTACGTTGCATGCAGTATGGCTGTGCGGGACCGTTGTTTGCAATAAAACTCGGGTTTCAACTGCAAGCCAACGCTCGCTCCGACGTAAACCACATGTGTAGGTAACTGCTGACTTGAAGAGCGTGAGGTCACTTCGTAATTTCCCTAAGTCTGCCATCATCTTCTGTGTTCGATGAGTTAAGCAAGTTGTTGACCTCTGACTTGAAGAGCGTGGGGTCACTTCGTAGTCTCTATGAGTCCTACCATCATCTTCTGTGTTTGATGACTTGAACAACTTGTTGTTATATTGTTGGTGGGTGCGCTTGCTTGCATAATTTAAACTGCAATTTCAACTGCTTTAAACAGCTTGCGGAATTTCACTAAATGAACAATCAAAATAATCTTGCTGCCGCACAAAGCAATGTAAGTTATTTAGTTTACGGCCTACTTTTTTTCAGCAATCGGTGACATTATTTCTTGTGATGTCAAAAAAATCTTTGAATCGGAAAACTCTTTCAATTGTTCCTCTGTCGTTCCGCCCGATTCAGAACCAGGAGATGCATACGGAATCAGTATTGGTGTATCAATCCAAAATGGTCCTTTGTCAATTGTAAGAAATGTGGCAAAAACAGGCGAGACAGACAGTGTCTTTGTTTCCAACTTTATTGTTAACTTTGACGTAAAATAGTTGTGACAACACCATGCCAACACCACTTTTTAAAGAAAAGCTGTGCCGTAAATTTTTGGTGGAAACGTAGTAAAAGCGTTGTATGCCGCGATCAAGCAGCGGAAACATAGCATTCAAAAAGAAAGCGGCAGTTTATCTGGAACTGGTCAGGAATGCAAAACTATTAATAGATGGCCTAACCAACAACAAGGCAAACGGCAATCAAGTTATAAAGTGCTGTCACATGACGTTATTCGCTAATCACAAGCCTAAATGTTATTTTCGACGGCTTTGTTATGATAATTACCTCTCGGCTTCCTTTGGATTAAGGCACGACTTGAAAAAATATTTAGGTTTACCCTATAAACACATTTAATATCAAGTTTGAAAAATGCGGCAGTCCTCGTCAAACTATTAATACAGGCAAATTGTAAGCCAGCACTATCTCTAACCTACAACAAAGTTCACAGCCATTAGTGTACGACCTAGAGCCGCATCTTACAACATATTGAATGAGCTGCATTATTATTCCAACTGTTTACAACATCGTCATAGAATGAACCTATCAACCACCGCCAACACCAACCATGTTTTGCTCAGGCATGCACACCAACAAAAGTGCAGGACTGTAAGGTGAAAGAACTCACTCCAGGAAGTTGCGTGAAGCGCGATGGAAGCAAGCACTGGGTCCGAGACTCGTGGAGTACAAAGCAACTGAGTGAGACATTTACTCTAGCAATGGATTGAGTTGAATTCTACTTTTCACTTTGGTCAAAGATGACCAAAAATAACCAAAGCAGCCAAAAATTCAATTTGAGTAACAATACTTTTACTTTAGTAAAAATTTAGTAAAAGTATTGTTACTCACTAAAAAATACTCAATTATATTAAGAAAAAATATTATATAAATAGAAAGTAGAGATAAATATTTTTAGTTGAGTAAAAGTAAAAAAGTAGTAAAGAATTAACTTACTTAGTAGAAAAAGTAAAAAGTAGTTTCATTTTTTGTGATTTTGTGCTTCATTTATCAAGGCCACTGGCTTTCCATCGGAGATTGGTACCACCCTAGAATAAACGTGTTTGCTAATTTATTCGTTAATCTACATGTATATATTTATCCAAGTTAAAGTTTACGTGTTTGATGCTGGAAACCGCATCGCTATAAAAGGGGGACCGCCTGGGGAGACGTTTTTTTTAGAAAACTCGGAAGTAGTTACTTAAAATTAGGTTTGTGGCTGCATTTTTGCAGCTTGTGCGCCGTTCATGATGAATTGAGATCCGCTGATCTAGACCAAATGTTACAGCAGAGCATAGACCCGTTTATCCAATTATTCTTGCAATTACTACTTTTTGTTGTAGATCTATTTAATTTTATTTGTTAATAGCTGTTTTATGCTTGTGATAAAACTTTTATTAATGGTTAAATGTCGTTGTAACATAGAGGGTATCGATCAGACGAATTTCCTTTTGCTTCCTAATAAAAAAAGACTTGGATTTTGACAATATTCAAAATTTACCCCACAAAAGGTGTAGTCAACTAGCGCAAGCAGCCAATGATTTCGAGAGAGGAGGGGAAATTTTTGCTTTGCTTTGCTTTGGATCACATTTTTGATAATGATCTTTTTTTATAATTTTAGAGACCCCTCAAAATTTGGTAAGAATAGCGGTATTTAGCAAATTTTATAACTATTTGCTAAGGTTAAGCTTACATGATGATCTTTTATAGAGGGTGCTAAGACATTCAATTTCAATCAAAAACTTATAACTCTTTTGAGAGGACAATATCCTTCTTTGCCCCACTTCCAATCGCTACTCCTTGCGAAGAGAAGCACCTGATATGCAAGCAAACTAATAAAAGCTCGGAAAAATAAAACAAGATGCAAAAAATCATGCTCTGAAATATATTTAAATTGCCTTCTGGCGCAAAAAACTTGTCAAAATCAAAAACTTTATGACCCCTCGGCTTGTTGATAATAACATACCTCTCCTTGCCTAGTAAGTATTTAACAGTAGAGTCAAAATTTGAACCCAAAATAGTTTACTTCAATGGAAGTTTGCAGAAAATGTAAGCATGAATTCAAAGATTGTCTTTACGCAAATATGTACCGTATTCCAATTCAACAGACATGAGATTTTTAGCTTATTTATATGCAAAACTTGTAACGAAGTACTCGAGTTGTGTTGCTTCCTATTCAAGTCTACTTCATTAAAAGTGAAAGTAGTAAACAATAAAACTTTTCCAGTGAGTAGCTCGTTATTGAAAAACCTACTTAAAAAGTTTGCTTCAGTAGAAGTACTTCGTTGCTGACCACCTCTGTAAAAAAACCCTTTACAGCAAATTATCTTGGCTTCTGACGCGGCATTGTATGGTTGCCAGTAATTTTTTTTCCACAAACACTCAACCAAGCAGAAGAAACATCCATGAATGCTTTTTTACTTCCGACAATTCAAAAACCACGCTAATACCGAAACCACAACCTTACGATTGGCAACAAACGTCAACTTGCGAAGTTCATAAAATTTGCAAAGAAGTTTTTTTGCAAATGGTAGCTTCCAAGCAAGGCAAATAAATGACATACTTTTTAGAATGCCCATTCCTTCCTCTCGATCTAATTTTTCTTTTGGATAGCTCAGGATCGATTTCGAACGAGAATTTTGACAAAGTTAAAAACTGGGTTAAGTTGTTGGCAAACAACTTCAATATTTCTGTCAATTCAACAGCAATTGGGATTATTCAGTATTCTCATTATGATTTTAAAGAGTAAGTATTTCAAGCAATATTGACTGTTCTCATTGATACCTTTTCATGAAAGGCATCAACGCACATTTATTATTCACACATTTGCAACGAAATACTTGATATGAACTTGACAATTAAAATTGGCAAACAGTAATCAAACCCTAGCAGGAGAGTCTATCTAAGCGACTTTACTCCATATCAGTAAATGTTGAAAGAGACTGCTATTAATAAACAGTAATAAAGCCAGCTCAGACATTTATTTGTCCTATGAAAAATTAATTTCACGAACGCATCCTCAATTTCTGCAAAAAAAAAACAAATTTTTTTGATAAATAAATGTCTAATAATGTCTAAGCTGACTTTATCGCTGTTTATTAATAGCAGACTCTTTTTCAACATGACATGAAGTAAAGCACTATGTAGAGCAGGGGCGTCCAACTTTTTTGAGCAACGGGCCACATTTGCGTTTCAAAAATTTTCGCGGGCCAAAATTTTCATAAAGGCAGTAAATGATTATAAAAGCAATTTGAAAAATCATAGTTTATTTCTAATTCAAACATCAATGCGATACTTGACATTTCTTGCTACGTACAAGCTTCATGATATCTGTCTCGATTTTCGTAGTGGCAACACGCAGAGATTCCTCCAGGTGACTGTCAGATAGCTGGGATCTCTCGGGAGATTTAGTGTATTTCATTCTGGAGAAAACTTGTTCACATAAGTAGGTGCTTCCAAATAGCGAAATCATAAACATTGCATGTTTGCAAATACCTGGATATTTTTCTCGTGAGACATAATTCTTGTAAAAATCTAATAATGAACTACTATTGAATTTATCTTTTAAGCTGGATTCACACTGAAAGTCAACTAACTCCATTTGCAGGTTTTCGGGGACATCATTTGGCTTGATAGAAAAAGGACATGAAAAAATCTCAAAATTTGACGTATTTTTTTTAAGTCATGAAACCTGTTTTCAAATTCTTCTCTCAGTTCCGAAATAAGTTTTGCATACTTCTGAGTATTTTGATCTTTACAGTTTAACAAAGTAGGAAAATGAGCAAAGTTTTTGTTGCTTATCTGGTTTTTCCAGAGAGATAGTTTCACCTGAAAGGCTTTGACGTGGTCGAACATGCAATTAATTAGCTGTCCCTTTCTTTGAAGACGAGAATTAAGTTCATTTAAATGGGAAGTTATATCAACAAGAAAAGCGAGATCGCATATCCACTTCGCATCATTAAATTCAGCAACGGGGTTACCTTTTCCTTCCATAAATTGTTGTATTTCGTCCTTGAGCTTAAAAATTCGCTCTAACACTTTTCCACGGCTAAGCCAACGTATTTCGCAATAGTACGGAACATCTTCAAAATCTGCTTCCAAGCTGCGTAGTAAATCTTGAAATTGTCTGTGACGTAAACCTTTCAAACGGATAAAATTGACCGCTTTTGTTACAACAGACATTACATTTTCCATCTTTAAAGATTTTGCACAAAGAGCTTCTTGGTGAAGCATACAGTGAAACTGCATTACAGAATTATTTCCGACTTTGCTAGCCTCATTTTGTAATAACTTGACTAATCCTTGTCGAATTCCACACATCGATGGGGCTCCATCTGTTGTTACACCTGAAATGTTTTTCAAATTAAGTTTCAGACGGTTCAACGTTGTCATAACAGCTTCCAATAAATCACTACCTTTGGTGGTGCCTTTAAGTGGGACCATGGCAGCTAGTTCTTCAATAATACAAAAACTTTCATCAACTCCACGCACAAAAATGGCCAACTGAGCAGTGTCTTTGATGTCCGTGCTTTCATCAAGTGCCAATGAATAAAATGTAAAATCTTTCGCTTTTGATGCAAGACTCACTTCTATGTCGTTTCCTAAATCTTCAATACGACGCGCAATGGTTTGCCTAGAAAGACTTATTTGTTTAAATTGTTCTTTCTTCTCGGGACACAAAACATCTGCAACGCGATGAAGGCATTCCTTCACAAATTCTCCGTCCGAAAACGGTTTGCCTCTCTTTGCGATCACTTCTGCCACACTATAACTAGCTGCAACAACGGATCTGTCCATCTCTCTTGAAATATTCGGCCACCATCGCTAATTTTTCGTTTCTTGCTTGCCATACTCAATGCAAAATTTAAAATGTTTAAGAAAGAAAATCGTATGCTAGACGCGGTTAGGCTTGTCTGTTATACACTTCAATAAGTTCTGCAAAAAGGACGACGTTGCGAGAATCACTCATTCATAACAATAAAGCACATGTAAAAGGCGATAAAGATACAGGTTTATTCATGTTTTTAAGTAGCGCTATAACACGCGACTAGCTAGTTTCGAGCTTATGGCTCTCATCAGGCGTATGACTAGCGAAATTAGTCTTGTTTTACTTGCATTAACTGACACTTATTTTTGATTATGGTACATTTTTGTGATTGTGGAATTTCTGCCACACTATAACTAGTGACTCACGATATCGTGTCAGCGCATAAGATGAATTAATTAACCAACGCAGAAAATTTAACGGGCCACTTTGAAAGCTTTGGCGGGCCACAAGTGGCCCGCGGGCCGCGTGTTGGACGCCCCTGATGTAGAGCAATGTTTCGTTTCTAAACACGGTTGCGCCTTTCAACACAATAACGCGCCTACTCGCGATCGCGAGTTCTACCACCGCAGTTTTATCGCTATTGCGACTAGGAAAAAGCTTTTTAGTTTTTACGACAGCTTCTGCTTGGCAGAAGCATTTGCGGCTGAACTGCACAATCCTGGCAGCACCTCTGTATAAGCTAGCTAGTTTTTGCCGAGTTCCACCACTGAGGGACTATTTTTTTTACCACCATTTAACTATGGCATGTTCTCTAAGCTACATGTCAGAAAAGATATGCAGCAGACATTTTTTGGGATTGCATCATTAATGCAGATTTTATACCTCGTTTGGAGATCAACAGACAGGGAATTGCTTGGTAGGATGTGGCACTGATGACTTCAAAATGGATTTGAACGCAAGTTGTTTTAAATGGGTCTGGATTTTGTACATTAATATATAAAGATACTACAAAAACTGAAGGCCTGACAAGAAATAGCTTAATATTTGTAATTACTAATAATTATATAGTTTTAACCACATCGCTTTGACTAACGCAAAATGAAAACTGTATGGTTTTATTGAGCTTCAAAAGACTTCATCTGTGATTGTATTTTACGACGATCTTCTGGTAGTAAATTAATGTTTCTTTTTTCATTTAGAACGAGGGACAAACAGGATCAGATAGAAACTGTAGTTGCTCTTGGAAGATATTCAAATCAAACAAACTTACAAGTAAAGTTCATTTATGAATAAAACAATTATTTTTTTATGTGATCGTACTTAAAAATATACAGCAAATATCTGGAATTATCAATTAATTGATGAGATCATATTTCTATTAAAACAATTGTTTTCACAAGAATTATAGCGGAAAGGGAAAGGTAGTAGAGAGGCGAATACAAACACTAGCCAATCTAAATAAAATGCAGTTTGGATTTATGTCAAGAAAAGGAGAAGCGGATGCGATATTCATTGTGAGAAGAATGCAAGAAGAATATCAAAAGAAGGACAAGAAGTTGTGCTTTTTTTGACATGGAAAAAGCTTTTGATAGAATGCCGAGAAAAGTGAAGGAGTGGGCCACGAGAAAAAAGGGTCTATCAGAAGTAATGGTTTGGGCAGTTATGAGCTTATATAATGGTGCGAAGACAAGAGTGAGGGTGGGATCTGCATATTCAGAGGAATTTGCAGTAAAAGTTGGTGTACATCAAGGATCTGTGCTGTTGCCACTATTGTTTGCAATAGTTGTGAATGCTATTACAGAAAGTGCAAGAAGGGGTGTGGTTAATGAATTACTGTATGCAGATGACCTTGTTCTCATGAGCGAAACCATGGAAGACTTGAAAGAAAGATTTTGGAATTGGAAGAATGCATTCCAAAGTAAAGGTTTACAAGTCAACACCAGAAAAACAAAATTGATGGTAAGCGGTTCGGAGGGAGAATTATTCAAAAGCAAGATAGATCCATGTGGAGTTTGTGGGAGGAGAGTCATGGCCAATTCAGTGTTGTACACAAAATGTGGAAACTGGGTTCATGGCACAGGCGCAAAAATAAAGAGCGTTACTGCTAGGTTGGCAATGCATTTTGTTTACTCGAAATGTAAAGGAACAACGGAAGGAATGGTGGGTTCGATCGAGAAGTTGTGCGATGAAGTGGAGACAGTGAATGGATTTTTTTGTTATATGGGAGACAGACTAAATTCTAGTGGTAGTTGTGAAGCGGCAGTTACAGCAAGAGTAAGAATCGGTTGGGTAAGATTCAGGGAATGTGGAAAGTTATTGCTTGGAAATAAATTTCTTCTAAAGATAAAAATAAAATTTACCGCTGTTGCGTAAGATCAGCAATACTGTATGGAAGCGAGGCAAGGTGTTTAAAAGAAAATGAAAAAGCAATTTCAAGGAGAACAAAGAAAGCTATTGCAAGAGCCATGTGCGGTCAGAAGGTTGTTGATAGAAAGACGACTGAAGAACAGATGGACACGTTGAGGTTGAAGGAAACTATAGATCGGTTAGCAACAGCGAATGGAGTTAGATGGTATGGACATGTGCTGAGGAGGGATGACGATAGTGTTTTGAGGGTTTCTCTGGATCTTGAAGTGAGTGGCAATAGAAAGCGAGGACAACCGAAGAAGATCTGGAAGAAGCAAGTGGGGGAGGAGACAGAGAAGATTGGTTTGAAGAAGGATGCCCTGAATTGAGACAAGTGGAAAAACAGAGTGCGAGCAATTGCAGAAGAAATGGGGTAAATCCGGGCATCTCTGCTAAGGGGACAACACCGGATAAAAACTGAATAACTACTATAGCATTATTTTTATACTTAATGGCATTAGAATAATATGATTACGTTTGGATAAGAACACTCATCTAAACACAACACCTACCCAAACAGAATCAAATTATTTTAATACATGCATTGAAGTAGGTCAATAAACTACAGTGCTTATTTACTAACGCTGATGGTGCTACTTCGGTAGTGAAGTAGATTTATTAGAACAAAATATGTGCACATTTTGATTAATTCCTGCTTTAACTTTGATCTAAATTTTCAAGTTTCTTAACAAAAAAAAGCAGAATCAGCATTCATTAGTTGTCTCAATCATAATTGGCACCTTTTTATTATTGTCATATGGGAGGGATTGTGACGTCTTAATGACAAACAATTCACAAACAAAAATAATTTTTTTAAAATTGCCTTTTTTGACGGAGGAATTCGGTATTTAGCTTAAACTAAAGCCAGAACCTGACTTTCCAACTTTAACAATGTTCTCTTTTTTAGCATCACATAACGTCATAATTACCGATTAATTGTCAAATTTGTTTTATTAATTTACTCAAAATGTGCTGATTATAGAAATGCGATCAAACAATCTTTTGGAAAGTATTTACAAGGTGCTTTTGATAAAAAAATCTACACAACAGTTCAAGCTCAATTGGCGGTGCAACTACAGATTCTTTATTTAAGCACTTTAAGCCTTCTCAGCATGCTTCTGCGCTTTTTTCTGTACGTTTGAAACCGCACTATGATGTCATGCGAACAACACAGTCTTTCGCTAACACAGATCAAAATATGATGGCTTTTTTCCAAAAATAACAGTCAAACAACTTGTCAAAAACATGCTGCCAACGTTTCTACCCACGGTTGACTATCAACTACGGCAGTAGTTTAGGACGATCCATTTGGTGAGGATTCTGGAGGAGCTGGCAGGAGATCTTGTCTCTAGTCCTAACCCTAATCATAGCTTTAACTCTAACCCTAACCCTACGTAATGGAGCTATCTTTCGGTCTATCAAATTTTTGTCTGAGAGCTAATAATAGTTCTAAGGGAGCTAATCATAGGTCTAAGGACACTAATTTTATTTGAAGGTGGTCAGAGGGAGCTAACTCTAGATCTGAGGGAGCTAAATCTAGTTCTAGCCCTAACACGGTGTAGGTGTCATTAGATTTATTAGATTATAGAATATTTTAAAATTACATGTTTGTTGGGGTGCAATCCTTGACACCTTATGATAGTATTTGACTTGTCCTACCTCAAGTTATTGCACAACAATTACGTTGCGGCTTTCAGAGGTTGATTTCTGCATCCTTATTTCACAACGGTTTAATCATCACGTAATCGGTTCTATTTTAACCCAGACTGTGAAAATGGCCGGTTTTATCTTGAACTTTGGAGAAAGTCGGAAAACATTTTTGCATATATCTCACAATGTTGAGATGTTGTTGAAGCGAATCTTCTGCTTCTGCACGAAGATTGGCTTCAACAACGTCTCAACAAACATGGCTTCAACAACACACACAAAGTAGTAACGAACGTTTTTGACAAAAAGTAAAAGGTGTGAGAAAACACGCCGGGGATTTTCGTGCTGGCGATGCCAACCTTGTGAAAAAATAATTAGTACTGTCGCCTTATTGGTAGAGTGAGCTCTTCTTACACCGACAGGAGCAACACTTGCAAGCTCCGGCACAAACCTGGGGGATAGATATTAGACACTCAGTTTGTCAGAGCTAAGTTCAATTTATGTGCTTGCTGTGAGTTATATTGTGTGCGTTTTTACTGTACATCATACTAGCAAAGTGTACGCAACAGCGCTAAAATCAAGCTCAACCGCTTCGATAACTACATGCAATTTATATTGCTAGCTCCAAGTGGTTACGATCGATAGAGAGAGTCTTATAAGCGAGAAACAAAACTACAAAGCGAGTGCTGAAGGCGCGAGGCTTCCAAAGAAAACAATGCTATTGAGAGATATTTTCAAATTACAAAGCCATCCCTGGACGCGTTTCGTCCTTTTGGACTCATCAGCAGGGCTTGCCGAGGGTCAAGAGACCCCTCAATAGCCTTAACGTTGACTTTTACAAAACAAACTAACTCAAAGCACAAGACTTACGTGCCATTTACTTTTGAACGAGGTTCGTGTTGACGTATTGATAGCCGCTCAACTATGGACTAAAACTGATATCTTTATGTAAAGCTGATCACACGAGCAGTGATTAGGCATTAAAAGGTCTTCCAACGGTTTCAAACTAAATGTGGTGCTTTAAGGCGAGGCTGGCAGCACGTGATGCCGTTGACGTTGAATACAATGTACGCGTAACGTTACAAGGGCGCTTAACTGATTTCGGTGGGTCCCAAATGGCTGCACTGCAGCTTATATAATGCACGGCCGCCAAGAGGTCAACTACTTCGCCTGTTCCACTCCTAGCATAGCTACCGATTCCGACAACTAGCACACCGCACGGCTAATGACAAGTGTGTTACATAGCGCGACCCGATAGGCGACGTAACTAGCGCCAGATACCACTTAACAATCACACGCGGAGATTCCCCCCACACAATTCTTCGGCAGGGCTTGCGCGATCACAGTGCTCGTGATATTGTTTGCGTTTTTTCTGTACACCATACTAGCAAGGTGTACTCAGCAGCGCCAAAATCAAGCTCAACCGCTTCGATAACTACATGTAATTTATGTTTATTCGCTGCATAATTATCCTCCTACCCAGCACTACTGTAACAGTTGCACAAAACAAAATACAACTGTGCAGATCTGCTGAAGAATTGCCAACTTTAAGTTTTCAATCATAAAGTCTACAGCTTGTGAAAAGCCATCAAGCAAAGGAAATTGCCAGAATGTGCCTTTACCTGAGGCACAACAATTCAATTATCATAAGATTTGGAGGCATGATTTTTTGATTACAGTCGCTCAAAAAACGATTGTCTTGCCCTTTGACCACTTAAGCTGTTGCCGTGCTTCACAAAAGGGGGTGATAAAGCTGCTCACCTTGCATGTCGCAATTAAGAAGGCAGTTTGAGCACCCACTAATGGCAACCCTCCTTGTTGGTGGTTGTCTACCAGTCTGAAAGTTGCATTCATGACTGACTAGAAATAAAGTGTCGCTTTACCCTGGCCTGATCTTGATTAACTTTGCGGTGAGAACCTGAATTACCGTTTTATGGCGAGCCTACAGCCAAGGAAGGAGAGAGAGGTAAACACATGAACAGGTAGCTTTAGATCTGCAGGGAATTCCGGCCAAGCATTATAGGAAATGGTGACGCAAACGTTTTTTTAATGATGATATCAAATAATAACTTATCAACACCTTGCTCTGATATGAATGCCACAACATCTGCTTTAAACGAAGAAGAGCTGCTTTTTCTCAGGGAGCGCCCACATTACTGTAGGCTACCAGTTTATACGCCCAACTGATTCGGGACAAATTGACGCCTTTGCTTATGCTTGGTCGGTTATAATCTTTACTTGAATAAAATACAGACAAGTGTAAAGCGAAGTTTTCCCATAAATCAACTCTATATGAGACAAAAGATGTGAATCTTTTTCTATTGTTTTAGAATCCCGGCAAAACCTTATAGCGGCCACTATACTGCACCGCAAACTAGCAAAAATAAGCAGACGATGTATGTTGAACATTTTATATTACTGTAGAGCTGAACGTTTTTGGCTTATCAACATGGTCCTCATCGGAGCATCAAAATTACATGTTTACATTACAACTTAAAAATTAAAAATAAATATGTGTGTATAAAAATTTTGGCAATGACGCATTAACAACACATAAACAAAACAAATATGACAAAATAATATTGTTGCTGACGTAATAGACAGATTTAGGTAACTTTATAACGTAGGACTGAACATGGGCGAATCCAAAGAGAAATGAAACTGTACAAGGAAAGAAAAATGAAACAGTACACGTTATCTGAACCTGTCTATTACGTCAGCAACAACATTATTTTGTCATATTTATCTAGTTTACCGGCTGTTAATGTGTTCTTACCAGAATTTTTACAACAGATATTGATTTCTAATCTTTGAGTTGTAATGTAAACATGCAGTTTTGATACTCCGACGAAGACCATGTTGATGGGCCGAAAACGTTCAATTTTAATACAAAATATTCAACAAACATCGTCTGCCTTTCTTTGCCAGTTTGTGATAGGAGAAAAGTATTTCTTTACCAAATTTTTTTGCACTATGCAGTTTTGCGTAAAAATACTGATTAACAAATAAAGTGCAAAAATCCAGATATACAAAAATGCGAGATTTCATATTGAAATGCGAAAAATTACAAAAACTGGACCTCAAAAATGCGAAAATTTACACCAAAACATGCAATTGCCAAAATACAGAAATTTATGCTCAAAAAGAATAACTGGATTGCAAAAATATGGAAAAACTACAGACTAAAAACGAACGGAAATTGTAGAAATACTTTACGAAAGTTGAAAAAATTAAATATACACCCACCCAACTGGGTGAAATTAGATAACAGCTATGAGTTAAACACCGTAATTTTTGTATTTGTGTGACTTTCATAATTTAATTGTTGTTTTTGCCTATCTCCGTAAGAATTTTCGTAATTCTGTGTTTTCGTATTTTAATGTTGGCCAAAATATTCTCAAAAACGTATTTCATGTTGACAGCGCGCAGTTGATCAGCTCGAACTTCATAATTCGACCACTTTCACCGCACATGCATTAGAAAAAGCAGTGGAAGATTTCAAACAATCAAACAGATTTAATTCATCTATCAAAGTGCTGGTTCTTTTGACTGACGGAAGGTAAGTTAATACCGGCACTTATTTTGAGACTAAAGAAGGATGAATGTAAATTTGGAAAGGTGATTTTTTGTTGTTTATATTGAAGTCGTTTTAACTGAACGTCACTCTTTCAAAAACAGCGAAACCATGTATGATGGCAAGGCATGATCATCAAAACTTTTACAATAAGTTACAAAATTGAGAAAAGATGTAGAAACAATTTGACTTTGCACTTGATTTCATTTGGCTTTCATTTCTTTGGCAGATACTACTTAACTAAAAGAGCTTCCTGTGAATGCTTTAATTATTCAACTTCTTAGGAGCAAAACTTGTCTTGACAGCTGTCATGATTTCTATCACTACGATGGAAGTTGTTATGGTTTATACTGAAATTGTTTTTTTTTTTAATATAGAGCAACAGACCACGACCATCTGATCAACAAAACAAAGATCACCCGGTCGCATGGCATCAAAACTATTGCAGTTGGAGTTGGAAATGCAAATAAATCTGAACTTGAGGTATGAAGCTCTTGCAACTTTTATGTAGCCTAACAATCCTACAGAATTGTAAATAATGCTGTACATCTTGCTCTTAGGGCAAGGTTAATAAGAATTTTATTGATAGTGGTTTTAGAACATTTCAAAACGTTTCATTACATCTCGCATAATATCACACTTGTAAAATTTTTCTAAGACTAATTGCCATAATTTACTTAAAACTTTCAACAGAAACAGCTAAGTCAATTTCACCAATGATTTTTTAAGGGTTTGGATGTTTTGCAGTTATTCTACTGCATCATCAGAAAAAGAAAGAAGCTTAATTTTGCAATATACATTTGGTTGATTTTAATCTCAGAATTAGTTAATTTTGTAAGTTTTGTTGGAAAGTTTATGTTTGTGTTATGTTTCAGATAGTTGCAACAGGACAACGTGTTTATAATGTTTCTAGCCATGATAAGTTGGAAGAAATTGTTGACGATATAAAAAGTGCTATTATGCAGTTTACGTTAGAAGGTAAAATGTGATTATGTAACGTATTGATTATTATAGTTTATACGAAACTAGCCGGCTCTACCGACGTCGCACGGCAGTGCTACCAGTAAGATATATCAGATTAGAAACATTGGTTCATCCGTCTGTGCTGGTTTCACTTAAAAATATATCTGAAAGCAGTAACGAAAGGTGTTTATAGAAGGAAACATCGAGCCTATATCTCAAATTCCAATCATTGTAATCTACTTTTAAAGTGAGTCTGAATTTACTCACAAATACCCTATCCCTTTACATACTTCCATACATTCTTTGCAATGACTGCTGTTGTGCAAAATTAAAGTTGGGGTAGGCTCCATAATAGAAGTCAATTTACGATTACGATTGCAGAAATAAATAGTGAAATAGAGCGGTAGGGTTTTTGCATGACTTGGTGCGACCCCTCTCGTAACAATATTCGTGACCTCAAGTTCCTTGATTGCTCCTATGTGCCTTGGTCCCACCAATGATCAAAAGAAGCCGTATCTCCTCTGAAATGCCTTGAATCCAATAGGTTTTTAACACATTTTCAAGCGATCAATTCACAAACTTTTATCCGTTTCTTTCAGTAATTCCAGAAGGGCATAAATTCAAGATAATGGGTTGGCGTAAATTATTGCTACATTTGCAAGAATAAGCTATCGTTTCTTGGAAGGGCTTTAGTCAGTTATGTTTTGTTAGAAATATACGTTGAACTAAATGTGTTGCTTCACCCAAGCAATCTTTCTGAGAGCTGCAACTACAAGTTGGAAATGGAGGCATTGCCCTTAGATTCTTCCTCCCAATCATCGTATTTTACGATATGCTACAACCCTTCGGATAATAATATTTATAACCTTGAGCTTAGCTGACCTATACGCACTGGCTCCAGAATAGAATCAAAGAAGCTATGTCTCTCCACAAATGTCTTGCCTTCGATCCCACCAGGCTTTGCATCCATTCTCACGCTACAAATTTTTCTTCAAAGTTGCCTTTACTAAAAAAATTCATAGTGATGTAGTGATGTGATGTAGACCTACAGACTTATCTTTTTTTTAATTTCTCGTGAAATCTTAAATTTTATGAACTATTTGCCAAATACCAACCTCCCTACTAAAAAATCACGGATTTACAACCAGCAGACAACGAATGATTTTAAAAGCTTTTATCCTTTCATTTCTCTAAGTGCATGGGGCATAACTTGAAAGTTGTTAGTGGGTGCCAATGTGAATGATGTATTTATAGGAACAAATTGTTGTACGCCTATTTCTTGGAACTTTTTCGTAATTGCAGACTTGTCTATTTCACCAAAAAACTCCAGCTGCACATCTGTTTTTTGATCTCGGCATCAACGCAACCAAGAGCAAGCAAACTAATCCAGAGTCCAGCACCTACAGTTTAGTTAATCCAGTAGGTCATGGCTGAGTAGATAAATTGCCGATTAGGCTTTTATGGAAAAATGAAAATAATTTTTTTGAAACGTGCAAAATCTAACGTAAAAACTCGGCATTTTTTTCCACTTTGCTACACATAATCAATATGTCTTAGGGGTAAAGTTTCATAGAAGTTAAAACACACACGCACGCGCATGCACACACACACACACCCACAAACACACACACAAACACACACACACACACACACACACACAGAACGCACACACAAAATTGCGCTCTATAGTAATAATAAGACAATTATATAGACTCCCAAAATCAACATTCATTTTTTTTGCATAAATCACGTCAACGCAGAAACTCACGCGCATATCAAACTCGCATCCTATGAGTTGCTAAACCAACGTCGCCTTTTTGCCTTTTGGTGGCTAAGTGCGCCCGACCCAAGAAATTTTGCGATCAGCAATCAGTCTCGTCAAAATTGACTTCAAAAAAGTTCTAATTAAGATAGTTGATCCTTAACAAAAGAAGTACCTTTGTTTTGAAAACAAATAAAGAACAATTTTGTTTAAAAAACAACCGGTACATATGCTTTCAAAAATTGATCTCTGAGAAAACCTTCTTCTAAACAGAGATTCTCAAAATCGGTTTGCACCTCTTTTAAACCAATAACAGTTGGCATCGAAAAGTCGATCTTCAAAAAATGGTCTTCATGCTGGCAACAGTCAACCAGCATCAACTTGTACCTGTTGAATTCCAAAAGAAGGTTTTGTGCGGGCCGCAAAACTTGAAATTAGTGGAATATGGCCCATAATATTTAAACTTTGAGCACCCTTCTTCTAAAAAATGCAGAAAACCAAGGCGAAATTCTGGACTCTCACTTACGAACAGATAACAATTAAATAGTATCACATCTTTGGTTCAAGCGCATTCATATACAACAATACAAAATTTGAAAATATTTCAAAAATTAGAAAAAATCCTTTGTACGGTGAGTAATTTTGATTGATTTTGCAAAAGAAACCAACCAACCTATATTTCAGTAATCTCTGTTATTTCAGGCTCTCAAAGTGCGTCCACATTTTCGTTTAATCTTGACTATGCTCAAACCGGTTTTTCGATTCACGCATTGAGTAATGAGGTAAGATGTAAACTGCATGATCTTTCTTGTTTTCATTTAATTTTTTGCGAGAAAGTGCCGTTTGTGTAACGCTACCGAAAATAAGATTAGGATGCACGTTTCTGTTCAGCGGATACATGCATTTTGCCATGTGTAGCGAAGTGATAGGTTGAGAGAGAATGGCCTTAATTTTTCAGCAATTCATGCTGGTACGAGTAGGTTTTCACTTCTCATAAGAAGCAACAGAATATAACATGAATGAATTGGAATCGGACATGACGTTATGGAAGTTATTCTTTCTCCACTGATCAATGATGAAGTTAGTACTGGACTAAGAATGTAAGTAATATTATTCATAAATTATTTCTTTAGTTTCATTTCTCGCTATTTCTCGGTAAGAATAATTAGTAACAAATAATTAATTAATAACAAACGTATGTAGAATAAATTGCTAGAACGCCCGAATGTAGTACAGACTTTTCCATCGAGTTATAAAACTGTCGCATTCGCATTCTGCAAAAATTGAAACAAAAGCCAATGCCCTTTTTAACTTCAGTATTTGTTCCGTCAGCTCTTGGTCAATTACAGTATTTTCAATGCATATTTGACTAATTAACTTTTACAAAAAACTTTGTTTTGAATATAGAATGTTTTATGTTATTTTAAACCGCGATCCTATAAACGACAACAAGCGCAGGCCAGGAAAATGCCAACGTGAAAAGATGGGAGAAATCCTGAGCGAACTATTTAAGTGTCGCATCGACGATATTCTCTTGAAGGTGCTGTGCCAAGGTCTTCTTTAAGGTATTGAGATGTGTTAAAAATTAAAGGTAGGGCTTTCCAATGTTTTTAAAGCTCGCAACTCACTTATACAGATGATGTTTGGGCGACCACTATTAGTTATCGAGAAACAATTGTTTGACAGCAAAAGTTGAGGCATCAACAAAATATCACCAACACCAGCCATCTATTGTACTGTTAATGGGGAAACTTGATTTAGTCTTGGAAAGATTTGCTGCCTTTCTAAAGCAAGTTAACGGGCCACGGACTGGAAGGTGCTGATTTTTGGCGTTTCAGTGCTAACTTTTATATATTAGCATTTTTTTGAAACAGCTGTGACTTTACAAACGTCATTCTATAAAACAAAAATGACGTCTGCAACACCATGAATGTTTAAAAAAAAAAAGTAAAATATAAATTTGGCCATGGAAAGTCCTTTTAGAACTGATGATTTGCAGCGAAGTCGGGTTTTAATTCCGACCCTGGTTTGATCTCTGCCACTCTGATGCAAGTTAATTTTAACTTTGATGGAGTGTTTTGTATTGTAGGTTCTCGTCGATCAATGGTACTTTCAACAATGTGCGGTGGTGCAGTGATAGCGACAGCGGCGGTCGTGGTAGCGGCAGTGAAAGTGGTGCCGGCTGTCGTGATGATAGCGACGGGGGTGGGCTGTTTTTTTGACTTACCTGGCCGACGTGTTCATTGCTTGTCAAACTTTTTTATTGGACCATTTATTCCAAATGAAATATAATATCATTAAGTTTTTTGGCGGTTTTTTGCTACTACTGCTTTTAGTGCCAAAACAATCTTGTTAATCATGGATAAGGAAATTCGGATTCGTATTTTATATTCCTTATTACTTGTATGGCTTTGCGTTAAGCAGAGGATCTCTGAATAACATCGAAAGTTTTGCTACGGCTTGACAAAGAATTGAACTCTGGCCTTCCAACTGCGAAACGGACGCTATGTCATCACCGCGCAAAAATGTATTTTGCGGAAGATTTTCTACCATTTGTTGAAAGAACATAGCGTCTGATTTTGTTTGTTTGAATCATAGGCTTACAAAAGTTTTTTTCGAAGTTGTTGCTGACATCTGGTTGCGACAAAGTTGACTGTTAGACTAGCCATTGAAACATGGTAGTAAAGCGCGAGAACTCAAGTGACGTAGCATGCATTGCGGTCAAACCGGGCCATCATTTCTAATTAAGCTCGATTTTCGCGTTCATAGTGTGACTTTCGCTGGCAGAAACGACTGGAATGTGATACTGCTGACTTGCTTAACTTCAAACAACTGTTTCAATATTTATGGTATACGGGCAAAAAATGAGATATGTCGTTGCTATTAATTTGCTTATTAGATTGTGTTGCTTTACTTTTGTATAGAGTTTGTTTTCTGATGAGACATAACTTTTTGTGCATTTGAGGGATGCACGTGAGAAAATCTACAGAGGAAATTTAAGGTCAGGTTATCTGCAGCAAACCGTCTAACATCCAGAAAAGAAAAAGGTTTTGGGATTGTTTCTCATACTATGGTACTAGGTCATTGTATCTAGTGCAAAGGATAGTGAATTCCAGCCAGTAGTTAGATGTTTTGAAGAGAAAAAGTATCCTAGTAATAAACAAAATTTCCTGACAAAGCCTGCCTTTTTCCGCCTGACAGTGCTACCGATCAGATATCACAGACTGTGACAAAATACTTGAGTGGAGATGCTGGACAGGCTAAAAAATTCACCAGACCTAAATAGTGAAAATTTGTGTATAAAATTAAAAAATATCTTGCAAAAAAAGCTTGTTCCTCAAAAATACGTCTGATTAAAGAAATTATCCAAATTTGGTATCACGATGAAGAAATCAAAAACTGATCCAAACATCAATAGATTGTATACCAAGTCGTCTCGAATGTGTAAGAAAAACAAAGGCTAGATATAAAAAGTAGGAATGGCTATTTTTCTGTCGACGGCATTTTACCCTTAGAGCAGTGGTTCCCAACCTTTTTAATGGCCTGCACCCCTATATTGTTATAATATGTTCTCGCACCCCTAAAATATCTTAATATGTTCTCGCACCCCTATAGTATTTTAACATGTGAAGAATAAGGCCATGCACTAAGCATGCTTAGAGCAGGGGTGGCCAAACTTTTCAGACCATGCGCCAAAATTTAGATTGCAAAGTGAGCAATGTGCCACCTCTAAACATGAAATGCGCCAAATTTGGCTCAATGCGCCAACGATTTCAGTCCATGCGCCAAAATTTTTCGCCTCACAAACATTCATTTGAAGATGCGCCACGCAAACATTCATAACTTGTCATTGCCCTCAAGCGTGTAGTAATGTCTTGATGCTTTGAAGTCAAAATAAGGCCACATTCAGCGGTGTTCTCCAAAAAAAAAAAAATAATAAATAAATAAAAAGGTCATCACTTGTCTGGCGTGAAGTTTGGTGGCATTTTCAGCTATCGCCTTTTTTTTTTTTGGAGATCAAACCTGAGTTGATCGTTCTTTTCACTTCAGAGTGTTAATAACCTGTGACAAAACCTGTGACAAATTTGGCGCAATGCGCCACATTTGGCCACCCCTGGCTTAGAGTCTAATTCCGTAGTTTTCAAGCAGGAAAATTCCGCAGTTTTCTCACCATTATTGCAGAGGTGATCTCCCAAAAAAAATACCCTCGCATCGTTTCGGGCTGAAGTGAAGGCCGCGCATTAGGCATGCTGTAATTAGACACTGATTGTGCAGAACTATTAACACATGATGAACTGAGCATGACAGGACAAAAATGCAACAGAAAAATTTGAATGACCATCTCGCACCCCCTAGGATGCTGCTTCGCACCCCCAAGGGGTGCGAACACCCCTGGTTGGGAACCCCTGCCTTAGAGACTATTTTGCCGTAATCCTTCACATGTGTTTATATTGCCATAATTGCTATCATTCTGCCAGTGATGATGTGGCGTGTGGTTAGTACACCGATCTTGAAATGTTATAGTTGCGGGTTCGAATCTTTGCTGGCAGGGCGCAAAAAGAAAGAAAAAGAACACTGGAGGGGCAGGCCTCATATGTGAACATACGTGGTAGTGTGCACTACAAGGGATAGTATAAAATGGGGGAGTGCACAATGGGGATGCAAAATTATTTGATTGGTTTTTAAAATTGACCAATCAGAAAGGACCAAAAGTCACATGCTTAATACGTCATTTAGATTGACCAATCAAAAGCAACTCACGGCAAAATGGCCTCTAAGGGTGAAATGCCGTTGACGGCAAAATAGCCACTGCCTGAAAAGTATTAGTTTTACAGTAATTCTAATATATTTGCCAAGTTGTAAAAATAGCGAATTCTTCCCTTTAATGCAATTAGTTTGCACACCATTGTATAGTTGATCAATATTTCAGTGACGACATGTTGTAGCAATATCTCCACGAAAACGAAACCGTGAGCCACAAAAACGTCAGAGAGCAAATGTGCGAGTAAAATTTAAGCTGTTTAAGAGGTTACAGAAATTCATTTTAATTTATTTTATTGTTGTAGGGGTTGATCTTCTTGCTTAAGGGCATGTAATACCGGCACTTTGTATGTGTCAAGTTGCAAATTTTATAAACAGTGGAGCTTAGTCAGAAGCCCTGGGAATGTTTTTTTACGGCTTTCGGTGTATGCCGCACGCACAGGCTCAATTTCTTCTCTGATGTCCGAGGTCGCCCTGTTTCCTTTCTTGTTGCACTAGCAGTCTCCATAAACCTTTTATGCCAGGATCGGTTGGTAAACCTTATGATTCGCTTCCATATTTACGTCCAAAGTTTCTCTGGACTGGGATGTAAAACGTCATCTCTATAAACCAAAAAACGCACTGGTTTTTTCCCATGTAGTGCTCAATTGTATAAACACCAATTTCGCTGCTAAATTCTAAAGATTCTGCTAAATGACTAGAAAAGTTATAATTTCAAACCTAATTATTTCAAAACGTTTCTGTCAAAAGAACCATGCTTTTGAAAAAAAATGGCCAGAAGTACCAAACGGACTTAGTTTTTCTATTGTTTGAAGGTTTCTGAGACCCAGCACCAAAGTTACTGAGAATTTTTGAGTCCAGTACTAAAAAATGTTTATTAGAACTGCGCCTATGATCAATTAAAATGAAATAAAGAAGACATCTAAATATCTAGTGCTATATTTCTTTGGAAAGAATATTTCGCCAAAATTTAGTCTAGTTTAAAATGATTGTTTTGTTGCTAAAAATAAAACAGAAGCTACTTAAATTCTGGCATATTCATTTTAACAAATTGTTAATGCCCCTTATGCCCGTATGCTGCTTTGCCAATTAGTTGCAAGGTTTACAATTTCCTTCTTCGCTTATAATTTTCAAATCTATAGAAGCTACTTAACCTCCTCCTTGTTGGGGGCAGCAACTTTTAATCTGAAATAGTCTGGATTTTAAAAGATTTTGACATTTTACATCTGTTTTCTAGGAAATTAAACAAATTTCAATTCAATAACCGCTCAATTAAGGAAAGAAGGCAATGCTATTGAGAGATATTTTCAAATTACAAAGCCATCCTTGGACGTGTTTCGTCCTTTTGGACTCATCAGCAGGGCCTGTCAAGGGTCAAGAGACCCTCCCAATAGCATTAACGTTGATTTTTATAAAACAAACTAACACAACGCACAAGACTTACGTGTCGTTTACTTTTGAACGAGGTTCGTTTTGACCTACTGCTAGTCGCTCAAGTATGGACTACCGGCGCGATGGTGTAGTGGTTAGAGCGTCCGCTTCGCAGTCGGTAGACTTGGGGTTCATTTCTCTTGTCGAGTCATACCAAAAGACTTTAAAAAAATGGTATTCACAGCTTCCCTGCTTGGCGCTCAGCACATAAGGGATAGCGTGGAGAACAAGCCGGCAAGCTTGCTTGTTGTGTCCTTGGGCAAGGCACTTAACGGGATGCCTCCGTCTTTATGTGGCAGACAGATGGTGGGGCCAAGCAGTCTACCCGTCGTGGTGGCCCAGTCTGACGAAAGACATGCACACCGAGCATGAGCTCATACGCGTGAATGAATTGAACTATGGACTAAAACTGATATCCTTATGTAAAGCTGATCACACAAGCAGTGATTAGGCATAAACAGGTCTTCCAAAGGATACAAGCTATATGCGGTACTTTAAGGTATGGCTGGCAGCAGGTGATGCATGGCAGCGAAACTCGGCGCGCGAGGTTACATATTTTTGGAATTGCTATTTCTTTAAAAATCAGATTATTTGTAGCTTGAAACGAATACTATGTTGCCAAAGGTTGTTTGGTATTGCAAAAGAAGCATGCTTTCGAGGAAAAGCACTCAAAATGTACCAAAGGACTTAATTTTATTAGAAATCGCACTTTTCTGAGGTCTGTTAAGAAATTTTTTTTAACTAAAACTGGAAAGTGGTGAATGGTATCTCATCTTTGATCGCTCATTATAAAATACCTCTTGGCCTAAATTATTTAGAGGGATCAGATATATTTATCTTGGTGTAAAAAATTTTTCTGAGTTTTCAAACGACACTATAATATTCTTTATATATCAAACTTGCATGTTTTTACTCACCTTACCATTTTGTTTGGGTGTTTTTGAAGTTCAAAAAGTAACTTTACAAGTTTTAGTTTCACTTTATCTAGTATGAAAACAAATAGACAAATTGCAAGCCGTATATTTTCGAAAATGGCTTAAATTCAACTTTAATTTGGTAAACAATTCGTAAAGTCGATTGAAAAATGAGGTCACAAACCACTCTTTAAGTAAACTGATTTTGTAAACCCTCAAAAAAACATCAATTGATGATCTAGTGCAGGGGTCGGCAACCCCTGGCACGCGGGAGGATATTTCATGGCACTCCAAGTGATTTGACCCGCATGTGAAATCTACACTTAAATGTGCGCGGTGCAATCACAAGCTCAAACTGTCTACTTTGCACGAAATCAACAGTCTTAAAATTAATCAAGCATACAATTCACGAGACAATTTTTATGTCGGAGATGTCTGTTCTGGCTCTGCCAGTCGCACGCTCAACTGGGTCCTTGTGAGAGCGAAAAAAATTGGCTCAAGACATGCCAGTCATGCAAGCTCCCATGAACACAAAGAAATTAGAATAAACAAAGATGTGCGGGAGCGACGGCGCAAGAGTGAATAAAATTGTAGTCTAGACCCGCCATAATTTTCTTGATATAGTATTGTTAGAATAATTGAAGCAATGCTCGTTATAACTACTATTATTGCTGAACAGTTGTGTTAGTTACGTACTGTATATTCCTGATGAGGACTGAATGTTTGACCGATTGCTTGGGAATAGTTTTTAATAAAATGTTTGCCTGCTTATTGTTGTTTTTTAATTGATTTTAAAAGCAGCCTCTTTACCTAAAAAATTACGGATTTAGGCTTTCTAAAAAACTTAAATTAGATGTGAGATCTTTCCAAGAATTCTGTACGACAGATTTCGGATTTGTTTCTCGAGACGACAAAGCTGTGTGTGCTCTTTTTTGTGAAAACGTCGTTTGCCGAATATCAAGCATAAAACGACATTTTGAAACAAAGCATGAAAATCTTTCAAGGATGATGCAGAGAAGATAGAATTTCTAAAAACGGTAGTATCACATTACGAAAAGCAAAGCGACATTTTCAAGAAAGTGATTTGAAGAACGAAAAACCGACGCGATGGCGTAGTGCAGTGGTCGTCAACCTTTTTTGTATGCGGGCCACTTTGGCACCATGGAGAGCTTTGGCGGGCCGCACTAATACAACTTCAGATAGGTTGACTCTATGCTTTAAAATAACGCATTTTGTACTCAGTATCCAACGCTATATGTTGCTAATATGCACAGAACCACACTACATATTGCTAATATGTATCTAAAAATACTGTAGCAACAAAAAATAATTCAACAACGTTAGCCAGATCAAGCTCCTCCAACAATACTGTTGACTTTTTGTCAATGCCAAATGAATAAGAGCACTTGTTTGTGCACATACAAGTAATAATAGCACCACGAGCGCTTTGATCAGAATATTTAGTGCCAAGCAAGAGTGGTGTAATTTCTTCGCATGACAAATGATATCTTGCAATTAACAGCTTCAGGAAAGGAGGAAATTTTGAACAGATTTCAGTTCAAGCAACAATAGTGACTTGGAAACATACCTGCGTAGAAAAGGCTACAATAACAGGAAGAAAGGAACCAGAAACTATGAAACACAAGCTTATCGAAAACACCCAAAAAACGTTTCTAGCGTAACTCATAAAAGACAGTAGTGGTGGAAAGTACACTTACGTTTACATGACTTTACAAAGTTAAAAAAAGCAACCCTGCGCTCACGGCTAAATTTAGGTAGATCTTATTGAAATGTATGTAAGTTTTGTATTGAGAACCGAAATAAGCTCAGTATAACTGTTAAAAATTTCGACTCAACTCTTGTTGTTGAATATTTCTGCAAAGAACATCAACGTTTATATTGAAATTCGTGACAGACATTCTCAAAATATCATGCAAATGTTTGTCCGTCAACCTTGATCGGATTTTCGATTTTGCAATCTTTATTTGTGAAAACGTTTGCTCACATATGTAAGTACTATCAAGGGCAGTAAGCATAATAGCAACGTTTTCCTTCAGCTTGGCAAAATCATCAGGAATTCATGAATAAAAGTCTGCTATTTCGCACTCCTTGTGCAAATCTTGCCACTTTAAAGATGCTTGCAAGCAGCTCTATCAGTTCCAGTTGAAAGCATGAATCTACATTTGTAGGTAACACAGCAAATGGATTTTCAAATAATCTTACCACAGTTTCATACTTTTGGAAATCACAGAAACTGTTGGCAAACTCACATTGCAGTGTTTCAAGAGCTTTAGTATACTTTTCTAAGTCAAATCCCAATCCAGTTTCATTGTCAGAAGCCAGTGTTTTACAGTTCCTGAAATGCGTAAAGTTGCTCTTTGCAATTTGGTTCTTGAAAAGATCAAATTTAGACAAAAATGCTTTCAAAATAGCAAACATATCTTAGATCAGATTTTTTTTGCCTTACAATTTCATATTTAAAATATTTAGGTGCTCTGTGATGTCACTTAAAAAAGCAAGCTCACGGAACCATCTTGAATCAGCAATCAAAATAACCTCTTCTTCTTTTCCTTTCTCTTTCAGAAATTCATTTATTTCCTTGCGAAATCGAAAAAAACGTCTCAAAACCTTTCCTTTGCTAAGCCAGCGGACTTCATTGTGGTACATCACATCTCCATGTTCACAATCTAAATCGGCAAGGAAGGTTTGAATTTGGCGGTGGTTCAACGCATGATTTTTAATAAAACTCACCTTTGATGCAATTACGTTCACCACATGCTTCCAATTAAGGACTTTTCCACATAAAGCTTGTTGGTGAATTATGCAATGAAATTGCATTGGTTGCCCACCGTTTGCCTCCAGTACTTTTTCTTTCATGAGTGCTGAAACTCCCTTCTTCTTGCCCACCATATTTCTTGCCCCATCTGTTGTTATGCTTTTCAAATTTTTTCATGAAAGACCTAGGCTACTCAGAGCTGTAGTAACTTCTGAGAATATATCTTCAGCAGCTGTGCTTTTTAAACTCCGCAGAGAGCATAACTCTTTTTGTAATTCTAAATTTGGCATCTATACCATGAATGAAAATTAGCAGCTGGGCTGTGTCAGTAGTGCCGTTACTCTCATCTATTGCAAGAGAGAAGAACTTAAAAAACTTTGTGCTTTCTTTTAGTGTCTCGTGAAGATGTTCGCCAATGTCTTCGACTCTTCTAGTAATCGTAGAAGCTAATAGACTAACGTCCGTAATGTAAGGTAGCTTGTTGGGACACGTTTCTTGCACAACCTTTATCAAGCACTTCTTGACGAATTCAGGATCTGTAAAAGGTCTGCCGCTCTCCCCCATAAACTGAGCCACGTAAAAACTTGCTCTCACAGCTGACTTGCTGACATCTTGCAAATTCTCAAACACGCTTTGCTGATGAGAAAGATTTCTCTTCAAAGTAGCAATCTCTTGATTGCATACTTCTCCACTTAGCTGCTTGAACTCTTTGTCGCAACTTTCGAAATGGCGTTTTACGTTGTACTCTTTCTGCTTGATTACTTCATTGTATATTAGACAGGTTACTTTATTTTTATTTGGAACAAAAAAGTAATCATTCGTCCACCTTTCATTAAAACTTCTACATTCTTCCGTTATTTTACGCTTACTATTACTAGACTCGGAAACTGAAATTTTACTACGTTTCAACTTTCCAACAAAATCAGTCCTGTTTTGTATATCTCGATGGCTGCCAGCCGGAATTTCGTAATGCGAAACTCTATCTTCGTACGCAACTTAGTTTTTGCAAGCATACTTTATCGAAATGCCGATTATGACGTGCAAGGGAGTCTTTGTCTTCATTTTAGCTCCTTTTAACTTCTAACTTTCCAGAAAAATTAACAAAAAAGTACAAGAAAAGTATTTTTGGTTATATTTGTATGCTGACGCCTTCAGCGGGCCGCACTAAACAGCGTGGCGGGCCGCATGCGGCCCGCGGGCCGCCAGTTGGTGACCCCTGGCGTAGTGGTTAAAGCGTCCGCTTCGCAGTCGGTGGACCTGGGGTTTATTTCCCTTGTCGAGTCATACCAAAAGACTTTAAAAAATGGTATCTATAGCTTCCCTGCTTGGCGCTCGACATTTAGGGAGGTTGTGGAGAACAAGCCGGCAAGCTCGCTTGTTGTGTCCTTGGGCAAGGCACTTAACGGGACGCCCCCGCCTTTATGTGGAAGACAGGTGGCCCAGTCACCTCGGAAATAGCAACTCCCAAGCGAGTGCGGACATGCCGTCCTAAAACATAGCGATACAATTCGCTTTCTCGTGAATGGAGGATATATATGGTAAATAAAAAAATCGAACAATCGAAGGTAGCAGCAAAGTCGCGTAGGGCATTGCTAAACATTGGAAACCATTTACTTATGAATTGTTTGTGAAGGAGGCCTTTGTCAGTTGTGCTGAAGTGTTGTTTGATGATTTGCCAAACAAATGCACACTAATTTCGAGGATCAAGGATATTTCTGTTTCTCCTCGGACAGTAGAGACGTATCACGGATATGGCTACCGATGTAGCTGAGCAGCAAACTGCTGTGTTAAAAGCAGCGAATGTTTTCAGCGTAGCTCCTTGATAAAAGCATAGATATAAACAATAATTCAAGTTTGGCAGTTGCAGCTCGGTACTGCAGTAACGGTGAGGTACATGAAGAGCTTTGCTGCTTGAAACCTATGTCTGGCACTACTACAGGAAAAGATACACTTGCCTTTTTACCAAGAATTTTTAGGAAAAAGAGACTGATATAAGCAAGATACTCTCAGTTACAACAGACGGCGGACCTGCTGTGATGGGGCAACACTGTGGATTTGCTACTATTGTTGAGCAAAAGATCGAGCACCCTGTAATTAAGTTGCACTTATTACTCATCAAGAAAATATTTGTACGAAGATTTCAAATTCAGCTCTTCATGACGTGATGCCAACTTTAACGAAAATATTGAGTTTCCTTGTCGCACACTCTGCTACCACACACAGACAGTTTTGATCTTTGCTTGAAGAGATGGAAAGTGCATACCATGGTGTGCTTCAGCACGGCAGTATCGGATGGTAGAGTCGAGGTAAGGTTCTCTTGACGTTTGTTGTTGTTGTTGTTACCCGACCCCTTCCGAGGGATGGAGGCATGGCGGAAGACCATGGAGCCCCAGAAGCCGGGCAACTCCCCAGGGCCTAAACCAGAGGTTGTAAAGAGAGAGAGAGAGAGTCGCCAAGGAGCGATTGGTGCACAGAGTCCGTAGCTGGACTGTGCAAAATGGATGGTAGGTGTCTTGAAACGGGGGTTGGCAGACGCTGCAGGTAGGATTCTCGATTCTGCCAATCCTGAAGAGATGAGAGCTTCACAGTAGGCTGTGTCCCTTGCAGCGTAGACGAGAGAGGACACAGCGAGCAAAACGAGGGAGCACAAGTTCCTCGGTGGAAATCGAGGGAACCTGTGTGTCGAAGAATTTGGAAGAGACAGGGATTGCAGAGGGCACAAGTAACGCTACCCGTCTGGCCAGCTCATCAGCCGCGTCGTTCCCCGGGAGAAACGAGTGTCCGGGGACCTATTGTAGCCTGATAGGATAGAAAAAGAGGAGAGAGAAGACAGTTCCTGCCAGATCTGCCAAAGAGACTGAGGTAAAAGGAAAGACGGAGGAAAGGATAGGGTGGTGAGAACGTAGCACCTTGGCGAGAGAGAGGGAGATCAGAGCGAGAGCATGGAAAGGAGAGGGTAAACTCCCCAGCGAAAGAAGGGGGATTACAAGGAGAAAAGAGAGTGCAAGCAAGAAGAGCCTTCCTAGGGAAAGTAGAAGGAAGCGTGAGCGGGTGAGTGGATGCAATAGCTCTCCAGGACAACCTGCGGAGTCTTGGTTTCACTCCAAATCTGGCCAAACCTGAAATGGGAAAGGAGGTTGGGAGACAAAGAGCCCGCTCATAAGATGAAAGAGTAAAATGAATCAGGGTGAAACGTAGGGGAGTTTGACGTTTGTCGAATGTCTAGTTGAGATAAGGTTCTTTTTAATTGGAAAAGGAAAGGCCGACCCTGAACTGGAGTATGAAAAGTGGCTAGTAAAACTGATGTTTCTTGCGAATATCACCGCTTCTTAACGAACTTTACTTTGGTCTCCAGGGTACGGGACAAACAGTGATGTGCGTTTTTGAGGTATGGAAAGTATTTGTATCTAAACTGGATGTCTATACACGGGACATCCAAACTACAACTTTTTTGCATTTTAAATATCTAAAGACTTTTTCAGTGGATCACTAAGTTAATACAGTTGAAATTGATTATGTGCATAAGGGATCAAACGTCTCAATTTTGCGATAGATTTCAAAATTTTCAGCATTTTGGTTCATTGTTTTCTGTTCTCATCAAGCCCGAGAGCAGCAAAGACCTAAACTTATCTGAAATTGAATGGATGGATATTGAAGACTTCCAGATGCTGCTGATCGATTTTAAACCATCTTTATTATGGACATCGAAATTTGTTGATTTGCGGAAATCTCTGGAAACGATTGAAAACACGCAAACAACATTTTAACAGTTGGGAATCTTTGCCGGAGAAATTTCGCTGTCTAAAGAAGATGGCAATAGCTTTGCTGTATGCATTTGGATCCACTTGCTTTTGTGAACAAATATTTTCACACATAAAGTGTATTCTCAGTCAGAAACGTAGCAGCCGCCCCCCAAACCCCCCAATTGGGGGGGGCCCAGGCCAACTTTGGGGGTCCAAGTTAGTCTGAAATTGCTTTTTGGCTACGTGACTATTTTCAGTTCAGCAGACTTGTTTACAACCGATTTAAACTGTAGGAAGAAATTGGCTTGTGACATCATAAGTGAATGCAACGTCATTTTATCTCGCAGAATCTGGAATATTTCGATTGATTTTCTGGTAGAATCTTGAATATTCGATTGACGCAACAATCATAGAATGGTCTGGAATTCTGTTTGGCTATAAATACCGGGACAATATATATATACACTGCAGAGTGCAGATAAAGTATTTTATTGACATTGTATAGAATGAAACGTTCAAAAAGTGGTGCTCAAAAGAGAAAAGAAGCAGCCACTGCTCGAGATGCTGTAGCGAAATTGCCCAAGATGACAGATTCTTTCAAGATTACTGAGCAGAGTAGACCTGGCACTAGTACCGAGAGGGATGAAGAAAACTATAGTGTACAAGAAAAAGAAGACTATGACGATCAGCATCAAAGTGATTGTGAATTTCCAGAAAATGTAAGTTGTGATTTACCTGCCAATACGCAACCTTCAATATCAAAAATATCTGAATCTCAATTTACCCCTATCCCTGATGACCCATGTAAATGGCCTGAAAGTATTTCTGATGCTCAACGATGTGATATAGTAAAGCGTGGACCACATCAACTAATAATAAATTTTCCATATAATAACACAACTCCAAGGCGACGTTTTTCCTCCAACCATTATAAACGTGTGTTACCTAATGGTGAAAGTGTTTCACGGTCGTGGCTAGTTTATTCTGGGGAATCAGATCAAGTTTTTTGCTTTTGTTGTAAGCTATTTGGAAAAACACTAAGCCCCTTTTGTAGTGGTATAAATACATGGGAGGGTTTTTCGAAAAAACTGAAAGATCATGAAAACGGCATTTCCCACCAAGAATGCTGCAGTCAATGGATGTTGCTAGCTGAAGGGATAAGAAATTGATCCACTATCGACAAACGCGAGATGAATATTTTTTTCAATGAAAGACGTTTTTGGAGAAATGTTTTAGAGAGACTTATCGACATTGCCTTGTTTCTATCGGAAAGGAATCTTGCTTTTAGAGGATCTGAAGAAGTCTTAGGATCTCCTCACAATGGAAATTTTCTGGGTATATTTGAGGATTCTAGGACAAATACCCACCGGACAAATACCCACCGGACAAATACCCACCGGACATATACCCACCGGACAATTACCCCCCTTGCAAAATACCCCCTGGACATATACCCACCACAAGATGAAATGTGAGGAAAAACCCTAACCCTAACCCTAACCCTAACCCTAACCCTAACCCTAACCCTAACCTTAACCCTAACCCTAACCCTAACCCTAACCCTAATCCTAACCCTAACCCTAACCCTAACCCTAACCCTAACCCTAACCCTAACCCTTAAACAAAACAAAAAAAACTGGTGGGTATATGTCCAGAGGGTATTTTGCAAGGGGGGTAATTGTCCGGTGGGTATATGTCCGGTGGGTATTTGTCCGGTGGGTATTTGTCCTGATACCATATTTGAGTTTTTGGCAAGAAGAGATCCGATCCTAAAAGAGCTTCAAGACAGAATCAAGAATAAAAACACTAAAGATCACTATTTGAGTCCTACCATACAAAATGAACTAATTGAATTGCTAGCGACAGAAGTTGAAAAAGAAAATTTACAGCAATTGAAATTGGCAAAATATTTTTCTATAATTTTCGACTGCACTCCAGATATGTGACATCATGAACAAATGTCTGTCATTCTCCGTTATGTACTATGTAATGAAGAAGCTGCTGTTGTTAAAGAAACATTTTTTGGCTACTTGAGAATAAGTGACAGTACTGGGAAAGGCTTGTTGGACGCTTTCTTAGAAAAAGCGACCGAACTGCAACTCGAATTGTCTGATTGTCGAGGTCAGTCATATGATAATGGTGCTAACATGAAAGGAAAACATTCTGGGGTCCAAGCAAGAATGCTAGACATCAATCCCAAAGCTGTTTACGTGCCCTGTGCAAACCATATCCTTAACTTAATTGTTGTTGACAGTGCTAATTCATCGACGGAAGCATTGACATTTTTTGGAGTACTTACAAGGTTGTATGTGCTGTTTTCTTCCTCTGCTCAGCGTTGGGAAATTTTGAAGAAACATGTGGAGCTGTCCATAAAGTCACAATCTGATACTCGTTGGGAAAGCAGAATTAAATGCATCAAACCTCTTCGATACAATTTAAAAGAGGTGTTGCTGGCACTGGAAGACTTGGAAGCCATTTCCATAGAAAGAAAAGATGGAAGAGCTGCCTCAGAAACAAAATCGTTGATAGCTCATTTATCAAAATGGAGTTTTCTTTTGTCGGTGTTTATTTGGTATGATATCCTATTCCAAGTCAATAAAGCAAGCAAGATTCTTCAATCGTATGGAGTCTCCCTTCATACAATGGAAACGGAAATCCAGGCAACTGAAAAGTTTTTGCAAAACTATCGCACAACGGGTTATGACAGTGCCGCAACATCTGCTGTTGAAATAGCACAGGAACTGGATATTGATCCTTCTTTTCCTCCGTCAAGAAGTGGAAAGAAAAGAAGATTGTTTGATTACCAAGGTGAAGAGGAACAACGAGCTACTCCTGAACTGAAATTTAAAAGCAACTTTTTCTATCCATTAGTAGACCAGGCTATTATGTCAATAAAGGAGCGCTTTAATTTGTTACGTGAAGTTTCTTCCGCCTTTTCGTTTTTGTACACACGAGACAAACTTTTGCTTGTGCAACAAGAAAATGCTCTTCTTACTTGCTGTAAAGAGTTCCAAAAAAAGTTCGGTGACATTGATTCTGATGAAATGAGCGCTGAGCTACAGCGGTTTGTTTTAATTTTACAAAAAAAACGCAATCTCAATACGGCTCAAGACTTTCTGAACCATCTTTTAAAGACTCATTTATTTGAATTGTATCCGAATGTGTACATCGCACTTCGAATCTTACTAACTTGCCCCGTGACTGTTGCCAGCGCTGAAAGAAGCTTCAGCAAATTGAAACTGATCAAAACTTTTAATAGAACGTCTATGACAGACAGTAGACTATCTTCATTAGCCATGTTGTCAATCGAAAATGACTGCGCCCGATTTCTTGATTATGACAATGTCATAACAGCATTTGCGAACAAAAAGGTTCGCTCCAGACTATTTAAATGATACTGTGTTTTTATAACTTTTTCATGTTTTTCAGTGTCATTGCTTTCGTTTCGCAGTGTCTGCATAAATGTCCTACTGAACTCTGGCATCGGTGCCGAATTTTTTATGACTTGCACCTTCGGTATCGGCATGCTTTATTCTGACATTAGCCTGTTTACTTATGTACAAATTGTGGTGTATTTTCTTAATGCAGCTTTTCAATTTTACACCTCTAAAGTGATATGACCTGTGCGCAGGGGCTCTTGCGCTTACTTTGGGGGGGGCCCGAAGTTGGAGTGCTACGGGACTGTTCTCAGTCCCCATCGCAGCCGACTTACGGAAGATCATATGGAAGCATATGTGTTCAACCGAAAGTGTCCAAATGTAGTCCCAATATTATAGAGCTGAGCAAGAACAAGGATCTTCTTAAAAAGCTACTCTTTTGACTCTATTTGATCTTATCCAATAAAATCAATTAAATATATTTGTCTATTATTCGTTTACTATTCAAATCAGGTAGTTGACTATGCAAAGCAAACACATAAAAAGTTTAGCACGCGAAGTTGCTTACATTTTGATATTATTCGAAAACTGACACACCGCGTTCAAAAGGTTGCCGACCCCTGATCTAGTATAAGCAAAAGTTTTCATATTGTATTTCATATTCGGCCTTAGAATGCAAGGATTTAATTTTTTGTTGCTTACTGTAGAGCAGTGATTCCCAACCGGTGGTACGCGTACCACTAGTGGTACGCGAAGGTCTATCAGGTGGTACGCGAGTTGATTATTTTTTTGAAGGTTAATTTTTTATTTTCAGTTTGTAATATTCTATTCCAACTAGTACAGCATAGTTTAATAACCATTTCGCTGCTGCAGGTGATAATTAGCGCTTTCCGAGTGTACTGCCGCGCACGCTATTTAGTTAACTGCGCGAAACCCGATATCTGGTATTGCGGCAGCTAAAGTGTTAATTGCGTAATCTGCTACTTGCAGTCTTAAATCATCAGTAAATGAGATCTATGACGTAATAAAGAACGTTCTTGCGTTTGGTCATATCAAGAAACTTTTGAATCACAGTGAGCAGTGAGTATTGTAGCACGTGCAGCAAGTTATCGCAAAAATTTGTTTGGTAATTTTGGCAAACCTAAAGAATAGCATACGCAAAGTTAAATTTGGCCACTTCAGTCATGTCCAAGCGAAATTATGATCCAAAATATATTAAGTATGGCTTTACTTCAATTGAACACAACGCGGAAATTCTACCACAGTGTGTGTGGTTTGCCTAAAAACGCTTTGTAATGCGGCTATGAAGCCTAGTTTGCTAAAGCGCCATTTGGAAAAGAATCACCCAAATAAAATGAACGCAGACAAGAGCTACTTTCAGCGATTGGCTGACAGCGTTAAGCGTCAACGTATGGATAAAACGGGCCAAATGCAGCAGAAAAGTAAAACTGTAGTGGCGGCTTCTTTTGAGATTGCTCTTTTAGTGGCCGAACAGAAACAACCTCATACTATTGCAGAGTCTCTTATTCTGCCTGGAACTAAAATTTTAGTGAAGCGAGTTTTCGGAGAGCAAGCAATCGCAAAGTTAAATGCTGTTTCCCTTTCGGATAATACGATCAAGCGTCGAATTGAGGAAATGTCAGATGATATCGCCGACCAAATACTAGCAGAGATAAAGGAATCGAAAGTTTGGATTTGCAATACAATTGGACGAATCAACAGATATTACCAATTATTGTCAATTACTTGTTTATGTCCGTTATGCTCAGACGAATATATTGAAAACTGAATTACTACTGAATCAGGAAGCTTCTACAACTACAAAAGGGAAGGATATCTTGGATAGTTTTTTTAAGAAGAATGGACTAGACTGGAAAAATCTTGTTGGGTGTACCACAGATGGAGCTCCCTCAATGCTTGGTTGTAGGTCTGGGTTTCAGTCGTATGTTAAAGCTGTTTCGCCGAATGTCACGTCTGTTTACTGTTTTATTCATAGGTTCGCCCTATGCACAAAAGTGCTGCCTGCGCAGTTGTTAGCTTGTTTAAAACAAGTAGTGAAAATCATAAATTTTGTTAAGGCGTCAGCCTTAATAACCCGATTTTTTAAGCAGCTGTGTGAAGACTTAGGCTCGGAACATACCAGCCTTCTTTATCACACCGAAGTCCGTTGGCTTTCTCGCGGGAATGCTACTAAACATCTATTCGAAATGAAGAATGAGATGCTATTGCTTTTTAGAGTTGGGTCACCCGTATTCCAAGGATCTTGAAAACGACGAATTTGTTCAAAAGATTAGCATACCTTTCAGACATTTTTGAAGCTTTCAATATCGTAAATCTGTCGCTTTAAGGACCAAATGAGACAATCGTAGATTTTGTTTCAAAGCTAGGTGCTTTCATTCGAAAATTAGATTTGTGGACAAGGAACACAGAAAACAATCAACTTGGGATGTTCAAATGTTTGTCATCTTTAAAGATGAAGTGTTCTTTTTCTGAAGAAATCGCTAGTCATCTTGCATCACTTAAAGAGGAATTGGAACAGTACTTTCCAGAAGCGGCCAGTTATGAATACATAACAAATCCCTTTTCAGTTAATCCACACGACTTGGCTGTTGGAACCGGTGAGCAGGAAGAATTAATAGATTTGCAAGAGGATAATGAGGCAAAGATAAGACATAGAGATTGTCCGGCTATTAACTTCTGGCTTGACTTTGCTGCATCGTACCCTACGCTGGCCTCTCGTGCTGTTTCGCAGTTGTTAACATTTCCATCAACATGGGAATGTGAGCAAGGATTTTCGACCTTTCTAAACATAAAATCAAAAAAGCGTAACCGATTAGTTGCCCCTCAGCACGATTTTCGATGTGCCGTCAGCGAATCTACTAAACCGCGTATCGATCGTTTAGTGGACAACAAACAAAGTCAAAAATCGCATTAAATTTATTTTGTGTATCTGTTTTTTATTGTTAAATTCGTTAACATTGCTTTTTGTAAGTTTTTAGCGTTACTTTTGAAGTGGTTAGGCCTAGACTAGTCAATGCTTTACAGTCTTACAGCCAAATTTGATTAAAATAAATTAGTGGTACGCGCATTAAACGCATGACGACATTTTGGTACACGATGGCAAAAAGGTTTGGAAACACTGCTGTAGAGCACTAATCTTAAAAATTAGTAGTTTTTAAGTGAAGCTTATGTTTTAAGAGCTAATTGATTTTATTTGATTGAGCTTGTTAATTATATGTATAACTGTACGCTGTTGGATATATGGAAGCTGTTGCTGGCTGCTAGTTCCATAACAATTGAAAACCACTTGACACGGATGCGTTTTCAAAAAATCGGGCCAGCATTCAACAAAGTTTTCAACTGCGGAATATTGGAGCATAAAGTTTTCAACTGCGGAATATTGGAGCATAAAGTTTTCAACTGCGGAATATTGATGGGCAAAGTTTTCAACTGCGGAATATTGGAGCATAAAGTTTTCAACTGCGGAATATTGATGGGCAAAGTTTTCAACTGCGGAATATTGGTGCGCAAAGTTTTCAACTGCGGAATATCGGAGCGCAAGGTTTTCAACTGCGGAATATTGATGGGCAAAGTTTTCAACTGCGGAATATTGGTGTGCAAAGTTTTCAACTGCGGAATATCGGAGCGCAAAGTTTTCAACTGCGGAATATCGGAGCGCAAAGTTTTCAACTGCGGAATATCGGAGCGCAAGGTTTTCAACTGCGAAATATTGATGGGCAAAGTTTTCAACTGCGGAATATTGGTGCGCAAAGTTTTCAACTGCGGAATATCGGAGCGCAAAGTTTTCAACTGCGGAATATCGGAGCGCAAGGTTTTCAACTGCGAAATATTGATGGGCAAAGTTTTCAACTGCGAAATATTGATGGGCAAAGTTTTCAACTGCGGAATATCGGAGCGCAAAGTTTTCAACTGCGGAATATCGGAGCGCAAGGTTTTCAACTGCGGAATATTGATGGGCAAAGTTTTCAACTGCGGAATATTGGTGTGCAAAGTTTTCAACTGCGGAATATTGATGGGCAAAGTTTTCAACTGCGAAATATTGATGGGCAAAGTTTTCAACTGCGAAATATTGATGGGCAAAGTTTTCAACTGCGGAATATTGGTGCGCAAAGTTTTCAACTGCGAAATATTGATGGGCAAAGTTTTCAACTGCGAAATATTGATGGGCAAAGTTTTCAACTGCGGAATATTGGTGTGCAAAGTTTTCAACTGCGGAATATTGATGGGCAAAGTTTTCAACTGCGGAATATTGGTGCGCAAAGTTTTCAACTGCGAAATATTGATGGGCAAAGTTTTCAACTGCGAAATATTGATGGGCAAAGTTTTCAACTGCGGAATATTGGTGCGCAAAGTTTTCAACTGCGGAATATTGGTGCGCAAAGTTTTCAACTGCGGAATATCGGAGCGCAAAGTTTTCAACTGCGGAATATTGATGGGCAAAGTTTTCAACTGCGGAATATTGGTGCGCAAAGTTTTCAACTGCGGAATATCGGAGCGCAAAGTTTTCAACTGCGAAATATTGATGGGCAAAGTTTTCAACTGCGGAATATCGGAGCGCAAAGTTTTCAACTGCGAAATATTGATGGGCAAAGTTTTCAACTGCGGAATATTGGTGCGCAAAGTTTTCAACTGCGGAATATCGGAGCGCAAAGTTTTCAACTGCGGAATATTGATGGGCAAAGTTTTCAACTGCGGAATATTGGTGCGCAAAGTTTTCAACTGCGGAATATCGGAGCGCAAAGTTTTCAACTGCGGAATATCGGAGCGCAAGGTTTTCAACTGCGAAATATTGATGGGCAAAGTTTTCAACTGCGAAATATCGTAGCGCAAGGTTTTCAACTCCCAAGATCTTAGGTTCGCATCTGATCATAACAATTCAAGGTAATTTCGTTATTGTTTGCGCCGCGTCGAAGTGGAAAAAATCATGGCCTCCTCTCAGAAGCGTCTCGATGAGATGCTCAAAAAGTTAGAAGTACTTTATGGTAATGCATACCAGGTTATGGTTAGAAAAACGTCAACCTTCGAACTTATTTCAATTTTGAAAGAAATTAACATATTGACTGTTGAGTTAGACAAGATCGATATTAAATTGCAATCCTCGGACGAACCAAAAGCAAAAAATATTTTGTTAAGGCTGAAGGAGCAATACGTTGTTAAAGTAGAATTCGACATAAAGGCAACAGATTGGTTGAAGTCTATGAAAGTGTCATAAAAAGAAAATAGCTTCTACGTCAGGTCCGAGAACTTTGCGTTCGAACATTTCTCAGAGCGCTGCAAGCGCGAGCACACATAGTTCTTCCAGTAGCGCCAGTAAAGCAAAATTGGTGGCTAAAGAAGAGTTAGCGCGTTTAAAGTTACAACATCTCCAAGAAAAATTGAGAATTGAAAGCGAAGAATCTGAAAGAAAAAGAAAAGAAGCAGAAGAGGAGGAAAGAAGAAAACACAATTTGGAGATGTTAAAGGCTCGTCAAGAATTAGACCAAGCTTCGTTAGAACTGCAAGTGGTTGAAGAAAAATTGGATCGAGGCGAATACCTTGCGCCAGACAGAGCAATTTTCAAGTCAGTTGCAGTCATGGCGGGTTTATATTCTGTGAGGTTTAATGATCATTTGATAAATAATAACAAAATGAATCGACATTGGAAATTGGCGGTTCCTAGCCCTAGGCACTACCGAGACGGAATGGAAAGAACCACGGCCATGCAAAGGAAAAGTTTAGATGTGCCAAAATTGAAATTTCTAAGTTTTGAGGAGAACCTATGCAATGTACTAGGTTTATTAAAACATTTGAATCTAATGTTAAAAGTAGTTTGTTGGATCCGAACAAGCGTTTGTTGTTACTAATTCAGCACTGTGAGGGAGAAGCGAAGAAAATGATTGAGTTTTGTTCTCTATTGGTACCAAGCGTTGGTTATTTTAGAGGTAAGATTATTTTCGAAGATAATTTCGGAAGAAAAAAATATTATAGCAAGGTCATTCTTAGAAAAATTGCAGCAAGGAGCTGTTTTAAGACCTGATGACAAGCAAGGAATTATGCAGCTTGCTCGAGAGCTTAAAGAGTATAACATCATCTTACCCTAACTCGGCTCCTGCGTTTAATCCTGTGAAATGCTATCTTTGTTTTGAAAATCACAAGTTGTCAGCTTGTACCAGGTTTAGATCTAAAAGTCATGCCGACAAGACTGCGTTTTTACGACAAAATCGTTTATGTGACAGTTGTTTTTCCAAGGGTCACGTTGCACGTTTTTGTCGGTCTTCTAGAATTTGTTCCAGTAAGGCATGCCAAAAAACACCATTTATTGCTGCATCAGAGTTGCAGGCTGCCCGAAGAACCTGAAAGCAGACCTACTATCTCGCAATCTACAGCGGGTTTAACTAAAGCGCATTCAGCTTGTGCTATGATTGAATCCAGCGAACAAGCTTATTTTCATGTAACCGTCTTTAGTACAGATCGACAAATTTCATGTTACGCATTTTTGGATCAAGGTTCCACTACGACCTTACGCTCACAGAAGCTAACTGATCAATTGGAAGTTCGAGGTGAAAAAGCTCATTATGCTATCTCCACTCTAAACCTTACATTAAAGTGGCACAAAGGGAAACAAGTATCTTTGGAAGTGTCGTCTTTGAACGGAGATCAGTTTCTTCAACTTCCTGACTTGTATTTATGAGATCCTAGTTGCAACAAATCCTTCCTCAACAGTAAATAATTTGGAAGTGCCGACCCTTTTGAAGAATTTAACGATTCCTCGTTTAAATAATGCAGTAGTACAACTCCTTGTCGGTACAGATGTGCTGGAAGTTTTCTGGACTATAGAGGAAAGACGTGGAAATCCTGAGCATCCTTACGCTCTTAAAACAATACTAGGCTGGTCACTAATTAATCCCCGAACAAACTCGAAACGAAAAAATTGCTTAGTGAATTTCTGAAGAATGTCAAATCAGCTATAGGATAAAAAAATACAAGTGCCTATGGAAAATGGAAGAACTTCTGGAGAAAATTATTGGCAGAGGAATGTCCCGACAAGATAGATATACTTTGAAGTTAGTTTCGGAGTCCGAGGAATTTGAAGAATGTCATTATCAGCTAGCTTACCGTGCAGGGCAGTTGCACCCTCTTTGTTGGTAATTAGAATTATGCTTGCAATCGTTTAGCACGTCTGAAGAAAAGGCTAGAAGCTAACGCTGATTTAAAGCATATATATGTGAACGCTACGAACGAGTATATTAAGAAAGGTTTGCCAGGGAACGAAACCAAACAAGTGACGAAGGTGATGAATTTAGATGTTGGTTTTTGCCGCATCATCTAATATTTAATATCAACATGCCAAGCAAAGTGCGAGTTGTATTTGATTGCGTGGCTCAGTGTAGAGGAGAATCGCTTAATAATCAGCTTGTGCCAGGACCAAATCTTTTGAATTCCCTTATTGGTGTGTTATGTCGTTTTTGAAAAGAAGCTGTTGCAGTGGGGTCTGACGTTGAAGGAATGTTCAACCAAGTTCGAACAAAGCCAAGCAATCACAGTTATTTAAAATTTTTGTAGTGAAAAGATATAAATATAGCAGGCATTCCTCGTATGTCGAGTGTAACGATATTTCAACCTGATCACTTCGTTCTTTCGACAATTTTTATTCAAATTTAACGTTTCGCTCCCCTTAGTTACCGGGGAGCTTCTTCAGAAAACGGTAGATGTTAATAATGTAACATACAAACTGTACACCATAAAAATATTAAGACTACCTGTATTACTAAACACTAAAAATTATTTATCAACAGGGTAGGCAATCACATAATAACAAAAACATTGCTACATGACAGATACAGGAGTGGCAAAGTGAAAAGTGTTGTGAGAAACATAAGACATTATTTGCTGGAGACAAACACACTATAAACACTCGGAAAATTTGCACCATCATTGCGATTAATAACATTACATGAACAAGCCTTTTGATTTATCAAAAAACTTTCCGCAACGCGACGTCTGTATGCATGTGATTCTGACTTCAGTATTTTGACATTATCCCAATCTATTCTGTGATCGAAATCCATAACATGTTGACTCAGCGCTGACTTTTTAGTGTTAAAAGTCTTGACTGCATCAGCATGTTCCCGTTTTCTGGTTCTAACACTACGTCCTGTTTCACCTACATACACAGCATTGCAATCCCGGCAAGAAATTTGATACACCAAACCACGCTTTTGTTCAAAATTAATGACATCTTTAGATTTGCGAAAAAAACGACGACAAGGTGTGATGTGGTTTTAAAACCACTCCGATACCAACTTGAGTCAAAATTAAGCTGATGCAGTCAAGACTTTTAACACTAAAAAGTCAGCGCTGAGTCAACATGTTATGGATTTCGATCACAGAATAGATTGGGATAATGTCAAAATACTGAAGTCAGAATCACATGCATACAGACGTCGCGTTGCGGAAAGTTTTTTGATAAATCAAAAGGCTAGTTCATGTAATGTTATTAATTGCAATGATGGTGCAAATTTTCCGAGTGTTTATAGTGTGTTTGTCTCCAGCAAATAATGTCTTATGTTTCTCACAACACTTTTCACTTTGCCACTCCTGTATCTGTCATGTAACAATGTTTTTGTTATTACGTGATTGCCTACCCTGTTGATAAATAATTTTTAGTGTTTAGTAATACAGGTAGTCTTAATATTTTTATGGTGTGCAGTTTGTATGTTACATTATTAACATCTACCGTTTTCTGAAGAAGCTCCCCGGTAACTAAGGGGAGCGAAACGTTAAATTTGAATAAAAAATTGTCGAAAGAACGAAGTGATCTGGTTGAAATATCGTGAAAAGATATGTCAGTTTTGTTGTTTACTGTAGCGTAATGATCTTAAAATGAGTAATTTTTAAGTGAAACTTATGATTTAAGAGCTAATTGATCTAGCGAGTTTCGTAACAGTTGAAAACTACTTTACACGAGTGCGTTTTCAAGAAGTCAAATTACCATTCAACAGTGACCATTACATTTATCATGTCATAAAAACATGATGCGGACGTTAATATTTGTTAAATCGTTGTAAATTCAAAAATATAATGACCAATAAACAATGCAAAGTGTCCACTGGGACATACCAAAGCATTAACTGCCAATTGCAATGCTGGGCTCGGTGCCAAGCTGATTTAGCGTGAGGCACACAATTTGAATGCAAAGGCCCATGGAACGAGCCGTAAACTTTGGTGCAGAGGTGTTGCCAGGATGAACGTAGAGCCTGCGAATTGTATTTATCCTGATGTCGATGATCGTCATTGATGTTAAATATTGACGCAATGCAAAACTTGAACGACCGCTGCCTAGCTCGTGATTCACCTCTCCCCTCCCTCCCATCGCCTCGTCATTGCTTCTGTCCCAGCAAAAAATCTTCGTTGCGGCACAGTCTATGTAGAATAGTATAGTTTGTAAAATAGCGCTTCTTGTAAAACAGTGCTTCATGCAAAACATGTTTGGGAAAGTTCGTGGTAATTCGGAAGTGGCGAGATTCGATTAACAGCAAAACAAAGCCTAGGCCTACCTGTGCATAACCAGCACCTTTTACTGTAAACCAATCTCGCCGCTTCCGAATTATCAGGAACGTTCCCACACATGTTTTGCATGAAGCACTATTTTACAAGTAGCACTATTTTACTGACGGCACTTCACCGTGTTTTCCTTGCAGTATGATTTGTCTTTGGAGAGGATAACATATAAAAAGAAAATTGCTAACTAGCAACCTCTATAATTTGTAAATCTTTGGAAAGGAAAAACGTTTTCGTTGCTGTATGAGTTGTCTTAAACTCTGCAAAATTTTACCTTACCATGCACTTTACAGTTGGCATCCCACAGGAAATTGCACCGTAAATTTCCTGTAAGCGAGCGCTGCCAGCTTGATGAGCACGTTATCACCGGTGGAAAATACAAGGTAATTTGTTTTTGAAATGGAAAAAATACTTATTTGTCTGCGGTAACATTTTTGATTTACTTATTGTGCAGAAACAACTAATCATCTATGTTGTAATTTTGAAAATTTCGATACAATCAAAAAATTTCCATTACATTTGCCTTGACAAGAGTATCAATTCAGTTTCTGCCAATATTTTGTGGTAGGATCTAATTGCAGCCATTGTTAAGCTTCATGACAATATTCAATAACTCAAGCTAAGTTTATAGTTCCGATTTCAACAAATTTAAGAACAAATCTCTAAGAGTCATTTCAATTCAACACAAAGGTTGGTCAATAAAAACTTCACCATGTTGTCATATCGAAACCAGATTTATTAAAGTTGTATTTACACCAAAAACATAATACCAAAATTATTTTTAACTTAAACTACACATTGAAAACAAACAATTGAAGTTAACAAAAACAAAGCATTGATTTCCTAATCAGAAATGGGGCTAAAGAGAAAGAATGGAGCGACCTTGGACAAGAGAAGGCCAAAAAGCGGATTTAGCGTTAATTTCACTTTGAATGGAACTTGATTCACATCAACGATCGCTAATTCGCTGTGTTTTCGCGGTGCACAAAGATATACTAGAATTGTCTCAAATTCAAATTAGAAGAAGAGAGGGAGGTTTTTTGGAGACTGAGGAAGTAGTTCTCCGCTTTTACCAAATATTTCCAAATTTTCTATTAGCTTGACTATATTTGATAAATTTTAATTATTTGCAACGACATAGTTTGCCAAAACATAGTATAATTTAGAGATTTGATCTTCAACTCAAGCGAACTATTTGGAATTCAAAGCGGTTTTTTTCATTCAATTGAACAAACTTTGCTCTTTAATGTTTCAAACGCAATTGTGACGTCAAGTTCAGTGTTTATTTGGTCGCTTATAAATTACATGTTGCTATCAATAATCAATTTTTACCTCAAACAAAATGTGATAAAATTGGTTGCCACTGTCACGTTTGTGGTGTCAAAAAGTCACATCACCAAACTTGCAAAACCTACCCAAAAAAATTCATCAGAAGTATTTCGACATTCAGAGGCTCTATGAACATACAACAACGAAGCTACCTAAGATTAAAATGACGTCACTGCCAAAGCGTGCAAATTCTGGTAATATTTTTGTAACAGTTCATTTAACACTAATCAACTATTAATCAGATAACGGGATAAATCACGTCGCCTGTCTGCTGATTTATAACATGGGGGCACACTTCCTTTGTTACGTTATAACAATAGGCGATAAAAGCAACAAAACAGCAAAAGCATTTTTACTAAGCAAAGAGTTATCAGCTGAATACACAAGTTGAAATAGTTTCTGAAAAAGGATTTGTAACATCATATTAGCGCGTGGTTGAGAAGTAAACTGGCGCGGTTGAATAATGTTTAGACCGTTGGCTTCGCAGGCGGTAGAATTTAATCACATGCCGAAAATTCCGAGCAGAAATAGGGAAATTGATAACAAGCTAGTTGAACTGCTAGTCAGATATTTTTAAATGCTGAAACTACACGAGAGTATCTCCAAAAACGTTCTAGCATACGAAACTTTATCTCGAGTTAGTAATTGAAAAAAAGCACCCAAACTATATGAATAATGACTGCTAATTATTTCGGAAAGTTTGACGCTGTAATAATTGTCACCACGCCACCGAAAACCATTTAAAAATAGCTCTTCACTATACCGTCTGCAGTAGTCAACAAATAACTTCTGCCTTCTCTCACATGCGAACCTCATTCATTAAATTATGTAGCCATGGTAGAACATAAGAAACAAGTTTCATTGTGAAAAGTATTCATAATGTTCAAGTAAAAACAATTCATCGTAAATTGTCAAAGTAATGATACCGCAGCAGTAAATCGAGAAAATAAAGTTTGAAAACACCTTGAGGGAACATTAATTTGGTGAAAATGGTAGGTTCGTTTCTCGTCTAGCTGGACCAAAGCGAAAACTTCTTCATTGTTTTTGCGTGAAGCGCATGCGAACCAACAATGGGAAGAGATTTTGAAATTCGCGCAAAAGAGCAGTAATTTCTTGTATCAAGAGCGAAGCTATTGTGATAAAAAAAAGTTTCATCGAGTCGTTTATCTGCAGACGCTTGGGAGAGTTGAAGGTCATTTTATGCTACAACCTAGAACGAAAGGTAATGCGTTCAAACCCCGTAACAACTATGTTAGTGCACCCTTGAGAAATGCACTCTGTGATTTCTCTGCTTGGTGGATTCTAATATGCAGAAATTTATTGAAAGCAAGAATTAAAGCGGAATGTTAAAATTAGCAAACTCCGAAGCTGGTTATTCTATATTTGGCGCCTCTTGTTACCCATCTATTGTTCAGGTAAATGAATAAGCAGCCCGGGCTAAATGCTGCCACAGATAGCAGCTCGTAATAGATAATAGAAATTACGTAATAAAACAAAAGATTTAAGCTATATTTGAAATTGAAAAGAATTTACAAGAATGGTAAACATGTATTTATCATTAATTTTTTTGCAAACTTTGCTTACCTCATAACCAGCACAACGGCTAACGCATTTAATTCTCACTTTAGTAACCGATGTTCAGTCACCTTGTCGAAGCAACATTAGAATCGAAAAATGGTATTTACAGGACTCCTGCTTAACATGCCACAACAAGATAAAAAGAGAAGAATAAAATCTGAAACTACGTAAAATTTGCAGAGGTAAAATTCAAAAACTGCTTTAGCAAAATCATCAAAACGTTGCAAACCAATTTATCTTATCTGGTGACTTGCATATTTGTAGAAAAGTCTATGCTTTAACATGTTTAGGATTATTATAAATATTGCTTTTGTAAGTCTTTACCTACCTTCATTGGTGGCTGGATTTAATATTGATACTACTGGAACAAGGACAATAAGGTCCCCTGCTACTGCCGAAAATGACGGTACCGGTGGTGAAAAAGGAGATACCAATAATGGAAGTAAAGGTGGTGAAACTTCATCTGGATCAAGAGGTGGTTCAGAGGTTAAAAATCCAGCATTTTATGGTTACGGGCTAAGTTTGTCGACCGACAAACCGCCAAGGTTAGTACAAGCCAGCATTTAAAAGGGGTGATTTATTTATATCCTATAATCATCAGTAAACCTTGCTAGTAATATATAGCAAAATTTGCGTTGAGAAGTGCTTCAAAGCAGCCAATAGTGTTTGCAGAGTACATTTTTACTCAGACGTGGCAACCGAGTGGGATAATTGATTTGAAGTTGAAGAGGCCACTGACATGCATGTAAAGTGTGGTTTGCGCGAGATTCCGAGCACAGTTGAGGCACCATGAATCATAAAAAGCTTTTTCTAGTTTGAATTCGCTAATTAGTTTAATGTAGAACTCTGTTGAAACTGACTTTGAACTTCAACTGAAGCAATGTAATACTATGTAAAAATGGGAAAGGTAACAATTGATGGCTCGTATACACTTTCAAAAGCAAGCTTAGCCTTTTCGAATATGCTATTATTACGTGATATTTATCTTCAAATGAAATAATAATAAAACAAACTAAAATCTCAGTCCAGTTCTTGTCCTGGGATTGCAAAGGTGGTTTGCCGTGATCTCGCAGCTATTAGCCTCTCAAGCACACACAATATAGTGTAGTGGTTGCAATGTCCGTTTTGCAGTCTATATAGACTTTGGTTTTATTTTGTTATGGAATCATGCCATTCCAAGAACTTCAAAAGCCGTAGCCTGTTCACATACCATTTGCTCGGAACTCAGCAATGGAGGCAATGCGGTAAGTCAGAGGTGGGAAAGCTACGGCCCGCCAGAACATTTTGTGCTGCCCGCCAACTCTAGTAGAAACTTCCATGTATTTAATTTAATACGACAGAGGTGGCCGCACTTGCCGTACTGAAGAGCTAAAAACAATAGAAGCCATTACTCAAAGAGCCGCTACGCAATTCTTTGTTTGAATTGACGTATTTTCCGTCCAAATAGAGGGTGATAACCTTTTTTCTTTTGGACGCCATCATTATCAAAGCCCTGTAACACGACGTTGCAAGAAGTTATGGCAAGATTTTAAGCTATCGCAAGTTTTTGCATTGTATACACCGATTGCAAGATTGCAAGTACTGGCCCTTGGCCAACTCTTGAATGGTCAATGCGGCCCTCCGACTAAACAGTTTGCCCAACTCTGCTGTAAGTGAAACCCCAATCCATGCTTAATGAAGCATGATTAGCAAAGGCCTAGCACTAATTTGCCATTGCTATTTAAAAGTGAGAAAAACTCCATGATACTTTATTTTACGATGTGGTCTGTGTGGCTGTAAAAAGCAAATAAGCGATATGTTGATAAAAGCACCCTCTTTGGCACGAACGATCATTTGGGCAGTATAGATCAAAGCATACGTGACAGCAAAACGTTTCAATTCTCTATACATCTCAACATTTGTACTAATCCGGTGTAGACAGCCAAATTAATAACAACGTATACTTTAGATGAAATTTATAAACTTAATAAATGTTACAAAATATGAAATAAACTTTAATCAACATATTATTTAGCAGAAATGCAAAACTTTTTGTCCGCTTTGTTTTTGATATATTATACTTTCGCTGGCAGGATATTTGAAGGCCAGCTACAGCACAAAATAAACAGTTCCTTAGATAGCATGTTTACTTAAAAATCACAATTTTGCTGCAAAAAGTTATAAAATTCTAATACAAGACTAAAAAATTTAGTAAAAATTTTAAACTTCAGTTTGCATCAGCGCACAGCACGATTACTAACATTTTGAAATATTTGATTAAGCCATTATCGAAAAAATTAGTAAAAACAAAAAACCTTAGAGCTAACTGTCGAGATTTGTTTGAAAATTTAATAAGAGCCATAGAACTACTTTTAGCAATCATTTTGTTAGAAATTTTGCTAGTGAAAAAGACTTTTCGAGAACGCTTTTCTAAGACATTCATTTTTGAGAACTTTTCCTGGAAGTCTCGGTTTCGACAAAAATAGGAAGAGAGAAAGGGGAGTAATCACAACAACATCAACTCAGAAATAGGAAGAGGAAGAGGGAGTAATCACAACAACAACAACAGCAACACAAAAATAGGAAGAGGAAAAAGGGGGTAATCACAACAACAACATGACAAAAATAGAATTAGGTTCAAAATATCCTCTCGATTGGTTTAACTTATGATTTAATCCATTATTCTGTTCGATTTGTGCAGTTTTTAATTTTTCTTCAGAAGCTGTTCAGTGATATGTTTGAACTCCTACACAGACGACCTACTCACTATAATGTGACTGCATTTTCCACGATGCGGCAAACCTAAAGAAAAACATCTCGGTTGAAAAGTAAAAAAATGGCATCGCAAATAAATTTCTTCGGACCTCCTTGTTTTGAAAACGTCAGCGCTAGAATAGATTTAAATTTTTGCAGCAGCCAATGCAGAGGTAGCCTAGAAATCAATTGCAAAAAGCAGGCCCCACAAACAATAATTAATTGGGGACTATGTTTTAGCTTGAAAGTTGGAGCCCCTTACACTGTGGATCCCTCCAACCCCAAAGAACAACTTTCCCCTGATTACCCAGCTGGTAAGTTTCTCACGCAATATTAAACATTGTTATTGTCAATCTCTAGCGTCACGATAAAAATATTATCGATTGAAATGTTTTTGTTCGTGTGTTACAATAGCCCATTAGATAAATGACATTTAGTACCTCAAAGTCCAAAATGTCATAACTTTTTCATTCGCACTTTTCTATGTAATTATGACGATTACTCATCATATTATTACATAATTTCAGCGCGCGGGGATATATCATCGTGCCCTGTAACGTTTAATTTGAGTTCTCCGCCACCTCCATGCACGTCGTCAATCCCTCCGAACGCTGCCCCTGGAGACTCCTACGGGCTGAGTCTCAACGTTGCTCCTGACGACACGCTCACGGTGAGTGGTCTATGACGTTAGAAATAAAAAATATTTTAGTGAAATACAGCTACAAATTATACCCTGACTAGAATACCCAGTAAGCTTAAACCGATGACCTGTCTTTTTATTGCCATTCGATGAGTTAAAACATTGCTGACAGCATGGACTGCTTCAGCTGACCAACAAAACACATTAACACAGTACTAAACAGAACGATAAAGAAGTGCAGTCGAGGTAATACTTCAGTAATTATTTTGTTTACTTAATGTTTCCCAATTCATGCCATCGGCGTCATCAGAAAAACCTTGCTTAGAGCGGCAAGTTTTCAACTGTGTTTATATGGCAGTAAGCAGTGTTTTCTGGTGATGCATTTAGGATTAATTGCAAAACGTTATGCAAACCAAATAATAGCTGACACCTTGGCCGTGTTTTTTTGTAAAATTTTCAACTAAATCCTAGCAAAGATGTAGAAGACGTTATTATTGAAAACCAAATTCAGGGAAGAATGCCATGATCGAGTTATTACCTATTTTCAGTTCTTTATTACATATCGTAAACCACAGTGACAGATTGTGATTGATTTAGAACCTAATATAATTAATTTTTGAAAAGGAGAAAATTTTATTCTGATACTTCAGCCATTAAAAAAATTTCAAACAAATGGTTGCTCATCAGACATTTTTGATAAATTGAATCTAGTTGGCAATCTTTTACTTTTGCTTAAATCTTGTCACAAGGAACGCGATTTGACGCGCGATTTTTCGTTTCAGGCGTGCTCTCCGACCAGCAGTCAGTCGTGCAGAGTGCAAAACAACAACCCTGGATTCTGCTACGAAAAAAAGAAAAACTCAACCACTTGGACCTCTGACCCCAAAACAAAAGATGAAGGTCGGAAGGGTTTAACCTCAAACAAGGGGGAAGGAGTTGAATGACTTGAATGGCTTTAACTTTCACATGACAATACAAAACTAAAAATAAAATGAATAAGTTGTCAAGTTGCAAAGACGTATGGCCTTTGCTATCAGTGAGCAAAAGAAACAATTTTTTTGATAGCAGTAGTGAAGATTGGCTTTCTATGAACTTGTTCAACGTACTTTGCACGGCTTTTAAAATAATGTCATGATAAAAAAAGCTATTAGATGTCAACTACGTCAGCTATTGTCGCCTCAGCGCAGGCTTTTGTGGGTCACCTGATTCATGGTTGAGTGATTTTACATTATAGAAAATAGGAAATTTTTATTGGAATAGAAATTAAATTTGCCATTGTTTATAAACACAGGATGTTGTAAGTTCAATTATGATTTACGCGTCGCAAACAAAAAGCATTTTTACAGAATGTAATCTCCGCTTCTTGGACTTAGTCTTTCTGCTTGATGCTTCCGGTTCCATTGGAGAGAAAGATTTTGACATTGTCAAGAACTGGACAAAAGAAGTGGCCAGCCATTTCAAAATAAGTGACTTGAGTACCAGAATCGGGGTTGTTCGTTTCTCATACTTTAATCCAAACAGGTAATCATTTTTTTTGTATTCTGCGCGTGCTTTTATAATCGTATGGTCTTTCATGGCACAAAATGAATCAACCAAATTAATTTCATTGTAAACTGTATTCAATTCCTTTAGTGGCAAAACAGCTATCTTAATGGTAAATATTTAATTAAGAATAATATTTCTATTCGTAGATCCCAAGAATATCTTTACAATTATTCGTACGCTTTCTTCTTTGCTTGCTTGTGTTGTGCTGGTGAGCGCTTTTTATCTACAGATCAGCCATAAACGACTTCAACAGCGACAGTATCATTTATCTTAAAAAGTTCGTGTGCTGGTGACATAGCCATTTTTGGGGAGGTTGATAGGCGTGGCTTCTTTTGTTATCTTTTCCCCTGGCTACCCTAATGGTGCTGCATTTGACATTGGATTCCAAATTTTATGAATAGCGGTTGAGAAATCTCTCGAGCAACGTCTAACCTAATGTAAAAGAGCTGCAATGACATTGTTTGCTTGTTATGCAGAATATTTATAGCTACAATCTAAACAAAACTCATGATCAAGTACTTTTTTGGTGTTATTAACAACTTCTCTGATATAGAAATCTCAGCCAACAACCTTTCATCAACACCGAAATTCCTCTCGGATCAATCACCGACAAAGTAAAATTCGACGTAAGTAAAATAGGTATGAGATCATGACAACCGTTTAAAACAAGATTTAGCGATTCATACAAATTTTAAGTTTAATTTATGGTAAGTGTTTGACTAGTCTTCAAAATAACAGCAGCCTAACATGTGCAGTGAGTGAAAGACTTCTTCGAATTCAAGAAGGCCAGTATGTGATCAGAGCAATAATGGTCAAGAATTTCAGCCACAAATCCTAATATATTTTGAAATATTTTCAAGTATACCCTAAATGAAAGCATTTTTGCATTCTCAAGTATACCCTAAATGAAAGCATTTTTGCATTCTGACTCTTAATACAGAAAAAGAAAATCAATTCTGACTGCAGTTGTCATTTGTTCTCTTTCCAGAAAGCCGTAGATGAAATTCAGCCTACAAGGTTCCAAACATTTACTTCACACGCACTCAATAAAACTGTAGATGACTTCAAATCTTCTGACGGCTTTAATCAACCAAACACAGCAAAGGTTTTAATTCTTCTCACAGATGGAAAGTAAGCAGTTATCCTGCTATTATTATCGTAAAGAAAGCTTGATTCCTTTGATCAAGAATAACATTTTGTTGTGGCGTATATCTGTTCTTAATATTTGTATAATGGCAAGAGTAGTGTTGAACAAAGCGATATGCCCGAACTGACTTCAAGTTTCCAATTTCGCTTGAAAATACTTCCAATGAATTTGATCCTTGTTTCAAATACTTGAATTTTTGAAGGACGCTACTGAAGTAATTGTCACCAACTTTGAACGCACGGTCATGTGATCACAATAGCCGTAACAATGTCGTCTCAATCCACGCAATCACATTGCAAAGTTATTGCTGGAAGTCCAAAAGGCAGTCTAATTGAATAAGAAAGTCATAAATTGCAAAAAGTCTTTACAACAATGACTTGCCACCATAGTACTGGAAGGGATAATTAATTTCATGTTTAGGTCAACCGATAAAGAATATTTAAACGCCAGTTCTCGTTATGTGAGAAACCTTGGAATTACAACGTACGCTGTTGGAGTTGGAGATGCAGACATCAACGAACTTAGGGTGAGAAGTATAATGATTCTTGTCTCTTGATGAATGATTAATTGCTGTTGTTGATTTGACTATGAAATATTTCTGACCTGTACAGTGCATTTGTCGGGGGGGGGGGGGGGGGGAGGGGGAGAAAAAGTGACAGTTAATACAGAATACTCCTGAACTACGTTTTTTAAAGTTCGTTTACAATTAGACGTGTACTCAATCATCTTAGCAACGAGACGTTTCTATGGGCCGAGAGAGCAGTTAGTCACCATAACAACCATGATATAAAATAGAACTTCCTAATGCCGCCGTTGTCATGACAAAGCTACGCAGGGCCAGTCATGGACAAAAGAGTTAATAGTTAATACAACAAAAATGTCCAAAAAAATTTTGTTTAAAGTGGAAAACTCTAGTATCTTGCAACCAATAGTTCCTGAAAAACTTAAAGAGAAGGTGCATCTGCTGTAGCTTGCAAACGTGTCTGGTTGTAAAGCTGGTATCCAAAATAAAGCTCCGATGACAAAAAAATTATTTCAAAGAAAATAATCTGCGGTAGCCTCATCATTTGATTTGAAATATCTGAAAAATGGCTTGATATTAAGAGCAATACAAGAGATGAACTCGTATTTTTTTCAGATACAAAAACTTCATAACCACTAGTGTTGCCACGGCCTGTACTAAGAAAGAACCAAATAATTACCGCAGCACAAATTTTTTAACAAAAAAAATTTTATTTGACGAGAAGGAAAAACATTACAGCTTTTGGTCTTAGATAATATAGTATTTTGCTTGGTTTATCAAATTGCTAGAAGTAGGCTACGTTATAACAAGAGAGCGCTTTTTGCTAACCAACGAACTAAACATAGACCATAAATTGAGAATACCAAAAACGATAGTATGATAGTTTCACCTAGAAGGATAGAAAATATGGGCTCTGAAAATAAAAGGCATCGATAAATTGGAGGCGAATGAGATATGGTTATGGAGGATATCAAGAAACAGTGAAAAAAGTAAATAAACAAATGTCCCTTCAAGAATGTTAGAACCTACAACTATCGGAGGGGCCTATCATACAACAAAATACTAAAAGTAGGCCTACAATAAAGAGCTTGTTTAGAGAGGATCATTTAGCCACGGTCCACCTTTGAGAAAGACGAGACCATTAACTTTAAATATGAGATAAAAAAGTTTCTAACAAAAGTTGATTTCAAAAATAAGAATCAAAAAAGAAAAAGTTAAAATGATCGTCATCGTTTTTAAACCGAACAAAAATTCGAAGCTGCCTTTTTCGCAAATCCTCAATTTGCCACAGAGCATTTTGTGACCTGAAGAAAACCTGATTGATAAAAAGCTTTGTAGTTTTTGTTCTACAAACACTGTTCTATGTTAGTAAATTTTGTTGTTACAGACCATGTAGGATTTAAAAATTTTCAACGAATATCTCGTCCAAAATATTTCTGTAAAAATGCGTTTGTTTCAGCTTGTAGCGACTGGCACCAACACAAGCGATCGAGTTTATTACGTAACCAACTTTGAATTCTTGAATACCGTTGTTGATGAGATTGGGACAAGTATTGCAAGTGTAGCTTTAGAAGGTAAAGTACGCATCCAAGTGTGTAAACGTCGAGCTGTCGATGCAGATTGATGCGGATATTCACGTTGATTTAGGCTCAGAAACAGAAGACACAAAGGAAACCGTTTTTGGATTAGAACATGCTCAATATGGCTTTTCCATTGCTGCCAGCAGAGAGCCGGTAAGTGATGTAACAAACAACTCATTATGACGTTTTTTTATCCACATCGTCAAATTTTGTTGTCATTTGTGTGTCATTGTTTTGTACAAGTGTTGTTGTTTGTTTGTCAATTGTTTTGTGAACAAAAATACCTTTACCAAAAATCAGAAGCACTTAGAACGAATGTACTTCATCAAACAGTCAGCATTTGAAGAGAAGCAACAAGGAAACTTGGCACTTCTCAGTTAGAACATCACGTCACCAAACACCCAAGGTCGACGATTCAAATCCCACTCGAAGTCATTTTTGACTGATGCTACCTCACGGGAATAAGAAGTATTACTAAACTTTTATTGAAGCGAACACCTCCACCCAGCGCCAGATGAATACGGAAGGTACAAAGCGAGCACGTACTCTTATCGGTTGCTGCTTCCGTGCTTATAAATACGAGATTAAAAATAAATTGTGGTCTCTGTTTGCCTCTCGGTCTAACAAGCGGGCTGGGAGCGGGTAGAATTAAAGGTGAGAAAACTGATGATACAACCCAACTTCGCAATTTGAAACACTATGGCAATCAACTTTTCAAAGAAACAAACGCAAGAATTAAGAGTAAAAGTAAGTTGTGATCAGTTGCTTCCTTAAACTTCAAACGTTATGTGATGTTTGGTACTTTGATACTTTCAGAGCAAAGCTAAGATACAAAGGCAATGGAACGCTTGCTACGTCGATTGGCAACCGGGTACTGAGAACCAACTTCAGCAAAGCACAAATGTAAAGTTATTTTTGTAAGTTTCTGAATTACGTCATTGACTGGCATAAAAAGTACAGGAGTCACACGCGGATGCATGTTTTATCAACGTTAGATGCATCATCACTAGGGCCATTTTTTTGACCTAAAAAATATATTTTTGACTTTATTTTAGCAAAATTTTGACTTTATTTTGACCTAACCGCTTTGTCCTATTATTTATGTCTTGTTGCACTTTTTTGATTAAAAATGTTTTATAATCTTAACTTAAATTTGCTTAATACAAATTTAACTATAAAATTCTCGCGTTTTATCTCAAGTTGTCGCAATATGTCATCCACAGTGTGCAGAATAATACTGCTATTAACATTGCTACCGCTGTCAAGTGGATGGCAATCAACGAAGAATGTCTGATTTGGGGCATCTAAGCTGCCCACAAGCACACTAACATACTTTTGTTTAGCAATCTTCGCTTGATCCACAATTAAAAAAAATTTTTTGTCACCAAGTAATTCTTGAATTTGTTCTTCTTTTTGGGATGCTAATTTAGCAACACATGCCCGGGCTGCAGTCTCCGAAGGCAATACCTTTCCCATTGTAGCAAACAGAGACTTTAAAGAGGGATGGTTCAGTTTACGAAGTGGGATATCTGCAGCTAAGAATGAAGAGACAACCTGTTCCTTGAAGTTTGCTTGATCGAGTTGTAAAAAGGTTTGCTTACTTTGGGATTTGATCTTCGTCTCCAATTTTCTTTGGTGTTGCTTACTTTTTCGGTGGCTTTCCACAAAAAACTTTTTGTCGCATTTGACTAACACGTCGCAAAGGTTGCATCGCAAGTCGCGGGCAGGAGTTGCTGAAAACTCATCCGGATATTCGTGGCAAATTTGCTTAACTTTCGCTGTAAAAGATTTGGCTTGTTTAGACATTCTTTGCTTTGCAAGCTACGACTTAAAAAGACCACGTGTAAAGAGCGCAAAGGTTTTATAGAAATAGATTAATTGTCTAACAATTATGTGTTTATAACAACGACAATTTGATGCATAATATGTGCTATTTCCTTCTCAATTACCGCACGCATTTTTACCATTGTAACTATTTGAGAAGTTTAAAATCAAATAAAACTGCGCATAAAATTTTAATAGCAGCTCAAAAATTCAAACAATTTAAATTTGTTCGTTTTTGTAAGGAAATCTTTGATGAAGGCAATTTTGACAAGTTTTGACTTTATTCAAAATTTTGACTTTATTTTGACTTGTAAAATCTACCAAAACAGACTCCTGAACACCTGAAACGAACGTTAGTACACGTTTAATCATGTAAGAAGGTCCTGACAAAATTTTGACTTTATTGACTTTAGCGGGCCCTAGTCATTACCGAACAGAAGTCTGATGAGTCATGGAAGTTTTGGCAATTAAATATCCGGAAAATGTGTGGCTTGTTTTTGAAGCTATTGATGTTGAAAATAAGTTGTACCAGCTGTTGTAAACGACTGAGCAACTACTAATTGGCTAGGATATTTTGTCAATGCATGCAATACCTCCACTTCAGATTAAGTCGAGCGACATGTCTATCTCCCTCTATCACAGGAAAACTAAGCGACCCAGTTGTACTTGGTGGTTTTACTTTTTTATTACTACGTACATTTGGACAAATGAAGGCGTTGGTGTGGTAGTTAGAGCGTCCGCTTCATAGTTAATAGATAAGATTTCAATTGTTTTTTGTGAGGTCACACCTAACATATTAAATATGGCATTCGCAGATCTCAACAATAGAATTAAAGTGGTGAATGAAATAGGAAACCAAGTTTTCTCAGCCACGATTCAAAAGAGTTCAATGAACTTTGTTAGTCTTAGCACACAGTCACTGTTAGCGTCGCAACAACGTTTTATCGTTTTCTTTGCTTTGCTATTTTTTTAGACGTTCCATTGTTTCTCGTTAAATATTGTTGAACAAAATGGTGAAAAAATCAAACAGACCTGAACTGAAACTCTACATAATCTAAAAGAAAAATTCATTGGTTAATGTCTACTTGTTTTTTCTACTTTTTCCAGTAGAAATTACCATAGCGTAACAAATTTCTTCAACCCAGTCTTTATATACATTTGGTATTTTTATGAATAAGTAAGCTCATCCTCGAGTAATCTGCCTTTTGCAATGTTTCCACACAAAAAACTGTTTCATTTTTGGTTTTGTTATTCAAAAGATCAATTCTTTCTCCGGCCCCATTTATTAACAATTTGTTTCAGAAATATAAATGACATGGAAAAAACGTCTTAGGTCAAACAGAGTTAAACACCAGTGCTCACCGTTTCGATCTATGAGGTTTCATCAGTGCATTTGGTGACCGACTACTGGCCAGAGTCTTACAAAACCTGACTTCATTCTTCAAAGAAATGACCTAAAGAGTAAATTGCCAAGTTTCTAGTCTTTTGTCAAACCGGGAAGCCTCAACGAGTAGACTGCTTGCCATCATCATCTATTTGCCACATAAAAGTGGAGAAATTTTATCCAGTACCCAGCTAAGAGTGCACCAAGCAAACTTCTCGGCTTATTTTCTACACTTCCTGCTTTATTGTGCTCAGCGCCTTAACAGGGCAGCTGTGAATACCGTTTTCAAATAAAAAAGTTTTTTGTATGATTCGACAAGGGAATCAAACCGATGTCTAGTGACTGCGAAACGGACGCTCAAACCATTACATGACTGCGCCGGTTCTTGTAATCAGTTGTTAGCTTAAAACTTCAATCCTTATTTACGTGTTATTGTTTTACTTTCAGCGGTGGAGCGTCAGTTGCGTGGTGCGACAACCAGACACTGAAAAATCAACTTCATTAACGCCCAAGCGTCTTTGTTTTATTATGTCATAGACTATTGTATAAAAAAAAGTACAGGAGTCTCACAAGGATGTTTGTCATTTTTGTAAATTTTAGAAACTTTATTGCAATTGTTTAAATATGAGACGAAGGTATTGTTGAACGCTTCATTGTCGCTCAATAAAATTTTAATTTTATGTCAAAAACAATATTTTGTAATTGAAGCTATTGATCAACCAATTTGAACTGATTGCAAATTTGCTGATACCTTGCTCATTCACAATGAAATATCTTACCTGCCAGCTGTAGATCTACACCTATTGTGGTTCAAAACAACAAGAAATATATTCACAAACAAACTAAATCTCAACTGCACTACCAACTACAACAACAGCAATACCTCATGGACTTTACAGCATCCAAAGAAACAACTACAGTGGACGCCGCTAAATATGACCACCTTGGGACCAGACCATTTTGGTCATAATATCCAAATGGCTATAAAAACCGAAGCCGTCATAACAGCTCCTGAATCGACGCCGTAAGCCACAAGAAGTCCAAATACCGTCAAATTCATCGTTTACCCGAAGTAACAGTGTGACGTTGGCAGTAAAACAAAGTACAGTACCTAAACACTTAAAGTGACGGCAAAATTTAGTAGAGTGTGTAACAATATGTTGAAAAGGCGAAGTTATAAGTGCGAGGCAGGAAAAATACTGTACTGCAACAAGAAAGATGGAGAAAATGTTGGTCATATTATCCGAAATTTGGTCATATTAAACGGAGAATTTTAAATGGAGAAATTCCGCACCGCATCAAATTGGTCACAATAAGCGGCTGGTCATATTATCCGTGGTCATAATAAGCGGCGCCTACTGTATTTGCTGAATGAACTAACGCAGATGTACATCAACACAACCTGTCTATTGCCCCTCACTAAAGATTTTGGGCGTTCTCTAAGTGAAGAGCATTCTAGATGTTCTGGAAGATTGTAGTAAAAACAACAATGAGAATGACAATCACGTCATCGGAACAAACTGACTAGTTTAACTATTACCAATGCTACGTCGAAATCTTACAATCAAAATGTCGTAATTAAGTTGGTAAAATGTAGATTCAAGTTGCTTAACATCAAAATAACAGTTTTTAAAGCTTCTGCAAATTATTGTTGGTGATAGTAGATAGTGATCACCAAGCAAAAATCAACGTGCAACAAGGTTACCCCATCAAATTTACTTCCTAACATATTAATGTTGGAAGTAAAGTTTTATTCTAGACGTCGCAATAATTGTGCTACTGCCGATTGATTGGGATCTTATCATTCTACATCAAACCGTACCTTCATTAAAAACAAGTCTAGCTTTATGTCCATTTCATGCGGTTGCAAGAAAATTGATTGGTACGATTCAAATTAGTATTTTGCTATTTTTACAACTTTGTACTTTTGAACGTTCTACTTGTTCCACTATCTAGTTAATTGTGCTTTGAGTTAATGTTGCTCAAATAAAACAGAATATATTCTACAAAATTTAAAAGAAAAACTGCACACATACAAGGTGATTCAAAAAGAATGCCCCAATTTTAACTAGCTATATCTTTCCAACGACAAAGCGCCTGTGAAAGAAACGTATATCAAATAAAAGGAATGGAAATAGTATTTTTAAGAACGATATTATTGTGACGTCATAAGCGCGCATATCACTGTGAGGTCACAGTTACGAATTCTTTCATTAACGAACACAAAATTTTTAAAACAATTGGCATCCATTTTTATTTGAAGTAGTTTTGCAATGGAAAAGAAGGTGTAGCAATTACAAAAAACAGCAAATGGTGTAACATAAGCATGACTAGTTATCAAGGCGTAAGCTGTGAACCATTTCATAAGTGTCTCATGTACCTTCCACCTGCTGCACAAATAACATCAAGACGATAATTGAACTCGTCCCAAACATGCCTTAGAATGTCTTCGTCCAATAAATTCACTGCTGCTATAATTCTGCTATTGAAGTCATCCTGACCAGTTGCTGACGGTGGCACAAAAACCATATCTTTGATATAACTTCATAAGAAAAAGTCGCTGGGTGTAAGATCTGGTGATCTCAGCGGCCACATGAGGTGGAGTTTCGTTCAGAAAACTTCAAACATTACGATGCCAATGCGGTGGTGCTCCATCTTGTTGAAAGATGAAATTTTCAAAATTTTTATTGATTTGAGGAGAAAATCATTGCTGTAGCATATCAAGATAAATTTGTCCTAAAAATTATGTTTTATTAGAAAAAGAAAGGCTTGTTAACTTTTCTCAAGAAAACGGCACAAAACACGTTAACCTTCTTGGTACCACGGTGATGTTATAAAATCTCTTGTTAATTTTCGAGTCCCCATATTCGAACATTGTGACGGTTTAATTTTGCCGCTGATACAAAATATTGTTTCATCACCAAAAATCAAACGTGGTAAGAAGTTGTCATCTTCCATATCCCGTAAAATGGCGTTGCCCAACTCCACACACTTCGCTCTGTCGCCTTCACAAAGGGCTGGTACCATATGCAACTTGTAAGATCGAATGACTAAACGTTGTCTCAACACACGCCATACAAGTCGGTTAATGGATGCCAGGTTCTTGGCTGGCACAGGGGTTGGACTTTTGTGGGCTTCGCGAAAACATCTCTTGAATTTTGAGTCTGCTTCCTCTGAAGCCCTTGATCGCCCTGGGCTCTTTCTTTTACACAAGCAGCCTGTTTCCTCAAATTGTTTGTACCAACGACGAATGTTTTCGGCACAGTAATATCAAAACGCCGTTGGAACGCCTATTGCAGTGAAATAACAGATTCAGTTTTGCTGAACTGCAGAACGCAGAAAGATTTTTGCTGTGTCCTTATTATCATGTGCCGAATAAAAAATAAAGTAAAACAACCGTGCTGGTAGACGCGAGTTTGTGCATTTATGACATCACAGAGGTTTGTTTGTCTATGACGCCACAAAAATATCAATTTAAAAAAACTTTATTTCCTTCCCTTTCATTTGATGCATGTACTGTTTATGAGCAATTTGTGGTTATGAAGATATATTATATTGCTAGTTCCAAGTGGTTACGATCGATAGAGAGCGTCTTATAAGCCAGAAGCAAAACAACAAAGCGAGTGCTGAAGGCGAGAGGCTTCCGAATAAAGCAATGCTATTGAGAGATATTTTCAAATTTACAAAGCCATCCCTGGACGCAGTGAGGGATTAAGCTTTTTATGGGCCTGGGGCTCTATGATAATCAGAGGCCTATTTTTCATTCTGTTCGTTGTACTAAAAATTGACCACAATTCAAACGAAAAACAAATACTTAAACAAAGTATTTACTTAGTGTGCACACATCCAAATGACACATTTTTTGGATTTAGACAATGCAAAGCTCTTAATAATGTCATCGGTGTCTATTTTTTTCAAAAGTTCCTTTTCAATGCAAAGTAGAGCTAAGGAATTCAATCTTTTCTGGCCCATAGACAAACGCAGTTAATTCTTTACTCTTTTTAGAACTGAAAATGAGCGCTCGCCCGAGCAATTAGAAATCATCAGACAAAGATACAGCCTGAAAACAAGAGATACGTTAGAAAATGCATGCATGAATTCATTTTCATTTATAAGCCTAAACATCTGAATTTTTTTGCATTCGCTGGTAAAATGGTGTTGCTTTATCAGTGTGGAGAAATGAATCATCTCCTCAGGCAATAACTCCTCCAGATCGTCTGGATAATATAGAAGTAACGTTTTCGCACTAGCTTCAATTTTGCGGTTGGGAATGGTGTTCAATTTCATCAGAAACGAAAATTTTCTTTGAAGATGGTTGTAAGCTTCTATTCGGGTTTTCATAGACGAAAGAATTTGGTCAATGATCGGCAAATATGAGTCTACTTCGAATCTGCTCGATGGATCAAGTGATGTGTCTTCAGATTCACCTTCGCTATCCAACCTTACTTTTCTTCTTTTCTTTTTTGAAATTTCTTCAGTATAATGATGACAGCCATTTAATACTTTGTCTCTTCCTTCGAATTTTTGAAATTGGAGTTTGGAAGTTGAATATAGTCATGTAGACCCTGAAGCAAATTTGCTGCCCTATTCAAAGTTATTTTGCTGTCCTGCAGAGCCTGACTGGTCTTTATGAAACCGTTCCATTACGCACGACCATACCTCGAGTAAAATACCAGTTTCAAGCTTTTTCCGTTGATGAAATAAAACCCCTGGCTGATTTTTTAGTTTGATTTTTTTCATCATTGTCATCACACATTGCCTTCAAGACTAGAAGAACCGCATGGTAACTTTTTCCTAGTGCTTGTAGAGCATCATATCGCGCCTCCCAACGTCTATCAAACTAAGGCTTAGTTGTTGGACATTGAAGTGGTTTCAGTGCATCAGTAAGGAGATTCCACCTGTGTGTTAAAGCTGAAAAAACAAATAGAGTCCTTGCACAAACATTAAAAAACGGACCACGGATTGGCAACACTCAGCAACACATTTTTTCACAAGATTCAAGGAATGTGCTATACAAGGAATATATTCCGCTTGGTGGTTGCGTTCTTTTATTATAGCTTGCATACCTTTATATTTTCCGCTCATTTTAAAAGGGTTGTCATAAGATTGCCCTCTGAGATTTTTCAAACTTATCCCATTGTCTTCTATAAACCCGAAAGGAAAATCAGCCAATTGGTGACCAGTGCGTCCACGGATGGGTATAAACTTGGCAAATCGTTCCACGGGACCATCAGGTAAAGCATACCGAAAAATTATTGTTAAATGGTCAACATTTGTGATGTCAGGTGTTGAGTCCAGGGACTTTGAATTATACTTTGCTTGTCTTATTTCAGAAATAATGATATTTAACAATTTGTTGCAATTACGTCAATGAATTCCTCGAATACAGTTGACGAGAAAGACGAAACATGTTTCTTGTCTTTGTTTACTCTCTTTTGAATATGCTCAGCAAGGAAAGTATCGTATTCTGCCAACAACTCTAAAATTCCGAGGAAGTTACCGTTTTGTGGAGAACCAACTAACTCACTACTTCCGCGGAAGGCCAGCCCTCTCGATGATAGGAATTTTATTACACTTAAAACTCGAGCCAATACTTTGTACGAATATTTTCTGTCAGATTCTTTGTGCTCTTCAAGAGATATATGTTGAAAGATAACTTAAATGTTTGTTAGAAGATTCGCACCTGGCCCGGTCGCGTGGTGCATGCTTCCAGTCGCCATAACCAACTGATGCCAGCATGATTTTTTCAGAATCAAACGCAAAAACTTTGCAAACAAAGCAGCAAAGTATTTTGATTAGGTGAATAGACAACCATTCGCGTTTCACTTTTTCGCCGTTCAATTCAATTGTTCTCGCCAAAATAGCGATTTAGAACAACGTCGTTTGAATTTATAGCCAGTAAAACCTGCCTCTGAAGTAGAAAAATCTGCATCAAGATGTTGAAACTCTAAACTTCCTACTTGGCCGCAGTAATCTCTCAGATGGTCAGAGATTACACCTCAGCATCCATCATCCATGTCGTGTTAAATAGTTTCTTTTACCCTATGCGCTTCATCCGCAGCAACATTAGATGACTTGGTTTGTAAATTTCTTCCCATGAAACAATTTTTACATTTGGCTCTGGCTCTGCAATACAGTCACTAGAAGATCAACACAAAGCAGTTGCATTACTGGACGTCGTTTCTACAATGTTGCTTTCGCGTATATGAAAAAAATCAGTCACTTTTTTGATTTTGCTACAACTTTTTTCATTGTATCTTCTGCTTCTCTTCTACGTTTCTCCTTTTCCCAACCGCTATTATACTTATTCGTTTTTATTTTTAAACTGGCTAAAGTTTTAAGATTAGGAACGTTTCGATTAGTTAATATTGGTAAAAGTGTAGTTGGCTATCTTCCCTAAAGTGACTATTCCCTATCGATTTCAAAACAGGCATTTCAGACCTTTTTGATTGTGATACACAGAAATCCGCTAATAAATTTTTGTTGTAGGATATAGACCTTCGTTTACTCAAGAACGTTCTGAATTTATACACTTGAAATTTAGTTTTTAGTGAAATCCCAATTCAAGGTAATTTGCTCCTTGAATATACTTTTCTATTACATTTTTTTCTAAAGCAGTAGTTTCCAAAAACTAATTATTAAAGGCGCTCTTGAAAAGTTATAAATACTTGCGGTGCACTATTTAAGCAAGAAATACCATGAAATTGTATCTAATCCATTTTCATTATTTAAAATGCAAAAATATTAAAAATATTTAAATTAAAAAAAGTTAAAATTTGCAAATAATCATTTCTAAATGTGCCCCCATTTTATATCAATATCAATATATCTTTCAATAACAAAAAAGAAAAAAAATAATTATTTTCTTTTATGTCTTTAATATTGAAAGAAAATGTTTTGTGGAATCAATATAAATTTCATTTAGCTATTGTAAATTAATTTAGAAGTAATTTTTTATTTCATATTTTAAGGAAAAAATTTCCTTGAATTGAGATTTCACTCAACCATTCCATGTGCTTCCTTTTGGTCTAAACTATTTGGTAAAATTTCATCTCCTTCCTTCTTCAAATACCGGACTAAAGAAAATATACTTGCTTTTATTTAAACTTTTTCTTGCCCAGCATAAACCCGTCGTCATTTTTTTCAATACTTCGACATAACTGGCAACAATTGAACATGTCAGAGCCATAGAAAAAGCCATTGTTAAGGAATAATGATATATTTTGTATTATGATTTTAAAATGTGTTCACATTTTCGTTACAATGTTTTATCCAAAGAAAACACAATTAAAATATTGATAGTACTTCCTACTATGACATAGTTTCGCTTGTGCTTTGCACGATGACCAGGCCTCTAACGGCGAACGCCTTGCCCATGATACTTCTAAATTAAACCTTCACTATTTTTTGAAAGTGATCGTATCTGTAACTTTTATGACTTCATTGACTTGGTGTAGTGGTAGGCCTATTTTTGGGTGGGCCTGGGGCTGCAGTCCCATCAGCCCCCGCCTTAATCCGGCCCTGCCTGGACGCGTTTCGTCCTTTTGGACTCATCAGCAGGGCTTGCCAAGGGTCAAGAGATCCCCCCCAATAGCATTAACGTTGACTTTTATAAAACAAACTGACACAACGCACAAGACTTACGTCCCCTTTACTTTTGAACGAGGTTTGTTTTGACCTATTGCTAGCCGCTCAGCTATGGACTAAAACTGATATCCTTGTGTAAAGCTGATCACACAAGCAGTGATTAGGCATAAAAAGACCTTCCAAAGGCTACAAACTAAATGCGGTGCTTTAAGATATGGCTGGCAGCACGTGGTGCATGGCAGCAAAAACTCGGCGCGCGAGGAGACCAGTTCCAAAGACGCGAGTTCAAATACCACAGGCGCGTTGCATCAGCGTTGACGTTTAAGAATACAATGTACCCGTAACGTTGAAAGGGCGCTTAACTGATTTCGCTGGGTCCCAAATGGCTGCACTGCGGCTTATCTAATACACGGCCACCAAGATGTCAACCACTTTGCCTGTTCCACTCCATGCATAGCTACCGATTCCAACAACTAGCACACCGCACGGGTAATGAGCAGTGTGTTACATAGCGCGACCCGATAGGCGACGTAACTAGCACCAGATACCATTTAACAATCACACGCGGAGATTCCCCCACACAGTTCTTCGGCAGGGTTAGCGCGATCACAGTGCTCGAGCTACTAACAGGGCCCCCGCACCACAGGAGCACACCGGAACGGGCGTTTCACCGAACGATGAACTTGTTAACATGAACGGTCCCAATGCTCCGGGCTTGGGTATTAAGCTTGGGGGATGCATACATAGGTTAAATTGGAGCATTTTTTTAATCAACCTGTACTGTATGCATGTACTTTGTTTTCGTCCACAATAGCGCAATACGAAAATACGGCAGAAATAGCGAACAAAAAGAAAACAATGGCCAAACGATATATGTCAAGGCAACGTTTCTCAGACCATAGGTCGCGACCCAAAGTGGGTCTTAAGCAGCTCAGCTACCCTTTGGAAATTTTCACCAAGTTTAGTGATTTTGAAACTTACATAATGATTTTGTAGTTGCACAGGAAAACCAGTTGTTTTTAGAGAAAAACATGCTATGGTCCCCCTTAATAAAATTGAAAAAATTTGTCCTAATCAGAGCTTTGAAAAAAAAAGTCTTCGTGCTACTTCCTGCGAGGGTCGCAATTATTGCTGCAAATTGTATTTTCAAACGGTGTTTGGTCGTAGAAAAAAGTTGAGAACCGCTGCGTTCAGACGTTAAAATATGTTGAGCATGGAATGGTTGTCGTAACTGACAAAACATAAACTAAAACAAACTTGGTACAGAATAGTTTTATAATGTTAACTTAATGTTACATAATATCTCATCAGTAGCGCAGCAAGTGGCGGGTTAAAGTGGCTAAAGCCCTACCTGAGCTTGTGCCAGGGGGGCTGAGCCCCTCCAAGATAATTTCCAGGACTTACAAATCAAAGTTTAGTAATTTTTCGGATCTCTATAAAACGTTTTCAGAGTGTGCTCCAACCTATTATTTTCATGCAATAATAATTTTGATAAAATACCGTTAAGCCAGGCGACTAGGGAAGTCAGATAGAAGCAGAATAGGCTTAGCAGATTGGTAAGTAGTAACACTATCTTGTCACTAGCTGTGACTAACAACTTTAACAAATAATTCGTTTTACTTAAAGATTTGTGAATGGACTATTACATTATAAATTTCCACAGCTTTGTTGCAACCAGTGTGTTGTTATTTCTAAGTTGTGACTCCTGTCTGCTTTGGGGTGATAATTTAACTTTATGCTGGCGTGCTTTTCCTAAGGTACAGAGGAATTTATTGAAACAAGTTTATTGAAAATTATCAGCATCAAAATCAGTCAGCATAATTGGAATTTACACAAAAATACAGGAATAAGAAAAGACTATAAGGCTATACGCCGACAAGATGTTATTATAACTCCAATATTTTGAGTCCCCTCTGACCAATATCCCGCCCCCATGTATCACATAAGCACAAAAATAATGATAAATTGCCACTAAATTAATCAATGTTGTGGCCCGAGCTAGGAAGGCTTTAAAGTTATGCGCCTTGTCCAAGGGTGACCTGGGAGCAACAACAGTTGAGGGATAGCTTCTTTATACCTCAAGGCGGAAACTTATCGCCGATACTGTTGAAGATAACCCATCAAGCCCTCATTGATATTGATCATATTTTTAAGTAATTACCATTTGCATGAATTCCATATAGAAAAATATACTATCTTTTGGTGTTGCGGTCAGTATATCAAATCCCATTTCAGTTCCGTTGATGACCAATTTGATGCAGGAAAAAAATGACGTGAAGAATGCAACTTTTCATATAAATATCAAACAGTGCTAAAAAACAGTGCACTATGTTTCAACTTATCAGGTTCCATCAATGCAGTTGGTGATCCGTAATTGGCCAGAGGTTTCAAAATAAGACATAGCCTAGCATTATTTTACACCTGTGGACTCTAAACTACTGATACTATTGTACTACACTGTCGTCATGGTGAAATCACTTTGCGTTGTCATCTACATTTTTAGATGCAGGGGAACAAACGAGTTCTTTTGTGACATATTTTTATTCTGCGACAACGGGAAAACAGTTTACTTTAGAATAAATTCAATGTAATTTTGTAAATATCCATCTCATCAAAAATTATTCCCTGGATTATTTTTTGATAAATAGGACAAATATTTATTTCCTTATTCTTCGTTTAGAGAGAAATTTTTGCTTGGAACAACATCACAGAAAAACACACAGACTAATTATGCTAACACGCTCATGCAGGTAAAAATTTATGGTCGGTACTGCGTCATAGGCTGAGATTTGATTTTTAACCAACAGATTGCCCCACTGGTGGATGAAACCGTTGGTAAATTAAGTTTGTAATAATTTGACGTATGTAAAACACTTGAGACACCACGCGGTTGCAATAACCTAAGTAACGGAACAGGTTGTGACGCTAAAGAGGGAGTAACATAATCAAACAACTACGAGAGAGCAATATCTTATCTCATCCTCTGCGTTTAATGGCAGATTAGAGTGAAAACGCATTTAGCAACTCAGTGAAATTGTGGCAATCAACCATCTGAAGATACGATACAGTCAGACAGTGATCTAGGAAGACCCTCTTGGGGGACTTCTGATTATCTGTCGAAGTGATAAATTTGCATTTAAAATCAAAGGTGTGAGCTGAATAATCACCAGCGAGATCTTTTGTTGTTGTGGTGACAATTTACCGAATTTTTCCCCACTAAGTCGCGCTGCTAGTGGTGAAAATTCACTGTGTCAAGCAATGCAGAGAACTCTGAAGCAAGTCCAAACTCAAGTTGCTCTATAAAGCGTAACAGTAAAAGGTTTTCGGAGGATAAAGTTGCGTGGCTCAACTTCAGGTCCTTACTGGCAGTGAGCTTTGATGTTGCACTGCACCATCCACATCTCGAATATACGTGTAAACGTTTAGTTTTCGCGGATCATTCGCGTTAAAACTATCGACGTAATGGCGATTGTATTTGCTTGCGGGTAATTATTGCATCATGAGAAAAAAGATTGCTATGTAAGCGGTGATATTTTCGTACATCAACAGGCAGATAATTGGTTTCTTAAGGAGACAGAACAACGACCTGATATTTATAAAAAGTCAAAGAGTGTCGAACTCACGACACCGCTTTAAACCAGAATGGCATTTCGCCGAAAAGCCGGTTACACGAGGGCTAGCCTATTGTCTCTCACGAAGTCCGCTCATCCAATACAAACAGAGGCAGAGATTTGTAGAACTGAACTTCCAACCTTCAAGGCAGAGGTCCCTCGTTTAAAAGGAAGGCAAACATTTTTTGATCTTTGTTTGTGCAACGTTTTTTTGCGCAATAGCATTTCTCATCAGGGATAAGAAAATTTTGTGTACTCATATTCCATCCTTCACATTGTATATTTATCGCTTTATGCAAAGCAAGATACCTGTGATTACCTGTGAATACCTGTCCACCAATTAACTAACTTTGCATTGGCTCGACAAGAAAATTAAACCCAGGTCTGTCAATTGCCAAAGCAGTCTGCCTATCCACTGGGCCTTCTGCCTATTGCCATGCGTCACAAAGGCTGGACATGAATTTGAAAGAACACATTTATTCAAAAACTTCAGACACTTGCGTCACAATGACGCAATGTAGCTTTCAGACGTTTCTCAGATATCAAAAGCCACAGTTTTCAAAGTCATTTCACGCAATATGACGTAACTAAGTTTTCTGTACTACATTTAAGTCAAAAAGTACGCTTTAGATTGGCCACAATTGTAACCTTGGCAACTCGAAGAGCTCACTTCGCAGGAAGTTCAAATCGGGACAGTTTACAGTCAGTTGCATGTGACTACAGATAATCGTAAAATGTGACAAGTCTTTATCAAGTTTGAAACTATCAATTTGATTATAGAATGCACTGGTAAAACTTGACAAGTCGAAACAGTGTTACTGTCTGCAATTCTCTTAAAGTGCATAGCTAGTCTCTTGAATGAATTTAAGTTAAAAGTTTGTCTTTTTGTTATCGTATTGACTGAAACGGCAATAAATGTAACTCCTTTCTTCAATAAGCGTCCTACTAGTAGCAATAGCGCCGGAAGTGGGAGGCTGAAAGGGTTGAAGCCCCCTGTCCCAGAAGGCAGAGCCCCCTGGATAATTTCAAGAAATTACCAAACACATTTTTATTTTTTTGTCATATTCGCTAAAAAATATTTCCTGATTGCACTCTTGCGTATGACTTTTATACTACTTTTAAAAAATTCTGTTAAACAAAGCAATGAGGAAATTGAGATGGGAGTAGCAGGCTAGCTGGTTAGTGGATGGAATACTATTTTGTCCCTTGCTGTGACTAACAACTTCAATAATTCGTTTTACTTTGTAATTTGTGAATGGACTGTTGCGTCATAAATCTCTATAGCTTTGTTGCTATCCACACTCAATTATCAGGCAGCAATGTTATTACTTCTGAGTTTTGACTTTTTCTGCTGAATAGTTGTGCAGCTTTACATTATCGCAGTGCTCTTCAACCTTTTTGGTCTCGTAAAACTCAGTTATATTTTTACAAATGCCGTACTACTACTTAAAATTCTTTAGAACTATGTTGCCTTTGGTTTCTTGCATAAAAAGGTTTGTTTACGGTTGCCTAACATAGGATAAGCAAGAGAAATTTTTGGGGTATTAAAGTTAGTTATCCGTACAGGCACATCAAAGATTTTTAGTATAGCCTATGCCTATTTGTTGCTTCCGCTTTTTCTCTGCTTGAAGGCTTTATTTTCGCGAAGGAATATATACCTTGCGACGTTTCGTTGCGTACGATTTTTCTCAACTTGAAGACCATGATTTTTGTAATCAACTTTATGAAATCGATTTTTGCCTATGCTATATTCTTTTTCAGGGATTTGCCTCACTCTTTGGTCCAGCTAACCACTATGTAGCAAACAAAAATTTGAGAACCCTGTAGTTGTTTCATACCAATTTTAACCCATTAAACGCCTAACTCTAAAAATTAATATTTTTTGTCTGCCTCGTGATGTCTTGTCACTGGATGTATTTGAAGTCATTATCGTCGATAAAAACAAAAATTGCTTCTGGATTTCAAGAGATATTTATATGCAACTTAAGTTGCGCATGGCGTTTAAAGGAGTCAAAAATTTTACAACAAAATAAAATTTTTGTCGTAAAATTCTTCATAATATTGCATGTGTATGTCCAGTTCTGTTGTTGATGTTCAAGTTAACATTGCTGGTTAACTTGCACATTTGGCAATACATTTAGTACAGACTACAGATAAAACAACTTTTCTACTTCATTCTTATCAAAGAGCTCAAGAAGTAAAAAGAAGTATGAAATAAAATCAAAATGCAGAACAGTTCGAAGAAATGTATATTTACTTCGTTAACACCGTTACATTTGTTCGTGGTAGCATTGAAGCAATGGATACGATCAAGAGTAAGATTGCACCTTTGGCATAGGTAAACCGATCTTCCTTTACACACTTTGCAAACACAATATTTCGACCATCCTTTTATCAGAATGTGTTTTTTTTGTGTCCAGACGAATGCTATTACCCACCTTTCTCGAATAATGGAGCAATCGCAGTACAGCATTTGGTCCATTTTGCCTCTTATTTGCTTAAAATGTCTTTTACTGAAATGGAGAAAGCGTTTTGTGTTTTGGAATTTGATAAAAACAACTCGTGGACATGTGTTCAACGTAAATTTCGGACAGGATTTTCATAGCAGCCACCAGACCGACGTACCATACAGAAATGGCACGCGAAATTTAAGGAGGAGGGATGTTTGTGCTCCCGAAAAAGAATTGCCCCATCACCTTCAACTGAAACGATTGAAAGAGTTCGAAACATCTTCCCGCGGGGCCCCAGGAAATCAATCAGAAGAGCTAGTCTTGAACTTCAGATGCCTTCAACAACCGTTTGGCGAGTGGTAAGAATACACCTGCATATGATACCTTATAAACTGCATTTGCTCCAGCATTTAAAAGAAACCGACGAATCAGCTCGCGAAGACTTTTGTACCCAAATGCAGGTAATGTTGGAAGAATACGGATTTGATGACCGTCTTGTGTTTAGTGACGAAGCAGCCTTCCGCGTAACTGGCAAAGTCAACAAACACAACACACGCATATGGGGAACTGAACATTCTCATGCAATACAGGAGCATGTGCGAGATTCTCCTAAGGTGAACGTGTTCTGCGCCATATCGAAGAAGTGTGTGTATGGACCTTTCTTTTTTGAAGGAACAATGGTCAACAGTGAAGCGTACCTTGCTATGCTGCAAAACTGGTTGATGGAACTTTTGTTTGAAGGAGAGCGAGCAGACTTTATTTTCCAACAGGATGGGGCACCACCTCACTGGAGTCTCAATATAAGACAGTATCTGAACGCTACCCTGCATAACAAATGGATCGGACGTGCCGGAAATGATGATTGCGTGCTCCTGCATTGGCCCCTTAGATCTCCAGACCTAACGCCGTGTGACTTTTTTCTCTGGGGCTATGTAAAAGGCTTGGTCTACGTTCCTCCTCTTCCAACGTCAGTGAATGATCTGAAGACTCGGATAACTGAGGCCTTGAAAACCATCGATCCCGATATGCTTGTTCGAGTTCGGCAAGAAATGGAATACCGTTTCGATGTGTGCCGTGTAACCAAGGGCTCGTATATTAAACATTTGTGAAAAGTTTATTAAAACGTTTATTTCTTTGATTTTTGAGTTCAAATTTTTGCTGCGTAAACTTAAGATCATTAGTTTTCAAAAAAAAAGTTTGGTTTTTTATATCTTTTACAGTTATTGAGATATAAGCTGTCATAAAGTGACATATTGAGATGAAACACCCTGCTCTTCTATATTTTGCCCTTTCTATCACCGCATTTGCGCGAATATGATTTTAAAATAGCAGTAAAAATGACGTCACATTTAAAATAATTCCAATTATTTTTTCAAGAATGTTGACATAAATAGTCTTTATATAGCTTTAAACATTATATTAATTACAAATACCTACGAACTTATTGCAAAAGTGACAAGATATGATACGTTAATTGAGGTATACTCAGCACTCAACCAAAGTTGCTGATGGCTGCTAATGGGTTAAGACAGAATACGTGGATCTCATCTTGTCGCGGAAGTGGACAACTATAGCTGTATTGTGAAGGCTTTCATATCTTGAAAGACTACGCGGTAAAAAATAACATTATCCTCCTAAAAAATGTCGGTGTCATTGTCTGCAGTTTGTTCTTATTATATTCTGTTTTCAGCAATATGCAACTCTTTGAGTCTATTTTAATGTAATTTTTTTGTTTCATTCTAAATTAAGATCTACAATTAGAATTTACCCAACCAATTTGGCTGGCCGTTTTGAAGTTTTTGGCAAACTATTTTGAAGTCCGTAAAAAGGCTATTCAACCCATTGTACACACATAAATGCTCACATTTGAAAAAATTCTGATTGATCTTAAAAAGTAGTAGAAAAAACATTTGTTGTCAGTTGTTCTTAATTTTGATTTCTGATTCATGAAGTCCCGCATACCGTATTCTGGCGTCATTTGGCAAAATCTAACCACTGCTTTTTGAACTTTTCAAAAATATCAACGTTTTGCTCTGTCGTGTGTTTGTAACGCAATAGTAATTGAAGTAAAATTGTTGCGTTCAAAATCAAATAGAACCTACAATTATTGTAATGTTACATCATGCATTTACTCTGAAGTTGTTAAGTTTTGCCTAATTATTCTCAAAAAATTAAAAAAACGTTATGTTTTGCCAAATAAAAACAAAAGGGGAGCAACCTTTGAGTAACTCTTCAAGCTCATAAAACCTTTTAACTCTTCTGCGGAACTCTAGGCTTCCGTGAAACCCCAGCTGAAGAGCATTGAGCTAGCCTGCTTTTCTGAAATAGAAGAAATGATTGAAACAAGTTTATTGAAAATTATCAGCTGCCAGCTCAGTCAACATAATTGGGATTTAACAATACGGGAACAAGAAAACAATAAACATGGTATAAGAAAAAAATTGACATGGGTAATAAAGTGATGGAAAGCGATTTGTCAGCTGAAAATGAAGGGAAGGATAGCACATAATAAACAAACAAGAACCCCTCTTGCGCAAGCACAAACTGTTCAAACAGTGATAGTTGGCACACTGTTTGGAAGCAAAAACGTAATTTCCAAAATTTCTAGATAAAAACTTGAAAATCGTTAGCAGGCGATAATCCAATAAAAAAACTGACGGTGTCTCCTGCAAAGTATGCGCTGCAACAATGAGAAAAGGAGTTATGCATAATGACCGTTGCGCAAGAGATAGTCGACTTGCTAATAATACATTTAATAATTAGAAGAAGCCTATATAAAAAATATAAAGAACATGAAAAATTAGACATGTACGAGCAGGTTATCAAAAGCATTATACCCGTATGTTGCAAAAAAACACTCCAATCAATACTGTGATTTCTGAAGCAGAGCAGTAAGATCAGGCATTTGCAGAAATTGTGTTGGAGCTTATGCATAGTTCGCTTCGATGGTGCAGTGTGACATTTGAACCACACTGCTGTAGCCAAGCCCGATATAATTGAATGAATTGTTCTTTAACTAGGTGGGTTGCTGGTGCAACAAGGTATGATGATGACGACTCATGCTTTCATTTTGGTTGATCTCAACCTCGTTCAACATCAAAGAGATAAATTGAAATTGGAAAAATGAACTAAAATAAAGCAAAGGTGAAGTGGTTAATACACGGGATTTCCTTTTTTGTTGTCACCCCCATTTTACATTTCCAATGTAAGGCTATGGACCATAGACCACAAATTATTTGAGTGAAACTATGTTGAAACTTTCATCGTTTGGTTGAAACTTTGATTTTACCATTGAAACTGCTTTGTTGTGACTACATCGGATCACTGGTCATGTCTATACGTCACGATGGCTGTGGTACTCCACCCTTGGAATATCTTATCAATATGGTTGTAGCAATAGCTTCACTATGCACAATGCTACATGTGAACTATCAAAGCTAATAATTGATTGATGTTAGTAATTGATTGATTGATTGATGGGTCGTCTTAAAATTATCGAACGCTGATTATTCCAAATACAAATTTATTAACGGTGGAGTGAGTGAATCCTATTTTTCAATGATTAATTTGACAATCAAAAAACAAACGGTTATCAAAAACTATGACTCAACTTGGTCAACACGGGGTTGCAATTAGCAATTACACTTAAATAATTACCGATCAATATTTAAAAATAAACTTGCATGTTAATGGTTTCTTATGTGATAAAAAAATACTATTTCTAAACTCTTAACGACTCCGATACAATGCAAAATCACAAGCAACCACTACCAAACACTAAATAAGTCAATCGAAAAACTCAGCACCCCCAAATGTGAGCAAACGCAAGCCTGAGGCGACAACTCTCGCAGGCCAGCGCTACACAGTAGCCAACACAACAGCGAACAGTCCGGGCCCAAATTTATAGTGGAAAATTAAAACAATATCAGAAAACAAAAGAACTTTGAAATCAGCTTAGAAACAAACACAAAACTGTCAAAGTTTTACAATGGTGTTTGAAGATATCAGTTTTCTTTTGAGCCAAAAACACGCAAAGCCAGTAAACAATGTAGTTTTGTTCACAGAGGTTTTGAGCAGTCGTTTTAATTGTTTCTTTGTATGATATCATGGGAATTTTTTGCAATGAACGCAGCATACTGTTTGTCAATAAATAAAACAAGAGATGATTACGAGAGAGGAAATTCATATGTCCGATAGAACACCTTCCTTTTTAACTCGTTCCTGTTTTTAATTATCGATTGTGACGTCACAAATTAGTACAGAGGAAATGCCAATCAACATGTTGACCTCATTGTTCTACGAAATATATTGCTACAATTTTAATTTGACGCGTTTCCCATACTGATGTCATTTCGACTTTCTGCGGTTGTTTAGTCATAACAAGTTAAGCAACGCTATGGACAAACTTCATTATAGGCATTGTAATGGCGCAAGTCGTGGCCTATTGGTACAACGTGGAATTAGTAAACATGTTTGGGCAATGCGCACCACTCATTCAGACAAGTTACTCTGGCAAACCATTCTGCCAAGTACGCTTTACGTCACAAGTAACTCGGTCATTCCAGTATTACAATAAAAGGTGAACTGTTGCACTCGATCGCCTGTAGTCTATGTATTTCTTGAAGTAATCTGCCCAGCGCAAGTCCTTATTGGAGAGCTAGTCACGAATAACTTGAAACAAGCTTCGAGTTCTGAACGATGAAAATCGTGCTTGTCTAACACTGCTGCATTTCTTTACTTTGCAGACGTCATCATCCTGACCAAAACTTTTGTAGCATAATTTATTTGTTTCTGTAATGCTTAAAACAGTGGTTTTTAAACTTTTGAAATGCGCCCCTTTAGGCAATGTCAACAAAAATCTTTGCCCGTTCTATAACACGCGAAATCCTTTTTGGAGGTGGTTTTGCTCTTGTGCTCCCCAAAACAAAGATCTTTTTATTCTTTTTAGTGATTAATTCTTTGAAATGTTGATTTTGATAATTTTCTTAATGTCTTTAAGGGGGAACCATGGCACCCTGGCTTTGTGCCCCCTTTCTGTGACCTTCCTCACCTCCAAGTTTTAGAGCTCGTTGTCCAACATCTAAAGTGATTCTATTTACTTCGGGCGGCCACAAGATCGAGCTAACAGGAGGATTACCTTAAAGCGGCAACAGTCATGCGTTGAAATCTCGCGATGACTGTGTTATAGTATTCTTAGTAAAAGTACTTAAGGTAAATTTCCTTTGTCAGGCAGATCCAAACCAAGCAGTAAATTAAGTTAGAAGTAACACCTAGTTTTTTGAAGCGGAACAAGCGGACCATCCGGAAATCCTAAAGTAGACTTGAATCACTGGTCCTGGGATTGTGGAGAATACAAATCCAACAATAATTGTAATATAGCTTTGAAAAAAGCTGTTTGAGCCATAAGCTTTTCGTGACGCTCTCATCAGTGGCGGTATCGCGTCAAAAGGGAAGATCTAGAGTGAGTAAGTGTTTTATGTGATTAATTTAAACGATAGGCAAGCAAGGCAAGCCGATGATAGCGCGAGTATACTAAAGCGCACCAAAAAATGATTTCGCAATAGAGAAAGGTTAAAGAAAGCGCGAGAGGCCTGAAAAGAACGCCGCGATTACACAGGCCAACAAAGATTTTTGGGATATAAGGTGAAAGCGATTTGAGGGTAAATTGGGAGCGCTGAGTTCGAAAATGACGTTATTTTTTGCAGATTGGCTCTAGTTTTTGAGATATTTAAAATTATTTATTTATTTTTTACCCGTAATTAGGGCTACTTTTAAATGGACATTTACATAGGGCTGGTCAATGAATAAAATATGTTTTCAGTGTAACTGATCCATATTAGTCTGACATGAATGATTACTAAGCCAAAACAGGCAAAGCTCTTAATTAACCGAATGAATAAAGCATGCTATATAGTAAACGCGCAATGTTCAACATGATAAAAAACTACAAATAATTGTATCGATCCACCATTTGCAAAACACAGCCTCTGTAACAATCAGTTACATGAAGATGTTTATAGACTTAAAGAAAAATTAACTAGCATGTCAGGGTCACATTGGATTTTAACTGTTTATCTGATGAAAAATTCTCTTATATGATTTCCGGCAATGGCTTTGTTCAGTACAATCATGGATCGATGTCCAGCAATAATCTGCCATCATGTGAGAGTCCCAACAACCTTGGCATCTTTCTTCCATCGTCCTAATGTGTTGATAGAACCTCTCCCCTTGTTCCTCGCTAACATCACCAAGATTCTCTGAGAAATAGTCTACAGTACTGGAAAAATTGTTATGGATTTTTTTTATTTTTTTGATAATTTTACAAAAAATCTTAAAACTTTTTAATTTTTCCTGTAACTGACAGAACTAAAGGTGGTTCAAAGCAAAGCTGCTGCAATTCCTCACAACCGAGACCCATTGTCGTGCGATTCTGCCAATTATGACGTCATAGTTACGCAAGAGAATATGACAACACAATCAGTTTAGTTAAACATGGGTATTGTTGGAACTGTCTACTGCTCGGCTGGACCGGTTTAGCCTTCAACAATTTGCAAATCTTCGCTTTAAACAAGAAGTTTAAGGTGATTTGAAAGTTTTCCTGACACTTTGCAAGGATAACAGCAGTCAGAGACAAAAATTAGCAGGTTTTTAACTAAGTTAGAGAAATGGAAAACAGGGAAGATTTGAGTCCTAGAAAGAAAGGGCAAATTTGTGTTTCACTCAAGCATAATAACCTCAAACAGAAAGAGATAGCCAAGAAATTAAACATATCAACTCAAACTGTTAACCACAATAAACAAAGTCATTTTCCATAATGAAAAAACGAATCAACAAATCATCCCTTTCACGGTAGAATGTAATTTTAGTAATGCAAGAGGCTAGCGATGCACTTAGCAAACTGCAGACACTGACACTGTTTCGACCTATCCGGTCTCTTCAGTGCAGGGAGGACCAATAAAAAGCTAGAGGCTTTAAATAAAACATAGCTTAGACTGTCACACTTGTAGGACCTAATACTGGGTCCACTGTAGTAGATGGTCTGCCAACCTTTGCGAAGCCGTATCACTCGTGAATGAGTGGCAGTTGTCGCAGATGCACTCAGTCTAACAACTGCTAGAACAATAGTGCTGTCACAGCCGAGTGGTCACAAGCTCTTATAGTAATGCAAGAGACTAGCGATGCACTTAGCAAACTCCAAACAGTGACACTGTTTCGAACTATCAGGTCTCTTCAGTGCAGTTGGTGACCAATTAGAAGCTAGAGGCTTTTAATAAAGCATAGCGTAGACCGTCACACTGTTGGAACCTAATACTGGGTCCACTGTAGTGGATGGTCTGTCAGTACTCTGCGAAGTCGTATCACTCGTGAGTGAGTGGCGGTTATAGACTTAGTGCACCTGCAACAACCGCCACCCATTCACGAGTTTTTCGGCTTCGCAGATTACTGACAGACCTTCCATTACAGTGGACCCAGTATTAGTTTCCACAAATGTGACGGTTAAGCTATGCTTTATTAAAAGCCTCTAGCTTCTAATTGGTCACCAACTGCACTGAAGAGACCTGATAAGTCGAAGCAGTGTCACTGTCTGCAGTTTGCTAAATGTAATTTTAGTTCTCAAATCCAGTATACCATGTTCACCAAGACGATATGCCAAAATCTCAGATAATTTCTTGGATAGGCCGAGATCACGAACTAGGTCATTCACTTGGCCTTGACCAAAGGGTTTAGGTTTTGCACTGAGCGAAGATGCTGCAAAAGCCATGCTGGAAAAGCTACCAATACTACTGTCGCTGCTATCAGTATCGTCCATCGCTTCCAGTAGCATTTCATCTGCAGTAAGGTCAGGTAAGAAAGTGAAAACTGGAACTTCAGCTCAATGTGGTATGGGTCGTCGAGCAGACTCAATATCAGGATATTAACAATCTTTCTTCTTTTGGTGATTCCATCCAGATATATCCACCATGCAAAAATAACAATCATCATGTTGATTTTCGGGCTCACGCCATATCATAGGAACCTTAAGCCGCATCGAACTGACTTTGCCTTGGGTCCGAAAGCGAAGCGTTTCTGTACAATGTTTGCACACCTTGCAGTGCCCAAGACTTGTCTTGGTCCCCTAACTTCATTCCAAAGTAGGCTTCATAAGCTCTCTTGGTAAAATCTCTCACATTGAACCGGTACTTTGCCATCACATATTCACAACAAATGTAGCAAAATGCGTCTGGATTGTTATGGCATTGCCTTCACTTAGTGCTCATCTCTGCTACTTTCTCATATACGGCTTTATTCAAGACAATGTAACTAAATTTTCCTGCAGAGAAATATATAGTACCCATTAAAATGTTCGTCAAAAAGCCGCAATTCATCGTTCATTATGTCCTTAAATCCGCAAAGTCTAGCACTTTAATAAACTGAATGATAATGCTTTCCACACTATGCTGCCTTTAAGCCTTATCGTAGTTGTTTAAAGTTTAAACGCACAGAGAAGAACAAATAAACTAAAACTGATAACTCTTCTCTAAGAAGGAATATAAACGTAATAAAGAGAAACTTTTCACAGTTGTAAGTCGTAAATTTTATTGTTATCGATAGTAATGCTCTAAACCGCATCAAACTTTCATGAATCATCAACGCTATGACTTGTTTTTATACGAATCGATACACATATAGATTGAATGGAGTAAATGGACTTAAAACTTTGAATGGAAAACCAGTAATATTACATTAAAGAAGCTTCGTATGCTTGAGAATGAACCGTGCTCAAGGAAAATTATCTCCAAAACTTAAGCCAATTCGGTAAAACTAAAAGCATTTTCAGACTCAGCGCCCCCAATTTAAACCTAAAACGATTTAACATCCTTCGCCTTTTGACAAAAAAGTTTGTTTTTGGCTTGTGTTATCGAAAGAGTTTTAGAGTGTAAACAAACTCTTTCTGTCTGCATAATACCAGGTGCTGAACAATAATTGTAAAATTTCAATTATTGTATTCAACATCCTGTCATGCATTTGCAGAAGCTTTTCACGACCAATTAAAACTTACAAATAAAATTAGTGTCAGTGATCAGTTACGTAATAATTGAGGTTGGCAATAGCAGCTACATCATCAGTACCTACAATATGTAAAGCGCTGCAAACTATTGACGTTGAGTTTATTGCTGGCAATATGGGTAGCGGTATAGAAGTACTGGCTCCCCAAACAGCTTGACAGCAGCTATAATTGTGAAAAGAAAAAGATGCTCGCATTCGATTGGACACGAGATTAGGCAAAAATCTTGGTTCCCAAAAGTTTTTTTCTAAAAAAAAGGTCTTTAACTTTACAAAATGCTCTGGTCCTCTCCAAAGTTTATTTCTAAATACACCGCTTCACAGAAGTAGGAGCTGATCACCAATACAGCATTGTTATGTTCATGAAAAAAAGTGCTTTACCACTTCTATTTGATATTTATTATGGCAACATTGCTACAACGAGAGTAAAAACATAATTTGTCTCGTGTTGGACAAAACAAATATGTTGCTCTCAACTGATGTGGCAAAAAAGTAGAAAAATCTGGAGGGCCCAAACCCAAGTGCGATACTAAAACTTTACAAACAGCAAGGTGCTGACAAAGTGATTATGCAAAACACAATAAACCAACAAAGCAATTACAAGCAAAAATGAAATTACTTTGCTCAATTAACACTTAAATATTTTTGTTTGTTAAGTACGGTAAAAAGATTTTTGAAAGTTTTTGTCTGCTCTCGTTGTTTCGTAATTAGCATCAACCAGGACGAGTAGAAGATCTGCGAAGCATTTTCGCATTTCCTGCAAAAGTTCATTAGAAACTTTATAGCTTTTGTCGTATAAAAAGAACAAAAACTTTTCACTTATCACGTATAGATAGATAGAGCAAGCACAGCGCAAGACAGAGTGCGATGAGCAAGTGACAAGCGACTGCAACCCAGATAACTGGCTTAAAATGTCAGAAAAAAATACAGTCTGATAATTCGCAATTGGCATAAACAGTTAGCTTTGCAGTAATACAGAGCAAAAACAAACCAGGAAACCATAGAACAGAAAAATGATAATCAATGACATAAACATGAAACAGCCTAAATTAGAGTTGCTATGCTTTTGTAAGCTTTGATAATACAGTATTTGAAAAAGTAGTTGTCAGCTAGTGTAGAAAGGTATTTATATTATCAGAGCATTGAAAAATATTTTCTAATAATTTCCTCTATCACACGTTCATCATGCGAATAAGCTTACTTTGCTCTGTTTGCCAGACTTTAGTGAGATTGAGTCCCTGCAACTGATTGACTGGTTGACCTCGCCACCTGTTCGCCACGTAGATGCAAAAATCTCGAGAAGTACCTTTCTTGAAGGCACAAGCGAACTTCTCGACTCTCGCACTAAGCAGGAAACCTCGACCACAGCACCAACTTGTGTTTCCCCAGCTTTGTAGCTGCGAGTACTGCTGGAACGATTTGCAGCAAACACGGCAACCAAGTTGGGGAGATTTTCTTTACGTGTTTTTTAAGGGCACAACATCGCAGGAACTTCGCGAGAATTGAAATCGAAATCTAGCGATTAAAAAGAGATGCATTATTACGATGAACATTGACAAAAAGCAACCACAGCTGTAATAGAGATAGAGGTGGACGATTTTTATTTCCTCTTCTTGGTGGTTCGTAGCAGGCACTTTGAGGTCAGATTCAGTTTTTTAACGAACAAGCATAACGGTGATGCTACGTAATGGAAGCTCGTCTTCCGTACTGTTTACCGACGTGAATATAAATAGTAAAGTAAAAAACTTTTCACGGAATTGCATCTTAGCGTTAATTATGTTTTGTGTACAGTGGTTATAACGGTAGTGCAACCTTTCGCACTGAGATCGCGAATTGATATTGTCACGCAACATTCAAAATATACGCAACAGTTTTTCTTTACTGTAGGCAGTAACCTAATTGTCAAAGATAAATAAATGTAAACAGTGACACTGTTTCGACCTATCAGGTCTCTTTAGTGCAGTTGGTGACCAACAAGAAACTAGAGGCTTTTAATAAAGCATAGCTTCTACCGCCACACTTGCGGGATCTATACTAGATCCACTTTGGTGGAAGGTCTGTCAGTACTTTGTGAAGCCGTATCACTCGTGAATGAGTGGCGGTTGTCACAGGTGCACTGCTAGACTTAGTGCACCTGCAACAACCACCACTCATTCACAAGTAATACGGCTTCGCAGAGTACTGACAGACCATCTACTACAGTGGACCTAATATAGGTCCCACAAGTATGGCGGTAGAAGCTATGCTTTATTAAAAGCCTCTAGCTTCTTGTCGGCCACCAACTGCACTGAAGAGACCTGATAGGTCGAAACAGTGTCATTGTCTGCAGTTTGCTAAGTGCATCACTAGCCTCTTGCATTACTATAAATGAATGTCATCCCAAAATGTTGTAGGGTCAGTAATGATCAAAAATTTTTCAAATTCTTTATCAGCAGAATGTACTTTTTGAAACCGAAACTAAAGAGCGCTCCGTAAAAAACTAATTATATTTGTGACGTAGCAAATGCTTCCGCAAACAATGTGACGATACAGCAGAGTCTTTTGTTAGCCTCGCACCAGTTACTGAATTTTAACCTAATTTAAACTATAGCCAGGAAAAACTTCGATTTTCGCACTTTCAGAAATCGAAATATTTCAGCCAGAACGCTTTCGTTGACTGAATGATTGATTATTCATGCGCAAGTGTAATAGTAACGAATGTCCCTGGTGCTACGTCATGATGTATTCATTATGTTAATCACTTCAGGAAAGGTCAGAATATATATAGCACTCAAATGGAATAAGCTCACATAAATCTACAGTGGAACTGACATCAAACTAGGGATGAGTTTTACGTACAAACTTAGAAATTTTGTAAAAAATGACGTTGTTGCAGAAAATTATGAACATACATTGGGTTGGGGAGAAAAATATTCTATCCAACAACCAGAGCAACATAAAAATCGCCCTCAAACTTACTTCATCATTCTTCATTGTCTGAATAACTAAAACAACCAATACAAAGAAAGCCGACAGAAATTTGATAAAAATATGAGCGTCAATAAAATCATTAACTTATTGATCTAAGCCAAACTTTACTTACGTACTGCACAAAACAAATTCGGAACAAGGATATGCTTTTAAGAAGTGGAATTTACTAACACAGTGGTTCCCAACCAGGGAGGCCGACTTCCTTTGAAAAGAAAACACATTTTAGGGGAGATGGACAAAGATTTACAGAAGAGGTTGAATTTACGCGAGAGTGGTTTTTTACTATGGTTGTTGTCTACAAAAAGAAAAAAATTGTTGCCTTTTGTGAAATATGATAAGTGGTTCACATTGTTGAACGCCGCATCAAAAATTTCCTTATTTTCACGTAAATAGCAGTGCTCCTATCGACGCTATACATAACGTAATTCAGTTTTTTTCCTGTTGGTGTTCGTTGCGCTGCAGTTATTGTGAATGTAAAGGAGGTAAAGAATAACATCTAATAGAACGGGGGAGACTACATATTCAAAAGGTTGGCAACCACTGTACTAAAATGTCGCAACAACACACCAAGCCTGCTATTTTGAGAACGCTCGTGTAAGTGTGCTACGAGACAACAGCTCAGTCGTTTGCAATGGCAGCAAGTATCAACGTTTGCAGTGTGACGTTTTGTTTACAACAGGTAGACCAGCGCTTTGCAATCAGCCCCAGTTCAAATCACTCAAAACTGATTCAAGTTTAGTGGCGAATTTGGAACACGAGACCTTTCCCCAGCTGATATATAAGTGAGAGCCCTAATTAAAATACATCTTTATGGGGCTCTGCAATACTTGGTTGTACTTATTGCCTTGAATGCAGAGCCCTTAAAATGCGGTTTTTTGCGCTATCGAAATTGAAAAGAGGGGGTTCAGCTAATTTTTAGGTTCTAGCTAATTATTCTAGATTCAAGTTGCCTGTCGTCGTTATGCTACAAAAACTTCAGCTCAAAATGTTTTAGAAAGTAAGGTAAGGTGGTATTCTTTTGTGTAAAATACATGCAGAGCCAGCAGTATCAAAAGGTCTTTTATGATTGTCATTTCTCATGGCAGATGCGCTAAAGTTCATTAGAAAAACATTTCTCATGGTGGAAATTTTTTAAAAAATCAGTGCTAATTACCTGCTTGATTTTTGCTGCTCGCACTCTGGGTTGCATTCCCAGCAAGATCTCTGTCTTTTTGATAAAAATTGGCGTATCTGCCAACCGTAGCTAAATAAAAGAGCTTTTTATACTGCCTCCTTCACAATCATTGCGCACCAAAGGAACCCCACTTTACCGGACAATTTAACCTAGTTTGCAATTGATAGTGTACAAGAAAATCTTCCATGTTAAGCATTGCTTCATAGTTCCGGTCCTGCCGGCAGTGCTTCTAAAACTGTGTAATTAAGCAGGAAAAGTTGCCACAAAGTGTCTTCTCAAGAGCATCACGCAAAATCAAACGGGAATTGAACCCACAATCTTACGATTATAATCGAGCGCTCTCTTGCGCTCAGCTGCAAGCGGAGTCTCGACAGTCGTAGTCGTAGTTGTTGTCTAAATGAATTTCTACAGGCGTTTTTCTATAAAATTTAATAGGCGTACTGTAGACTTGACGTTTTGAAATTGACAAAGATCGCATCGTTTTGTCGTACTAACGTTTGAGACGTTGTGTATTGTTATAAAAAGAAGTTGCGAAGCACGTCAATGTGACGTCATTATCTTTAATAAATATCTTTGAATTGATTGCAATATCACTTTACTACGACTATGATGTGACAATAAGTAACATATGGGTTTAAAATGAATCAACAATAATAAATATAATATGCACAATGATAATATATATCTCAGCAAAATAAGGCAGTTCAGTACTAGCGAATAGAAATTACCTATTAAAGAGCTATAAACTGCAAGTGCTAGGTGTAAAAATTAAGTAACATTACTAGGTTATTTTTTCGGAACCGCCTAATATGATTCTTTCAGAATACAAAACACATTTTAGTTGATATTTGCTGGTATCGCTCATTGGTTAGATCGGTGACAAAATAGACATAGCAAATGAGTTATTTAAAGGCAAAAAGTTCTAGTAGTCTACTAAAAAGAGATCTTTTGCGGTAGAGCGGTCATAAAACGACTGATTATTTTGATAAACTGCTATCACGTTTAATTACTCACACTGAATAGGTACCTGTTGATATTTTTGATTTGAGAAATGTATTTTTGAATGGATTAAATTTTCATGTTTGTTTTTAGAACCAATTTAATTTTCTAAAATTTCAATTTAAAAACGGTTCCTCGTACACTGAAGCACGCAGCAACTACAGCCATGAAAGTTCTTACGGTAGCCAGCTACGTGGGAAGCGTGATAGATTGTTTCGCCAGAAAAAGTGAAATATCTCCCGGTCATCAGAGCAGCAATGACGGTTTAGATGTAGAGAGCTATCGCCATTTTTAACACTGCGAAAACTTTAAAAGTGTTATTTCGTGTTTTTACATTCTAGCTGCTGAGTAAATATCGCCTACACCGTGCCGTCATGAGGTGGCTGCTAGTCATGTCGCGATATTAGGTCGTTTCTGGAAGAGGCCCAGGGCCACAAAGAACAAAAATAGAACAAACAAAAAGTTTTGTACGCCAGAGTAAACATTAATTGCAAAAAATAAACCTGTTTCGCATCGCAGCCTCGGGTTCTACTTTAGCCTGATCCACCCCTGTACACCAGATCAAGCATGCATGTTGGCAAGCACTCGGTACCGCGAGATCCACGTAAATGAAGAGGAGTCCAGGAAATGCAACTATTTGCGTCAACAGTGGCTACATTAGAGCTTGTAACCCCCAGAGCCTTAATAGATATATGTCACCCCCACATACAAGTTATAGCTTTTATTCATTTTTTGTCGCATATTTTCATTTTCCGATCACGAAACACTTTTGGTTACGCGTAGAACATTTTTGTTGAGATCTGCTTCGGCGTTTCTAACACTACTAAACAAATCCTACCACAAGCCTGTAAACAACACGGAAAATTGCCGTAAAATACCCTAGCACAAAAACGACATAGCCATTGTGAGGTTCGAGCTCACGATCATCGTCGCCATTTACCGGGCTCCTACTTACTCGAGCGACATTGCCGAGTCATTCACCACCAACTTGACGTGGGATTCGACGAGTCTGATGTCAGTGAGGGATGGTACCTCCCACAATCCAAGTACTATCACTGCTTGTTCACACAGTGTAATAGTACACGAGGTACTGCCCACCTCATCAATATCGTCCGCTTTGCTGGATGATCTGACCTAAGCAGGGGAGCATGCAACAGGTAAAGCAATCATGAGTTAAAGATAAACAGCAGAGCAAATGTGGATGAAACAAGCTGCGGATCAAGAAAGTTGCCAAAGGTCAGGCATTGATAATCCAATGATTTTTCAAAACATGCTACGTTAACGATGGCTTCTGAGAATGAAACTGTCGATGTTGAGCGCGCGTGGTTGGTAAATGATTGCAGCTGCGTGAGCTGCTCGGTTGGCACATCAGACAGCAAGCGGTAAAACAATGACTCGTAATTGTTGAACAAGTTGAGTGCCCGAATGATTTTTGTACCGCTGCTCTCTTGCTCGGAGGACGTTGCGTCACCCGAGGCGTTGCCGGAAGCAATTTATTTCTTATCGAGAAGGGCCAAAAATATAAAATTTATGTTAATTTTGACCTCGAATTGCTTGGACAACTCTTTTTTCGAGCTCGGCCTTTTGTGGTCGTAATAACTGAAAACATGGTCGTTCCTTGATCGGATTCAAAAATTCGGTTCCTGAGACGCCCTTCTCCGCCTATTTACCATCAGTGCTGGGAACAATGGAGCAATAGCGTCCAGGTAAAAGCCCGCATCGGGGTTGGTTGGCTGTTTTATCATTGCTAAATCACATCAAATCGATTACTTAAAAAACGGTATTTGCAGGTTCCCTATTTGGTGCTTGAAAGGAATAATAAGTGGAAAAATTTGGCAAGTTTGCTCGCTGTGTTTTTAGGCTTGGCACTAAGCTAGTTACCTCTTTTTTTGTGGCACGCAGTGACGTGGTCAATCAGTTTACCGTCATAGTGACCCAATCTAACCACAGAGTAACAAACGCAGCATTAGCTGGAGTACTTCGGAAAACAAGAGGGAACTGGCTTATACGAAGGCTGGTAGCTTTAAAGCAAGTCGAAACACAAATGTTTAAGGTATAAGCTTTTACTTAAAAGGCAAAAATGTTTTACTCATGACAAATCTCCTCATTTACTTATTTTGGGATCAGTGAAGATAAAAACAAAGGACATAATAAAAGGTGTTGCAAGCGGCTTGGCAGCTACAAAAAATTGGCTATAGCTCACACCAGGTAGAAATGTGACGATTTTATTGATTGTAGGATGCGCAGGCGGAGTTGACAAGAAACCGTCAGACACTAATTTGTATTTCATGTCTAAAGTGTGTCGCCGAAATAAGTGCCCTTTGCTTCATTAAGAACGACTTCAAAAGTACTGTATAGTTAATTAACATAACGTGACTGGCACTCTACGATCGTGCCTGTATTACTTTGACGCTATTTATATTCGTTATTAGCTACAGCAGTATGATCTTTTACAACGAATGATACGTGCTTTGATCGCACGGCTACTATCGCCATGGGGCAATCTCGAAGAAATCCGAGGACGGATACCTCCAAAATTTTTAAACCTCATCCTTTATTAGTGGCCGCTATTTGTAACGTCAGCACTCATAGCGCTAACTTGACCCCCTCAAACATAAATGTTAGATTCTCCTATGATCTGCACGCTCTGCTTTTCAAAATTAGTCGCGCTGATATAATTTATGCACTCTTGCGCATGCGCAAATTACATGTAAATCAAAGGTAGCCCTGATATTAACTTCAAATAAACAGCAAAATCCCTTAAAAAATAGCTGTTCGTAAGTAAGTATAGCTGGTTCCCAATGATAAAAGATGTATCCAAAATTAAACAGTGAGATCTCATACGTACCAAAGCAGCATTGTATTTGTTTAGCTTGATGTGTGGAAAACGTTTAAACGTTTTAATCAATATTCAATTTCCTGCAGAGTCATCGATAAAAATGAATAAATTCTTACTATTAACTTTGAGCGCTATAACTTTATGGACAACGTGTTCAGCTTTTAACTTGGACAGCTCAAGCAATATGAAGATGATAAAATCCCCCTTCAGCCAACGCTATCAACAAGAAAACTTATTAAGCGACCTAAAATCACAATACTTTGGCTACGAAATCAGTTTTCGAGACGGAGACAGGTAAAATATATGTTTCACTTAAATGCCAGGCAACTGCAGATTTGTTGAAATTAATTTTAAACAGGTTACTTACGGAAGCCACAACGGAAAGCTCACCTTTACTAGAATCATTTACAAAATTCAAACTTCACAGTTTGCCAAGCAATTGTAAACTTTTTTGTGCAACCGTGCCAAGATAAGGTGACACGAAAAAGTTGTAAAGGTCAGGAGCAAGAACTCAATGCCTTGTGCCAAGCTAAAAATATAACCAACTTATTCGAGTTCATCTTGCGTAAAACCAAACATGTCAAAGGTTTTTATGAACTCAATTTGCCCTTTTTTAACAAAGAGTTAACTCTGAAACACTGCTTTACAACAGCTTTCTAAGTAAACTTAACCACGACGGCAGCTACCCGTGTACTGATAATTTTTGAAAGTAGTTGAAGATGTAAGCTGCTAATCCATAAAATCAAAGTGGAGATCTTACTACTCAAAGTTGTGCCAGAAATAGGAAAATTCTGACAAAACCTTTTTTACTCTCAAACTCAAATTAAGCTGATTTTTTGCTCTGTTACCTAGGCCAAAGTGGAGGTAAAAGATAATATCTCTCTTAAACATGCTGGTGGCAGTATTACGATAAACCAAAGAGCTTAGAAAACAAGAAATGATAAAAAAAAACCTGCACTGGCAGGTCGTTAATAAGAAATGATTGGGCGATAATAAAAACGAACTTCACTAATACCAAAGTTTGTTGCAAAATTTATGATTTGCGATTAAATGATGTGAAATTTGATCAAATAGATCTTCCAATTTGTTGGTTAAACCAGTAAGCAAGTCGGACCGAGACGTCAAAGCAACCAAATGAGTTGCAAAAACTTCTTCCCAAATGAGTTGCGAAGAACTGTGAGTTCCCAAATCACCCGATTATGGAAATAACTGCATGTTAACACACATAGCACTTCTTTTTACGTACAGGTTGACCATCGGAGCTCCTGGCACCACAAATCCAATCAATTGGTTCGATCAGTCTTACGGCAGTTCTATGGAAGGTAGTTTGTGTATTTCATATGAATTTTGTGTTGTTATTTTGGCCGTTGTAGAAAAACCTTTAAAACTTTGGAAAAGTCATTTTATGATAACTTTTCTACTTCACTTTACTTCTGCTGGATGACTCGCAATGCAATGTGTGGGCAGTATAGGTAAATTGAAAGCGAGTCTAAACGCAAGTTAAATGAGATTAATCAACTGCTTTCATTATATTTTTCTCTATTGCAGAAGGTCAAAATATAGCATACTGTCCTATAAGTGTAAATATTTTTGTCTTTTATATGTATAAAACGAGAATATAACCACAACTTGAAGTGCTTTTTTTTATTTAGCGATAGGAGCAATCTACTCCTGTCCTGTTGATTTTAACCGCACAAGTAACCAATGCGAGTCTCTCTCATTGCCACAGATGGCTCCTTCTGATCACTACGGGCTCAGTCTCACGAACATTCCTGACAACAAAACAATTGTAAGTGATAAAAAACGATATCAAATTCGCTTGTACTGAAAAAAGAAAATTACCAAAAATAGAACATTTCTTGCAAAATTATTGCTTTGGTTAAAATTTGGTTTGAAAACATTAAGATATGTTGGTCGACATTTATTTACAAAAGAAGATTGCTTTTGAAATACAAAGTTTATCCAATACTAAGTTGTGAGTTGAATCAATTGTTAAAATGGACAAAAAAAGCGATTTCAAATGAGAGATATTTTTTAATTTGTCACAAAATTTTGACACGAATACAAAATCGAGTTAAAATTGCTGACTAATATCTCTAAACATTATGTTCTTTCGTAATTATCACTGTGGAAATTGCGTGTTGAATGTTGAGTTAACGCTCTAAATGTTACTGAAATTAGCACTGGCAACTACAGTACGTCACAGAGGAAGAAAGTAATATGAAATGTTAGTGCTTTTAAAATCAATTCTTTCAATAAGGTGATATCTAATAAAGGACCTAGCTTGAGAATAAAATCATTTTATCACACAAAATGCATTGGAAAATAAACCAATTGTAAAATTAAACGATTGATTTGGTGAATGTGATTGCCATTGAATGGTGCAAAATGTTTGAAAATCACAGCCTTTTTTGTGCTACAGTTCGTATCTTGTTGTTGTCGGAATGCGTTGCAGCAAAACATTAAGCGACTAGTGTTGAGACCGGGTTCAAAGCATCCAATTCGAGAGAGCACATTTGCAACACACGCGCTGTAACCTAGCAGAGAAATAGGCCAAAACCACCACCACAACAATGCGTGGACTAAGCACAAACGTTCCGACTGAAACGTCTTCTTGCGATTAACCATAGGGTCAGTGTGTTTCAGAGTTTTAATTTGTGGTTTGTAACAGGCTTGCACGCCCACAAAATTGCAGCGATGTCGACCTGTGATCTACAACCCCGGATATTGCTACACTAGTCCGTATCATTCAAACCAGTGGACTCCTGATCCGAAAACGAGGAATGAAAGTAAGAAGTAACCAAAAATAACGTAAAATGCAAAGTAAGAGACAAAGTGGTGGTTTGCTCACAAAGTTACGAGTCGCAAACCAAGACTAAGTGGATTGCTTTGTTTGTTCAGACCAATCATCAGACGATGCAAGATTACCAGCAAGCTAATTCCAAATAACACCAAATTGTATTGCAACAGGCTTGGGTTGCTTTGTCTGCCTAGTTGGTTAAATATCTATTTCCTTATGTGCATCTGCATAACATCGACAAATGGATTCATCTGCTGTCGTCTAAGCTCTCACCAAACTGCTCAAAATAGAAACAGTTTTGACAGCATTGGCATTATTAGGTCATGTGTATTCTTCCTCAAGCAATAGCTTCATAACGCCATTTCACGAAGTAAATCAAATTTCTGAGCAAAATAAAACTTTGACTTTGCTGGCTTCTATATCGCGCTAACAGCTAAACAAATTTTAGAGAAGCTAAAAGAGGTTGAAAGTTGATGGACGCTAGCTACTACTTTCATATTTTGAAAGTAATAAATTTTTCTTTTACTTTCCTTCAAAACAACTCGCATTTGACTGCGCGTTGTTGGACCCTGACTACTGCATGCAGGTAATGCATATAAGACTACCATGTTTTAAAATAAATTAAAGATTAAACTCTTCGCCTAGTGTGTCATGTGTTTAGACTGCTGAACTAAGGTGTACTATTTTCAGCCTGCCAACTTCCTTTTCTTGATCTTATTTTTCTACTTGATGCTTCTGGTTCCATCGCAGAACACGACTTCACGATCGTGAAGAATTGGGTGAAAAATGTTTCCAAAAATTTCCGAATTTCAGATGGAACTGCCCGAATAGGCGTGATTAGATTTTCACATTACGATCCAAACAGGTAAGAAATTTTGCTCGTTTACACGAATCTGCAGCAACACTGCTGTGTGTAGTTGCATCGTTTTACCATCACGATGGTTACACACGGAACAAATTGCGTTCAGATCTGGTTTTAAGTGACCGAAACTGCGCTCACTTTGCATTTCCGCCACAAGGAAGCGCAGCACATAGGGAGGTCGTGGAACGGCACCTTTTTCAAAAGCGAAACCACGCAGGCTTTGAATTACCGCAGACTGGCACCACATCTCTCTCAGCTCCTCTGCCAGCTTAAACACAACATGTGTTTATCCCTCCTCTTCCTAGGGAAGAGGAGGGGGCAGGAAACAACTATTTAGATTAACGATGGAAACGAGATGGAGATTAGGGAAAGGCGGCAATCCATGTCGAATTTGTCACCAAATACAAAATTTTGTTCGGCTGGCCAGCCGCCAACAAGGTGAACTGCCATCGGTGGGCGGCCAAAGATTGCCTTTTTTTACCTGCTGGGTGAGCAGCCTCACTATTCTAATCCGTGAAGCAGAGAGGACGCTGCCTTTTTCGATAATTTACTTGGGTCTAAAGGTGTAAGAATACAAGTTAAAAAATCAGTCAAGCATTGTTTAGTGATGTATCAGCCTGGAGGTGTAAAGTTCTTTTGCGTTGAGAGCTTCTCAAGATTTCGCTTTATAACTTCTCATAATCGGTCATTTCAAGATGTCACCACTTAAAACATCACTTTTCTGCAACATGCAGCCCATAATACGCAAAGCGCCTCATTGCGAATACGTGTGCTAAAGTTTGAAAAATGTGGCAAATACGCAGCATATTTGCTTATAGCTGTCTATGAATCAACTTCCGCAAAAATAACGAAGCAGATTTACTGCAAGAAAAATGAAAAAGATTTTGAAATGTTGTCGAAAACTTGCAGCGATGTCTCGCTATTGAAAGCACCACTGCCATATTGCGTCATCGTGCGTTTGAAATTACAATAGACCTACATTACATTGCATCTTTCCCTGCCAGGTTGCAATAAGAAATGCAATTTGCTTACAATACCGCAAACTACAAAGCAGGTTAGCTCACAAACTAATTTTGCGAACAATTCCAAAGATTTTTGAGTTAAATGATGAAAATATCCAAACATAAACTCTTTGTCCAAAACTAATTCGATGTCAAAAAACTCTATTTCGCGGCATTAATATTACAGGCTATTCATAGTAAAAAAAAGAAAAACTTTGAATTTGAGCAAAGTAAATCCAAATCTCACCTACAATGCTCGAGTGAAATTAGCGTGGCGTAAAACCAGATAAACCAAAGAAGATAACTTTTTTTAGGGTTAAAAATGGCTAAGAAGCTTTGTGTTAGCGACGAAATTTTTCTGTATAAAAGAATGGAGTGTCTTAAAACCGTAATAAGCTATTATAATTCTCTTCAAATTGGGAAAATTGATATTTGAACTATGTTTCAATAGATTGCTTTCGCTGCTTCTGCAAGTTCGCTTCAATAAAATTTTGTTATCACTTTAGTGTACTTTATTGTCTGGTACATCTTTAAGAAGCCATATGTTAAATCGTAGTTTTGTTTCCAGAAAACTCACAAATCAATTTTTCATCAACACAGAGGTTCGTCTCGGATCAATAAAAAACAGAAGAGCGTTCAATGTAAGTGCAACAAAAGCTGAAGGCCATAAAATCTTGTTGTCGTATTTTAATTCCTATTACACAGATTGGTTCAGCATCTCCGAATATTTGAGTGAATAGTACGCTACGACGATAATTCAGCAATAAGGCACCTGTTTTACGATCAAAAGGCCCCTAGTTTAACACCGATATACGTTTTGCAATGCTTGATTTTAATACAGACACTTTAATACAATTCTCCTGTTTGCTTACTCTGCCCTTGGGGGAAATGCTTTTAATGGTGATTCCAAAACTGGTGATTCCAAAACAATGATTCCAAAACCAGATTTCCAGAGCTTGTGATTCCAAAACGGGTCTGCACAAACGCTGCTTTAATTAGTTTAAAAAGTAAAGTATTTTGGGGAATGTGCTTATAAACCTATTTTATCTGGCTAAGCTGATTGTTTTCAGGCAAAGGTGGACAAGATACAAGTGACCAATCACCAAACCTATACCGCCCATGCGCTCAACAAGTCCGTTCTAGACTTTATGGACTCTGACGGTTTCAAACAACCCAACACCAGGAAGATTCTAGTCTTACTCACAGACGGAAAGTAAGAATCAATAATATTCATAAATTATCTTAGTTTCTTACTTGGTTTGAGAACGGGGTGAAAGGTAAAAAGTATCCTAAACTGTTTTTTAACAAATCACATAGATTCTACCAACTGATCTAACCGAAAACATTACTGACCGACAGCTTTTGTTCCCAAAATTGAGAATCCTTCCAGAGATGCCGCGGTCTCTTGAATCAGAGTACCTGTCTTTTCATTCCTTGGTATCATGGGTCGGGTTCTATACGCCTTGCTATTTTTGGCGACTTTTTTCCTTTGTACGACCTTTGATCTAGGCCGTAGATAGTTGCTCTACTCCTAAAGCTCAATGGTCTCCCATCATGCTCCCATTTAGGGTAACAACTTTTTAACGACAATTTCATAATTTTCAACTTTATTACAACCTACCCGTTAACTTGACGTATTGTAAATGAGCAAAAAGCTGCTTCAAAAAATTTTTCTGCTCAATATTATTCGCTTTACTCGCAAAAAGATGAAGCATGCTTTGTTAGTGTTACTACGACATGTTTAAAAGCCAATCCTAAGAGCTCTGATATGTCACAAAATAAAAAAACAAAGCAATCGTGATTTCGTTGCTTTTCCATGAATAAGATGATTCAAAGCGAGCATCTTTGTGATCATTGCTGTACGCAGTTATTTGTGAGCTATCCATATTATGTTGTGTAGATCCACGGACGGCCAGTTTCTGGAGTACAGCGCGAGCTATGTTCGCTCACTCAATATCACCGTCTTTGCGGTCGGCGTTGGTGACGCACAAATTGATGAATTGAAGGTAATTGGTTTGTTGCTTTGCACCTCATCTTTCAGTCACAAATTTTTTGCTGCCATTCTCACCGTCGCTTTGATGAAGTTGTCAGAGCGGTGGCCTTCAACTTTTTTGTAATGGAGCACTCTAAATCAGTTTTCAAAAACTGCGCGCACCTTGGAAACATCATTCCCTGAAAGTCAGAATAAAGGGCTACTTCTTTTTTTTTGTGGAAACCGCTATTTTCCAACACACGTTTTCGCTTAATCGGACTCCAACTTGGGAATGGTGATCTTTTTTTAATTTTTGGGAATCGTTCCTTTGCAATGTTGAAGAAAAAACGACTCCGTTTTTTCAAAATTATTCTTTAAAAAAAGTCCTCCAAAATTTCTAAGACACCAAGGGTGTATCATGCACCCGGTTGAAGAGCACTGTGTTATAGAGTATGCCTCGCAGTCGGTCGGCCTGTGTTCGATTCCCTTGTAGAGCCATACTAAAGAATTTAAAAATAGTATTCATAGGCTCCCTGATTGACGTTCAATTCTAAAGGCATTGCATTCAGAATAGGACCGAAAGTTTGTTTTCTTTGCCCTTGAGTGTGGCATTCAACGGGATATCTCCATCTTTATGTGACAGACAGGTGGTGGTACCCAGAAACCTACGCATTTTTGTGGCCCAGTCTGACAAACACCTTGCAATTGAAACATGAGATCATATTAGCATGAGCTCATGGATGAATGAAGTTATTTGTAAAACTACTTGTGTTCAGACCTGCTTGAAGTATTTCGACCACAATACATTTCATTTTTATCGCAAATACTGGAGCGAAGCAGAGCGGAATACCGGCGCGATACTGTAGTGGTGAGAGCGTCCGCATCGCAGTCGGTAGACCTAGGGTTCATTCCCTAAGTCGAGTTATACCAAAAGACTTTAAAAAATGGTATTCACAGCTTTCCTGCTTGGCGCTCAGCATAAAAAAGGGATAGTGTGAAGAACAAGCCAACAAGCTTGTTTGTTATGTCCTTGGGCAAGGCACTTAACGGGACGCCCCCACCTTTTTGTGGCAGACAGGTGACCCAACCGTATTTCACCGGTTTACAATTGTGAAGTTGCTAACCCAGCATGTCGTAAAAAGACGACTCTTGGGTACCCACCAATGGTAGTCCGCCTTGTTGGTGGTGGGGCTACCACTCACTCATGACTGGTTCGAAATGGGCTGCCATCTTTCCCCTAGCCTAATTTCAATTAGGTTGACGGCATGAACCTGAATTTCCGTTCGTGCCGTACCTCCATTCCGAGGAAGAGAAGGGGTAACCACAAACAAACGAACAAGCAAAGCGGAGTTTTCATGAAGTACCTTTCCCAAAAACACAACATAGAAACATCTGGGCATTGAATACACAGCCACATGTTTGGAAGTTAGCGGAGACAATGTGACACACATTGCAAAACGAAAGCACATAAATTGCTTATACAAAGACTATAAAATAGTGCTATTGATATGACACCAGAACAACAAGCATTTGTTGTATCACATCAATACCATGATGGTGCAGACTTTACAATATATCGAGTATACCAGAAAAAGTGAGCCGCTTTTTGTTTAAAATTTTCTCGGCGATAATAAAACCGAATTTACTGAAATTTTGCACAAAGTAACCTTGGGATGCTATTAACACTTTTACGAAGTATCTAAAAGATCAGTTGCAAATTATGTAAGTATTGTTAAATTCAAAACAACGTCTCAAAAAATACAATATCAGAGTAAAATTCATTTATTTCGGTCTAGGCCCATTGTGACCTCCATCCTCCTCCACGACTAAACGGAGCTGGTTTAATGGTTAGAGCGTCCTCTTTGAAGTCGGTAGACCTGGGGTTTAGTTCCCAAATCGAGTCATACCAAAAGACTTTAAAAATGGTATTAACAGCTTACCTGCTTGGCTTTCAGCATAAAAAAGGGATAGTGTGGAGAACAAGCCGGCAAGCTTGCTTGTTGTGTCCTTGGGCAAGACGCTTAACGGAATGACTCCATCATAATGTGGCAGACAGGTGGCGAACCCGTGCTTTGCCGGGTTAGAATAGTGACGCTGCTTACCCAAGATGTCGTAAGAGGCAACTCTTGGGTATCCACCAATGACAGCCAGACTTGTTGGTGGTTGGACTACCAGTCTGCAATTTGCATTTATGACTGGTTAGAAATGAGCTGCCACTTTTCCCTAGCTTCGTTTCATTAGGTTGACGCATGATCTTGGATTGCCGTTCGCACAATATCTCCATCCCAAGGAAGAAGAGGGGTAAATCAATCAACCATCAAACTAAACGAGGCCGTTTTTTTCACGCAGAAATGCTTTTGCGTATTTCTTCTATCAATATCTCCCCCCATGATATTATTATCCCCTTCATTAACGCCTGCTCGGTCAATTTGTCTTGCTCTCCTCGGTAAACTTTCTCCATTAAAGAGTTGCATATGGCGTAATCCATTGGGTTGCAGTCAGGACTTTGGGGAAGGGTATTCATCATTTTGATGAATTCTGATGTAGCCTCCTCCAGATGAGCCTGGGTTACCCTACCTGTGTGGGAAGGAGTCTTGTGTCTGATATTGTATTTTTTGAGACGTTGTTTTGAATTTGACAATACTCACATAACTTGCAACTGATCTTTTAGATACATTGTAAATGTGTTGATAACATCCTAAGGTTGCTGTGTGTAAAATTTCAATAAATTCGGTTTTATTATATCGCCGAGAAAATTTTAAACAAAATGTGGCTCACTTTTTCTGGTACACCTGATTTCTATAAAATAGCTATGTTGCGAAATGTTTTGATTGCAAACTCATTAGTAGGGTTACCATCACTAATGAGTATAATTTAATCAATGGGTTTGGGTATAACGGCTTCTTTACGGTTGATTTAAAAGCCTAGCGAGCATGATTAATGTTGCTCCGCTGACCATTAAAAGTCGTTCTTGAGTCAGCTAATAATAACTAGTGCCGTCTTAATTTATTGGTAATATGCAAACAGATGGTATTAATAGTGAAATGCTTCCTGTGGGCAAAAGGGCAATAGCAATGCGCTATTTCTTGCAAATTGCTAACCCCGATCTGCTAATAGTAAATTGCAGAAAGTGCTGCCAACTGGCCTTTCATGCTTCTCAGTACTACAGCATATTATGTCATTACAAATTATCGATTGTCGCCAAACAATGTTACAAAGTTGACAGAAAACATATCAACCAATATCAAACCAAAAACAACTTTGAGCAAACTGCAGATAGTGACACTGTTTTAACCTATCAGGTCTTTTTAGTGCAGTTGATGACCGACAAGTAGCTAGAGGCTTTACATAAAGCATTGCTTGGACCGCCATACTTGTGGGACCTATATTACGTCCACTGCAGTGGATGGTCTGTCAGTACTCTGAGAAGCCGTATTACTTGTGAATAAGTGGTGGTTGTTGCAGGTGCACTAAGTCTAACAACTGCTAGAACAATAGTGATGTCACAGTCCAGTGGTCCAAAGCTCCTGAAGTAATGCAAGAGGCAAGCGATGCACTTTGAGCAAACTACAGACAGTGTCACTGTCTGCAGTTTGCTTTAAGTACATCGCTGGCTTCTTGTATTACTTCAAAAACAACCTGTTTTGAGCAGGTAAACGCACCCGGTTGTCAAGCGTCAGTGATTAGTTGATAACGAAACTTCTCAAAATTTTACTTGAAACGAGTTTGGACTTGCTTCGGAGTTGCCATTTCTGCTACCAAGTAGGAAAATGGGCGTTTAGCATCTTTTTTCAATTCTTAACAATTAACGCCCCACCAATTCCTCCAAACCGGTCCACCTTTGGTGACAAAATTATCCTGTGTTTAAAATGTGTTCTCGGACCCAATATTTACTTCATTTTTTTCTCACTTTAGATCATCGCTAACGGTGGAGTGAGCAAGGAGCGGGTATTTAACGTCACTGACTTTAGCGGCCTGTCGAACATCACAGAACAGCTGGGGATGCAACTGAGAACAACGGCAGCGCTAGAAGGTAAAAATAACAGCTAGTTCATCATTTTTGGCTTAAAGTCAAACCAATGATGCTATACCCAAGCCTTGCAAATCTGGAGTCCATAAAGTTTTATCAAAAGAGGCTATGACGTAGTGGTTAAAGCCACAGATATCCTCTTGGTTGACCCGGCTAAATCTCCTATGAAATCAGATACAAAGTCATAACGCACTGCAAAAGTTGGTGAAAGCTGGTGTCACTTATCCGTCTCCAAGTAAGATCATTACCGAATTCTTCCCTATGCAACGAATCGCCTTGACCGAGGACCTTATATCGATGTCGTTCTTCAAAGTACCCCCTGGTCGTGGTCCTGCAACAAATTCGCACCCTCGTTAGGGCAGTCGCGACACCACTGCGTGGCATCACATTATCTCACACCACGGCATTTTTTGAAGGGTGTTAATGGTAATGCTCTACGAACGGTAGGAAAATAACTAAAAATGTAAAAAGAAAAGGTCTTCAAGTCTATTGCAAGACCAAAACGGGCAAAACTCTGGGTTTCAAAAAAGTTGATTTTTACAAAAAAGTCTTCAACTTTACAAAATTTTCTGGCCCCAGATATTGATATAAATAGATTTTGGCGGTAAACATAGATTTTGGCGTCTTCAGTTATATCTAAAGCATGTAAACATGAAGTTTGAAAGTAATGCAAATAAAATAAAACTGAAAAAGAAAGTAATTTGGACTACGCCGTTTACAAACTTCATCGCTCTTTCATTCAAAAAAACCACTCGGCCTGTCATCTAAAATTGTCCGTGAACAGCATCAACAATCCGAACATTAATGAACAATAATAAACTCATTGTTTGGAATTGTTACTTTAGCATCTAAGAAAACCAAGGATCTTCAAAACCTCGGAGTAAATGTGCATTGCGTAGCAATGTTGGAGCGCATTAAAACATAGCGGTCATTGCCAATTCTATTAAAAGTAAGAATGCCTCTATTTTTACTATTAAACAACTACATAACTGCACAAATTTTGAAAATGTAAATTTTGAAGTTTGTGCCCCAGAAAGCAAATTTGCTTCAATCCCTACGTGCGACTATCAAAAAATCATTTTTCAATTTGTTGAATGGATATGGGGCGCCATTTGTTCACCGCTGATTACACATGTTTTAGGACAACATTTATGACTAAATCAAATGCATTTGTTTAAATGCACAAATACATTTAACATTTGTTTAAATGTTTATAACATTTGTTTAAATGTTAACATTTGTTTAAATGTTTTTAACATTTGTTTAAATGTTAACATTTGTTTAAATGTTTTCAACATTTGTTTAAATGTACAAATACATATGTCACTCAACCGTATCATTCACATATGTCACTCAACCGTATCGTATCGTTCTTTAAAGGGAATGTACTGCGAATAACGCTTTTCCGATAGATTTGGTCATTGGACCATCACGTGATAGGTTTGCAACAGACTCGTTTGAAATGGGCGACAGGCGCGACATAGTTAAAATTCTTGAAACATGTGGTTTGCAGCAAATTAAACCACCAACCGCAAAAGTCCGAGTCTCTTACTACAAGATGTCTGCTGGATAGGATATAGGATGACTGCTGGAAGCAAAAGTGCAACATAGGCTGTATAGATTTATGCTGTTAGTCAATGAACTCAGTCTGCCAGTTTCTTGCAGAAAATAATGATACTTATGAAAGACTATGTATGTATATATATACATCATAGGTAGGCCGGCCATTTTTCGAAATGCAAAACCGGGACGCTTATTGCAGACTGCTATTATGACTAGGTAGGGTGGCCATACGTTCCGATTTAGGCGGGACAGACCTCCAATTGAGCGTCCCGTTTTTGCATGAGCAAATAACGGGACAGGGGATGGCCGCCTTTCACGAAGCCAAATAGTTGGGCTTACTATAGACTCTAGATCAAAATCGGGACGCTCAAGACCGCGGTCGCGCCTACGGTGGGGTGGATCTCCAAAAAAAAAAAGGTCACCACCTATTTCGCTGCCCGTTTGTTGTCATTTTCGGCCGGAATCATCATTCAGGTAGGGTTTGCTGCCAACATGCCCTAGTTTATCACGGCTAACTTTGGCATACCCTAGGTCAAGCTGTGCTGCATGACTGAGCGAAAACACCAGACATTCGATAATTTAGCTGGGACAGGCCTGAAAAAGCGGGACTGTCCCGCCTAAAACGGGACGTATGGCCACCCTAATCATAGGATAAAACATTAAAAAACCTTTTTAATTTTATATCCTATGATGTATATTTTCTTTATTATCTTGTTTAATCAATTTACTGTAAATGCCGATTCGTTTCGGCCATGCTACATGCAATGTAACTATAAGTGCTAAACTCGCAGTCTTTTTATAAATATAAGTTACAACATCTTTGAGCGATTTATCATTCGCCAAACTTTTCCTCTGCTTTTCCTCGCCCATTTCAAGAATTTTAACTATGTCGCGCCTGTCGCCCATTTCAAACGAGTCTGTCGCAAACCTATCACGTGATGGTCCAATGACCAAATCTATCGGAAAAGCGTTATTCGCAGTACATTCCCTTTAAAGAACGATACGATACGGTTGAGTGACATATGTGAATGATACGGTTGAGTGACATATGTATTTGTACATTTAAACAAATGTTGAAAACATTTAAACAAATGTTGAAAACATTTAAACAAATGTTAACATTTAAACAAATGTTAAAAACATTTAAACAAATGTTAACATTTAAACAAATGTTATAAACATTTAAACAAATGTTAAATGTATTTGTGCATTTAAACAAATGCATTTGATTTAGTCATAAATGTTGTCCTAAAACATGTGTAATCAGCGGTGAACAAATGGCGCCCCATAAATGGATACCGTCACAATTTGAACACTTGTTCTCAAGACAATGAACAAACAGCTCTCTTTTTATAATTACTTATATAGCCTTTATATAGTATTATATAATTACATAACTTATATAATTTTATTGTATTATAATAATTATATAACTTATATAATTATATAGTTCTATTATATAACTCTTATATTACTTTATCGCATACAACTGTGTAATTGCAAACAACACACTGACAGTTTGAAATCACGTAAAAAATTTTGGATAGCTGTCACGTAATATTTCTGCTACAACCCATGGCACATCATTTAGATATTTTTGAATGCAAATGGCTATCGAGATTACACGCAGTAATCAATATCAAAGATACTATTTTACCGAAAACTACATGATTCTCAACCGACAAATCTTTCTTTTCTCCCTACTTTCTTCTACCTTTACATAGTATTTCCTTTTCCCTCGTCTACTTTTGCGCTCCGCTGCTTTCCACTGTTTTCTTTAACGCTCGCTCACCTTTCTTTCACTACTTTGTGCTACCTTCTATTTGCTCTCTTCTACCATTACGATTTTATTTTTTCTCCACCATTTTTACGGTCTTTATCTTTAGGCTGCATGATATTCCACTCCTCAAATTTTGGGCTGTAGTGTCTTTGACTCTCCATCTTTACTCTCACCACTTTTGCCTTCTATTCTATTCATTTATGCTTTACTACTTTTCTACTCATTATTGTCGTGCTATACCATCTTTCTGTTCCTACTTTTGTGCTATTACTTGTTTCATTTTTCATTTCAAGTATTTCTTCTCTTCTTATTATCTTTATTTTGTTACCTAATTTTTCTTCGTGTTTTCTCACTTTTGCTTTCTTTTACTGCTCATTCCTTTCTTTTTTGAATGGTTTTTGTCCGATTTTACGTTGACTAGCTTTATGTTGTTAATAATGATTTCCAGTAATAATAACTCTTTTATTACCTAGAATTTCACAAATATTATTACTTTCTTGAGTGTTGTTTTATTGATATTAATTTCAAACTTTATATTTAGGTGTTTTAAATTTAACTGGAGATGACCTATTAAAGGCCGAAATTAATTTTGATTAACTTTTTAATAAACCTTTGACTGATTCAATGAGTAACGTAACGCATATTATAGATTTACAATTCATCAAATAGTCATAAAAATTTTTGTCCCTGAGGGGCTTGATTCTATTGAGATATCACATGGATCAAACCCACTATAATAATATTTTCAAACTGAGAAATATGAATAAATAATTAAAATATGAATAAATCTACGCTGAAATTGCATTACGTTTAAGCTGTGTAATAACTGATAAACTTTTTTTCATAAAAGCGAAAGGCTTTTAATTGAAATGATGACCGGTGATTTGACATTTATTTTTTGCTAAGAATTGGAAAGAAAACGCTTGCTGTTACAAAAAGGCTGTTTCAAAAATGCTTCCTGTTACAAAATAGGCTGCTGCAGGCAAGGTGTTAAAATATCCGCACAAGGTGGAAAAATATTTTACAGTTTTAAATTAAAGCAGAAAGGGTACAAACACAATTTTGGTTCAGCGATGACTACGCTGAATGATTGGGCGAATTTGCTTGCCAGATTGTACAACAGAAAACACCTAGACGCGACAAGCAGTTTTATTGAAATCGCTTGTAACGTGCAAACGCAGTGAGTGTGAAGCAGACAGATATAACCGGAAAGTTTTGGGCTGCACGGGTTATTTAATCGGTTGATTTACCCCTCTTCTTTTTTGGGATGGGATGGAGGTACGATGCGAACGGCAATTCAGAATGACGCCGTCAACCTGACTGAATTAGGCTAGAGGAAAAGTGGCAGCCCATTTTGAACCAGTCGTGAATGCAAATTACTGACTGGTAGCCCCAACACCAACAAGGCGTACTGTAATTGATGGGTGCCCAAGAGTTGCCCTTTTACAACATCTTGGGTGAGTAGCTTTACAATTCTAAGCCGGTGAATGACGGGTTTGATGATCGTTGGTTGGCAATCAAGATACTGCAAGCTTAATGACCACTAGTTTTCATGAAACGCATTCCGCTGCATTTTCACCTTCTTACATTTGGGCCAGAGTAAAAATAAAGTATCACACAGCTTTTTGCCGCGATGTAACTGTATCTACCTTTATGTGGCAGGCAGGTGGCCTGCCCGTACTGCACCGGGTTACAATTGTGAAGTTGCTAACCTAGCATGTCGTAAAAGGCGACTCTTGGGTACCCGCCAGTGGCAGTTCGCCTTGTTGGTGGTGGGGCTACCTGTCACTCAAGACTGGTTCGAAATGGGCTGTCATCTTTCCCCTAGCCTAATTTCAATTAGATTGACAGCATGAACCTGAATTTCCGTTCGTGCCGTACCTCCATCCCGAGGAAGAGGAGGGGCAATCGCAACAACAACAACATGTAGCTGTAATTGTTTGTTAGCACCAGAATTTATTTTAATCATGAGTGATAGAATTTAAACTCGAATTCCACTTGCATCTTTATTGCCGCTGCTAAAAGTAAAACATAAAATTTGTGAAAACAGTTTTTGAAGACTCCACAAAAGAATTGAACTTACCTCTACGGAGTGCGAAGCAGGTGTTTGATCTCCTAAACTACCGCACCCGTAGCAGCTGCAACTTGAAAGCAAAATATGAAGATTTTCCGGCAACCGCAGGAGCTTAACTCGGCCACTCTATTCACACGCCACGGCCTTCGAACGGAGCTCACGCTTTGGCATCGTAAACGCTTGTAATTTTGAAGCGAATATGTGGTTGAAAAGCGGAGCAATTAGCGCTGTAGCGTGATCAGCGCTTGAAGAAGTTTACACTTCGAGTTCAATCCCCTGTTGAATCGATTGTATACAGCGAGTTGCTGATTTGAAGAACACGAACTTGCTTTACTCCGCTTTAATTTCTTTTCCCTTAGGCGCCACAGCGAGTTTTAACGACACCGATAACGGAATGGAATTTGCGCAATACGGATTTTGCATTCAACCGAGCCGTAAACCGGTAAGCAACGCAAGTATTTCTTTTGCATGTGCATGAACGTCGCCGTATACAGAGATCGTTTATTACGTCACCAACAATCCAGCGATTTTTTGACAATGCTTTGAATTATGACGTGATAAACGATCTCAATGCCGTTTGTATCGCGCGCAACTGCATCGCTGTATTCTGAACCGTCTAGAGCCGTTCTTCGTCGAGCGAAGAAGATTAAAATTTGAAAAGGCGGTGAGTTCCAATGGGTTACAATTTACGTTTACTAACGTTGGGCCGACTACACCAAGTGTTCTCTCTTTGATCAGCCGTTCTCAAACATTTTGCACTATGGACTAATTAATTGTTGATATCATTTTCACGGATCAGTCTTCAAGGCGAAAGAGATAAGTAAGTGATCTTTTTATTGAAAAACTGGAAAGACCTGGTAGCAAAGCTTTGCGAACAGGTAGCGGACCGCTGCTTGTTGGCAATGGATCATCGCTTTAATCCTGACATGGTGGAAGGTTTGACCACATCTATCAGGTTAGTAGTATTTTTAATGACCATCATGGTGCTGGGTCGTATTTTTTTGTTTATTATATGACGTAGTTCAAGAAATGTACACAAATGACGTTATGTAAGCAACAAAAAGCGGTCTCGACTCTGTCAGGCTATTGCTTCAACCAGGATTCTGGAAGAAAGGATTGGAGCAAAAGTACAGGATACAAAACAAGGAGAAATTAATTAAAGAAAGTATCCCGTCATCCGGTCATGGTGGCCAAAAAGTGATAAGGTAGTTTCAAAATATTTTTAGTTACTAAAATTAGACTAAATATTTTAACTTGTTATATTATTACGTCACAGCATTGCATATCACGTGGCCTAACAACAAAACGAAAAAAATGGCGGGTAATATAATTTCTACTGCAGTTAATCAGTAATTACGAAGTAACAATTACATTGAGGGTCTAAACCAAAATAACCTTATTATTTTCTGTGGCGCAAAGGAAAAAAAATAACGGCATAAAAAAATAAAAATCAACGCCTAATCCAACGTTGGGTCATATTTTTACTTTGTTTTATTATTACGTGAACTAAGTATTGCATAACCATGCTGAGCTGTGCCACTGGGTTGTGTGGTACAGTGTAGCCCTTATTTTTATCTTTCATTTCTTTTACATCTCTGTAAGACATATTGGTATACCGATCTAATAGTTGTAAGTTACAAAAATATTTGAAAATCACGATTTTTGACCAGTCACTTGAAAGCGTGCATTTTTTTCAAATTTGTAGCCTACAGCTCGAGATGAAAGAAACTTGCCATAGTCAGTCACCATACTACGGAGCGGATTTAAACAAAAATTGATCTGCGCGTGGCTGTTGACTTTTTTGCGTGACCGACGGAACTCAACAATTATGTGTGGAACTCAACAATTATTACTTGCAATGCAGCATTCCCACGCTCCCGTTAGGACAATGTCACTGGATATAAAGCAAAATATCTGCTAGAATATAAAGCAAATAATTTATGATTGAATCGTTCCGCTCAATAAAACTTTTTGATTTTTACTTAAAACAACTTGCTTTTAGACCTGCTTTGGAGCTACCAGTACTGCTGCCGTTATCTGCGTTTTCTCAAAAGGATTCAATACACTACACTCTAGCGGGTGTCGAACTCCAGACTGCTTGATGATAAGTCAGCTTTTCATCGAGCAGAGTAACACTCTCATCGAATCCCGACAGATCAAGGGATATCAAAAACAAATTAATAAATTCACAATTATTGACGTAAAAATGCATATTTTGAAGTCACAATCCAACTTTTGTTTAATCATTTTAACCAAACCAATGAAGATAGGTCAAAATTTTTTGATAAAAAATTTGCAATGCAACTGTGAATATTTTATAAGCATGCGAAAATGATCTCAAAACGTAAGGTAACGACACTATACCCTGGAGAATAAAATATAAATTGGGCAATTAATCGTGAATTAGGACGTCATTTTTCTTCCTAAAAGGGTGAAGTTTCTTGCAATTGGTAAGCCTGGTGCTGGCTTTCGTTTGAGCTAAACAACTACTTTCTTCGTTAGGAAATCTAAATAAAACAATTACTTTTAGTGATGAAGTGATTGTGACGTCTCAAACCACGTATGAATCTCGCACAGAAATGTTGAGCAATCGTGTTTCAGGTTTGTGTTCCCAGTAGTTTCGGAAGAATTAAAACAAACAGACGCACAGACACAAACACACAGACAGAACTGAAATTTACACAACAGACTAGCTGGCTCTGTCGGCGTCGCACGCAGGGTCCCCATCGGTATTGTTGTGGTGAAAAATAACAGTTCAGCCGGCTGCTCCTGCTTCATCAAGTGGGTAATGTTTTTTGACTTAGCCGATTGTTGTTAAGAATCGAAAGTTTCATTTTGTGAAAAAAAATCGATTAAACAAAACATAATGGGAGATAGCGCAAGTTGCTATATTTACCCCAAAGGTTTTAGAGTTTCCAAAAACGTCCTGTTTGAACTGTGTGCAGCACAGGCGTGCTTTGAAACTGAACTTGTTCACAACTAAAACAGCCAACGATTTCACAAAAGTTGGCGGACATTTGATGAAGTGCATGCAATCAAAGCTGTAGGAAGACGCCAAAGTAACAACCGCCCCTCATTCACGAGTGATACGGCTTCGCAGAGTACTGACAGACCATCCACTACAGTAGACCTAGAATAGGTCCAACAGGTTTGACGGTCTAAACTATGCTATATTTAAAGCCTCTAGCTACTTGTCGGTCACCAACTGCTCCAAAGAGACCTGATAGGTTGAAACAGTGCCACTGTCTGCAGTTTGCTATATGATTTATAGGTGTTTTCACGAATAATCTATTGAAAATTAAGCCCACTATTTACGACTTCTCTGTAACTGTAGGACTATTTGTGCGACCTAAAGCCTGTGCTTGTGCGTATGATGGTTGGTGTGGGCAAAAGCACAGCCAGGGAAAGAAACGCGAAGTCAACCACTTACAATTAAGTTATTGCTTATTACTGGGGCAAGTTTTTGAATAAAATCAATTTTTTGATGGTAAGTTTGAGCGGCGTGGTTCTTATAAGAGGTCTGGGCACAAAGAGCAAATTTTATATTCTTAATTTAATAGGTCAATGAAAAGCCAATATTTTATCGTTATGTCAGTTTGTTTTATGGCAATGAAGACAAATTTGATAATTAACACTATCTGTGGAAGTTTTTCTTTCGTCTTGGCGAAATTCAATCCGTATTTAAAGACTTCCCTGAACAATTTATGAAAAGTCCCAACAACGAATGATATTGCTATTTGTACAGATGTACGTTTCTTGCAGCAAACACTTCCTTGTTGAATCATCGAAATACCTCCAAACACCAAAAATCGTTAGGCAGCAGATCTGAACTGCTAATCCCACACACTTTGCAAACGTCTTTGAGAAGCAGTAACATCGATTTTGCAGAAAAGGTAACCAAGGCAATTTATTTGCGATATTCTTTTTTCAGGCTCAACAATCACCATATCAAGAACATATTCCACAACATTGGTCACAGTATGCCATCTGAAACCAATGGTAGAAAAACAGTCCTGCAATTAAGCACGGATGAGCTACAGCGGATAAGAAATGCTGTACACGACAAACAAATTTTTCAGATAGTTAATGAGACTACTTATTGGCATATGATATTTGAATATTCTAGTTCAGCGGTGGGCAACCTTTTACACTTACGTGGCATTATTAAAAATTATTTTTAATCATGTGGCAGCAAAATTAAAAATATTTTAGAAACGAATCATTCCCACGAAAAGCCTGGATCCAACTAAATAGATTGCGAACCGGAATAGGAAAATTTGGTGACTCAATGGTGAAATAGGCATTTGGTAATGACAATCTATGACAATGTGGAGAACCCCAAACTGCATACCACATTGTCAATGATTGCAAATCAATAGGACCTTCCTGCAGCCCAACCGATGTTGACAACCGTATGCTCAAACGATATCTGATGAACTGCAACTTCTGATGAGATTGTCATACGAACGAACGAACAATTGTAAGCATTGATTTTCTAAATTTATTACCTAGATATCTAACATTTTGAATTTGCAGCAACTTCTCATTTCCCATGTACATAATTGATATTTCATACTTCGTAGTTTATTCAGTAAAGATGGTTGATACAAGTGACTACAGGGTTGAATATAGAGTCCACCCGGCTTCATTTTTACATCGCAAGTGACCAAACTAGACAAGCCATGAAGCTTGTTAGAGACTGACTGCGTGCGAAATATGATATTGGACCACCAAAACATCGCGGAATTAAAGTTTGGAGTAACAAGTTACTGGAGACTGTTCTTGATGCATTCCAAAATTTTGACATGAATGTGCAGCCAGAAATTCACTGACGAACCTGTTGCCGAATACGTCTCTGTGTTACTTTGAGAGGACTTCCGGTAGATTCCTACTACAAATAAAATAAAAGAATGTTGTTTAGTCATTTATGTTGTCATTTAACTCATTTGAACATGTAATCCATTTTAACCCATCACATTCTTTGTCAAATAAATGATTGATAATACATGGATTTTTGAACGGTGGCAACTTTTTGGACACACTGTATAAGATGCAAGATGCTTTGTACATATAGAAGTTAAAACAATGTATATATTTACGAAGCCACATATGGCCGCACATTAACAATAAAATGGCCGCCGGTTGCCCACCCCTGTTCTAGTTGAAAACCTAGAAACATCTCACTTCAGTTTTCTGTACGATTGCCACCCTCTCCTATATGCGCCAAATAGCAACAGCATTGCTCACGCAATTGACGATGCCGTTAGATCTCTTGAATTCAACAGAAGCTCTTTTGGTCTTTTATTGTCTGATCCTGCAAAATATATGGTGGCTGCAAGTGCAGTACTAAAATCTCTGTACAGTATTCTAAGCTGTTTCATGTGATATGCGTAGCACATCTATTGCACAACTATGCAATAACAGTCAATTCTTATTTTGATGATCTAGATCAGTTAATCGCAAAAGTCACATCAGCAACAGTTAAAAACAAAACCAGACAAGCCAAATTCGCTACTATTGGTTGCTCGCCTCGGCCTGTTGTTACAAGATGTGGAAGCTGGTTAAATGCTGCCTCATATTATGCAACAAATTTAACCGAGGCAAAAGCGATTGTGGAAAGTTTTGAAGGGTCGGGCATTTTGGTAACTCAAGCAAAAGTTAGCTTGCAAACAACTAGTTTAGCTACGCAAATTCTCAAAATCAAAAACTGATATGAATGTCTAGTTAAGCTGATAGAAATGATGAAAAATACCAAGTACACCATTATAGAAGCGGTGCAAGCAAACCAAGAACTTGACTTCAGAAAAGACGCTTGCAGCATTAGCCGTTTCATTTAAAAAAAATGCAAAACAACGATGTATTTAAAACAATAAACATGGAAAAACCAGACATTTCACAAGCTGTTTGCAGTGCATTTCAACGTTCTCAGCCCATAACCACTTCTGTAAAAGAAATATTTTCCATGCTGCAATAACTGTTACCAAATACAGAACTTAAATGTCGAAACAGCACATGATCTTACATTTCAATTCTCGCACCTGTTGATCGTATTGGCTGTTTCGTTGATGATTTGTGCACTTTTGTTAATTGAATGCTCGTTATAATATAAAAACTCGAATTACATTAGTTTGTTCAATCAAACTTTTGTTCGGTCAATAAAGTCAATTATTCTAAATTTTTGAATCAGCTTTTTTTAGTTTTGAGGTCAATAAAAACTTGCTTTAGTGATGAAAAATACTTACCCGATTTGCTATAGCTTCTTAATCTTGAATGGTCTTCTTTTATGTAATTTCGTATATTCTTTTCGTTTTTGCGAATCTCAGGTGTGAAAATCAAGATTAATCATTTTACTAACAGACTTTAAAAATGTGTCCAAAAACTTCTTGATCTTGTGTACACTGGCTTAATGCGTGCGTCTATGTGATGTTATAATTTACGTTTGTAAGCAAAAGCAAAGTGATAAAGTGGGAAGCAGTAACAGATCAAGATCAAAAGTTAGTCAAAACTGGTTCTTATACCTTTTCAATCGAATAAGCGTTATTTATTTGTATTTCTTTTCTGAAATTGCTGAGGTCAGGGAGCATATTGACTAAATAACCGAAAGGTTCTTAGATACTTCCTGGCTTTTGCGACACGTGTTTTTTTCTTATTATTTATTGTATTGGGTAGGTGTTATTTGCTGTGCAAAAACGAAAATAAATTCTCACGCTTTCTGCTCAAATATTCATACATATTTTATATACCATCTTCTTACTTACTTAGCTAGCAGTCTTTACATATCACATCCTTCCGTCTTTGTTGAGCAAGTTTTATAACTACGTATGCTTAGCTTTCAATACTACCTGGACTATAACAAATTGTCTTGGTAATCTTTTGTTGGATGCTTTCAAAATGAAAGCTACCTAATCAACGACCCATCTTGCAGCGTTTGTGCGTAGATGGTCTGAAAAAATGTAAAGCTTAAACTTCAATTCATTTTGTCAGCCCATTGCATGCATCGTTCGCAAGCTTCTTCACCGAATCCGCTGGATCCGAATTTCAGTCTTGTTTTTAGCTGACATCACCTTAAACAATTGCGTTTCGGATCATCGCGTGATTGCGGTACAACACGGCACTTTCACCACTCAACCCAAATCACACCAACCTGACTATGACCCAAGGAAATCCCCGCTTCGCCCATTTCCAGTCCGTATGATGTCACGGATTCATCTCTAAGCGAACCTAAATTTCATACAAGGTATGGTTTAGGCATTTTTTGATTATACCACACCAATTTCAAGCAGGTAGTTAAAGCAGAGGCGCTAATATGCTCATCAAAACGTACTGTATGTTTGAGCAGCAAATCTAGTCTAGTGGCAGAGTTAAATCTCTCCTTCGTGTAGAACTGTCTGTCATGAGCGAACATGAGGACTCAGTATTAGCCTAACTAAAAACATAACACGTAGCACAGGTGCTCGCACACCAACACTCTTACCTTCCAGCGCATACGATATCACATCAGTCTTAAGCTCGTTTGTAATCGCAGCCAGCTCAGTAAAATTTGAAACGTAATAAACTCTCTTGTTCGAACTCGTGCCAGTTGCTATCGTCTGAAATATTTGATCAGGATTCGGAGCGCAGAAGAGCAAAAGTTGAAACACATATTGCCTCTAGGACATGTAGGGGTCATTGGTGATTGACAGGGATTCCAGCACGTAGTTCGCACCAGACTAAAGGAGAGATGCAAAGATATCTTTTTCAAACACATGAAACTTTTTTAACTTTTGGAATGTGGCTTTCTTTTCTTCTTAAAAGGAGCCAACTACTGACCGGTTGTGGCTCTCCTTGTGATTTCCAATAAAAATCTCTTTTTGGTTAAGAATAAACTGTTTAAAACAGCAGTTCATCTCTCCGTGAATAACATGCTCAACACTTCTATCCCCACTATACCTTCAGTTCCGATGTCCGTGCATTCCCGACACCAACTGCAAAGGTTCGAATCCCCATCGATCTGACGTAAGCAGCACTTTGCTTTAATTTGCCTGAATCAGTGGATCTAAACACAAGGGTGCGGTTTCAAAGCTCACATTGGGTTTTAACTTTAACATCAGCAGTGCTACTCCGCATGATAAAAGCTTGCTGAAATCGAAAGCGTACGAGAATTACGTGGTTTTAACCTCCGAGCGCTGGAAAATGTTTTGTCGGTTTTGCCGGATCACGGTTGAATTCAAACCTTCTTCCGAGTTATTTTGCTGTTGTCACTGTGAGCGTCTATCACAAGCAGTGCAGCTAAGCAGAGAAAATTGCCATAGAGTGTCTTTCCCCAAGTTCATGACAACGTATCCATCAAGCGATTCGAACGCGCGAACATTGTGATAGTAAACAACAATTCAATACACTTGATCACGGCGCCAGTTTTTGAGTTGAATGCCCGCCCGAATCCTGCGTTGGTGTACTTTTGGAAGAGGCACGTTACAGTGATTTGTACCGCTTCCCTGCAGTGCATGCAGTAGCAATCCACTGTGTCTACAGTAGTTTAATGCAAAGCCAATTTGAACTACGTGCAAGGCGAGTTATATAGAGCCATTGATTTCATTGTCACCACGCAACACACGTATAAAGTAAACTTGCTTCTTAACGATATCTGAAAATGAAAGCATGAGACCAATATTGATCTGGAGTCTCCCCGCAAATGCGCTATGTAAGTTCAGTGAAAAAAAAGTACAAAAGAACTCTTCACTTCTGACTGTTTTCTCACCACGAGGAAGGCAAATCTGTAGAATTTGAATGAAAAAAAGACAAAGTGACTTCTCGAAGTAGATCCAGGTATGAGTTCTGTAGAAACAACTCCTCAAGCGAAATAAAAAGTAACTAGGGCTGGGGATTAAACATACGATTTTGACCTGTCAGCTTTTATGACTGGGCTCTCCAGCAACGCAAGAGCGGGAATACTGTTCAACCAGACTCTTCCCAACGCTGAGGGGAGTTTGTGGTATTTGTTTCCTCGATTTTCTTTACCAGAACCTGAAGAGCGGTTACAGCAGCACTCTTACTTTCCATCGGTCAGCAGAATCAATACTTTTGAAGTTGATCTGTCGTTGAACCGACCGTAAAGTTGGAAGTCGATTAAGCTTTTGTTGAGCGCATGAGCCGTGTAAGTTTGGTAGCCGTGCAGCTTCAGCTGATGAATTTTATTCTATGAGAAATGTAGAAATCAGTAATATTTATTGTTATCTTCTAGTCATGCAAAAACTTTTTTAATGAAACAAAAAACAATGTGCATTCAGACCTACTTTGGAGTTATCACTACCACAGGCGTAGTGTATTTGTCGAACAAGCGCAGTAACTTAACAAAAACGTTGCCCTACACTGTCTTTTTTAAAAGCATAGTTGCACAGAAATCATGTGATTATGAAACCAACACATTTTGCTGAGCAACAAGTAGCAAAAAATAATGCAAAGGCTTACATAAAACAACATGACGTTTTTGACTGTAGCAAGTGGTATCTCCGTCTTCATATATATCTGTCTATGCCAGGGCCTAAAGTGTTAAATAAATGTTAGCACAGATTCAAATGAATTTACAAATTCTGCTTGGCTGTGAAAATAAATTATTGGCTTTTCTTTTATATCTTCGAAACCAAGGCATGGCCGAACCCAAAGTTTAAGGTTTAAGGTTCGAAACCACGGCTACATCAATCAACGGAACAGAGGTCATAGGATATTACATATCAAGTGCACTGCTGTAATGGTGTCTGCCTCAAATGCTGCAGGTTGTTGATTTAAACCTTGAACAGATCATGTCAAAGACATCTTAAAAGTAGCATTCACAGCTTTTCTGCTTGACGCTCAGCGTGAAAGGAATAGCGCAAAATTACAGAAAGTTTTCTTGTTATGACTTTGAAAAGGGTGTTTTACTGGGTTCTTCTATGCGGCAAGCAGATGGTGGAGTCAAAAAATATACCTGTCACAATGGCAGTTTGACTAAAGACTCGCCAAAAGAACATGAGCACATTCGAATGATATAAAGCGCGATTTTTCTAACTATAGTGATGAGCTCCAAATGTATTTAAAAGCACATCCAATTATTAATTTTCTTAAAACGAAATAGAACTTATTTTATCGTTTTGTAGACCCAAACTTTCTCGTTGTTAAGGGAGTCAATTGGGTCACCGTCCCAAATTGTTTAAATCCAATCAAGAAATGAAATTGTTTACAGGTATATCGTCTACAAGACGTCGATCTCTGAAAAAGAGCCGTCCTGCAAACTTGAGATAAAAATATACAAAATAGTGGTCCAGAAAACACCTGGGCACATGTTATACTTGTTTTTACCGGATCCCTTCATCGAGTTGAGGCCATGTTGGAAGACCATGGAGCTACAGAAGCTGGTTAGTTTCTCAGGGTCAGAACTAGCGATCGTACATCAAGAAAAAGTTGCCGAAGAAAACTTGGCGTAAAAAGCACGTAGCAAAGGCGAGCGACATAAGACCAGTAAATTACTAACAGATAATACCGCAATTGTGTTACTATATCATATTTAAAAACACTTTGCTGACAATTTTTATCTAATCCATATATATAACACAAGCCATAAAAGAAGTGAACTTACACTTTTCAAGAAAGCAATCACCTGATTGTCTACGTTGTTGTGATTCATCCAGTAGATCGATGATGTGATAGTCCAGGTTACAGCCGAACAAAAATTTTTTCAATCACCCAAGTTGCAATCGCTAGACTGAACTGATTTAGCTTGGCAGGGCAACCCAGAGCTATATGTTCATGTCAAAATGGTTTCTGCTTTAGTATGTTCTACAACAGAGCTACTCAAGTTGCGGACTGTTGTCCGAACTCTGAACTTTCTAGTGTGGGGTCCAGAACGTGTAATTATAGGTGCGGCCACAATGGGGGAAAACAGCCATGCTCTTCCTGCCAATTTTCTTTGATTTGCTCTCAGTGTTATGTTGTTTTCAAACAAAACAGTAAAAATATTTTGCGCCTTTGAGGCAATCGCTCACATATTTAAAACTAGCATTTTCTTTCGATTTTCATTCAAACTTTATGTTTTGTAAACTGTTTCTTTAATTTCGTATCGTCAAAAAACAGGAAGAGTTTGGTTGGTGATCGAAGGACGAAGGCGTATGAAAGCTTAACAGTATAACTCACATCGACTTATAGTAATACGAGTATTGAATGACTCCAATACGAGTTGAATGGTCTGTGATGTTAAAGAATTTAGATAGGTTTTGAATCCACTTCTTCACCAGTTTAAAATTTTTATTCCCAACCGACTTGGAGCCATCGATAAGGAAAATTAAATCCAAAGAAAGTTTGTGCTCGGGACACACTGAAAAAAAGAAACATAAAGAGGAGAATTGTATCTTCATAATTAAAGTAGAACGATCATGACGGTGTCGTGGCTGGAGCTTCCGCTTCACAGTCGATGGACCTGAGTTCAATACCCTTGTCGAATCATAGACTTCATAACTTCCAGCTTGGCAATTGGTAATGGGTTTAATATGGAGAATGAAGCATGAGAGTGTTTTAAACGCTCTCGTGGTGCGTCATTATTCAAATCGTCCTGACGCTAAAATCAGTTGCAATTAAAAGTGCCAGGCAGGCGTAGCATATCATTTCCAGCAGGATGACATTCGAAAAATGATAAATATTCTGCGGTACGAAACAGAGTTCAAGGCTACACTAACAAAAAATTGTGTCTAGACCTGCTTCAGAGTTAACGATAATGTAAGCCAAAGTGTGTTTTTAGCACACAAGCACAGCATGGAAACAAAAAATTCCCGCAATGCGTTGTTAGCAGTGGTTAACATTTTAGCAGTTATGTCAGCTGTTAGCATATGTAGTGGTCCGTACCCGTGCCCACCTGGACACAACAACAGAAATAGACTATGAAGACTTCACAAGGTATATATCATCTTACATGATTTTACTCTTTCATCATCTTGTGTCCAAGTGGCGCCATAATCGTTGCTACGATAACAAAATCCTGGAGTATGATTGATTGATTTGCACTTGACCATCCTCGCAGGGGCACAGACCTTAGAATATTAACCAAATTAGCAGGAGATATAAAAAAGAATTCAAGGTGTAGGGTACAGCAAGTCAAAACATAGTGAGGTTGAAACCCGTACAGGGGATCGAAATGAACTTAATCCCTTGCTTCGAGATCACCAATTTCTCCAACTGCATGAAAATTAAGCCTTTTTAATGTATTAACTCCACATCAACGCTAATATTATTTGTAGAAACGTTTTCTTCTATCAGCCTAGTTCTGCAGCATGCCTCTACCAGAAGTAACCTTTAAAGATTTTGAAGCCATCCCCATGTCGCTTTGACAATTAGATTAAAAAATCATTAAAAATAGCTCACAGGAGGATGCACCAATCACCATAATTATATCTTGGACCCAATGGTCCCGTCGGGCTTGCATTGTTGCTTTTGTGGGTAAAATGGATCTAATTTTCAAAAACGCCTAGGAAAAATAAAAAAAAAATACTTGAACAGTTTGGTTGGTACCAACATCTACGCTTTGTCCAAGTCCAATACCACCTTTGACTCCTGGTGCGAGCATGGTTTTACAATTTGGTGTCGGTGTTGCCACTTTATTAAAAATTTTATCCATAGGGCACTGGAAGATATTTCCGATATCTGAAATGACACATAAATGTCCTTCTTAATCAACTGCTCGGTCATTTTGACGTCACCCATTCCGTTCGTTAGAAAGAAGACGTGACATGAAGCTCGGTTAGCCACTGACTCAAATTACAAATAACTATTTATATCCAGAAAGAAATATATTGACCAACAACACCTGTTTGGAGCGCTACTAATGATTTGCTCAATCACGACGTATGTTACCATATGCCAACGCTATGGTTGGTGCCGCTGAATCTCTGTAGCGTAGTCGAGAAAAAACGAGCTTTGCGCGCTGCGCAACACGTGACATTGCCAAGCGAAATTGGCGTTTGCTTTCAAGCTGACATGTTGGGTTCCAACTCTGGCTTGCATCAAAACGATATGTATGGGGGGGGGGCTGGTAAATAAAACTGTAAGGTCACTTCTATATCTCAAGAACTAGTTAATACAATGACGTCTTGCACCAAGCAAAATATCAAAGTTCTCTTCCACCAAATGTTTTTCTGGCTACGTATCAGGAAGTACTTCACACGTTTTGTTCATTGAGTTGACAAAAATATCTAGAAAGTTGGTAATCAACAAAAAGCGTACCCTTGCTCCGATTATCATGAGAAATGATTGAGTTTCTTTCTTTTGGCTGATCGGCCTTAGGAGCACCAACGAGCAATCTATAACTGAAACATAACTATTTAAATTAAAAAAATTTTAACAGTTTCTCTTTCCGTACGTTTGGTGGCATTAATTGTTGATTACTTGATTTGCAATTGAGAAAAACTTGGAAAACAAAAATAATCCGTTAGAAAAAAGATGAGGCTCTTAATAGAGTAGTATTTCTAAAAGATGTTGACCTCCCTCTTCCCTCAACACAATCTAGGTCCCAGAGCTGGATTAAGCTTGTGTAGTTTGATCATTGAAAAGGAGTCCCTATGTATGCATTTTGCACATTTTTTATTTTAAATTGCGATGTGTTCTTTGAAAAAAGTCAACATCCAAATTTCCATACCTCCTTTCTTAGCATGGCTACTGGTGAACGCACATATTGCACCCCTGTCATACGTTTCAGATATGTTTTTTCAATCTTTTTTCATTAAATAATGGTTGAGTTTGTTTTGAGTTCAGTAGGAGGCGAAGCAGCAACGTCTCTAGAAGCAGCGACATCTGGGTCGGTTTTTAAAGTGTCACTCCAAAATCAAAAAACCTTCCAAACTTCATTTAATTTCAAACGTGCAAGATTTGGCGAATTACTACATCTTGCATATTACTTCAGGGCGTAAATGGTCCCAGCTTAATGGATCATTCCGAAATTGGCAGAACTGACTGGCTTGATAACATGGACGATTGGTAAAGGTGATGTTTCCGAGTAGAGTGAGGCGATATCAAACGCCTGAGTTAAACCTCCAAGTTAACTGGAGCGGATAGTGGGTTCGCATCCGGCCCAAAATCACTTTTTACTGATGCTGTCTTATGGTGGTGACGTATTGATTGAAACCAACGTCATAATCAAGGATTGTAGCTCGGCTTTTAATGGATCACTCTCCCACTAATTTTTAGTCTAAAAATTTATCTTAAAAATGTACCCCGACCTAAAACGTTTCCCTGACGAGAACCTTCGTCCCAAATAACATATTGCGAGGCAACACTTTTTTTGATAAGACTGTGTTTCATATTTTTAAAACACTCTCGTTGATAAGGCAGCAAATTTAGACTGAAGTTCTGTTTTTTAAAATATCTTTTCTTGAATTTGATAAACATTTTAGGAGATATTTTGGAATTGCTGGTGCTGCAGGTAAACTCACAGATTATTTCGACGTTTTGCTGCTTTTATTTATCTCCCTAATCACGTAACGAGAGTATTGGTAGGGTTCCGAGAATGAACGGCTAGTATGCGAAAATATAGTTTACTTTTCGAACAAGCCCTTTTTTCAAGACTCATACCTTGGCATTTTCATTTTACATGGCGTTCGACGCAGTATGAGTCAACATTTCACAACTTTTGATTTTGTACATTTTTATCGAATTGCAAGTTGTCTGTTTCTCCCCTTCGACAATACTGCCATGGGTGATCCTGCTGAGAGCAACATTACCTCTCGACAGTGTAATTACGTAAAGAATGAAATATAACCAGTAAAATTCGTCCAGTTACAATTAAATGTGTTAAGCATGGCTGCTGTGCTGAAAGCTACTTTGTGAAACTTTAGATCGACATTTTTGGGCCCAATCCGGACCCCTATAGCTGGGACTTCAAATTGTCGTAACTAAAAAGATTGTCGAGATCTCAAGTCTGGATATACATTTTGGACTCTCCTAAACCAGACTACTTTTACAGATACACCTACTAAAGTCCAAGCTTACCTTTGCGTTAGATTATGGGCAACCAATTGAAACTTATAACCAAAAAAGTAATTTTCTGCTTTGTTTTGGTGCGCAATGCCCGGTCTGATTATTTTGACTGTGCTGTTACTCATATCTAGATTAAAACTGTTGACAGGTGCGGCAAAAAAGGCAAAAGAAAGTAGATATAAGCTTTGCTGAAGTATTTTTAACATATTCAGTGCACTCCTATTCTTACTGTACTTTCTATGCTCGAAACGAGAGGCAAAGAACATAAAATTAATGACTTCCTCAACAAGTCAGTTTTCAGCAATAGGAAGGTCGCACATGACGTCACTATTTTGACACGAAAAAACCGACTAACCACAAGCTGAAAGTTATGCTGGAATGTTTGAGAAAAAGGGTGTTCCACCTGCGACCCTCGGCATAAATTTTCGGCCTGAATGTCAACTGACAATTTAGGTTTGTATACATTGATCTCCAAAAAAACAGGTATAAACTTGCAATTTGAATGTGAATTGCGTAAAATGAAGTTTTGATAATATTAATAAAAGTCTTTACCCTTGGCATGTATGCAAAATACGACCAGCCAGCTCTTGAAGCTTTAAACAAAGAGGCTGTCTGCTCCAGGTACATCAGATTCATACGCCGTTGTTTGAGTTTCAAACTCTAACTGGCCCACGAAATTTTCAACAGATCTAAAATTGGCCCGTGGCCATGAAGGGTTGCTCACTCTTGGTATCGGGCAATCATCAACCTCGGGGTTATTTTGAAAACTAATGTAAATTTGATCAATTATTGCGATGAATTAAGGATAACATCCCAGTCGGCAGCGTAGCTCAGTGCGATAACAGCTTTTGCACGCCATTGCGCGATGGCGAGTTCAATGGCCGCTTGGGCTCTACGTTGGTGTGCTCCTGGCTATGGCATTTAACGCCAATTTTTCCTGCTCGTGGCAGAATCGAAAGCAAGTTGGAGCCCAAAGATGTTTTATGCATAATCGCAAAGATTTTCCCGTCACTGAAAAATGAAAATATCAAAAATATGTGATTCGGTTAATTAGGCTAACGGTATATCAATTGGTTATTTTGAGCTTAGCTTTATGCAGAGCACTGCGACCATTCAAAAAGTTGTTTGTTTGACTTACAGGTATGTTTTTGTTTCCATGGTTAATTAGAAAAAAGCTGTAAACAACCAATTCAAATTGGATTTAAAATACAAAAATAAGAATTTTTTTATCATCAAAATAGCCTAAGTTTGGTGTCTTGATCTTTCAATCACTCAGTCCTTCGAAATCCTCTAGATAAAACTATTGAATTGCTTGTTATGTTATCAAGCTTGAAGTTTAGTTTGATTACATTTCATGATATTAAGTCAGATAAGGCAAAATATAAGCTACATTAACTTTTCGAACACAAAAAAACGCTGAAGTTGGAGAGAACATGTAATGCTGATGACCTTGAACTATTGGAGTGATTTCCCGCTGGTGATATATAACAATACAGAGTGAATTTTTGTTGTCATTGTTGGGCATTGAATTACCTTTCTTGCAGCTTTTTTCAAAGAGAATAATTACTGATCAGTTCTTTCAAGTTAATTACTGATCAGTTCTTTCAAAGTGAATAATTACTCAATTATGTTTCGCGATTCAGCTGTTGATGCGATTGTGACGAAACATTCTATGCTTGCGTCTTAATTAAAAGGGTATTCTTGAAATTGGCAAAATTTGTATTGCAAAACAAAACCCCTTCATTACCAAATAACAGCGATTGTTCGTGACAATAATAATTAGTGATAATAATAAACAAAAGCAATGCAATCAATTGAACTTGTACATATAATTTATACATTTCGAAGTTTCTGCCATCTTACTAATTCACAATTTTGGTTGCGTTGATGCCACTTCACAGCTAGTCTAAAGATGCACAACACGAAGGTCAAAGGCAAACTAGTCATTATTTGGAAAGACCATAGACCAATGTATACAAGCAAACAGTGGTTGCTATTACGTGTCAATACCAACAAAGTTTGTAGATAGATTTAATGCAAGTGTTTGAAACTTTAAGGTGCTTTCAAAGATTACTATGGTGTTGCGCATTTGTAACACTAATCTTTGAAATAGAAAGATTGTTGGTTGTTGTTGTTGTTACCCCAGCCCTTCCGAGGGATGGAGGCATGGTGGAAGACCATGGAACCCCAGAAGCTGGGCAACTCCCCAAGGTCTGGACCAGAGATCGTAGAGAGACAAAGAGTCGCCAAAGAGTTAGCGGCGTAAATAGTCCGTAGCTGGACAGTGTAGAATGAGATGGGAGGTGTCCTGGGGCGAGTGTCCGGAGGCGCTTAAGGAAGAATTCTCGATTCTGCCAATCCTAGTGAGATAAAAGCTTAACAGTAGGCTGTGTCCGTTGCAGCGTAGACGAGAGAGAACATAGCGAGCATGACGGGGGAGCACAAGCTCCTCTGTAGAAATCGAGGGAACCTGCGTGTCAAAGAATTTTGATGAGACAGTACGCCTCCAGTCCGAGAAAAAAGAAGAGTGTATACGAGAGACAAGAGGAGAGAGAATACAAGGGATAGCAGAGGGCATGAGTAGCGCTCCTCGTCTGGTCAGCTCATCAGCCGTGTTGTTCCCCGGGGGGAGAAACGAGTGTCCGGGAACTCATTGTAGCCTGATAGAACAGGAGGAGAGAGAAGACAGCTCCTGCCAGATCTACCAAAGAGATTGAGGTAAAAGGAAAGATGGAGGAGAGGACAGGGTTGTGAGGATAGAACGAGAGCCAGGTAGGAAGAGAAGAGAAGAGAAGTAGCAGACTTGTTGGTGCTGCCGAGACCAGCAAAAAGCGTGCAGAATAGCGCAGGCTTCAGCAAAAAAACTTGCTGAAGCTAAAGTACGCTGCTGAAGCATACCGGGCCTGCTGAAAAGGAAAGAGTGGCCTCAGTGCCACAGAGAGAGCAGTAGGCAAGTATGCCGAAACGGTCTTTGCCAAAAGGAAAAGAAACAGAGCTGTTTGTCCAGAGTATCAGATCGTGAGGGGGAAGAGAGTCAAGGTGAGCGAGAGCCGCACCTTGACGAAAGAAAGGGATATCAAAGCAAGAGCATGAGGAAGAAATGGTGGACTCCACAGTGAAGGAAGGAAGATTCCAAGGAGGAGAAGGAGGGCAAGCAAGTAGAGTCTCTCTAGGGGAAGTAGAAGGAAGTATTAGCGGGTGAGTGGACGCAAATGCTGTCCAGGAAGATCTGCAGAGTCTTGGTTTCACTCCTAGTCTGGCCAAACATGACATAGGAAAGGAGGTTGGGAGACGAAGAGCCCGCTCTTACAATGAAAGAGTGAAATGAGACTGGGTGACCCGTAGTGGAGGTAAAGAAGTCTTAGAGAGAAGAAGAGGAATAGGGGAGGGCGAGAGGCAGCTGGTGATGGTGCGACTAGCCGCTCGGTGGAGGCGTTCCAATTTAGTGATATTGGTAACGCTTAAGAAAGGAAACCATCCGGGTGAAGCATAAGTGAGAAGGGGCCGAAGAAAAGCTTTGTATAAAACAGAGAGGGACTCCTTAGAGGGGCCCCATGAGGAAGCAGAGATATAGCGTAATGCCTTGAGGCGTGGAAAGAATATGGCCTTCAGCGAAGATGCATGTTAAGAAAAGGAAAGAGTGCTGTTGAAAGTGACCCCGAGAAAGGTTGGAGTTGGATTGAAACGGAGGCCGGAGCCGAGTAAGAGGAGGTTGGGCTGGAGCTAACCTTGGTGGGGATCGACTAAAAAGAAAATGGCCTCACATTTGCTCGGATTGAGAGGAAGACACCAGTACTTAAACCAGCGCACCAATCGAAACAGAGCTCCTTGTGTGGCCTCCGCCGCAATGGGGACCGAAGAGGAGGAGGACCAAATGGCCAGATCGTCAGCGTAAAGAGAGCAGCTGACGGAAGAAGACAGAGAAGCCGAAAAATCATTGATGAAAAGAGAGAAAAGTACAGGGCCAAGAACAGATACTTGCGGAACACCTCGACGGACTTGAAAGGAACGACTTTTGTCATTTTGATAAACCACGCAAGTGCGCTTATCAGAAAGGAAAGATTGAGTCCAACGAGCAAAGCAAAGAGAGAGGCCAGTCGAAATGAGTTTATGGAAAAGGGCGGGATGCCAAACATAATCAAAAGCTTCCGAGAAATCAATAGTAGAAAGGATTGTCCGCGAGCCCAGCCTGGTTTGTTAAACCATCCGAAATGAACAGAGAAAGGAACAGAATTTGATCTAGATCGGACCGTCCAGGGCGGAAACCTGCCTGGCGGGGAGAGAGAATGGAATTAGATTTGAAAAAGAAGAGCAGACGTGATAGAATGATGCGTTCAAAAAGCTTTGATACGCAGGAGGTGAGAGAGATAGGCCGGAAGGAAGCAGGAGAGTCGAGGAGCTTTCCCACCTTGTTTATGAGAATAATAGAAGATGAAAGATGGTTGGTCGTCAGCATCTTTAAATATGTAACTTTTCGAAGTAAAACACTTACATGGGTTACCAGGATCAAAGAATTTGATGTGGAGTTGACCCCACAGGATGGGTGGGGGTCTGAACCTACGACTTATTCTACATTTCAGGTTTTTCAAAAACTGCTCGAAGGTTTTTTGGCAATGATACTTGCTGAGTTGATTGCTGTTTCGGTTGACCGTAATTTTCAAGGCAGCACGATTAAGATTGTTCTGTGTTTCTTCATTATTGCTTATTGAGCCCTCATAAATGGAAGCGTTTACCCATTTCCAAACATCCGTTTTCATTTTCGAAGTCCAATCCAATATTTTTGATCTTCCCATTGCAAAGCATTTAACGTATATCTTCACAAGTATAAAAATGCAAGATCGTGTTAGGTTAGTTTGAAATCGATTAGATGCAGTTATTAGGATTGCTGTTTTTCAAAGGTTTGATTATGGCGTAGGTAATTCTATGATGCTAAGCGAGATGGTCAAGCCAGTTATCTACTGCTGCATCTACTATAGCACTTATTTAATAACATCTTTGTTCTTCGGCATCAGAAAAACTTGTTATTGTTATATAAAATTACCGGTACATATGAACAATGAAGCATTGCAAATGCATGTCGTTCATAGCTCAATCGCTGAATGAAAATTAGAAAACCAGAAACACGCGTCAATTGACATGCAAATCAAACACCTTTTATTCAAACCCTTTTTGTTATTACCCGTAGGCCAAATACTGGCTTCATGAACGCAGCCAGAAAGAAAAAGAGGCTATGAACCTATACCGTTTAGAAAAGCTTGCTTAGTGTCGAAGGGAAGGAGTGAAAACTTTTAAATATTCAAAGATCACCTGAACAATGGATGCAGTGTAGAGAATCATTTTTCCCGCATAGCGGCTATGCGGGAAAGAAGTTGTCACAACTTGAGAGAGTTGCCCTTTCTTCAAAATAAAAAAATTGGTCCTAGCTACGCCTTTGACAGGCTCAGCGCGTTTCTGCCCGCACAACTAAGAAGGAAGAATTCACCGTAAACTTCTTTTACAAAATTATTACCAGGGTGTGAAAACAACCAATAGAGAATACTTACTTTCAAATGAGTCGTGGATCTATAATTGTCTAATAGACTGAAGGCGATTGGGTGCTGACGAAGTTAGACGCTTGTTGTTGTTTGGCCGATCTTTTCCTTGCGGTGAAGGTGCGGATGGTTTACACGACACCTAATTAAAATCAGGCCAGGAAGCGAGGCCCCATTGTGAAACAGGCGTGAATGCTATGTAAAGTTTGAAGCTCCAAGAGCAAGTCGTTAATCGCTAGGTCGAAATATCTGCTTCTTTCTTCTTATCTGGCTGACACGTTTCTACTTGTTTGATTGATTTTGTTGAGTAAAGATGGATTCACGCATGCTTTATCCTCCAAAAAGAAGGGTGAATGCAACACAACAGCATTGATTAATGGTGAAGGCATTCAACCACAACAACTTCCAGCAGCACTTACCGTGGATAAACGATTGCGTTTGTCATTCCGCAAAAGGCCAACTCCCTTCTGTATTTTATGCACTTCTTTCGCATTGTTTTCCAATCGCCCGTTTTGTGAGTTCGCAAGTATTAATAACCATTTTCCAGCGCCTTCCATTTGCCAAAAAATAGAAGTAAATTTGGAACATCTGCAAAAAATTAACTCCGATGTAACTTATTATGTTTTCTCAACTTTAAGTAGAAGCATGCGAAAGAGTTAAAAACAAAAGTTGATCATTTAAAGGAAGCGATCGATTTATAATTGTCACATCAAAAGTGAATAGCATTAGGAAACCCTTGAAGTCGTTAACTCTGTTGTTTAGATCATCGTTTTTTGCACCAATGTTAGAGTCACTCACCAGCCACAAATTAGGGTAGCTGGTACAGTTCATTGCCTGTTACTACGTCATAAAGATATAAGTTTTGACAGTAAGCATAAACCAGATAGGAACCGAAATATTTATGCTTAGTTTTTACATTTAGTTCAACAAAACCAGCCTTAAAGCTTTTGGACGATTAGCCAACTTTTTTTGGTCAAAAAAAGACATTTTCTGATTACCCACCGAACTTGGATATTTAACTTCCCATTTTAAAGATTCGACTCCTCTCTAAATTCTTCATACAAGTCGAGTTCCACCAAACTCCCTATTTGGGTTCGATTCTTCAACTTCCATCATCTTTTCACATATTTCGACTTTTTACCAGGTTCATAATCTAAGTTCGATCACGCGCCAAATATTTTTTGTTAAAACCAGAAAATATAGTAAAAGAAAGTTTTAACCACTCTTGATCTTATTAACTTACTTGCTGGATTAATGTGATCGTTTGAATCGAACAGAAGTTGTGATTTACAGTTTAAAAAGGCTGTTGCAGATGTTGATGTTTTAAAAATTGTTGTTTTTGTTGCAGTAGTTTCAGAACTTGTTGTTGTCGTTTTAAAAGTTGTTGTTTTCGTTAGTGTTTCGAACAGAGCCGTAACTACCACCGGTGCAGGCGGTGCGGTGCACCGGGGCCCCGGAGTAAAGGGGCCCCTTACTGCAATAAAAATATTACGTTGAAAAAGTAAAACTTATTTTTTCATCTATTTTTTTTATTTAAGTAAAACTTATTTTTTCATTTAATTTGCACGTGTAATTTTTTCGCCCAGCATTTGAGTTTATTGCGTCTTGCGTAATGCCATTAGTCGACTCGTTGCCTTCTTACGGAGCCCCTTGGAACGTTAGATTGTTTGCCATTACTCTAATACGTACTTTGTATTGTTTGCGATTAATACTTTGTGACGAAATAAACGATTCACGAGAATCAGTTGCAACACGCGTACGTTTTCATTTCGAGTTAGTACAGGTGGCAGAGTATAGACCAGCAAAGTGACGCTGAATGAATAAAGTTCATGAAGTTTCAAGACTTTACTAATTTATTGACTAAATTTCATTAAACTTTTTAGATTTTGAGTAACATAAAATACTGTATTAGAAAACTTTAGTTATGAAAAGAACTTACAAAAGTGGCGCACAAAAACAGCGTGATAAGAAGAAGAAATTAGCTGAGGCTGCCAGAAGTTCTCGGAGCTTGAGCTCGTGGTTAGGACATCAGAGTCGCCGCATTCAATCAGAAACATCCGAAAAAGCTGCGCGTAATAGAGATGGTTCGACAACAGCGGAGGCCGATTGGGTTAGTTCGGCAACAACAGAGGCTGAGCAGGTTAGTTCGGCAACAGTGGAGGCCGAGCTGGTTAACGAAGATGTAAGCACAACAGCAACGCAAAGCACAGAATCAGAAACTGTTCCACAAAAAAGTTGTAATCCTGAAGCTTTAGTGAGTCTTAATGATAGTGACTTTCCCACCACTATTACAAACCCGGAAATCAAAAGAGCGATAATTGCGGCAGGTCCGACGCAACCTGAAGGACCTTTCCCAAAAGATCCACCCCAAACCGGTCGTTCATTTTCTAATTCTTACTACAGCTTTATAACGCAATCCGGTGTAACATTACGGAGATTTTGGTTGTGTTATTCACAAAGCATCGACCGTGTTTATTGTCAGCCCTGTTGGTTATTTTCGTGTAAAAATGCCCCTCCAAGCCGTCCAGGGACTTCTTTTTCTCACTAAAACCCATGGGGCACAACGGGTTTAAATGACTGGGGTCATTTATCGCAGCGGATTCGAAGTCACGAAACGTCCGCAAGTCATGCGGAGGCATGTGTCGTATACGAGCAATGGCGAAACAACAAGACAATCGAAGAAACATTGCACGTGTCCTTACTGGAAAAAACAAATTTTTGGCAAAAGATTTTGGAAAGATTATTAAATGTTACTTTGATGCTGGCAATGTGTAATTTACCCTTTCGTGGGTCCACTGAAGAAGTGTCGAACGAAAACAAGGGCAACTTTCTCTCTATCATTCAGCTCATCGCCAAATATAACAGTGTATTAGACAAACTTTTACAATTTCCTAAAGGTTCTCCAAAATATCTAAGTCCGTCGATACAAAACGAACTAATCTCATTACTGGCTGGACAAGTCCTCCAGGATATTAAAATCGAACTCCAAAGCGCTCCGTTTTTTGCCATCATTCTTGATACCACGTAGGATGTCAGCAAAAAAGACCAATTAAGTGAAGTATTTCGTTACGTCAAGATCGCTTACCATGATGATGGAACGCCACGCGAATTGCAAGTTATTGAAGCGTTTACCGAAGTCAAAGTTTCATCTGCGATCGGATTGCACAAACTAATAACTAATTCCATTCAGGAAAAAGGGCTTGATATAAAAAACTGCCGCGGACAAGAATATGACGGCGCTGCAGTGATGAGCGGGAAGTACTCCGGCTTGCAAAAGAAGATTCAAGATGTTGCTCCACATGCTTACTATGTGCATTGTACTTCGCACAATTTAAATTTGGTGTTAAAAGATGCCATGGAAGGGGTGACTGAGACCCGTCAATTTTACTACACGATTGAGTCAGTATATACTTTTTTCGGACATAGCATTGTGCGGTGGCAAAAGCTTCAGAATATCCATGATCGTTCTTCCTCAAATCCTACATTGAAAGTCTTAAATCCAACTCGGTGGTCCGGTCGATATGATGCTTTCTATGCGTTGAAGAAAAGATTTTCTGACATTATGAAATGCTTGACTCACATAATACTTACCAGCACGAAACCTAAAGAAAGAGATGAAGCTATGGCAATAAAGAAGCAGATAGAAAACTTCGACTTTGTGTTTATGCTGGTTGTCCAGTGTAAGATTTTGGAGATCGTCAATATTCCTTCGAAAGCTATGCAATGTAAAACAATTGACTTAATTTCTGAGCATAAACTTTTGCAAAAAGCTGCTCAGAACATTGCTGAACTCAGAACGAGTTTTGACGCGGTAATGAACGACGCTTCCAGTATTTCGTCACAATGGGGTTTGCCAAGACAGTTTTCAAACAAGAGAACAAAGAAAACAAAAACATTTTTTGACGAACTATCCGAAGGGATAGCATTAAGTGATCCTGTGAAGCGATTTCGCCTAACTGTCTTTCTTCCATTGATGGACATAGTTTCTCGTCAACTTATTAATCGCTTTGAAGGAATGAATGCATTGGTGATGGCATATCAAGTTTTAGAGCCAAGTTTTCTATCAAGTGCTTCTCATTTTAATATTAAGGAGGAAGCAAAAAAGTTTTCTTACAAATTTACCGATAACGTCTCTCCCTTGTTTCCTAGCCGAATGCTTTCCATTAAAACGTCGTTTAAAGAAAAGATTGCACATTTAAAATCTGCGAAGAAAATGGCTTCTTTTTTGATTATAGAGAATGCATCGCTTGCAACATCTTATCCTGACGTTTGTACAGCTTATATGATATATCTGACAGTACCTGTAACAGTTGCTACAGTGGAGAGATCTTTTTCAAAACTGAAACTCATCAAGAACTTTCTTCGAAGCTCCATGTCATAAGAGCGACTTAGTGGTTTGTCTCTGTTATCGATAGAACACGAACGAGCTAAAACTTTGGATTTTAGAAAAGCCATCAAGCAGTTTGGTAGTGCAAAAGCGATACGGAAGAATTTTTAGTCTGTATAACCACCGCAACTGCTGCTGCCAGTAAATTGCTCAATTTTCATCAAAGTGCTGTAGTTTTTATTATTTTATGTCTTACTCTTACGGGCAATTGTCAGGGCACTTTTTATTGAGCTAAACTTGACTGAAATATCGTTTATGCTTAGCAGCTTGCCCCAATAGGTTGCACATGCTTATTTGACTCGTCATTCATCGATCGTTACACATTTACGGTAGCCTATCAGATTTTCACTGCTGAGTTTCGTTTTGTATAGGCATAAAGATTGCCTGCGACTTTGATTTCTATGCCGCAGATTTACTTAGTAATTACTGTAGCTCCTTGCTATGTTGCAAAATATCAAATGACTCGATTGAAATGTTTCTATAGCGCGGAGTCGTCGAAAAACCCCAAAGAAACGCAATGATTCCTGTACTGCAAAAAGTAGCCCAGTTGAACGTTTTGTACTAAAAAATGGGGCCCTATAATGGATGTTTGCACCGGGGCCCCATAATGGATGTTTGCACCGGGGCCCCAAATGACGAAGTTACGGCACTGGTTTCGAAAGATTTTGTTGGACTTGTTGCTTTTGTCACAGAAGATGTTGTTGTTTCTGAAGGAATTATAATTATTATTGTTGAGGTGTTAGTTGCGTTGTAAGGCGAGCGGTCAATGATCACGCCCTGTTTGCATGCATGTGAATGCTGAAGGCAAACCGAAATTGCAACAAATAACTTGCTTTTCATCTCGTTCGTCCACTTCAAGGTGGACGAACGAGACTCAACTGATGTTGACTCTAATCGTTGCAATGATTGTTAACGTCAAAGTAAAGCAAAGTAACTTGAAAACAAACATTTTTTGCTGCCTAAGAAGGGAAAGTAGGTCTGCCCTGCTGAAAGTTAAAAGTTTGTATAGACTTCCGCTCTGCAAAAGAGCACAGTATAAAACGTTTTTTAAGCTAACCAAAAACGGTTGCCATAGTATCGGTGGCTTGCTAGACTGTACTGGGGGATGAGATGTGGGTTTCAATCTTTCCAAATATGTAAAAGCTTTCATTTTTTATGACTTGAAGCCTACTTTGCTACCACCAGATATTCTTATTTTCGAGAACGTCGTCACTGATCGAGGTAACCCTATCGAAAGTAATTACACATTTTTGGTAGATATACTCTTTTATTTCAATTAAATGAAATAAAAATTTCCCAACCTAGGTTTACACTGCAACAACCAATAATTCTGTTTGCGATAGTAGTCAAATCACAAACTGCTACTCTTGAAGCTGAATATTTTTAAAGTGCCAAATAAACGATCAACTCTTGATGGTTAAAACTAAGTCTCATCAAAATTTTCAATAAGTAGCTTTTCTCAAAACGCCTTAAAAATTATTGCAGTAACGCAATTATTAAGTTACCGTATTTGCCGGTGTATAAGTCGACTCGTTGTATAAGTCGACCCCTTAAAATTCGACGGAAATTTACGATTTTATGATATATCCTTTGTATAAGTGGAGCTCAATTGTTTTGTTATCTTAAACTTTAAAATTCAACCAGAAATATGCGAAATTTATTGACGAAATCTATACGCCATTTTGAATACTATTTATGTGTCCTTTTAAGGGCAGTGAACGCAATATCTGCCCTTGTAAGGGCAACCACATTATTCTGCTTTTACTGGCTTATAACTTTTTGTGAAGTGTAGTAATTACCATCACATTTGAAGCGATGAATACAAAGTTGAATTTCATGACTCGGTGTATAAGTCGAGGTCGATTTTTTTTAGGTCGATTTTTGATCGAAAAAGGTCGACTTATACACCGGCAAATACGGTATCAACTCAATGTCGGTTTGCGCGGCAGCTAAATATGTCACGTAATGACCTGATCAACTCGATTAACCAAAATTAAACCATTCATGAATAAATGAGTTAACTTTTGTTAGTAAAACAATGTCAATATATTTAAAGTTAATGATGATGATATCACTTACGACAACCTTTTTCTGGCTAATTAACAATTGTGCATTCCGTCAGTGCATTCAATTCGATACAAGATTATATGCTACCTTTCTCTATCTCGTGAAACCTTTCTGCTGTACTATTGTGGAAGGAACATATAAGTTTTACCTGCTGTAGGCCATTTTGCAATCCAGCATCTTCCACTTTGGTTCCCCTAGAAGATTTCAACCTGGAGATAATGCCTTGATTTAGTGTTCTTTTACTTTCGTTATGCAACCAAAAGTCTTGAGTATGAAAGCATTTTAACGTTTCGAGAATTCAAGTCATTAAGCACAAGAAGAACAAAGAGTTTGGGAGACCAAAAAAAACCTCGTGGTGTTCGAATTAACAGTTACCTATTATAATAGTGTTGATAGAGATCCATGGGATATTTGCAAATCCCAGATTAAAATTTTTGGGAAACCTGGGATTAATTTTTAGGCATTAATTTTTTTAAAAAGACTGCGTCCTAATCAAAAATTCGAAAACCATGCATGTTTTCCCGAAATTCTCATTTTTGACAAAGATCCAAACGATTCCTATTGCTTTTTACGTCATCGTTCAGATCTCAAGTTAGTATTTAATGCAGGTCAGCTTTTGAACTCTCCTATTTTACTGTATGGTTGCACAACGCCAAGTCATTGTTTGAACCCAAAATATAAAGCAAACGAATGTTCTATTAGTGCTGATCTCTCATTCCTCCGATAATAAACGTGGCGCTCAGCCCATTACTCTACCCTGGTCAACTGTTGTGTTGCGTTAATCTAGCTTTGTCAATTCGCAGCACCTCTCGGTTTCGAAATCTGATGCGAACAAAAGTTCTTTCCCAGCGCACCTAGCGGCGAGTTCTTGTTACTACAGAGTGTTCCAAAAGAAACAGTGCACTGAGCACTTTCATAAGTATACATCATAATATTATGATGTCACAATACAGAGTTCCATGGTAACCTAAATAACACTAATATGAAAAACAATCCCCACACAATTGGAAACTCATATCAAGTATTCTGAAGTTTCAAGGACCCATTGAAAATGGTTCTTACTTTACAAGAAAGGATATTTGTTGTTGAAAATGTTTTAAGAAAAGGTGGCAAATACACAAAAGAAGTGCAAGAGTTATTCCAAGAAAAATTTGGTGCAGAACAACTTTTATTTGTGGGGAAAATTGAAAGACTGGGTGTGTGCAGACAATCCTCGAACCACGGATGAACTGAAGCAGAAAATAACAAGTGTTATTCAAAACATCCAACCTGATGAACTTGAGCGTGTTTTTCAAAACACGCAGCAGCGCGCTCGGTTATGTCTGCAGGTGAATGGGGCACACTTCCAGCAGTTATTGTAGATCATATCTTACTGCACGAGTCAAGCCTCAATCGCACTTTTGTTGAATTGATAAGGTATTGGATTTGTGAATATTTCCAATAAATAGTATGTTTCTGTGAGTTTTGTATCTTTGGGTTATTAGCACATTTCTACTGCACTGTTTCTTTTGGAACACCCTGTGTAACCAAACATCTGTCAGCGCGTTGCGCTTGTCAATAAAAAACAGTGCTAGGCAGAAGTTTAAATGCGACAAGTTGCTTTCAAATTAAGTATTTTGGATTTGAAAAAACTTTGATCTAGAATTCTATGTCATGTAAACAAATAAAGATTATTTTTAATAGGGTTGGTTTGTTTATAAGCCTTTTAAAACAGTATTAAAGCAAACATAATGTGGTTATTTAAGCTGCTAAAGATTTTTTGCAACTGGACTCGGCACTGGTCATGAAAAGGTTTACAGGCATTTATACTGTAATGCTAATTAAGTTTAGCATCATTGCAGCTGCGTCACAGCTATAATTGCTTAGGTTAAGCAGGTATCGGGAAAGTAACCTGCGTTAATTACTATCAGCAGCTGCTGGTTCTGAAAATCTCAGTAAATGTTGGTACTAGTTCAATTACGATTTTTACTATTATAGGTTAAGTCTAACCTCTAGCGGCATTAACTGAATAGCAAATCACGTTTTAGTATAGATCTAACCAATCTGAAAGTAATTGTTTCAATTTTTAAAAGATGATTTAGGAGATATAGGCCTCTTTATCAAGGCCGTTGAGAGAACAGTCCGGGCTCGGTACGAACACTAATTCCGAGTCCCCTTTAACGAGGATCTGGAAGAGTCTGAAAATTTTCCCAAAAATAGATCGCGGCTAAAATTGCCTGCATCGCGAGGCAAAACATTCATAGAAGCAGCAATTAGGAGGCGGGGACTTTTATTTTGGAGATCAAATTCAACCGCTCACTAATTTCGATCTCCGTATCGATGGGAAATTCCCTGAGCAGGTCTAAATACTCAAACCAATACAGAACACGTGACAACCAAAACCAATCCGTTTTGCTTTTGATAACAGCGCGGCGCCCCAAAAGGAGCCCAGGCCTGAGTACTCGGTACCCCCTGCCCCGCTCTCTAAATGGTCCTGCTCTTTATTGCATTTAAACTTCTGCCTAGCGCTGTTTTGTATAGAAGAGCGCAACGCGCTGGCAAACAAGAATTTGCCGCTAGGTGCGCTAGAAAAAGGTCCACTTCCAAGCAGACAGTTTACAAGGCATTTCTTTGCCGGTACATGTCGCGAGCAATCAACCGTTGCTAGCTAACTGTGGGAGCCACAGCCTCGAACAGTCTTGTGGATTAAGTTTGAGATTTTTGAGAGAAACAGAGTCAAAACGCTTCTAAAACCCTGCTAAGGTCTTGGCCCAAGGACAAATTGTTTCTATCATATTCTGGTGAAATTATTGGTGGTTTGCAAGAAAAGTTTGGCTAATTTGTTAAGTTTTATAAAAACCTCAAATCAGGCAAAAAATTGTTGCTTGTTTATAGATGGAATGGCCAAACCGTTGCTTAGAGGGCCTTAAAATATGGTTCTTTAAAATCTAGTTGATTTTTTACAGTAGTGTAGGATCATACGGGACATTAAGTTTAAATTTAAACCTCTTTCTTTTGTGAGTCGTTATCTGTTTTTTAAGACAAGCTTACTTCATCCAGTGGCGTATTTAAAGAGGGGATAACGCGCGATGGCTCCCAGGGTTGTCGTCCTAAAAAAAGTGGGTGGGCGTCCTAAACAGGTTTGGAAAACCGTCTGAGGGGCTTCGCCTCCCAGACCCCACCTCCTCTTCATAAAATGTTGTTTGCATCAATTTTGGTAGGATGGCAAAACGTGCAAACAGTCATTTAGCCTAATTCGGACGCACACATCACACTAGTTATCATTGATAATTTGCTTCTGTTTAGTTTAAATTTTCATCTGATTAACAAACTGAAGTGAACTAGCTGCATCCGATTACCCATAAGCAATAAGGGATTGAGTTTAAACTTAATTTCAACTACTTACAGTTACACTGCAACATCAACCAAATAATTTCCTTAATATTTTTTAAAAAATATGCCACGGCTCTTGCATTGCGACTGCCCCAATCACACTGTCTTGGTTCAACTCCCACCAACACACCTCGACTGCGTTTTCCATCTTTGGATAAGATGTTTCACGATCATTGTATCTGCTTGGTGGATTTCAAACAACAAATAGAACAAGAGGCCAAAGAGTCAATCGGAAAAAATAGTAACTTCTGAGCGAGTATGGTCTTGTGGATTCGACATATGCGTAGTGCTTCGGCCACTCTTTCGTGACAAGAAAATAAAACGAAGAAACAAAAAATTTTGATTGGTGACCCCAAAATCATTTCCTAAAACAAACACTGTGCACATGTGGTTTCTTTAAAACCGAAAACTGACTCCCCTTACCTTTTATGATTAGTGGTGTTTCGATTTTTTCAGCTCCATACTTTTTGATTAGTTTACTGTCCGGAGACATGCCGCGGGATACTTTTGAAAATCCATCGCATATACTGAATGGATCGTTGTTTTTTGCGAAGAACATTACAAACATAGTCTCCACACAAAAAACGTGATCTATATCAACTACTTTTTCGAAAAAAGCCTCTAATTCTCTTAGTCTCACAGTCAGCTGTATAATTCTTCTTGTGATTCTCTGATGTAATATGTTTTTTAGATCGTTTTTTCCATCTCGAACAACATTAGGCTAATATCTATCCCACACAAACAGCATTTAACAAACTCGTCACTTACATGACTTCTAGAAATAAAAGGGTAATTTTTCAGCCATTACTGTTTAAATTTGCTGGTGTGCTACTTCTTTTTTACTACTGGTAACTGATTTATTGATGTTGCATTACGCTGATTTCTTCTAAAGAGCTTTCCTCCGAGAGAAGCCATTTTAAAATATCCCAATGCATTGAACACCGTGGTGGAAGCCAGCGCCGAAACAAAAGGCTGTTGTCGGGTTCCAATGATTAACTATGAGTGTTCGTTTGGTGAAAAACAAAATCAGTATTTTCGACAACATGATGTGGAAAGTCGAAAGGAATACAAAAAAAAAGACTAACGGAAATAATATAAAATAGCTTCAAAACTTAATAACTTTTTTTTGCTACATGAAAAATTTTGAGCTAAATCGGGAGAAAGTCTCCAAATTGGGAAAGTCAAGACGAAATCGGGAGACTTGACAGGCCTGATAATGAACACAATGTAGCAGCAATGCAATCAAGTTGCAAAAGTTTTAACGCAAAGTAACTTACAATGAGTTAAGTTTTACTTTATTACCGGCATGTGTTGCAATAAAATGTTTACGGTTTATGTAAAGATATGCTCACGTTCAGGTTCGCTTCGTATTTGCCAAGAGGCCCTATTACAAGAACAGTACATTTCTGCCTTAAATACCGCGATCAAGCTGGAGAAATTGGCATAAAATAATGTCGAAAAAGAACTCTAAAGTAAAGCTTTGTTGAACTCGAAACCTATCGATGGTGAGCGAGAACTCAGCCCAATCTTGATGGGTGTCGTTGTTGTTGATAGGAAATCTTTGAACTGGCAGCAAGCATTAACATATTTTTCAGATAATATTGCTACAATTTTCTTAGTTTGCATAGTTTTAGCACTGTATCATGATAGTTTACCTTACATCACAACGTTCCCAACTTCACGCCAACCACAGCGAGTGATGCGTGACCGTTTAGTAAGCCCTTGAAACCTTTTTCTATCGCAAAAAAAAAGTTGTAACCAACTTGAAATTCATGTTAGAGCTGTATTAAGCTAATGTTGCAAATTTGGTACGTCTACGACAATGATGGTAAGGTCGGGATCGGTACAGAAATCAGAATTGCGTGCTTTTTGGTGTCAGTTAAGGGTTGAAGTCTAAAAATTTTTGTTAGGTACGGTAAAAATTAGGCTTTATTTAACTTATGCAAAGTTACGAGTCCAACATTGTGACCGTATTGCGGGTACATTGTAACGATATTATACTAACGTGTTTGCAATCAGTGAAAGGATAAATCTAGTACTGATGCATTGATGATTGAATTAGTTTCCTTGAGTGATTGGTTTTTCAAGATTCGAAGACAATATTTCAATGAAAATTACAAGTAAGTTTTTGCAGAAACTGATCTCGGCGTCTTGGTCCGTCTACCTTTAATTCATAGTTACTCTTGGCAGTGTAGTCAAAGCGGGAGAACCAGTGAATCAAGTTATTTGACCGTAATTTTTTTCAAACCACTCAACTCTAAGCAATTTTATTGGCAATAGCCTATACCAAAGCGTGGAATTCCGCAAAAAGTGTTTTGGAGAATTGGGTGCAGTTGAAACGTGGAAATTTCGCTAAATTGCGCTGCCATTATATGTTAATAAATGGTAAAATCATGTGTTTTTTCTTTTTTTTCTTATTTGTTCACAACATTTATTTTTGACTTGCAAAACACCCGCCAAACAAAAGAACTCAACAAAGCAGTGGTCCAGAATAGGAAGCAGCAACAAACGCTATAACTTTAAGACGCACAACTTTTACTTGTAAAACACATAAAAAGTGTTGGAAATTGACCTTTTTGCCATTTATTGTTCAGTAAGGGAACAATTGAACTGCATTTTTTCAGCTATGCCTTTCTCCAGTCAACTGCACGCACAACGATCATTTATTCGCCTTTGCTGATCGGTCACTTCACGCAAACGAAAAAAACGTCAAGGTTGCTGATCACGTCCGGGATAAACTAAAACAGTGTGGTCCAACTTAATTTTATAGCGAACCTTCAGAAACTGAAAATTTATTCCGCGGCCCGCGGTTTAAACTAGGGATGTGTTACCCCAAATAAAGGTGTTCTCTAAAAAGAAAAGGTCATTACCTACATTTGAGCAAATTTTCGGATAGTCGTATTATCTCCGGACAGAACACCTGAATTCCGGACATGTACGGAATTTTCTGGACGCATGGCAACCCTATAGTAATCACGCTAATTACCGTAATTATTCTCGGGCCAAAAAAATTAGTTTGCAGGTCTGCAGTTGGGCCACGCTGAACTACAACGTGGAAACCCACTGAAAGTGTTCCACAGAGCAGGATTTGACTGCATCAAGGCATCTCCAACGCGGATAAACGTTTATGGTTGGGGTTAGATGTATTGTTGGAGTTAGGATTACAATTGGGGCTACGACTAATAATCGAAATTCCGCGGGATTTTCGTGTTTTACCACTATGCAGCAACGATACAATTTGTAGTTACTAGGTTTTGCCATATTACGGCAGTTACGATCAGCCTTCAAGTTGGGAATAGTTCGGGTTAAAGTTAAAATTAGGGTTTAACCACATAACTTCGGCGTTTTAGTAATATCCGTTTTTTAGCCAATTTTTGTTCAATCTTGCTTCAGAGTTAACGAAACTGCCGTCACAATGCATTTTCAAATGTAAACAACTCAACTATGCTGGGGAAATCGTTAAGTGTTCGTCTCAAAGGCAAAATGTTACTAAAACAAATCAGGTTTCGAACCGGCGACCACGCTATCGCAAGCTTTTGCGTCGTTCTGAGCTAGGACTCTAGTTTTACTCTTGCTCATTGTTTGTTTATTTTTGTTCGCCGCTTAACATGCGATAAGCCCGCTTCATAAAAAAATCCGAAAAATTTCGTTTTGATTTCCCATTTCCCATGCTTCTATTTCTCGCTCTATTGCGTCATAATCGTAATCGAACTCTACGCCATTTGTTTAATTCGCGAAATTCGATCCGTCTTTTGCCACAGATGCCCAGAAACAAAAAAACTAAAAGTCTGGTTTGGTAAATTGAATTACGATCTTAATTTTTATTTGGCAACACCTGCCAATCAAGGGACTTATCTGCCAGGAAAGTTGGAGGAGGCTGAAAGGGGCAAAAAAGGATTTTTTTCCTGCGACACACAAGCTTAAAAGTCAACTTAAAGAGATGACGTTTTATTTGATATATCAATCATCTATGTTCATCGAAGAGTTAACGCGTTTATGACTTAATTATAAAAATACTGAAGCAATTATTAGCAGGAGATGTTTGCAACTCCTGAATGACGTTGAATCTTTGGTTAAAGTTTTTGTTTTTAAATTTTTTTTTATGTAAAAGTCAATTTTTTATCAATTTTGTCAGCGGCGTAGCTCAGCTTCGTATTTACAGTCGAAGGACTGGGGGGGCGAGCCCACAGAGCGTAGCGTGGCACGCAGCATAAATAAGCGCGGCCATGGAAGTTTGCGCGATCAATACGAGATATGTTGGTGGTTGCTGGTTTACGTCGTCTTTATTCGAAGTGAGTGGGTGATTGCTGGTTTAAAGACGGTTTGGTCACTTCGTAGTCTACCAAACCCTCGGTTTCTCTTCTGTTCGATTTTAGTTACATAGATTCTCAACAATCCACCAGACGAATGAAAGAGCATGATTATAAATTTATTCAGTAATTTTTTCATTTTTTAGCCTGATTTTTTACTCTTACTCCCTTTTGATTCTATAAAGATGGTGACACAGCGGTATCAGGTCTCTTTCGTTTGTTTAATTTATTGCTGCTTTTACTCAGTTTTGCGCACTTCATTCACTATATGGTATCCTCCCCTATTCAACAGCTTCATCTCATTCGAAACAAAATTTTGAGAATAGTTTTGTAACGTGAGGTAATTACTTACACAAGGAGAATGACTCATTTTGCCATTTCCTAAATATTCCTAGGCTCAAGAATATGTGCAAATTTGAACATGCCCAATACAAGTTTATATAACATTAACAAGTACTTCCCAAATTTTAATGAATGTTCTAACATCATCGATGAAGCTAAAACGAATATAATAAAAAGTATTTCAACTGATAACTAGTTCTCGCCACAAATAACAACTGAATGTGGCAAAGAGATTTTGCAATTTGCAGAAGTCCAAATCTGGAACTCTTTATTGCCTAAAGCGACGAGAAAAGGAATGTTCCCAATCTCTCCTGCAACACGTCGATATTGCAGCCATTTTGTAAAAAATTACCCAACCCCTAGTATGTATTTTTTGATTCAAACTGACTACATGTGTCCATAACTAAACAATTTTTGTAAAAGTTATTTCTCGTAGGCCTTTGCTATAAGTAAAATTGCTAGATAGTATGATAACAATTTTTGTTTATACATGACAACGTTATAATTATGCAGTTCAACGTCAGCGACGTAAAGTATCATATGCAAAACAGCCGAAATCGAAGACATCTAAACCTTAATTATGACCTCATACTTAGTTCAACCCAAAATTTCACCAACCATTACAAAGCCTTGTTCTCCTGCATTGTTTCTTTGAAACAATTGCTAATTTATTGTGAATAACAGAAAAACTAAAGGGTTTGTTTAATGTTCTCGAAATTCACATTGTTGTTGAAGCAAATAACAACAGTGTGGATTTTAGGATGCTTTACCTCTCTGCCGAAGTTCTCGAAATTGTACTTTTCCGGAGTTGGGACGTTTTCATGAGGTATTCAATTGTTTATTGTGACCTCATATTCAACAGGCGTTTTGGTGACATTGCAATCACTTTTTAGATATTGAAAACTTCAAATTTTAACCAAAAGCAAGATTCTAAGAAGCAATGTTTTCTCCATTTGTTAATATTAACAAAACATTTCTTCATGGAAGCTGCTCTTTCCATGAATAATTCATGCGTCTGTCATTGTCAGTATGTAGCTAATGATTGCTAACTGACAATAATGAACCCACAATTGCAATTATGACTGCACAAAACCACAATGACTTTAGAAAATATGTCAAGCATTTGACAAAAAAGCTTATTACAGAACAGTTTAATAAAATTTTGTTTATTCGAATGTAAGTTACAACCTCACAAACAAATTAAATAATAAAAGCGTAATGAGAGTATAAATCGACACACAAAACACAAGAAAGCAGTTGTTGACAAGTAGAGAAACTGTTTTGTCAAACGCTATTCTTAACACACCCATCCGTTAAGGCGTGAGCGAAGACCTGCAAAACTCTCCGTTTTATTTCGAGAGCGATCGTCAACGGTGTTCACCGTGCAAAAACAATTCAAACTTGGCACTGACTTCTTTCGGGAAGCACGTGACTGGAAGACTTCTGAGCTGTATCTCGAGCATTTAGCAATTCGTAAGATTTTGCGGCTTCGAAATGCTGAATAATTGAGTGCGGTGGTCACGTGAGGAGCACAGTCACGTGGCACGTATGTGCGGCCATCGATTTTTACTTAAATGACTTTGATTTGTGTGTAAATTATCGACGCGTTTTTGCACGCTTGCCATCTCGTTCGATCAGTTCCATCATTCTAAGATTACTCCATCCACATTTTTGTTGGTCCATCGTTCGTATCACGCTTATGTCGGTCAGCGTAAATTCCAATTAAAAAAGTGCACATATAATGTATTGGTGATAGAGAAATTTAATCCAGCTCTGAAGAATTTTTTTGCCAGAAGCTTGTGGTGATTGTCTGATCAGATTCAATATTACCACCAATGAGAGCGTCATGAAAAACTTTTAAGTAAACAGCTTTTGTTAAAGCTATAAAGTTTAATCCCATTTCGATAGTCTTGTCGGCACACGTTGTCCACTTCGATTCCGTTATAAGGTCACACTGAAAACTTCTTAAAATAGTATTCAGAATACGGTTGAGTGGGATGAAGCGTTTTTTCTTGGCGACAATGATCGTCAAACCTCACGGTGAATGTGTTGGGAAAAGCAGTTTGTAACCATATGATTTTATACTAGATGTTGTTACCTATTAAGCATTTCAAGCTGTGTGTTGGAACTTTGAAACCGCAAAGCAATCCTGGACCAGTGAACTTTGCCTACTCTTCTGCCAATGCCCTGCGATTTCAGTGATAGAATGCTACCAATAAATAAAAATAGCCTTGTCTGATGCCCAACAAAGGGTAAAATAGAATATTTGAAAGACAAAATTGCGGTAGTAAGAGTTGTGAAATCAAACCATTCGATCTACAATTGAGCTTAAATACCCGTATCTTCGAACTTATATTATTTACTCATTCCCTTTTTGATAAACTATCAACACAACATTATCATCAATCCTACATGGCTATCACAGTAGTTGCCATTGTATTTATGTTGTTGATTGTTTATGCATAATCCGCCAATAATTTGTTTTGTGTTCACATCAAAGTCTTTTTGAATAATGATACGTTGTTGTTACGTAATAATACCTTGCAGCCAGATTATGATGGCTTCATATTGGGACGATAGAAATCGTTGCAGAGTTGTTTTTAGAGTCGATAGTAACAAAAAACTCTCGTGTTGTCCATAACAGAAACAAAAATTATAGTAGCCTTGCGCTAGCGTTCAACAAGCATGCAGTGGCTACGCTTTTTTTGGTCGGTGTGAGCCTGGATTTAGTTTCAGCAAATCTGACATCTTGGGCTAAATTATAGCCATGCCTTCACAGCTAGCTCACGCGAGAGCTATTTAACTGTGGGTGTTGATACCCATGTGAATGAAATGCCTGAATGGCTTTGTGAGAATTCGAGGCCGCTAGGTCACGAACAAAGCGCGTATTGCATCGCATTTCGCGCAGCATCTGTTGTGCTGATTATCAGATTTTCTGGCGTTGTTATCTTTCGGTTTCCGTCAACATGAAAGCGCTCTATTTAAAGAGCGGATGTAATTGTTAACATTGCGATTTCATTGTAGACATGGTGGGATCGCGATTGGTAATTATGGGAGTACTTGCGAGTTTGTTAACGAAGTCGTGTGCGTCTAATGTCTTTCAACTTAGAGTCGAAATCGATGAAGAACAAAAAGCAGGTATTACTCTTTGTCTTATCAAAACAAAATCGAAGGGGGTGAAGCCGTTTTCATGGAAGAGCAGCCAGTAACTCGAACAGGGCCAGGGCTGGGAATCTGCTGTGCGATAGCGAGGCATAATGACGACATTCATGCAATCGATACATGACCGGAGAAGGCGGCAATGACAAACCGACATTTCATCAAATAAACAGCTTCAACTCCAGCTTGGTTCTACGTTTTTGGTCATTGGTGAAACACTTCACGGCGAATTCCCCTGCTTGACCGCGGTGTAATGATGGGATGCATGGTGGTTGTAACCCCGAAGCAAGTCACAATGCACATTGTTCTGTGTGTGGTTGTAAAGACTTTTCTTGGGAGGATAATGTCTGCATAGTTTGCATCACAATCGATACCGGTCGCCTCGATCATCTCAATGCAATTCATTTTGAAGTACCAAACAAAAACAATAGATTTTCTCAAAGACCTTTCGACATAAAAGGTTGAAGATCTGAAAAATTAGTTCCGATGCTCATGCTATATTTGGCGCCAAAAATATCTATGTAGCCTGTTTAAATCATTTGCAAAAATGATGTACTTTTCCTTGCTTTTATTTCTTTCCAGTGTTTACTTCTTTTTACTCTCATTTTTTAACACACCTGCAGCCTTGATGATGTTCAAGTCAATAGTTGGTTACTGTTGTAGCTGACTTTTTGCTCTAATTGTTTATATTTTCATATTGGGCTAACATGTAGTTTAAACTGTTGATAATGTTTTTTTGATAAAATATTGCGGTTTGATATAACTGAACCGAGCGATTTTGTCAATCATCTCTTCTAGTTTCTGGGTGAAAAAAATTTCATAGTGAGCTCATAAGTTTCAAATAATTTGGATATGATTTCTAGCCTGTTTTTCACAAATACGAGGTAGAAAAATAAAAGAAAAAGTAATGATCTTTTTCAAACTTTTGTTGCTTAGGCACAGTGGTGGCTGACATGGCTGACATTTTCAATCTGCGTTGGGAGGAAAGAACCGGAAGGCGGTTTGAGCTTTTCGGCACGCACCAATTGCAACGAACTCATAAGGTTAAAAATTTGGTTCGAAACTTGGTTCAAGTGAACTCACAAACTGGAATCATAAAACTGAGCAAAAAGTTGGACCGAGATGACCTTTGTGGGAAAGATGAAATTTGCGTTCTCAACATTCAGGTATCCGGGATCGTGCTGTGTTTATGCAGGAACAATTTGATGTAGTGGATATTAGATTGCTTGTTTGTTTTCTTATGGCGTAGGTGATTTCAAATGGATATTCTGAATTAAAATCAACAGATCTAATCTTCATTGAACTAATGCCAATTGAACCATTGTTTTTTTAGTTTTTATAATATAGGCTGTTATGGGGTTGGAATCTGTTGAAGTTATTTGTTATTACTTCTACACAATCATGTTTGCTACATATAATTGTTGGTCTATGTACTGGTATATTGTGAGAAGATGCTTGATGCGTCGCCGTAATTCGACTTTTATTCGGGGTGGTTCGGGTGCAAAGAAGTGATCTCGTTTTCAAAACTATTTCCTATAACTGAACTAAAGATGAGTTACAAAATTTGAGTAAATATTCAGTGCGTGGCGTGTCCAAAAGTGATGGGAGCACTATTCTACGTGATGATTTCTTTTCAGTTAAAATAAAGACATTGCGTAAAACCGAATATTTAGTCTTCACACCCCAAACTCGATCAAGCAAGTAGAATCATGTTGATCAAGTTAGAGGAAAGCTGCAGTCACTTCCAACCAGTCATAATAACAGACTGCTAGCTCCTTTGCCACGTGGTGGGACGCCGATAGTGGTCTCTCAGTTTCTTCAAAAGCGGTGAACAAAGAGTGCTACTTATCTTATTGCAAAAGTATTTTATCAATTTGAATGGGTTTTTAGGCAGTGATGCAGCCCCAACGTTATTTTCGCCTCCTCAAGCTCAAAATCAACATCCGAGACATCAACGACAACGCACCATCATTTCCGCGTGACGTCATTATTGTAAATGTCAGCGAAAATGCTAACCCAAATGACGTCATTAACTTGAACCAGTATCAAGCACAAGACTTAGATGCAGGTACAACTTTGCTCAGCGTTTGCTGTCTGAAGCGACCCATAGATATAGCGTCTGTTTTACGCGTTCGTGACTTGCAGAATAGCTTTATGATCTCTATGACCGAATAGTTTCAATTGCTTCGTTGCATTACTTGTGGTAGAAATATACTGGGCCAGTAGGGCTGATAACTCCAAAGCAGGTCAGAACACAAGCTATTCTATGCAAATGTAAAATAAGCTTTTACCATGACCCATCACCACCTTCAATGAAGATAGGCTCGTTAATTACATGACGAGTTATAACATGCTTTTAACAGGGAACAATTCAGTAGTTGATTATTTCCTCTCCAGCAATCAATATTTCATCATTCGTTCCTTAACCGATGCAACAGGAAGCTCTCAACTTGACTTGCTTCTGACAAAAGAACTCGGTAAATACTTTTCTTTGCTTCAATGCTTTCATTGATTTCATGATTGTCCTTGCTACTACGCAATCAATCGCTGTTAATTGAGCATCTGATAAACTCAATCACAGGGTCACGAGATCATTACCTATGTTGTTTTCTGAGATTGACTCCAAGATTTTCTTGTTGGATGGTTCGTTGGCAAAAGCGCTAAACTGAGACTACATTCAAGTTTTTAAAACAAACCAATGAGACAGTGCAATCATGAAATTGATATTATTGTTGTTCTTTAAAAGCGATACATTGATGCGTTTCTGGAAATGATAATATCTTTAAATCTTGTAACTTCTAATCTGTAACACGATTCGTTGAGTAAAACTTGAAAACACAGCCATGCCGCCCGGTCGAACAATGCTCATTGGCTTCTAGGTATCCTGCGGGTGTGAAGCACGACTTCAGGTAATAGATAAACAATGGATTTTCTTCAGATCTATCAAAAAACCAGAATAATGTTAAAATATGTTTTTTGTTTTTTGCGAATACCTCATCCTACAATCCCAATAAAACAGCAAAATATCCAGTCATATTTGGGTTCTTGAATTTATCTTAAAGCTATTACACCACTTCTATTAGCATTATTTTATCTGAGCCGATTTTTCAGACTTTGAAGGACAACAAAGTTTCCAGTTTAAACTTAAAGCAAGAGATCGAGGTTTTCCGGCCAAATCCGACCACGCGACTTTGCAAGTAAACGTCATCGATGTCAATGACAACAAACCAATTTTTGACCAATCGCATTACGTTGTATCGGCCTGGGAGGATCTTGAACCCGGAACAGAGATAGCCAGAATCCACGCCACCGACTTAGACAGTGGGATTGATGGGCGGATCTCCTACAAACTGGTTTTGAAGCCTTCTCGAATGCAAGACTCCGTTATCGAGAAGTTACTGGCGATTGATTCGGTCAGTGGAGAGATTTATCTCCAAGAAAATTTGGACTTCAAGTCTCACAACGGGTTTGTTCTATCGTCATATACTTAAATAAATTGTTAAAATATGGCTAAGAATGCGGTATAACTTGGAAACAATAAACATTTTTGTTTCAAAAATAACAGCCAAACAAAATTGTAAAAAGCATATTGCAAACGTTTGGGCCCTCAACTGGTGCAGTTTTATCGCAAATAATGTAGAACAGTGGTTCCCAAACTGTGGTACGCGAACAAATTCAGCTTACTTATAATTTTGCGGAAACATTCAACTTTCAAACCTTTCATACAGACTTTCATAACGACGTCATTGCAGCTAGCAGCCATATTTTACACCTATTATCATATATTATTTTATTGCGCTAAAAAAACAAAGTGCTACGTAATGTTAATATAAAACAGTTAAAAGATTAGTTATGTTATTTTTCCGAACCTTTTCATTTAAAATTTGTTTTAAAAATTTGCTGTAGCAACACTGGGAGGTCTGGCAGAGACAAAATGCCTCTGTGACGTTATAATATACAAAAAGTTTGTGGCCATTTTTACAATGAATAAAAAAAACTACTGTGCAATATATAATAATTAGACTATGATCTGTTGGGTGCGGAATTTATTACTAGAGTCAGAAATGGACGGATTTTTCTGCGTGTTTTGAGCGTGATTCGCTTGTAGTAGTAAGCAAAATTTTGGAGAAAGTTTTTATACGAGTAGTAAAAGCGACAAAATTAACAAGTTCGTGAAGTAAAAATTGTGATTAATGTGGAAGTTTTATATGCAAATAACAGTATTAATATCTATGTTGTAAAAGTGAGGTAGGTCAGCTTTATACCTCCAGTTGCAAAGACTCTTCAATATATGTAGTAATGAGTGATGGCACCAGTGTATTATGTTTAATGATATTCCAATCATATTGAACTACTTTCTTTAAACAACAGGAATAATGCGAAAACTCAATTTAGTTTGTTTATCTATTGAATATATCTAAGCGAAAGTTCAGTCCAGCTGACATAAAGTATGGGTTCATAGCTATTGAACACAATGGAGAAGCTTTGCCGCAATGTGTAATTTGCATGAAGACCCTTGCTAATTCTTCTATGAAACCAAGCTTACTTCAACGTCATCTTCATACAAACCATTCCGACCAGAAGGACCGAGATGAGAGCTATTTTCAGCGACTCGGCGAGTGTGTCAAGCGGCAGCGCTGGGACAAGACTGGCACAATCTACCAGAGAAAGAAGGGGGTTGTCAAGACATCCTATGAAGTTGCTTTCTTGATAGCTAAAAACATGAAAGCACATACCATTGGAGAGTCCCTCATAATGCCTGCGGCAAAAATGCTGGAAAACATGTGATTGGAGAGGAAGCGGCTGCAAAGCTAGAAAGTGTTTCCATATCCAACAACACGGTTAAGAATAATATAGAGGAGATGTCAGTCGATATTTCTGACCAAGTGATTTCAGAAGTGAAAGGTTCAAATATGGTTTTTCTATTCAATTGGATGAGTCGATGGACGTGTCAAATAACGCACAGCTACTCGTCTACGTTCGATATACACAAGACAATGCTGTAAAAACTGAATTACTGATGAGCAAGGAACTTTCCAGTACAACAAAAGGAAAGCATATTTTCGAAGCTTTGGACAATTTTTTCAAACTAAATCAATTAGACTGGGGAAAGTTGATTGGCTGTACTACAGACGGAGCTCCATCTATGCTGGGACGTAAATCAGGATTCAAAGCTCATGTGACAATTGTGTCACCAAACGTGACTTTTGTTCATTGTTTCATTCATAGATTCGCCCTTTGCGCGAAAGTGCTACCACAGAATATGTTATCATGCTTAAACCAAGTGATCAAACTACTAAATTTTGTCAAAACATCTGTCCTGAATACCCGATTGTTTAAACAACTTTGTGAGGATCTCAATTCCAACCACACTTGTCTTCTCTACTACACGGAGGTGCGCTGGCTATCCAGAGGTAATGCAACAAAGTGGCTGTTTGAACTGCGAGATGAGCTTCTGAAACTCTTCAAGGCAAAAAATCACAGTTTTCAAAACGACCTGGAGAGCAAAGATTTTTTAATAATATTGGCATAAAGTTCTGAACAACTGCAACCTGTCGTTTCAAGGACCCAATCTAACTGTAACAGAGTTCATTTTGAAGCTGAAAGCACTCATTCGTAAGCTGTACCTCTAGGTAGAGAATGTTAACAACCAAAGATACGGAATATTCGAAAACCTCACTTCCGTGGAGAAAATTCCTGATGGTGGCATTTCTAACGAAATTATTGACCATCTTTCGCAACTTAAGACAGAGCTATTGAATTACTTTCCTGATGTTGCATGCTGTGCTTACTCCATCAACCCATTCTTCATTGATCCAGCTGATGTGCCCGTGGGGACCGGAGAACAAGAAAAACTAATAGACATTCAAACTGATGAGACAGCAAAAACAAAACATAAGGAATGTTGTCCCATCAATTTCTGGTTGAGCGTGGTATCTCGTACCCGAACCTAGCCCGTACTGCTGTTTCCCGCCTATTGATTTTTCCATCTACTCGGGAGTGCGAACAAGGGTTTTCAGCTTTGTTGACCATCAAATCGAACAGCCGAAATCGCCTTGGAACGCCTGAACATGATTTTCGATGCGCTGTCAGTGAAGTTATTTCTCTCATTGACCAGCTGGTGGAGAAAAAACAACTACATCCATCGCAATAATACTATTTGCTGTTTTTTTACTCATTTTTTGGCTATTTATGTCTTTTTGGACTGCCGTTCGTTTAACTTTAATACAGCTACATGCTAGTTTTTCTTATATAGCCTACTTTTGTTTATTTTTTAGTTTGATATATTCTAGTAGTCAGATGTAACTTAGGTGGTACGCGAACACTGTACAAAAACTCAAAATGGTACACAAGTAAAAAAGTTTGGGAATCACTGATGTCGAACAAAAGATCATCAATTTGAACAAGTGGAAACAAAGAGTTATGGCTAATAATGAAACTTTGTCAGCTCAAATTGATGATGAGGTTGTTTTTGTCATTCTTTTTTTCCCGTGGTGTTACATTTATGTGAAAATTAATAAACTTCACCTTGTCTTTTATCGTGAATTTGCCATTACTTTTTGGAAAAGACGCTTTACGGCACATTTTCTGCATAGTTATCTAGTATAAAGCGCGATATTACCATCTGCTGGAAACGCTGAAGCTGGATTAAACATGAGTTGCTTTCTGCAGAACTGCAGAAGATTTTCTCGTCATAAAAGTATAAAAACTCAATATCATTACAATAATGCAAGAGGCTAGCGATGCACTTAGCAAACTGCAGACAGTTTCACTGTTTCAACCTATCAGGTCTCTTTAGTGCAGTTGCTGACCGACAAGAAGCTAGAGGCTTTTAATAAAGCATAGCTTAGACCGCCACACTTGTGGGACCTATACTAGATCCACTTGGTGGAAGGTCTGTCAGTACTCTGCGAAGCCGTATCACTCATTCACGAGTGATACGGCTTCGCAGAGTACTGACAGACCTTCCACCAAGTGGATCTAGTATAGGTCCCACAAGTGTGGCGATCTAAGCTATGCTTTATTAAAAGCCTCTAGCTTCTTGTCGGTCAGCAACTGCACTAAAGAGACCTGATAGGTCGAAACAGTGTCACTGTCAATACCATTACTTTTCAATACTTAGGTTAAGTTTCCTGGTCGAAGCGACTGACGGTGGATCACCACCGCTTACCGACCGAGTTCGTGTCACAATTCATATAAAAGACGTTAATGACAATTCGCCAATTATAAAGCAGAATGTTTTAATACCAGCCGATCAAAATACAGGTAAGAGATTTGAAATATCTGATACGTGGTTGAGATGTTAAACATTGGCTATGGTGGATTTTTTGGTAGCACACTTTTGAAAGATTGATTTAAATTCCCACAGAAATTGGTGTGGATGGTTTTTTCTGAATGGCACCTAGGCTAGAAAGTGTGAAGGTTTTAGAAAGGCCAAACCTTGATGGTTTTCCTCCCAGTCATGCTGACGGAACCCATAGAAGCGCAAGGCACGACATCTGAAAGAACTATATCATTCTTGCCTCCTTAAGAATTTCGCTCTTAAAAAAATGGAAAATTTCAACGGATAATGAAACAAGCATTACTGTATAACACCAATTTGTTTTGTTACGACATCATTTAGCAAACCGCAAATAGTGGTAACTATTTAAATAAAAAAGCATTTTTTCTTTTGGGGGCCGCAGTCAAAGTTGTAATTTTGTTAAAAACCAAGCGTATGGTGTCACTGCATCGAGATTGGAAGGATTTTGACGGTGTTTTGGCAAAAGCGTCCTCCTCGCAGTCCGAAAATCCAGGTTCAATTCCGATCCTGAGTCATACCAAAACATTGACACTGCAAAAATGTTTTAATCGTATCGTAATTAAAAGTTGACTTGATAATAAATAACCTTTGCAATAATAAAAGCACCAGAGCAGCAGCATAACCTGTTGGTGCGGCTAATATCCTAAAGATGTGTACGCAGCTATTTCATAATCAAATCTGCCACCAGTGAAATGTGTTGCGTTTACTTTTTATTACGACCACCTGTTTTCAGGTTATCTTTCTGAGTCGGCCCCCCTTGGCACTTACATCGCATATGTGGGGATATCTGATGACGATGATGGGGCGAACAAGGAAGTTGAGTTAAGTATTCGTACAACGAGCTTCAATAACAATGGTAGGGGTTCAATTCAAGCATCTTTACAATTTTTTTCTCACTATGACGTCATACAGGTGAAATCGGGAGAGATTTCAATCATTTTCTGCTGGCGTCTGACGGGTTTATTCAGACCGAACAGAGTTTTGACCGCGAGCATGAAGATCAATACTTGATTGAAATAACTGCTTGTGACAAGGGAAATTCCCCACGGTGAGTGTTAGGTCATCCTTACGTCGTGATTATTTGGAAACGTAGCAAGAATTGTTTGAAGTACTTTAAAGTATGATCAATAGAAAAACGGCGAACATATTTTTTGCGCGGGTTCACCTCCTGCGCAGAGCTGCTCGTTGCTGTGTTTATAAAAAATATCTTTATGTTTACATACACAGTTTAGAGAATTGAGTTCGGGCAATTAGATTTAATGTTCTGCTAATCACTTAGCAACGCTATGGTTATTTATCAACCATCTGGCCGCCACACGTTGGTAATTCCCCAATGATAGAAGTGACCTTATTCAGCCAGATGCTTGTGATATCAACAGAATGTTGCTGGAGAAATGTAATTACTTATATTTAATTATTTTGTGATGGAATTTTATGACGTGCTAATGATGGTTTCAAAAGCGAAACGTCATTTTATTTATCATTGACCCTAATTTCTATCAGGTGTTCAAACTCTACCCTCAGAATTACACTTCTTGATCAAAACGACCATTCGCCTATCTTTAGTCAAACTGTTTATGACGTCACAATTTCCGAATCGAAACCAATTGGAAGTAACATTACAAAAGTGATTGCTAGTGACAACGACCGGCTGAATGGACCAGCTAAAATGATGAATCAGGTTAGAGCGATACAATGAAATATGCCGATCAATTTTCTGGCACTATGGCGTTTTAGCACCGCTACAAGCAAGAAAAAACAATTGCTTCAACACATTATGTGGTTTCCAAAACAAATTGAATGCAAAAGATGTACAATACATCATTATGACGTCATAGTTGCTTTTCAGGTAAAAGAAATTGTTCGTTCAAGCAATGGAGTGGTGCAGTACCACCTACATGGCCATGGGCATGTTTTCAGTATTGACCAGGATACCGGGCAAGTGGTGCTGATGCGTCCTCTAGACAGAGAACAGCAGTCCCTGTGGGAGGTGCGGGTATTATACAAAATAGTTAATACTATCGAACCCAAAATTGTTGATGAGGAGAGCTTGCAGTCTCTAGGCCAACATTTTGGTCCGACCGAGAATCGAGCCTGATGTGTAAGTTTAAGAATTGGTTGCAGTGACTTTTTCGACGTATGATTGACTTCCCTATCATTAAATATTAGAATCTCATCTGCATTATAGCGCAACATTTGTTGTATTGCTAGATCACAATTATCGCACAAGATGGCGGTTTACCGCCTCGTAATTCCACCAGCAAGTTAGTGGTGAATGTGTTGGACGTAAACGACAACCAGCCGGTGTTCATCAACCCTGACGCGAACAACTCGGTGGTCTACGCTTCAACCAAACTTCATCAGCCAGTCATTAATGTTCAGGTATGTCGGTTTGCTCATCTGTTTGCTTGTAGTAGACAAGATGGCGCACTTGTAATTAGGCGAAGCAGTACCGGTTTAATACCCTCTCTGTGGTTTTTGCTTTAACACAAAAATATTCAAAGTAATCAACAAGTATTCTCTCGAAGTGCAGAATTATACTGACGTGGCTGACACCACTGCTAAATGTTGTAATTCAGTGAACCGTGTGACGTTTTCAATATGTTGCGTAGGTTCTTGATTATGACGAAAATGGTCATTCTGACGTCACACTTGAGTTAGTTGTAATTGGCGATGAATCACCCCAGTTATTTGTTTTGGATAAATCGACAAACAAAGTTTATTTGAATGAAAGCTTGAAGGACGAGGAAGTGTTGGGAGAGCATTACGTGGTGATTGAGGTGAGAGAGTGCGGGCAAGGTGTTGTAAGGTGTAATTCGTGGTATATGACGTCATAAGATGAATTAAAGAAATTTTAAAGATAACGCTACTTCATGACGTCATCACATCAGCCTCTTTTATAAGCAATGCGTTAGTGAGCCCTGGGCTCATTTGCTACCATGGCAACTACAGAAATTGGGAATGGTATTGGATAGCATCTTGATTGCCGCAAAGAATGCGGTTCTGTTGTCCGTCAGGTCGTGAATAAGGCTTTAAGGAGAGAAGCCAAACAGGAATTTACAAGCTTCGTCGGTTCATACCAAGACTTGAAAACTGTTGTCTTCAGGGCCGGCGCGTTCATTTAGGCGACCTAGGCAACCGCCAAGGCGCAGCTTTTAGAGGACGCAGAACTTGCTTTTCAATTTGCCAGTTTCGTAACTTCGTAAAAATGTTCTTATCTCTATATTTTGAATATTAGTATTTTTCTCGGATTTACATTGTTCATTTCAAAATTAACTGTGGTAATAAAATTAAAGACAAATAGTTTCTTTGCGTTTTGAGCAACTTGAGCAACTGAAACGATTTCTCTTCGTAAATGAGCGCTATCTGACGTCACAATAGCATCTATGTTTTTGACATTGTTTCAGCTCGAAACGCTAAAGTTCTTTTGATTGCAATCATTTGAAGTTTGTGAACCGCTAGTTGTAAGTTATGTTAAGCTAATTGACAAAATTAGCTCCCCAGCATAATGATGTGAGATGGGTAGTAGGGTTTCCAATTAAATTGTTAACGTCAACAATCAATTAATTGCCCATTTTGCTAGAAAGCACTTAATTGCCAATTTTTAACAATCAATTAATTGTTAAGAATATGACGTCATACTCTACAAAAGTATTATAATTTTGCAAAAGCAGTATTTGTTCTGTTAGACTAAAAGCTTACAAGTGCTACGTCTGTGCAGCGCTTAAAACTTTGACAATAAAAGTTTTATAAAACTCAAAAGCAAATTACTCTGATAAACCTGGGGTACTATTTATTTACTTTACATTCAACAAAAATAGGTTTTGTGCACCACTGACCATTGTTGACACAACAAGAGCAACTTGGCAACTTTTTGATTGTCTTAAATGCTTACGTCACAGAAGCTGGTATTATGCAAACAAAGTTGATAAAAATTATAGCTGGTAAAAAATACAATTAATTGCCCAATTTTAGCAATTAACTGCAATCGCTAAGAGTCGATTTTTGTGCATTCATTGTTACAATTAATTGTGTTCAATCAATTGTCTGAAAACCCTAATGGGTAGATGAGTGAAAGTAGCAGCTCTGGTAGCAGCCTACTGGTACGGATTACAGCACTTAATTTCAGCTCAGAACTCGGTGGCCGTGAATTGGATTAGTGCTCCCGAATTTTGCCGGATAAAAATTTTTTTGTAAATCAATAATTTTGAACTAGATATTACTTACTTTCTCGACTAAAATGTGGGAGTCTTTTACTGCAGTAATAGCAAAAAACGAGCTTCTGGTGTTCAGTAACAAAAGCTGAAAACTAAGAGATAAAAAGTAGAAGCTAACAATCAGGAGATATACTGTACTAAAATTTTTTCTCAGCAATCAGCATGATAATGAAGAGCAGGCAGCTCATGATGGTCAAATTATTAATAAAACTAGCGAAATACATACGACGTAAGAGCAAGAAACTATAGAAATATGACAGCAATTTGCAACAGAAAAAATAACTAAAATGATGTTGAGCAGCAAAATAGTGATAGACAAAACACCAACACTTATTCCGACGATGCTGGTGCTTTGTCTTACTTTATGGACCGTTGTAGATGGCCGAAATACTTTAGTAATCGTTTGCGAGAAACACCAGTTCAAGAAGGTGCAAAGCAAATTTAGTCACACGATTTTCTTTGAGGCAAAATTAATCGAAGATTTTCTATTGTGCGCTACAATAGGAGACCACCGAATGGGGAGGAAGTCTGTCGTGAGTGGCTGATGTATTCTGTGACAAAAAATACTATTTTCTGCTTTTGTTGGAAGTTGTTTAGAAAAAATTTGGCTTGTCAGCTATGCAAGATGGCAGTTCAAAAGTATGAAAAAATATTGGAACAACTCTTTTATCTCAATTGAAGAGTTACAAACATCCCGAAAACTGTCAAGCTTGGCGAGAATCCAAACTAAGATTATCGAAGGGTGTAACAATTGAGAATGTTAATTGGTGGAAAATTCGGGAACAAGCAAGGTACTGGAGACAAACATTGGAAAGTTGGATTGCTTCGGTAAGAGTTTTAGCAATACGAAACGTAGCATTTCCAAGCACAAATGAAGAGCTGCGTTGTGCTGGCAATGGAAACTTTTGAAGTTTTTGGAATATTTGGCTTTGTTTAGTTTTTATGAACGAGCATTTGCGTGAAGTTCGCATCAAAGAAGTGGTGGTCTACTACCTGGGAAAGGAAGTTCAGAAAGAATTAATACAACTTCTTGTCAATTCTATAAAGAAAATAATTTTATAAAAGAAAATTTAGGCGAGTACGTTTCGATTATTTTGAATTGCGCACGACAGGTTGGGCATGTGCAATAAATGTCAATAATTGTTCAGTTTTTCTACTTAAGAGTAACCACTTTAAAGACTGGAGAGAGTTTTGATGAGAATGTCTTGATGAAAGAACATTTTCTGAGGTTTTCTTCACTGCAAGAGACAACTAGCTCTTTTGTTACAGAAACCCTTTGGCATGAACTTGAGCAAGTGGGCTCTTCTATTGACGATCAGCGAGGCCGAGGTTATCACAGTGGCAGTAATAGGAGAGTTAAAGTAAATGGGATAGAAAACAAAGTATTGAACATTAAACCAAGAGCATTGTTTGTGCCTTGCAATTCATATTCATTAAACTTGGTTAGAAATGACTTTGCTAAATCCTCCCTAGAAGCAACTAGCTTTTTCAATCTAGTGCAAAAAATTTATAATTATATCTGAGCTTCAGCTAAGCATTGAGAAGTTCTCACGCGACATGTGTCATGTTGTATCCCTGTCAACCTTTAAGCGATACTAGATGGAAAAGTCGCATTGATGTTTTGAAACCATTGAGATACAATCTTGCTAAAATCTTTGATGCTTTAATGGGTATCTTGGAAGATAAAAGATTGTTGGAATCATCTGGAAAAGATTTCCGTGCTGAGCTTACATACTTGCAGTTGTTATTACCATCTTCGAATTTTTGGTATGCGTGGTTCCCTGATACAGCATCCTTCTTGAAGAAAACCTCACAAGCAAAATGTTCCAGAATCATGATGTTAGTTTGAAGGCATCAATAATGCAGTTGCAGTCGACGAAGAGTTTTCTTGAGAGATGCATGTTCGATGAAGGCTTTGAGAAAATCTTAATTGATACGATTGAAGCTGCCGAAGAAATGGCAATTTTTTCATTATCCAAACAAGGGCCAGGTAGGAAAAGCAAAAGGAAATGGAGGATGAGACAGCAAAAGTGACTTTAGCTGACCAATAGCAAAAATTCAGGGAGGATTTCTAAGAGTACTTTGTTGTTTTCGGCATTGCTACTGAAATAATTAACGAAAAATTTGTGCGAGTGCAGCAGCATACTTCGCTCTTTGGTTTCTTGTGTGACATTTAAAGTTAAAGAAAAACCCTTCACTACAGGTTTTGAAATGTTGCAAAACATGGAACAAATTGCGGTTCATTGAAAAAGCAAAGACATAGACGGCAATGACTTGAGCTATGAACTAACACCATTGGCTAAAAGACTCCCTAATTCTATGGCACCTCAAGATGTACTGACGTTTCTGGTGCAGCAAAAACATTTAGACAATGTGCCAAATGCTTCAATTGCTTTGCTAGTTGTACTGACGCTTCCAGTATCGGTGGCAAGCGCTGAGCGAAGTTCTTTTATGCTGAGATTTATCAAAACGTTCGGACGCTTTGAATGCTTCAAAATAGGCTTGATGCCTCAGCTAGATCTCTTGAACCTGGTTACGCTTCCGCGCTCAACATGGCGGAATTGTCAACAAAATTTGCAAAGAAAAAAGCACAAACAATGAGATTTTGACGTAAGCTGTATTAATGTACTACTATTGTGTAAATTTTGACGAACATTTCGTTTTTGACTATTAGAGTAATTTCATAAGCAATGATTTGGGTTATAGATGCAGGAAAATTTTGTGACTTTTATTGTGTGCTTATTAAAGTGAAATGTGCAACGGGGCGAAACAATTGAAGCTTGCCTAAAATGCAAAATTACCTTGAGCCGGCGCTGGTTGCCTCCGACCTCCTTCTTGCAAATTATTTTGCTGCGTCTGTATCAGCTGTCACGTCACAATATTACTATATTGTTTTTAGGCTGTGGATAATGGTAGCCCGCCTTTGCGAAGTCGAATTGGTCTTTACATCCGCGTTACTGATGACCTGTCTCTCCCGGACGGAGAGAAATTCGTTGAATCAAACTCCATCAACATCTACATTATCGTTTTTCCTCTGGCATCTACCATCTTAGTTTTCTTGCTTATTATTTCATTAGTTGCTTGCATCAAACGAAGGATTAAAAAGGTTAATCTTGATTCTCAGCTCCTTTTATAAATTTCAAAATTCTGCTTTCCGTTTTCAACAAGGTTTGAAAACATGTATTTTTTAGATAGAGGCAATATTGCATCAAATTGGAAAGCTCTAAGGTGATTCATTCCAGTTCTTCGTTGGGTTTGTTTGGTGGTTGTTGCTTTTGGTTGCCTGAGGAGAAATTGTTTAACCAAACAAAATAGCGACAACTTATTCGCAACACCATACACATATTGAACGGAGTATTTGGGAGGCTGCGAAGTGACTACAAGGTCTTCTAGTCGATAACCATTCATACGCGTCGCTACAATCAGCGCAAGACACAGTTTAAACCCCAAACGTAAACTGAAGACAAACAAAGGTTCTAGTCATGCTCTCATGCGGAGCGACGCTTAAGGGATGGAATCACTGACGTTGCTCCACTCCTGATGGCGCTATTTAATAAACATCTGAAAATATAAATTGAAGAGCTTTTGTAGAGAGCGTTTCGGTATTGAGCAAGACAGTTTATGAAGCTATCCCAGGTATTGCAACCACAACGACGGTGCTCGGTGAACTTGTAGTTTTTCGATGCCAGATTAACATTTAGCCGATCATTCTGCGCTGTCGCTAAATCTGAGCTAGCAAGAAGCGCATTGGCTCGTTCTCCAAATGGACCGCTGAAAGACTTAACACATCAGACTTTTATGATTACATCATCTGTAGGCAGTTTATTAGTTTGCTTTCAATGAATTTCATTTTCCTCCCACCACTCGACCAGAGCTGGTCATAAAAAATTACGAGCAGCAACCTTCCAAACTGCCAGCCATTCATTGTATTACGACAAGGATCAATCAAGCCTATCCAAGCGCGCAGTTTAAGTCAAGTTGGTGTCATATTTTTTCAACCTTTTATGCCCGCTTGCAAAGCAGTTATTTGAATCTAAAAAGTAAACACAATGCAATTAAGAGGAAGTCTTGGCAAGTTTCGGATCATCTCTCTGGTGCGTTCAACTTCTATGCTTTATTTTAGCGTAAGTGCGCGGTTGATTCATGCAACACTGAGGCGAGGGACTGTGATGGGAATCAATGCCGTGATCTTCTTTCTTCCAAACAAGATTGCATTCAAAGCAAAAATCATTACGACGTCAGCCCCAATCATGCTGAACAACGAGTGGCAAAAACTGTGTCAACGTCATCAAATCATTCAAGCGTAAACAGGTGAATATTGTTTAAGATAGAATGATTGTAAAATCATGCCAATAAGCAGAATATTTTTTGTGGTTCTTAAAGACCCCTTTCTCGAGGTGATGGTGCGGCGGGGAAGTGTAAACCCCACTGGTGACTCTTGACTGCCTAGACACGAGCGAGAATGTATACAGAAATGGAGGTGACGGAAAGAGCATGTTGCACCAAAAGACAAAAATTGTGAACAGTGTCCTGGGTCGGCAAGTACTGTGACGTTACGAAGTCACGCAATTCGGCCGCTGTACAAATTGTGATGTCACAAGCGATTTTGACTTGAAATTCACTGCTTCGGGACTTCGCTAGATTTATGAAATTTTGATTTGTTTTAATTGCTTCATCACGTGATCTCTGACCTCATCATTCGCTGCGCTCGTCTAGACGCGATTTTAATCAATTTTTCATCACGAGAAGTCGTCTGATGTAATCACAATTGGACAAAGGAAGTCACGTCACGGGTCACTGCACTCACTAGTTTATGACGTAACTAAGTTTATCTGAGGATTAGATTAAGCATCGGTTGTGTGGCTGAGCCGCAAGCTCGACAGGTGACCTTGCCAGTTGCAAATCCTCTTTTATTTTTAGAAATTCACTGACACGCACATCCGTGCCGCGCCTTCTATCGAGCGATAACCACATCCCTTCGTCTACACAGCTTCTATCGAGCGATAACCATATCCCTTCGTCTACACAGCTTCATCGTGTAACTTGCTCTTGCGACAAAGCTGCTGCGAATTCCGGAAGTTTTAGAAACAACAAAGTAAGAACAATGCTGCTGTTTTGGTCAAGGATGTCTTATCAGCATAATTGATTTTACTGCCAACGACTACAACCCAATTGCTAAATACACATCAACGACACTTCTTTTTACTTCAAAACCCAGCAGAATGTTAGAATTGCTGCGTAATATAATTGCTTCATGCACAATTGTAGCCCGCCTTATGAAAATAGAGTTTTAAATTCAATTTTAGCAACTCAAGTGACCCCGGACATTGACTTGTGCCACATTTACCGAGCATTCTCTAGCTTAGCTAACCCTCTTTTTTGCATATTTACTTTATTTTAGCTCCCCCCTTCAAATAGAGAGTATTCGTCTCTGAGCCGCGTGACGTCCTCGCAATTGGATAAGGACAGCGGGCGTGGAGACAGCGAGGTGGACAGCTCGTGTTGGCAGTCTGTTCAGGAACGAAGTGAGTCAGAAATTGGGGATGACGAATTTACGTTTTGAGAAGTTCATGGCCTGCGAAGTAGAATCTATCGCTTGGGTTTGAGTCCTAGCCCGATTTGAGTTTTTTCCTTTGCTGTTAAGCCTGGCAGGAATCGAAGCTGAAATCCCTCGCCATCTTTTGTTCTTCTGCAATAGAAGCACTGCTCAGCAAGAGCATACCAAGAAGCTCATTACATAATTTAGCGTAAATCAGCTAAAGTTTTGACTTCAGGTTTGTTTATATTTCAATAGAAACAATCCCGCATTGTGAGGTCACTAATGCGAACAACCTGCCTCGAAATTGCACGGCTGATTGCGAGCGCTATGGTCACAGCGATTCATGTTGGATGCCAGACTCCGGTGAGCCATGAAAGCTTTAATAAGAATGAACAAAAAGCCTGGATGTTTTGTGAACATAATTGTGTCGACTCAATAAGCCTTTTGATGAATAAGATTGCCCTGTAACTGGAAAGGGGTCGCTCTATTTCTGAAAGTAGATGCCCCATACAAATCAAGAACTTGATACCCTTATCTACCTCGCTTTTATCTCCATTAATTGATTCTTGTGTTATAGTTGCTCCGATCCCTGATCCCCATCTTAACTCGCCAAAGCCAGAACTTGCACCTATACGGGAAAACCCACTTTGTATGGCGAAGATTGTGAATCTGCCTTGCGCCCCCTCAAATATGAGGCTTATGCGTAAATCTCTATGTTTGGCCCTGAATGGATCACAGGAAAGGCATCATCATCCTTTTCGCTCAGAACCGATTTATCCGCATTGCCAAACGGAAGACGTAACACATCTCCGTCAACTGTGGACTAGGGATTTGGAGTCCCCGTATTCTTCCGTTTTTGGCTCGAACTGTCCATCCCCTACGTCATCAAACAGCAAGTGCAACTCTCCCGCATGTGATCGGAAGCGAGCTCCGTCAGAAAGACAAGCTCTGCTCCGAAAAGAAAACTACATGTCGCTAGTGAGCAATAGGACTCGATGCGGGGTCGCCGACGCGGATGAGTGATCACATAGCTTGAATGGATTCATTCTACAGATTTTGATTTGATCCTGGTTATGGGTACTTTGAAAGAGAGTAGAAAGCTAATCTGGGTTTGGCGTTGCTATGAAAGTTGAAGTACTAGGCGCATGTGGCCTCAAGGAAACTTGACGAAAGCAAATAAATCTAATCTTGCCTGAAAGTTATTTATTTATCGAGCAGTATAATCACATTGGAATCTTTACGGTTATCCATGGCACGACTCGTATTTGTATACCTGCTTTAAAGCCGCCAGCACTTAGCGGTTCAGTATATTACTACTGCAAGCGCTGTAAACAAGATTGGGCGATAGCCGTGAAGCGCTGCCCCCAAGTGCGCAGCAATGTCTACGTTGTGAGTTTGTAATTGACGAAGAAAATGTTTTACAGTCGTTACTGGCAGGCACGCAACAAGAACTTTGTAAGGGATATGGAACTAACCGAAATTAAATGGTGGTTTTTGTGCGACTTAAGTTGTTGAGTAAATCTAAAAATGGTCTTCACTTTTTGGGTGGCAAAATGACTTGGCCAAGTTAAGAGGGTTTCAATTCCTTGTTGCTTTATTGGTTATCAATATATTTGTTGGCAGCAGAGCGCGATACACTGTCGGGCGTTGAAGTCGCTATTTACAACTACCAGTGAGGTCTTGCTGCGTTACATTGAAGGGCGACCTGGCCGAGTCGAAGTGCTGTTGTGCTCATAGTTTGGCTCAAACTATGACGTGCGCAAGATATCGACGGATGTTGTGACTACTCATAAAGTTATATCGCGGTCTCCCAACTCCATATTTATCTTGCTTTCGTTGAGTTCATTCCAAAATACTGTATTTTTGCCCTCTGGCCTGGTAGGCTATAATCCATAATAAATCACAGAATAATTGAGTGTGTTTGTTATATTGCTCTGATAAAAACTGCCTTGTCCAGCGATGAGCTCATTATCATTGGTCCATGATTTGTCCAACAATACTTTTGGTATAATTTTTGCACTTGCAAAACTAATCGATCCGTTTGTTTTTGTAATACTGTGAGTTTGTTTGTTTGTTTGCAAATTTAAGATATGCAACAGTCTTTACAAAGACTTGAATATAGAATCTTAATAAATGCTTTGTTTATCAATAGACCATCCGACATAACGCGTAAAGTCTAGCTCAAGATTGTCGTCTTTGTCTCTGAGAGCAACAAAGCAGATCAAAATTTTTTGCTTGAACATGTGAGCGAGTGCATTATCATCCTTCTGATCACATGATCATCTCTCAGGCTGGCAACTGTGAGTCTTCCAGCCTGTTTGAATTTTGAGAAAATTTTCTGAATCTAACAATTTTCTGATGAATTACTGTCTTGCTGAACATTGATTTTTCAAATTATTTTCACTTCTGAGCACCTTTCTCCATATAATGCAGCAATTATTGGCCTTTCAAAAGCTGATAATTCCCTTATTTTGCACATTTTTTCAGCAGTAAAATTAAAAAAAAGTAAAATCATTCTTTGAGCAAACTGCAGACAGTGACACTGTTTTTACCTATCACGTATCTACAATGCAGTTGGTGACCGACAAGAAGCTGGAGGCTTTTAATAAAGTATAGCTTAGACCAGAGGTGGGCAAACTTTTTAGTCGGAGGACCGCATAGACTATTCAAGAGTTGGCCGAGGGCCAGTGCTTAAAATCTTGCAATAACATATTACAGGGCTTTGATAATGATGGTGTCCAAAAAATATAAAAAAGGTTATCACCCTCTTTTTGGACGGAAAATGCGTCAATTTAAACTAAGAATTGCGTAGCCGCTCCTTCAATGATGGCTCCTATTGTTTTTTGGCTCTTTAGTACGGCCACCCCTGCCATATTAAATTAAATACATGGAAGATTCTACAAGTGCTGGCGGGTCGCTTTTGTGCAGCCGTAGTTCACCCACCACTGGTTTAGACCGTCACACGTGTGGAATCATACTATGTCCACTGTAATGGATGGTCTCTTAGAAATCAGCTAAGCCGTATCACTCGTGAATGATCTGCTTCAAAAAAGCAGCCGCTCGTTGTAAGGGTTGGAATGGAATCGTCTATCACATGACGGTGTACTGACGTCACAAAAAGTAATGCGTTATTACAATTGTGACAGTTTTTCTTCTAAAAATCTTTACTTCAGGCAGATGGTCCTCAACTTTCGAGCGCCACTGTAAAAATGAGGTGTCCCGTTAAGTGCCTTATCCAAGGGCACCACAAGCTAACTTTCCGTAACTTTTCTTCACACTATTCCTTATGTGCGATGCATGAAGTGGGAAACTTTGAGTGCTATTTTTTAAAGTTCTGCATTTTTGGTACGCCTCGACTCGAAAATTAAAGCCAGATTTACGGACTGCGAAGCAGACGTTTCAACCAGTATATGACCGCGCCGGCAGAATGCCATTCCAAAAATTTATTTTATCACATGTTAGTACGTGTGATTTTTCGTCATGGTTCCATTTTTAAAAATTCTTGCAATCGCTCTACTTTGAAGTTTCTTTTTTCTTAATTTAATTTCGAAGCGTATTCGATAATCTCATGGCTACTCTTTTTGAGATGGAGTAAAGTTATTTAAGCCTCTGTCTGCATCACAATACCTAAATAAACATCTGCATTGTTCATTATTTGAATAGTAAAATGTCGTCATAAAACAATTATTGCTCAACAACCAATAAACTGCAACAATAAAATGCACCTGTTTCAATAAAAATATAATAAATAAGAATAAACTGATCAGTGAGGAAGCTCCATGGGCTTAACAGGAGGCTTTATTTGGGGTCTCTTTGGTTTGGGACTTTCTCTGGCCGTCTCTAATCGATCTTGTAAATACGAATAAAGTTGGGAAAAATTGGGGCGTTCTTCGGCCTCTCGTCGCCAGCATTTTCGTATCACATTGAATAAGGAAGCGGGACATCGCTTCGGACGGTGGAGTAGAGCCTGAAACAAAGACAATTGGTTGAAATCGTTGCAGCGTCATCGATTGCGGGTTCTCCGTTCGCAACAAGTGATGTCACATAGTTTGCAATAGACTGAGAGGCTGATGACGTCACCGCTACTCGATTTATGTGAAAACAACCAAACACTCATTTAAAACATAAGTGCAACAGTAACCCCGAGATTTTAATCTTCCAAATCAGGCCCTCTATCTATACCTAGCGATACCTCTTTTTCCGTCTTCCTGAACACATGGTGGAGATTTTCAATTACTTGTTGATCACTTAGCAACGCGAAGGGCTGGTGTCTGCAGAGAGAATACACCTCCCACAAAGTTACTCCGAACGCCCACACGTCACTGGCCGAGCTGAACAGCCCCTAAAAATGCAAACATATTAGACACGTGATGACGACGCAAAACCGTACGCCCCTTATCAGTATTTTTTAAATAGATCACGGATGGAGAATTAAATAGCTTTTTATTGAGTGTGAGTGTTTTCTCTCCTCTTCCTTGATGTAAAGGCACGGCATGAAAAATTATCCAGCCTTCCACAGCCAACTTAAGCTTAGGGAAAATGGCAGTAGTTTCACTGGTAATTTCACACCCAACAGAGCGGATTAATATTGGTCAGTTTACTTTGTTGCCCGTAGCCATCTCCAACAACAAGGTTGGTGAGCAGTTTTTTTATGCAAACAAATTGTTCATTTGATGAAAAAAATTTAGAATAGATTATACTATACACTTATCAGAGTAGAGATCAAGCGAAGAGAGAGAGGAGTAGAAATTTCGGAGAAGGATAAGCCCTGCCTGACAAAAATGATGACGCCGCCGCTAGCGTGCGTGGCATTACGAGAGAGAATGCCAGATCGGGAGTGGGTACGATCAGAACGCAGAGCAGAGAATCCAGAAATCCGAAAAGAGGAAGCTGAGTTAAGATTGGATTCCTGGATACAAAAAGGTCAAAGGGGTGGGACGAGAGAAAGTGCAGCGGTTTAGTGCTCCTGGCTCGAAGACCTCCTGCATTCCATTGCAGAACCCTGGGGGAGTCACGGGGGGAGAGGTAGAAGGACAGCCAGGAGCAAGGGGCGGTAGTGAGGGGGCAGAGGGAGAATATACAAAATGGGCAGAGGAGGATAAGAGGTTTGAAGACGAGGGTGGGGCAGGAGTGCAGGATTAGCAGAAGGAGGACCGAATTGTATAGTGAAGATGTACAGGTCGGAGGAGTCCGAGGAGGAAGTCACAGCGTTACGAGTAGGAACGCAGCAGGGGGTAGCTCCAAGATTTAGAGCTGCCAAGAGTTCTGAATTTGGAGAGGGAAAGTTGTGAGCACCATAGATGGATCCATTTGGAGCAGGTGCAGCATTGCACTGATTTGCCCCACCAGGTCACATTTTCAGCGCACACTGAGCAGGGAAAGATGGGGCCAGGGTTTGGATGAACGTTACCGCTCATCAAGAAAGAGAAGACTGAGGAGACGAAGACGGGCAAGAAAAAGGCAGCAAAAGAAAGAAAACAGGCAACCGATTTTGAAGAAGCTGTGTGCTACCCTTCTGCGTTCGTTCAGAGGGCAGCACAGCAAAAAAACGAAGGGAAGTGCCCGGGTTAACTGGTACCCTCAGGAAGACCAACAGTCATTTCGACCCAACCTAAACGGGGTCGGGGACCGCACCACCACGTTGAGGCGGCTGTTGATCCCTCGAAAGGGGTTGGGTAACAACAACAGCAGCATGCACTTATCAGCTATGGTGTAACATCAAAGTATTTTTTCCAAGCTAGTTTTTGAGGAACTGGATGTAAAATATTGCGAGATGTGAAATTTTGTGGTCGAATGGTTTGAACGCTACTTATGATGACGATTGTTAAGATATCAAACCTCATCATGGGTGCGTAATTGTGAGCTAAAGAAAAACATTTCACGCAATTTCCTCCTAATTAGCCGTGCTGGTAACTTCGCAACAGATCTAATCAATGCAAACGTTTTAGCAGAAACGACAAAGGGTTATCCCGTGATCAAAAGATAAGAATAAGTCACAAAAGAAAAAACAAGCACAACATATTTGACAACCATTTACATCATACTTCTCACCATTAACACGCTTTCCCACGACATCCAGCGGACAGGTAACACGGCTCTACCTTGAATCCGAAAATAATCCCCCTGATACATGTTCCTTGACATACCAAAATCCCCAATCCTGATCTGGTAATTAGATCCAACCAGGCAATTTCTAGCGGCCAAGTCCCGATGGACGAAGTTGAGGGAGGCCAGATAGTCCATTCCAGCGGCTACCTGTGCCGCCAGTCTTAATAAATCTTCGTTCCTGAAGAAGTACTCTGTTTACAAACCAAAGAAAAACTCGACTAAAATTGCTAAAAAAGTGAAAATCCATTTGTTATTTTTTCGTTGACTAAATTATGTTTATATGGTCGGATCCTTAAAGTGCTTTTCTAGCTATGTACAGAACAATTTGCCTTCAGTGTAACTCTTCCACAAATAGTGAAAACAAACACCTCTTCCCGTTTAGCTACGTGAGCAGCTTCATCGGAAATCGCTGCTAAGAAGTAACCTTATCAAAGTATTTTTCTGCACACGCGCAGAAAGTAGGTCAAAGGTCAAGCTTTGTCACCTTCAAGTTGCAGAAATATCAAATGGCGTAAAAAAGACTCCATCTACTAGCACGTGATGTTGAGAGCAAGACTGGTAGCTAAGTCAAGAGTTTATGAATTACATCCGATACGAAACTCTAATACTAGAGCAAACTCAGGCCATTTTTAAACTTAACCTTTTATCTCGTTATCTTCTGAGGATCACATCACCCCGCAGACCTCAAGTCATTAAATGCATAGCGTCATCACCTGATCACTTTCTTTCCTGGCGCAGGAATGACGTCATCATCGAAGCCTTGAAGATACTGTTTCAAATCTCCGTGTTGCATATACTCCGTTACCATGGCAAATGGCTCATCCTGAGTGCACACGGCCAGCAATCGCACGATGTTGGGGTGCAAGAGTCCAGACATGACCTTAACTTCTTTGAAGAAATTCTCCCTTAACATGAAAATAATAAACGTTGCAAAAATTCTGTTGCCGGCAATCATTTCCGATTTAAGTTTTTATCCAATAACAACCTTCCAAGCTAAAATTGTCTAAAGGTAATTGAGTAGAGTTAATTCAGCAGCTAAGCTCCCTTCGGCAATACAAAATAGTGAGAAACTCTAAATCTTCAGCTCGGTGCCGTCAGGAACGTGCTGTGGTATTGGTGGAAGGTAGATTTTGCTTAACAGGTCTGAAAGGCAAAGTTTTGATTTTTTGCGAAATTTTTTTGAAGTGAAATAGTGACCTTACCCTTTCATAAAATTGAAAAAAGCAAAGTCGTGGATTTTATCATTTGAAGGAGAAGAAATTGTCGACTTTGTTTCGGTACTTTCGCTGGGTCCTGCCAATAGTTCTGCAGATTATCCCACTTATTAATGTGAGGTTGATATATGATATGTGGAAACTGCGGTGCTCTTCCTTCGCTATGACAATAGAGTGCAGCTGGTCACTCTGAATGTAGCAAGAAGGCATTAATGGGCACCTACACATGGCAGTTGCTGGTGGTGGTGAAGTTATTAGTTTGCATTTATATCAAACGGATTTCCACATTTTTGAAACCAATTACCACGTTCCTGTTAGCTTGAGAAAATTTGCAATGTGAAGTCTGGAAGCAACCTATTACACCAAGGCTTCGTCTCAAGAAAAAGGTAGAATCATCATCATCTGTGGCAATATACGACATATCGACAACTTGCGCCATTCATTTGAGAATAAACTTAGAAAAAGCTATTTGTTAACACTAACTTCGCTTCCTTTGATGCTTCATGTCGTAAAATTTTCACTGCGACCAAAACTTTCTCGTTTGTATCACCAGGAAGAATGATTCTAAAAATTCGATAAGTTGTTGTGATGAAGGTCAAGGAGCAACATTCTTCAACATGCAAGTGATCGATAACTTATTCAAAAAAATTTTTGGGTAATAATTGTAAAAAAAATCTTCTGAGAGAGAGTGATGGAAGCGTTGTTCACTTGTCATTTTTTTTCTGATAACTTACGGTAAAAAATTTCTGAGTAAAAACGTGAAGAATATCCTCTACACGCAGTTTGTAGTCTTTGCAACACAAATAATTGGATCAAATAAGTAAACGCAAAAAAAAGCAAAAAACTACAATTACAAATTTTTATTAACCTAACAATATATTTCTCTTTCTACAAATACTTACTCGTCTTCTTGACATATTTTCCTCAATGATTGATCCGCCAAACACAGCCGGACCTCTCCGAACTGTCCCTGTCCCAGTTTTTCCATGAATTCCAGTTTTCTTCGTGGAAACTCAGGCGGTAGTTCTGAAAGATTTACGTCGAAGTCAGAAAGCAGAGCTGTAGAGAAAATTTATTTTTGTTAAATCAGCTTAACGATCGATCACTGTAATTGCATCGCCTACCAAGTCAAAATCGGTGGTACTTCACTCGGTTCAAATAGTGAAGTGGTTTTAAGAGGCGAGTATTCACCAACGCTAGTTCGCGTTCTTGGTGGTGGGGGTACCACTTTAAGGATCAGAATAGTTGCAATTTTCCCCAAAACCAATTGCCATATTTCTGCACTGCATGCTTAATTGAGTTTGCGGTGTTTGATCTAGGCTGGGTCCTCGATTACACTCTGTGCCTTCAGCCCGAAAAAGTACGCTGGCAATCATCTTCACAATAGTTTCGAGAATTTAATCGACGGAAGGAAACGCCGGGCCAGAATTTCAAGGTCGAGTTCGGGCTTAAATTTTTGAAGAAATTGCCAACCTGATTTGGGCAAAATCCACCACGACAACCTGCTACATATGCGTCATAATTTTACTTTTTTTTACACAAACTCTCCACTCGAATCACTCTTTTTACAGACTGTGATGCAATCGTAATCAACGTGCCGCAATGACTGTTCTGCATCTCTTGTTCAGCCCACAGAAATGATTTATTTCTTCAGTATAGAATTGATCAGTTGTCAATTATTTTATCATCTTTAATTTGTTTCGTAAAGCCGTACATAGTGTTGATCTTTTGGCATGCCTATGAATTTTTATTCATTTGGAAAATTTAACTTTCGAGCCTAATTCGGGCTTCAGATAAGTTTACGGTTTCGGGTTTGTATTTTTTGGTTCAATTCGATATCGGGCCTAAAATATAGAACCCGCTCACAACTCTGAATATGCAATTGTTCTCTGATGTTTTATGGATTTAATACCTGTGTGTTCATCATCGTTGACTCTTCTTTTAGAGGTAGAACTTCCATGAAGGTTCATCTGAGAATTAGCTTTCCTTCTTCTCGGCTCCCTTGGTGAGGGGGAGACACAAGGAACCGAGTAGATATTGTTCCCACTCGTCCCTTGGAGCGTCTGCAACAAAAAGCGATAGTGAGTCGTCCAAAATCGTGTGGATAAAATCATTTTTCTTTTTTAGTAAAGGCCGCGCTTTGCTGCTGTGAGTTCACCAATTTGGCTCCTTGGGCAGAGTAGTGGTGTGATTAGGAATGTTTAGTATCACATTCCCAATTAATCAAGCAAGAAAGGTGTTAATTAGACTCCAGTAAAAGCGACAATAGTTCGAACCAGTCATGTATTGGTCTGGTTCCTCCACCACGACCAACGTGAACCGTCATTGGTGGGCGGCGAATCACCGTCTTTTACACCGCGTTAGATTAGTGTTTCAAAAATTTTTTAAATGGCAGAAAGGAATATATTTAATTCCGAAAGATTTTCGTCAAACTCTTTTCAAAAGAACACGTCAAAAAAGAAGGAAAAGGAAGTCCACTTTCTTTTCCTTTCTTTCTGATGTGTTCCTTTGACAAAATCAGACGAAAATCTTTGGAATGAAATTTTTATTGTTTAAATCTGATGAACCACGGATGCGTCCATTGATCATTAAGAGGACAACAAAATCCCTGAAAGATCAAATCCTCAGTCCAAGAATCTAAAAACAAACAAATCTCTGCTGACCTGGTTTATAAAATTTTGAAGAAAGATGTTGGTTTCTGCGTAGTGGGAGGTTTGCGACGAGATGGCGGGAGGGGAACCCCCTGAAGTGAAACAAATTTAGAATGTCTTTTTTTAGTTATCACAACAACATGTCAATGATTTCAAAACTTACTTCTACGTTTAGGAGCCGAATTTGATGAGATTGAAGGTGATGGTAAAGTCTTCTTTGCAGAAATGGGCTCCAAATACAAATTGTTTGTTGGTGGATGGTCGGGAGTTGCTTGAAGGATCTAAAAATTACTAGAACTTTATTTTTAAATACTACGTCACTGTTAAAACAACACCCACTTCGTGATAGATTGGCATGGAGCATTTGGCCGGATTTGTGTTGGGTGGTGAGGGTCGTCGCTCTAGTGTCACGTGGTGTTCGCCTTCACCAGCTCCTCTTCGATAAGATAAGTGGGGGGGGACCTAAAAACATTAAACTTTTGGAATCAAGAGTTTTACAGAAATTTCAATTGGGTAATTCGCACAATCGCGACAGTGATGCCGAGCTGACGTGCTGAGGAGGAATACCACACGATAGTACAGTAACAAGATGCGCGCTCACTAACGTGAATCAGCGATTTCCATTCACGCGTGGTTCTGCACCGTCGCGCTCCCACAACATCTTTTCTTCTTACATGCAGTGTTTGTGCAGAATTGCATTACAACAGCAGCACAGGAACTGCAAAGCAGTCTGAACATGAAGTTGTTTTGATGCAACTGCAACGACTTTGTAAGTGGATGATAAAAATACTGTAAAGTTCTCTATTAAAGTTGTAGTTAAAGTTATGCATGATTTTGAACGTTTTCGCTTGTTACTCATCACGAATAATTGTTAATGTCTGCTAGGATGCTCTCATATGCGTGGACCAGGTCACGAGCGTGAGAATACGCCGGTGAACGGAAATTCGGTCGGTGGCTGGTATTGTGTTTTCAATGATTGGAATAACAATATCAATAAATTCCGCGGTTTTTATTTCACTCAAATCCGAAATAAACTTCCCGCTGTGTAAGCGATTATCACTTCTCAGTAACGGGAGGTAAAAAATTCAATCGTGCGAACACAGCACGCAGTAATTTCTCTCAAAGGAAAGGTTATTAGAAAACAATGAAAGCGCCTGGCTTTACCGAATCACCGAATTAGAATTGCAGATTGCTTACCCAGCATGTCGCAAGAGATGGAAGTTTGGTTTGGATATCTACCAATGTCAATCCGACTTCTAAATTCGGGCTGAAGCTGGTTGTTCTTAAATTTTTGCAAATTTTAAGCCTCAATTTTTCTTAACTTGGTCTTAAATTATACGTGAAAATGTAATTGTGCCAGCTTCCGCAAATACCCAGTTTTCAATCACTTCACGTCTTATCATATATATTGAAATACAGTACTTCCTGAGAAAAAAGAGGATATTCACTCTTATTGCTATACTGTATTCGAGTAAAAAAATATTGTTTTTAATTTTTTTTCTGTACTGAGGCTGGCGTAGTTCCTACTTTATTCTTAGATTTTGAATAAAATTGAGCCTCGGGTTCTTATAAAAAAAGTGTAGCTGCATGTCTGGTTCGGAATACTCTTCGCTTTCTATTTTATTTACAACTGCAGCCATTTTATTTACAATTGCGGAGAAAACTTGGATGTTCTTTTCACTCCTTGTTTTGTTCCAAGGAAGAGAAAAGCAGATCAACAAGAGCAACCTCATATACCAGTCGCTAGTGATAGCAATCTTTGGTTCAATTCCAGACCCCTTTCCACTTTATTTAACTCACCAACGTTTTCTTGATTGTCCGCTGTCGGTAGCAGAGCGCTACAACAATCACAAAAAAGATAGAAATAGCGCCACCAAGTGCTCCCAATATTATTGACGTTTGAGCCGAGCTTGGCCTCTCCGTCGGCTTTTGCGTCACTGCCACCTCATCAGTCCATGGATATAATACGTCATAGCTGGCTGAAACTTTGGGTGGAAGTTGAACTAAAAATAGGGAGGAAAAGCAATTAAACGAAAGCTGACCAATATTGCTGCCGTTCACCAAAACCACCTTCCTATTCGGTAAGAGATCGATCTCACGAGTATGAACTTCATGCCCTTCCATGATATAATATAACTTTTGATTTTAAAGTGCGACTTCACAGGTGCATCATGTGTTCGAAACCAAGCCTGGGACTATGACATACACGCATGGCTGCTGGCTGGCGTATAAATACACGTTTCAGATAATTGTTCAAATAAATCGATACATACACACATATCAGCGTACATATACAGTGCAGTTTAATCAAATCCAATTACATGCGGAATAACTTCGGACACAAATAGATGCCAATAACAAAACTTTTGTTATTGGCAAGAGGCAACCACTTGGTCTGCACGTTATTCACCAGAAAATCATTCTACCCTAATTACGTGTAGACAACCTTATTTCCAAACCCATATTTTTATTGCTACACGACACTCTGAATAAATTATGACGTCTTATGAGTTAACTATGATTTCATGCCATCAAACTTTTTACATCGCAATCTACCCACCATTTTTAAACTCGACCTCACTTAGCAACAACCTTCCTCTGCCCAACTTGAAATCAACTCGAAGAGCACGAGCTACAGCGTGACGTAATAATATCTTTACAACACGTAGCTCAGATGAACCAATCACGTTTGATCTTGAAATCTTGTGAGTGGTCAGCAGAGAATAAGAGCGACCGTCCAGCGTTGACGTCACACGGACAAAGGAGAAAATACTAAAAGTCAATTTGATTATTGATCTTAGGCTTGTTTCTAGCTACAGCCACAGATAGCAAATGCTTTAAAAACAGCTTTCATTCCCTCAAAACACTCACATAAAATAAAATCGAAATAGTTCTGTAAGGTTCGAAGGTGATACTGCAAGTTTGTTAAAGCAGAGATGTCTAGGTACAAGTTTAGAAAACAGTGGAGCAGTTCACCTACAAAATGTTGAAGAGCGTTTGTTACTTTTAAAAGTTGTGACGTTTTAATCTCCGGAATGTCTTTTTACAACCAAAACATTCAAGAGATGTACACTCTCTTTTGTTTGCTCAAGTTGACAACCTTTTCTTGAAAAATAATTGTGTACGTAATTTTCAGCGTCCTCCAACTCAGTTGGAATTTTTTGAAGGTTTTCTGATCGATTGACCTGATCTTGCTGTTGTGGTGCGATAACGGAACATTTATTAATGCGTATGACCTCGTGCTTAGTTTGTAAGCTTTTGTCAGACTGGGTCACCACGACGAGTTATTTGCTCAGCCCCACTGCTCTGCCATACAAAATGGAGGAATCAATTGCATGAAACCTATGAGTTATGAGAATTCTGAACCGGGTTGGTCTTCATCTACTGAGGCGGCTTCGTCCTCACCTAGCTCCGATTGCTTTGTTCGTGTTGCAATACACCTTCATGGAGGTAAAGTTTCGGACCTGATCGAAACGAAATGTCATTGTGACGTGTTTTTTTTTGCCGTAGGTCCACCCGACGTAGTCGTATCCAGTTGCATTTATCGCATGACGTGACATCGTCTGAAAAGCACGCGATCGATTGTGACGTCATACAAATCGATTATATAAGTCAAGTTTAACAATATACTGACGGAAAATCGACAAATGGAAATTATAGCTCACCATGGACTGCAGTATTGTAATGGAGTAAAACGAAAGGTTCTTTCTGTGGTGACTACAATCGAATAATCATAAGTTCAAGCACTGCATTGATGGTGGAGTGGTTGGATCATCCGCCTCGACTTTTAAACTGTTGGTTTATATTTGACCAGGTCATGCTTTAGATTTTTCAACAACGGTATTCGCAGCTTTCCTTTTTTCGCGGTCAGCGAAAAAGGGGTGGCGTAGAGAAAAGCCAACAAGTTTGCTTGTTGTGCCTTTGGTAAAGACACTAAACAAGATGTCTCCATATTTACGTGGAAAACAGGTGTTGGTGCCGAACAGTCTACTTGTCGCCGAGTCCAACTAAGACTAGACTTGCAGAGCCTGAGGTGTTACGCATGAATAAATGAAAACCACACAATTGCTTTGTCGTTATGCTCTTGGGACAATCACACAACAATAATTGTTACACAGGCAAATTTTGACAAACAGCTGCCAATTTAATAGATATACTGCATCAAGGAGTACGAATGTAGAGTTGAAACTTAGAAAGTAACAAAAAGTTTGGGGAAATTGTCCTATCTTGGTATCGCTGCCGCTGCAATGCGAGTCAGGAGATTGAAAATGCAATAACTACGCTAATAAGTTAACCTGGCTTATTAAAAATGTTTGACAGTTGATTTGGGAATCGAGTTTTTTTTATTGCAACGCACGCAATACCTTGGTAGTATCTTCGTCACCAATTATTCCGTCTGAGAGCTGACCCAAGCCTCCATGGAAAAGTTGAAGAGACTTTACTCCGTCGTAAGTATCATCCGAAAACATGTGAAAGGAGGAGATCGGATGATCAGGAGTCGGGATAGTGTAGGAGAGAAGGCCGGCTGCAACAAGGAAAAATGGTTACTCCAAATACAAGACCCGGTTTTAATTCAGCGTGCGAACCATCAAAAATTAAATCGTCAAAACCTATGCGTTAACTTGGTTGTTGGTAGGCGTATAGAAAATCAAAGAATTTATTGTGATTTGACGTAACACACTATATTTCCACCCAAACACTCACACTGCCACTCGCATCCGTACACCTCCATTCGCAAGCACACTGCTTCCGGTCGTGATGTCACCGGTATGATGCGTACCATTTTCGCTCCAGCAATCCTGGGATTCAACGACTGAATTTTGACCGTTGTGACGTCAACGTTACCTTGTAAAATCTGTACATACGTTTATAGTGTTACTATAGAAACTAAACATGTTCTTTCGATCGCGTTATGGTTTTCCCACCGCACAACACTCCGAAAGTTACTAAAATCATCGAATTTCCACGATATTTTTGCAAAACCAACACAATTTACAAAGCATGAGATCGCGTGGAAAATTGTTTGTAGATGCTGCCTCAATACGCTGTCAAGCAACAGCTTATTCATGACGTCATATTTATAACAGTTTCTCGTTATAACAATACAAACTATATACCTTGACGTGATTATGGTTGGACCAGCCAAGCCATAGCAAGCCATCTCTCGAATAATTAACCATATAATTTCGCATAAATTCTTGACCAATACCTCGACCATATCTGTAAAATATATAACCAGTTATGGCGTTTGCATCTTTTTCGGAACCAATAAAAAGGGTTAGCTCTACATCATCATCCTCCAATCGCGGTGAACATTTACTAACTCTTATGCCCTCAGCTACTTTAAGAGCGCACTCGTTCTAGAGTTACCACTACTACTGGCAGTACATTATACTGTACACCTCTTCGTCACAAACAATCAATATAAAAAGACCTCAATCTTTCTCTAAGCCGAACCCAAAATTATAAAGGTAGCGAACTCGCCATCTTTCGATGTGGAAATTAGTTCTGAGATCCGTTGCACAGTTTACGTTCAAACTGATCAACCAACCATTAAACATCTACCTTCCCTGAGTTCCAATGCGAGTTATAATGGAAGCAGTTGGAAGTCGAACTTGCAGGTATTTGTTCTGGGACCCAGGTTGGACCACATTCTTAGGGCACCAGGCTCCGTCCCCTTCTTCGCTGTGGAGCCTAAAATATAATTAGACTGATATATTGTGACTACTAGCGTACCGACAATGTTTAAAAAGGATCACAGGGGGAGAGGTAAGTACTATTAATTTGAAATAGATCTCTTTTGAAATCACTCACAATTTTTACCAAAAACCAGGCGTTTTGGGGCCAAGTTTCGGAGAATGTCTTTATTTTTAGGTCAGTCACAAGTTTTTTCACAAATTGAGCTGATTTTTATCTTTGCTGTAAAGACCGAAGAGCGAGAGCATGACGCAATGCTCTCCCCTCCATATGCAAGCGATACTTATAGGTAGCAATAGTTTGATGTAAAAAGCCTGACTGGTATTTTAACCTGCTAATTATGAATATAGGTAAAAATAGCGCTATGCTGGCAGCTGCGTAGCTTAGATGCAAAAATTATTTGCATTTAAATAGAAATAGTCATTGTTTCATTTTTCACAAGGCGGGAAATGGGACATCCTAGCCCACCAGTCTCCGTGCCAAGCAATAATAACACTTTGACCAAGAGAACTCCATTTCAAGCTCGATAAATGCTCACTGGTAAAGTTAATGCTGGGGTTCTTTCACACCGAGGTAAAGACTTTATTTTTCTATCGAGAGGTGATGTTAAACTGTTTCTGCTGTCGCAGTAGCCTGGGCATAAAGAGATCGCAATCAGTCTCTCTGACAGTTAGACATATTGGAAGCAGACCGTGGGTTGTATTCTTTATTAACTGCTTCAGTTCCTGTTGTCTGCTGGCAGCCTTCGACGAGTTACCACCTGTCTGCCACAAAAAGATGAAAATATCACGCCAAGTGTCATACTCAAGGAGCCAACAAGCGAGCTTTCCGGCTTTTTCTCCACATCGTCCATTTTATGTCGAACGTTTGACAGGGAAGCTGTGAATACTATTTTCAAGTATCTTGTGGTATGACTCGACAAAGAAATTGAAGCAAGGTGTACCAACAGGTGCGTAGCGTACGCTACGCCAGCGCGCGGTTTCTCTCCAGAAAACATCACACTATTTGAAAGAAATTTTCAAAAAGAACTCTTTCAATGAAGGTGCGCGTGAAACCCTACCAGAATCAATTTGAATATGGATAAAATGTTAGCACAATCACCAAAAGGCGGACTGCCATCGATAGAGTTATTGTGAAAAAGTTTGCAAGCAGTTTCGTAACCTCACCTCGCAAATTTTGGTCCGGTGCCGTAACCATGGGATGACGTAGCAGTGAGATAATTGTCGGGAATTTTCCTACTTTCCATTCCCAGTGGTTGGTGGCAAGCTGCAAAGAAAAATATAATCATTCCATTACCCTGAAGGTGTTACTTCAACTTTTATATATTCCCTGCTTATTGATATGGTGGAACAATCGAACCTCACGTTAACTTCTTTGTCCAAACTATCAATGACGAAATTTTACAATTTTTTTCCTGACCCGCGACGATAGATATCTTGCCGTACATGTAATTTTGAAGTGTTTCAATAATAGCAATGTTTATTATTTCTCGCACAACACCTGAAGATGTATCCGCTTTTGCATTTCCTTTAAGATAGGTTTGCATTTCATTTGAATTGCTCGGATAGATTTTGGGCGAATTTCTGCATTCAGGTGAGTCAAACTCTTTGCGTGAATATCAAAATGCATTATTATAAAATTTGACTTTCCAAAAAAGAATATATTTTCTTTTCCTAGAAAACATATAGCTCATCCTTCACCGAGAATTTCCATCAATAACCCACTATTGCTGTAACGCTTTTGTGGTGTTCCATTAATCTTTTTCAACTGGCGCCCCTGACCACTTTAATTCCCTTTCTCCCTTTTGACGTTTTTGTGGTGATTGATATTTCCTGACTGGGGCGGCCGCATCTACGCCCCTTGTCTACAGAGTCGCCGACTTGGGAATTTATTCCTAGATCTTGAGAATTTTCAAACAACTTGAAAATTTTTTTAGACTTTTGCTTTTGTAGAAAGTGCTAGGAAATGTCTATGAAAGGAAATGTTTGAAATAGAACTTCCTAAGTTTCTCGTTTTGGAAAAGAAAATTTTGTTGATGAACCTAAAATCAAACAATTTGTTTCTAGACTTTGGGCATAGATCGGAGAATTTGTTGAAGAAACTATGTATTTTGCGAAAAACCTTTTTGAAGTGGAAAAAGAAAATTTAATGTGAATAGTTCGGAAAAGTCTTTTTTGAGGTTAACCTTCAATATTTTATGTGTTAAAACATATGAGAATCTTGAGAATTTTTACACAAAATTCGCTTTTTTGGGAATTATTTTGTGTCTTTGCAGTAATTTTTGCAAATTTTAATTTGGCTCCTCTGGCTGTTGGAAGAGATTTAGTAATTCTCAATTTGCGTCAATGTTGTTTATTTTTGTTAGTTAGTTTTTTTGAGGCAAGCTTAGGCTAGTTTAGTCATGTGTATAAGATGAACAGTAGAAATGAATTGAACAAGCAACATCTAGCATAAAACACAATATAATTGGGTACAATGTCCAGAATAGAAAACAGTGAATATCAAATTTATTAAGTTTTTGATCTGATCTAACTAGTTGTTGAACTGGCAATCTAATCAGTTAGAGACTGACCATATAGATGCCTACTGAAAATGTACAAAAACTCCAAGACTGGATAAATAAGTCCTTAAAATGGCTATTTTTGCAAAAAATCCCACGTTTTTAAAATGTTTTGTCACTTTGTGTCTTTGGGCTTTTCAACAACTAAAATTTTTTGACATCAAAAAAACTCTCCTTAATATGCTGTTGCTCTCTAAAACAAGGTAATACTTTCAGAGGCACAGAAATTTCCTGAATTTGACGTTCCAATCTACATAAATTCCCAAAATTTTGCAGTGCGCCCTCTAAAAAAAGTCTTCGCTTTTCGCCAATAAGTCCCAACATTTTCCAAAAATTTCCAAGATTGATTCCAAAAATCCCAAGATTTTTGGGATTTTTGGATCCATAAAAAAATTCCAATTGTCCTTCGAAATTTCCAAGATTGGCAGCTATAAAACTGACACATTGCCTAAGTAACGAAATTTTTGTTCTTAATGTTTGGTCATAAATGCTTGTTTTCCAACGATTTGGTGATGACGTGGTTGGAGAGCGACCGCTTTGAAGTCCATTAACTTTGCCTTCGATTTCCTTGTCGAGTAAAACAACAGATTTAAATATGGTGACCACAGACCATGTGCTTGGCGACCACCTAAAGAAGTAATATGGAAAGTGATATATGAAATCGAATACACTACGTCATAATCAAAAAGGCGTCCTGGCCCTAAAAAATTGTAACAAGTAAAATTCGCCGGTAAAACTGCATGTTTCTTTTTTTGAATTGTTTTTTGATGACGCTTTTCGTTTGGTTACAATAACACATTTTGAAGGCCTCTGTAGCGCCGTTAGCGATTGGTGGTCAAGCAAAAATAAAATCAGTAACCAACTTCATAAGATTTAGATTTTAGTCAATATTGGAAGACATTCACACACTATTTATATTGCTTGTACAATTTGAAGCCTATTAACTGAAAATATACGATTTTATTGAAGTTAATCAAAGTTGATTTTCATCAACATAACTGTCGGCTAACTTAAAATCAACAGTAAAACAGATTTTATGACGTTATGGCCTTGAAGTCTGTCCTAGACTAACTAAATTTAGCTAAATTTGAAGCAAATCAAAAGTCGATTGCACGTGAACTACTGTGTATAAACAACAGAGGTGGATTTCGGGTTAGGCAAGTGAGGCAGCTGCCGGGGGTTCCCTTTCAGACAAGTCCTACAAACTGCTTTCAGGTCCTCCAAAACAGTGATGATCAAAAAAATGTCTTCACTTGTAAATTTAGGCCCAAAATCCTAGATCACAACAATTTAATCTCCAGAAGAAAAAAAAACAAAGGTCTTTTGTCAATCTTGGCCAATAGGAAACCCTCATTAAATCATGCCTCAGGGCCCTACAATCTTCAATCCACCTCTGTTAAACAAGTATAAAGTTCAACTCTTTCCGATAATATTAAACCAGTAATATACCGGGCTTAGCACTAATCATTGGGGCGGTCTTGGTTAATCAAGCAATCAATTGGTTATGCCAAGGTGGTCCAACTAGTTCAGATCATTGGGCCATTTTGCAAGTGACTATTCAACTTGCCAGAATGCCGACCAATTCGCTTGAAATGACGAACAAAGCAACCGATGCGAATATTTAAAATTGAAACAACAGCAAACACATTAGAACGATAACCTAAATTTGTTACAAAGTTTAGCTGGTATTTCTGTGTTAGAGGCTTCTTTGCCATTACTGCGATTTTACCTCAATCATTCTGTTAATGATAACAAATTGGAAACAATATTTCATTGTTTTGTTTGCCATTTGACTTCTTCAGGATAACTAGATTTAACTTGTTTAAGATGTTCTCTCACATAAGCCTGTGCTTTTAATCTAAACGTTGAGAAGATTTTCAATTCAATATTCTTCAGTTTGAGAAACCTACTGAGCTAACCAATTTCAGGGGCGTATCCAGAAATTTCAAAGGGAGGGGGAGCAATTTAAAACTTAGACAGTTGAAACGAGTTTGTATATGAATTATGATGTTGTATGTAACTTGTGCATGAAACCGGGTTGTGGAGGCGCAGCCAAAATCGCGCGACTCCAATTCCGCCCTTTGCAAAAAATGGTCAACCAAACAGCCTATAAAAATACAGGGTGTCCGCAAAGCTACTGTGCAGTAGAAAATATTTTTAACAATGGCTGTTTTTGTGACGCAATATTTAGGTGCTAATATGAAAACAAGTTAGTCATCATTACAACAACTAGTCCTTTATTATATATCCAAATCAATACCCAAGGTTTGAGCTATACGTATATAATTGTAAACACTACACGTCAGGATAAAATAATAAAACCACTGCAGCTATTTCGCCAAGCGGCTCATCAGGTGGCAACTGGCTATAACTTTATTACTATCTTTATCTAGTCAAGAACGAAAATATTTTCCGAATGCACTTCGACGCTAATTAGGCTTTAAATATGCCTCAACGCTTCTTTTAAAAATTCCGCAGTCCCCTTAAAGCAATGGTTCTTAAACTGGGTTCGATGTGTCAGTATTAGGGGTTCAGCGGAGATTAGGATAAGTATACGCACGCTATGTGTACAGCAATCACAATGTCCTCTGCTTAACACTAAAACGACCAAGCGAGTGAATTGACGCACACAGCTGAAAGTTTCACGTAGAGTGCGATTACAATCTTCAGAATCATTACAACGTGAAAACATACGGCAAATGATAATCAGCATTGTTCTAGTCACAGCTGTAACTGAGCATTGTGAAATCATAGCAGGATCGGGAAAATTTCTCTCCAGCGTCCTAATTCTGTAGATTAAGACTAGCACGTGCTTGCGAGCAGTTAGACATTTAGAAGGAACGGCAAAGACTGCTGTTTTACACTGACTTTACTGTTATCCGCAATAAAAGCGTTATTTCCATGAATATATGAGCGTTTTCATAATACTTTTCAGGCGTTGAATTATATACCTCTGTGTTCTTAGCTTTAAAAACTTGTTCTGCTGGTGACAGTTTGGGCTGAAATATGGTAAGACGTGTCACTGCGCAGCAGGCTTTGTTGCGGTTACAAGACATTTCAGCAGACTGCTTAATTATATTATTTAGCTTTTGACATTATTTCGTAGGGTTTGGGTTAGTTTTAATTTTATTTAAATTTGATTTAGTAGACATTAATCTTTTTTATAGTATTTTAATCCCTTGATTCTAACTATGTCGAAGAAAATAAGAATGTGGTTAGATGAATATGCACAATATGGATTTACGTATATCACAGAACCTGATGGAAGTCAGCGTCCTCAGTGCACTATTTGCGACGCCAAGTTGAGCAATTGTAGCTCTTTCTAAAGATGCATGGCGATGGAAAATACAAGAACACAACACCCGGTAAATTTAAAATAAAAAGAGCCAAATATGATGAAAAGGCTACTCTGCCCGTTTTCGGCTTTGTTTCCATTGACAAACCGATTCTTACTGCATCGTACAAAGTTGCATACCTGATTGCCAAACAGGGCAAACCATACCCCATTGGGGAAACACTCGTAAAACTAGCAGCATTGAAGATGGCGAATACCATGCTTGGAAAAGCAGCCGAAAATAAATTATCTCAAATTCTTCTTTCGAATGACACCATCAGCAACAGAATTGATAAGATGAGCGATTACATTTTGGCTCAAATAGTTTCAGACTTGATTTTGAGCCCGGCAAAATTTAGTTTCCAACTTGAGACCACCGACGTTGCCAGCTTGCTGTATTCGTGCGCTATGTGAAAGAAGACGTGATGAAGGAAGATTTTTTATTTTGTTACCTCTGACAACATCAACTGAGGCTATTGACGTTAAGAAACTTGTGGATAAATTCTTCAGAGACAATGATATTTCGTGGGATATGGTTTGAGCAATTTGTTCGGACGGAGCCCAAACCATGTTAGGGCGAAAATATGATTTTGGTGCGCTAGTGAGAGCCGATGCACCACACATAACTGTAACGCATTGTCTTCTACACACGCATGCGTTAGCAACAAAAACCTTCCCTCCAAAATTGGCAGAAGTATTAACAATTGTGGTGAAATGTGTAAACTATGTGCGAAATAGTGCTTTGAAGCACCGCATATTCAAGGTGCTGTGCAATGAAATGGGCTCTGAATTCGAGGTACTTCTGTACTATTCTAACGTTCGGTGGTTGTCCCGGGAAAAGTGCTGAACCGTGTTTTAGCCTTGCGTGTGGAATTAGCCGTGTTTTTGCGAGAGCACCAACACTGTCATGCAGATTGTTTTGAAAATTCTGAGTTCATTTTCGTTTTGGCATACATGGCCGATATCTTCGGAGCTTTCAACCAACAGATGCAGAGTGGTGGAGTCAACCTTATCGAAGCGCAAGAACATCTGAAGGCTTTTTAAAAAAAAATCGAACAATGGAAACGACGAGCAGAGAATAACTTCGCCAATTTTCCTCGTTGGATGACTGTGTAAGTGAGATCGAAGATGTGTCCGGAAATGGAAACATTTCCGTACCCACAGAACTAAAACAAGCAATTTCCTTGCACTTAGATGAGCTCACAAAGTCTATTGACGAATACCTCCCGGACAGAGAGTCGTATCCAAACATGAGTAAGGCAGCCGTTCACGTTTAGTGTTGATAAAGCAGATGTCAATGATAAATACCTTGATGAAATACTGAACTTCAGTAGAGCCAGGTTCAACAACGGCTCTCAACGTTTTGGTGTCACCAAATCGTAGCTTGCCCTCTTCTTGCTAAGAAAGCCCTTGAGATGCTTATACCATTTGTTACAACGTATCTATGTGAGAAGTCCGTTCGTACGATGGTAGACGCAAAAACGAAAAAAAGGAACAGACTTTGTCGCGAAAATGACATGACAGCAATAATTTCCAAGGTCAAGCCATGCATTTCTAGAATTGTTCCTGAAATGCAACAGGATGAAACGCATCGATTTGTGGTAAATATTTATTGAGTTGTGTTTTTCTGTGGAATTCATGTCTTATTCGTTTTCTTTCTTTGAATAATAAGATCTTATGTGCAATCGATGCATAGTTCACTTTAGGCTCAAGTTTATTTACAGATATATTTTGAATTTTAACGAAGGGTTCGGTGAATGCCCGCATAAAACCTGCGGGGTTCGGTACCTCCAACAAGTTTAAGAACCACTGCTTTAAAGCATGCAAACAACCTGTTTCTTGCGCTTACAACTTGCAAAGAAAAATATTTTTAGATTTTGTAGGGAACTTATTTCAGTTTGCTACCTCACCAATCTGATACCGGTATCTTAGGCTAAATACTGGTCTGTTTGCTACTAAGCCGGCTATATATTTGATTGCTAGCAGCTAGGCTATAGCTTCTAGCCTAAGCTAACGTCCTGTTATACAGTAGCTTAGGACCTCTGTACCTTCTACTAAAGTTCCTGTGATAAACTACTTGTCTGAAGTCCTTTTTTGAACAACTAGCTTGAACTATCATCTAATTATTCCATCTTAGTGCTGCTGGGTTGTACGCTAAGTTTTTATATCAACTTCGGTAAATCGATACCAAGACTGCAAACTTGCAACCGTGACTGGTTTGTTCATTTATTTCTCTCCTAGCATGCTTGTTTTCGTTAGTTACGTCATAGTCATAAATTTGAGTTCATAAATCTCACAAATTATTGAAGATAACGACAAATCGTGAGCTATTCAAAGTTTTTCACAAAGAAATTTATCATACACTTACTCAGCGGGGGAAAGGGGCTGCGGTACTAGCCCCCCCCCCCCCCTGGATACGCCCCTAAATTTCCAATGTCCTCTTAAAATTCGTTTGCTGGTCAGTAGTAGGACCACGCTCGGTTAAGCCATCATAAGCGGTCTTGTCGCTTAATTTAACAAAACCCCTTAACTCAAACTAATTTTATCTTCGGCACACAAACGTTTACAGTGCTGTCATTACTTTTGAAACCCGAAGATTTTGAGTTCTACTCTTCACTAGACAAGCAGTCAGTTTAGAATATTTCCTTCTGAAAAGTAATTTAAATGTAAAGAGTATACGCCTGCCGATGTTGTTGGTGATGCCGAAATTTTTTGCAGTAATTTCATGCGTCATTGACCAGAGATTCATACCTCCATAAAATGCGCTTGCTATTTTCTTGTTACCAAGCAACAGAAGAACCCAAATTAAAGGTTTTATCTGTTGAAACGTCATTATTCATCACAGTCCATAAAATTGCAGTCGCTGTTGTAGAAACGTGGAATTACGGCGGTGGGCATTTGAAACAATGCATTGCGCAACATAGCTACAGAAACATTTATACCAGCAGCTATTTATCGATCTAGGAAGTAATGTTAAGCATTTAACTGAAACAAGCATTCCTTCTACGCAATCAACTGCTTGTGTTTCATTGCAACTCCACTGGGACATCATTGATAACAACGAAAAGAGCAACGATCAACGATCACTCATGAGATACATTGCTCTTCAATCAGCTTGGCACAAAACAAGTTATTGCACCAATTTTAAAACAATAATTACAAGCGGCATGAAAAAAATTTCCCAAGGCTGATGATGCCAGCAGAGAATAAAATCTTCGCCAGCAGAAAAATAGGAAATCGCAACACTTTTAAGGAGATAAACTTTGCACACTTTCAGGCGCCAGCAAAGATAGACTTCGTGTACTGTTCAGCTTCTTCTGGCTTCTCTCCACCATAAAAATCGATGCTAAGAAGCTTTGATTTTGCTGAACTTATCTTCTAAAAAATAACGGTTTTTGCAATTTTATTTTAGCCTTCGTAATTTTATATTTCAAATTGAGCTTTGATGGGTCGATTACTGCTTTGGTCCATTTCACAACAATCATAAATATAGACTGCAGCAGATACTTCAATTTTTCGTCATACAATTCTAGCACACAGCTTTTGGTTAACAATCAGCTGCTTCTCTTTAGATATTTAGAATAAGCAATCAGTCTTATATTGTGATTGCGCAGCTGATTATTAACTAAATGCCGATTTATACTTTGAAATTGTGAGTCTCGTTTGCGCTAAATAGCCCGATTGCTTAATTCTTTCCGCAAAAGGAAACCCGTCATAGTCCAGTTTATCTCAAATCTCTGCTACTTAGTAAAGTTCTACTCAAATTCAGACAGGTAATATGAAGACTGAAAGATAAACAACGAATCAGACATCTCTGACCTCGCTTTTACTTCGACAAGTAAATGATAAACCAGCTTCTCGCCAGAGCGCGATTTACTCGCTGCTTTTTTCCTCAGCTCCGACGAAAACGTCATAATAGCATAGAAACACTCGCACGCACCGGGCGCCCAGCTTTATTTGCAATTACTGTATTGTGCAGTGAAGCGATATATCTTCTTTCAACCATTGAAAAACCTTACGTCATAGAAAAGAGGCTATGACTTTTCCTAATTTCTTGGATCTAATTTCGTCATCAATAAATTTGTAAGAAAAACAGCGGAAGTTTTTCCGGGTCTCTTCACTTACACTAAGTTGAACACAGGGGTGATACTTTCATCAATTTTCCCCCAAACTGTAAATTTCATTAAATTTTCTTTAATTTGTTGTCATTAAAGAATGAAATCAACTCATTTGCATGTAATCATCAATAAATTACAGACTCTGATATATCAGACGACATTTTTACCGGCGCGATGGTGTAGTGGTTAGAGCGCCGCCTCGTAGTCTGTAGACTAGGGGTTCGTTCCCTAAGTCGAGTCATACCAAAAGACTTTAAAAAATGGTATCCACAGCTTTCCTGCTTGGCGCTCAGTATATAAAGGGGATAGTGTGGAGAACAAGCCGGCAAGCTTGCTTGTTGTGTCCTTGGGCAAGGCACTTAACGGAACGCCTCCACCTTTATGTGGCAGACAGGTGGCCCTCCCGTACTTCACCGGGATTACAATTGTGAAGTTGCTAACCCAGCATGTCAGACGACTCTTGGGTACCCACCAGTGGCAGTCCGCCTTGTTGGTGGTGGGACTACCAGTCCTCATGACTGGTTCGAAATGGGCTGCCATCTTTCCCCTAGCCTAATTTCAATTAGGTTGACGGCATGAATTCATGCCGTACCTCCATCCCGAGGAAGAGGAGGGGTAATCACAAACAAACAAACAATTTATATGGTAGAATTTACCACAAAAATTAAAAAACGAGCATTGAACTATAACAATACTGATCAAACTTTCTCTTATAAGACATCAAAAATCGTTGCAAACATTGGCCCCCAAAATATTTTTTTGATCTCGCTCTTATTAATCAGTCTTATGAGTGTCGGCATTGCTGATAGACCACAGATTAGCTCAGGGAAAAATGTCCTTTGCTGAGGCACAGCGACGCGTAAGCCACAGCAAAATCGAACCACCAGCTCAGGTCAGCACCCCTGCACCATCGCACTGTACTTGGTTTTGTAGCAGTCCAGGATGAACCCTGGAAGTATCTTCCCAAAAATCACAAAAAGATATATCAGGTTTTTTCTGAAGCTGTGACCACCGTTTATGCTTTAGAGTACTTGATTGGCGGATTTATTATTTTTCTAAAGTATCATCTTCAAAATGATGTAATTCAAAGAGCTCCGCAAATCGTCTACAAATCACTCTAAACTATGATTTATTTTCGTCTTGATATCGCCAAAAGAAAAACAACTATACGCTGGCAAGTACAAGTTTTTCAATGAACAGTCACCAACTTTTTAACGAAAAAGTATCGGCCAAAAATGAATGTCCTTTCTTAAAAAGGTTAGTGCAATTTTATTAATCGATATTGCAGCATAAGTCAACGAATTAATATGAAGTGCTTAATGACAGTATCAACGCAGAAAACTATTATTATTGCTCATTGGTTTTAACCACATTTTGCTCATCAACAATAATAACAGTCTGCTGTTACTATCAGCCTAGTTTATTTTTTGTTGAGTGTTATTTTAAAGTAACTGCAGCACGTCTTATGTTGTTGTTCTTCGGTTGCGGAAAAACCTTTTGTTGGTGATCTAGTGTTAAATGAAACTAGTGCAGGATTCGCAACATATTTTTGCTGAGGTTTGACACCCTTAAATTGAGTATATCATTGTGCTTCTAAACATGCTGTAATGACAAAATATCGATTGTATTTGAATACGCCAAAGCATTGGAAATCAGGCTTGATCAGAGAAGTAATGGATCTATCTACAACGCGGAAATCGCAATGATATATTTTTTGGAAGATCTCAGTTTGCGATTAAGAAGAATCATAAGGTTTGTTTGATTTAGAAGACTGGTAATAAATCCTTTCAACATTGTTTAATTAATTTTTACCTTCAAGTATACGCAAGGCAAAATAGGTTAATACAGAGGCTCCCTAAGAATTTCTGACGCTCTAATCTAATCTGTAAAATAAAACGACGCACTCCATAAGTTGACCTCAAAAAAAACTTTAAAAAGGTCATCAAGTCAAAAACAGGGGCAAGAAAGCACCCTGCATAAGCTGACCTACAAAAAACAGTGATCATCAAGTCAATGATGAAGACAAAAGGCTCTCAACGCTGGTTGATTACACAAAAAAGTCATTAAGGACGTAAACTTGTGACGTCTTTTCAAACGACGCACCAGTGCGTCGCGACGCTCCAGGTGGATTCTCTGGATTCACACAATATCGAGAAAAAATATGAACGAGAGCGCGGCAGCTTACAAGCAAAGAAGCCACAAGTGCTCTGGTCAAGTTGCTGCCTGATAATAACAGATCGACAGTAATTCGGTGTAAAAGGGAATTAATCAAGCAAAAGCAAACTAAGTATTGTATTGTATTGTTCATATTTATCCTCCATTCACGAGAAAGCGAATTGTATCGCTATATTTTGGACGAAACGTCCGACTCGCTTGGGAGTTGCCACTTTCGAGGTGTCTGGGCCACCTGTGTTTCACATAAAGGCGGGGGCGTCCCGTTAAGTGCCTTGCCCAAGGACACAACAAGCGAACTTGCCGACTTGTTTTCCACAACCCCATAAATGCTGAGCGCCAAGCAGGGAAGCTGTGGATACCATTTTTAAAGTCTGTTGGTATGACTCGACAAGGGGAATGAACCCCTAGTCTACCGACTGGGAAGCAGACGCTCTAACCACTACACCATCGCGCCGGTAACCAAACTCAATAACTCTAAGATGATGAGCAAAAAAAAACAAGTCTAAATTTTCCTACACAAAAAGAAGTACGAGAATCAAGCTAGTATAAAACTTATTTTTGAACATTTTTTACAGCCGTTTTGGAAGAAACTCATTGCATGCTTTTTATTTTAACTTTTCACGAATTTCCCGCACAGACTAAGAGCCTCCGAAATAGTGTTGCTATCTGCACGGTATTCATATTCGCACGGTATTCATATTTACCGGTATTCATATCCACCTAGTATTGATATACTGCAACTTACGTTTTAGAATCGTCACCATTTTATTAGTCTAGATCAGGGACCGACAAATTTTTGCTAGTCGTGGTCAGTGCCGTAACTTCGTCATTTGGGGCCCCGGTGCAAACATCCATTATGGGGCCCCATTTTTTAGTACAAAACGTTCAACTGCGCTACTTTTTGCAGTACAGGAATCATTGCGTTTCTTTGGGGTTTTTCGACGACTTCGTGCTATAGAAACATTTTAATCGATTCATTTGATATTTTGCAACATAGCAAGGAGTTACAGTAATTACTAAGTAAATCTGTGGCATAGAAATCAAAGTCGCACGCAATCTTTATGCCAATACAAAACGAAACTCAGCAGTGAAAATCTGATAGGCTACCGTAAATGTGTAACGATCGATGAATGACGAGTCAAATAAGCATGTGCAATCTATTGGGGCAAGCTGCTAAGCATAAACGATATTTCAGTCAAGTTTAGCTCAATAAAAAGTGCCCTGACAATTGCCCGTAAGAGTAAGACATGAAATAATAAAAACTACAGCACTTTGATGAAAATTGAGCAATTTACTTGCAGCAGCAGTCGCGGTGGTTATACAGACTAAAAATTCTTCCGTCTCGCTTTTGCACCGGCAAACTGCTTGATGGCTTTTCCAAAATCCAAAGTTTTAGCTCGTTCGTGTTCTATCGATAACAGAGACAAATCACTAAGTCGCTCTTGTGACATGGAGCTTCGAAGAAAGTTCTTGATGTGTTTTAGTTTTGAAAAAGATCTATCCGCTGTAGCAACTGTTACAGGTACTGTCAGATACATCATATAAGCTGTACAGACGTCAGGATAAAATGTTGCAAGCGATGCATTCTCTATAATCAAAAAAGAAGCCATTTCCTTAGCAGATTTTAAATGTGCAATCTTTTCTTTAAACGACGTTTTAATGGAAAGCATTTGGCTTGGAAACAAGGGAGAGACGTTATCAGCAAATTTGTAAGAAAACTTTTTTGCTTCCTCCTTGATATTAAAATGAGAAGCACTTGATAGAAAACTTGGCTCTAAAACTTGATATGCCATCACCAATGCCTTCATTCCTTCAAAGCGATTAATAAGTTGACGAGAAACTATGTCCATCAATGGAAGAAAGACAGTTACGCGAAATCGCTTCACAGGATCACTTAATGCTATCCCTTCGGATAGTTCATCAAAAAATGTTTTTGTTTTCTTTGTTCTCTTGTTTGAAAACTGTCTTGGCAAACCCCATTGTGACGAAATATTGAAAGCTTCGTTCATTACCGCGTCAAAACTCGTTCTGAGTTCAGCAATGTTCTGAGCAGCATCTTGAATGTGGAGCAACATCTTGAATCTTCTTTTGCAAGCCGGAGTACTTCCCGCTCATCACTGCAGCGCCGTCATATCCTTGTCGGCGGCAGTTTTTTATATCAAACCCTTTTTCCTGAATGGAATTAGTTATTAGCTTGTGCAATCCGATCGCAGATGAATCTTCGACTTCGTTAAATGAGGTAAACGCTTCAATAACTTGCAATTCGCGTGGCGTTCCATCATCATGGTAAGCGATCTTGACGTAACGAAATACTTTACTTAATTGGTCTTTTTTGCTGACATCCTGCGTGGTATCAAGAATGATGGCAAAAAACGGAGCGCTTTGGAGTTCGATTTTAATATCCTGGAGGACTTGTCCAGCCAGTAATGAGATTAGTTCGTTTTGTATCGACGGACTTAGATATTTTGAAGAACCTTTAGGAAGTTGTAAAAGTTTGTCTAATACACTGTCATATTTGGCGATGAGCTGAATGATAGAGAAGAAGTTGCCCTTGTTTTCGTTCGACACTTCTTCAGTGGACCCACGAAAGGGTAAATTACACATTGCCAGCATCAAAGTAACATTTAATTATCTTTCCAAAAACCTTTTGCCAAAAATTTGTTTTTTCTAGTAAGGACACGTGCAATGTTTTTTCGATTGTCTTGTTGTTTCGCCATTGCTCGTATACGACACATGCCTCCGCATGACTTGCGGAGGTTTCGTGACTTCGAATCCGCTGCGATAAATGACCCCAGTCATTCAAACCCGTTGTGCCCCATGGGTTTTGGTGAGAAAAAGAAGTCCCTGGACGGCTTGGAGGGGCATTTTTACACGAAAATAACCAAAAGGGCTGACAATAAACACGGTCGATGCTTCGTGAATAACACAACCAAAATCTCCGTAATGTGACACCGGATTGCGTTATAAAGCTGAAGTAAAAATTAGAAAATGAACGACCGGTTTGGGGTGGATCTTTTGGGAAAGGTCCTTCAGGTTGCGTTGGACCTGCCGCAATTATCGCTCTTTTGATTTCCGGGTTTGTAATAGTGGTGGGAAAGTCACTATCATTAAGACTCACTAAAGCTTCAGGATTACAACTTTTTTGTGGAACAGTTTCTGATTCTGTGCTTTGCGTTGCTGTTGTGCTTACATCTTCGTTAACCGGCTCGGCCTCCGCTGTTGCCGAACTAACCTGCTCGGCCTCTGCTGTTGCCGAACTAGCCCACTCGGCCTCCGCTGTTGTCGAACCATCTCTATTACGCGCAGCTTTTTCGGATGTTTCTGATTGACAGCGGGGACTCTGATGTCCCAACCACGAGCTCAAGCTCCGAGAACTTCTGGCAGCCTCAGCTAATTTCTTCTTATCACGCTGTTTTTGTGCGCCACTTTTGTAAGTTCTTTTCATAACTAGAGTTTTCTAATACAGTATTTTATGTTACTCAAAATCTAAAAAGTTTAATGAAATTTAGTCAATAAATTAGTAAAGTCTTGAAACTTCATGAACTTTATTCATTCAGCGTCACTTTGCTGGTCTATACTCTGCCACCTGTACTAACTCGAAATGAAAACGTACGCGTGTTGAAACTGATTCTTGTGAATCGTTTATTTCGTCACAAAGTGTTAATTGCAAACAATACAAAGTACGTATTATAGTAATGGCAAACAATCTAACGTTCCAAGGGGCCCCGTAAGAAGGCAACGAGTCGACTAATGGCATTACGCAAGACGCAATAAACTCAAATGCTGGGCGAAAAAAATTACACGTGCAAATTAAATGAAAAAATAAGTTTTACTTAAATAAAAAAATAGGTAAAAAAAATAAGTTTTACTTTTTCAACGTAATATTTTTATTGCAGTAAGGGGCCCCTTTACTCCGGGGCCCCGGTGCGCCGCACCGCCTGCACCGGTGGTAGTTACGGCTCTGGTCGTGGTCGAAAGTAAATGTTGCAGGATTTCCGCTGGTCGAGTTAATTTTACCCTAGCAAATTCGTTTCTTTCACTGTTGCTATGGTGTTAAAGGCGGCGAATTCGAGGCATTTTATAGCGCCTCTATGCAATTTGTAATTACAAAGTCAGGAATTTACTTTTTTAATGTGAGCGTTCTTTAAATTTGTTTTTTTTTTCCCAAAAAGCTTGATTGAGCTACAGATTATTCCAAACCAAACTGCTATCACTTCATTAGGAAATTAAAAAACGCAGGAAGTGGTAGTACAGCGTTGGTGCAATACTTAATAGTTTCTAAAGTTTAAGTGACAGGCTGGATGAGATCTGAAGCCATTAACGTAACCAGAAGCAGATTTCGACAGCGCCAAAAATATTTTGGGTCTTTCTATCCCTCAATTTTTTTGATGATTTTTTGCCGAGGTCGGCCATTTGTTGCTGTTACAGTTAAAATACTGTCTTTCCTTGATTGGATTTCAAGAAATTTGGGCGGCATGGACGCTTTGGCTTCCAAGCTGGGTCTACGCCAGTCAACATAACATCTTGCAAATGGTCGTGCGTTACTCGTGTCCTCAATTTACTTTTGGTCATTCATTGCCTGAAATAGTTGTTCATACGAGTAAGACGCCCTCCCTGCTTACACCATAAATCAAGTTAGGTTATAATTTGCTCTTGAAATATTTTTCATTCGGCCAAGTAGTAATGCTTTTTCGGAATAAATTTCGACTCTGTAATTCAGCCTAAATATTAAAACTAAACTTCACGCCCGAAACTGGAAGATAGGATAACACAATCTTTAAAAAACTATTGTAACCGGGAGAATTTGCTTTCATCGTTCCTCTTTTTATTTCCCAAGGGGTGTATTTTTCTATCGTATTTGCGTTGCAAATTCAGTTTGTAAGCTCTGTTATGAGTTAGTTCTTGGTGCAATGCAAGTTACAAAAAAGGACTACTAGCCGTTGATCCAAAAACTTTTCTCTATAATTATTGAGTAAGCTCTAAATCTTATTTCAAAACTGTACCAAGGAAACAATTAGGATTACTGAGATGAATAGATAAGCCCGTAATACAAATAGATGACTAGGCTTAGAGGCAATTGAAGCTTAACAGATAAAGTGAAATAACACACGCGAGCAATATAGGTATCACAATTAACTGAGGAGCAGGAGCACCACATCTGGGCCGCTGGCCGTTGTCCGCCAACCTCAAGTCTAGATGAACTTAATGAAGCAAATGATGTTTTGCTTATTTTGCTAAATCGATACTGACATGACATCAGTTCAGGCTTCTCTATTTGAACAAATCGTCTTCGAGATTAGTTATGAACAAACAAGTGGGTGCATGTTGTTGGCCGCTTTCAATGCTGACGAGAATACAAAAATGTTCAACTGTAATTTGGAAGTGTCGGCAGAGTTTTGCAGCAAAACGTAGATTATAAAACCAAAATCTAAAGTTACTGCTCTTATTTCGTTAAAGGTGGCAGCAGACTATAATCTTGGGGCCCGTTGCTGATGTTGATCCTGCGTTAGTACCAGAATATCTTTGTGTTTAAATTTTTATCAACATTTCGGTGAGTAGTATTTCTGAAGTAGTGTCTTCTACCACAGACATTGCCACCACGCGGAGTAAAGCACTTTTCCAGGTCTACTACAATGCCTGAACATGAAGAATGTCTAGAATTGAGATTTAATTGATACAAGGATACATTAAGAGTGGGGCTATTGGAGCCCATCCCCTTTCTATAACCACGATACTCTCGTTTCAAAAAATAATGAAAATCTTTCCTCAGAGACAAGCAACAACTTTTTTACAATATGCCACTCACTTTTGGTTACTTCCCCTTATAGATAATCTAGTTTTTCGAATAAAGCTCTGGTAACTATTTGACTTTATTGGTTAGCCCAATGTGAGGAAGCTGTATGGGAATTCAGCATACGCGTGAAATTTGGGGGGAAGTTTGACTTTTTGTTGCTGTTATTCTTTCTTGAATCAGAAGCACTTCGAAAAATGGAACATCTCCCTTGTAACTTTTTTAGGTGTTGTCGCTTTAGTCTGTAAAATCCAGAGCGGATCAAAGTTTTCAATCCAAATTTAAAAGAAACGACAGTTTTCATTCAACCACCAACTAGGCATGGCATTATTTCCTAGAAACGGGTTTTGCTAGATTGTTTTCTTTTAACATAGCATCACTCGGGGAAATCCTTCACACCCCAAATAGTGACGACTAATGTTCCTTTTGACCACAAGACGATGTGCATTTTGACCATGGCATAAATTGAAATTTCGAAATTTCATCGTGAAACAAATAGCCGCAAAACAGCGCTAATGAGTAAAGTCGGCTCTATTTTGAAGGTGATCAAATTTCAGATCGACGGATAGTGAAAAAAAGACTCATTTCTTCAAGCATTTCTGAGGCTTCGTATTTCGCACAACATTTGTTGTTGAAACAATAGATGCTGACATAGCTAGACCTGAATGAAATGTAGTTAATGTTTTACTGAGAAACAATGGAATGTGTGCTTTTTGTTTGAAGAGCAAGATTTGAAGTGGTGTCCGTTTTATTGAGATTTTTCATTATTCAGCCATCTGGATTAAGTGACAGCGAGAGTTTTGTGGCTTGAACATTTTGTCGCTTAACTACAAGAAGTAAATATAATCGTGTAGCGCAGAAAAGCGCTACAAAGTGATTGATGAGGGTAACATTTTTTGTTGGTTCGATTCCGGTAGTGGTAAATCAATTATATTGTTTTATTTATTTTATTTCCGGTAGTGGTAAATATTTGTTTACTTCAGACCGATTAAGACAGTTCATATCAAAAGAAAGCAATTAAATCAACGAAGCCAAGAATGCACAAAATGTCAGGTCTATTAGCTGTAAATAAACAGACCAACCTAGGTAGGTTGTCCAAAACAGAGCATGAGCACATACGCATGAATAAATGAATCGGTACCGTAAGTTTTTAATTACCCTTGTTTCAGCAGCCTTGGCAATAGCCCAAAAACTTGTTCAAAGAGTGGTTAAGGTCACAAAATTACATCTAATATATCAATACGACTGGTCTGCCAGACACTATTGATAAAAAATTTCAAAGAAGTACTGATTTTATCCATCAATATTTAATCGAAAAAATGACAAACGTTTGAGAAGTCTACCCTGTCATTTAGGCTACAGTATAATTTAAGTTTACAACTTTTCAGTATGCTTATGCAACTAAATGTACTGTATAAGTTGCACATTACAATTAACTTAAACTAACCTTTCCCAAACACGCTGATTAATCGAATATGAAACCCTCACAGAAGCTAGCTACAAATAAGCCTGCATGTTTAGCCCATAAAATCAGCCCAATTATTAGCCATAGCAAGAAAACCTTAGCACCTCTTGTGCTACTTTGACTTCAGATTCATGCCTTAACATAAGTAAAACAACATATTTAACGTTCATTCAACAACTGTCACCATTATCGATTTGATTTGCAAAAAAAACGATATCACTCCTATTCAATTCAATGCAAAAATACTGAAAGTGGTCAGCCACTTTTTTTGAAAGCGCATATTGATGACGTTTGATCACGTGCGTGCAACCATCCTATAAAACGATGAGCCTGTTTGCGGAAATAACATCAAAGTTTATTACAATTAAGCATTGAAGTCTCGCGTCATAATAACACGCGCCGGTAGCCAGAGCAAAAGTTTTATCAGCATAAACAACTGGATAAGTTCACAAGGAGACAAAAGTCAAAGTTACAAGATTTTTGTAGTGTCTAAAAACCTATCAAGCATGCAAATTTGGCGACCGCGCAGCGGCAAGCCACATCACTTTTCATGGTTGTCTTAAATCAGTTACTTACGCTTAGTGTATTTTGTGTCAACTGCCAAAAACCGAAAGTTATCAGAAAGTTAGCCATTAAACGTCATGGGTTTAAGGCTCCACACGTTAAAATTTGCGCTATATACTAAACTTTGACGATATAGCTTTTTTCGGTTTCAAGCTCAGCTCTAAATAATGAAAAACGAAGTTCGATTGTTCGTCACGCGCTGGTTCACTCACTAATAATGATGACATCACGAAATGATCACTCTGTAATAAATACGTGACAATGGTCATTTTAATCCATTCTAGTAGATAAACGCTAGAAAACAAGACTTGTTGTGAGGTGGAAGTAATGTGCAGTTGATATGTGGCTGATGCTGTCAATACACAAGCTGGCTAGGGGCAAGTCATGAGCTTGAAAGGGAAGATCAGGGAGCGCCATTGCACAAAACTACATCTATTCGGTGAATAATACATGGCAATAATTAGCTTACTCAGCAATGGCCAGCAGTTTTTAACGCAAAGCTACTTCTTTTCAATACATTATTCGTCAGCACGTCACAATGAAGGCAGATGAATCGCGTGGTCACAAGACCGGTTACGAGATTTGTGGGCGGTTTGCAAAACGCGCAATTGACTATTCATGATGTGTAATGTCGTTTTAAGCAGTTTCAACGTGGTAGAGAAGCGCGTGTCGCGAAATAGTACATGCAATCGCATTGCATTTTGTTTGAAGAGCACCAGGGTCACAATGAAGTATCAGCAGATTTGCTATCCAAACCATGTTTTATGAACAGAATCTTGAATAACACGGAGGATGATGGCACTCAGAGGCCTCGGCTTCGATAGTTTGGTCATGCGCACGCAGAGTGCTTACTTGCCACTTTGGCTCATCCACTGGCCACATGCTCCATTGGAAGGTTGGGTTGTTGCAGCTTATTTAGGTACCACATGTTGTGAGGGAGGCCCACTATCCTCTTCCTTAAAAAGTTTTGATAACACCATATTCGAGTGAATCATCGCTAACTACGCAGATCAAATCAATCTATAACTAATTATATGGTAAATATTTATCTACTATAATTATTAATCAGTTTATTTTAGCAATCAGTTACTGTCGTAAATGAAAATATATTTTGCTTTTAGCTGTCGTCAGCTCATTTGCAAACCAATAATAACAAAGACATATAAACAGCAGGGATTTTTTTCTGAAAAGATAAAATCTATTTCTATGTTTTTGCTTTTTATGGCTTAAAGCGGCAACATATGTTCATTTATAAGATCAACTGATTGATTAATAATGCAGTTTAGCACTTACCAATTATTAGATAAGGCTAAATAATCATCAGTGCATAGACGTGGCTGGGTGGAAGGAGCAAAAGGACCACGCCCCCAAAATTCTTGGATCCGATCAACTTAAGAAGCTATTTGTAGGTGTAATGGCAACAGAACGCTGATCTCTAAAAGTAGGTTGCCAATCGAAGTTAGAGACAGTATGCCAACAAAATAAACTCTAAAATGAATGTTTTAACATTTCGGCTAAGTTAGATATTTAAGTTTTCTTTGTTTTTATTTTTGCTTACGTCCATCCGCTGTTTTAATGGTGTAACAATGGCTGTTTCTCTGCTGCTAGCAAGATTTTCCTGTAGTCGATCTATTATAGAAATAATCTATTTATAGATAGAGCCTGGCCTACAGCCCATACCGAGCTGTTTACTGTTTACTTTGTCGTGCCTTTAACGAGAACCAAAAATTGATATTGGAAATCGCCAAAATAGATTTTCCGTGATAAGATTTGAAGCTGATGGCCGCTTGTACGATATTATTAAAAGAATGCATACAGGGTCACTGGTGATCTTTAGCTGTATTGCTTACTTTTGGATTGGCCAGAACCTTTGATTAAGTCAGGGATGGGGAACCTTTCTTGGAGTAAATGCCACATTAGCATCGACCACTCCTCAAAAAACACCGCAAACAATAAATGTGCAAGTTCCAATGTAATAGTTGTTTTGCAGCTACTGTTGACATATTTACATTTCTAATTTGCATGAAAACGTAAAACATATAATAAAGAAAACACAAGAAATTTATTAATTACTTCGTTTTTAATCATTTCGTGACTCCGCTGAGATTGCATTTGATGAACCAGCATTGCAATGTTTGGTTCTGGCGCGGATATTTTGATCTTTGATCGGTTTTCAAAGTGTTCATCAGTCATTTGAGCTCTCAAAACATTCTTGATATGCCTGATGTAAGAGTATGTCGATTCACAGACATATGTCGTTGAGAAATATGATATCAATTCACGTACATGTTTATGGAGATGGGGATACTCTGCTGCTCACTTTCATATTTTTGCGGTATCTTCTTTATTTTCCAATTGCGATTTAACAATGTTATATTCAGATAACTCAATAAGCTTCATTTGAAATTTTTTTCGTGCTTCAGAAAAATCAAGTATGTAAAGTTGGAAAGCTAGCTCTGAAGTTATTTCATGCTTCTCCAAATCTTTGAATCTTTCATCACATTTCCTTATCTGTGAATCTAAAACGGTTTGGTATCTTTCAAAAGATTCGCCAGAGCTCTCTCTCCCATCATTTATTACCTTTGTTAACACAGGAAAATGATTCAAGAGCTTTGACTTTTTCAAGTAGTGATTGAAAAAGACAACCTCCTAATGCCAGAATTTTTTGCCACATATCGTAAATTGATTTAGCTTCAATCTGCAGCGAAACATTTAACTCATTCTGCTTTGACATATTATCACACAGAGAGGAAGGATCTTGAAGAAAATTAATACTGACAATTAGCAATTTTAATCGTTTTCACAACAGGGGTCAACTATTTTCTCTCACGAAGACAAAATTTCCCCTACGACTTGACTTTTTGATAACCAGCGCACTTTTGAACGGTAGAGCAAATCTACATTCATGATCTCATTATCCATCGTGAACATGTGTCGGAATTGGCGATGCCTCATAGCATGTGATCGGATAAAGTTTTCTATACCCACAACCTTTTTCAGAGTGTCGTCGAGATTACAAAATTGTCAATTGAGATTTTGCTGAGGTAAAATGCAACGAAATGAAATAAAAGCAAGTATGATTTACAAGTTCTTTTTTGAGATGTGCAAGAAATCCTTCATTTTTTCAAGTCATAGATGGAGCACGATCTGTGCGCACGCTCACTACATTAATGAAATTCAGACCTTTTTCATCAAATTTATCCGTAAAATCGTTGAAAACATCAGTTCCCCGTGTCCCCCTTTAAGTGCACCTAGAGCAAGTAATCCTTCGTTTTTATCAAATTCTTTAGTGACAGTATGAACAGAATGCAATACTTGTACGGAAACAGCTGCATCTGTTGATTCATCATCCAAGGCTACCTAATATTAAGTAGTGTCTTTTTGAATTATGTTTTTAATTGGTCTGTTACGTTTTGGGCTAGTTCATGCTGACGATCTGTATTGGTTCTTCAAATATAGTTATATCCTTACATTTGTCAACCTCATCTGGATCTAAGCATCGTACAACTTCAATACCACAGTCCTTTACAGCTCGCATTGCTAAAAGGCTTACACCTTTTTTTCCAAGCAACTATGCAAATTTTTAACTGGCCTCAGTCTCAGCTGTATCTTGATGGACCACTTTATGAAAAAATAGTTTTTGTTTTTGCTTTTCCTCTTAACTTTTTTAATGCAATATTTCGAAATTCACCTTCTAATTTGGCATATTGATTGTCCTTGATGAACATTGTATTTCTTAGTTGTTGAAATTACTACATTTGTTTTACACATCTGCCATTGCACTTTACCATTATGTAACACAACCAAATATTTGTATTCCCATACATCATTAAAGGCTCTATTTTCTTCTTTCAATGTTTTTTAATTTCTTCGATATGGCAGGGGTCCCAACGAAACTTTTTAATCTATACAAATGCATTGATAGAATATTTGACAACTGTTTTCTGAGACAGCCAATTAGTACAACTACCTCACTTAATACGAATATACCTTTAACTAAGTGATAGCTCTGTGAATTGTATCGGTGCTGCCAACGAGAATTAAAAAACCCAGTGGACAGGCCAGGAAAAACTAAGATTTGCGGAAAAAGAATCATAGAATACAATCATAAATATTGTAATTTTTTTAAACTGACAGCAGAGTCAAAATAATTATGAAAACTTATTTCTGTTACCTTCAATACTTACAGCTTATAGAAAAGCCTAGAAACCAAGACGAGAGACGAGGAGTAGAAAACCAAGATCTTGGTCTAAAAGCCTAGCGGTGCCAACACTGCATTGTACTCGTAAGGGCAGCTCTTTGGTGCCAGATGTATAATGCAACGGGGCGAATAAAAATGTCTTACAGCATAAAAACTTACTCATTGTGTTACGCTTTAACAGTGTTGTTTATAAAATCAAGCTCCGGTTGTTTTTCCTATAACTGGTATTTCGAAATTACGTTTCTCATATTTTATATAATTTCCTATATTTTTAACATTTTTTTCAACAGACCACAAGAGGCTGCACTTTATAACTCAGAAGCCTGCGTGTTTCCTCATCCCCGCACTAGATCCTTATTCACTAAAATCACTTTGCTATTGCATTATAAGCTCTAAAACGAAGGTCATAACTAAAATTGAGGGACGAATGTCCAAATAATATATTTTGGTATTTCCCAAAATCTGCTTCGGTCTACGCTGATGCATAAGTAGCAAAATTTGTGAAAAAATTAACCCACATCATACATTTCAAAAAACACAACATATCCGCAGTAAAATCCGCACCTGGTCAGTTTCGCTCTTAAGCGGCTCATCAGGCGAATGATATTAAAATTAAGGCATGCAGAATAATACCATATAAAATGCAATGCAATACCATCATCAAGGGTGTCTCATGTAGGGACACTACACATACGATGAAAAAAAGTTACAATGATATCCGTAAAACGGGCGGGCTTTCTTCTTTATCAATCAAAGTACAACGGTTTATCAATCGCCACAATGGCAATGATAAAGGTTATCTCCTTTTCAAACGATCTAAAGTTTTACAGCCTACTTATTGCCATTTTCAATCATATGTAAAATTGATGAAAAAGAATGAAACCTAATCATACATTACGAAATACGCAATTATACGCGACAAAATTTGCATCAAGTCAGTTTCACCCTCAAGGGCATCATCAGGTGAATAAACATTAAGATTAAGGCAAGTAAAACAAAGCAAAAAATAAAGTATAAGATGCTCTATGAAATGCAATACCAACATCAAGGAATTTTGGCATTACAAGCAATGCTTCCCTTGTTACTGAAAACATTTTGAATTTAGCCAATCATAAGTGTTGCGTCCTTGAATGAGATCTTGATGTAGGTATCGCATTGCATTTTGCATTTTATATTGCATTATTTTGCACGCCTTAGTTTCAATTTTCATTCGCCTGCTGAGCCCAATAAAGCTAGTAGCTAGTCGTAAAATTTGCGGTGCATACATTTAGTGTTTTGAAAGGGATAATGGGATTTAATTCTTTTTCAAAAATTTACATGCTCATGGTTGGAATTGCCAATAGGCTTTAGATTAAACAGGAAATAGTAATGAAATGGAATACTGTAAATAACCTTTAGATTCCTTAATTAAAAAATCACCTTAACTATTACCTTTGTAGCAATTTGTAAACATTTGCACTAAACATTTACTTTAATTTTGTTTGTGCTGCAAAAAGCAAATCACTCTGTTGGTGTGCCTGTGTGTGTGTGTTGTGTGTTGTGTGAGTGTGTGTGTGTGTGTGTGTGTGTGTGTGTGTGTGTGTATGCAGTGGTGTATTGCTAAATAATAAAGTAGGTGAGCGGTTGACTTCAACACTTGTCATTTTATTACCAGGTTGAATAAAATAATTAAAAATAAAAAAAATTCTTGAATATTAATAAAATGTTCCTTCAGTCCAGCGTTTTCTAAAAAAAGTAGGTGAACGTCGATCTCCCCCGATCCTCCTGCAATACACCCTTGTGTGTATGTATGTGTGGGCGTGTGTGTGCGTGCCTGTCTGTGTGATTTAACTCCTCTTAAACTACTGGGCGTATAAACATGAACTCCCGCAAATGTAAGTTAACCCGGCTCCGCCGGCTGAACCGATATCTTTAACTTGACGTAACTGACTGGTACCCCAGCCTGGTGACGATGGCAGAGCCGGCTAGTAGCACAATAATGTATAGTGTCATTGTGGGTGGTGTAATAAAACTCCAAATAATCTAAATTTATCTTCTTTAGATTCATTGCTTTTCGTAACACCAATTTTGTCCATTTGGGCGCACAAATTTTTGTTATGAAAGTGTGATTGTGATTCATAAATAGAATTGGTAAAAACCATTTATTCAGGAGTTAAAATTTGTTTTATAAAAGAATTTGACAAAACAAGATGCAGCAACAACAAATGCAAGTTGGTACGGGAATGCAGCAACAGGTACCGCCGGTAAGTTATGGGTGGTAGTTTTTAGTCGATAGCGAATGGGTTGTGTGATGAACCAATGGAGTGGCATTTGTAAAGCACGCGGCAAAGTAAAATTTTGCAGATATTAGAACGTATCAGACTGGCTGCAACGAAAGCTTTATTTCATTTCCAATACACATCACATTGCAACAAAAACACAGTTAATCTTTAATATACCAAGCCTAGTTTACTAATGTCAATTACCAAAATGGTTTCCTCTGAGAACTCCATTATTTGGAATGCTTAAATGGTTTCCTAAAGGTGATAAATCACTCTAAAACAGACTTATGTAACTGAAACTTATTTTAATGACATAATTAATATTTGGTATGACATAAACATTTATGATGTTGATATTGATCAATTTTTATTTTTGTAAAAAACAGTACCAGCTTAAATCAGATATAAAATACAAGCAGAATACAACCAAAGACAAAACGTCAGCAAATAAAAATCATTAATATATCATTGTGTGGTTTTAAAAAGCATTTTTTTACTAGTACAATGGCATGAATTGTTTGATTCAACTGTTAACATCATTAAGCATTTGTATTTCAATATGCCAAGTGCCCTGCAGCTGAATTTTTCTTGCCGTGTATGGTTTTCAAAAAACATTTTATAATTTGCACTATATTTATCTTGCAAAACATTTTGATGCATACAAAGATTTGAAGAAAAAATGATACTAGGTAAGGCAGGAGCCAAAAAATCTTTGGGGTCCCTATGAGACCCCCTTGGTATGTTAAAGGTAAACTGCGTTTTTGAAATAGCGCTACTTGTAAAAGAGCGCTTGGTGCAAAAAATATTTTGAAATGTTCGTGGTAAATGGGAAACGGTGGGTTTGGTTTACTGTAAAATGTGATGGTTTAAGATTTGCTTTGCTGTTCACCGAAGCTTGCAGCTTTTGAATGAACACCAACGTTTCCGGAAATGTTTTGCACGAAGCTCTGTTTTGCAAGTACCCTTATTTATTATTTTACATGTAGTTTTGTTTTACATGTAGCGCACTTCAGCGTGCTTTCGTTGCGACGTGACTTGTCTTGGGAAAGAAATCAGGATTTCATTGCAGAACGATTTGTTCAACAATAATGGTTTCGTTACAGAACGATATGTCCCAGTCTTTGCAAAATTTTTCTTCACTACGTGCTTTAAGATTGGCATCCCATATGGAGACTTGTAAAAAAATAATCTTGAAATCGGAGCACTAAAAGTAATCTTCAACAGAGGTTAAAAGATTAGCAGCATGACGCTATTTATTGAGTGTCAGACTTATCATCAAAAGACTGTAAGTAGAGGACTGAGAGCGTTTTGTTGCTTGCCACAAGGCATCGGGAAACCGGCGTTTTTGCTAAAACTCACGTTTCTGGTTCAAACTAACGCTTGAGCAGACTGCATCGACATGTACAGATGATTGCTTAATATACAGTATATGATGGAAACGTAAGGTCTCTGCAGTTTTCCAAGCTCTCATTTCTCTCGTCTTCGATGGAATGAATTAAGTTTTCATCATCATCATCATCTAATGGTACAAATATTTACAAACAAGGAAGTTTTAGATCAATTGTATCCAATTTTTTTAATACCATGGACCCTTTTGAAGTTGTGGCTAATGTTTATGAATTCGTCAACTCAACAACCAACCTTTTTTTCGGAGATAAATTTGCAAAAGTTGATATCGTTGCCCTAATTCTTTTTGAAGACCTTCTCTATTAAAATATTAACTTTTAGAAAGCGATTGTTTGTCCTATTTTAAGCCGTCTTTGATGAAGTTTTTGACAAATTTTTGATTAAAGTCTTTATTTTTGTGTTTTATAAACTTGAAGACCATCTTTAATATTTTTTCATTTTTTTGACATCAACTCTATTAAATTTTCTATGAACACCAAAAAGGCTTTCGGTGAACTTCGAATCAGTATCTACTGATTTAAATAGTTTCTCTTTCCTTCTAAAACAGCTTAGCACAGAGGTGTCTTAAAACAAAAATTGAAAGATACGTTGAAATATATTTTGGGGAGGGGTTTTCTTAAGATAAAATTGGAAGAATTTCACGGTAGCAAAAACATAATTTTGTGTTTGTTTAAACAAAAGTCTAAAACGGGAGATTTTTTGATCAAAGTTTACTGAATTGTTTAAAAACTGTGCCAACCCAAATGTCTGCGTATAACCTAAAACAAAGAACGGAAGGATGGCTGGTAGATAGCTACTCATTTCATGTTCAGTCATGAAAAACGCTAAACAATGCACAACCTTTTGATCGCAGGAAGAGCTATTGTTGCGTCATCATTTGAATGCTTGTCGTTTGACTCTACATAACCTCAATTCACCTAAATAACTGATTAGGTTCGGTAATTCTAGCGGTGGTGTATTAACCTTATGATGTCATAGTACGTTGACTTGGACTTCTGCGAATCCATCGCAACTTTAAGAATAGCGGTAGTTGCTGAGAAAGTTGAGATGGTAATATCGCTAAATCTTTCTCACCTTTTCTTAACGTATAGGGCTGAATGAGAAAGCAGTCAAAGACGAAATCAGTAACTTTCTTGTTGACCCTAGTCCACAACGATGGATTCTGAATTTATTTTTGAGGAGGCACAACGCACTGGCTGAGATGATTTTCTGCCACAAAAGGTTTCTCGTCCTCAACGTTTTTTTTCTGAAAAGTCAAAAAAATAAGAGGCGGCTTAGACTGACTTCGGGAAATAGTTGCACTAATGGGAAGCCCCGTGATTATGTTGACCACGTAGGAGGTTTCGAGTGTTTGATGAAGGAATTGCATATTTTTTTTATGGTATATCGTGACTTTTATGCTGGTGAGAGATGCAACGCACTAAGTGACATTTTTTGTGACAATTCAAAGAAAACTCTACTCGCATTGGTTGCAATAATGTCGTGAAGTGGTTCGATGCAGCAAGCTTGTGATGTGTTGCACGAATGGTAGATATTATGACGTTATAAACGACGTGAAAACTATCAAAAACACCCCAAGCAATTTTGCTACAATTTTTAAAGTTTTTTTTACGGAATTGTGGAATGGAATAACTACAAATAAGGAGAGATCGTTTTAAAACGCTTTGAGGATAAAATTGAAAATTTACTGAGGCATTTTCAATGTAAAGGGAACAATATCCAGCTTTTCGCCTTCTATCAAAATCCCAAATCACTGCATCCTGTATTAGGAAGTAAGTTATTCCAGCTTGATGCCTTCCAGCATACTAATCATGCTTTTCTTTCCGGTCACAGCCGTCGATGCCGTTTGATTTCCATTTGTTTTTTACGCTTCATTGCATTGGAATAACTGATGTGCAGTCATGTGTAACGCTTTTAAACACAGGCTTTTGTAAAGAAACTGACCCAAAGAAAATATCGAAGACGATAACTTGGAAATGAAATTATTATAATATTTTCCGCATCAGGTTAGATCAGTGTTTCCCAAGCGTTTTTCTCGAATCGCCCTATAAAGGTTTGGTTTTTCGCAAACGCCGCCATCGACATAGCTTTTAAATTATTGTATTGTTGCTCAACAATAACGTTACTGCGACGGAACTGACATCAAGCGTCGGCTGCATTACAGGCGGAGTAGAGCGACAGGGTGATTCTCAACCAGGGGCTGCTTGGCCCCAAAAGGAAGGAATTATTTTCTAGGGATGGAAATTTTGTTCTAAATTTGGGGAAGAAAAATCCGGGGGTTGGAAGGAAAAATTTTTGTTGCACAATTTGCCTCCACACTCGTGTGTTCGATGTGGCTTTGCGTATGAACCTCAGAACATTAAAAAGAAAAGGTCTATGTCATGTAAATTCGGCAATAAAAGCTTCCAAAAATGTCGGTCTCCGAAAAGAAAAGGCCCCCACGTGTAATTTGGAACGCATATGCTTTAATAGAGAGAGATCAAAAATATTGATGTTCGAAACAGAAAAGATTCACGCACTGAAATTTGCTATAAGAAGGAAACAACTAAGTCTGAGGTTTATAAGGAACACAAAAAAGACGTTGAGAACCACTAGCTAACCAATAGTGTTTTTGCAAACTTAAACAACATTACAACCACTTTGTTGAACACTGAATCAGCTTACCAGAAAAATAAATTTCATTATGATGGCATTTTTAATTCGTAAGTTACAAGAAAAATCCCAACTGGCAGCGTGAAAAAATAAGCTTTGCCTAGTATTTGTCAATCTTTTTAGGCGTGTGGTACATTTTCAAGATAAATAAAGTTGCGTGGATAAGAGCTGCTGGCCTAAACCTACTTGCAGGGATGAATTACGAGTTGATGAGACCCTGGTCTATCCAGTTGCAAAACCTTTCAAACGCAAAAACCTATCTGTAGAAATCACTCTGGAAAGAAATTAAAACTACCGTATTTGCTCGTTTTGTAGCCCGGGCCCTTATTTTTTTCAACCAAACTCACTACCGGGCCCTTATTCAAACGGGCCCTTATTCAAGCACGGGCGCTTGTTATTTTCAAAGTAAAATTATGTACAAAAATTATCGTTGAAGACAAATATTTCACGACATTAATTCTTTTTTCATGTCAATTTATTCACGTCAAACGCAAATTATTTACGTCTAAAGAGTAATTCCCTCATATTAGTTTAAATTATTAACAAGAAATAACAAATCAAAATTTGAGCTGCTTCTTATTTCCTATTGTTCTCTACCACTGAAAAATCAGCTTTTACATCGGGCGGGTATTCAAGCACGGGCCCTTATTTATTTTTAAGTTCTGTTCACACGGGCGGCTATTCAAACGGGCCCTTAATCAAGACCGGGCGGTAAAACGAGCATATACGGTAATTGTTTTTGATGTCGTAGTATGCTCTTACGTGCTTTTTCAATTAAGCAGATACAGTAGCTGTTGGTCAATGAGAGCTAAACTTTGAATCTATCCGATAAGAACTGTACCGACGGCATGGTCTTTTGCACAGTAAATGCTACTGCTGTCAGCTTACTATATCAGTGACTAATTTTTTCCAAACCGCAAACGTTTCACTACCCGCAGCCCACCACCATATGCCACTGCCATTAACCTGCCCAAAGCCCAAGAATTATTGGCATCGAGAATGGACATCTTGAATCGTTTGCTTGCAGCAAGATTAAAACTGTGTTATATTGTCATCACCTATACGAATTATTTGTTTGAAAAATCAACGTTGTGACATACAATGCAAGATGATTTGGAAGCTTTTCCTTTTTTTTGAAAATATTTTAAATGCTGCACTTCTTGCGTTTTGCAGCGCAGTACGAATACAAATTTTGCGGGAACCCGGGTTTCAACCTTATCGACTCTTTTCCTTAATCCACCTTTACCTGCCCAAGCTGACATTAACCAAAAGCTGATTCAAAACAATTGGTCCAGGGGTGGGCAAATGCTTTAGCCGGAGGGCTGCATTGACCAATCAAGAGTGGTCGAGGGCCAGTGCTTAAAATCTTGGCTGGTGGAAAGGTGCAAGTGCCCAATTTAAAGCTTTGGAAATGATGATCTCTAAAAAAACGGAAATTGAGTCAGTTCAAACTAAGAATTGCGTAGCGGCTACTTGATTGATGGCTTCTATCGTTTTTTTGCTCTTTAGTACGGCAAGTGTGGCCACCCCTGTCATATTAAATTAAATATTGTACAAGGAAGTTTCTATAAATGTTGGCAGTCCGCAAAAAATGCTCTAGCGGGCCGTAGTTTGACCTCCCCAGAATTAGTTTATACTTCTTCTTTCGGCTCTTCGTTTTGATTGGTCGTCACAGTAGCTGATTCTTTTCGATCCATTGCATCCTCTTCTATCAATGCAACGACCTTCAAATCATCCTTCGCTACCTTCATAAGCCTCCTTTGCGGTCTTCTTGTTTTATGTTATTTAGTAGGCTCGCTTCCATTGTCTTTCTCCAAACGTAGTTTTTTTAATCAGCCTATGCTAATACAAAAAAACAGAAACTCAGTGCAACCAAGCGTAAAAACTGCTTACTTGCATGTCGGTTCAATCACTTCCTATACGATCACTCTTTTGTGACATTGCTTTGTGACATAATTGTTTTCTCTCAACGCCCCTCTGACCCAGTTGGATGTCACCGCTCCCTTGGGGGAGATGATGCCCACTTTTGACACCACTGAGTTAGATAGATGATAGAATGAAATGTCGAGTTCAAAAATTGGTTGTTAGTGGACACAGTGTAATTAGGTTTCCCATTCAATTCGTAATCACTATGTACAACTTTGCTTGCAGTATCACGCACAAGCAGCAATGCGCTCATGTCTATCATTCTTGCACGTTGAATCTTACTTAATACTGTTCAGATTGGTCATGTGAATAAGGACGCCTTCTCGCATTTCTCACGTAGTTATGACGTAATCCAAGCTGGGTTCCGCTTCGTGCGCGGATGTGCTGCAGTATCCGCTATTCGTTTTTTATTTTGCTAAAAATAAGCTTACCGCAGTTCACCCGTGTTGGCGAGATTAAAGCTTGAATTTTCACATAGCACTTGAGCTTGCACCCGCGGAGCGTCGAGCTAGCCGTGATGCAGATACCATGAGATGGACCGTGATGCAAGTTCACATGCCAAAGTTTTTGTGACCCAAGCAGAGATGATAATCATTTGGGAGTAGGGGTGGGATTTTTCGCAGAAATTTATCTTTAAAAATTCAACGTTTGTAAGAAATTTACCCCTAGGGATAAAAAATTTACCACTAGGAGTATATTTACTCCATGTTAAAAATTTGGTACAGAATTACTCGGCGTTGTGAAGCAATATTTAAAACAATTCTTTGCTGCAAAATCAAATTTTTCTTTTCATGTTGCAACAACAAGCTGTCTAAAAACTTCAAAAGCAGGCAGCAAAAGCAAATTGCTCGATTCCGAATAAACGTTTACTTTTAAGAACGGTAATATTAGTTTAGATCCTCTTATATTTCTTAATCACCACGTTAATGCATAGAGCGCGCATAACAGTGGCAGCAGACCCGTAGTCCGACCGCATTATTAGTGGAGGCTAATTAATTTAAAGGGAAATGACTAGTTGTAAGCGCATATTTACGCCTATGAAGCGAAGTTCACTTATGAAGTATAATTTGCTTGGTATTCTTCAATATCTTGAAGTTCTGCAGATCTTTTTTGGAGATCGATTTTTTTGAAGTCTGTCGTGTTTTGATTTCAAGTTGAATGGCACAACCTTTCTTTACTTCTTTGTATCATTGACATAAATCTTCCTGGTGAGGGGGAAACAAATAATGTTTGGAGGTTAAGGCTGGCTGCGGCCCTAAATGGCATCTTTGAAAACGGAAACATAGCAAAAAAAATGACGCTAAGAAGTGCAAAAGGTATCCATGGAAAGGTTGATGTAACTGCCACAATCGTGCCAGATTTTTTAAAAGAAATTTAGACTCAATCAACCAATTGGCGTAAACATGTATTGTTAAGTAAAGGTTATTTGTCAATGCAGAAGCATGGTAAAGTGGTCCTCAATTTTTTTATGTCCGCGGCCCAGTTTTGATCTGCAAATTATGTCATAGGCCACTTCTTTGATTTTTAATCCAAATCTAAAGTGAAGACCTTTTGCTTGAGATCCGCGATCGATTTTTCTTTTCAAAGACTAATTTTTCGCATTTTGGGCCCGAAAACACCTCATTTTTTATTCGAGGTCGACGTTTTCAAAGTCTCCATTTTCCCTCATATTGGAAACCAAGCCCTGGTTTACCCGAATCGCTTCTGTGGCCCACTAGTTGAAAACCACTGCCAAGGCATTCATATCGATCATCCTTCAAGTCCGCTCAGTTTTTTTGCTCGTAAATAAATTCATGTCAAAGATGGTTTTATCAATTTTTGACTCCGAACCCATTTCTGTTTCACACACGCAACTTTTGAATCCTGATCTAGCTTCTGTTATGCACAAAAAACTGAATCCTGGTCCAACTTTGAAAAATCCTGTCCAACTTAGAATCTTAATCTTGGTCAACTTTAAATTTTTTAACTGCATATTTTACATTCATTGCAGTTACAGTGGTATAGACAGTAATGCAATTTTTCTCTCTTGATTCAGACCTGATCGCGATAATCCTAAAAAATTGCTCTTCTGTTCCAATCTTAGAGTTGTATTTTTTCTGAAACCCTGTTGGATCCTACTCCTGAAATCCTGATTCTTTCCAGCTTTGATTCATGTTTACAGACTATTGTTTGTCCCTTTAGTCCACGACTGAGCTCTGATGTATGAAAAAGCTTTGTGATGATCCGCGCTTAGCGACTGCAAGAAACCGCTCTCTGTGATGCAGTTTTAAAGAAACTGTTGCTTTAAAAACTTTTCGCGACTCACTGTTTAGTCACCAGTGGTCGCAGCGTCCTCTGCCTTGCTATAACTCGGTATAGTAACGCAGTTTGCTGGCGCTAGGTTTTCGTTGTCAGATCATGTCACTGGGTTCCAACTTCGTTCGATACTCACCATCTTTGCGTGTTTTCAACCTTGACTTCTTCCAGTTAAAGATGCAAACACGCAAAACCGTTTTGCAACTTTTGCTTCTCAAACAACTACTGGACAGAAATAGCCTATCAATCCAAACTAACGTACGCAAAACGATAAAATGTTCGATGCTTGTGTAAATCGATTTATGACGTCACAACCTCAGACAACAAGACAAAGCGAGAAGCAAATGCACAAACAATGGTGCTTGGAATAAAATTCGAAAATATATAAAACTTAATCTTGTAAGTCCAAAAATGTGATATTACACTTAACGATTTTTCCTGGCTAAATATCTCTAATCGGCTGGGGATTACTATTAGAACGTTGGTATGCTTCTACTATGTTGTACTACTGAAATAGGTTGGTTTAATCAATACTATTCACTTGTTGTAATGTTTGCGGAATGAATATGCATTGTGCTGGCTTTCTTTGACAACTCTGAAATAAGTGTAAACATGAATATATTATGTGTACCTGTGAGGTGAAAAGGTTATCGGTGCGCCTTGGCGAAAGATGAAAAATTTTTAAAGACGTTTTTTTAGCCACTGTTCCGTCAGTAAACATCTAGGCAAACACAGTTTAGTTCAAATTTAATTTCTGCATCAAGATAGTGCTACTGACCATACAAAAATATCGGATCAAGTGCATAAATTTCCCCATGTGGGGAAATTTATGCACTTGACAAGGATTAAAATTTTCCCCCTATACAATTTATTTTTGAGGTCCCTTTCAGTGTACACTGCCCCCTACATTTACATACCGGGCCTGCCCCTTTAGTGTACACTGCCCTTTCTTTCAATGCCCTGCCAGCTGAGATTCGAACCCGCAACCATTAACTTGATAACTAACTGGGGAAAATTTTGCACTTGTTGTCTTGGGAAAAATTTTGCACTTGTTCCAAAATATCATGACATTTTTTGTGAAATGAGGCTCAGATGCATTAAAGCGATTGTTCCAATTCACTCACGATCCTTATTTTTATACTTTGATTTGTTTAGGGTTACCAACCTCCGCAACAGCAGCAATGGATGCCGCTGCCTGAATCGATCCCGGGATGTCCTCCTGGTCTTGAATATCTCACCCAGCTCGATCAGGTCTTAGTGCACCAGCAAGTGGAGTTATTTGAAGGTGAATGGTTGTGTGAGATAAAAGGGATGTAACTTCACCATTAAGACGGTGCTCTTTGAAAGTTTTTTTCTAAAATGTGTGACTAAGTACACATCTTTCTAATACCTGATTACTTTTGTAAGGTCCACGCGCGGTTCATACTCAAGCCTCAACACATAGTTCAGGCTCTAGAGTCTAGGCCAACTGCTTCAAAACACCGAAACGATGACCTTGCTCATGATGGAAATTCTAAGCAGTAAACATACCGACGACCAGCTAGCAAGTAGAAGGCAATTATAATAGCATCAAGAAAATTTTTCGTTTTTAAGTCTGAGCAGTTTGGCCAAACCTTATTCAAATAGACGAGATTAAAATTACACTAACGGTACTGGGTGGGCTTCCTAGCCAACTCTACCATGCTAAGAAGTAAAATAAACACGAGCAAGATCAAATTAATTGCGGTGCATGTAACATTTCGGCCACAAAACTTAGTTATACATTTTTGCAAGTAAACATACAAAACAATTACGGAGTACATCATCAATACTTTGTGAAAAAAGGTAAACAAAAAAACGAACTGAAACAATATGTACACGTCATGTAAACAAGGGTAGATGCGTGTATCTAAACTATTCAAATATTACGGACATACTGAAATATTATGTTAACCTCAATGCGAAAAGGCAATAATAACACCAAGATAATTAAAGTAGAAAACAGACCAGCTTCCTTGAAATTAACCGTAAAGCGATTAGTGGCGACAAGAATTTAGTTAGCGGTCATTATACGGTGGCTGTAAAATGCGATAGTAAAACACACAACTTATAAGCTAACACAGAATTCCATTGACCGTAAAATGCCTGAGTAAATTTTACTAGTTTTAAGCTAGCATATGAAAAATGTAGTGATTAAGCGATCGTATAATATTCCCACACAGATCTCTAAAGTCAATTAAACCGGTTGCACTAAGTATCGTATCACATGCTATCAGAGTCAGTAAACACCACGCTTAACACTCGAATAACGATCGACAACGAAGGCGTAAAATGCACACTAGACGATGGATGGCCATCAATACCCCTACATCCGTCAAATGGGTGATGTAATTTAAAACCCAGTTTGCGCACATTGCCTCATCATGAATGCAACTTTTTGCGACTTTTTTTACAGCTCCATACAGCTTTCTAAATACTCAAAATCTATACAAAAGATCTTTTTCGCTTTTTGCAGGAATTTTATAGTGCCACTTTTTTTGTTTACATGCAACTTTTATCAAGTATTGCGTGAAGAAATGTAAAAGAGTGATTAAAAAGACACGCAATACAACTGTTTCAGTGTGAACCTACTCGCTTTGCTTTGCATGAATTGATCTAATAACAAGGAGTTATGTAACGGGTTATCTGCGTATCAATGTTATCTATGGCGTATCAATGGCAAACCTGCAAGTTAAAAGTTTTACAACCCTACCTCAATCCCATAGTGGCTGTACTCAGTTGAGAGTGGAAGAAACACTGGGATTAATTGTGAAGAAACTTGGCCAAGGAGAGAGAAACAAAATAGGTTGCTTCCAGTCTTTCTAGGCCAAGTTTCGATGAGATGGCTTAGTTCAGCGTTGCCGTAACATTGCTCTTCGACGACCAGAGTTTCATTGCCTGCCATCGAACTGGCCAAGCTGAAGATCACAAGAAATGAATAGTTGAACTGCGTGCTTATCAACCCGAAGCCGGAAGTTTCTTTTAGTGTATGAAGTTAAGCAATATCATTGATATCAGTTGCGATCACAGTGTACCGAATTGAGCAGTCAATTAAAATCAACTGTGGGCTGCCTCTAAGGAAAGTTGCTCTGCGAGTCATCAGTTATGTGCAAAGATTAAGAGAATGTTCTTGGTTGACAGATATTAAAAAACTAAACGATTTGTTTTCTGAGATGTGATATGCCACTAATTTTTATTTTACCGGTAATAGTTATCATAATTGATGTTATTTTGAATCGGCTACTCTACATACTGTCAGCAACTAAAACTTAATCGCTAATTGGCAGACATTTAGACCATTAGCAATAACAATCGCCGTTGTCTCTTTCCAAGGTGCGAGCGGGTGTGTCGCGCTACCCTGAGAAATCATAACTATCGCTGCTGAAGAACCGCTCTGTATACTATGCTCTACAACTGTGTCGTAGGAGAGGAAATTTTCAGAGACAAACATCGTCAGACTAGCGAGCAACACAGAGCACTGTCGTCATCATCGCAGCTACTACAGCAGCCACTAAACCAACCAACGATTAGTTTCGATTGGAGAGCTAATGTTGGCTAAGGGGCAGGTGCTTTCTTTTTAGCAGATATTCCCCACTACAAACTCCGCAATCCTCACTTGAAGGCCTAATTTTAATATGTTGACCAAAAACCTACAATCGAATCAGTCTGTCAAAATCGAGTTGATGATATGGGAATATGTGAAGTTGTTAAATTTGCTATATTCTTTAAGACAAGGTCATTTTTTCTTGGCCATTGATGAAGCTGATATTTCAGGTCGCAAATATTTAAACACCCTTGTCGGAGATATAGAAAGCCCATAAGCAAGTTGCCTTTTGCAATGCAATATTCTCCCCGCTCAGCCAAATCAGCTGACTATTATAATACATGCTGTAGGCCAGTGTGCCGCTAGATGAGGTCAGGTCTGTCGCAGAGTAACTGTAACCTTTCTCTTTTCTTTACAAAATACTTTTCATCCTTTGAAAATTTGAACGCTATTCTACCTGCTTGAACCACGCAAATCTAAATGGCCGACTTTCCTCTGTGCATTTGTGACGTATGATACATGATGCATTTACGTATCGACATCTTTCTATTGGCGAGGCAAAACAGAGAACGTATAACCTAATCAAACGAAGTGAAGTGCGCGTTTGCAGAGTCCGTGCTAACTGGTTGTTAATTAAAAGTCAAGGTACTTCAAAGTTTAGTAAAATGGATAAATTTCTGAAAAGAACATTCGAAACATGAATAACGATCGAGAAAATGTACCTAGCACAAGCAACGTTGTAAAGTAACAAAAAATTGTCAAAAGACTATACAGGGACGATGACATTCAGTGTAGATTTTTCTGGTGTGGTAACGAAGATGCTCCTAAACTACTTTGCGTTATTTGTGGGTAGCAGCTTGCAAATGAAGCTATGGTTCCTAGTAAACTTACGCACCACTTAAACACGAAACATGCCGTTCATCACACAAGAATGAAAATTATTTCCACTGGAAAAAACCAAGAGTGTTTTATGAACTTATCTTTTATAATCTCAAAAAAGTATTAGAAGCCAGTTATCATGTCGCTAAATTGATTGCATGTCAAAAAAAAACGCATACTATTGGTGAAATTTTATTAAAACCAGCATGTCTAGAAATTGTTTGATTAATGCTTGGAACAAAGGAAGTTGAGGAGGTCAGCAAAGTGCCATTGTCTGCGAATACTATTAAAAGAAGAATTAACGACATGTCAAACGATATACTTGAAACTTTTGATAAAAAAATAAAAGCATTCCTAAAATTTTCCATTTAGATTGACGAAACAACAGACATTAGCAAGAAAGCACAGCTGTTTGGTGTAGTACGTTTTGTAGATGGTGATTTCATAACAAAAGAATAATTATTTTGCAATGAACTTGATGAGCGAACTACTGGTTAGGAAATTTTTTGCATAACCAACGAGTTTTTTACAACCCATAGTATCCATTGGAGTAACTGCCTCAGCGTTTGTGTTGATGGTGCTTCAGCGATGATGGGCGCAGACAAAGGCTTTGCTGCATGGGTAAAACGTCAAAATCCAGCAATACAAATTACGCATTGCTGCATATACAGGGAAGGTCTGAGGATCAAATATTTACCACAGGAACTTTCGGAAACGATAAGCGATTGCATCGAAATTGTGAACCTCATCAAAGCAAAAACCTTAAATTTTCGCATTTTTGCAATACTATGCGAAGAAATGGGATCAGAACATCAGTGATTGCTATTTTACACTTCTTTGCGTTAGCTTTTATGAGGAAAAGTTTTCGCAAGACTATTTGAGCTCTAGCGCAAAGTAAAGCAGTTCTTAATAAACCGGAACAAGCACGAGTTGTATAAACATCTTGAAGATGATCATTGGATTGCTCAACTTGCTTACATTGTTGACGTATTTAAACACATGAATGAGCTCAATATAAAACTGCAAGGATTAAGTGAAAGCATATTGGCATTTTCTGACAAGCTACATGGGTTCCAACAAAAATTATAACTCTGGAAAAATGAGTTAAGACAAAGGTCTCCGGAAATGTTTCCAAGAAGCTGTAAAAATCAAGAAAATTTTGAAAAGGGTTTCGTGTTAAATTTGGCCAAAGAGCACTTAACTTTAATACAGCAAAAATATGACTACTACTTTTACGCAATTAACACTGGAAATATGACTGGATTCGAAATTCTTTCTCATCTAATGTGGAAATGTCAACAAAAGAATTGCCCCTGCGTATTCGAGAAAATTTCTTTTGAAGAAAAAACCGACAGAACACCAAGATTAAAATTCAACGAAGTTCAACTTGATATGTTTTGGATTTCAATCAAAGAAGAATACAAACAAATTTCCAATTACAGCTATTGAAATTTTGCTCCAATTTTGCGCGACTTATTTGCGCGAACAAAATTTTTTATCTTTGTTACTAATCAAAAACGATAAACGATCCTGCATAAAAAATGTTGACAACGAACTTCGAGTTGCTCTTCAAGTATTGAGCCAAATAGAAAGCGATTGTGCACATTAAAACAAGCGCAAATATCTCATTGAAGTACGAACGTAAATCATATGTTGCATTTCTTATGTTTTTTATTGCATTTTTTGTTCTGGTGTGCCGCCAAAATTGGCAAGTTTTACAAGCGTGCCGGGCTTTAAAAAAGGTTGCGGAGCACTGCTGTAGGCAATGCGAGATGCACTCTCTAAGACAAGCAGAGGTAATTTTGATTTATTGTCCGCGAATGCCGCCAGGTACATGATAGCTACAGCTTGCGCTGTTGAAGAAATGTATCCGAAGCTCTTTCATGTTACCTGCGTGATGTGCTTTGCATATTGCAGCCGAACGAATTTGCGCTGATTTTAAGGATGTTAACGAGCTAATTACTGCCGCAAACGCTTCAGTAATTTAAAATAAAGATATAATAACAAAGTTTTCAGCAATCAGCTGTCCCCCACAATCCTTAGTCACCAGATGGGGCAGTTTGTTGATCGAAGTAAATTTACCATGTCAAAAATTTTTCGCAAACTTGTGAGATTGTTGATACTTTCGAAGGTGCAGGGCCGTTAGTGGTGACAGCGAAGGAAGAAGTCGCAGCTGGAAGCCTTTCTACAAAAAAAGAGAGGTTTGTCAATGTCGTATTAAACTGGTCGGTGAAACAAAAAAGCAGAGGACCCCAAGTATACCGTTGCTCAAGGCTATGAACAGAGGTTACATTTTTGACTTTGACAGCGATTCATTTGCGATAAAATTGTATGCAGGCTAATGCTCTTCACCCTTTTTGACATCGCGAAACCCCTGCTATACTTAAAAAATGTCATAAAACCCCCCAATACTGAAAATTCAATAAAACTTCAACGGCTCTGATTTCTTGCGTAAAAACTTTAGTTCAGGGTTTCTCAAACGGGGGTGCGCGCGAGAAATTTTGAGGGTGCTCAAAGCCTGTTTCTGGCGCAAGCTAATCAAAGATTTTTAAAAACGGCCTATGTTTATTAGTTCCTTCTCTACTTTAGGGCTATTTTATTTTTGGACATCAAGTTTATGAAATCAAATTTTGTCTTAGCCACATTTTTTTTTAGGGATACACCACTTAATTAGTTTCAACTATGAAGTCTATAGCTAAAAAAATTTTGAGAATTCAAGTCTTTGTTTTTACCAATTTTAAGTTACAATACGTGCATCACAACTTGTTGCGCTGGTGAACAACTAATCGTATTATCAGAGGTTTCATATTGCTCTTACTTTTAAGGACTACGTTCTAAATGTTCTTATTTTTGCCAACATTTTGTTTTATTTTCAGCAAAACGCAGCTCTATAAGTTATTGTCATGTAAACGTTTTTCATGTCATTCTAATTTAAGATTTACAGCAAGAATTCACCCAACCAATTTGGCTCGCTGTCCTGACAGTTTTGGCAACTGTTTTGAAACCTTCAAAAAGGGTATTTAACCTAATAGGCATATATTAATGCTCATTTGCGACAAAAGTTCTGTCTGACCTCAAAAAATAGAAAAAATATTTGTTTCCAGTTGTTTTTAATTTTGGTTCTTATTTGATGGAAGACTCGCGTATCATATTCTGTAGTCATGTAGCAAAATTCAACCACTGCTTTTTAAACTTTTAGAGAAAATCAACTTTTTGCTTTGTTGTGTATTTGTGACGCAGTAGTGCTTGAAGTAAAATTGTTGTGCTCAATATCAAACAAAATGCTGACTTATCGTATTTGTGCAAGCGATTTTCGCTAAACTAGTTAAATTTTGAAAATTGTTCTCAAAAAATCAAAAAACGTGTTATTTTGCGGAATGAAAACAAAGGCAGAGGAGCCCTTGCGGAACCCCAGTAAATGTTTTGTAAAACATTAGGGTTCCGAGGAGCTCTGCTTGAAAAGGACAGGCCGTGCCGCGTAGCTGCGTAATGCAGAGCCCGGATATCGACAAATGGTTGTTTCCTGTGCTTTATTGGGTTAGATCTTGGAAGCTACTTACCCAGCATGTCTTAAAAAGCGATTATACTCTATTTAGCAGTGTCTAACTTATAGCATAGTTGGACTAACAGTCAATTCATGGCCAATAGCAAATCGCTGTTACTTTCCCCAAACCGGATTTGCAAGTTACTGTACTATCCGTTTTAATCGGCCCTGAATAACCCGGACAACTGTTTCAAGAATCAAACAAAAGTAAAAATCACACACATTGTTCTCTGGTTTATTCAACAAAACTATGCTTGATTTAAACAATTGAATGAGATACGGCAGCAGCTGAAAGCTTTTGCGTCAGCTATTGAAAAAAAGTGCAGAATCCAAGAGATTTCAAACTTTGTCAAACAATTCCATTGGACATACAATGGGATAAGGTGGGCCATATGACGAACATTGAGCACAGCAGTAACACTAACTTTTCAGTCATAGCGTTTGTTGCTTTGCGTAGCCTACGTGTTTATTTAAAATGTCTTTATTGGTTCTTTAACGGGTTTTAGGAATGGTGCTTTGGACGTTTGCAATGTCTACCTACTAGTCCTATCACCTTTATACCGAAATAGTGGTATAGATAAGCCTACTAGACCTTGTTGCACATAAATTCCTTTATTTTGGGCAAGCTCGTTTCTCTGCTAAATGCATTCAAAATCACCAGTGGTCACTGAGGCTTGATAAAGCGTAATTGATTGTATTTTAGGAGCATAAAATGGGATTTATTCGTAATTCTTAGTAAAAAGAATAAAGCCAAAATGCTGGTAAACATTATAATAAAACGTTTCGTTTTTACACTAAAAGTATCATCAGTTAAATAAATGGTCACCTAAGGCTAGGCTAAACACTAGCCTTTGGTGACCATTTATTTATGCTTTTGGTGTAAAAGCTTTTAGTGTAAAAAGATGATGCTTTTAGTGTAAAAGCGATTGTATTTTAGTACTCTGCGAAGCCGTATCACTCGTGAATGAGTGGCGGTTGTCGCAGGTGCACTAAGTCTAACAACTGTTAGAACAATAGTGCTGTCACAGCCTAGTGGTCACAAGGTCTTACATGTATAGTAATGCAAGAGGCTAGCGATGCACATAGCAAAACTGCAGACAGTGACACTGTTTCGACCTATCAGGTCTCTTCAGTGCAGTTGGTGACCGTGCTTTATTAAAAGCCTCTAGCTTCTTGTCGGTCACCAACTGCACTGAAGAGACCTGATAGGTCGAAACAGTGTCACTGTCTGCAGTTTTGCTATGTGCATCGCTAGCCTCTTGCATTACGATTGTATTTTGTTTTGCAATGTGAGGGTTAGGTTTTTGCTTTGTTTCCCACTATGCCTTCTACACTTAGAAGATTCATTGTAACCATTTATGACGTCTGCTTTTATTACAATCTGCCCTTTTCTTTTCTGACTATTACCTTACATAACTTATGTTCAGGGTTTTACTTTCGACGTGAATTGTCGTTTGCGGAAGTTAATATTTCATACGTTCTGAATAATTTATGATTAAGTTAACACAGAAATAACATTCGTCTTGAATCAATTATTGCGGGCCCCAATCTCAATCAAAAGTCAGGTGTTAAAGTCATTTGTGCTGTAATTATGTGTTCGTAATCACGTAGCATATCCCATGTAGTCATTTGTCTAAATAAAACCCTTTATTAACCCATCTTTAAACCTTTTCATTACGCGATATTGCGCTGTGACTATGACCTAAGCACTTATAACTATCTATAATGCAATAAAAGATGTGGTTCTGGATCGAACTTGGAGTTTTACAAATTGTTCATTTTTCCAGCTTTGACCAACATTGAAACGAAGAATAGATACGCGATCAAGAACAGCGTTGGCCAGCAATGTTACTTCGCATATGAAGGTTGGTTTTGACGTAACAACTACCGTCATGATGAAATAAACTACACCACTGTTGGGACAAATTTTTACATGGAGCAAGATTTGAACTTGCCTATAATGTGCATTTATACTATATTTGTGGGTTCTAAGGATTTTTCTTCCTTGCAGAATCTGACCTCTGCATGAGGTTGATGTGCGGACAAGCAAGAGGTTTCCAGTTGCACATAGTTGACAACGCACAGAGGGTAAGCATCAGTTTGTTTCACTGCTGAGATATCAGTTGACGATAAGAATGTCACAAAGAGTCAGCTTTTTGAAATTATATTGAATTTTTGACACTAGATAGCTCTTATGCAATTGATTGTAATTTCTCGTGCTAGATTGAACTAAATAGTTGAGTTGCTCATAAGCATATTGCAATCGGCCACTATTTGCTTCCCCTTAGTTCATGTTGTGATAATGAAGCTGTCAGACTGTATTTGAAGTTGATTTCAACTGGGCAGCCGCTTTCCCTGATTTCATCCCCCAGTAGCGTTGCATAACCATCACAGGCTGCAGAATGATCGGTTGTTAACAGCGGAATGGCTGTCGCATCAAAGCATTTTTATTTAGACTTCAATAGAGCGATTCTTTTTTGAAAATGATGAATTTTATGACCTGAAAGCAATCGCAAACAGTTATTTGTCGGCGCATGTAAAACCATTTAAAGAAAGAGAAAATGGAAATGTAAACAGAATAAAATCTCGAGCTGCCGAGTCGTCAGTTGAATATAAAGTTGTTTAAGGATGCGTTTGCCTTCGTGACTCCTTCAGATACGAAGAGTCGCAATCGCAATTTTCGGCGAGGGTTGAATAAAAGTGGTAAATAACAAATGTCTTTATATTTCCATCCAAATTGGGAGAGAAAAATGTTATTCATGTACCAGCAAATCAAACACGGCGGCGAGGCCATTTATTTTGTATCGCTGCTTTCCAAATCTTACAATATCGTCAAAAATACACACCCTGAAATTAAAACTATAAAAAATGCATACACCAATTCACTTTATGCTGCATAATAACATATGAGGGTAGCAGGTTATGTAACTTGACGAAGAGCAATAACAATTATGAAAAAGCTTCGCTTCACCTCAAGCCAAGCTCTGTGTCGATTGTAATTTCAAAGTCACACTCAGAACAATAAAGGAGTTAGACAGTGTTTGAAGTATAATTTATGTTGCTACTGCTTCCACCAAAGTACACTATTGAATGTATTATGGTTTATCATAAAAGTTATCAACCGTTTTTCAGGTATCACAGGATCTGTTTGCTCAAACAACCATATAAATTTTCAATTGGCATAAAGATTTTCAGCTTTAAACAACTTCGCCCTCCTCAGAATCTCATAATAAGGGCGAAATGAATCGCGAAAAAAGTTAGATCTGCACCAGCGTGGTGGTGCGGTCCTAATAATGGCTGTTGGCCTTCCGGATACCCTGGGTTCTCTGCAAATCAAACGTTTTTTGTAGTGCTGCCCTCTGGATGACTGCAGTTCTCTCTCTCTAAAATCGGTCTTCTGTCTTTTCTTGTTTTGCTCTCCTGTCTCTTTCTCTCTCTTCTTCTCAATTTTTCTTCTAATTTTGTTAAGCTGCAACGTTCATTCAGATCCTGGCCCCGTCTTTCCCTGTTCCGTGTGTGACCTGGAATGGGAGGTCAGTGCAATGCTGAACCTGCTCTAAATTTGTGTATTTAAAGTGCACCTTCGTTTCTTGTTTGAAGTTTTACTCCCTTCTCTCCTTTACACCAACTGGCACCGTCTTACTGCTGAGGAATACTCCCCAGGTTCTCTTTCCTCAGTTGCCGCGCTCTTCCCTTTTATCTCAACCAAATCTTCCATTCCTTTTGGTCTCGTCAAATGCGATTTAAAGCTTGGTTGTCTCAAGAGTGAAAGAGGCGGTAAGGGAAAGAGACAAGGCTTTTGCTTCCTCTCACAGAAGTGATGAACAGCGCCAGACTTACGTCTTAGTCTATAGGTACCCCCCATGCGTCATCGCCAAAACCAAACCCAAGGCATGGCACGAGATATATTCATCTCTATTTCTAAAGCTGATCCTAAATCAATGTATTGTGTTCTTCGTTTGGTTACAGGTTCTGTTTTTTCTACCTCCTCCTTCCCATAAATTTTCCAGAGTTCTTTTTTCAGAGTATCCTTCCCCCTCTTAACTTTTCGAACAGCTCTTTTTTCTGGGGGTCGGCATCGGTCTAAGCCAACTACCTCAAATCTCACTTTCCAATTTCTCTGCCAAAAGCTTTGCGTAGCAGAGTCAAAAACTTGCCGTGTGAGCTTTTACCTGCCTACTGCCCTTAGAAGTCTTATTCCTCTTTCTGCTCTCACCTTCAGTGAGTTTCATGCGGCAACCGCAAATCTATCCTCTTCTATCGCTACCGGCCTGGATAGAGTTGCCTACCGTATGCTGAAACAATTCCCTCGCTCTCATATAGAGCTTCTTTTTCACATTTTCAATCTTTGCTGGTCTATACATTTTCTTCCATCTGGAAGTTTTAATCTGCAGCAGGAGTCTCCAAAGTTTTTCTATGGAGGGCCACACTGCTGAATTTTTTAAGCTTGGGGGGCCCAGATTAAATTACTATTACTATTACGTAGCGATTGCTAATGTCGAAACTTGTATTGTGCTCCCAGAAAAAGTGAAGATCTCCAAAAAAAGTCATCACCTTTCTTGCTGCCACCTATATTGTCAATCGTCACCCGAATTCCTCCTTAGGGAGATAAGCAGCTCAATTTGAGAAACATTGCTCTATATATTTGCTTTGTACTTATGAAGAGAAGTACTTATGAAGCTTGACGGGCCCGATGAAAAGCCTTGGCGGGCAATGCTTTGAAGGCTCCTGATATACAGAATGAGCACAAAGTCTTCCCCTGATAATAAACTTTTATTGCACTTAAGAGTAAACAAGGCGGAACAATAGTTTTTGGCATACCACTACTACATGACAAGAATAATGGTTTCTATTAACGTGCAATTTTTGGTGCAAGAAATGTTATGAATTTACCACAAATATGCTATGAATATATGATTATGATATAAATATGGTATCAATGAAAGAAAAAGTGCAACGCGTTTTGTGGTTCCATGAAAGAAGATCGACAAACACAGTTGAACGCAATTTAAAAAAAGAATATTGGCAAATTTCCTTGGGTGTTGAATACATAAAACACAGGTGTAACAAATTTAAAGACAGTGGCAGCGTTGGTGACAGTAAAAAACGTGCAGACCAAGCTCAAATGATGAAACTTTTGACACTGTGCACACCGCTGTCAGAAACGTACTGATTTTTTAAATATTGAAAAATGCATTTAAATAAAAACTTTTCGTCATACACTCATTGTAAGCCAAAAACTATTGTTTTACCTTGTTCCCTAAGTGTATCAAAAGTATATATTCAAGTCAAAACTTTATATTTTCCCATCTGTATTTTTCCTATCAACAAGATGGGAAACCTCTCGATCCACCCGCTTTTTTCCGGCTTTTCTGTTTCACCTCCTGCTTTTCAAAGTTCTTTGAGTGCATCATTCTATCCCATCCATTCCTTTTTCAGGAGTCTAACTTCATTCTCTCTTCTTGTCAGGCTGGTTTCCGCCCTTGCTGGTTTACTCTTGATCGAATTCTTTATCTTTCTCAGTGCATTTCAGGTGGGTTTAAAAACCTAAGTCGGGTAGGCTCTCAGACGATCCTAGCTACTATCGACTTCTCTTAGGCTTTTGACTCTGTCAGATACCCCACTCTCTTCTTTAAGGTTATTTCGGTTGGCCTTCCTCCTTGTTTTGTCCGGTGGACTCAACATTTCCTTTCGGACAAATGCGCTCGCGTGGTATTTCAAAATGAAGCAAGTCGCTCTTTTCGAGTCCGTCGAGGTGTTCCGCTAGGATCCATTTTGGCCTTATTCTATTCTCTCTCTTCATCAACAATCTCCCTGCGTCTCTCCTGCCTTCTGTCAGCTGCTGTCTTTATGGTGACGATCTGACCATCTGTTCCTCTTTCCCTTCGCTCCCTGCTGCTGCGGAGGCCACAGAAGGAACTCTGATTTGACGGGAGCTTTGGTCTGCGAACTGGTATCTTCCTCTCAATCTGAGCAAATGTGAACTCACCTTCTTTTTGGTAGATCCCCATCAAGCTAATTTCCAACCCCATCTTCTCTTAATCAACTTCCCTCTTCGCTTCAATCCTACTCCAGCTTACATTGGTGTCACCTTTGATCGCACTCTTTCCTCTTCTGCAACTGTATTTTTGATAAACGCCAAACTCTTCCCTCTTCTTAAGGCCTTACGCTGTATCCCTGCTTCCTCTTTGGACTACAACAAAGAATTCTTTTCTTTGTGTACAAAGCTTTTCTTCGGCCCGTTCTCAGATATGCTTCAACGGGAGGATTTTCATTTTTCATCGATAACAACGCTGTCGCGTTGAACGCTTTTGCGGAGAGATCAGTTGCGCCATCAGCGGCTGCTTCTCTTTCTTCCCTACTTCACTTCTCTTCGCTAGGCACCCCTTCCTCTCCTACTAGTCACTCTCACTCATTTCACTCGGTCATCTTATGAACGAGCACTTTGTTGCCAACCTCCTTTCCCATTTCAGGTTTGGACAGATTTAGAGTGAAACCTGGACTCTCCAGGTCCTTCTAAAGAAATTTTGATTCCAGTCGCCCGCTTGTGCTTTCTCCTTCCCCCCATCCTACCTCCGAACAAGGCTCTCTTTGCTTGCCTTTCTTTTCTTCTTTGAAACCACCCTTTCTTTCTGCGTGAAGCTCATTTTTTGCACTCCACGCTCTCGCTCTGACCCTTCTCTTTTTGCTATGCTGCGGCTCTAGCCCACCTTGACTCTCTCCCATCCCACGATTTTGTGATGTAGACTGATGGCTGTCCCCTTTTCCTTTTGGCAAAGAAGGCTCTGGGATTCTTGCTAACTACTTATGTTTGGCGTTGAGGCCACCCTTTCCTATTCCTAAGACCAGTGAGATCAATTTTTTGCGCTGAAGCCTGCGCCATTCTGCGAGCTCTCCGCTGGTTTCGGCAGCACCAACTAATCTGACGCTTCTCCTCCCTTCTGCTCCTCGCAGACCCTCGAGCCATCTACAGTCGCATGCAGTCTTTCTCATCTTGTTTCTCGTATCAACTTTTGACTTTTCTGGAATAGAAGGCGTGCTGTCATATCTAAATTCTTATCCACTGAGGAACTCGTGCTACTCAGCCATCCTTCTTGTGTCCTTTCTCCTCTTCGTTGCAAAGGACACAACCTTCTGTTAAACTCTTACCTTCCAGAATTGGCAGAAGCGACAATCCTTCATGCAGCGCCTGCGGTCATCCGACCAAAAAGACTCTTCATCTCATGCTACACAGCCCTACTAAAGACTCTTTTGGTCGGTTGCTCTTTGTCTACTCCTTCTCTCCATACGCACGACAAAAACATTTGGTTTAAATATATGTTTACTTCTGTTAAATATATTTTCTAACAAACCTTTAATGTTGATAGCAGTGATAGCATAAAATCAGAATTTTGACAGTAGAACACACTTTAAAGTTGTTCTTAATCCTAATTGTTGGCACTTTTTGTTTGAGATCACCATTCGAAGGGTGTCCTATGGCAAGCTGAGACAAGTTTGCAAATCGATATTTAAAATCAGAGGCTTCACCTCTATCCAATTTATGTCTATGGGTTGGTGTGCTCTACTGTTCTCTTAGTTTGAGCTAGTGTTTTTTCAACCAATCATTCCAGAAACACCAGAGTCATTCTGAAAGAGGTAATGAGATGTTCCTTGAAAAAAATCTTTTTATCATAACTGGATGAATTTTAATGCAAGTAAATCTTGTGGTCTGGTCTTTGGTAGCTCCTGTATCAAGAGCGTTTTATGGAATCATTAATTTCAAAAGTTGTTGATAGCTAGTTAAAAGTTAGTTTTTATGAAATGCCATAAAATGGTAATGCTAAAATTATATTTGACCAACTGAAGCGAGGTTCATATTAATGGCACTTACATGTAGTAAGCTAAGCATCTTTTCACAATTAAGTGCTTTTTATAGGTTCAACTTGTATTGCTTGAAGTGGTTGCTGTTCGCTCATAAAATTTTAGTTGTTTACTTGTTGCTAAGCGATTTCCATCAAGCCGTCTAGCCTGTAACTTGTTGCTTGCTAATGTTGAACTGCTTCAAAGTGTCCAACAATATTTCCTTCAAATGAGAACTTGTGTGATTGGCTTTAGTATCGACTAAAGCCAACGTCTTTACTGTAAGACCGTGTTCTTCATGGTAGTATTGCACTGAAATACCCAGGAAATGTGATCGAAGTCTAGTGACTCCGTCAAATTTGATAGAAACCAAAGCTCCAGAAAGTGATTCCTTCAACTTTGATTTTTCTACCTCCGATTTTTTGAGTACCATACTACGAATAGCTTGACTTCCTAGTTGAATTTCCAAATTTTTTGCAAAGGTACCATTTAGCAATTGAAATCCATCTTCCTGAAAAAATGTCAGAGGAACTCCGTTGTAAACAATCATTTTCAATATATTCCGTTTATAAAATCTTCTTTAGTGATGGATGCAGTAGCTTTTCGATTACTTGTTTTAAAAAACTTGTCATACTACTTTGCCCTTTTTCTTTCTGCAATTTTGTTTTTAGTAGCTTCAGAGTCTTTTTCTTCAACCCTGTCAAATGCCTGTCGATGATGACGCTTTAGGTGCCTTTTCAGGTTAGCCGACGTGCTTCCCTGTTTTGGTTTAGGGATAACTGAATTGCAGGTGTGACATTGATCGAGCATGACTGTGCATCGAAAGTTATTGCCTTCTTCAAAAAAAATGTTCATATACAGCACTCCATCTGTTTCGGGACATTATAATGTTATAGAAATTTCAATTACAATGGATGATATAATTATTATTTTAATGCAGTTAGCTGTAATAAAATACAAAGTCGTGAAAAAAAAACATGCAAAACATTAACTCAATTTAAAATCTATAGATTTTGAATACAAATGATTAGCTTATATATATTTAAATTAGAGGTTTGTTATAGCTGTAATAGAATACAAAACTGTAAAAGATCGGAGAAAAAGGCAAAAGTGCGACGAATCCACCTAATTTAACCCTTTGCGGTCGCAATAAATTTCCTATTGTTGCTATCGCTAATCGTTATATACTGTATATCGGCGCAGTAGTTGTTACTAAATGTTTGTTTAAGTGACTAAATTTCAACCAATTTTGAGAAGTTTGGTATCAAAATGATCAGCATGTTTTTGCCTAAGCAACTGGCCCGTTAACCTAAAAATTTGTAAAGAATAGGCTTGTAATGTAAATAAACCCTAAACGTTGGAAACCTTAACAAAATTTGCTAATTGTGTTGTATTTTCGTTCTTTTCTTTTATATTTAAAAAATTTCAGTCAAAACAAGTCAAAATTTCCCCCCTCGCCCTCTTTGCTGTGGCCCTGAAACCACCCCTTCACGCATTACAGAATTACAATCACTTTATTGTATCAAAATTTCACAACTTTCACGTCTAAAAGCTATACTATGCAGTTCAATGCGCACCTAAATAAGCATAGGCCCCAGAATAATTCCCCCCCCTTACCTCTCTACACCGCGGCCCTGAAACTGCCCTTTAGCAAACCACTAGGTCACAATCACTTTCTTGTATCACAATATCGCACCAACTTTCACTTCTGCAAGCGATACTAAGCAATTGCTTTATCGCATGTGCTGTTTCTGACTTGAAAGCTCATAAACTGACATCTGTACAAAATTGCCTGCATTTTCGCGCCAACATCTCTGTGGCATTATTGTTCAACAGTTTGTCACACAAATGTGACGGCATTTTGCTCTGGTGAACTGCGAGTGCCTTATCACCACTCCATTTGTCGATCAAACTAGTCATAAGAACGCATTTAATAATGGTGCCTTGTAGGCTCCTTCCGACCACAAAGACAAAATTTGTTTGGGCGACCTATAGACGCGTTATGACCGCAAAAGGTAAAAAGTTTTCAGCTGTAACCTTCGATGCCTCCAAGCGCCTTGACAAACCGAAGTAATCCTATTTGAACAAGTCCGGATATGAATTTTAACTTCACTTTTCTCGTCTCCCGGTAATTGATGGCCCAACAATAAGCGAACAAATCATTTATTTATCGCAGATTTCAAAAACAACACATGTTTCATGGGCCATAAGACAGAGGGGAGGGCTAAGTGCGAGATAGTGAATATGATGATAAATTCGGCTTATCTTACTTCCACAAATGCAAAGAATCATATTACTATTTCTATATCTACACATTCGTACAGAACAGCATTCAATAACAAAGCTGATGTACACTGCAGCATGGCTTTGTAACCAATGCTTTCTTTAATCTGCCCTAGTAGTAATCGGGGCTGTTATTTATAATGATTTTGGGGTAGTTTCTCCGAATTGGAGAAGGTGGCTTGAATAATTTGTTTTCCTAGTACGAGCCGACTGTAGTCATAGGAGAAAGCAGTATCCATGAGTTGTTTTCTAGGAACAATTCCATCTTGTTCATAATAAATAAACTAAAAGTGATATCGACCCCCTTTGGTCGTGTTAAGTTGTTTTCCATTAGAACTGCGTCTCACTAGTATGAGTCATAGCATTACAGCCACACAAAAACACGAATGTCAATTAGGCGTTTAAATCTACGTCAGTTATAAATGAATTGTAAACTGCCCCTATCGCTTGTACATAATTTATTATTTTCTCCTTTCTACGTTGTTATTTATCAGTTCACATAACACCAGCATCGTCATACTTTTGTAAGCCTTTGCTCTGTTGGGGTAAATTAAAGACTGCATTTTATTTTCAGAGCAATTTTCAAAAACTTAAAACGACTTTTTGGGTCTGAAGCCTGCAATCTCCAACACTTTATCATTTTGAGCAGACAAAAACCTATCAATAGATTGTTCTTACTTTATCTACTTCGCTTAAACTTATTGTTCCGAACTACTCTATGTTAGTTTTTTCTTAGATATTTGAATTCGTGTTGAATGTAGAGTCTAATCCTTCTGAATAGCGAAGTGCGAAATTTCGGTCGTATTGATATGAGGCGAGCAAAATTAAAATTACAGACGAACTATTACGTAACAAAGGAAGTTAGCAAATTCAGACGTTCTTAAAGTTGAAAATAAGATTACATCACAATTGGCAACTTGCTGTCACAAGATTCCATTGCTAACTATTTATATAGACAGAACACCACTAGGTCTACATATAAGAAATAAATACTATTAATAAACAAAGGACCTTTGCGGTCCCCTCACGGAACCCTTTAAACCCACGGAACACAACGACACGTTTTGTGGAACCCCTATTGAAGAGCACTGATGTAGAATGATGAAAATGTTTTCGTAGTGAGTTAATTGCTTTTCAATGTTTTTAATCCCTTAACCAAAGTCAGTGAAGTTTAATCAAATCATCATTTTATTGGCTACGTTTCATTGTCCATTAATTATCTTTTTCAAACCCGTAATCGATATAAAATGTGATGCTAGTTATTCTCGTTCTCTCGCGCTACTGATATCGCAAGTTTAGTCAGACTTATAGTGCAACTTCACGGACAAAACTTTTTCGCCTAGTTACTCTTCAAGTCAAATAACCTATGTGGAAGCGGAAGCGGTAGATTTTTTCGCGCTTCCGCTTCCACCGCTTCCGCTTCCAGCTTCCGCTTCCGCTTCCACATCCCTGCTTGTAATTCGACTTTTTTTACAATGTGTTTTTCTCGCCACTTGTAAGTCTTTCAACAACTAGAACCGTGACTGTTGGCTGCCACCTGGTTCCATCAGATCGCATTATGGCATAACAAAGCGAGATTTTTGCTTCCCAAATTGCCAAGCGTTTAGAAAAATACTAAAACATTTTCAGCTTTGCCCATGACACTTAAAATATAAGAACTTGCCAATGCTTCTTTTCCTTCTTCTTATTTCAGGGGTGGGCAACCTGCGGTTCTTTTTCCCTTGAACTGCAGCTTTTTTTTTATTTGGAGAGCACTTTTGTTACGAAGGCGTAAGCCAGAAGAATGTGTTTTGAAATTTGGTTCTTTGCCTCTAATTAAAGGTAAAGATCTTTTTTTCAGAGATCACCCTTGATTTGATGGGCAATGTCATACAATTTCGCCGGAAACAAGCTTTTGCGGCTCTCAATATTCTCATTTTTTTGGACATCGGGACCAAATGGGCCTTCAATCCTAAAAGGTTGCCGACCCTTGTACTAGTCGATTACTGTGCAAAGAGTGCAACCACTAAACTTTCTTCAAACACTCAACTTGATCTTGTCGCTTCTGTTTGAACGCCATGAATTGCTGTGTGGTCATTTGATTTGTTCAATGATATTGATTGTTGAACATTGAACATTCTGTTCGTTTAAATATCTTCGTGCATGACAAAGCCAACAAGCATAACTTTGTAGGAAGTGATTCGACTTAACCGTCCTTTCAAATGCTGCGCTGGGTGTTGCTGGTGCGCGAACGGTGGCCATTGTTCGTTCACAATTGATGTCGAATCTCCGATTGGAACACCTATCGGAAAAATTGTTCAGTCGTAAGTATTATCGTTCCGTAGGATCCTGCTTTGTTTCCGCATTTAGCCATCATATAGCTTGGTAGAGTGGAGGTCAAGTCACTTTTGTATTTGATATGATATCCTCTGCTGAACTTTCTTGAGCTACGTCATATAATAAACCAGCAAAGATGTCCTCCCCCAACTACGTTAAACTGCACCATTTTAATGCAGCCTGTCAGGAGTGACACTTTATTACTCTGCTCTCGCACTTTCCATGTGATACAGCGTTGTTCTCACCGGGTGAGGGGGCATGTTTTCTCAATTCAGTGGTGAGCTAAAGAAACGGATGTTGTGGCAAAGATTTTGAATTTTTGAATTTTGATTTTGATTTTGAATTTTGAAGCCACAACATCTGTTTCTTTGTTTCTTTTGAATTAAATTATTAAATCCAAGATCCACCAGCAACTTCAATCGAAGAAGAGTAGTGAGTTGCATATTGTAACTACAATAGCAAAGATCGAGGGCTTCTGCAGTAATATAATGGAAACTTACCTTATTAAAAACAAAAAGTAGCATTGCTAGAAAATAGCAAAACTAGAAAACGCCTACATTTTATCGAGTTTACACTTGCTCCTCGCTCGTCTTCAATCGATGCGAATGAAAGCTAATGATATGTAACTTTGTGTAGTCATTTTGAGCAAAAAAATCAAGTTGTAGACATGTTGTTAATTACCCGACCCCTTCTGACGGATGGGGACATGGCAGAATACCATGGGGCCCCAGAAATCAAGCAACTCCCCAAGGCCTGAACCAAAGGTCGTAGAGAGACAGAGAGTCGTCAAAGAGCGAGCGGCGGAAAGAGTCCGTAGCTGGACAGTGCAGAATGAGATGAGAGGTGTCCTGGGACGAATGTCTGTTGTAGATATCGCTTGGGTTTCTATTTCACCATAACCAAGTTTACAGTCATTTTCCCCTTCAACCTTGTCATTGTTTATGAGAAGAAATTATTTTCTGTTGGCAGACAATCCTTCTGGAAACCTCATTATGACATCTTGGATGCTTCCGGGCAGAAAATTTTCCACATCGTCGGACCCTGCTGTATCTGCCACGGTATCTGCTGTACTTGCGACTTTCCCTTCGAGATTTTCACCGCTTCGGGGACGACCGCCGAGCCCGTGGGGCGCATATCAAAGCAGTGGTCAGGACTGGTCAAAGAAATGTTCACTGATGCCACAAACTTTTCTGTGACCTGTGAGTATGGCGTTACAATCCACACAATGCTACGTATGATTAGAGCGTAATCCTACATATTACTCCTGAAAGATCTTCTCTGCGTTGCCTTGGCAACGATATTATTTGTCTTTTACATTCGATAATTGCAATGTCATACGTGAAATTTGTGTTTTCATAGTTTGATTTGCGTGACGTCACAGCTGTTTAAAGCAAAAGCTGAGCGACAATTTAATTGGCAAAGGAAACATGATAATTGTGAGAAAGTAAAATCAAGAAAATGTGGACTTTTGAGGTGCAAATGTCGTGAGCTAATTCAAACAATTTGAGAACCCACTTGTTTTTCTTGAAGTACAACGCACAATGGTTAATGGATTTTTATTTTAGTTCCTCGTGACTTGGATGTGAAAATGAAAGCCACGTTGCTCGGAGCCACTTTCTTAATTGTGAGTATCTTGCCAGTCTTTACCATTCGCTTTATTGCGACTGCTGTATATTTAATTAAAACCAGTTTTATCTTAAAAGAGGAAGAGGGAGGTCATGGAAGTGAATTTCTTGCTACATCTGCCACTCAGCTAGTTCTACTCCAAGCCCAACAAAGTTTATGTAGCTTAGCCATCATCTCTTGGACTTCGTTGATTTGCCATATGACATTGCAGTTTATAAACTATCGAATCAATCAAAAGGTTTCACCATTAGTTTTACCCGTGTGGCAATGAAGCGGTAGGAGCATCCGTTTGCAGTTAGTAGACATGGGTTTGATTGTCGGGTTGAGTTATATCCAAGTCTTAAAAACTAGTATTCGCAGCATCTCTGCTTAACGTTTAGAACGAAAGGGAGAGTGGAGAGAAAAACCGATTGCTTGCTCTGTCTTCGGGCACTTAATGGATTCTTCTACCTTCACCTGGTACCCTGGTGCCGCAGTAGCTTAATCTGACTGAAAACCAACAAATCGAACGTAGCTTATAATCACAAGCAAATCATAATAAATGTCCAAACCAAACTCTTTTGAACATTTATCAACCAGTCATCTATTGAAAAACTAGAACATTAATTGAAGGTTTTTTCATCTATATATAAGTTTTCACCACGCTTCATTTTTAATCATGAGGTATCATCATTGTTACGTCGGTGTTAATGTGTTGTTACGTTATTATAAAATAATATTGTTAATTGTTGCGTAGGACATGATGTTCTTTGAAAACCAAAATCAACAATAAATGGAGTGGAGTTACTAACCCGACAGCTTCGACCGATTACCTGAAAAGTTCTATTTGACCTAGCATGACGTCATAATGTGTATCTATTGTTGTGTACATTATATTGTAATTTACATGAAATTGATTATTATTTTTTTATTTACTCAAGCAATTAAAATGGTCATTGCACTTTTTAATTAATCGTCTTAACGGTTGTTCAAATGAATTTTTATGACTCATAGTGTGATGTTGGCGTTGGACTAGTTGAGTTTGCACATTTAGCAGAAGACAGCGAGGTGAGTGGAGAACTTATGGTGCCGCTGCCCAGCACAATTGCGAAAAGCAGCTCTGATAAAACTCTTGTGATTTTATTTCTTCAAAGCTTCATAAAAAGAGGACTGCTTTGTTTAAACAGAGACCATCACATGTGTTCTACTTTATTCCTTCATTATTCGCAAACAATCGAACAATACTTTCCATTATATTTTCACTAAGTAACCATTCCGTCGTCATAACAAATAAAGTGAACAATCAAATCGGCATCTGTCAATTGAATTTCTGCTGGACATTTCAATTCCACAGTAGCACTGGATGCCTGAATGTTGACTTTGCTCTGTTTGGCGCTTTGTTCTGTTTCGCGCTTTAATCTTAGAAAACCATTTTCTTTCTTTCGAGTTCAAAATGCAGAGACAGCGGCACTAAACATAGAGCAGGATGCACTGACCTACTTCCGAGTTCCGTACTTTGCTTGGCTGCCCGTTCGTGAGAAGCTGCCAGTCAGAAGAAAATATCGCAAATTTCTTTTCCAAAAGGCACAGTGAAGCAGACATGGTGAGGTCTGAACACAAAACCAGCAACTCAAGGGGAATCGAACTTATTACAAAAGGCCAAAAATAATTTATTTTGAAAAATGATCGACTCGCTTTGTATGTGTATGACAATCAATTATGCGGTACCGGCGCGATGGTGTAATGGTTGGAGCGTCCGCTTCGCATTCGGTACACCTGGGGTTCATTTCTAAGTCGAGTCATACCAAAAGACTTAACGAAATAGTATTCACATCTTCCCTGCTTGGCGCTCAGCACATAAAGAAAAGTGTGGAGAACAAGCCGACAAGCTTTCTTGTTGTGTCCTTGGGCAAGGCACTTAACGGGATTCCTCCGTCTTTATGTGGCAGACAGATGATGGGGCCAAGCAGTCTACCCGTCGTGGTGGCCCAGTCCGACAAAAGACATGCAAACCGAGCATGAGCTCACACGCGTGAATGAATGAATGAATTATGCGGTTGTTACGTCCTCGGGACTTGTAAAGCACCAGAGAAGAAAAAAATAAAATTAAATGGCAGTCAGAAAGCTGGCGAAGACAGAAAACAATTTGGAAAATGAAGATAAAAAAAATTAGAATTCGAGGAAACAAAAATGAATACCAACACCGAGAAAGGCTGTGCTGATGACGGCGAATTTAAAACTCACAACAAAGCAGACAAACCAAACAAAATTAATGTCATTCCTGTAATTGCAACGCCGGACTACCAAAGCAGTGTAAGATAAATCTAATTCAGGGATGGATTGCAAAGAGGTGGGCTTAAATGAAACGATCATCTTATACAAAAATTAACGTTTAAAAGAGAATTATAGGGGAAGGTGCAATTAGTTGAACCAATTTTCTTTCTTTTGACTCTTTTCACCCAACCCAATAGGTTTGCGCTACAGCAAAAATATTGGATGTGATATTGAGCAATTTGCTCAACTATGGAGCCTTGCTTCCTTAATTGATTCACCCCGTTCTTTAGTTGACCCACTATTTTTCTTATGGTCTTGTCAAAATGTTGCATTACTTGGATTCGCAAGTTAGTTCAACTCACAGAGAATTCATGAAACGAATAGTAATGAAGATTCGCACAAAAATGTACTAAAGCAGTACTGAGCGCAGCTGAAATAGCCACTTGTCACAATAATGAAAAATTGTAGGCATTGCGTGAAAACAGAATTGACTCAAATGCAAAAATAAGCCAAGTGTTTCCAAAAACTTAATTCAGTTGCAAAGCGAAAGTTTTTTAACATAATTTTAGCTCCAAGGCAAAACAATCGTAGCGTCCAGCGATAAAATGAGCTCGCATGCAAAAATGAAAGCTGTGTTTTAAAGGCTAAGCTTCAGCAAAATAGCCTACAGCAAAAGCTAACGACAAGTTATTATCTGCAATGATATTTTAACTGCAGTATTGGCATACAAATGCTTTACAATCATTTGTGCTAGCTTGGTGTGCCCGACTTTTGCAAGGCCAACACTACTGGAAGTGGCATTCTTTGGATTACAAAACTTGCAGCTTTGGCAACCGCACTTTATCCAATTTTCAACGTCCTTAATATATTGTCCCGAACATATGCAACATAGGCTATACTTTTTTCATCATCCAATTCCAAATCAGTGCTGTCGTTCAATATTGTATCAACATCGGATTCGTCCTACCTAATTCGATTGATTGTTTAGTTCCTTTCTTCTTGTTAGTAGTTTCTTTGCATTCTTCTCGTTACCAGCAAGCCTACGTATGAAAGTCTTCTCAATACACATTTCAGGTTACTTTGATCTTTTCTTTTTTAAGCGGCGTGGCTTCTTCCAAATAAGACCTTTCAGGTATGCTGGTAGCAATAATCGACTTTAGCTTTTCCTTTGGTCCTGCTGTCCTTCGAGCAGGAGCTTTTGGTAGCGGAAGGATATTAACTGGAAAAACATACAAAACACTCGTGGATGCAGTTGTTCGGCAGCTGAGTGTCTATGGAATAGACCCCTGGTTTTCTTGATTGGTCACAGAAATGCTCTGCGTGAGCTCATTGTTTTCGTGCATTGATAAACCAACTTCTTGAGAATGAATGTTGATTGGAGGATCACTGACGTTTCCAAGTTGAATATTTTCATCAAGGACTGGTTCATCAGATACAGATGGGTCAGTGCAATTAGTAACATCTGAGGGTAAAAATTCTTTCTCTCTGTATACATGTATATCTCTATTCAAGGGAAATACATCAGTAGCTTTGAAAGGAGATTGAATATTTGTCTCAGCACCGTAATTACCCTTTTTCTTCTTTTCTCGCGATTTTGTTTATAAACGCCAGCACAGTAGAAACTTTTGTTTTTAGTGAATTGTTATTAAGCAACGATGTAGTTTAAAATTTTTACTGCCTAGAATTACGACGTGGATAACCCTTGATTAGTTTTTACTGCTTTTACTATCGGTCATTTGCTCTGAAGTTTGTACATTAAAGAAATTTTGCTGAATTATTGGATTCTTTGTACTAACTTTGGAAGGACAGCAGTGAAGGTCTCAGCGTTCCTCTGAGACTCTTTATTTTTAACAATATTTTTTCTGCTGAAAGCTATATCGCACTCTTCTTTTGCAATGCCACCGATCTGATACAGGGTAAAAGTGCTGCCTGGATTGCATTTTACCTGATTATTTAAAAATGGTTCAAAGTACTTCTTTACAGGATCAAAAACAGTCTTTTCTAAAGGCTTCAGTTTCTGTGTTGTGTGAGGGTGTGTTGTTAGCATTATAATCCCATACAATTTAACCCTGTCTACGGCTTCAAGAGATATATGAGAAACGTGGTTATCCAGTAAGATAAGAAAAAGGTCTTCGAGTGAACATTGTTTGTGCTTCTGAAAATGTTCCAAGTAAACAAGAAACAATTCCACTGTGATCCAGCCTGATTGATTGGCAGCGCCTATGGAACCAACCGGAGCGTTAGTAGGCATGTAAGATTTGTATTTTTTCGCGGAAACACAAACATGGGGGAATATCATTTCCTAGAGTGTTGATTGCGGCTGCCATCGTCACCAATTCGCCTCGTTTTCATGGTGTCAGAGAACCAACCAGTGGAAATAAAAAATTACTAAATCGGTAATGAGAATGTAGGCTGTTCCAATAGGATAACAAATTGGCTGACAAATAGCAAACAGAATAACAAATAGCAACGGGATAACAAAATTTACCATTGAAAATTTGCCCAAAACATTTTGCAGATAGCAAATATAACCTGAAACTTTGGGCATATTAGCAGTTGTCGCGTTTCAATAGAAATTTTCTGATTTTATTTCAATTTTAATTTACTTCTTAAAATTGAGGCGACGTATAGTATCGCTCGAATAATTAAGTCTGGTTGCAATTTAATAGCTAGGAAAAGATTGGCTTCCACTAAGATACTTTAACCCACGCACTTCTCGATCACGAACAGAACAAATATATTCACAAACAACTTTAAAACTTCGAATTCCTTCGCTTGTCAAATACAGAAACTAAAGCACTTCGCTATATAAATATCAGACTAACCAAAACTAAAACCACCAAAATAATCGCGTGATTCTTGTAACAACAATTACCACAGAACAACGCCTTTTTACTACACTCACTATGTCGCTCTGAATTACACTCTGAATAAGTGAAAAATCTCGCCGCCTTATGCATACGACTAGAAAACAATCTAGAAATTGCTAAAACATCACGTGACACAGGAAAAACACCGTTAATAAATTAAGTAATCGGTAATAATAAAAAAAAGAAAAATCTTCGAGAAGAAACAAGAATCACTAGAATACACTGGAAAACTTAGTCACGAAGTCAACCATTGTGACATCAGAAAAGGCTGTGAGTTACAAATCTATATATATAAATACGAAAGAAAAAAGAGCTTTTTCGAAAACAGTTTAGCAAGTTTTGGGTTTCAGACAATGCTGATTTACAAATGAAATGATCACTGCAAAATAAAACAATAGATTACAACAACTACACATATATATAAACTATTCTATTTAACGCAAATTTACTTATTCGTGACTGCAGTCAACAAAATATTTTAGATTTATGACTACCAAACTTTATCCAATTAAGTTTTGACGATATATGCAAAAATCTTTTGTTTAGTAAAGTTGGCTTACCTGCATTTAACCACAACGTGCAGAAACTTTTTTGAAGACTGCTCAGTAGAACAGCCAATTTTATCCATATTGTATATTTTTCCACGATCAAATTTGTATTTCTCCATCACAGAGTACAAATTATTGAAGTAGATGGACACATTCGTCTTGTTGAAGGCTGTTGTTCTTGCAGCAGATGTTGTTTCCGGTACTCTCAGTGATAAGTAATGACGGTGCATAAAATCACGCAACCATTTTTTGCAGGCCATTTGCTCGGTAATTCAACTTTTAGGCATTTTGATACTGTTTTTAATGGCGTATTTTCATGCTAAACTTCTGACTTTACTGGGTGTTAAACCATGAAATCGGTTGCAAAGGTCTATGAAATGTTGAGCCAAATCGCTTTTCATTGTGGGTGTATATATTTTTTTCTGTAAGGAATAACCCACAGTCGCATTATCTGTGCCCTCATCCGCTACTTTTTCAAGATACTTTTAAGTCATTCTGTCAATTAAATGCTTTTGAGCACCTTTTCCGATGGAAAGTTTGTTTTCCTTAATACCTATCGCAGCATTCTGAAATACCAGAAGTGGCATTTTTCCTCGTTTAGTTTTTCGTTTGGCCATTGAAATTTGCCAATATTGAATATCAAAAGCTATTTTGGGTAACCTTTTGAATAAAAGTTTCACCATAACTGTATTAAAAATAGTAACTATAGTTGAGCCACATGGCTCAAGTAAAGATTAATAAAGTGGCTCAACTATGAAATCATGCAGCTCTCGCATTTAAGTTATAATTTTGCCATTCCTATTTTTGCTACTCAACTAAGTTTTTGCTGCATAAAATCATTTATTAACAAGCAAGTTAACGCTACTACTCTCGTGTCTTCGTGTACTATACTTTCCAGGATAATCGAATCAACTTTTTTTTTCTAAAGAAAGAAGCCTCGTCAGACGACACGCATTTTAGGACTACTACGGTTCAATAACTTTCTTATCAGAAAAGAAAAAGCCAATGGATCAACTGTGGAACCGGCTCAACTAACGTCACCTTCCTCTATTCTTTAAATAAACAGGAGTTTGGATATTGAGGTGGCAGAGAAGGGAGAAGAAAATGAAGGGTAAAACCGTTTGCCTATTAGATATAATTTTGATTAGCCAATTCAAATTGAGCAACTTGATTGTTTACTGGATTTTTCCTTTTTTGAAACCGGGGATGTAAGAAGTTAGATTATAACCGGATGACATGAGCTTTAAGCATTGGACTTCGGATCATGCACAACTGAGGAGGAGAGCAAAATTTAATTCTTTTCATGCTACCATGATAACGTCATCTCATGTTAGTACAACTGCAAATAAAAAAAGGGGAAGGACGCGCTTATCGCCCCTGCTTGACTACTCCGCTAATTTAAAACCACTAAGTGAATTAAATTTTTAATTCCATATAGGAGGTGCTTTAATGGAGGTGGACGAACCCCCTCCCTGCATGGATCCAGCCTTCCCTTCTGAGTTTGAGTTGTTGTCGGTGCTGGATCGGATAACGATTGACCATTTGGAGATACCACCTGAAAGTAAACTTGGTTCTGGTTGTATATTTAATAAAATTACAACAGTTGCAATAAGCTTTGATCATGCTATTTCCTGAAAACACAAAGAATAATCAGTTAACACTTTTTGTGATACGCCGGTATCCACCAGCAGTGTTAACTGTTTATTTCTTATCACAAAAAAGAAAGAGTGAGGAAATAAACTCTTGCACCAACATGCTCTTTCTCGATCATCCTTATTTGTCATCAAACGCATTGTAAAATTCCGTAGCAAAAAGCTTTTTAACAAATCATATTGCTAAGCAATTTTCAAGTTTCTTACGGCCAAAAATTTCAAATTAATGCATATAAATAGCAATTTATTTTTTAATATTTTTAATTCTTTAAATATTAAAAAAATTGTTTTCTAGGTTTTCAAGGCAAAGGAACGCAATATTACGCAATAAAAAACCAAGAAGAAGAAATATGTTGTTTCGCGCATGAAAGTGCGCCGAATTAAGTGTGTAGATGTATACGTGTGTAGGCTGCATGAGTACTGAACTACCAAAAAATTCATACTGCTTAATTTTTCAGCTTTTTGTATTTTAGACAAAACATCAAGTTGTTAAATATTTTAAGGGAGATTCAAAAATTGGATTAAGGGAAATGGGAGAGTGAGAGAGCCCCTCACACTACAAACCGTCATTCATCAGCCTTTCTAGCTTTATGAATTTGAAACAAAATTTATTCACAAAGTTTTATATGAAAGTACAGAAAGTTTGGCATTGTGGTTTTGGATAAAACAGGAAGGTAAGGAAGATTTCTAGTGAAGCATGGTCGTACGTGTGTATTTTTCCATGAAAGTTTCTACTATTGACGAAACCGATAAATAATCATTGCGAGCTGCAAGTTCAAAGCCATTATTCGCATTGTCGTTCCACTTGCTCCTCATCGAGGTTTCCTCTTCTTGATTGCAGAGTTTGTGGCTGACTTGCGTAGACCAGCATTACTGGTAACTCTGAAACAGGTCTGAGAACAAGCTGTTCTGTAAATAACTACAATGATTGCGCCATGACTAGAGGAGAAAATGATGTTTATTTAACTTAACAACATTTTCGAAAACTATTGCCAGTACATTAATCTGATTATATCGATACTTTCGCTTATTGCCTGCTCTGTTGAATGTTACGCAACCGTACAGGGGCGAAGAGATGAAAAGGAGACATTCCCAGCAAAACATTATTATGCTTTACTTTCTTTTTTCAAAATTGTCCCAAAAATTAGCAAAAGTTTTGCAATTTAAAAAAATTTTAATGCACTCAAGTTTTTGTGTTTTCCCAATCAAAACTCTGGTCACTCCCTTGTCATTGTGACGCTTTATTAATGCTGCGACATCACTGAATATTTATTGGTTTCTGCTGTGGCTGATTGTATTAAGAACGATCACATTATCATTTGTTTGTTTATCACAGAATGTTTTTCAGTTGAAAAGACCTTTATGTTTGTTCAGGAGATGCTCCCGCTGAACCATATTTGCTTGCTTGAAATGCTGCATTCGGATCAGTGTCACGGCTACGAAGAACAAGACTGATCCCATTCAGCAGCTGTGAGTGAGAGGTTGATTTCTTTTTTTATTCGCACGAAAGGGAAGAATTATGGCGTCACATTAGGGTAACCACTACTTTCAGTTTCTTTTATTTTCTCGTTTTGCAGAGCGCTCTTTGCTGCCAGCAATGCACTCGTTGGTACGGCATACTTTTCAGCAATATATGTTGCATCTTTATTTAGTAAATTTTTTACTTTTATGGTTCTTCACCGGAAGCTCTTTTGCAAATATTTTGACAATTCTAAGCTCTATATAAAATTTGGAGTAAAACCACAACGAAACACCGATAATAATAAGTGAATGCTGGTAATGGCATTGATACCGTAAAGTTCGTATCAAGCCCGCAATTGTAAAACATTAGTCAGTGCTTATTCAACCAAGTGGAGTATGTTTAGCGACGATTAGTGCGCAAGGGTCAAATCTGTTTCCTTTGCCGATCCTTTAACTCTGTTCTACACTTTAATTTAAAGACCAAACCTGAGGTCAGATACTATCCCTTCTACTTATTTTTAAGAAAATAGAACCAAGAAAATATTAAACAGATGGTAGTTTATTAATGCATTAGGCCTCAATGTATTTTTTAAAGATAAGATCTTCAGAAATCGCTTGTTTAATGTATTTAGTTCCAAAAAGACTTCAGTAGAAAAAGAAATTTGTTAAGTATTACAATTTCGCGTCAGCGATATATTGGTCCCATGGTCAAGAGCTAACAGAGCTACAATATAAAACTTTTTCTTTATCAGCGAGAAGCGACCATGGCTTAGTAGAACCAAATGAAACAAATGTGACATGAACTGCGTATTTGGGTTTCATTAGTTAACATTGCGCAAAAGTCTCAAAGATTTCATGCCTGTAGTTACTTAACTTTTAGGGGCTTGCTATCCCTTTCTTTGCTTTGTGACATCTTGTGGCTCTTTCTGCTACTTTTCCGGCAATTAGCCACTGTGTTTCCATGCCAACTTTATGATTTACTTTATCCTAGCGACGCTTGTGACGTCACCGGCGTCATTTCCGTGTTTGTAGCATAGCATTAGTGACATCACACCTAGTGCAACCTAAAGCTATGACACAAATTTGGTTAGAAAAACACAGTCGACATTTTTGAAGAAGCGCTAAAATGTACACCAAAAGAAGAACATGGTAACCCTGTGCGGTTCCTCTAGTGGCCAAAAGCGCTCTATAGTTGTCTTAAAAAATCGTTTTTTCGCTTGAGACTTCTTTTAGGAAAATGACTGGGCTGTGATAGACTCATAAATGAGTTTGCTCTTCAGGGGATGCTTCGATGTTGGAATAAGGAAGTAACTTCTACACGAGTCTAAATGTCAAAATAGTGTTTTGGTGGCAAACTGAAAAACAAGATCAACTTTTCATGAATAATATTTATAGCAGCTTTGAAAACTATGTCATTTTGATGTCACCTGACTAATCATTTAGCAAAACTTGCTTAGCACGATTTGATTGTAAAATTCTGATTGACATGCAATATTGACCCGATAAAGAATTACGCAAACTTATGCTTACAACATCATAATGATTTTTATGGAATTTCCTACACCTAGAACAAAGGTCAGAAAACCGGGGCAAAGGTGAAAAAATTTGGGGTAAAATTGTAAAAGTAAGGGGTAAAAGCATAAAAGCAAAACATTTGATTTCGTAAAGTTGATCTCTGCAAAAAAAGTTTTCAGTTGAGAACGGAATACAAAAACAAAAATTTTAACTAATAATCTTTCAAAAAAAATCTTTAATTAGAATGGAACACAAGAAAACAGCGACTTGGAAAATGGGTTATTTGCCCTTAATTTGGATTGAAAATATTGGTAGGTACTTTTTGGGTGCTTAAATATTAGTGGAGTAATTAAATTGCTCTTAAAAATAGTTTTGAGATAATATCCCAAAAAGTTTCCCAATCTCTGATGTAGAATGTTCTTTGTTTAGAATGTATGACCGAAAATCTTCAGAGACACATAGAGAGAGAGAGAGAGAGAGAGAGAGAGAGAGAAAGAGAGTAATATCTGTAGTTACTTTTTCATAATGTATCTCTGCATTAGTTCATCGACGAATAATCGTTTGTTTGAGAATGCCGTAAAGGCCAAGTGAAACCGATTGCGGTTGTAGTTGACTGTGCAGTTGGGGTCGAATTTATGTTTGAATATATTTCTTGTTGTTTCAAGCAAGAATTGGCGTGGATCTACTGCTGGTAGATTAGATATTTGATATTAAATTAACAGCCTCAGTAAAGATGCAATCAAGCCAGTTGTCTGAGCGATACATTACGTCGCCTCAATTTTGAATCACACTTTTACTAACATAGATTGAAAATTCTGTAGAGCAACACAACCAATACACTTTTACTTTAAAATTTTGCACTATAGAATTGTACGTAGTTTGATCTTTCGACCCAATGCAGTGTGGTGCTCTATCAGTTGAGCGACTGAGCGTGGTCCGCAATGAGTTGAACTTCTTCTTTGCAGCAAAGCCTAGTTCCAACCTTATTTCTTGCTGCGTGATCAAGTTCAACAAATCATATTTAAAATCGAGGGAAGAAGCTGTTTTGTTTCTTGTAAAGATGCTGATGAGAAAAAAATCAACAGTTGTTCAAGCAACGAGGGAACATGCGGAAGCATGATTACAAAAAGAAAAAACGTGTTGTCGGGAATCGATGTGCAATGTGTGAGTATTGTGACGTTGTAATCAGCATGTCATCAGCTGTAGAAAAGCAACTGTCTACTGCCTAGTAGAGGAACCACATTTGAGTTTTATTTATAGTTTCTAATCATGAAGTGGCTTTTCCCAATGACTTGACGCCATTTCTACGCTTTATTGGCTACTACAGTAGAAAAAGTAGAGTTAGATTCGCCGCTAGATGGTGCTATTATGTTTCTCCTCTTTAGTTTCCATATTTATTTCTTTACAACTATCTACACCAGGGTTTTTTTAACTGGGAGCACGCGCCACTTGAGACGTGTAAAGGTCATAAGAGGGTGTGCCACAGTGCCACGGAATCTTCTTTGATCCCTGCTTGTACGAACATTTTTAAAAATCAGCGATCTGAAGAAGTTATCCCCGAAAAAACGGTGGGAAAATCACCTTTTTGTAAAAATCTATTTTCAAAAAGAAATATGAGTAGGTGACCATTTGATAAATTTTATTTAAAAAATAGGTTTTTTCTAACTATAGAAGGGGGAATGGTTTTTCTTCAGCGCTGTAAAGTGGGAGCGGGTCTGCAAAAGTTTAAGGACCCCTAATCTATAGAGAGCCTGGAATGTGGTTTAAAGCAGACTCACAGACATTTGAACGCAATATCTGGGAACAACTATGTGTGGGAAACTTAGTTTAAACACAGAAAACTTTCTTACATAATGACAGAGTAAGGCCAATCTCTAATTTTTATTCTATGTTTATTTACCTGTTTAGTTTTAAGAAAGCAGAATCCTGAAATGAAAGCAGTAATTCTGGGAGCAGCATTTCTAATTGAAAGTGATTACAATTAAGATCTGTGAAGCAATAAACGCTTTATTTTACTTTATTTCTTCTTCTTCTTCTTCGTGTGGAGGGTATCTATTTGCTGTTGGGATCAGATGCTGGCTGGGGTGATATTAAGCCAGCATCGAGTATCGTCATCCGAAACCGTCAGACCAACCAGCCATCGAGGTGCCCCGATGTATGGAGCATACTGAGATTACGTGGTCTGCGGTTTGTTTGGTGACGCCACACTCGGAATTCAGCGAGGAATCGAGACCCCATTTGTACATGGTCGAATGAAAACGTCCTACGCCAGTCCACTGGCGATTGAGCTTAACCCAAGATGTTCTAGGTAAGTTCATTCTAAGGGACCTAATACTGGCCCTAGGAATGAAAACACGGAGTTTGGATGTGCTTTTGGAGTACTCCGTTCTCCATCTATAATTCGTCCACTGAGCCATGCAGATGCCTAGTTCAGATAAGCCAATTAATAATTTCCTCACAGCAGGCACAAATGGGCGTCTAGACTTTAGTCTTTTCAGGAGTGTATCTGGCGACCCTGCTAGTCGACCGTGCAAAATATGGTCTGGGTCCAGGGTGCCACGCTTGGCCAAAGAGAGTTTCACCCCTAGCGGCGAAGCTCAGCTGGCTTGATGCCTGAAAGGATTGGCAGATTGCCCGTTGGAGTGGGACGCAAGCATCCAGTGACAAGGCGCAAGGCGTCATTCAAAACACTGTCGATAAGACGAGTGTGAGCGCTGCGACACCAAATTGGTGCGCAGTACTCAGCTGTTGCGTAAACCAAGGAATGGGCAGCTGTACGCAGTGTTTTAGCGCCAGCGCCCCATCCCGAACACAGAAGTCGCCTCAGAAGTGTGACGTGGGTAGATGGTTTTTGCGCAATATCTCTAGATAATGGCGGAAGTGAAATATATTTGGTTTTACCTCAAGATAGGTTGGAACTGGGCAAAATGGTAAAAGTTTACCGTTAGCGTAGACTTTAAGCCCGCGTTTGGCCTCTTGCTTGTATAAATGAAAGGCTGTCGTCACCGTCTTCGCGTGGTTGAGTTTCATCCTCCATGTTCTGAGGTACGCTGAGAGTGTAGCCAAGTCTTGGGTTAAAGCTCCTTCCAAGCCCTTCCAGTCCGCAGAAGAATGCAACAGAGCCAGATCATCGGTATAGGCATAATTTCTGGAGGTTGTGAAGGGAAGATTGTATGTATAAATATTAAAAAGGAGGAGTCCAAGACCGATTCCTGAGGGACACCATTTCCCAGACGTCGAAGTCTGCTTTGCTAGCTATTACTGGTGGTGAGGGTTAAGTTTCTATTTCGGATAAGCTCCAAAATCATCCGAATAATATGCTTATCCGGCAGAAGTCTTAGCAGCTTGCAGATAAGGCCGCGATATCAGACAGTGTCATAAGCCGCTGTCAGGTCGACAAACACGACACCGGGCTTCTTCTTAGCCTCAAAAGAGTTCTCGATATTTTGTTCGAGCAAAACGGTTAGGTCCACCATTGATCTCACTCGTCGAAATCTAATCGCTACTTAGGGAGGTATGGATCAATAATTGGTTCCACATGGGTAAGGATAGTCTCGATCCTCTCGAGGATCTTGTAGGGGACACAAAGAATAGATATTGAGCGATTGCTTTTGGGGTTCTCCACAGACTTCTTTGGCTTTGGGATCGCGACTACCAGCGCTCTTCTCCAGATTTCGGGAATATTGAGTCAAGCAAGCAAAAAGAGAGGAAGCCACATAATCATGACTTTAGAGAAGCTCCAGCGTGGAGTATAAGTTCCGGGAAGTTAGAGTTGGGACCAGGAGTCTTACTGGCTTTAAGTGTTAAAAGGCTCAGTAAATTCTCTAGATGAAAAATTTTCAGAGATATTCACTGGACTTAATGTTGTCGCCCCAGCTCTTGATATACGAGTCAAGACAACTTGTGATTAACATCCTCATATCTCCCGTTTCTAACATGTTGAGATGCAATGGCATCAGCTGAGACTAGACAGTGAAGAGAGAAGTGTTGTGGCCTGCAAATAAAGCTATTCAATACACTCCTTGCTTTTCGGCTGGAGTGTAAAAAGTCGATGCTCTGAACTGCTTGAGACCATCGATCCCTCCTTTTCCTGGCGAGCCCGGTGATCAGGGCTGCGGCAGCTCTGCTAGAGTTGTTTCCTTCAAAAGATCACAGGAAAACTTAGTAGAGATTCTCACACTTTACATCCCAGCATGGTATGTGGTTGTTTCGAGGACCACGTGGGATAGATTTGGCTGCTGAACTGATGGCTTCGCAGAAGTTCTGATAGGCCTGATCCACTTCCGGTGAAACAGGAGGTAAAGGATTTTGGCGAATTTATTCGTCAAAGCTATGTAGTGACTCCACTTGGTCTTACTGAAGTTCCATCGTTTAACGGCATGCTTGGCACTGGCAAAGCAAACCTTGGTGGTGTGATTAACGATGGTTGATGTTGTGGCCTGGGGAACTTCTCCAAAACACGGCTGTCTATGTCAACACCAGCAAATGCAAGATCAGGGTTGCTACCGCTGCTCCAGCGGCCAGAGTGGAAAGTGGCGGAATCTTTTGGGTTATAAAGAAGAGCAAGGCTGTTGATACTTTCCCAACCAACCAGACACTCTCCTTCGGCACTGTTGGCACCATAGTCCTAGTCATCATGCGGGTAGTTAAAGTTGCCAGCATAAAAACAAGAGTAAGGGAAATCAGACGCTTGCAATCGTGTTGGTGGAAGTTTGTAGATGTTGACTATTTTGACCAACCAATGTCCACACACAATCATTCGGTCTCCGATTTAAATGGAAATTGCTTGAAAAGCGTGTATTTCAGTAGCTCATTTATTTTACTAAAAGGTGCATTTACAACCTACTGAGACTATTGGCATAGAGCAAAAGCAATTTTGGGAGCAAAGGTGGCCTGTTTTTGATAGCACCGTGTTGAGCTATACGGCTACTATTGCAGTAGTTGCTGGTAAGGTGGCGGACTCCTGAGAGTTACGAGCTGAAAGCTCAACTTTTTTATTGCCTGGGCGCTGCAGGAAAGCTGAAAACGTAGTTTTTATTGAGCCCGAATCGGTAATGGAACGTCCCAATCGGTAATCGAATCTTGAAAGAAAAACTATTGCAAATTTAACCTATGACGTAACACAAGTTTACGATCTCATGATTTACGATCATCAATGAGGAACTAAGTCACCTGACAAAAAGGATGCTTCTTGAAAGTGACGTTATCTAGAAGAGTAGTCATATAGCATGAAGTGTGTGTTTATTAGGTCATCAGCCAAGGTGCGTTAAAACCCACTAAAAATTCGTTAATATTTAAGAAATAAAACTGATTTGTTTGTGATAATGAATAGAATTTAATACTGTGTTGTTTAGCCGGCTTTATCAAAACAAAAAATGCTGTGGGTTGCATTGAGCTTATTAAAGTAAATTGATATAGTCCGTGGGCTAACTAGGCCCACCGTGCATCCCCACCCCACCAATAAATGAAACTGTGTTGTTCTGGTAGTTTTTTATGTGTTTTTTAATATTATATATG